>JACSVZ010000010.1:11547500-13947500 GCA_014706295.1 Lycocorax pyrrhopterus obiensis
TCAAGTTTCTGGAAATAATCCAGGAAAAGGGATAGTGAAGGGCTTAAATTGTACTGCTGGGAGGAGCAAATGGTTCCATTTATTTCACCCAAACAAAAATCTGGAATTTTTAGGATAGCTAAAAAAAGAAAGTAAATTCCAGTGTTAAAGGATTGTTGTCAGGCAGAGTAAGGAGAAATAAATTTGAACCTGCAAATCATATTTACTCCCTCAAATGTGTGCCAAATATAGAGAGAAAAATTCAGATTTATTTATTAAACTTTGGGTATTATTTCCTAGAGCTGTTCCAAGTCCTGGGGAGCACGAGGTGGGTGATCCCAGCTCGTTTTCCTCCTTCCCCTTCAGATACTGCCCCATGGGGATTTGAACCTTTGTGTCCTGTCCCCCTCTCTGCTGTTCCTTTTCTCCAAGGCGCATTTGTGGATTCTTTGTTGGGAGAAGTCACTTGGAGATGAGCAAAATTTATTAAGGAAATGTTAATTAAAGGGTGTTAGGTGATGGCTGAGGTTGAAAGGGGGAGGTGAATTCATTCCTACACCTCTTATTTTAGCACTTCTGTGATGCTCCCTGCACTTCAGAGTCATTAATGCAAAAACCAATCCCATTCCCAAGTGTTCCTTTGTCCACATCCCAAATTTCAGCCACCATTTGGAGTTTCTTACCCAGATTGGAGGCTGGATCAGAAACCAGAACTGATGGCACAGGTGCGCTGGAACATGTAGGTTATGATCACAATATATGGAATTTATTTGGGTTGGGTTCTGTTTAAGCTGGAAGAAAAGGAATATTAAACCTTTAATCAGCTTTATCAGGTGTCCAGTCTTGAGTAAGGAATGTTCAGGGTGGATCAGGGGTGAGGAGGAATGTGGTTCATCCTGTCCACTGGGAGGGCAAGGATTCACCAGGAGGGAATATTCCTCATTAAATCTAATGGGGTCATGCCAGTGGAAGTTAATATATTGTGAATTAATATGTTTTATTAACCTCCATGTGAAAAGTACAGTGGTACAATGCTGTAATGGATCTGCAGAGCCAGAGCAAAATGCAAATTTTAACTTACTTAATTGCTACTTTGTTTTTCCTTTCAAATAATTCCTGGTTTTCCAAGTGATATTTGCATGTTATTTTTTGGCCCAGTTCTTAAAATCCAACGTTTTCAACAGGACAGTTCAGAGTAAGGAAATCAGCTGCTTTCTGAGGCTGGCATTTAAATGGTTTGAGAATATTAGGCAGCATTTTTAGTAGCTTAAAATTTGGTGAGAGAGCAAAATGAAGCCTTGAGACTGAAGTTTAAATACTCAGAGCAAGCTTTTATTCTAATTACTATAGCTTAATACTAGAGGAGTAAAAAAAAGTAAAATCAATGTATTTTACTTTGATGTAGTTCTCCAAGTGCCTGGTACCACTGTGCTGACTGCAATGTGTAAGTTTGATAAATGACTAAAAATTAAACTGGTAATTTTAATTTCTTCGTATTTTCTTATGTTCTGTGTGCAAAGTGCCACTGCCACAGCACCTTAGAATGCTGATTATTTGTAATAATTGTCTTTGTAATTAGTCTGAAATGTCCACTTTGCTGTTTTCTAAATGAAAGCATTGAAATACTGAGCAGATTTTAGCCAAACTAAGTTTTCCCTCAGATTCTGATGATTTGCCATGTGTAAATGTAGGGAAATGTCTTGTTCCTGGATCAAGGTTTTTATGCCAAACACTGAATATTGGGCTTAACCCTGATGGATTCAATGGCAACCAACAGTGGGGTTGTGGCTGTTTGTACAGACACCACAATTCATTTAGAATTGCAGCGATTTGAAAATTACAGGCTTAAAAATTATAGTTACAGTGCTGCCATCATTTCCTGCAGTCTTTTTGAATGTGAGCATGGAATCAGCTGGAATTCTGACCTCCAAAGAGATAATCCAAGCTCAGACAGGCTGTCACTCACCTTTCCTCTGCAACAAAGTGAGCAGGTAGCACTGAGACATCTCCTTAATGAAGTGGGTTTGGTGCCTTTTATCTGTGTGAAGGACAAAATTACCAAGATTCTTGCTTAATGATGGTGTCATTTTTTTTTCCCAGTGTTTAAAAAAAAAAATAAAAATCCAGCAACATGAAAGACTCCCAACAAAATGGTCTGCATGGTTAAATTAGAAAACTCTGTAGGTCTGTAACATTCAGGTCTGTATTTAAAATGACAGAAAAACGTGAAGTTGCATCAGTAATAGAAGTAAATTCAGAAAAATGCTGCAATGAGTGCTGTGGGATTCAAAATAGGGTTTTTATTTTTAGCTCTTTTTAATTCAGAAGTTTGATTTTTTTTTCCAAATCTGTACCAGGGGTTTTCTGACTCCAGTTTGAGGGGGGCTTTCCTTGTTTTCCAGGATATTCCCAACGCGTCCGTGAGCACATCCCTGATCTTGCTCTCCAGCAGAACCTGCAGATGGGAAGGCTGTGTGACATCCTGGGTATGTGATGAGCTCCTGCCTCCTGGTTTTTGATTATTCCCCCCCCAGTTGTGAGTGAAAGAAAACAACACAAGGACTTTTTGTATTAATATTAAATATAGAGCACGGAGAAGCTGAGAAGCAATTGATCTGCTGTGGCATTTCCTGGCCATGTTATCCATAAAAAATCCTGCTGGTTCCTTGTGCCTCTGTGATAAGGTAAAGCAGCCTCATCCTGTGACCTGCTGAGCACCACAAAGTGTTTAGTGTTCTACAAAATTAGGTAGCTAATTCTGTTAGTGCTCATTCAGGCTCACACGGAGAGAAAGATGTGCTGCAAAAGAGCAAGCCCTTATTTAAACCAATTTTTTTTTCTTTTAAATCAGCAAGTGAGGCAAAAGGCATCCATTTAAAAGTTTTTTCCTGACAGGCTTCTTTTAAGCAAAGCAGGGAAGGATATTATTTATCAGTGACCAACTTCATTGGCTCCCTGGAATGACATACTTTACATGATTCATATATATTTCAGGATCATGATTATTTTATAAATGCCATTTAGTAAGTTTGTAACAAAAATATATTAGATCCAGAAATTTACAGTTGCCTAAAATAATAATGTAATTGCCTTTATATATTATCTAGGCACTAATATTGGTTTTTTCCACTGTACTTTTTTTTTTTAACGTGGATTTTCTGGCTCTAAAATGATAGAAACTTAAAGGGACAAAGTCACACATTAAACAAACATTTCTTTTTCTCGTGTCTGAACGTGAAAATTGGTTCTACTGTAAACAGACCACGAGGAAGATACAAACTAGCGAAACATTAACTGAATTATGAACTAGATCAGATGCTTTACCTGTGCCTGGCAGAAGAGCACTGAGATTTACCATTTTGGTTTGGTTTTTCTTTAGAAAAGCAGAGGATTTCCTTGCTGGTTGTGACCTCCTGTGAGTTAAGCTGTCCCTGGAGCCCCACTGTGTCCAAAGGAGACTTTATCTCTCTTTATAGGGCAGTGGTACAGCAGTAAAATGTGCTGCAGCTTTTTATTCCCCAAATTCACTTGAGTTGTCAGTTTTTTGCTTGAGTATTGACTGGTGAATGGTTCTGAACTCTTCTATTGATTATTTTTAGAAGTTATATGGTAAATAATTATATAAAGACTATGATTGTGGGCTCTGTAGTACTTTAATGCCTCAGGTGAGTTCTGGCCTCACATTTTTAATGTGAATTATTTCCCTGCAGCTCTGGCAAAGCAAAGTCAATCAGTGGGATCTCTTATTCCTTTACAACATTTGCTCAGGGTTTCCTTATCCAATCCTTGCTTTGCTGCAGAGTCATTCCCATGGAATAGCAGTTATCCCTGGCACTTGTGCACAATAAAACAATGAAAGACTTCCCACTGATCTGGACCAAAATCTTGGAATGCTTTTTGCCAGTGTATTCTATTGATGCTTCAAGGCCCATTAATTCATTAGCTCATCAATTAAAATTAATATTTTAGCAGAGCAGAGTGGTTAAAATTTTCCAAAACTGCCTATATTACAGATTTTTCTTCTGTTTAGACACAGTCCTTCAGCCCAAGCTGTTTTCCATGTGGACAAGCAGATTTCCACACTGTGCTGAAGTGGCTGCCCTGCACACTCACATGCCCAGCAATGGTTATTAATGATACCCCACCGTGAGCTTTTGTGTGGGCAGCACAGGAATAGGAACAGCCCATGTAAAATCCAGGCAGCATAGAAAATTGCAATTTCCTCAGCTTTCTAAACTGAATAGCTCAGTTTTATAATTTACTGGCGTTAATGGGATGTATTTTTAAAGGAGTTCAATTCCCACTGATGTTAATGGGAGTCGGGTTTACAAATCCCCCTGCACCACTTCCCAAATCCTGCCCCCAATATGTTCTGCAGATTGAATCCTGGGAAGCAGCTCTTTTTTTGGGTTGCTGACCTGTCTTCAGAGAAATGCTGAAGCACAGCGAAAGCACTAAGATTTGGGAATTAGACCTCATTTTTATTTCCAGTGCTTTTTTAGAGAAGCTATTTGTGAGCAAAGGGTCGGGAATGCTGGGATTGCTGTTGGGAATGGGGTGTACCTTTCTCCCAGCAATGAACACTGTGCCCCTTTGTTTCAGATGCCAACGTGGACGTCATCTACATCTGCCCCCTTGCTCTGAGTGAGGAGTTACTGCAGTATTACAATAAACTCCTGGGTCTGCAGGCAGCTGTTAGATCTGGGAACCCCGAGGACATGGCTGACCTGCAGGACAGGTTCAAAATTCTCACCCCTGAAGCTATAAACAGCTTCCCTGTGAGTTTGTCTTCTAATTACTACAGCTTGAGGGATGCAGTAAAATTAAATTGGAAATTTTATAACTTGCAACGCTCTGGTACACATCAGTGAAATATTATTGCAAGTTTAAGGGCTTTACTGATTAGGCTACTAGTTAGAGCATTGGAAATAAATATCCTGGTTTAGCTTTATAGACTTGCTTGAGATAGTCCTATATTGGCTATTTGTAGGCTGTTGTCCCTTCTGACTCTGTGCTTGGGACTGGGAACATGATAGATTTATATCTCTAAGCAAATCATAGCAATAAACCATTCTTATTACTCAAACTTTATCTCTGGCTAGCCCAGCATTCAATCATTCCTGTGTTTGCAGTGTTTCTTGCAACTAAATCCAATGCAGAGCTCCTTAAAGAACAGGGCTTAAACAAAGTTAGGTAATAACACAGAAATATGAGTTTCAAACAGGTCAGAGTAATACGTAAATATTAGCTCCAATAACACTGAAATAATAGGTCCAGAATAATAATTAATAATACAGAAATATTAGTTCCAAACCTGTCAAGTCAGGTTTAAATCCATATGCTGAAACATGTTCTAATTAATGTACAGTGTGTACAGTGTTTCTGAAAATGCTGCAGTGTAGTGGAGACTTTTCACAGTGAATAATAGTTTTATATTGTAAATATTAAACCTACAGTGTCTTGGCTGAGATTTGATTTTTATCCAACTTTGTGGCACGTTTAGGGGCTTTGCTTGAAGCCCTGCTGCTGTTTTTGCTATCTTCTTCTTTTTAAATTGCACTTTGATCAATTATTGCAAGTTTTTTCTCTGGATGCTGGGTTATTTTTCCAATAGTAACTCCCAACTGTAAGTGTATTAATACCAAAATCTGTCAGGAGAATGGGCAACAGCAGATTTTAGGTGAACCACGTTGAGGTAACCCTTGGCTCTTTAGTGTCATGTGCCTGTTAGTGTGCAAAATGCTCAAAGTACCTTGTTTTCATTAAACATGTGTTTACCATATAATAATTAATATGTTCAATGAATATATCCTCTGTGTGGAGAGGAATCTGCTCAGAACTGATCCTGGCCATCCCTTGGCTTCAGTGACAGTTTGGGCTGTGTAAGGGTTTGAGCTTTATAGGCTCTTTTGAAGGATCTTTCTCCCGGGTTATTGAATAAAAAGCTTTTATTGCACCTAATGGATCGAAATTTATTCCCAATCAATGAAAGTGTGGCTTGAAGGCCACCTTAGAGGGCTCCTTTTTAGCAATTCCAGAAGCACAAATCAGCCTTGCACATTTTCCCAGCTATTTTGGTGGAATTGGATGGAAGGAAAATGTGTGGAAAAGGCACAGCTGGCCCTGATCCTCCACTTGAGGTGTGTCACAACTGGAGGCAGCTTTGCTCTCTGTGGTGAGGCTGATGCCAAGGTCAGATTTGGGATCTTGGGAAGTTGAAAACAAAACAAAAATCAACAGGTTTGAGAGCCAAGAACTTTGGTTAATCCCATATCCCCTGTTCTGGGCAGTCCTGCTGGAATCCCTCAGTTCTCCTGCTTTTCCCAGCTCTCCCTCACACTTCCATATATCCTGGCAGCTCTACCACTCTCAAAAAGCAGGAATGAGCCAGCTTCTACAGCCTGTTTCCTGCACTCCTTAATTAACTGTAAAATCCATTATTGAGGGACACAAAGCAAATCTCCTCCCTACATCCCCACTCTGGCCCCAGGGAGGGAGTGACTGGGGCTGGGAATTGATCCTGTTCCCTGCATAGCAGAACTCTGGAATGGGCCAACTCGCTGCTTTTGGACCAGTGCTCAGGTAAAGAAAACACATGGACCAGAACTTTAAAAGTCTTGGCTTTAAAGCTGATGCAAGGAAAAGGGCTCCAGGTAACTTGTTTGTTGTTCTTTTTGTCCTTAAACTTCTGTGATTCCCTTTTTTCTGCTGGAACTTTGGAGAGTATCCCATTTCTGCTGTCCTTGCAGTGTGTCCAACTCCTTCACAGAGATTTGGGCACTTTTTGGAGCTGTGTTTGGTATGAGAAAGCACCAAGGGACTGACAGAAGGGGATTCCTTGTGTCCTTTTCCAGCATCATCCCTATCCAAGCAATGAAATCAGGACTTATACTTCAGTCCCTGTCAATGAACATCCAGGACTTGGAAGGAAAATACTCTGTATTCTCCAATACTGGAATTCCCTGGCAAATCCAGGATTTACTTTATCCTAAAAAGGGATACTTTCCTGATTGAGGCCTAAATTAGATGAGATCTCAATAGGAAGATGATTTTCTTCTTGTTGGGATTATGATTTGTTTATGATGATTTATTGCAGTGGATTTCTCATGTGCTATTTCTCTGTGTCTCATCCCCAGTGCATGTCCATATTTTTGGGAATACATTTGGAATACCATGCATAGGATATGTTGTTTAAAATGTTTTTGAAGTTTCAGCTGCAATGAGTGATATTCTTAGTTTAAATTCAGCGCTTATAGGATATGTCATGAGCTGCTTGTTCAGCAATAGATCTTTTTAGGAAGAAATTAAAAATTCCTTCCAAAAAGTTGGAACCTTTTATTTGAAGCAACCACAAAACTACTCCTCTCTCTTTGAGTGCTACTTTAGATCAGCTATCAGAGCTCCTGTGTAGTGGAAATGTGTATCCCCAGTAATTTAATGTGAGCACTGAAAGCTTTTGTAAATCAAAGTGTTTTATTCTCAGAGACTCACTTAAAATACCACTGAACTGTATGTGAAATACATTCCCTGCTATAGGTGGGGGTTTCTTCATTTTTTTTATTGATTTTTAGGAGCTCTGGAGTTAAACTGTGCCAGGAGTGTTGCTGAGATGAATCACTATTATCCAAAGGCCACCAGCCTCTCTGCCGACTGACAGAAGGATAATTCCACATGGATCAAATAAATACAGATGTGTAGTAATTAGTTCTATTCCCAATGAGGCCATTTCCAACACACTAAAGATGTGCACGATTATGGAGCCTCACCCCAACAGCTTTTATCAATTTAAACTGCTAAGCTACAGGATAGGTCATAACCCAGCCTGCTATTAATAATGTATTTATTGTGGGCAACATTAGGAATTAGGGGGAGGAAAAAAAACACTTCTCACAAGAATAATGTGCTCTTTTTACAGGAGCATCACATGTGCCTGGCCACTGTGCTCAAGTACAGTCCCAGGACAATCCAAAGGCTCCAGGTTCTGATCCAGAGCAGGGATGCCTACGTGGTTGGGGGGGTTCCCCACCAGGATGATTTGGCTGTGGCCGACGTGCTCCAGGTGCCACTTTTGGGCTCAGAGCCAGCAGTGGCTCAGCTCTACAGCACCAAGTCTGGCAGCAAGAGAATCTTTGCCAGTGCTGGAGTGCAAACCCCTCCGGGAGAGTGGGGCATCCACAGCAGGGAGCAGGTGAGCGGGGCGTGCTCTGGGGTGGGACAGCGTTCACCTGACAGGGTGGGGATTTGTGTAATTGCAATAACTCCATTGATGGGAACTCATGGGTTTCGTCGAATCTTGGGTGAGGTTGGGTCCTTTTTTGGCTCAGTTAAATGCAGTTTGTGCCCAAGGCAGGAAGGAACACAATTACTCTGCGATTCTTCGTGGTCTTGAGGATATAAAAGTGTTTGGTCCAATATTTGAGACCGTTTGTGCTGCTGCCCCGTGGATGAAGTCATGAAATTAATCCATTTTACCAGTGACACAAGATGCGCATTTTCCAAAAATCTTTGTTCTAAGGGGAAGAAATTTCCCCTTCAATCAGCCTGTTCCAATTGAGGTTCACTGAGCTTCTTTGCAGTTTTACTTTGTACCCAGCCTGTCATTGCTAAATTCATCTCTCTTGTTGTCATGACCAGTAAGAAAAGAATAAAATGCTATTGAACTAAAATTACAAAGCACAAGAGGTTTCTGTACTTTGATTTTACAAGTTTATTTTGCAGCCACTTCCTCAGTATTTTATTCTGTAAGCTGATTTTGCAATTTACAATGATTTGTCTAAGTATTAATTTAAAAAAAAAAGCCCAACATTTTTATGGTGGTGTTGCAGCTCATCCAGGAAAATAATCATTCCTAAGGTTTTTAGTAGGTATTCCTGCTTCTTCAAGAGGCTTTTCACATTGCTTTGGTTTTTATTAATCACCTTTAAACTGAACAATCTAAGCTACACAAACATATTGCAACTTCTCTAGTAGATGAAATAAATATATGATCAATGACCTGCAAAACAGCTGTTTGATTTATTTGATTCACGTAAATTATTTAACAATACTTCTGGTTCATCCTACAGGGTTATGGAATTTCTCCTTCTGTTGTTTGCTTGTATGAAATATTGACATTTTAGGTTAAATAATCAAAGTGAGGTGACACCATGGTAAAGCACAATTCAATTTTCACTTAAAGATAGCACATAATTCTTTGTGATTGGTACAGTCCTTACAGGATTATTGATCCTTTTCATTACTGTAGGGGAGCCCTCAAGAAAAACACATCTATGTGATTCTCAAAAGCCACAAATGGAACACATGTAATTGTATTTTAGGTCAATCTTTAAAAAAAAGAAATAAAGAAACAAAAATCCCCCAAATTACTCTGTAAAATGTAGGAGATTCCAGCCAATGCAACAAGATCTGAGAATACTTTTACCAGGTTCAAAGTCATTTGCAGTTTCTAAGAAGCTAATTGCATCCTGCACCAGCTGGGCAAAAGGCATTTGAAAGCCATTTAAATCTGTGTACATACACAAATAAATAATTAGCATTTTTATAAAGCCTGCCTGGTACCTCCTTCGTGCATTTATAACCATGGAATGCACTTTCCAGTAGGAAAATTTCCCAGCTGTTTTGGCTGGTGTTACCCTGGCACATTTTTGCAAATAGCATCGTCCATCCCGCATTGTTCCCTGTCACAAACATTTATGGAGCAGTTCTGGTGTTCCAAAACCTCAGATCCTCATCAGACAAAAAAAAACCCTGGGCAGGCAAATTCCTCTCTGCAGAAAACAGGGATGAAGGCCATGGAGTCTTCATCCAAAACTGGCCAAGGTTGCTTTCAATCCATACCCAAACAGCTATAACAACACAAGCATCTCTGAGAAAATGAAACTATATTCAGAAAATAAATGTTAAGCCCAAATATTTGGGAACTGAAAGCCTGAGGAGCATTTTGATGTTGTCACTGTGCGAAGGATCTTTGTGTCCCTGCTCTGCAGCTGCTCCACGCTCTCAGCCAGCTCATCCTGGACAACATGGAAGTGCAGCGCTGGCTCTTCAAGGTGGATGATGAGCGTGGAGGAAATGGCACTGCCTACTGTGATGTTATCTCCCACCTGGAATGCTACCCCTGGATCCAGAAGGAATGGCAGAGACATGGCCCTGAGGTGTGGAGTAAGAGCCAGGCTCGTGTAAGTAACAAAATTACACCTTCTTTGTTGTCATGGCTCTTTAATGGTCCCCTGAGGTTCCTCCTCGCTGTAAATCTCTTCTCTGGGCCTTCATTTGGAGGTAAACGTCGATATCACAGCCCAGACTGGCTTTACAAAGCAAAGGTAGCAGCAATTCAAATAAAACAGTGAAATATTCCAAAATACAAAGGAATGCCTGGCAACCAACTGTGGAATAAGTTGTCATAACACTTCCTATGCAATAATGTACAAATTTTATACTTTTTTTTTATCTCAAGTGAGGACATATAAAGGGAAGTTTATAGGCAGCAGAGCCTAATCTCTATATAGAAATTTGGAATTGTTGAAACAAAGATTAATTGGGATTGGGATTAAAATAGCTGAACAACGCTAATTTGAAATCATACAAACTGATTGATTGCTTTTTCATCTGGTTTTCTATGGATTGTTTTTCCTGTATGTTTTGCCTTACTAATAACTTTTAAACATGTATGACACAACACTTGAGGTCTTGGAGATCATTAAACTCCTGCAAGTTTCATTACCAGGGGTGTTTAGGTAAGGAGAGACATCTATAAATATCTAACTAAGGGAAACGTCAGAGCACGAATTCAGGCACTCCTGGATTCCTAAGAATCCCCATGATTGAGAGGCTGGAAGATGATACATTTTAACTGCAGAAAAATCCATATGAAACCACACTTCATTATACTGGCATTCCAAGAACTATTTGTAGTTTAAATATTCATTGGTATTTAAATGTGTTAATTTCAATAAGCATTTGATATTTCTGTATATCGTGCCAAATTCATTCCTAATGTAATGGTTTTAAAGCCAGAAGGAATGTATCCAGAAAAATTGTTTAATTTACATAAACTACTCATTATAGCTCCTCTGATTTTTTTAATTCAATCAAAACGAGTTTGAAATTTTGGGTTGATTGAATTATATTGTATATTAAAATTTCAAATTGGGCTGATTACAGTTCTGCTGCGTTTGACAACTAGAAAATAATTCCACATTATAAAACAGAGTTCATGATATAAAGCTGAAGGGATAATTTCTCTGATCTGCTGATTCCTCACTGCCTGCAAGTCAGGCAGGATGAAGCAGAGCCCTGGAGAGCCATCCCAGTGGGACACAAAGCTCAGGATGTATCCACATCCTGCTCCTACCACCTGAGTCATGACAGAATCAGGAGTCACCAGCTCCAGTTCTTTGCTGGTATAAATCCCTGATATAAGTGGCATTCCCTGTTTCTGTGCCTTTTTAATTCTTTTCCTAAGTGCTTCTGCATAAGAGGACAGAGTGATCCCTGACTTCCTTTGATTTTCCTTTATACTCCATTTACCTCGAGCTTTGATACAACCAGCAATCAACCAGTGAGAAACCCAAAATATAAATATATGTTGGAAATTGGGAAATAAATATGGAGTAATGAATTTGATCTAATTTCCCAGAGACAGCAGACAAATAAAGCCAACACTGAAGTGGGCTTTGGCAAAGTGTTGTCCAGAGAAGCTGTGGCTTCCTCATCCCTGGAAGTGTCCAGGGCCAGGTTAGACAGGGCTTGGAGCACCCTGGGAATAGTGGAAGGTGTCCTTGCCCATGGCAGGGGGTGGAATTGCCCATGGCAGGGGGTGGAATGGGATGAGCTTGAAAATCCCTCCCAATCCAAACCTTTCTGTGATTCCAAAGTGTGGAGCTTGCTGCTGTTTTGAACGCTTTGCTTGAATGTTTGCTCGAATTTCCCTGCCTTCTGCATTTACCCTCTTTTGAAATAATGAATTGCAGCCTCCCTGAGTCTCAGCACTGAGAGCAGAGGCTTAAAATGCTCCTTTGTTAGGGAACACCATTGTAATGATCCACATTTAAACATCAAAGCAGGAGTTTGTGCTTTAATGTCCTGTTGCAGTGTAGGGACCTGGTTCCTTTGATAATGAAGACGTCGTGTCACGGCGGCGGCTGCCACACACAAAACGGATGCTGGCAGGTTATTAAAAAATTCAGCTTCTTGATGAAAGACTATCCTGCAGGCTAGGAGTACAGTGAAAAGCCTCTCCATTCTGGTGGAATTATTAGAAATGAGAACATGACTGTAAGCACTAAATTATGGTAATACTTACAAATAGCCTCATTTGCATAGCAGTTTAAGACATGACACCCAGATTTTCCTCAGTAGTGTGGAGTAGGCAACAGATTAAAAATAATGTACTTTGTGAGTCTGAACTGTGTAAAAATCTATTCCAGCTAAAAATGAGGCTGACTTTAGATTCCTCATTGCAAATAGAACATTGGGGCAGACCCAAGTGCACGACGGGTTTATGGATGGATTTCACCTTGTTAACTTAATGCAGCCTCTGAGTTATCTGAACAATTAATTTGCAACTGCAGAAAGGGTTGAATTCATAAACTGCATGAATGTCTCGAAGTCCATCAGCCTCCTGTGCCCTTCTCAAGTCTGTCAGCAGAGAAATTTCATCCTGAGGCCCAGAATCCAATGGCTCAATACCCAGAGGACTGCTGCACATTTGGCACTTGTGAGATTGGTTGTGGAGACATCCTCCAGTGTGGAAAAGAACATCATGATCTGGCCCTAGTTGTGTACAAAAAAATGAGTAAATACTGAAATACTTATCAGATTAATTGTATCTTGTAGGGTAAATGATGACTGTAGGGAACAAATAAATTAGTTTTTAACATATGTAGGTTTTGTGTACCAATTCAAGCTTCAGTTAGTCCATGCATAGCAGAAAAAGTGGTTTTGCTGCAGTAAGAATAAATGAATAATTTTTTGGAATATGTAGATAAAGATATCCATAATCCTTATTAATATATGGTATAGCTGGGCATCTGAGTCCTGCTCAAAGTCAGCAGCTCAGATTCTGGAAAATCTCACCTAAACTTATATGGACCCTTGCTGGGAGACTCTAAATTCATGGGAAACTTTCGTTTTTGCTGACACAATCTCTGGCTTAGAGGGATCTGAGTTGTTGGAGGCTGGGAGAGTATCCAAGAAATGGATATTCTCACTCTGTTTTCATATTTTCCCTTTTTCTTGGGACTCAAACTCCCAAAACTCTTCCCTTTTAGGGCAAAGATAACATCACCTTCCCTGTTAGCATTGCCTTTTTTCTTCTTTTAACAATTCCCATTTATATAAATAACACAGGACTGCAGGATCCCATCCTCTTGCATAACTATGGAATAGTTAATAGTAAATCACTAGATTAAATTACTACTGAAATTAATTTTAGAATTATCTTTTATTATCCTGTGACTTAATTAACCACCAGGACCAACAACATGATGTGAGTTTACATAGCAGCAAGTCTGAAAATAACAAAGATCAGGCTGGAGACAAAAAAAAGGGACAAAGAAGAGCTGAAAATCCAGGGATAGAACAAGACACAGAAAAACAAGCAATAAATACTCTCTCAATAAGCCCTAAAACTGGTGATAGCTACACAACCATTTCAAAACTCTCCATTAAATGTCTGTTGTAGAGCAAAAAAAGTGATTTAATGCACTTGGGCAGCCCCTGCTAGAAAAATGTTTGAATCTTCCTCCTCCAGTTGAGTCACAGGATTTTGTTGCTGTTTCTTTTCCTTATAGGCTATAATTTGGTTAATTTACTACAATGAGGAAATCAGGATCTTTTCAAAAGGTGACAAATCTGGACAACTTTTGGTCTGAGTCACATAAAACAAGATTTGGATGCTGCTTGCAGGATTTTGCATTGATTGCTGTTGGAAAACAGTAATGCAAAATACTGGATGTTCCTTTAAATGAAACATTGGTCAGCTTTTGAAAGTCCTGTACTAAGTAATAGATGAACTCTGGGATTACCTGGAAATCAGGAATAGTGGGGAGCAGATTGTGTCCTGGATGGATGAATTCCATGCACTACAGCACACCTGGAGCGTCCATACCACATCTTGTTTCTTTACTGAGTTAAGGAATTCAGAGTAGGGTGTGTGTTTGCAAACAAATCAGGATAAAACCAATCTATCAAAAATGTAATTTCAGAAACCTGCCACTGCCAGCACACTCCTTTCTGACCTCCTTTGAACACAGTAGAGCTTCCTAACACTGCTTTTTTCCCCTATTTTTTTAAATTGATCTTAGTGTAACACCTAAAGCCCACGGAGGGGGTTCTTAAGGAGCCTGTCATGCACGTGGAATTGCAGGTGTGGTATTTTTCCAGCCTGAAGAGGGCCAGAAACTCTGACAGATCCCCAGAAAATGCATTTCCAGCATTTTGACAGGTTTTTAACATTTCTTCTAACTGATATTGTGTTTATTAGAGAAAGAAAAGGAACCCAAAGACTTCAGGAAGAAGCTGATGATGTAAAGGAGTAGTGCTGCAGGTTTCTTAGTGTGAACAGTGCTCTGCCAGCAATTATCCCAAATAATTGAAATGTTCCCTGTACCTGCAAACAATCCTCAGTTTGTTAAGATTATCTGTGTGTCTGCCACGGTGGTGTTCGAGGTGATGTGCAAATCTGAGGTAAAATAAAGCAGAATTGTATCCCTGGGCTCAGTGGAAGCCGGGATATCATTCCTGAACCACAAGCACGGGCTCTGCAAGCTGTTGGGCTGTATGTCCTATTGATTTAATATGCTCCTAATCAGTACATAAAGCTATAGGCCTGCAGTGTTAATTTTTCATATGCTTACAAAGTACCCTTTGATTTTCTGTCACGCGTTAATTACAGCGTTTTGCCATTAAATAGGAAGCTTTGTGTAAACTAATTACTAGGTAATCATTGTCTACCGCCAGCGTGCTGTTCCTACCTTTTATTTTATTCTAAAAATGCACAGATCTCGCAGTCTGGAACCACTATACCTTCCAGCCATTAGCTCTCACTAATTCATAGCATTATTGTGCTAAGATTGTAGGAGTTGTAATTGTTGTGGTATCAGTGCTGTTAATTACCGGAGTAAACAGTTGAAATGGTGCCAAGGTCTATTGTACAAGGCAGAGGAAAAGGAGGTTTAAATGTTACTTCCACCATCTGGGGACTGGAGGAGAGGCAAATGCTAGGAAACAGCAGTGAGGCAATATCAGAACTTCAGCTCCAGGGTTTTAGGCCATATGGATCCAGAATATTTTGAATCAATTGAATTTAAGTGCCAGTTTGTAGCAATAACAGTGGGGAAGGAGAGGATAAAGCAAGAGCACTAAAGAAATCTGAAATGCCTTAATGTTGGTGCAGCCAATAAAATGCCTGCTTGGATTATTTTAAAAATGTTTGTTTTGCTAAAATCCAAAAAGTAACACATAGGCAACTCTGGGAATAAAAGGAGTTTAAGTGTGTGTTGTTTGTGAAACACAATGCAGGTTTTGTCTGACAATTCCTGTAGCATTACGGCAATTTCCATAAAATTCCTGGGAAGTGACTGTGGGTTTTCTATATAAGGTTTTTTTTCTTTCTGAAACCACATTTTTGGAATTCATTAGAATATTTTCTTTAGAGATACAAGCCAGAAAGGAGAGCAAGTCACAGAAGTGCATTAAGTTTATAGAGATTGAAATAGAGAAAACTCAATTAATTGGGAAAATAATTTTAATCTGAGGGCATCAGAATTGTTTGTGCACTTGCAGAATTCTCACTAAAATACAGGAAAATGCCTTCAAATATTCCTGATCTCATTTTGTATGAGGATTAACATCCCAATATCCTGAATTTACAAATGCTGTATTTGAAATAAATATATGACTGTTGTTTTGAAGAGAGCTTTTTGAAGATCGTGACAATTGTGTTTTGTTTGCTCTGAAGGAAGGTGTGGGGAACCTTGGACATGCAGGATGCACCTTGCAAAAGACACACTTTTGGAATATTTATTTGGATTAGAAAGCAAACTAATTAATAAAATTATCCTAATCTTAAATTAACATTCAGTGCATAATCATGCAGAATTCTTTGAGGGGTTCATGGCACTTTCAGGATCCTTTTTCTGGCTGATTTTTGGCAGCCCAGATTTGATCTTTGATTTCCCTGCATAGATTGTTTTCCGAGCTGACATCTCCGAGCAGGGATCTGGCAGCATATTGCTGCTGCCAGCTTAGGAGTGTTTGCAGGAAATAGGAAGGATCTCTCTTCCTAAACAATCCTGGTTTATTTATTTTTTTATTGGTCTGTTAGCAGATGTTGAAGTAGTTCAGGGCACGATGTAAACATGTGCTTTTCAATGGATGGTAAATAGGAAAGTGCACAATGAAAGGAGCGATTGGGAAGGGGTTTGGACCAGGGCAGAGGGGGTTTTGTGGGGTTTTTGTGTGTGCGTGTGTGTCTGTAGTTGAATTTAGAATTAAAAGAAGTGCTTGATCTTTCTGTATGGAAACCCTCAGCGTGCGGAGTGGCAGCGTGAGCCTGGCCAGAGAACCATGGCCCCATGTGGTGTGAAAAAAGGAACAGCACTTCAAGTGCTGGCAAGTTGAAAGGGAACTAAGCTCCTTGTTCTGGGAGTCCCGGGAAGGGGCTGCTTTGTGGGGCTCTACTGAAGCGTGGCAGATGTGCCCCAGCCCCACAAAAAGCCCCTTGAGTGGGAGCAATCCCGGCCCCGTGTCCGGCTCCGAGCGGGGGCCGCGCTCCCGGGAAGGATGAGCCCAGGAAGTGCGGAATTCTGGGCTCTGTTTGCAGCATCCCACTTAATGCCAGTGGCAGCCCCGTTTGCCAGGCAGCTGAAATGGGCCATTAGCTATCAGGGGAAATTGTCTTTGCTCCTTTCAGCAGATGGAGCAAATATTTTACAAAGCGATTTTACATACGAAAAACATTTGTGTGAGGCAGTAATGACGGCTGTTTGCCATGATGGGACCTGAGCTCTGAACATGCTTTTCCAGCTCGGAGAAGGCAAAATTGGCACTTTTTAATTTTAAAATTTGCAGTTAACAGTGAAAAGCCCGGGCTTTAAATCAGGTGGCAAACTTTACGTAGATAGAGGGTGCTCAGTGTGTCGCTTCCAAAACCATTCCCAGTTTTATAGACCTCTCCATTTATTCTGTTCACTGTGGTTCTTTATGGTCCTGGCGAGGGTGGACCTTTCTGAATTAGGAAAAAAGTGTCCAATCAATTTAATTTGCAAAATAGGAAATAATGGTAGTTATTTGGACATTCAGGCAGCAGTCACTGGCTTCTTCCATGGTTGCTGGTATCACTGAGAACATCAGAATAAACTGGGCTGGACCAATTCCCATCCAGGCAGCTGGAATAAGTTATCCCAGCTCCACTGATCACAACAGAAAGGATGAACTTATAAATGGTAGGAATTGTCATTGTGCCATCCAAGTGGCATAAATTGCCACAGCTTCATTGACTGCAGCAGTCGTGGCAGTTTGTATTGCTCAGGAGCTCTCTGCTGATTTTATTCCTCTCTGGCCCACTCAGCTTTACTTATTTGGAGTTACTTTCTTCACTCTATTTGCTCGCAAAGTCTAAATAACTTCCTTTCCATCTGATTTTTAGCTAAAAAGCCCTGGATCTTATGCATCCTGCTCTGCAGCCTCTTTCTTTCCCCAGGTCTTTCTTCCTATTTCTTCTTCCTATTTATTTACTTCTCTTCTCAACAGGCTTTTCCTTGCTGGCTGATCTGTCTCCAGCAGATTTCCTACCACTCCCTTCAACATCTGCCATGTTTGGTCCTAATTTTTTGTTGCAACTGCCTGAGAAAACCTTTCAAAATTCTTCCTGAAGGGTGAGAAATTTTTTTTTCATTTAGTGGGAAAAAGCTGGGGTTTTTTTTGGGATTTTTTTGGTGCTTGTTCATTGTTATAAAAAGGTGCAGAACCAATTTGGAGAGATGTAAAGATTTCTACGTGATGTAAATAGTATTTGAGCTGCTCATTTTTACTGCTACCAAGAAACATCAGCTGCAAGATTTGAACAAATGCTCTCTGTTTTCATTGAGCCTGTGATCCTGGATTGTTTTGGGCCACATCAAGAGATAAAACATTGGTAGGCTCTGCTGGAGATACTGTCCAATTTAAATGAAATTAGCCAGCTGAGCACTGATCCTTTTAAAAGGTTTGACTTCATGAGTGAATGTTGGATCCAGGCTTAAATTTGCCTACTAAAACTCCCTATAATCAGGATTATTGCCTTTTTAGAGCTTACAGTTGCAAAAAAACTCCAACCAGAATTCCAGGTGCTGATCCTTAAAGAGTGGTTGCCCAACTCCCTTCTGTGAACACCCTGATTGCCCAGGCATTGTTCAAAGCACTGCCGCATTGGGTTGGAGCTCAAGGGAAGTTTGTCAGATTTTTTGAATTGATTATTTGTGTGAAGTTCTGTTTTCTTTCTGTCAGACGGCTGGGTTTGGTGCTCACATCCTTCACAGTCACCACTGCTGAGGGTGCCAGAGAAGCTGTGGCTGCCCCTGGATCCCTGGAAGTGTCCAAGGCCAAGTTAGACAGGGCTTGGAGCACCCTGGGGTAGTGGAATGTGTCTCTGCCCATGGCATTGGGATGAGCTTTAAGGTCCCTCCCAACCCAAACCATTCCAGGATTCCATGATTTCTTATCCTAAAGGAGCCATGCCTTAGACGTGCAAGAAGAAAATTCAAAAGGCAGAGAAAAAGTCCCTTGGAAGTTCTGCCTGATTTTGCACCCAGTTTAGGGAAGTTTCTTCCGGAGCCATGTGTGATCCTCCAGCTCTGTCTGAAAGGAGATACAGCTGGGAATTGTTGCACTGGAAAGTTGTGTCCCAGGTCACAGGCTCACAGTTTTATTGTTACTTACACAAGCTTGGGCACAGCACTCCCGAATGCCTCCACGTCCGGCAGAGATTCCTGGTTTTGGTTTTTTTTCCCTGTGATTTATCAAAAGCTTTCAGGCAGCCACTGCACACCTCTTGCTTTGTTTGTTTTTATATTTCTGTTTAAATTGCACAATACCCAAAATCAGCAGGTCTCAGGGATGAGACTGGGAGTGACAGAGGTGTTGCTGGATGCACTGCCAGCTGTGAACTGATTTGTGGGGCAGCAGTTCCAGGCCACCCATCATGGCTCACATCCTCTCTCCAAAGCCACGTTTATTTTCATGAACCACCTCAGCTTGTGCCTTGTTGGCTCAGCAATAATTCAGCACAAATACAAACCCACACAAGGCCAATGGATATTTGCTCACTGCTCTGCTGTTTCAGTCAGCTGAGCCATCCAAAACCAAAATTCCTCCTTCAGATCCTAAGGAAATGAGCAGGGTAAGACCTGAAGCTGGGTAAATTCTGAGCTTGGATCTCGTGTTTTGTGTGCTCCTTTGTTTTTGTCATGAGGTTGTGCTGCTTAGAGTATTGATTTACTGACTAAAACAATTTTTAACCCTTTCTTTGTGATATTTTTTCAAGTCAACAACATACTTTTCTCCTTATTATATGATAGGAGCTCATATAGCCCAGATCAGCATCACCCTCTAAGCACCTCAATATTTTTAAGGCATTTTTCCCCTCAATTCCATGTGAGGTAGAGACAGCAATTGTCCCCTTTTCATGGCTGGGCAGCTGAGGCACAGATGGAAAATCCCTTTCCTGAAGCCTCAAGGTGACTGCAGTCAGGACCAGGGTTTATCCAGGTCTCCTGCATGCAGAGTTAATCCCTAATTGCCCAATTGTCCAGAGAAGCTGTGGCTGCCCCATCCCTGGAAGTGCCCAAGGCTGGATGGGGCTTGGAGCAGCCTGGGATAGTGGAAGGTGTCCCTGCCCATGGCAGAGGTGGAATGGGATGGGATTTAAGGTCCCTTCCCACCCAAACCATCCTGGGATTCTGGTCATTGCTCCATCCTTATTCTGGTAGGTAAATCACAGTGAAGTAATTTTGAATTTGCATTTTTGGTTACTTTACGTCATGTGCTCCATGACAAAGCCCATCTCTTCAAGCTCACTGCTCTGGAAAAACAGCTTTAATTTTTTATTTGCTGTTCTTAGCTGTCAGCCATAAGGTTTCATCATGTTCCTCCAGAGCCTGAGATAAAGTGATTGTGGCTGAGGACATTGGCAGGATCAGAGGAGGGTTGGTCATCTGCTGCAGCACGGGGTGCTCAGGAGAGGGGATGTAAAACAGAGGCAAAGAGCCCCGGGGGAGCAGGGGGAGGCTCATGAAGCAGCAAGAAAAGGAGCCTGAAGCAATCCAGTCAGGGTCCTTGCACTTTATATGCTTGTGTTCTTCTGGGACTTTGGGGAGCAGTAAAAGCAGTGCAGTTACTTTCTGTATTTAATGGGGTTGGGCTGTGTGTGTGATAATAAAGAATTTAAAACTAGGAAAAAAGCTGGTTTAGCTGTGGAGTGACTAATCAAACTCCACCAAAGACACAGGCACTTGGGAATTTGTTACAGATATTTTACAGATTTAAAAGGATATCTCCTGCTTTAGAAATGCTTTTGCTTGATTATTCCTATTTTTTTTTCCTAACTAAAGGGTATTTGGGTTGATATAAGAGCTTAAACATAGAACCAGTAAAACTGTTGCTGGCATATGTGACTATTTCAATATGCTGCTTCAAAATACAGGCGATGTACAAGTTATTGACTGCTGGTATTGATCCCAAAGCAGTTACCAAGTACTTGGCATTTTCAGATGCCAGATCCAATTATTGATATAAATTATAATGCAAGAGACGCTGTGCTGAGGGGGGGATTGGCTTTCAGAGAAGGACAGTTTGCAGGAGGAGGGAAGAGGAGCAAGCAGAAAAATTAAAAAAGGCTTCCTGACTGTGGGTAAACAGTAACCACATTTTTTTTTTTTTTTTGCCTGTTGGAGGCCTGGTTTTTAATCACCCCACAAGCAGTTTTCATTTCTGTAGTAAAATTGCTTGTGGTTCTATTTAATTTGTTTCTGCAGGAGCTAGCTTTGGTGAAGATCTCCCAGGAGCTGCCGGGCCTTTTAGCACAGCACGTACAGCCAGTCAATGAGAAACGATTCCCTACATGGGAAAAATTCCTCCAAACATTTCTTAGTCAAGGTAAATAAGACTGCAAAGTCGCTGTGAAGTGTTATAAGGAGTAATTATGCCATATTGTCTGCCATATTCTTGTTAGTCTTGGGCCCATTTAAATATTTATCTCCTTTTATTTCTCCATTATGCTTCAAATGTTCATTTACCAATGAATTATAGGCCACTGTTCTATCACTCATTTGTCCTGTCCAAGCTTTTAACCTATATTGACTCTGGATTCTGAATCCATAAGCACCAACTCCTTAATCCTTGGGTGCTGCACCAAAGGCTGTCACATTTGGGGAAAGGCTTTAGGGAATTCCAGCACATAAATGTAGATAAATGTGAGAATATTTCATATATACATTTCTTTATGGAAGAGACAAGGATGAATCAAAGCTTTGAAGGTATTTTTCTTCTTAAATAATGCCACTTAGCACATCTAGTACCAATTTTATTACGTAATAGTTTATCCCAACATAACCCAAAATTGGGTTATGGCATTATATGCAATAAAAAGGCAAATCCACAATTCCAAGCAGTTCTCTTGGTGATCTTCCTATGGAAAACCATGCTGGAAGTTGTTATTTCCATGCCGAGTTCCTCTTGTGGATAAATGCACAGGCAGACTCTTATCTACGACCAGTGTATGGATGGGAGTCCACAAGATGAGCTCACAGCAGGAGTTACCATACCCCCAGTCCCAACATTGCATTTCCCAGCTGTTCTGGGCCTGGTGTTGAGCTGGATTCACTCCTGCTACCCCAGAGCCTGTTTCTCCAGTCAGCTGTGGAATTTATCCCATTTGGAATTGGGACTGAAAAGCTACTAACTGAACTCCTTTCTCCTCCAAGATATCCACAGTTCTGGCTCTGCTGCTCCCATTCCACTGATTTATTTGCTGTATCTCCAATCCCCCCTGGAGCTGGTGGCTCCATCCTGTGCACCCTGAAGGGCAGCACTTGTGGATTTGATTCCAAGCTGGACAGATAATTCCTTTCTAATTCCAGGTGGAGTGATCGAAGCCTTCCCGTTCTCCGCCAGCATCACCAACCTGACAGTGGATCTGCTGATAGAGCCAACAGGGGAGGTGACAATCGTGTCATCTGGAGACCAGCTCCACGCTGAGGGGCCCCTCAGATCTTCTGGCACCACCATCCCACAACGTTCCGTGGATCCAGCAGTTCTTAACTCGCTCTGCTCAAAAATTGGGGAGGTCTGTAAATCCAAAGGAGTGCTTGGCTACTTCTCCGTTGATTTTGTGGCTTTCACCCATCCCCAGACGAGGGAGCAGCAGGTGAGTGGGGCAGGTTTGTTACCTCACACTGTCTCCCTGAGATCAAGAAATGCCAACTTTCTTATCCTCTCCAGAAAATATCAGGAGAAAGCTTTGCCCTTTGGAACAAACAATTTCCAAACTCTGGGGCATGTGAACTGAGGAAAGCACGTGGGTATTCTGACAGCATCAAATGCAGATCTGATGCATCTCCTTGTTTTTCACTCTCCTGACATTGTTTTCTTCTGGAATCTTCACTGAGGACCCTCAGTGTTTAAGATGTGTTTGACTGTAAAAGGGAATATCTCTGGATTTTAAGGCTGTGGGGAACTGCAGAACTTTCGGGTTTTTGGTAATTGCTCCACTGCAGGGTGGCTGTGGTGAACCAGAGAATCAGAACAATCATGGAATCATGGAATGGCTTGGGTGGGAAGGGACCCGTCATCTCATTCCACCCCCTGCCAAGGGCAGGGACACCTTCCACTATCCCAGGGTGCTCGAAACCTCATCCAGCCTGGCCTTGGACACTTCCAGGGATCCAGGGGCAGCCACAGCTTCTCTGGGCACCCTGTGCCAGGGCCTCACTCTCACAGTAGTTTGTCAGCTCTGGAATTCATATCCCAGTTATATTTGACTCCCAAAATGGATGTTCACAGCATTGTAATTAGAATTCTGGATAAGCCATATTGGACAACTTCCATGGAAAGTTGCTTTAAAAAGATTAAGGGATGACATTCTCACCCATGGAAGTCCATGGGAGTTTTGCCAATTGCTTCACTCAAGCCAGGATTTCACTGAAATGCAGGAATGCTTCCTGGATTATTAAGGTTATGACATTTCCTGGCACAAACAAGGACTCATTAAATCATTCAGTGATTCTTGTGGCTTCTTAGAATTCCTGTCTGCTCTATCTTGGTTTTCTTCCCTTGTTCCCATCTGATTTTACCTTAATATTTCCCATGTTTATCAGCATGTACCACAACTTTAACATTATTTAAGCACAGGTTTTTAAATTTAACTGGATGTAGAGGCAATTAATGAGGCCATCTGTCTTGGGAGAGAGAGAGATCACACAAAGGCTTATGTTCCTGAAAGCACTGTGTTTTTGGCAAACAAGAAATCCTATTAGACCCTTGGAAGATTTGCTCACTCATTTCACAAGTGTACATTTGAATGCAGTAGATGGAAGGCTCAGATGCATTTCCTGGAAGTCCAGGATACTCAGGAATTCTTTCCAAGTGTGTTTTACAGGACATATTGACCTTTGGAGCACTAGGAGCAAAGGGACCTGTGATGGATAAGGAACAACATGTGTTGTCACAGACAGCTCAGTGGGAAGACAGAGCCTTGGCTGCCACGAGCCCCTGGCTGGGAGATCCAAGGGGCAGGGAAAGATGGGACTCCACACAATTCCCTGTTTGCCTCAGGAATCTATTTCTATCTCAGTTACAGGCACCTGTGCCTTGTTCTTGAGAGGAAGGGAGATGGAGACGCTGTTTTCAGTGTTTTGGGGAAGAAGTGGAGAAGAATTAGGTGCAGAATTTGGACAGAATCACTTCTGATTCCTGCTTTGTTTTCCAAGGTGATCATTCAAAGCAAAGCCTTGGCCCCTCAGAGTGAATTCCTGCCCAGTGTTGACTGTCAGATCCCTGCTGCTCAGATCCCAGCTGGCAGCTGCACCCAAAAAAATCCACTGAATTGAGTGGGAATATTTAAACACATCAACTTCCTTACCTCCACAGCTCTGTGGATGGATAGTTTGGAGAAGCAGGATCCTAAGCTACCTTTTCCATGGGTCTGATGGCTTTTGCACAGCCCCAGCCTTTCCCAGCAGTAATGAGGGAACATTGGATAAACTGCTAGGGTTGGACAATTCCTGCTTGTGTCTGAGGGTCTCTCCAGACAGAACATAGCATTTTCTATGTGCTATTTTCCAACAAGAGCCACAGTGTTGTCATTAACCATCTCCCAATCCTATATCCAGTAGGACAGAGGAGTTGTAGAGCCCTAAAACTGAAGTTTGTGGGTGAGCCCCAGCCCATCCCAGCAGCTGCCACGAGATGGCAGCCAGATAAGAGCCTGCCAGCGCTGCTGGAATCAATTCTCGTGCAAATTTTAAAAGTCATAAAAGACACTCTCTTTCCAACGCCCCAGTTGCATTAATATTTTACTAATTGACATTTTTACAGTATCATTCAAGCACTTCTTTAAAAATAGCACGGGTGCTCTTTACAGTAACGCAGACGTCGATACCAGACGCAGATAAAACAGTTAAACGGGAGAAAGCAGAGCTGTAATTTAGTAACTCTTTAAGAATTTATGTTTCCTTCCCTTCTCAAGTTTACGTTTTAAAGCTGAAGCATTTTTATGGAAGCTGTAAAGAATTCCAGCATAATTGTGACTTTATTCACTTGAGATGTCTTCACCACGAAGCACCGGCTCTGAAGCTGTGCATGCCAAAGGAGACTCTCCTGGAAGCACATATTTCCTTGGATAAACAGCCAGTAGGTCTTGCAGGATGTATTTCTAACTCATTTTTTTCCACTGGTGGGATTTTGGAGAGTCCTGATCTCTGTGCTCTGCTTAGCTTGACCTAAAACCAGTCTTAAATCTATCTAAAATCTTTACTGCCTCTACCTTCTACCTTTGAACTTTGAAAATCAAATATCAGTCCCAGGCTGCTCTGTTACAGTTTATTTTCTGAACATAAATTCTGAAAATCCCCGAATTCCAGGTGAAAACTCCTTGTGTTCTGCTAATTTTCCATGCAATCCTATCAGGATTTGACACCTCCAATCATAAATATGTAAAATTACATATGTGCCTTTATTATATATGCTCGGAACATGAGGATGGCCTCAATAATAGATGTTTGTTAATCTGTAGGATTGTATCATTCTTTTCTTAAACTTGACCTCTGCACAGGTCATCTCCTTAAGAGCTCCTGCTTTACTGGAGGAGTTGATTCATCTGGTCAGACCCCTTGTCCAGGCCCTGTGTTCTCCCATTTCTGTAGCAGCACAAAGGGGATTTAAAGGCCATTTTTATGTTTCCATGGCAAAAGGGAATCCCCTGCTAGGATAAAGCTGGAAAATCTTGTGCCATCTGATCCTTCTTCCTTTCTCCCCATGTTAGGGATGTTCTGGGACACAGCCAGGGCAGGAAGGGACATGGCCACGATAACGTGTTCTCTGAGAGTCCTGAGCCAGGAAAACAATCCTTGGGGGTGATCCCAGCTGGCACCAAGAAGTGGCCATTTGGCTGCTCTGAGTTCCAACAGGGGTGGTTCAGCCCCAGGCTCAGGGATGAAAGGAGGTGGACAGGTGGCTTCCAGCCATGTTTGCCTTCCTCCTCCTCCTCCCCACACCTTATATTGGAAAATGCAAAATATACTATGACTTTGCCTAAGTAGAACATGAAGCTTAAGGAGGTTTTGGAGCTCTCCTTTGTTATAGCAGGAGAGGAGATGGACACCTTCCTTCATCCCCCTGGGGATCCAAGCCCTTAATTTTGTAGGCAGCAGCATAAATTGGTCTGAGATGATGAAACCATGTCCAAAAGCTATTTAATCCCCTCTGGAAGCAAACAGAAACTCCTTAAACCAGTATTTGGTCAATCTCATTATTTCTAGCACAAAAGTTGCCCTGCTAAAAGTGTTTTCTGTTCTTCCCTCTTCTCAGAGCACCTTCCTTGGGCAAGCTGGAGCCATTCCTTGGAGCAGGGGATGCAGGAGTGCTCCTGTCCTTCCCAGAGCAGCTCCTGGGAATGTGCCAGCGGGCACTGGAGCCAGGCTGGCATGCTGGGGCTTTGTTTAGATGATGTGAAATGGATCACACAAGTAATTAATGGGTTTTTCTCTCCATCTGAAATCAAAACAATGTCACTTGCACATATTTTAATTGTAGTCACTGACAACGTGGGATTTGGGGAGTAACTCCTGCACAATGTATGTGCTACCCCACGCCTGGTAGGGTTTGTGTGAGTCCCTGGGAGGGTGGAATGAATTTATCTGCTGCTAATGGCTGCTTAGGTTTGCCAGGCTGCTTTTTTAATGTTTTATCTGCTGGTAAATCCTCAACCCATCCCCTGCATTTTGCCGGGACACTGCTCTAGTACTCACTTCAGTTGCAGGGATGTCTTTGCTTAACCTTTTGTATGGTCCCCCTTCAGTCCACCTTGCCTCCTGCAGCTCTGTTTGCGCTCAGCAAAGCTTCCAGGTGTGGTTTTTTAGGTCAGGTGTAATATCAGGGTCTGGATTAAGTGCAAATAGTTCATTTGGAGCCAGTGAACAGCCCTCAGATATCTGAGTTTTCAGTCCCTGGCTTCCTCATGCAGCCCTGCCACCTCTTTCTGAGGGCAAAGTTTTAATTGAGAGTATAAAACCCAGCTCAGACAAGATCTAGGACATATTGACACAGATTTGTTGATAATATTTGTCAAAATTAATGGAACACTCCTACAAAATGAATAGTTTATAATTATTATTTGGCTTGTTGAAAAGGTTAGCACATACTGGAAAAGTACAAAGGGACAGCAAAGTTCTTCCTGTCTTGCAGAAGTGATGATAAGCAATAAATTATTGAAGAAAATTAAGTATTATAATTGGGGAACAGTCCCCTATTACTAAGTAAAGCCAGCCATTAGCATCCAATTTGCATTTTAGACCATGCAGCAGGAAATATTTAAGTTGACAAATAGGATATTTAATACAGCAACAGATACTTGGCAGTTAGATATTAACAACTGTTACTGGGGTGATTTATTCCCCATTATAAAGGGCATTACCATGTGCATATGATACTGAAATTAACTCCAGTTTTCCAAGAGGCCTTGGCTGCCTGACCCCTTAATACCCTTATAATGACTCCATTTACCATTCCAGGGCTTAGGGAAGTTGTTCACTGGGAGATTTGTTTTAAGGGGTCCACTGTAGGGCAGATATTGGTGTGTGGGAACATTGCTCACTGGCACAGTAGGCACAGGGATTTTTTAAGTGGGAAAAACTCCTGGGAAAACCAAGCTCTGGTTATTGGGGTGGAGGAGCCTTGCAGAAGCAATCCATAGTGCTTCCCTCAGCCTCATAAGTCCTGCCTGAGAAATTATTTCTGAAGTTACAGAAGAGTTCTGTTCCTGTTTGGAAGTGGTTTGTGGAATCATAGAATCGTGGAATGGTTTGAGTTGGAAGGGACCTTAAAGCCCATCCCATTCCACCCTCTGCCATGGGCAGGGACACATTCCCTGTCCCAAGTGGCTCCAAGCCCCAATGTCCAGCCTGGCCTTGGACACTTCCAGGGATCCAGGGGCAGCCACAGCTGCTCTGGGCACCCTGTGCCAGGGCCTCCCCACCCTCCCCGGGAAGGATTCCTTCCTAAGATCTTCATCACTGCCAGCACTGGTCCAGCACCAGGAAGCCAAAAGCAGGAATGTCAACACTCAGGACAATAAAGGCAGAGATGTTCCTTCAAAATTGCTGAATTTTACTCTTCTTCTTCTTTTCAGTATATTTGAATGCCCCTCTTTGTTTTGATTAGGTGTGGGCAACAGACCTTGACCTTTGCTACAGTGACCAGCTGGCCCTGACTCAGCTCCTGTTGTACGTGACAGATGGAAATCTGGATTGTGGCTCCAGCCGCCTGCAAGGACCTCTTGGATCAAAGGAAAGCAGAAGCCAACGGATTCAGCACGAGGGGACAAAACCTGTAAGCAGTGAAATGTTCCCAAATATAATCATTCATGTAACTACCAATGAGTTCATCTGTTCTAGAGGAGCTGAATCTGCTCCCTTCAGGTTTTAAACTGCTACTCTTGGATTTTACAAGGTTAATAAAGTAATGGGATAACAGCACAGTAGGAGTTAAGGTGAAACAATCCCATCCCTGGAAGTGTCCAAGGCCAGGTTGGACAGTGGGGCTTGGAGCAGCCTGGGATAGTGGAAGGTGTCCCTGCCCATGGCAGGGATGGGACTGGATGGGCTTTAAGGTCCCTTCCAACCCAAATGTTCTGGGATTCTATAAAATGGGAAAAAAGGTCTTTAGAAAAGTCAACATAAGAAATGTATGTCTGTGTACATACACATGTGGATAAAAAAACAAAGGCTGTTTGCTGTATTTTGACAGAAGATCCACAACTCCCTTTTTTTCCATACGTAGAGGAGGGAATGTATCACCATTCCAAAAGTGTCATGGAGCTGTAATTTAGAGGTTAACGAGCTCTTGATCCATTGTTCTCGTCAAGCAACCACTTTTAGTTGGTGAGAAGTAAATTAGATCTGATTAGTCCCAGTAGTCCAAGTTTTAGAAATGAAAAGTAATCAAGTAGCAACTTTTTTTTTAATTAAAATTCTGTCAGAATTAACATGAATTGTCATTATATCCTTTATTTTTAATTCTTCCTGTATTTCTGAGATTTTTATCTCCTGAAGAGTTAACTACAAGCCTGCAGTCTCCCAGGAAAAGAGAAAAAGAAACAAACCAAGAGACAAATGTTTTTACAGCACATGATCTGTAATGAATGATTAAGTAAAACACTTTGTGTAAAATTATGATGTTAATAATGATTCTGTCCCTTTTAATTGATTAGATATTCTCCATGCTGGTAGGGTTGATTTTGATAAAACGGAGCAGCCCCGGAGTTTGTGCGAGGATTTTATTTTTAGAACTCCTTCTTTGAAAGAACAAATTTCCTAGATACTGCTGCTCCTGTAATTATGTACAAAACCAATCACTCATTATAGTTAGGATACATTATCTTCTAGACAGATGAGGCTAAATAAGCAACACATTAATAATTCATCCTGCAGTTCATTATGCATGTGTATGCATGCTTTGTAGCTGAAATAAGCACCTCATCAACCTGATGCCAACCCTTAAACAATAGTTCTGTGTTATTGCAGCCACATTCAAGTTTACGCTTGTTAAACTGCTGCTTGGATTATTTTATCAAGCATTCATTTATTTGTGGTCCCCTACTGCAGAGAACAGATTTTGGAAGCTCCTTTTTTAAGTTAATGACTTGAGCAATGGGTGTTATTAATTCTCAGAATATTATAAACATGATTAATTTTCAGGCAGAGATGTATTAGATCAGGATTTCAGCTATGTCAACTTAAATGAGTCAATGTCAAAACAAATATCATTTTAGGGAAAATACTGTAAATTTCATGCTTTGATGTGCAGTGTCCCTGCTCCCAGGGAACAGTCCAGCATTAAAACTAACATCAGGAAAGGCCTGGTTTAGGAGAACAGCTCTGCTCACTGCTCCTCAAAGCAACATCTCTGTTCTTCTGGCCTAAGCACTGCTAAGAGTTTAAACTCGACGCAGCACCGGCCTTTATCCAAGGGGGAGATGGGAAATTGGGAATAAATCCCTCCCTGTGAGGGTGGGGAGGCCCTGGCACAGGGTGCCCAGAGAAGCTGTGGCTGCCCTTGGATCCCTGGAAGTGTCCAAGGCCAGGCTGGATTCAGTGACCTCACAGAGCTCAGTGACCACTGAAGCTGTGAAAACACCAAAATGTGGTTCATAAAGAGCCGTTCTGTAGATTTGATCTATAATACAGGGGTTTATGGAAATGTCTGTGTCCAGCAGACCCTGTGAGGAACAGGAATTTCTCCAAATGGACTCTTACTCCACACTTACATGAGTTCACTGGCAAAATACCGTTTATAGAATCACAGGTTCCCAGGATGGTTTGGGTTGGAAGGAAACTTAAAGCCCATCCAGTGCCACCTCTGCCATGGGCAGGGACACCTTCCACTATCCCAGGCTGCTCCAAGTCCTGTCCAAGCTGTCCTTGGACACTTCCAGGGATCCAGGGGCAGCCACAGCTTCTCTGGGCATCTTCTGCCAGCCCTTCCCCACCCTCCCAGGGAACACTTCCTTCCCAATATCCCATCTATCCCTGCCCTCTGGCAGTGAGAAGCCATTCCCCCCATCCTGTCACTCAATCCCTTGTGAAAAGCCAATAATTTACCATGTAGATGTTGGGTTCTGATATAAACTGGTGTGAAAATGAGGAATCCTGTGTTTTTCTCTCCAGCCTGTCCCAAGCAGCCCGCGGTGTGCCGTGGCCAGCAGCCAGCTGAGGCATTCCAGCCTCTCAGGGATCTCCTACAACCTTCTCCTCCACACGTGTAAAGCTCGTGGGGTTGGCTTTGACCTCCAGGTATGAACAGGAAAGATGAGAAAATGTGGTATTTGCTCTGCAGAATTTTTGTTTGTAAATTCTAATATGGTAAAACCACTTAGAGCAATGTAAATCATAAAGAATGGAATTGTTTGGGTTGGAAAACACTTTTAAGATCATTCAACTATCAACCCAACACCCCCATGTTCACCACTAAACCATGTCCTCAAATGCCACATACACCTATTTTTCTTTCCATTTAAGTGTGTGTAAAAATTCTAGGAGTTGACCTGCTTCTTGATAAAAATAACTGTGTAAGGAGTTAATTTTTAAGATGCTTTTGACCATCTCTTACTTCTTTGAAACCCAAGTATTTGCTGTTGAATAGATTCTGCTGTATTTATTGTATTCTCTACAATAGATTAGAGCAATAATCTATTTAAACTGAGCAATAATTCCTTACACACAATTCCAAACCAGCCCTTCTTACCTATGGGTGTGTACTTAGTGTAACAAACACATTTATTACAATTACCAATATTTTAGGAATAAATATAAAGCACCTTTGTCTTTTTATTTAACAGGAAAAACAGGGAACAGTGTTTGTATTGTATGAAGACCAGAAGCGACACAGACTGGGAATGATGTGAGTGTGGACTGTCCCTTCCCCAGGGTGACAAAGAGCTGGGAACACTCCGAGTGTGCAGGGAGTGATAAAGGCCAGGGAGGGAATGAACAGCCTGAGCACCTGGCTGTCACCTCCTGCTCACAGAAGTGCCCTGACTTCTTCCAAGATTGGCCCTTGGGAGGGTTTTAGGGAGGCTTTAAGCATTTCAGTAATAAAAGAAGGACAGGAATGTGCTGAGCCCAAAGGCTGGTGGCACTGCAGGCTCAGGACCCGCTGGAATTGACTTCAGGAGAGCTGGATTCCCTGTCAGGAGCAATCTCTCACATGGATTAGCACAGGCTTACTCTTACAGGCAACATTATTAAAAACCTGACTTCCATGAGGCAAGGAGGGTGAAGTTTAATGCCTTTTTATATTGTTCTTCCCCAAGTTTCCTACCAAAATAGGAGGTAATAAGTGAGGAGCTGAAGCGTTCTGCTCTCAGCCTGTTCTGTATTCCTTTGATGCTGCAGCTATTTCATTAATGACCTGGATAACAAAACAGCTTCTTCAAGTGCTGGATGTGCCTGCAAGTGTTCTGGAGGGCAGGAATAGAATTCAAAATGATCTCCACAAATTGAAGAAACAATATGAGAAATAGAATTAGATTTGGTTGGAATCAGATGTAAGAAATTACATTTAGAGAACAGTAATGAATATGAGGAACAAAGAGGTTTTGGGAACAGGATCTGTGAGTCAAACTGCCTGCAAGCCACGATGTCATGATCCTTTGGAAAAAGGTAAACAGTGTATCCTGGGAGAGGTTGGAAGAAATCCTGCTGTTCTATGAGAGGGAGACAATGAAAATGTTTAGAGTTCTGGAGAGCATGACTGACACAGAAAGACTAAAGAGGAGAGGGAGGGCAGAAACGCAATCTGTTAATGGTCTCCCAGCACAGAAAAAGCTTCTGCAGGAAGGAGAAATCTGATTTCCTTGTTTTTGGTAGTAGGACAAGAAGAAAAAAACTTAACTTATTCCTGTTGTCTACCATCACATTTTCAGTGCAATTTCATAATTAATTAATTGGGAAATATTTTCAAGATTGTAACAGTTGGAGCTTATAAAATAACTGAAATACCTGAAACATCTATGAGAATTATCCATTTTACGACATCAGAGATCTGTGGTTGATTCCAGTAAATGAGAGACATCATTCCTCAGTGTAATTCCCTGTTCCATAAGGGATGGAGAGTCTGTATGGACCACTGGGAAACCAAAGCCTCAAAAGCTGTAACAATCTAAGGAATGTTGATACTGCTGAAATTTCTTTCCCAAATTTTGGGCTGAAGCAACAGTTTTTGCCAACTAATGTAGGTGATTCAAGTGTTCTGCTGCCTCAGTCCTACCTCAGCAGTAACCTTTTACTTGGAGTAGCTGAAACCTCTCTGCTTACTTTTGCTAAGTTGATTAATAAAAATTATTTATTACACAAATCCTTTCTGTTGACAAGTTAAAATGGAGCCTCATCTTTCATATCTCCCTGAAGATTTTCACCTTGTGAGATTGAAAATCCTCATTAAATTCCATCACCAGGCAGGCACAAATGAGAGGGCGATTGTTTTAAGCATGTGAAGGGAATCATTGGTAAACTCATTTGTTTGGATATCATTAACAGAACAATCGGAGAGGATCTCCAGGGGGTCCTCCTGACCTTTGCTCGCAATCTCTTCATCATCCATCAAGAAATATCAGCACCTAATATGCAAGGCGAGACCAATTTTAAGGTGAGGTGTTAATTAACTAACGATCCTGGTTAATTTCTGTACAAGGCCTGCAAATACCTCATGCTGGATCATAAACAAGTGCTAAACCATTCCTTTTTTATCACTGGCTGTGTGTGGTTTACAGTGTCTGGGTCAGTGTAGTCGGTCTCCCACGGAACCCGTTAGTTAAATTTAAGTTTGAAACTTTTTCTTTGAAAAGAGACATCCTTGAGCGTGAAATTATTTGTAATCTAATGCTCCTGAGTGTCCTTTGGAAGAGCAAAGGAGCTGTTGGCACTGCCTCACACAGTTCTGTCACAATTGCCTGCTTTATTTTAAAGGGACACCATCAAGGTAAGAATCTTAAATTAGAAACAAATTTCTCAGTTAATAATAGCTGCTTAGATTATTAACACTGATTTCTTTTAAGCAGGCAGCCACTGAGTACTTAATCCATTCCTTCCCATCCCTCACCCCGCCATCCATTTCCCAAGTGGATTTTGTTCCCAATTTTCTCTGCTCTTTGAATGTCCCCATCCCTGGATGCTCCGGGGTGGAGAGGGGGAGGCAGGACAAAGCACAGGGGCTGCTCACTCTGGGGAGGTTCCCCCACCTTTCCTCCACAGCTCCTCTGCGACGACCCCGCTGCCAAAGGAGCCAGGAAAGCAATAATGAATCCAACCCCGTGCCCTGGAACAAGCACTCCTTACAAAGCTGCTTTTTGATTCCAGAGAATTGCTCAGCTTCCCACAGGGACTTCCTTTGCTGAGCTACATCACCTTTAACTTTATAAAAACTTTCCAAGATCCTGTCTGTAAGTGTTTTGTGAAAGGTGAAGGGGGAACACTGTGTTAGATTTGTATCTTAAGTCTTGTCACATAATTTATAGCAGATTCTTTCCACTCTGAGTAGATTTTCCCCTGACAAGGAGAGTGTGAAATGACAGATTTTGGAGAAGACATAATTAAATTTCAACATGTTACAGAACAAACGACAACAAAAAAAAATCCCCATTTTTTTCCAATATGAGGGAATGAAAAGCAATCACTGAAGAAAAATATAAATGAGAACTTTTCTTCATTGTGAGTTAACATATGTGAAATAAAACACCTGTTAGTTAATTAGGAGTACAAATTGTATTTTTATTTACCTTAGATTTGTACATATTTACTAATAATTCCCCCAAGTGTCCCCAAAGTAAAAGTAAATTTAATTGGTGCATCCTGTCCCATGTAACCCTGTTACCTGTTCAAGGCAGGCACTGCCAGCTGTGCGCCCTGGCTGCTGGATTCCATTATAATGCCCATTAAATAACTTGTATTTCTTGAATCTGTTACAGATGGCAATTCGAGATATTGAAGCAATTCTAGGAGTTACAGCAGAAAACAAACTGAAATTGGAAGAAGAGCAACCTTGGGAAGCAGATGCTCTGAAAGAATAGTTAACAGAAATTGTTTAAGTGCCTCATTCCTTATGCTTCTGGAAATGCTTCCTCATCTGTAAGAACAGGTTTGGTTTTCCTTCTGAATTGGTGTGTGAAGTAACATTAACTGAGACAGAACATCTCCGTGATTCCTGGGAGCAGCATTTGGAACATCCCATCTTGTTGAAAAGCACAGGATCATCCTGATGCTCCTCATGTCCCTGTTGTCATTCCTGAAGTTCAGCATCTGGGTTAAAAATCTTATTAATGGGGTCACGCTGCCTTTGTCACTGACGCAGAGCAGGAGATCAGATCTACGGAAAAGAGCCCTGAGAGCCCAAATTCCCTTTCCAACAGGCTGTGTTCTGAAATACAGGCTTCTGGCAGGAAAGGAGGTCCAGTGTTAGACCTGCTGGAGGGAATCTAGAGGCCACCGGGATGATCAGAGGGATGGAGCAGCTCTGCTGTGAGGAAAGGCTGGGAGAGTTGGGATTGTTCCGCCTGGAGAAGAGAAGCTTTGGGGTGACCTCATTGTGGCCTTCCAGTACCATAGGGGGCCTAGAGGAAAGATGGAGAGAGACTACTCAGAAAAACCTGGAGTGACAGGACGGGGGGAATGGCTTCAAACTGAAGGAGATTAGGATTAGTTTAGATACTGGGAAAAAATCCTTCCCCGTGAGGGTGGGGAGACCCTGGCACAGGGTGCCCAGAGCAGCTGTGGCTGCCCCTGGATCCCTGGAAATGTCCAAGGCCAGGTTGGACAGGGCTTGGAGCCACCTGGGATAGGGAAGGTGTCCCTGCCCAGGGCAGGGGGTGGAATGGGATGGGCTTTAAAGTCCCTTCCAACCCAAACTATCCCAGGGTTCTCCTGCCTATAAATGCCATCTCAATTTAAATACCATTTTATCAGTAATCCCAGCAACCCATGTTCCTCTGCAGAACTGTCTCTATTGTTATGCTGCTTTTTCTATTATCTAAAGACTTCTGCAGTAGTTCTCTTATGGTCATTTTCAAATTATCAAAAAGAACAGGAATGGCACTAATTCATCAATAGAATTCTACTTGCACCGTGATTCCCAGAATTCCATGACTTTTGCAGGTCTGTCCATCTGTATTTTGGATACTGGTGACTCTTTTGGTCACAATTGCTGTGCACTGTTGTTAAAGGACAACATTATATTTGTAAAATTACCTTTATCCATCAAATCTTTAATATCCCAACAGACAACGCATTCTACATTTTACTATGGAAGAGCAGATCTCATTGAATGGAGACTGTTATCCTAGGAATGGCAAGTATCCTTGGGATTACTTCCCAAAAAGCTAAGGTAAAGGCAGTTTTAACACAAATACTAAATGAGACCAAGCAGTTGCATGAGATCAGCACCCAGTTTTTCCAATGCCAAATCTTTGATCCCGCAGCATCAGACATTATTTTTTGTGGAGCCTTTTTCTCTTCTACTTTGGTCACAGAATTAATTAATTGCAGATGAGAACATTTGCATAAATGCTGATTCCTGCTTCAAATAAAAATCCAAAGGAGTATTTTTAATTCTTGGTTTTATTGCTGTTTTACATCGATATAGTGTAGGATTTGGATATCCAAGAGCCCACGTAGATTTTCCCAAGGTGGAATTTAGCCAATGGCTGCACTTGAGCTGGTTTCCAAAGGGTTAAGGAAAAGGAAGCCTTGATCCAAGCCAGAACAACATAAGGTCTGAGAGGCTCATTAGTTCACTGGCACTTAATAGACTGCAGTGTCCTAGGAGGAAATGAAACCTGCACTTCCTTATGGCTTTGTTCTACCCTGACAAAAGAAAACTGTACCTGTTTTTGCAGGAAACAAGTGACCTGAAAGTTCCCGTGGTGAGAGAGATTTCTCAGCATGTGCAAAGTGTGAAATGTATTTTGAGGGGGGAAAAAAAGTTTTTAATTACTACTAACACTTCTGAGCCTTGAGCTGATGGAAGAATTGAAACTGCTTTGCAGATTCTCACATTCCGTTCCCATGCTGCTGGTGCCAAAAATGCAGGGCTTTGAGCAATGCTGCAGATTCAAAATGAAATTATAATATTGTTTAAAAGTCAGGAATATAATTCTGTTCACACTACTGGATTATTTATTCCCACTCATTAAAGGAGTAATAGAGTTGTTGAACTGCAGCTTGAATTTCAGAACATGAGCTGGATGGGAAGAAAACAGAACAAGTGTGAAGCAAAAGATTAAAGGTGACCCAGGTGTGGCTTCTCATCAGAAACTGCCCCAAAACCTGCCAGACTTGGACAAATGCTGGAGCTGGTTCCTCAGCTGCAGGGTGTGGAGGAATGCTCATGGAAGGAGGTGAGGGACAGCACGTTTGGCATTAACTGCAGAGGATGCAGACAATTAAAAGAAAGGGTTTGTACTCCCCAGGAGTCAGAACTGGAAATGGAGATGTTTGTTTAACTGGCAGTCCTTTGTGGATTTTGTTTCAGCAAGAATTTAGCATAGCACAGATCACTTCAGGTCATTCTCCTGGAAGAGCTGCCTGGAGTTGATGATACTGGAAACTGGGTCTCCTGTTTTAGGTAGTTGGGTTTAAAGCCCTGGATAAAAGAAAAAAAACCTTTTAGCCCACATTTCCATATTTAGAATGACAACTCTGAGCACAGAGGAAAAAAAAAAAAGGCAGTTCATCAACACAACCACTTCCTAATGCTTCCTGAAATGAAATATTTGCCCTCCCTGTTTCCTGGAAGATCTCCAGTACCTCAAGTTCAGGAAAATTTACCACCTTCCCTCTAGGTTAAGGTAACAAATCCCTGGATTTCTAAGGCTGTTCTCAACAATTCAAGGTGATTACTTACTATCAAATCCATTTAACAATGGGATACTGTATCTGAGGCATTATACGGATCCTCTGTATTTCATTTTAGACTGCAGATTTTGTTATATTGATGAAGAACAAAAGATTAGGAACGACAGTAATTGACAAGCTGCATTAATGTAATTAATGAAATACAACAGCAGAGTATCACTCTTAAGGTTCAATACTTTATTTCAACCCTTCACCACAGTACCAGAGTCCAACTTTTCTGTCCTCAGCCACTGTTACTATTAATAAAGAAAGATATTAAAGCTAAACTATATGCTCTATTAATTATAGGGAGGTGAACTTGAAGGGGAAATTTGTTGCTAGTGATTAATAATTACTTGTTCAACACACATGTAGTACAGTAAATAAACAGGGCACATTGTTGGGCAGTAATTGATTAATTAGCACGTTCATACTGGATAGCTCAATGGTTTAAGATTGCTGAGTTTGAGATGTTGCTTGCAATTATTGAAAAGAAAAATCTGTTTCCATTTCTCAGTTTTCTGTATGGTCTTTTTTCCCCCTCTCAAATAGAATGTTTAATGGTTTAAAACCTTAGCTTTTACTTAGAAAATGGAACATAGGCTGTGATTTTAAAATATTTCTCTTGAAGGGGCCTGACACTTGAAAGGGTGATTTTTAGGGAATTCTGCCACATAAACCCGACACAGCCGGATACTTTCTCCTGAGTGCAGGTTGATGCTGCAGGTACCGCTGTCAGCACGTCAGTGTCAACAAAACCTTTGTAAAAATGTGATTGCCTGACTTTTTTTGTGATACACGTACTCATCCCTCGCTCCGTGCAGGTCTCAGGGTGACCCATCGCCTCAGCACGGGCAGCTCTGGCATGGCCGTGGCACATCGGTCACAGAATCACTGAGGTTGGAAAAGCCCTTCAAGCTGTGTCCGATGCCCACCTTGTCACGTCCAGGAATTCCTTGGACGCCTCCAGGGACGGGGGACTGCAAACTTCCCTGGGCAGCCCCTTCCAATGTCTAATCAGCCTTTCTGGGAAGAAATTCCTCCCGATGTCCAACCTGACCCTCCCCTGGCACAGCCTGAGGCCGTTTCCTCTCATCCTGTCCCTGTTCCCTGGGAACAGAGCCCGACCCCCCCGGCTGCCCCCTCCTGTCAGGAAGTTGTGCAGAGCCAGAAGGTTCCCCTGAGCCTCCTTTTCTCCAGGCCGAGCCCCTTTCCCAGCTCCCTCAGCCGCTCCTGGGGCTCCAGACCCTTCCCCAGCTCCGTTCCCTGGACATGCTCCAGCCCCTCAGTGTCCTCCCCGAACCGTGGGGCTCAGTCCCGGGGCCAGTGTCCCGCTCCGTTCCTCCGGCGATTCCCGATCCATTGCCGGACTGTTGACCCGCTCCGTTCCCACCCCCCGGGCGGCGCAGGCGCGGAGCGGGCGCAGGCGCGGTGCCCCGCGGGATGCGGGCGCTGCTGCGGCGGCTGCACGAGGCGGCCGTGGCGCTGCTGCTGTGGCGGGGCCCGGCCCCGGCCCCGGCCCGTCCTGCCGCCTCCGAGGTGCTGAGCCAGCACCTGCGGCAGCGCCGCCTGCCCCACTGGACCTCGTTCTGCGTCAAGTACAGCGCGGTGCGCAACGACCAGTTCGGCCTCTCGCACTTCAACTGGCCCGTGGACGGCGCCAACTACCTGGTGCTGCGCACTGGCTGCTTCCCCTTCATCAAGTACCACTGCTCCCGCGCCGCGCCGCAGGACCTGGCGCTGCAGAACGCCGCCTTCACCGCCCTCAAGGTGCTCAACGCCGGTGAGTCCGGTCCGGGACGGCGCCGTGAGGGGCCGGCGGGGCAGCGAGCGCCGGAGGCGGCGGCCTGAGGGGCAGCGCCGGTGGGGCCGGGACGGCGGCTCGGACCGGGCAGCTCCGCTCCGCGCCCTCTCCTTCTCTTTCCCTCTCTGCCTCTCTCCTTTCTCATCTCCCTCTCCTTCTCTCTTTCCCCCCGCCTTTTCTCTTTCCTCTTGTCCCTCTTCTTCGCTCTTTCTCTCCTTCTCTCTCTCCTCCTTCTCTCTTTCCCCCTCTCTCTCCCGTTCTCTCCTTCTTTCCGCTCTCCTCCTTCTCCCTCTCTCTCTCTACCCCGCCCCGTCCCCTCTCCTTCTGCCTCTCCGGCTCGGGCCAGGAGTTCCCGAGCTGTCACCCCCGGGAAAGGGCAGAGCCGTAAATCGACACTCGCGGGGGGGTTTGACCGAGTTCGTGTTCTCTGACCGCTTGTGACAGCGACAAATCAAACGCTTGGTATTTAAGCGTTTGATACCACGCCTTTGGTAGGGAGCGTTTTCCAGCTGGAAATCCGAATGCCGTGGATAAACTTTTGTCCTCTAAGCAGTTCTGAAGCGAAACTCTGTTTCAGGCAGTGTCTGATGCAGGAATGGTCAGACTGCTTTGATCCTAATGTGCTGCTGGAATATAAATCCTTATAATAAAAACGCTTTATCAGTACCTTATTATTATACAAGTAGAAATAGTTAAGTTTTGAAAGATATTATTTCAAAACTCTGGCTGCAGATTCAATGCTTATTTGAATGCTGGCAGCGACAGTGGCATAACATTTCATACCGTCTTTGTTTTCAGATTTAATTTTTAAAAATCTCCTTTTCTTCACAGGTCTTCAGTGACTTTTATTCAAAACATGTCTGCTAGTCTTAATTTTCTGACCTTTTCAGACTGATACAGTGAGAAAATATAATCACAAAGACTGATTTCTTCACGGCACATTTAAATCTGATTTTCTTTTTACCCCCACCCCGTCACACTTCTGCCTTTCTCAGAACTACCCTTCATGTTTCATATTTAAATGATGGGAAAACATGATTAAAAAGGCAATTCACTTCCTTCAGAATCCTGCTTAAGCACTCGGATAGCTTCAAAGCACGTTAAATTTGGTGTTTCTGAATTCAGGGCCTAAATCCATCTCTGTTTTTTCCCTCTGTAATAAATAGAATATTGTCTGTAATAAATGCATAAATTGACAGTGCTGAAGAATGTCACTTGATATATATATATATATATATATATATACATACAGTTTTTGCCCGCTGCAGTTCTGTTGGAGTTGGTAGTCTTGGCCGCTGATCTGATTTTCCCCAGAGCAGCTTCATGTTGATCTATGGATTCACTGCCTATTTTGTTTCTTATTTCTGCTCTGACATAGGCTCCAGTAACTTAAGTGGATGTGCAGGGAGTTTGAATTTAGTATTTGCAGATATATATCTATATATATATAGAGAGATATATATATATATATATATATTTAATCAGTAGAAATCATGTGTACATGGCAATGTTTCACTTCTTTCATGCTGTTATCCTCCTGTTTTCTTTTTATAATAATTCCTGCATATTACTGCTTCCTGCCTCGTGTCACAGGAAAGGTGTTAAGCACTGATGGCTGCATTTAAATAAAGACAAAATACTTCTAAGGCAGCTTTTACAGGAGTGCTTTCCCTCTCATTTCGTTTTGGAGTCATCATTCCTCACTATTAATTTGCGGTTTGGATTTCCCTGGCTTGCTCTCCGTGTGTGTAACGTGCTTTTATCTTTCCTTAGGCATCCCAACTTTACTGTATGGAATTGGCTCCTGGTTCTTTGCCAGTGTCACAGAGACTGTTCACACGAGCCATGGCCCAGTCACTATTTATTTTCTAAATAAAGAAGATGAAGGAGCCATGTACTGAACTCAGGCCCTCGAGTGCCTGTCCTCTGGTGGGTTCTGTGTTACAGCTGCTACAAATATCTGCTGCCTTTGACTAAAAACAACTCAAAAACTTGGTTTTTACAGTGTGGTCTCATATTCAATGTGCTGTTTCAGGAAGCTTCATGGACTTTTTGGTCATGAGAGATTTATTTTTGCAGAGGTCTGTAAAGCTGAAGAATGAGCAGCTTTGGGAGAAGAATTAGTATTTCTGAGGGTATGGCTGGAAGTCAGGGACTGGTGCTGCTGGACAAACTTGTGGTCATTTAAAGAGATGCATTTATCAATGCAGAGAACTGAATTGGAGCCTGTGGGCAAGGAAACTGTGAATGCACTGACATTTTCAGAATGTCTCTGAAAAGATAAAGCTGCTCAGGTTCAGATCCTGTCTAGATGTTTCGCAATGCATTGATTGTCACAGTTGTAACTGTGTCTGAGTGAATCCATGGCACTGACTGTTCACAATCACCTGGAAGAGCCTTTGGGAAAAAAAAAAACCCCTAAGAAGTGCAAAGTGGCTGTATCACATTTCTTTAAATGATATTTAAATAAAATATCCAAAATACACTTGATGCTTGTATCTTTTGCAATTCTTGAGCTTCAGATGTGTGTTTTAAGTTTTCTTTTGATTGCTTTATAGGTAAGTACGAAACCTAAGTGATGTAGAAGATTTAGTCCCCTGTGCTAATTCACAAATTGCTGGTATTTTTAATTAATGAGAAGAATGAGAAGAATACTACAAGAGTATCTCATTTTTTTGATGCAGAATAACTGATTTCTCCAGCTGTAACCGAGCACAGTTTTAGGCACAAAGAGTTACAGAATGACTTCAGTTGGAAACCTGGGCAAAGCAAAAGCTTTTGGGGAACTGTTTGGATAGTGGAAATATGGAATTAATGGAAACAGGAAGACCTGTACAGGATCTATTGCTGGTGATTGGATTTAGTGCCAGCAATTAATGCTGTCAGTTCCAAATCCCACATCTGGTGATGGAAGTTGGTCATTCCAGTTTTTGTAAGTCAAAAAATAAATGTAAAATGGGTAGGGGCTGGTTTTGAAGGGTAATCACTTTTCCTCAATAAATGATTATCAAGCTATGACTATAGTATAATGTCATTTAAATACTTTTTAACTTAATTCCAGATAATAGAAGTGTTTCCCCACTTAATGAAGCAATACATGTGGCTTTTCTGAAAGCAGCACTTAACACTTTAATCAGAGAAGTGCTTGCACTGTTAAATTTTGGAGAATATTCTTGACACAAGTTAAATGTCTCAAAGATGAAGAGATGGCATTACAACAACCCTCATTAATAAGAAAAATTGCAGTTAGCATTTTTCTAGAGCTGATTTGCCCTGTAAAATAACTGCAGCTCATAAGTTTAAAGTCAAATACTGCTCATTCATTGCCACAGAGCTCATCAATACCTGGCTGTAAAGGTTTAGGCTCAACACAAGGTTGATAAAATGGTTTTTAATTACCAGACTATAAATACAGCTCTTCATTGGCGCTGCAGCTCCACTCACTGCAGCTTGTTTGATTTCTGATAATGGGCACTGCTGACTTTGCTTACCTGTTTTCCAATAAATGCAGGCAACACACCCCCCTGTCCATACAGTGATGGGCAAGCCTCCTTAGAGAACATCTCTGACAAACTACCCTATTGATTGCTGCAATTCTGTGCTGCTTGCAGCATTAAATAGAGCCCTGATCTCTTGTTCAATGATCTCACTGTGTAACAATTAAGCAAATGTAATATTTTCTTGTATTACATGAAAATCAATAGACCTCTTGCTCTTATGAAGTTGATGGTGCTAAAGGATGAACTAGGAGATGTCTGAGGGCAGAGTGCAAATATGGGATCACTCATTCCTTTCATTAAGGCTTGTGTGGGAGCTCTTGCAGTGCTTCAGAGGGAGAATAGGCTGTTTGTGAGGGATAAACCGTGAGTTACTAAATCACGATGAAATAATTTTCATGTATGAATATAAACCCAGTTGCTTGTTCTCAAAGATAAAATGTTTCATCTGACTTTCACTCTTGTTTTCTTATAAATACCAGCTTCTTAGCATCTATTTTTTATCACTTCTTGGCCTGAATGCAAGATATTGAGGGCCAGGAACATTTGTACCACCCTGTCTCAAAAATTTCTTCGACACTCAGGAATAATTGATCCACAAAATGACCCTTCTGACTTTTGACAGATTTGATTTGCACCATCTCCCATTTGAAAGAAAGTTTAATTCCCCTTGTAAGCCTTGCCTTAATTATCTCCTTGCTGTGTCCAAGGCTGATGTTTAAATGAGGGAGAGATGACGTTTAAAAAGGCCCAGAGCTTTGTTTCACGTCCCTTAACTACTTCAGAGAAATGAAACCCCGAGGATCAGGTGGCTCCTCCTTGTAGCACCTCTTTAAACAATAATGATTATTGGGGGCACCTTAACCTGGAGGAGCTCCTGGTGTCACCCCTCACCCAGGTCAGCGGGCTCAGGTATCCCAGTTAAACTGTGCTACTGTAAATTAATGGAAAATGCAGCTGCTTTGCTGAAAGATCAATGTCCAATAAAGGCTGCACAATCAAATCTTGTTGCAATGATTGAAGTGCTTAATTGCCTTTCAAAGATAAGGTGGTAATCAACATACGTTCAGCTGATCTTTTTTACCGCTTCAATTACATGCTAATGGCAGCAGCCAAGTCAGGATCTTTAACTACTTATACTTATTAAATCTTACGTGTGTTCTGAAAAATTACTTAAGCCACACAATCGATAAAACCCAGCCTTTAATTACTATATTTCACTTTTAGACCTTTTTGTATGGTTGATAAACGTTTCGCCAGAGACTCCGCAGCGCTAATGAGTTACCCCAAGAAATGCCCTTTTCTGCTGTTGTCTCCTCCAAATTGTGGTTAAACATCCATGGGTTTGTTTGTTTTCCTGAAGTTTTGGGACTGGTCATGCAAACATGGTCCAGGCAGCTCACTTTATTTAAATATTTTGAGATCTAACATGACTTTTTTTATCACCAGTTGATGGACAACTTGCCAAACCCTCAGGGGGACACAGTTCAACACAAAGTTCCCACTGTAAATTAATACTGGATTGAGGTACGGTAAGGATTGGAATTCCTAAACATTTATGATTAGTACTGTTACATTGTCTGAAAAATCAGTTTCTGTGCTCCCTTCTTCCTCCCTTCTGTTTCCCTGGAGCAACATCCAGAGCTTTTTTCCTGCTGACCTTCCATTGACTTGGGCAGAATTTAGATCTGTCCTCGCCTTACCTTGTGTGTTGACCTAAATCTCTTCACAAACCATAATTATAGATCTCCCTGATGTATGTTATTATTATTGAATGAAATTTAGGTATTTTTTAATAGTTGAATGCCCTTAGGCCTCTGGTTTAGAGCAACTTTTCCTGAAACAAAGGGGATTTTGCTTCATGTATTATTTACTTTGGCCATTTAATTTAAATTGGCTTTTGCTGTAACCCCTTAATCATGTTCACTACAGAAAAGTAAGTTAATAATTCTGAGAGTTATCTTGATTTCTTTCCCTATTTCTGGAAATAGAAGTCATGATTTCAATTTTGGGCTGTATTTTTCAGTTTAAATACACCTAAGAAAAAAGTGGCAGCTTCAGCATTGCAGCCAGGGAATATAGAATAAAAATTGTCACTAATATACTCCAAGTTTGCTTAAAAGGTTTATTTTCTTTCTAGAAAAGAATAAGATGTTGGTTTTGCATTTAAGTCCTAAGAAGTAGAATACAACCAACTTAGAGTGATTTTAAAAGTAATTGCATCACTTTAAGCACAGTTTACGAGCCCTGTTCTAGTTCATTATAAAACCAATTTATTACTTGCAGTGATATTAATAATACTAATAGAATTAAAAGTGGCAAACATGATTAAAAGCAGCCCTTCAGACAAAAACTCTGATCAAGGAAACTTTCAAGTTTAAAATGTAAATACCAGATTATAACACTGATTTTTGAACAAGATTACGAAGTCAAACCTGGTTTTTCTTCCTTAAAAGAAGAAGTGCCATTAGATATGATTGTTACATGCTCAGTGATTCATGGGCCTGCTTATGTACTTTGTGAGATATGAATTATTTAGTAAGAAAAATCACAATAATTTTGTTGTTACTCAAGAATTTATAGGTTGACAGAAAAACAATTATGCAGCCCCTGGAGCTGGTCTGAAGAGGTACAGGAGCATCATTAACCACACACAGCCCAACTGCTGGAGTTACCTTGTCATTGTGCATCATACAATCTGCTTTATTTCAAAATATATTCATAACTTAAAGCAAGAACTAAGCATTTACTAATTCAGCCTAAATCAAGTTTACTGTTGTTATGGTTTTTTTCAGTCCAAGATGAGTTTTCTGTGAGAAAGAGCTTTAAAAGGTCTATTTGAGGCCGGTGAATTTCCCTGTGAACTGAAAATAAGATGAATTTATTTCCTGATATTTGAGTCCAAAACAGCCCTTTCTTCTTCCAGAGAAACTGCAGCGTGATTGGGAGGAGCAGTGGGAAGTTTGGTGGAAGTTTTAATGCCACTTTTAAGGAATCTTAATCAATACATGGTGCACTTGGTGAGTCTTTCCAGGAGATGCATTTCAGGGAAGAATGTGTTTAGAAAGCCTGGACACTGCTGACCTATTTTTCATGAGCCTGAGGGAATTCAGTTTGCAGCGCTCACAGGCAACTGGAAGGAAAAAAATGTGAATTTCACCATGATGTGTTATTTATCAACATAGAAAGTTAGGTATTAATATCTTTTCAAAAAGACAGGAAAATGTGTGCTCCTAAAACAACCATCAGGTGCCATTTTCTGTAGGAAACAGAGAGTTTGTCCTTTGTTATTTATAATTCCAACCTAGAAACTGGTGCAGGGAGGAAGCAGGGATGATAAATTGAAATTAGTGACCCAAGGGCTGGCACAGAGATCCTGATTCCTCCACGTGTGTTTTATACTCTGTGTGTGAATTACAGGTGACACGGCACAGCACTGGTAACACAGTATTCCAAGATATTTTAATAGTTAAATGGGAACTATTTAACTCTTCAGCCTGTTCTATAATAATACGTGTTATTCCTAGGTCATAGCTGGAAAAATGCTAGTAGTAGGGAGGTTAATGGAGATGCTGAGTAGGATTCAGAAAGAAATCACAGCACTTTCTGCCTCTGTCAGCATCCTTCTTGTGCCTCGTGCCCTTTTATCCAAGGGGATGAGTGCAGGACTAGAGGAATTTGGGGTTGGGTCCTAATGCTGGTTTTAGTTCGCTGCAGCTCCTGACGGGGCATTTTCACCTGATCCACTCCTGAGAATGAGCTCCCACCTCCCTCCTCATGGCAAGGAAAACCTCCTGAATCCACGTGCTGGGACAGGAATATTCAAGAGCAGGGCCAGGGGAGTCAGCTCCTGTTTTCCTCCCTCCTCTTTTTACGGAGTTCTGGTAGAAGGACTCAAAACTCCATTATAGGATGTTTGTGACAGAGCAAAGATAGAAAATTGCTTGTGTTGGGCAACTTCCTTTGCAGTGGGAATTAAACAAGTAATAACTTCTTTCCTTACTTTTGGAGAGCCCTGCAAATTCTCCTGCTAAGCACGGTGCAGGCAATCAGAGGGAGACAGCGTTTTTCCATCCTCACAGAGACTCCTGCGAGATTCCGCGGCGTGGCGAGTCTAATGATTTTCCTCCCCTCCTGTGTCAGCACTCTGCTTTTCCTTGGAAATAAATATTTGTTTCCTTGCCGTGGCCACCTCCGGATGCTCTCCATCCTCTCCAGCGGCGCTGGAAAGCAGCAGAGAGCAGCAGCACACTGCAAGTGGCAGCTGCTTGGAGCCACCAAGGGAGGATGTTTCCCCCTCACAAATAAAAACAGAATTTGGAGAAGTCCTGGGCTTCACCATTTGTAATTAAAGCATTGATACATTGTTCCTTTGCAGATTTTGGATGGTGTTTCCTTGTGGGTAAACAATAACTTTGGAGGTGGGGTTATAAATGTTGTGTCATCTGCATTTAGTGGGGAAAATCAGGCTGCTTCATGATTTTTTAATGGGGATTCTGGAATCCTTGGACTGTGGCAGAAACTTTTGAAGAGGAGATTCTTGGGCTACTCAAATACAGAACTTTAGGAATATCTTATGGTACATATTAAAAAAATCATAGATTGTGTTCTTGCAACACACATTTTCCCCCAACATTAAGGAATAACATATAAAAATAAATGTTGGTGACATCTCATAGCAGAACTTCTGCAGGATGATAAAATAAATATCAACTATTTGTTTCAAATGGGGTATTTAGAATGAAAATTTGTGATTAAACTTGGGTTTTAAAGAAGTCTGTAGCAAAACCAAAACTGTATCACTAAACATGTGCTTGATACACTGTGCTCCTTAAGATATAAAAACCCTTCAAGTTTGATTACACAAATCAGAATGAGGGATTAAGGTTATGATTAGCCCTGGAAAATCGACGTAATATTTATGCAAATTTGGCAAATTGAGTTGGTTTTCCCCATAGTCTTGTAAATGAAAAAGACATTTTAGAAAAATTGCAGGTCTATAGAAATTCTATCATTTTGTATCCCATTCTTTAAAATTTAATAGAAAATGAATCTGATTGAAATGGAGCTGACTGAAAGGTACACAGGGACTGCAGGTAAAAGGTTCATTTGAACAGAAGGATGTCTGTGTGGGCACCACCAGTCCCTTAGATCCCAAGGAGCTGGGGCTCTATTAATTTTTAGTATAGGAACTAAATTATAAAGTTATTGAACAGAGAGAGAATTTATCTCTGTTAATGGCCATTGAATTTTTTTTTCCTAAAGCTCAAACAAAGTAGAATTCGAATATGAGGAAACTTGAAGACGTTTCAGGAATTAAATATACCTCCCATTCCCCCCCCCGCCCCAAACTGATAATATAAGTCAAATAGTCGAGCTTGTCAGAGATGATAATGTGAGAGAGTGTGATAAAATGCACAGATCAATAGCCCACAATTGAGATTAATGCTCTTCTCTTAAAAAAAAAAAAAAAAAGTGGATTGTTTTATGCTGCAGAGCTGTGGGGAGCAGAGAGCTTTCCCTGTAACTTGTGCCAGTGAAAAGCTTGTTTTAAAAGCTGAATTTGGTGTTTCGTGGCTGGGGATTGCAGAGCTATCAAAACACGTTCTTTGCTGCTGAGCTGGATGGGGGTTTTCTTTCACCAGAAAGACGGATCGTGGTTTGGAGCGGGCTCATTTCAGCTGCATCACTGTCAGACGTGGAGAGACTCGGTGGTGAAAGAATTGTACCTGGGCATCGGTACCGGAGATCTGGAATGTGAAGGAAGGGTGAAGTGTGTGACAGCTGTTGGCACAACTGCTCCAAGCCCCTTCACCTGTTCATGCAGATGTTGGGCTGTCACAGAGCCCATTCCCAGTGCCCATTCCCGGTTTGCTCTGCAGGGACCAAGGCACAGACGGGCAGAGCGGGCGAGCGGGGCACGAACGGAATCAGGGAGGCTGGGAAAGCCCTCCGAGGTCACCGAGTCCAACCCTCAGCCAACGCCACTAATCCCCCTACCCCGCGTCCCCGAGTGTCACATCCGGACGCCTCTGGAACACTTCCAGGGCCAGAGACTCCCCCACCTCCCTGGGCAGGTTATCCCAGTGCAGACTGGCACGGTCCATGTGTTTGTGTGTGATGGGATAACCCGGACAGAAGCCCAGGAGCCCTCCGGGATCGGCTGCGGCCGGAGCAGCCCCAGCCCCTCCCTCTGAACCGTGACCACCGGCAGCGCTGGGGACTCTGCTCTAACAGGAACCCCAGCCTGGCTCGGCTTGATTCGCCATTTAGCTGCGCTTTTCCTGTCAAAACACAAGGCACAATAAGAGGAAAACACTTGAACGCGGAGGGCTGGCGCTGCCGGGCCGGGCGCGCAGCCCGGGGCCGCCTCCTCCCGAACCATGGCGCCGCCTCCCCTTCTTCTTCCTCCTCCTCCTGCTGCCGCCGCCGCCGCCGCATATCCCCTCCTCCCGGGGCTCCGTTTTGGTTCCGGGGCAGCGGCTCCTTCCTGCGGGAGGGTGGTGCAGGCTGTGCCCGGCCCGGCCTGGCCCGGCTCGGCTCGGCCCGGCCCGGCCCGGCGGCCGCAGCATGTGAGCCCGCGGGGCGGGGATGCTCTGGCTGCTCTGCGGCCCCTCCGGCGCCATGGACAGCCAGGCGCTCGTCATCCGCATCAAGATCCCCGACGGAGCCGCCGTGGACTGGACCGTGCACTCCGCGCCCCAGCTGCTCTTCAGGGATGTGCTGGTGAGTGAGCCCCGCCGGGGACCGGGACCCCCGCCCAGCCCGGGGGGTGCGGGGGATGCCACCGTGCCCCCGCTCCGTGCGGAAAGGGGTGCCCAAATCCCTCCCTGGAAGGCGGGAGGTGTTGTTGGTGTGTCCGCGCACGAAAGTTTTAATGGGGAAGTATTTTGGGAGGGACTGACAAAAATGCCCGTCCCGGGGCAGCGCCGGTGTTGCCGAGGTTTCGGGAGCGGGGCCGGAGCGCGGGCCGGAGGAGCCGGGCTGGGGGATCTCGGCCGGTCCTGAGCATCGTGGTGTGTTGGGGCTGGAAGGAACCTTTAGAGGTCCCCAAGTCCGCCCCCCTGCCGTGGGACACCTCCATGTCAGGGCCTTGGGGTGGTCGAGGCACGGCTTTAGGGCGATGGAAAAAGGTGTGCTTTGGGAATGCATATTCCCTGCTCAGGCAGAGTAACGGGCTCTGCACCTGGGCTGCGGCCGCACCTGCTCTCGGTGGTGTTTCCCGTGCCTGGGCTGGGGCTCTGTTGTGTCTGCCTTGCCTCAGCCTCTCCCATTGTTGTGTCTCTCTGGCCCTCCCCTGCTGTGTTTTTTGTCCAGTTAGGATGCTCTGTTTACTCAGAAATTGGAGTGGGTTTTTATCCCACTTCTTAACTGCAGCCTTAGCCTAAAGAAAAGTCCAGTGCTTGTGTGCAGGTCGTACTTTCTGCAGCACACCCTCACCTTTCCTCCCCAACACATCCATGCTGGGACTCCGTGTGCCCCTGTTTCTCTAAAGAAAATCTTCCCATGCCACCCATCATGTGCACGTTTAATCTTTACTTTTGTTATTAGTATTGGAGAGAGATTTTGCGGATGCCTTTCAATATGTTGCGTTCTGTGGGAAAGATATGTGGGGATTAAGGGGTTGATTTGCTGGAAAATGTCCCATGTTGGGCCTAGAAGGTTGCACAGGTAACTGGAGCAGATGACAGAAACTCCAGGTTTCATTCTTCCAACATTATCCAAGACTTTCTGTAGATTGAGGAGTGGGAGCAGAGCTTTTGACAGACCAGGGAGGTTTTTGGAAGGGGCAGTTTCCCCTTGGTGGTTGCTGTGAGTTTCCTTTGGTCGCACAACAAGCCTGGGGTGACCCACTCTGCCCTTAAACAAAAGTGGGGCAAAGGAGTCTTGTTTCCTCCACACTCTGCTTCATGTTTTCCATTTTTCCTCCCTAAATAAAGTGAAATAACCACTGATGCTTGGACTATCCTTTGCCATTCAAGAATAGTTGTCAATTTAGGTTGGTGTTTAAAAGTAAGTAGAGAAATCGTGGTCAATGGATGACAGAGGATCTTGAGTTACACTTTCAGTGACCTCGAGTCACGGGGAAGTGAAGCTTCCTGAGAGCTCGTGAGTGTGAGAGAAGTGAAAAGATGGGGGAGGAGGGCACGTCAGGCAAACTGAGCTTGAAACATGTCACAGCTCATTGTTTTTCACTGCTGAGTTGTTTTTAAGGAGGGATCTGTTGTAGAATAGGCAGAGGGACCATGACAGGATCATATGTTGTTGGTTTTGTTAAAAATCACAGTTTCTGTCATATTCATGTTCAGTAATGATAGAATTGGAGAATGGTTTGGGTTGGGAAGGACTTTAAAGCCCATCCACTGCCACCCCTACCATGGGCAAGGACACATTCCACTATCCCAGGGTGCTCCAAGCCCTGTCCAACCTGGCCTGGGACATTCCAGGGGTCCAGGGGCAGCCACAGCTTTCTCTGGGCAACCTGTCCCAGTGTTTTTATCCTATCTGTGCTGGTGATGATAATTTTCGGTTATTCCCTGTTAGGCTGTTGCACCGAGGTGTTGGTGGTTGTGTTTCAGGAGGTGCTATCACAGAATGCACGTGCACTTAATTGGTCAGATAAATACAGGAATTAAATGAAATAAAGCTCCAATCCACTCAAGAGTGGTGGGTCTGTCAGCACCTGGGGCTGGGAGCCTGGTGGGGAGGGCAGGAATGGGGCAGACCCCGTCCTCTGTTGTCCTTCTGCCCTCAGGGTGATTCCTCTCACCTGGAGGGCAATTACAGAGGGTTTATGTGTTGGAGGAGCAATTAAAGAGACTGGAGAGTTCAGGTGTTCCCTGCTGAGGTAAATTACCCAACAGCAATAATCCAGTCAGCCCCCACTTACCTCCGTGTCTCCCTAAACAGAAGGCACAGGAATGCACAGGAATTTTCTCAGGCTCTGAATACTCCATGTGGGGCTGTCTGGAGCACACCAGGCTCAATCCCACTCCTTGTGCCTGTGTCTCAAGGGGTTTGGTGGGAAGTGCTGTCCTGCTGGAACTGCAGAACCACGTTTATGAAGCAGTCTCAAAACCAGGTGCACACCCCAGATCTTGCACCCATGGGAACTGAATTAGCTGTGCAGGAAGGCTGTTCTTTTTCAAGGTAGGTCCCGTGGGCTGTTTGGTGTTAAGAAAGCCACATAAAATTATCTTTGAGGCCAGCAGGGTTTTATTTTATGTTTTTAGGTGATTTTTAAGCTGATTCTTGTTAATTTAGCATCCCAGTGAATACAGATGAGTGTGGCCTTGCAGCATTTCAGGCTGGTGTGCAAGGTTATTTCCATCCTCCTTTTACAGAGAATCTGTGCTGCAGTCACCCAAAATCCTGTCCCTCCCCAAATATCCTGTGTCTCACCCTGGAATAAGCTGGTGGAGTCAGGAGGCTGATGCTCAGAGCGATGCCTTGCACATTAAATGACACATTTCTTCACTTTCAGCTGCTCTAATTCTGTTCTTTGGAGGAGCTTTTGTGGGCACTAAACTGTGCAGCAGGGATTCAGTGCTGGTCCCTGCAGGTGTGGGATCCATGGAAGCAGCACTGCTTTAGGTCATTTCCTTGATTCCTTTCCTACACTGGGTGCTCAGAGCTGTTCTTCATGATGTCACTTCAAATAAGTTCTCTGTACATCAGCTTTACAGGCCTGTGAGTTACCAGTAACTAGATTTATTTTTAAGGCCCCACTAAATGAATTACAATAAGCTTATTTTTTTGTCATCAAGCTGTCTGGATTCCTCCTGTCACTGGACTATTTAAGCACTTGGTGTTAACTCTGGGTAACTTCACGTTGTCATACTGAGATAAAACAAGTTCTAAGTGAAACATGAGAGCTGTGGGTTCAATATTTACACTGTCATTTAAGCAGAGCTTTCACATTTTCTGCTTTCTCACCCGTGCTCCTCCAGAGAACAGATTTGATGGAGTTCCTCTTGCAGCTGCTGTTCCCTGATTTTTCTCCTCATATTTAGAGGCTTTTCAGTTGTGTAAGATAAAACAGAAGCCATCCCTTACATAAACCCACTTGAGCAACGCCTACAAGTTGTAGTATTTTATTGTTCGTGATCTCTGTTGTGATAGTAGAAAATCCCCGTGCACGTGTAATCCATTGAAATTTAGAATAATCCTTTAAGCTCGGGTCACCCGGGGGTCTGTGGGATGTTTGAGCATGGAAATGGGATGGAGCTGCTGCAGACACTTTGGGAACAGCACAATGATGGGGGGATTTCCCTCCCTCCTTCCCTCTGCTCCCTGCCAGGCTGCTTTCTCTCGGATACATTCATTTCATAGAATTATTGCAAGTTGAACAAAGTTTTGGTGGCTCTTGGTGGGGTTTTCTGCCCAGCTGTTTATTTAGCGTAAGAGTTGGGGTGTATAATTCGCTTATTGATTATTACTCACGTTAAAGAAGCCTCAATACACAGAAAAAGTTGTTCTGAAGGGGTGCAGGAAAATAAGATTTTTTTTTTTTTTACCACTATTTCAGTGCTCTCAGAGCTTTGGGAGGTTTGGAGTTTTCCAGGCAGACTTTTGGGGCCATCAGAGCTGCCTCTGTCAGTGCTGTGCTTCCAAACCCCTTAAATACAGTTTTTAAACAGCCCAGAACAATTTTTAAATCCATTTCATAGAAGCAGCTGTGTGCCCATATATGAACATTTACAAGGGGCTTAAATCTAACACAATTAAAGTGTGTTTGCTGAGGAATTTTCAGCGTTTAACCAAATGGATTTGAAAAGAATTAGTTAGTAGAGTCTTCTGTTTAGGCAAGACTAATTTCTTGTTAGAAATAGTGGTTTTTGACAGAGGGCTGGCAGGGCTGTTAAACCCTGTAGAATGGAAGATTTTTTTATGAACATGGCAATGTTTTGGGGGTTTTTTCTCCCTATTTTTGCCTCTACAAATTTACAATTCCATAATTAAGCCGTATTGCACATTTCTTGTGTACAATTAATGGTTTGAATTACGTCTCTTGATTTATTTTCGCATCTAAACCGAAAAGACAACATGAGAAAGTTTTATAATTATTACTTGCTTCACTTGGCTCTGTGGAAATCTTGTGCTGCTTTCACATATTATTAATTGTGTCTCTGTAATATGGCACAGAATCTTTAATTTCCTGCTTTTTAGATGAAAGAGAAAAATGGAGAGAACAGAAGTGACAGGGCATCAGTAAAGCTTTGGTAGGGGGGGTGTTTAGCACCCTGAGAGGCTCCCAGTGGATGTGCTGCAATAAATCCTGGAGTTCATTAATTTCTAATCACTCGGTGGCAGTGGCAGTGCTGGGTGTGACAGGAGGGATCAGAAAGGGGCAGAGCCACGCTGGGCATTTGTGCCGTGCCCTGATGTGACTCCTCACGGATTGGCAGCAAGGGAATGGCTGGAAAAATTGATAAAAGCTGAAAAAATTATCAAAGCTCTTCTCTGGTATCACCAAAAAAAGGCTGGGTTGGAGCAGGGGTGTGGAACTGGGAATGGTGGTGTGTTTTGGCTAAAAAATGATAAAAACTCTTCTCCTGTACCAGCAAACAGGGCTGGGTTGGAGCAGGGGTGTGGAACTGGGAATATTGCTGTGTTTTGGTGTTGTGGGGCTGCCTCGGGTTTTGTGTCTCTGCTTCTTTGGGTGTTTCCACGGAATTCTCCCCCAACATTTGAATGCATCTCCTGAGTTTTGGAGAAGTTCAAAGCCCAAGTGAGGCTGCCAGAGCCCCCCAAACTTTGTGGCCTGTGCAGAGCTGAGAGGATCCAGAGGCTCAGGAGCTGCTGGCTCCTTCTGCTCTCGAGGTGGAGAGAGAGCAGGAAAATTCCTTCAGTCTCCCTTCAGCTGCTGTTTAAATTCCCGATGGAATTTGGTACCCTGTGGTCCCTGAGCCTCAGGCAGGGCAGGAGATGGAGCTGTGGGGGCCCAGGATGGTTGTTTGGAGCAAGAAAAGAGGAATCAGGGTGATGTAAACAGGACTGAGGCAGAAAACAGGTTTTTAAAGCGAAAAAAAATTCATAAAGCTCATTCTATGACTGGCTTTGATCGGTTAGGTGTCTTTTTTTTATAACCCAGGGAAAAAAATCAGTTCTTTCAACTGCACGACCAGACAGCAAAGAGTTGTTTGCAATTATGATGGAATTATTTGGGAAGAAAAGAGTTTTCCTGGAGGTCACGTGGAGGGGGAGGAGAAGAGCCCCAGGATTGGTGCAGATTTGTGTTGTGCTCTAAAAAGTTTGTCATTTTGGGGGGGGAGGATTAAAGTGATTTACTCCAAATCAGGCTTTTCCCATTTGATACTGAACGAATTTTTCCTTACATTTTTAGGATGTCATTGGGCAAGTTTTGCCGGATGCAACGACCACAGCGTTTGAGTGTAAGTGTGGCTTTTATCAACCCTCTCCTTTGTCACATTGCGGGGCTGTCACTTTAAAAAATAAAGAATATTTGTGGTATTATTTTTATTATATTATTATAATACTTATTATTTTAAAAGAAAGAATATTCATTGTATGTTACGGTTAAATATTTATGCATTAATGCAACTTTAATAATGGTGCTAAACCAAGCAATATTTTATTATTTAATCACATCTGGAATATTTCCACAAAGTAGCTTTAATTACCAGCGTGACCTTACCATGCTCTTACTCCTCGGTGCAGTTTTATTACTCAAATTAAATGAAAAGTATAAACTACCTGTAGGTCTGAGCTTAAAATTTCAGTCCTCCAATCCTCTCAGCAAGTATTTAGACTAATATCTATTCTTTAAAGCCTCTTTATTTTTATTTTTTAAGGGATTCCTAGAGGATTGTCCTATCAGGAGAGCGATCAGCTGCAAAGGGGAGTGTCCCAGGGGATAAAACACTGAACTGGAGTTTTCTTCCTAGTGGAGGAGGCTCCTGCTGTTCCCTTTTCATTTTTATTATATTTTTTTCTGCGTTTTCCTTTGCTGGAGGTGAAGTGGCAGGAGGGAGCTGGAGGGGGTTACAGGTGTGCTCTGAGTGAGGGGGGGATGCTGAGGGTGACAGAGCAGACTCGAGATGGGGCCTTGCATTTTTATCACCATTTCTCCCCTTTTCAGAGCTTTTTGGCTCATTCTGTCAAAGAAAATACTGATTTATGGTCCTTCAAGTGCTATTTAGTGCTCTTTATCTTTTTTTAGGATGTATGTGTTTTCCTCTCCTAAAATGCTACAAGAACAGAGAAGTTTTATTTCATTTCTGTAGCCTCGATGGTTTTCCTGCCCTGCTTTCTAACACGAGACCTGAGCAAAACCAGGCTCCAGACCTTGCCATTTATATTTTTTTTATTATTTTTTTTAATGATTTGTTCATATTTGTTTTACATCCCTCCCACATCCCACATTAGCTTTGTTTGAACTTCATGCACCAGCAGCAGCCGCTGCCATCAGGGCAGTAGCCCATAGTAATGGTGCCATGTGCAGAAGTTTCCTGGAAATTCTGATTTCGTTGTGCCTTCCAACATCTGCTTCTGTGCCTTCCCTCCGTGTCTCTAGTCTGTCATTTACATCTGCACAAGCCCATTTCCCCTGCCATTTAACTGGCATCTAAAATATGTTATGGATATTGATGCTGGGCTTTTTCCGGGGTTTTTTTTTCCCTGTTTGAACGCCTGGATTGTGCTGCTTTAAGTTTTGTTCTCACCTGCTCCACGGCTGCTTCAGGTGGGGATAATTGTCAGCATCCCAGGCTTCTGAGCTCTTTGTTCTGATATCGTCACCCCCAGCAGTCCCACCTGGGGCTGCTCTGCTCCGGCTGTTGGACCTGGATCTGGATTTCCCACTGCTCTCCACATCCCTACAAATAACCCCACTGACAACATATGGCCCCTCACGATCCTTTCATCCAAACTCTGCCATTTTCCACATTTCTGACACGCTGCAGATTTCGGGGAAGATTGCTGCATAATATTTGTTTGCCATCTGCTGCACTCTGGTATCTTGTGAGGATTTCTTCCTCCATTTTAAGTGGCATTAACAAAATCCAGCCAGGACGGGGGATTTTTTCGGTTCTACTCTTGCATCCCTAATGTGCTGGAAAATCGGATTGCTGTGCTCTAGGCAAGGAGAGAAGCCTGGAAATCTTTCTGAATCCATTTTTGTATCCAGCTACTTTTTGGATCCCGTGGTGGGGTGGCAGAGGAGCTCTGCTCAAGTTCAGGACAGATTTTCTCCTGGGTTTACTCTTTGCCTGATTAGTTTAGATTCAGCTTTTTTTTTCCCCCCTGCCTTTTCATCCACATATTTTTAATTTCTTCTGTTTGTACCACCGTCAGGAATTCTGCAGCTCTGAGAACTGAGTTAATTTCTCAGTCATTTCAAAGGGATAATGTGGGATTTTTCTAAACATTTTGCCAGAGTTTTCCTTTTTTTTTTCCTTTTTTATTTTTGTGGTCCCAGGTCAGTCTGTTCCTTCTCCCAGACCTTTTATCCATACATTCATTCCTCTTGTGTATTCCCTCTGATCCTTCTCGTGGATGTGTGGTGCTCCTGGTGTTCCCTGTTCCAGCAGCTGCTTCTCCAGCCCTTCCTACTCAGTTCCTCCCTGGCCCGTGGGCTGGGACCAGGTCCCACTTCCACAGCTCCTCCTCTTTCCTGCCTCAGACATTTCCAGGGAAACATTTCCGTTTCCACTCACTGACTCTTCCTAATCCTTTCCTCGTTCCTGCCTCGCTGGGCGCTGCTCACCCCACAGGACTTTTAACACCCTGGCAGTGCACCAGTTAAATTTCCATGACCCCAAGGTCTTTTAGGACAAATCTGTGCTCTCCAGTTCCTCTCCCAGCTCCCATATTTCCAGGAGCTCTCTTCCAGGATGTTTTTAAAGTCCAATTCTGAGCTTTTTATGTTTTACTCTTCTGCATTGCTTTGTTGTTGGTTTTTTTTTTACATTATTATCTGTTCAGAGGCAGAATAAACGATCTCCTTTTCTCACACAATTTGAACTTCTTGGCTCGGATTTCTTCCCAGATTCTTGTGCATAACTGGGAGCAGGAGGGAATTTTCATCCAGGGACATAACAGCACTTTTATACTGATAATGTTGGGACACGAGGGAATGGCTTCAAACTGATAGAGGGTGGGGTTAGATGGGATATTGGGAAGAGATTCCTCCCTGGGAGGGTGCGAGGGGCTGGGCTGGAATTCCCAGAGAAGCTGTGGCTGCCCCTGGATCCCTGGAAGTGTCCAAAGTCAGGTTGGACATTGGGGCTTGGAGCAGCCTGGGATAGGGAAGGTGTCCCTGCCTTCCAGAGGGTTTGGAATAAGATGATTTTTAAGGTCTCTTCCAACCCAAACCATTCTGAGACTCTATGAATTACTAGAAATTTTTTAAAAAAATTAAGAATCTACAGTGAAAGTTACAATGAATTCCAATGAAACTGCCCAAGTTCAACTGAATTTGGGAGAATTGAAACACTTCTGGGAACTTGACCCTTCCATTTGCCAGCAGAACAACTTGGTGGGGTCAGTGGGGGAATTCCAGCATGGGGAAGGTTCTCAGCTTCTGGAGAGGTTCTGGCAGTAAAAGAACTGCTGAGAGCGAAGTTCTGAGCACTTTGTCTGTGCCCCTTTTTAGACACAGTCACAGTCCTTGGTAGTTAATATTTGGAGCCATTTGACATCATTATTTCAGAGTATTTGTGCAGTTGGCTTTTTTTTTTTTTTAGAGTCTTCACTTTTATTTGCTGCTAAAAGTCCAGATGAAAACCTTGCCTGTAAAACTGTAACTCTCCTCCTTGCCTTGCTCACGTGGTGCCTTCCTTTGGCAGATGAGGATGAGGATGGGGACCGGATCACCGTCAGAAGTGATGAGGAGATGAAGGCCATGCTGTCCTACGTAAGTACAGCAACAAATCCTGATTTTCCCCCATGTTTATCAGCTTTTCTTGGTGTGTTTTTGCCTGTCTCAAAGTGTTTAACTGGGTGATATCCCTGTGTTGAATTGGAATTTGGATATTCCTGGATTAAAGGGAGGTGTTTCAAAGCCGCCTCACACGAGATCCATGGACATGCTTGACTTTAAAAAAGAAAAAAGACTTGTGCACTTACTGATCATATCATAAACATTAAGAATAATGCATCTTAATGACTTTTGCATTAGGTATAGTGCAGGCTAAATGGACTATCAATTTCTTGTATTTTTTATGCAGTACTTAAAGTAACGGCTCATTAAAAATGAACCCCTGGGCTCTAAAAATTTTTCAAAATCTACTTTCATCTGGAGACTGTTTCACCCCTCCTAACAGAGGAGTTTCATTGTAGCTGCAGGCTCAATATTCATAGAGGATTTAAAGATGTATTTTCTGTTTTTCAAGGGGAGATAGATGTGTCTGCGTATGCCTTTATGTAGGTATTAGGTGTGTGTAAAATCTGTCTGGATCCCTATAAATATAAATCTCCTGCAGAAGGAAAGGGTGCAGTTCCTTGTGGGAACTGAATCATTTGAATATAGCTCCGTGAAAGTGAAAGAAATATCATTGAACTTCTATTTTCACATGGAATTGATAAGCAAGAGGGTAAAAAATGGGGGTTTTCTCTCTGAGCCAGAAGGACTCCAGGTCCCTGTAAATTGATTTGGGACCTGTCAGAGCCAAGCCCTGTTTGGGTCCCCCCAGAGGAGGTTTTGGTGGGACTGCAGAGGATCCCAGAATGGTTTGGGTGGGAAGGGACCTTAAAGCCCATCCAGTGCCTCCCCTGCCATGGGCAGGGACGCCTCCCACTGTCCCAGGGTGTTCCAAGCCCCGTCCAACCTGGTCTTGGGCACTTCCAGGGATCCAGGGGCAGCCACAGCTTCTCTGGGAATTCCAGCCCAGCCCCTCACAGGGAGCAATTACTTCCCAATATCCCATCTATCCCTGCCGTCTGGCAGTGGGAAGCCATTCCCTGTGTCCTGCCCCTCCATCCCTTGTCCCATGTCCCTCTCCAGCTCTCCCGGAGCCCCTTTAGGCCCTGCAAGGGGCTCTGAGCTCTCCCTGGATCCTTCCCTTCTCCAGGTGAACATTCCCAGCTCTCCCAGCCTGGCTCCAGAGCCCTGGGAGCATCTCCATGGTCCGGGTGTCTTTTTGGATTTTGATGTTCTGAGCTCCTGTTCCATCTCCTGTTGTGTCCAGCATCTCCACCTCCTTCTGCTGCTGGACCCAGGGCTGCACACGGCAAATCACTGGTGATGCTTCTCCACCAGAATTCCTCGTGTTTTTCTGTTTTCCTTGTAAAATCTCAGCCATTTTTGCTGTTAAAGTGGAAAACTTGAATTTTCCTGGCGCCGTCTCCAGATTAATCATGCCTTGGGAAGGTCATTTTTTTGCTATGCTTCCAAGCTCACTGTTAAAGTTTCAGTACATTAGAGTTATGATTGCTCAACTCTCTGCTTTCCCCTCAAAATTATGGGATGGCTGTAAATGACTTCTTTCTGCTTCAGCAGCTTTTCTTCTCTGAAAATTTTTCTCCTCAGTTTTAAACTAGTTTTTTATTTGAGTGTTGCACTGATGGTTTAACTTCCTCCCGTCCTATAGGCTTCGTTTTGGGGTGTGTTTGCAAGAAAACAAATGTTCTGAGCCTAGAAAATGCATGAATTTAATAATCTTGGGGTGTATAGTGAGGAAGAAAAATACTAATTTTGAGGCCTGCAGCAAATATTTGGAGCATTGGCCAGCTGGGAAAGTATTTCTGGGAATTTCGACTTGGTGCAGGTGTTCTCCAAAATGTAAATAAAGTGGGTTTTTTCAGTTTAAGGAGAATAAAATAATTCCCTGAGATTAGATCTGGGAAGATATTATGACTGGGAAGATATTTTGAATTATGCCCAACCTTATCTTTAGGGTCTTTGCTTTCTGAACTTGACACTAAATTATTCCAGGTCTGGAATGCTTTTAAGTTATGCAGAAATGCTTTGAATTAGGCAAATTTTGAGGGCTGGTGAATAGGATTCATTGAGTTGGGCACTGCAGTTAATTAAGGACAGCCACGGAGCAGCACTGGGGCTGTTGTCTTGTATCTGTATAAAAAGGCAGTAATTTTTTTGACAGCCACTGATTGGAAAGTTGCTTGCAGCTCTCTGAAAGCAAGGGGTACACGCTCTGGATCAATAACTGGCAAATTTTCCATTAAAAAGAATACCTGAACAATGTTCCAAATAGCCACTGGCATCTTAATTTTCCATGGAAACCTCGAACGCTCGCGTGTGGAGGACAAGTCATTTTCAGACAATTTTTCCAGACTACTTGTTAACAGTTATTGCTGTCCCAAAAGGTTGACAGCTTACATGATTGATATTTCATTTACTTGTCATCACTGGTGAGTAATGGACAGGGCCATGGTTTTTTCTCCCTCTCTCTCTCTCCCCCTCTATTATATTTTTGGGGGGCAGGAAACACTCTCATGTGTGTTTATTTTAGCTTATTATTCTGAGAGTGCATCAGAAATGTTCCTGTTGTGGGTAGAGATGTCTGCAGGTCATGGAATGCCACGGGTAAAATGGGAATGAAAAAGTTAAAAGCTCATCCAGTTCCACCCCGTGGGCAGGGACACCTTTCCCTATCCCAGGCTGCTCCAAGCCCTGTCCAGCCTGGCCTTGGACACTCCAGGGATCCAGGGGCAGCCACAGCTTCTCTGGGAATTCCAGCCCAGCCCCTCCCAGGGAACAATTCCTTCCCAATATCCCATCCATCCCTGCCCTCTGGCAGTGGGAAACCATTCCCTGTGTCCTGTCCCTCCATCCCTTATCCCAATCCCTCTCCAGCTCTCCTGGAGCCCCTTTAGGCCCTGCAAGGGGCTCTGAGCTCTCCCTGGATCCTTCCCTTCTCCAGGTGAACATTCCCAGCTCTCCCAGCCTGGCTCCAGCCCTTGGACCTGCTCCATGGTCCGGGTGTCTTTTTGGATTTTGATGTTCTGAGCTCCTTTTCCATCCCTTTTTGCCCATTCTTAGCCTTTTTTAACCAGTAAACATCCCGGTGGATCACTGCAGCAGCTGCTGCGGAGTTCGGTGTCTCGGGATGGCTGCAGTGACTTTCTGGGAGCACTGCTTTGGGATCCCTCTGGCCTGACTGCTTCATCACTGCCCGTAGTTCCCGATCCCTTTGGGATTCCCATGGAGTTTTCCTAACTGCACAAGTTTTGGGGTGTATTTGCACCATGTCTTGGTGTCCATGTTTGGTGCTCCTGGCTCCTCCAGCTGTGGCAGCTGCTGCATTTGCTGTAAATGTTTCATCTCCTCACCTGCTGGAGCATTTCCAGGTTTCAGGGGAGCCTGGAGCTTCCCTGCTGAGCCAGGAACAGATCCCTGTGGCACCACAGCTCCTTGTTTAAGTCCCTCTTGTTGTGGGAACGTTGCAGACGGAAGGGAGCCATCTGAAGGCTGATAGGCACCGTGGCAATTAAAAAGAAAATTAAAATACGTTGAATTAACCAATCCATGAGTGCTTTTACTGCTCCTGGATCACTGAGTCACCTCTTCCTTGGCTTTCTTTGCAGTATTACTCCACTATGATGGAGCAGCAAGTGAACGGACAATTGATAGAGCCTCTGCAGATCTACCCACGAGGTAATGCTGAGCAAATCCTGATCAGCGGCCCTGAGAACTGGTGCTGACGCAGCTCCCTGGCGTGTTTTGGGGAGGTTTACATGCACAGAGCATGATGTTTACCTCCTAATTTGGAGAGAAGAATTCATTATGGTGGGGAGTGTGGAGAGAAGTACATTTATTGCATATAAAATAGCTAATTTCCTGGAGTAAATTAGACTAACGAGATTCGGTTTGCAGAGTACATATTTAAGTACATTTAAAAAACTCATTGGTGATGGCTCTGCCTGTACTCCAAGCAAAGCAGATGAATAACTGAAATCTTGGATATTTATGAAAATTGGGCTTTTTAAGGCTCTTTTAATATCATTAATCAGCCTGACAGACTGGGGAATGTCAGTGTCACCGTTGTGGGAGTGGGGACGTGTCTGTCACAGGAGCTCCAGCCAGGACACATTTTGAGCTGAGATTTGGGCACTTAGTGGTATCCAAATATTCACAAGCACTTTAATAGCTCTCCTGAACAAGGGAGAGATGTAATCAATTCTGTGGACTGAGGCAATGGAAAAATAGGTCATCTCCAACCTGGAAAAAATCCGTAGGCAGCTCGTTGGGTTTTTGGGAATGCAGTGCTCTCTCTGAACTCAAATAATGGTTAAAAAAAAAAAGCCTCATGCATTACATAATTCATTCAGATCTCAGTAGCCACGCTCTGAATCTCTGACTCTTAATTGATGAAACAGAGAAGGCTGAAATTCTCCAAGTAAATCTCCCAGCAATAAATTAATTGAAATAATTAAAAATTAAACTCTTCTCACTTAACTGATATTACACAAATAATCATACTATGAGGCTCCCAATTAAACATTCTGCACTTCCATTACTTACAACTCTCTGAAGTTTGAATTGGGCAATTAACCAACAGCCTCCTCAAACACGTGTTAATAAGGTCTCCAAAGGAGGCTGGCTTTCCTGGTAGTTCCGTGTGCTCCTGTGGAAAAGAGACAGGAATTCAAGGGGAATATGGAAAATTGTGTTTTTCTGGCTCAGGCTGGCAGGGTCTGATTGAGAGGGGACTCCCAGATGTTTGAGCTGTGACACTGCAGAGCCACCAGCCAGGAGCTGTGTCCTACTGAGAGCGGGGACAGCTTGGAGAGGGAAGGGTCTCTCCTGCCTCTTGCCAGGCACAGATCGTGGAATCCTGGAATGGTTTGGGTTGGGAAGGACCTTAAATCCCATCCCATCCCACCCCTGCCATGGGCAGGGACACCTTGCACTGTCCCAGGTTGCTCCAAGCTCTGTCCGACCTGACCTTGGACACTTCCAGGGCCTCCCCACCCTCCCAGGGAACAATTCCTTCCCAATATCCCGTCTATCCCTGCCCTCTGGCACTGGGAAGCCATTCCCTGTGTCCTGTCCCTCCATCCCTCGTCCTAAGTCAGTACCTGACACACTTCAGGGTTTAAAGGACATTTTGAGATTTAACCTTCTCCTAGAGCCTCCTTTTGGCTCATCCCTGAAGAACCAGCCATACCAATTCCTAATCCTGCTCTCTCCTTTTCCTGTTTGTGTCCGAGGATAATCTCCTCTGGCTGCACAGACTTGGAATTGTCCCTGTGCTGCTCCAGATTCAGTCCCCCCTTATCACCTCCAGATTTTCACCGCTGGCTCAGCTCTGGGTTTCCACTGGGTATTTCCTCCTTCCCACTCTCTCCAGATTGCTCCAGAGCTCAGGTTTTGTTTCATCTTCCCAAATCACCTTCTTAAAACACCTCTTTTTCTAGGTTAGAGCTTTAAAACCCCTTTTCCCTCCCCAAACCCACCCCTGAGTTCTGCGGCTCCTCTGAAATATTGAACAAAACGTGCTTTCCTGCTCTTTTTTTTTTTTTGCTTCTCTGCCTTCTTGTCCTGCCTCTCTAATGAACATCCCAAATTTTGTTAGCCCAAGCACTTTTCTCCCGTGCCCTTTTGGCCGTGGCTCTCCACGTTCAACACTTGAAAGCCCCATCAGCAACGTGCAGCTTTTCTGCCTCTAATTTCAAGTTCTTCCCTTTTAAGAGATTTCTTTGCAAGTCTTTTGAATCCTTTTCCCTTTCTGCCTCTCTAACTTCTGAGGAAGCCTCAGCTCCTGCTTCCAGTCAGCTCCCAAAAACTCCTGTCTTCCATAAAAATCCTGTCAGGAGTCAATTTCCGTGTGCCATCCTGTGTTATGTGGGCTGTGCTTTATTTATTTCATAACAAAAATATCTTAAAGGGGGAAAAAAATTGGTATTTGATCTATTTTTTAATAGGTTTATTATTGCTGTTTAGGCAGTAAGAGCCAGAGGGGGGGTTTATATCGAAAAGAAGCATCTGTTTGTGATATACCTATGAAAAATGTGTGTACACACACATATATATCTACATATCTTTTATATATATCTACATATCTTTTATATATATCTACATATATTTTATATATATATATCTACATATATTTTATATATATATCTACATATTTTTATATATTTCTACATATTTTATATATATTTCTACATATATTTTATATATTTCTACATATATTTTATATCTATTCTACATATATTTTATATCTATTCTACGTATATTTTATATCTATTCTACATATGTATCTACATTTATTTATATATTTATATCTCTATCTATTTCTATATTTATATATTTATATCTCTATATTCTACCTATGTTATTTATATCCCATTTGTGGAATGCAAGGTGAACACATCATTCAAATACGAACCATAAAAATTATTACTGGTTGGATATCTTGTTCAAAACGTCAATTTTTATCTATTGGGAAAAATAGAATGGGCTTATATGTATTTATAATTTATAATTTGTGGTTGGTTTTTGTTTTTTTAATGCCCAGAGTCTCATCATATTTTTGCCTCTTTAAGATGTACGTGGTAGTTTTTGATGTCATTGAAAGGCACGTGGCCCTCAGTGATGTGTTTAATGACTATCACCTGTGTCCTTCTGCCTAATGAATAGTTCTGGTTCCTGCTGTCAAAACTGGGAGGGCAAGGCACGTGCACAGAGAGAGAGAAAAATCAAATTCCTGCCTGCTCAGGCCATCAATCAGCAGTGACAGCCCCTTTAACACAGCGTTTGTAGGGCACCGGAGCTGGGAAATGGGAACTGCCTGGGACACGGAGCCCGGAGCCTTTGTGGCTTCCACATCTGCCAAAAGCACATCCCTGAGTGGAGAGCAGGGGATGTTCACTTGGAGGCACCTCAGGAAAAGGCTTCCTCCTGCAGCAGCACATCCCTCAAAAGCCAGACACCATCACAAAGTGCCACGTTTGTACCTCTGTCTCCAAAAAGTGGCGTTTTCAGTGGCATTTATTCAGTGTTTACCTTTTGGAGGCTTGCTGCTGTTGCCCCTGCCGTGTTTTCCCCGTTTCACCCAAAGTGCCTCTGACAAAATGCTTAATTCATGACGTGTGGCAGCTGATTCCCTGAAAATCCATCTTGCAAATATTGCTGTTAAATGCCAGGGAAAAACCCAGCGTGTGAAAACACAGCGACACAAGGTTGGAATTTGAATTACAAAAAGAATCCCATCGTTTGAGCCAACAGTTCTCTTGATTGTGATGTGTTTTAAGCAGAAATTAGAATTTATATTACATGGTGTCAGAAAGCTCTTAGCATTTATAAATGCTCACTCCTGCAAGTTAAAAATCCTGGGCCGTAATTCCCACTCTGGGTCTCGCCAGGCACTTTTCAATCATTTCTCTCTGCTAATTTTGGTGTCACCCTCATTTCTTTTTAAAAGATTCATTTTGAGCAAATTTGTAAATGGCCCTGATGTGTTCTACAATTTAGTCAATTACTGTTTCAGCCTGCAAACCTCCTGGGAAACGGAACATACATGGCCTCAAGGTACGAATTTCAATAATTGTTTCAGGAAAGTTAGATGGATTTGTAATGCTGTGTTCCACTTATTGAAATGTCAAATAAAACTGCACTTTCTTGAGCTCTGACAAGCAGATTTTTTTTCCTGAATTTTTTTTTTTTTTTGGTGTGGGTGGGAGAAGGATTCATCTGCAAAATGTTGGCTGTGATATCTGTATCAATATATATTTATATGTGTGTATATAATGTCATTGAAAATGGGTTTGCCTTTTTGTTTTTAACCTCTGCTAATCATGTTCTTAAATTTTAGTAGTTCATTTATCAACTCCTGTCTGCCACTACTTCAAAGCTTTTACCCCCCCCCACATTCCTGTGATTTCAGCAATTTATCCAAGTGCGGAAGGCACCGCAATGAAATGATTTGAGGTTTTTGATTTCTTAGTGCTTCTGTAATCACATGGAGAAGACTATAAAGGTATTAAGTGATAGTTTAGTGTTTAAAATGAGAATAAATGATGGATTTATCACCTCTTTTAGTGCATTATTTAAGACGTGAGGATGTTGCAGCCCCGGAATTGTGTAGCCTGCTAACCTACATACAGCCCTCAACCATCGGCATGCCTAGCAACAAGCTAATTAACCTTCCTAGTGAAATGAGAAATTCATGGCAAATTACAGGTTAATTAGAATGGTGTCCTCTGAACACAGGATCTGATCAAGCTCCTCTCCCTGCCCGCAGGTGAACACGCGGGCGGGGGCTGCCAACAACAGCGGCTCAGCCGCCTCCGAGGCCCTCCCCAGCAATAGGTAAGAGCCAAGCTCCTGTTCCTTCCCATTTTTCTTTCATTTCCTTTCCTTAAACCAAAATGGAGCCTTGTGTGTGGCTGTTGCCAACAGAGCTGGGACTTGAGTGACTTTTCCGGTGGGATTGGCGAGGTGGGGAAGGCGGAATCGCCTCCGTTCGTGGATCTCATTGGGCTGGGGCTTCCCACGTGTTTGCTGCTGGAGAAATTAGGGTTTGCTGAGTGTTCCGGGAAGAAATTAGGGTTTGCTGGGTGTTCCAGGAAGAAATTTTCAGGTGGCTTTGTCCTTCAAAAGCAGTGAGATGGAATTTGGGGCTGAGCTCATTGGTTTCAGTTGGTCCAATGCCAAGGTCTGTGTGTTCAGGTCTTCGTGGCTTGTTCCTTCCAGGATTCTTTGATTGGAAAGTTTGATGCCCCGTTCATAGGTTTGTGATAATAAATAGCCTAAATAATAAAGCTTGGAGGTTTATTAGTGTGAGATAAGATTTTTTAAAAATCTTCTCAGCTTAGGTGCCTGTTTCATACAGTTCCAGCAAAATTTTGGAGTCCATCCCTCTTATCTTGCTTTTTACGTTCCAGCCCTAATTTGAAAACTCATATTAAGCTCTTAAAATGCAAGAGAACTCATTCTCTTTTTTTCCTAGGGATTTGTTTCTTAAATGCTGGAGGATAAACTCCTTTTTATTACATGAAAGTCATAATGCTCAATACTGGTGTTAAAAACCTACAAAAAGCCTTTATGTTTTCTTAAAAAGAAATAAGGAGAGTCTGGCTCCATCTTCTTCCTACAAGAGCATATCTGAACCATGGGAATAGAAACCTCTGGAGGCCCCTTTCAACCTAAATTATTCTATTATTCTAATAAGCACATAGTATTCCATTTATCCGTGCATCAGCATCCTGCTCCCTGCTCTCTCTGAGAAAAGGGAAGGAAAAAGAAATGTTGTAAAGATTAAGACGGTGAATTACCAGAGGTGAATGTGAGCGGAGAGGCAGAGTTGTGGTGTTTGGAGGGTGAAGTTTGGGGGCCTGTCCTGAGAGTGGGCCAGTCCCACAAATCCCATTTCCCCTGTGGGGGCTATGGGAGATTCCAGCCTCGTCCAGCAGCAGGGCTGGAGTTCTGCCCCACTGGAAACCCCAGCCAAATACCCCTAGACCCAGTTTGCTGCTGCCTTTGGTGGCTCTGCTGATTATGGAGATAAAAAAAGCCAACCTGGCAAAGTTTGCCCCATCCCTCGGGGCACCACTGCAGCGGTGAGGATCCGATCCAAAACTCTTAAAAGAAAATAAACCTGAATGTCTTTGTGATCTGCAGTCCCCCCAGTCTGAGCTAAATAAAGCTGCTTTCTGTCACTGCTGTGTGCTGTGGCTTTCAGTACTCCCTGTACTTTGAGCTTGTTCTTCAAGTGCATTGAAAATGAAGCTTCTAGAAGATTCTTGTCACCTTATCTGGTGGTTAATTGCCATTCCTTTTCCGAAACCTTCTGCACCAGGAGTTTTGTTTTTGAAGTAATTGAAAGTCTCTCTTTGTTTCATGTTCACAAATTGTTAGTCATGAAAGATGACAAGATCAACTTATGTTTCCGTGGAAAACTTAATTTTTCTTTAAAGTAGTCGTGGAACAAGAGGCCTATTAAAGAACAAAGCCACCAAATATGAAATCTGTGTTTTCACTGTTCCTGTTAATAATGATCTGTGATCAAGACACGTGCACAGGCCTTTCAAGAATATATTATTTTGTACTTTTTTTTTTTTTTTTTTAAACTTCAGTAATAAGAGCAGAATGTCCCTTTGAGATAAAGTTTTGCAGACGCTGCTGCCCAGGCAGTTTGTTGTGTTGAAGGAACAGAGTTTGTCAGGAAAGGAGGCAAAAAGCAGGATTTTGTGAGTGGGTGGAAGGGGTTTGAAGCCATTCAGGGTTTTACCCTTTAGCTCACCAAGCTGAGAGTTGGAGTTTGGTAAAGTTCTCTTAGAAAAAATTAATGTGTGTTGTTTTGTTGTGTTGCCATGAGAGTAGATTCTCCTGAAAAAGCACAGGGATTCAGCAAATTGACCTGGAATGGTTGCACATGGAAAGCTGGACTTCCCTCAGGGATTTAGGGATGTCCTGCGATTCCTAAATCAGGAATTGTGCTCTCCTGCTTCCTCTGCTCCAGTCTGTGGGCAGGAGAGGTAGTGGGGCATCACTGGCAGCACAGCCCTGAGCTGAGATCCACAGGAATTCCTGAGGAATAATGCCTTGGGGAGCTCTGAAACAGGTCATGGTACCTGAAAACTGGATGTGAGCCTTATTTTTCTGTTTTTTGAAATGCCTGACGTGTGAGAGGACCTTTTTTAAATTCTCCCTCGTAGAGCTGGTGAACAATAGGTTGTGTCTCACTGGGCTGTACAGTCAGGTGTCTAAACCAGCTGCGTTGGAAAGGTGAAAAATACATTGATTTTTCTTAACTGCTCGTTGCTTCTTCATTCCTGCTGTCTGCAGCTTGGCAGCGCTGACTGATGCTCCCCACACCTTCCCCTTCAAGTTTAATCTCTTCAGAATATGTAACCACGAACTTCTCTTGTTTCTCGCCGCTTCGCTCTGTCTGACGGAGTGAAACGGCCCGGTCATTAAAAATAATTGCTTCTTATTTGGTTTGTTCTCTTCCAGCTTAAAAAAGTCCTCTGCGGAGCTGAAGAAAATCCTTGCCAATGGCCAGGTAGGTGCTCTGAGGGAGCTTTGGCTGCATGGACGCCTCATTCCAGGCTGATTGGCACCCCTGGATGGTACAGAGCTGCTTACAGCTCATTTAGCTGTAATGGGTTCTTTTAGCACAGGACTGGGGGGGCCGTGGAAACCCTCGTGGCACGGAGGAGTCCTCTGTCCTGATTTACTGTGATTGGCACAGCAATTTGCTTCCCATTTCTCAAAATGTGCTAATCAGGTTTAGCTGCAAATGGATCGAGGCCCCTCACACGTGTTGAGCTGCTGCTGCCACGATTCCAGGGAAGAAAGTTAATCAATTTTAAATAACCGAGTCAATTGCTCGCTTAGAACGACCTTTGTGGGGTTTAGAGCAGTAGATACTTAAAAGTTTAGCAGGTTCTTGCACGGAATCACTTCAGAATCATGGAATGATTTGGGTTGGGAGGGATCTTAAAGCCCAGCTTGAAAATCCTCTTGTTCCAAATTCTCTGCCATGGGCAGGGACACCTTCCACTATCCCAGGCTGCTCCAAGCCCCATCCAACTTGGCCTTGGATACTTCCAGGGATGGGGAATCCAGAACTTCTCTGGGCACCTGTGCCAGGGCCTCCCCACCCTCACAGGGAGCAAGTCCTTCCTAATCTCTAATCTAACCCTGCCCTCCTTCACTTTAAGGCCCTTTATGCAGTGTTAAATTAATGTTTAGCCTTGATTTTAAAGGTCTTTTCCAACCTTAACTATTCTATGATTCTGTGCTGTAAATCCTTCAAAAATAAGGCAAAAAATCCGACAAACCAAACAAAAAAACCCCAAAGCTGTAGAACACCACCTTGCTCTTCTCTTTTTGGCAATTTTGGCACCCAAAATTGAATCTTTAACAATTATGGACAAACAGCACCGTTCTTTTTTCCCCCCCATTTTGAGCTGAACGTACGGGTGGGCTCGCGGTGACATTAAATATTCACAGTTAAATGAAACTCCCTCCGAAAGAGCCCAGATTCTTGAGCAGCCACATAAATACGTTTTAATGTTTGTCCCGGGCTGAGCCCTTTGGCAGCCTTGGAGGGAGGCACCTGTCCAGTGGCTCCGAGCTGCCTATTAGGCTCTATTGACTGAGACATCTGTGTCACTGCAAATAAAAGACTCTTATTGATTTTCTTAACTGCTCTTCACTTCCCCTCCTCGTTCCGAAGGCTGAAATCTTAATTATCTCAGCTGCCTATTCAGTGCCTTCACACAATGACCTCTCCAGGCCTCATTGGCATTTCATGAATCAAGGAGTTGTGGCTGAGCGTGTCAGGAAGATAAAGGCTGAGCTCTGTGCTGTCCTTCAGCCTCACCTGGAACATTTTGGGGGGGATAAATGGGAGTGCCCCTCCAAAACGGGAGCCCAGCGCTGCTAAATCCCTGGAATACAGCTAGGAAATGAAATGGGGCTTTTAGGCTGAGTTCAGGATTCACAAATTCCTGGCACTTGAATTGTTAATGTTTCACAATTCGTAGGTAAATCGTCTGTTTCTCTTGGTGACTTGAAATTCTGGGAGTACCAGCAGCGGGAGGCTGAACTTTTGAATCAAGGTGGTGCTTACTCCAATATTACTGATTAATTTTAAAGTAAAATCCCCGAATGTGACTAAAATCTCCCTGTGATGGGCTGGATTTGGCATTTTATTTGTTCTAAATAACAAAAAACAAGTGCTTGGTGTGCCCTGCAATAGATTCACAGATTTGTTCCCTGTGGTTTTGAATTTTGGAACCAAACCTCTTCTTATGATATTAAAAATGTTACTTAAACTCACTAAAAAAAAAGAAAATAAGAATTAGGTACTTATTCATTTGATATTAGAATTGTTACTTAAAACCACTAAAAAGAAAATAAGAATTAAGTTTTATGCTGAAACCCAATGACGAAAAAGAAAATAAGGATTAAGTACCTCTTCTTATGATCTTAAAAATGTTACTGAAACCCACTAAAAAAAAAAGAATTCAGTTTTAATACTACCTTTTAGTCAGCCTGATGGGAGTTAATCTGCTTGTTGTTGAGAGCAAATGATTTCAGTTGTGTTCTGCAAAATTTGGTCACAGATCCACAACCGGAGATGGTTTTCTAGCGGTAACTTTAACTTTTGTTCATTTTGGGGCATTAAGTCACACTTACCATTACTTAAGTATGGCCTGGGTCATTATTTTTGATTATTTTTTGGCAGTTTCTGCTTTGAGGCATTCCTAATGATATTCCTCTAGTAGTTTCCATTTAGGTTTAATAAGGAATTCATATTAATCATTAAAAGAAGGGGACATGATTCTTCAAGATAATCAAATATTGACAGGTCAGAAATAGCTTTCTGCCTGGGTTCATTGATATAGGTGATGTGATATAAATATTTATTTCTTTTCTGTCACTCAGAGTAAATGCCACCAATTGATTCAGCATTGATATAGTGTCAACAGTTCATAAGAAACATTTGACTGGCTCGTGTTTCCCGATTAGTCTCTGCTCTATAAAGTGGGATTTACTAAATCTCCTCAATTGGCTGCTCCTGGAGTGTGACTGCTCCGTGAATCCATGATTGCCTCCACTCGGGAAGCCCCGGCGCCGGGGCAGCTCCTCGCTCCACTCGGGATTAATTGGGCATTTTGCTTTTAATGATTTACGAGGGACACACCCCGATTTCATCCCCAGCCAGGTGTGAACGAGGGATGCTTTGTTTGCTGCTCCCTAATTGGAGCCTGCTTTGCTTTTCCATGAATTCCCTGGATTTTGGCAGCCAATCCAAGGTGGGGTTGCAGGTTTAATATTCCAGCCCTTCCTGCCGAGCCCGTGGTTATTAGGGGAGCGTTTTATGACGGAGAATCCAGTTTTCCCAGTAAAATAGATAAATCACCCCGTGCTTTTGGCATCTTTATTTGAGCCAGTAAATCACACTTTATCTCCCCATCAGTTGCAGGTCCTCCCTCCACCCCAGCATTCCTGTTTTTCCCTGGGTTTCTGGTTGCCCTTTGTGCTGGGCACAGAGGGTGGAGCTGCTCCTATCCCTGTCTTTTAGGGAATGATGAGGAGAAAATACTCCGTTTTCCCAGTGGGTATAAAGCAGGAGAAAAGGGGAATGCGCTTTATGTCTCCAATTCTGCTCAATTTGTTGTTTATAACTTGAGTAGCCACCAAAAATTCTCCTCTTTTCCCCCCGCAAGAGGCAAAAATACAAATTTATTCATGGCTTTGTGGGTTCATTTGATTTCTCTTCCAAGTGATTGGCTCAGAAGGACATTTTTGGGAATGCAGATGTTTGTTGTTACCTCCAAGACCGGAGAATTCGGGTCTCCCAGCTTGGAAGAGCAAAACTCCTTAAAATTACCAAGTCTGCAGCCTGACAGAAATTATTTTTGGTGCAGTGGGTCCACTGTAGATTCTTTACATGTTTTGAATCCCATTCATGAACGATTGTTCCTCATGAGGTGCCTTTTCCCCTTTTTATTTGAGTTTTCTGATGAATCCAATGAGCAAAGGAGCTTTCAGTAATGAAATAAATGTTGCTTTTCGTCATAAACCTTGGTGTTGGAATGGGCCATTTCATCCCCTCCTAAGGTACCTGGCCCAAGTTTAGCCACAAATGGGTAATAAAATAATCACCTTCTATTTGGAGTTGTCTCAACTCAGGTTTTCCCATCACTGTGTAGAAATTCCAGGGAGAAACCAGGTTTTTTGCTCAGGTGGTGAAAGGAAAGGACATCAATTTTGGGTTAATCATTTCTGTCCTTACAACTTCTTTTAAATCAATAGAATATTTCATTTTCTGGTCATTAGAAATGCTGAGTATTGACTCTTTGGGACATTTGAGCTTGTGATCATCACTTGTGTTAATTCACAAAAATGACATCTTTAAGCAGCCAGGCCAAGTCATGTGAAGTATTTAACTTGGTGTCCCATAAAATACACGTAATTACTGAAAATGAGTTAATGTTTCCTAGGAAAATACCTCTTCAAAGCAGGATTTGCCCAAACATTTACTACTTAAAATGATCAGGCAATGGGGGAATCTTTCTGGAAAAGAAAATTGCTTTCAGCCCAGAACTAATTCTGATTAAATCATTTGTATTTTAAAGTATAAATGTGCATTGCAAAATGTCTTTAGTGGGATTTTTTAAATTTGTGCAGAATCCAAATAACTCCGTTTGTCCGGGAGAAGGTTGAACTGTGTTTTACATTTGAATTGCTTCTTGGGCAATATGATAATCTGTTGTGAAATCCATGTAAAAAAGATCCCAGATTCAGGAATTTGCAGTGTGCAGTGCTTTTACCAGCTGCTGTTGGATTTCTGAGCATCTGAGTTGTCCCAGGGAGCAGAAAGATGGAGGCAAAGAATTCGTTGTGCGTTTCAAGGAAAATGGGTTTTATTGCAATTCCAGACTGATTGCTTTTATTAAAAGAAGTGCTTTAGATAAAAGCTGCATGAATTGAGCTCTACAGAGCAACCCCACTGACAGAGCTGCCACTCAATTAGGATCAATTATGCTGATTCCAGAATAAATCATAAACTTTTCCAGGCACACTGCAGCTGCCAGTTTCCTGTCGGATTGTTTCCATTCACCTCCAACTTTGGCTCTGGTTATGTGCTGCTCTGGAGCCCCTTTTCCTCTCAGTATCTGTGCCCTGACCCTCTTGAGCTATATTATATCATTCCATTTTGACACCTTTTATCAAACTTTAATGAAATGACCCAGGCAAACAAATTGTCATTAAACTTTCCATCACTTTGTCCCTTGGTATCGTCTTTTATAAATTGGACAGCAAATGTTGTATTGATCTTCTCGTTCTTGCAGCTGAACTTGAAATGACCCAGACTGCTTGTTGTTTATGGCCTGGAGTTGCTTTTCCTTGACATTTCCATCCACAGCATGACATCTCTTTTGTTTTTCTTTCTTTCTTGTGGAGATGAATGAACAAGACATACGATACCGAGACATCCTCGGGCACGGCAACGGAGGCACAGTCTACAAGTGAGTGGGGGATTTCATGGAAAATCTGGGGAAAAATTCAAATTTAACAGCGGTTTTAGTTTTACCCTTTGGGGTGTAGGTGGGCCCTTGCTGCTGTGCAGGAAAGGAATTCCTAATATAAACTGTTAAACCATTCTGAGGGCATTTTATTTTGTTTTTAACGCAGCTTCGAGTCCTTTCTGGGTAACAAGTTAATGGTTCACAAGTGCAACTTGGGATGTGCTGGAGCATCATGGATTGGCCTCCAGGATTTGTAATTCCTGCTGGCTCACCACGCCCTCCCTGGGAATGACAGCAGTGGGATGTAGTGGCACCAGTGCCCTGCCCTTCTCTGCCCCTTCAGAATCCCTCACCCCCCTTTTGCTGCCATTCCCCTTCCTCCCAGCCTGATAAACTCCCCCAAATTTTGGTGGTGAAGCTCCTACCCTGCAGCCAGGATTAATTTGAATATGGTAAAGATGATAATAGCACAGATAAGACTTTCCTGTTGAGAAAACTCCTTCTTATGCGCAGTGCGAAGTTTAAACTACAGAATGTAATATCTGGTACTTAATAGTCTGCAGTGGGGTATGAAAAATATTCCACTGGGAATTAAGAAATCCATACTTTGTAAGAAAGCCCTGAGGGAGTAATAAAGGTTTCCTCCAGAGAGCTATTTACCATATACAGTAACCCAGCATCCCATTAGGGCTTTGTTTATACCTTAGACATTTTAACTTTGATATTAACTTTTTTTTTTTCACCTAAATGTTTTAAAAGCTACGGTGCATTTAGTTTAGTTTCTAATTGGCTGCCAGCATTGCAAAACAACTCCTCCTTGCAGAAGGTTTAATGGAAATGGGCTTCCAAAGCCTCCAAGGAGGAAATGCAGCCTTGGAATGGACCCTTAAAATCAGGTTGGCCTTGGGGGTGGGATGTGGTGCGGAAATCTCGTGGATATTGTCTTGGAGAAGGATATTCCTAGACCAAGGAACTTGAGGAAATGGTATTATTTTCGGATTTTATTACAGGTATGAGGGAGAATGTTGAGCTCTAAAGCTCAGTCAGTGACTTGTTGGTGTCAGAAGAAGAGGCAGAGAAGGTTCATGCAGGGGATGTGGATAAAAGGGGGTGTAAAGCGGAACGTTCCCTGTTTGACACCATCCTGTGTTTCTGAAGGTGTCGTGCTGTGATCCCGTGCCTGGAGTGGGTGACTGTGGCATTTCCCTGCACTCTGGGACAGGGAAGGTCTGACCTGCAAAGGCAGGAGCCCGCTCCTGTGTCAGGGAAGTGTTTCTGTGCTTCATATCCCTTTTTATCCCCTTCTTATTTAAAGTCAGCAGCTGCAGTGACTTCAGAATCCTCCCCAGCGCAGGAGTCATTCCAGCCTGCTCCAGGGAACGGGCACTGGCTTTGTGTGTGGATGTTTTACACCTTATCATGGAATCCTGGAATGGACTGGATGGGAAGGGACCTTAAAGCTCATCTCGTTCCACCCCTGCCATGGGCAGGGACACCTTTCCCTATCCCAGTCTGCTCCAAGCCCCGTCCAGCCTGGCCTTGGACACTTCCAGGGATCCAGGGGCAGCCACAGCTTCTCTGGGAATTCCAGCCCAGCCCCTCACACCCTCCCAGGGGAGGAATTTCTACCCAATATCCATCCATCCCTGCCCTCTGGCAGTGGGAAGCCATTCCCTGTGTCCTGTCCCTCAATCCCTTGTCCCCAGTCCCTCTCCAGCTCTCCTGGAGCCCCTTTAGGCCCTGGAAGGGGCTCTGAGCTCTCCCTGGATCCTTCCCTTCTCCAGGTGAACATTCCCATCTCTCCCAGCCTGGCTCCAGAGCAGAGGGGCTCCAGCCCTGTGGCAGAACTCCCTACCTTGGAGCAATCCCCCCCTTCCCAAAATGCTCCCCAGTTCTCCCTCTCCAGCGGAGCATCCGTGGCCCAGTAGGGAATAAGGGATTCAAACTGGAACGCTCACAGGTAGCTGGATTGCCCCAGCCACGGGCAGCAGCCCACAGATATTTTATTCCAGTAAATCAATGAACATTTGTCAAGTAAAATTAATTGCAGAGGTTGGGCTGTTTCCCCCTCGCAGCGTGGGGCTGCTGGCTCGGGGAGGAGAGGCCGTGTGGGTATTGATCTGCAGCTGAAGAACGAGCCTGTCTACGCCCTTTTTATTCTTTTTTTTTTCTGTTTGTTATCCTTATCCTTTTTTTTTTTTATTTCCCCTCTCTTCCCAGCTCTTTATCCTAACTCATATCCATTATGGCAATGATATATTCCCAGCACTCGGGGAACAAGACAGCGCGTCGCAGGTCGCTGAGCAAAAATTTTCCAGCCTCTCTTTTCCATGGGAATGAAGCACTATTGAAATAGTTTATTGAGATTGAAGTATTGATCACTTTTGCTGCTCCCCCTGGCTGGAGGTGGGGGGAGAGGGGAGCTGGGGTTGTTCTCTTTGGAAGACTATGTTTAGTTAGAAAATGGATTTCATTTATTTGGGTTCTTTACAGCTGCAACTGGTTTATTGCTCGGAGAAGAGGTATCTTAGCTTTATTTTTATGACAGTATAATTATACTTTAGAAATACACTTGATTACTGTGTGTAGCAAAATTGTTCCACTATATTGGCTTGGCCAATATTGCTATACAAACAACTTTTCAGTCAATTGAGTCTGGTAAAAAATCAATACTTTATAGCAATATTTCGAGGGAGAACTTGCTGAATCTAAATGTTTTTCCTGTTCTAAAAAGAAGGGGGTTTTATGGTTCTTTGACATCCCATTCTCCCCCTACCTTTTCATCCACTGCTTGCTTAATTAAGGAGCGATAAAAATTCTTGTGTTAGATATGGCAAAACCAGTTAATTAGCCTTGCTTTTTGGTTGCTTGCGTGTTCAAAAGTACGTGAGAAAATATAAAACAAGCCCAAACTGTCCATTGAATATTCCATCAGAAAGCAGGGATTCTTCCAGTGCTGCCCAGTGGGCAGAGTGTGCCCCTGCCTTGGGTAAAGATTGCCAAGAAAAGGATAAAATCTGCTGTAACAAAGTCTGAGAGCACCTGAGTGTGCTCCTCTCCTGTTTGCCAGGTGCTGTACGTAGGTTATGTCATTTACTCTGATTTCTGCTCTCCGTGGAGTGTTTAACTCCAATTCTATGCATTTTTTGAAATTCAGCTGCCAGCTATTTTATGGAAGCTGGTGGGCTAGAGGATGCACAATTTAAGCTCTTCCCAAACATCTGTGTGGCAGGACATCTCTGGATTTGCTTAAATTGCTTTTTTTGGAACAAATCCTTCACTGGTGAGCCCAAAAGACATTGGAAGGATGAGCTTTGTGCTGCGTCTTTGGGCTCCATCAGAGGCTGCTCTGAGGAGATCTCTCCTTAGGTTAAGGGTTTTATTTGGAATGTGTGGATGTGCTTTGCCACCCGGTCCCAGGAGCAGCTCTGTTAAATTATTCAGACCTGAAATCCTTAGCTGTGTGGATTTTGAACCTAAATATTACGAAGTGGAGGTGTTTATCTCTGGCAAATAATGACTCTGTCAGGTCTTTCTCACGTGATGTGTCTAAAGCTTTGCTATTTCCTTTATAGAGAATCAAAACGAATGTTTTATTCTTATTTCATGTTTTCTAGTCCTTGTTTTTCAAGGAGAAAGGAGAAGTGAGATGTTCCAGAGCTGTGTTTAGGGCATGGCACAGCTCCTGGCATTTATTTTACTTTGTGAGTGGTGTGTGTAACTCCGTGGGTTCTGCTGGAGTCTCCAGCAGCAGGAGCATAAAGCTCTGTGCACCAAAATAAACATAAAGCCCCAATGATGCCCTAATTAATTTGGGAGTTACCAGGATCTGGGAGAGAGGGAAGGAATGGGAACATCAGTTCCCATCTTAGCAAAACGCTGTGAAAGCAGAAGGCTTCACTTTTAAGTTGAGTAATTGGGAGAGAAGTGGCTGTGGATGATGTCCCGCCCTGAAGAATTGGATAGCCTGGAAAATAGGGATAAATGAGGAAGCTTAATTTGTTTGAGCAATTTCCTTGAGCAATTCTGCAGTTTGCTTGAACATTCCAGCATCTGCCCATCCCTTCATTCCCTATCTGGGCCAGCCTTGGGGTGCCCCATTAGCACATTAAACACCGAGTGTGGGAGACAGCTGGGCCGGGGCTGTGTGTGCTCCACAGCCTGGAGTCTGTGCCCTGGGGGAGAGCTGAGGATCCTCTGGCACTGCTGGGGAAGCACTGGCAGCCCTGGAGCAGGGAAGCTGGAGGAGGTTTAGCTGTGTTTGTGGGGAAGGGAGGTGGAGGGGATGCAGCTCCGTTTCCTGGGATGGTGGTGGAATAACTGGAGTTTGTTGTTGCCTTGAGGAGCTTTGGCTGAGCAGGGTTGGCTTCTCCCACAGCTCTGGTGCAGGACGGGGGTGCTGGCAGGAAGGAGCTCTGTAGTCCCAGTGTGTACTTTAAAGCACCTCAGATGTTGTGGGAATCCAGCCCAAATCTTTGCAGAGCTGTTCCTCTCCTGGTCATTCGTTGCTGGTTTTCCATATGGATATCACAGAATCCTGGAATGGTTTGGGTTGGAAGGGACCTTAAAGCCCATCTCATTCCATCTCCTGCCATGGACAGGGACACCTTCCACTGTCCCAGGGTGTTCCAAGCCCTGTCCAGTCTGGCCTTGGACACTTCCAGGGATCCAGGGACAGCCACAGCTTTTCTGGGAATTCCAGACCAGCCCCTCCCCATCCTCCTAGGGAACAATTCCTTCCCCATATCCATCTAAATCTCCCCTTTCCCAGTGGGAAGCCATTCCTTGTGTCCCATCCCTCCATCCCTTGTCCCCAGTCCCTCTCCAGCTCTCCTGGAGCCCCTTTAGGCCCTGGAAGGGGCTCTGAGCTCTCCGTGGAGCCTTCCCTTCTCCCACACGTGTGTAACACAAGAACTGTCCTTTGCCTCTTGTTAAAACACTTTAATTCACAGATTATTTTGGCTCTTTGGCAGAGGGTAAATGGAGGCAGAGATGAAATCCCTTTCCCAAGGCAGCAAAGCAGTGACAGAAGCAGGAATGGAGCTGCAGATCCCCAGCCTGGAGCTGACCCAGCTTCACCGGTGGGGGATTCCCAGGGAAGGCTCTCACAACCTTTTCTCCTCAGTGCGTGTCCCAGCCTGGTGCTCAGAGAGCGAAGCACAGGCAGGTTCAGTGGCTTGTTTGGCATTAAAACACATCTTTGACCCTTTGAAGTCTTAAAATGGCGTCTCCCCGAATTCCTGTGGTGCAGCTGTGGAGGCATTTCCCTTTATTTCCTTTCCCGGACTGCATTCATTTTCTGTTTCTCGTTTGGGTTTATTTTGAGTCCCACTGAAGGCATTGGAGCAGCAATACCTGGCTGAGTTAGAAATGCCCCACTGGATGTCATCTGTTCCCAGTGTGGGTTAAACAAGACTGACCAGTGCTTGCTGGTCACTCGCTTCCTGTGAGCCCGGCTGGCGCTCGCCCGCCCCGTAAAATCTGTTAAGCACAAAAGTGCATAAAATGAAGATAAAGTACCTCCTTCAAGTCTGACAAAACCCATTCCTCTGCAGAATGGGAGCTGCAGTGAAAGTAAATAAATGAATGGACAGCAATCACAGCCTAGTTGATGAAACTGTTCAATTAAAGCACAGGCATTTACATGGTGTAATTTCCCTAAATTGCCAATGAGCCCCTTTAGACACAACCAGTGTTCAAATTGATTTCAGCATTGATTTTGGCTGAAGCTGATAAATTTCTGCTTGTTAGTTAAAGTAATTTTGCAGAAGACTTTGTAGTGCAGTATTGAAGTGTTCATTTAGCTGATGGTTAAAAGAGGAGTTATTTACAGAGGGTTCTACTGTTGGGCTGAGATGGGACAATTCCCCGGTCATCTTTTTACTTTTAATTTTTAAGCTTCAGTATCCAATCAATACGTTATTGAAACTGATTAAAATGTATCCAGCCAGCTGCCTATGGCTGTTTAATTAGAAACTGGATGATTCTTAAATTAAAGTTGTTTTGTTTGTGTTGGATGTCCATAGCTGGGAAGATGAAGCGAGCAGCAGTCCGGAAAATGGGAGTTTGTGCTTGTTAGCAGCGAGTGAGCTGGGGTGAGAGCTCAGGGCCTCCCCACCCTCACAGGGGGGAATTCCTTCCCAATATCCCACCCAACCCTGCCCTCCGGCACTGGGAAGCCATTCCCTGTGTCCTGTCCCTCCATCCCTTGTCCCCAGTCCCTCTCCAGCTCTCCTGGAGCCCCTTTAGGCCCTGGAAGGAGCTCTGAGCTCTTTCTGGAGCCTTTTCTTCTCCAGGCTGAACAACCCCTCATGCTGGCATCTTAATTCCTGTCACCAAAGAATGGGATGTACTTTTTGGCTCACACTCTGTTGCTTCATATTTCTTTCCTAAAATTGTGATGGATTCACTCCAGGCTTTCTGCCATGTGGGATAACACCATGTCAGTCGGAGCTCACGGCTGCTCTGCTGCCTTTTATCCTTACACCAGTTTAAATCCAGCAGGTGAGTCCATTCCTGTGTCTGGAGCTGCTCTGGGTGGTGCTGGGTGACCTGGAGTAGGTGCTGGTGGTACCACACTCTGCTCGAGCTCCTTCCTTATTCCAGCCTGTCCAGGTCTCTTTCAGGAATGGGGACTGACTGGCAGTGGGATGGGTACAAGGAGAAAGGCTGGGAATCCCATTTCCAAAGGTTAACCCTGAATGTTTGGCTGCAGGAGAGAAGGGAGACTCGTTTAAGTGGTAACAGATGGAAAGAGGAGCAGGTTCCAGCACAAAGACGTGAGGGATCGTCATTCCCTGTGCTTGGATTCCAGCACCGAGCTGGGTTAAGTGAGACGTTGCTGCTCAGCGCTTCCTTTACGCAGCCTTTGGTGCCAACTGTGCTCTTTGTCAGAAGTTTTAACATTCAGATACCACTATTTGCTGTTTGTTTGCTGCTTCCCCAGCAAATCATTTTGCAATCAGCGCTCAGGCATCTGCAGTGGCATTTCAGAAGGAGGGGAGGTTGTGCTGTGAACCAGCACAGCCCCATAAAAGCTCCTTTGTCCAACTGCTGTGCACTTTGGCTTCCCTGGTTTAACAGCCACAGAGTCAGGCTAATGTGTTTGCTATTGCAGGAGGCAGCAACTGGCAAAGTGGTTATTTCCTAGAAGCCATTGGAATCTCTTTCTTTAGATGGCCATCGGAGTACGTGACGCTCCTGTCGCTGCGCTGCCACGGTCTGACCACGAGCATGACAGACAGCGGCGGTACCGGGCAAAAAAGGGGGGAAAAAGGAGAAAATGACCAGTAAAGCGAATGTGTGGGTGATTTGCTACGTGGAGTTTGCAGCTGGTGGCTGGCACGTTGTGCTGCAGGGCTGAGTTCCCTGTGCACGACACCGACGCGGCTTTTTGCTCTTGGTTATTTCTCATAAATGTCCGCTTTGACTCACTCTGCGCCCTCGCGTCTGAAGGTGCTGCCTGCTGCAAGCACAGCTTCTTCTGCTCACTTTTGAGCTCAAATAAGAAGCTTAAAACTCTTATTTCTGTTTGGAAATCCCCTGCCATGGCCCCAGAGACCTTTGGTGTGTGGTGTTGTGTGCCTGAGTGGGTCTGGAGGGCTTCCTCTGCAGCCCCTCAGTGCAGTGCCGGGAGTAAAGTGTGGGGATATGGGACAGTATTTCCCAGCCTTTTGGAGGGAAATGATGGCTCACTGTTTTTAACAAAGGTGGGTAATGAATTCATGCCAAGGTGAGAAGTAGGAGGAGAAGCATCAGGAGAAGGGAAGCAGAATATTCACTTCTGGTTTTACTCTGTGGCCCGAAGCTGCCACCTTGGGAAGTTCAGATGGGCCTCAGGAGAAAGCTCTTGGCATGAAAGGAGAAGCTCCAGTGCTGCAGCACTGGGACAGGGCATGGGCGAGGCGGGGAATCTCCATCCTGGGGAGGAATTTCTCCCCATATCCCATCTGGGAAGCCATTCCCTGTGTCCCAAGCCCCTCGTGGCACCAGCCTTGGGTGTCCCTGGGCTGGAGGGGAGCATTGCATCCCTGGATCCTGCAGCCCCACCGCTGCTGTCTCCGTCTGTCAGTTCATCATTTTGTCATCTTTGCTGATGTTGGTTGTATTTCTGGGAAGGGAAGGGGCTGGCTCATTGGCACAGCAGACAGGTCATGGCTTTCCCTTGAATTATTTAGGCTTGCCAAGGAATATCTTATTGATTAGAAATTGTTTCCATGGCTGTTGTGGGGAAAAATGAAAGGATGTATCCTGGTGGCCAGAGGGAGCAGATGGGAAGAAGATCCTGTGCTGCTCCAGGCTTCTTCGGTGCTGTTCTGAGCATGAGAGGATAATTTTAATGAATTTTGGCTTCTAGGTAGAGACTGTGTTTATTTTGAGATTTAATATAATGCCAAACTCAGTTTGTAGTGAGTTGTTGTTGTGTTTGATGGGAAAAGCTGCTGGAAAAAGCTCGAGGATCTTTGCAAACTCAGCCCCTGCTCGTGATGTGACCACTGTTGAGTCACTCACATGTGGGCAAGGGCTTTGCAATTAAAAATTAGAAAAAAAATTGAAAATTGGTGTTTCCCTTGAGTTGCCTGCAGGCTGCAACCTGTAGTAGGTTCTTTGCTTGCCCTGGAAGGAATTATCGCACAACCAGAGCATCCTGCAGCTCCCACTGCGCTTTAGGTAAAATTCCTCACAGGGAGGATGTAAAGTGTTGGTCTGAGCAAGGTGGAAGAGGGAGAAGTGTTCTGTTTGCCATCTTAGCTGTTTATTAAGAATTTATTAGCTCTTTATTAAGAATCTGGTGCATTTTCTCTTAAGTGGGATTTGTTTTCCTTCTGTGTTGAGTAGAAACTCATCATATTCAGTTTTTAGCATGAAATATTAGGATGGGCAGGGGTTTATTCCACGAAGAGCCCAAAGCACTGACATTTCTCATTGGTTTTCTTTACCTCAGGAAGAACAAAGCAGGTAATGTGGATTTCAGTTCCCCTTTTCTCCTTAAAACACAACCCAGCTGCTTCTGATGCTTCCAGTTTTTAATTTGCTTTTCTGTGGAAACACATCTCCTGTACGGGGTGGGGGGAGCTATGCTGAGGGTTGGCAGATCCCCCAAAGCCCTATTCTAGTTTTCCATGATATTGATTTGTATTTTCTGGGACACAAGGGATGCACTCTCCGCAGTCCATCACAAGTTTTCCTGGCTTAGCTGGAGGGCTTTGTTCAAGCACGGTGCTTGCTCACACAGCATCTCTCTTATTTATTCCCCAAAATAACCCAGTTTTTGGCCACGCCACCTCTGCAGCCATCCCCGAGGGACTCTCTGCTTTTCCAGAGTGGAGGAGACAAAGTTCTGCTGAAGGACTCGGCTCGTGTGGGGCCCTTCAGGGCTTTAAACGTCTGGGGATGTGGTTTGTAGCCAAGGGTGATGAAATGTAGGACACAACTGTGCTGGTCTTGCTTAGGAGCTGTTCATTGTAATGGATGCAGGGGCTTGGAATAATGAATTCTGGTGGGAATGTGGAGGGAGAGCCTGAAATTTCTGTTCTCCAGTGGGAATGTTCAGCCAGGCAGCATTGGAGTGTCTGTCCTTTCCGTGGACAACGTGTGATGGTGCCAAACCAAGCTCTGTGTCACTGGGAGAACTTCCCAGCAGGAGATGGTCCCTGGAAGTGGCCAGGGCCAGGGCTTGGAGCCCCCTGGAATAGTGGAAGGTGTCCCTGCCCATGGCAGGGGTGGAATGGGATGGGATTTAAGGTCCCTTCCCACCCAAACCATTCCAGGTTTCCGTGTTTGCCTCCATCTCCTGTGCCAGGAGGGGGGAGGGAGACTCCCCCAAACCCAGCATGGGGTTCAGCATCCCCTTCTCCTCACTGCTGGGCACTGCTCAAACCTGTCCACGGCATTGGGGAGCTGCTGTTTTTAGCTGTTTTTAGGCATTTTCCTGCCATCCTGGAAGATTTTAAGTGCGTTCCCTCAAGTGTGCCAAGTTGCTGAGGAACCTTTGGAATTCTGCTCCTTTTCTCTCCCTGGTTCTACAATGATGGGTTTGGTTGCTTCACTTCTGGAGGTGGCACCAAAATCTGGGAGATGACCCTTGAGATGAGACTTTGAGTGGGAATATTGGTTTAATCTCCTCCTAGACATCCATGGATTTACTAAAAGCCTGGTTTTCCTCATGCTGTGCTCGTTATCCCGTGGGATTTTTTTGGTCCATCCCTCAGAAGCTGCATAAAGGTATTAAATCCAGGCTTTAGTGGTGCTGGCTGTAACCAAAATGATCAAGTCCACCTTCCAGTCCCACACAACATCCAAGAAAACCCTTTTTCCCTCCACACTCATTGGAAGGGGTAATTACTGCAGCAACTCCAGCCTAATTTGAAGTGTTAGCTGTTAATTAAAACACCGCAGAGGTGTAGGGTTGTCTTTTGGTGTAACCAAAGCTCCCATTCAAACTTCATTAATCACTTTACAGTTATTGTGCTGGGCAAGGGCAGGACAATTGAGATGCTGGATCAGCCTGGAGTAAACAAATTCCTGTCCTGCTGGGCAGCCTGGCATCCCAAAGGCCCCGGCCACGCCGGCCCACGGGCCCCTGCTCCTTTGTGATCCAATTCCCAGCGATAATTAAATGTTAAATTGGTGCTGTCAGTGCTCTGTAAACCAAACCAGGTATCTGCCCTCTGCTGGAAATTGAACCCAAACTTCCACGGATGAATTAGCGTGCATCATAATTAAATAATCAAGCCTTCCCTTTTAATTCGCTGGGAAACAGGAGATCTCTCCTATGGAAAAAGGATCAGCTTTCCTGACGAGCTAATTAAACTGTCCAGCGAGGTCCCTATTAAGCCAACAGACGTTGAGCATCTTTTCCCAACCTCTTCATCCCTCATCGTTCCTGCTCATCTTAAGCCCAGGGTGTTTTGCCACTGTTGATTCATCCCCAGTCACAGCAGAGCTCACGGATTCGTGGATTCAGCTCCTGCTCTGTCAGAGCTCCCATGGATGATCTCATCTTCTACACTGATTTTTGTCCCCTCTGCCTTTTTAAACTCCTTTTTTTCCCCCCTAAAAGCCGATGCCACTCAGTTACAGGAATGTTCATCCCGGAGTTATTAAATTAAGGTGAAGTTTTTAGGAACTTCCAAGCCATTACCAGAAATTAGGGAAGCGCTCGGGGTTGTAAATAAGATTAAATGACAGCCTCACCCTGTCTCTGGGTGATTTTACATGCAAAAAACCCAACTATTAAAGCTTTTCTTCTTCAGTAATAATTGCTAGATGTGGGGAGTGGTAAAATATTATAATTCTTTAAGGTTAGTGCCACATCTCTGACATTGCTCTGCCTGGTGCCATAAATCAGGGCGAGACAGTAAAACCAGTGAAGAGGAAAACCTTTAATGGTTTTGTTTTTATGCAAAATTACATTGGATTTTGAGGAGATTTTTTTTTACCTACCTTTATTTTCTCACGTGTTCATGGTTGGGAGTATTCAAGTCGTTGTTAAATAGCCAATTATGGATGTTTCTCCTCAGAAATTAAGACAAACTGCTGTTGAAATACCCTGGAAAATTATTTTTGAGTACCTGCGAACATCAACAATAATTCTTTCTACCTTTACATGCACCCACCAATCTTAAAATAAATGCAGAAATTTAATTTTGGTGATATTTTCTGTGGGTCCTTAAGTTATGAGAAAGAATTGGCCATAATCTGTTTTAATTCGATTTAATTGGTGTAGCTGCTTGGCTCTGAAAATGCCCACAGGACTGGCAGATTGTTGAGATAATCCTGATTTTCTGTGAAAATTCTGAATGATGGGTGTACTCCTAATTAATTCCATTGCAAGAAAATGGGGAAGTGGATAAATTCAAGGTTTAACTCAGATTTAAGGTTGAACTCAATGATCTTGGAGGCATTTCCCAACCTCAATGATTCTGTTAAATTCCCATTTATGGTTTCTTTTCCTGCTGTATCAAAGCCTTCAGTGTGTATATTTTGTATCAAAAATAAAGATACAAACCCTGTTAACTTGTTCCCTTGTAAATATATTTTTGATCCCTTGTTTTCCTCAGTTTTCCCTTAGAAGTGCTGGATAAAATTGGCTTTGTGTAAAATCTGTGAGCTAAAAGTCACTTTCCTGTGAAATGAGTGTATTTGTATTGCACATCCTTACAGACGGAATTTTATATGGTCTCAAATTATTGCATTTTTTTCCTCACACAGGGCATACCATGTCCGCAGTGGAAAAATCCTGGCAGTGAAGGTAAGAGATTCCAGACATTTTCTTTCTTTCCAGTTTTTCCTGACCTTGCTTTCCCTCCCGTCCCTCTGATTTTTGGATCTCAGTTTGGTTTCTTGCATTAATCTATGCAGGAAAACCCCAGCCTGTAAATGTAGTCATTCCCAATGAGCACAGCTTCCCAAAATCCAGGGTTTTCCCACAAGGAATTGCCTGAAATTCCCACATCTTGACGTCTCCATGGATGTTTCCAAGTGCAGTTGGGCTCCTTGCTTGGGTTAAACCTGGAGATTGCAGCATTTTGTGGTCAGATAAATCCCAAATTTCACTGAAATTCAATTAAAACTGGGATAAAATAATAGCAACCATGTGGCAGCTCTTGGATGTAATCTGTTAATTAAATTACTCCTGTAAATGAAATTATTAATAGTTCATCTGCACAAAAATAATCCCAAAAAATTTAATTTTTCAATATATCAGATTTTTTTTTCAATTTGACATTTTATTGAAACTCGAAGCAGTGGAGATTTGGAAAAACAAATTGTTTCATTCATGCCATTCCAGTTAGTAGTTGGTGATCTAAAAACAGGCTTGTTTTAAAATACTCTTTGTGGAATAATTGCTTAAAAATCTGGGAAATGGGTTTTTATTTCTTTTCCCGTCCTCTAATCCTTAAATTCTGGGATAACTGAGGTAAAGTGAAGGAATGAGAGAGGAGGAATGATGGGAGCTAAGTGCTTAAAGCAGGATTGGAGTGAAGTGAAATTTGAAGATAAAAGGTTATACAAGATTTAAATGAAATATTTCTATTTATTGGGCAGAACTTGTGTGATTTAACTTCAGATTTAGGCTCAGGTTGTGGTTTCAGCCATGTGGAATTTGTTAAAATGAGCTTCTGCCCAAGTTCTGGCTTTTCCTGAGGATCACGGAAATCCCTTCATCCTGGTAGGAAAAATGGCTTTTGATTTTCCTGTGAATTGCAGGGAAGCAAATTCTTCCTGCTGGATTCGAAATGGGTCTTTACCTGTGGAAAGCACAGAAATAACATCCTGATAACTTCTAATTATAGAAGGTTGAAAATTATTTGGAAAATGTCATTTTGAAAAGCCTTTTAAAGTGGTATCCAACCTTCCTAAACCTGTCAGGAACGGTTAGACAGGAATTCTCTGAGTTGTGACAGGCCCAAAAGGACAAAAAATGTAATAAATGTTATTTTTTTTATAATTAAAGCTTTCAATATGGATCTAAAAAAGCTCCACTGCTTCCTCAAATGGGCTTTTCCAAGCTCCATCCATGTCTGGGGCTGGAGGTGCCCTCAGAAGCTGCCTGGAGAGGAGCTGGAGCACCAGGAAATTCTGGGAATTCAGGCAGGGAATTCAAAGTTCACCCTTTGCAAGGTTAATTGAAATCACCTCCCTGTGGCAAAACCCTTTTCCCAGCAATTTCACCTCCTTTTTCCCTCGGAGTCCACGGGTTTGGGGAGTCCTGGTGGATAATGAGCATCCTGGAGATTTGGGAAATGGAAAACTCTGGCAGGTTCTGCTCGTGCTGGGCCTGTCACTCTCTGTTTTATTTTATTTCGTGTGATTTCAGAGAGATATTAAATCAAAATGTGCCCTATCGTGGTTAAAAGTAGGGTGCTGACGAGCTGGAGGTTGGGAGAGCTGCTCTGGTGGTGATTGTGGAATTGCTATCAAAAAGATTCCTTAAATAATTAAATATTTCTATTAAAATATATAGGAAATAGAGAAAAGAACATGTCCATATCGTAGACATTATATATATTATATATAATTTATGTATACATTATATATAATTATTGTTTCATATTGTAATAAAAAGTAATTAATTAAATTCCTTATATCTTGACATAAGCAGCAATTAAAGAGGATTTCAATGCCAACTTCTTGGCATGGTCATCACGCAGATCCAGTGTTTTGACACAGGATTATCAGGCTGTAGGGGAGGGATCTGGGAAAGCAGAGTTCTGCATTTTTGGGGCTTTTTTATATGATAATACACAGATTTAATTGCACAAGATAACCAAGAACCTGTTGATTAAAATACTTTCAGCTGGTAAATAATCTTGAAAATCCATCAGCAAAACAACCCAACCCTAAAAAGTCCATAACGTAATCCCTCAGTGGTGCACCAAACGACATCTTTTATATAACCTTTCCCTGCAGAGGCTTTAATGCCCTTTTCCCAAGTAACTTCTTCCTATTTCCAGGGGAAGAATCCAAGTGGAAGCCGTGAGCCTGCACGGGCTGCTTGCCATTCTCCCACTGCTTTTAGCTGGCATTTCAATGGAGCATTTGATTAATCATTTGTACACTGCCCATAATACCCCCAGATTTCCTGTGACTTGTACATACTGCAAAAGACAATTATGTCAGGCCGGATTAAAGCGGGGAATTAAAGCAGAGTAGCAGCCGAGTTTGACCTGTGCTTTTGCTCTGGTTCCCTTTAGTGGAGCGAGTGCCACTCCAGCAAATGGATGGAGTCATCCGTGACAGCCTGTGATGAATGGCTGTATTTATACTGGGTATTTTAATAGCCTCACACTGATTTAAATTGAGCACGGAGTAAATTATAATTCAGTCACTTGACTGCTTGGATTTCGCTTGGCAGCTCAGCCTTGTTTGTCCTGGAGGGGTGGTGGGGAGCGGAGGAGACGGGCTCAGGTAGATTCCTCTCTCCAGAGTTAATCCTCTTCTCTGGAACTGCCGGGGGGGTTGGGTTCCCCTGTGCCTGAGTGTGATTCCAAAATTGCTGTAATTTTGGGCAAAAACTTCATTAGGAAGATGGAGCTTGATCAGGAAGATTGCTTGGAGCACCTTGCTGAATCCCAGAGCATCTCCATGTCGTTTAAATTTTTTTTAAATGCCCTTTTGGTCCAGTATCCTTCCCCAGCTCCACCATTTCAACCAGTTTTGACCCTGGATCCATCCTGTCCATCCACATCCCTGAGGCTCCAGCACCGTGGGCAGACTCAGGTGATTCCAGGGAAATAACAGGGAAATAACAGGTCCTTTCCAACCCAAACCATTCCAGGATTCCGAGATGTTGCATCCAAGTCTTTATTCACGGCTTCATCCTCAGTAGCGATGACTCTGAGGAGATTTTTTGGGTTCTTTTTTTTGCTTTAACACAGTTCCAGCCCGTGCTGGAAACTGTCACCTCATGAATCCCTGAAAGTTTCTTTTTACCCATACAAAACAGGCTTGGAAATTTCATACAAAAGGAGATGATAAATGCAGGTTAAGGTGGGATATAAATATTTTTTCCCTCTTTTTGTGCTGTGAATAAATGAGGTTCCTCCAGGCCACACAAGCCACACATTTCCAGGTGGAAGAAAACAGTAAAATAACTCTGCAGAGAAAGTGAGGCTGATCTCTCCTAATTAATTTTGGGATGAAATAAGCTTGTAATTCCTCTGTCTGTGCCCTTCCCTTGGTGTCCTGACCACCTGTAAAGGGGGAAGCTCTGCTTTCTCGGGTTATCCTCAGTGTTGGGGGCTGTTTGTAATTAGGGTTAATGCAAATGAGCCTCAGACCTTTCCTCATGCCAGGCCTGGTTGTTGGGATGTCAGGGACATTTCTGATACTGAGGTCAGTGGAGCCTTTGCAGGGAAATTCCTCACCGGGATTAGAACCGAGTGAGATAAAATTGTAATTTTACACCGCTGACGAGATGGAATTCTGGTGATATTCCATGAACACAACTGGTGGGATTCCAGCTGATGAATTTCTAAGTTTTTCACGCTGGAAAAAAATGTAAGTGAATATTGTTGGCAAATGATTATTGATCTGGACAAGTGTGTTAAACGTTTCTTGGCAGCCCTGTACTACACTTACAATTTAGTTTAGTGACAGCTTTTATAAATAACCCCAAAGCAAACTCTGGGAAGAGGCAGGTTATTGGCTTTTCTTGGAGACAGATTTTGGTGCTGTGTTTGGAAATGGGCTCCCTGTGTTCTGTTGTGTCAGCACTATTTCTGTAATATTTATTTTGCTAATTCTGCAAACTGACTAAATTTTGCTTCCCTTTAGCTTAAAGTGTTAAACTGGGAAGTATTGGGTGGGGGCAGACTGGGCCTGGCTCGGAGCACTGAGCCCGGTTTGGTTTATAAAGCAGAGCTTAATGGTGGAGTTTTCAAGTCTTCAAAGAATTCTGTGTTAAATTTGATTTTCAGTGCCTTGTTAAGAGGGTTTGTCCTGAAAATCCTGAAAATTTATAACTTCAGGAAGTGCAGCCCTCTTTGGCTGCAGTCCCTGGTGCTCTGGTCCTGCTGAGGAGTTGGAATGATGAGAAATGAGGGCAGGGATGGAGGAGGCACTGGATAAACTCGGCAGTGAGGGACTGGTTGGAGCTGCTCCAGGTCGGGTTGGTCAGAGGTGTTTTCCAAGGGCTGGAGCCCCTCTGCTCTGGAGCCAGGCTGGGAGAGCTGGGAATGTTCACCTGGAGAAGAGAAGGATCCAGGGAGAGCTCAGAGCCCCTTCCAGGGCCTAAAGGGGCTCCAGGAGAGCTGGAGAGGGACTGGGGGCAAGGGATGGAGGGATGGGACACAGGGAATGGCTTCCCAGTGCCAGAGGGCAGGGATAGATGGGATATTGGGAATAATCCTTCCCTGGGAGGGTGGGAGGGGCTGGGCTGGAATTCCCAGAGAAGCTGTGGCTGCCCCTGGATCCCTGGGAGTGTCCAAGGCCAGGCTGGACGGGGCTTGGAGCACCCTGGGATAGCGGGAGGTATCCCTGCCCATGGCAGGGGTGGCCCTGGATGAGCTTTAGGGTCCCCTCCAACCCAAACCATCTCAAGATTATCCATCAATTCTTTCATTTCCATTTCCTTCCTGTTAAAATATCCTTTCCACCTATTCTTCTCTTTCTTGTGATCCCGCAAGGATTCTTGGTCCATGGATCTTCGGGTTTTTTATTTTGAGTAATTCAGTTGCCTTTTACGTGACCTCAGGTGGTATCTCTGTGTTTCAGGTCATACCCTTGGACATAACCCTGGAGCTCCAGAAGCAGATCATGTCAGAGTTAGAAATTCTTTATAAGGTATGTGGATTTTACCATTTGAATTATTCTTGCTTCAATTTTCTTGCAGCAGATTTTAAAACGGCCTCGTGTTTTTTTTCCTTTCTTTTCCCAGTGTGACTCCTCGTATATCATAGGATTTTATGGTGCTTTTTTTGTAGAAAACAGGATTTCATTGTGTACAGAGTTCATGGATGGTGAGTAGTGTATCCTGTTTGCTTTTGATTGCTAAGTAATTAAATGAGAAGGGGTTTTTTTTGTGGAATGAAATGCAGTGGTATGACTCGAAAATGTGGAGTATTAATAACATTGCAGGTAGTTAAAACACCAGAGCAGGTTGGGATTGGGATTGTGGGGTATTCTCCATGGAATGCTGCGTTTTCCCCGTGTGTAACTTCGCTTACTTTTATGGAAAATGTAAATAGAAGAGAAATAAATGCTGCCTTAATTTGTGGTTTGATATTTGAGCCTCCCGTGCAATCTGTCCTCGCTGACAAAACAGCTGTTCCTCACTTGTAGTGTTTTGATAGCCAAAACAGCTTTTCCTTTAAACAAATCTATTAACCCAATGTCCTGTGTGTTTGCAGTGGAAATCGTCTCTTAATTGCCAGGCAAGGAGTTATTTTCCAACCCAGCTGTTTGCCAGCTCGGTGCTGAGCTCCTCCTTGAGCTCCCTCTTGTTCCTCCCCACGTGAATCCTCAGCCCAGAAATATCCCCGACCCCACAGCCTGGTGTTGCAGAGGTGTCCCAGCACTCTGCTTGGGGTTCTTGGGTGTTCCTGGAGGAAAGGCAGGGAGAAGCCCCGGGGGGCAGCACTTTGTAGCCCTTGCTGGCCTCCGTGTGGGAGCTCTTGTGGCAGATGCTGTCCCCGCGTGTCTCGGGCTCTTCTCAGCGCTCCACGTTCCCCGTCGAGCCAGAGCCTGCTCCTTCCACCGGGATTTCCTTAGGAGCCGGGATTTTATGCCCCAGCCAGGTTTTCCACAAAGGTTCAGTCAAGCTGGGTATCAAGAAGGAAAAGATCTCCCAAATAATTCGCTGTGGAGGGGAGGCTTCGTGGCAGGAAAAAATCCCAGAGCCAGAATCCCAAACGTGGCCCATTAAACATCGTCGAGCAGCTTCTTCCTTTCTGCTGGGGAGCAGGGTGAAGCCCTTTAGGGTTTATGGTGCATTTTGTTTTCTCCCTGGTAAAATAATCTGGTTTTACTGTTATTTCCCTTTTTACACTTCCACCTCCCTCCCAGTGATGGCTGCACCCCGTTCCCAGTGTCCTCTCAGGTTCTCTGCGTGAAAAAGTATTTTATTCAAGATTTTATTTTAAAAAAACCCTAAAGCCCACGAGTTCAGTTCTTTGCTGTTGTGCTGCTGGGTGACTCTTTGCCCTCTCTCTGAGCTGCCTCGCAGTTACATTCAGACTTACAAGCCCGTGTAAAGCAGTAGTCACACACAGCAAGGGAGCATCTGCTGCTGCCAAAACGAGCATCTGCCTGCAGTAGCGCTCCTAAAATTCAGATTGTGCTCCTAGAATTCAGGAATTTTTCCAAATATGATGGACAGAAATGCTCTGAATTCCTGTTTGAAGATATTTCAGCCTTTAGGGTGTGCATCCCTCACGATGCAGCGCCATGGTAGAGTTTACTGACCATGCACAAATTGCTGGGAATTATTCTGGAGACGACCTCTGCTCTGCCTCATCTTGTGCTCTCCTTCTGGTAGAAAGCAGCAGCAGTTGCTTAAAGGAAGAACAAAATGCAAATAAAGGGACCTTGCCTTGTTTTTCCCCCCAGACCTTTAATTTTGATTCATAAGGGTGCAGGTAAAGAGAAGAAAAGACCACTTTTCATCCTGCAGGTGAACAGCTTTAACCTTGTCAAATTTTGAGCCCTTTTGGCTGGTTTAGTTTATATTTCCTGAATCCATATCCCATGACTGCAGATCACAGGTTATTTCCTTCATGGATGATCTGGATCCAGGCGGATCTGAGTCTTTTGGGGTGCTCAGGGGCACGTGTGGGACTGTGTTGCTGCTTCCCTGGCACCTGCAACCAGGAAAAATCCGAGTAACTCCGTGTCTGCAAATACCAAAGCCCTGAGGTTGAACTGACCTGGATCAGCCTCCCACCTTCCAATTGATTTTAAAGAGCAACAGAGATGTGGAATGAGGTTTTCTAGGCTTTGCCCCTTTATATTTGTAATGAAGTTGATGTTCTAAATAAAGGTGGTGAAATGCCCTATTGCTTTTTACTTATGTGGTTGCCTCTTTCCCTTGAAACTGCTAAATTCCTGCTAAATTCCCCTTGGCAAATGAGATGTGCAGGTGATCAGACTGAACCTGGATGTCTGTACACGTGTGGGAACTGACATTTTTGGATTTGGGAAAGGTTATTGTTACTGATTTTTATTTTTTCTCCACAGAAAAAAATCCGGATTTCCCCATTTGTTTGCAAAAAAAATGTGCTTTCCTTCATTTTTCCAGCAGCAGTTCCTTTAGAGCCAGGTGTGACATCCAGGTTTAACAGTTTGGGGTGTGAGAAGAGGTCTTTTTTTGGTGCAAATTGTAAGGATATGTTACAGGGATGAACAGGAACCACCGGCCATAGGATTGCCTTCTGTTTGGGTTTGTGATAAGCAGTGAGAGGCTGTGGAGCTGCAACCTCCGATTTCCATTCCACAGCACTTACATTTCCTTTTAAAACTGGGATTAATTATAATCCACAGGCAGCGTGGACAACACCAGTTGAAAGATTCAGTCTAATGAAGGAATTGGGAGTTTCAATAACTTGGAATCAGAGGAACATTAGGGAAGACAAACAGAGTTTGTTTCTGACAGTGGAGACCATGAGGGATAAAAAACGCCCTCCACCAAATCCCCCCCCCCAGTCATTAGAGTGAGAAGTTACAGCATAAATGAGAATTGTGGTGTAATTAAGCCCCATCCAACCTGGCCTTGGACACGTCCAGGGATCCAGGGGCAGCCATAGCTCCTCTGGGAATTCCATCCCAGCCCCTCCCCACCCTCCCAGGGAACAATTCCTTCCCAATATCTCATCCCAACCTCCTCTCTTTCAGTTTGCAGCAATTCTCTGCCTGCGGTTTCTTTGTCCATTTATTTACTTTGTTGGCCAGTCTCCTTGGAGATTTTTAATTCTCAATTTTGGATTTATTTTCTTGCCTGAAGAATTTGTATTTCACCCCGGGGACATTTTGGACGCTGGTTTGGTCACGAGTGGTTTTTGCAGAGGAGAAGGGAGGTAACGCTTCCCAATCCCTTGGGAATGTCTGTAGGCCTGTTAGAGGGAATGAGGCTTCTTGGTGTCCCCATGAATGGGTGATGCTGACAGGGCTCTGCCAGGTTGGTTCCCATTCTGGATTTACTGGGAAAACTTAACCTGCTTCCCCAGGAACCCCAGGAATTCATTTCAGGCATCAGTGTGGGCACAACCAAACCGTCCCTGGCGTGATGTCAGGAGAAAACAGCTTTAATCATGGATATAAATATCATCTTGGATACCACAGAATGGTTGCACCAGCCTTTGGGGACAAGAGTTGGGATACTTTGGACCTTGGAGTTTGCTTTTTGGGATGATTTTGTTATCCCCAAGACGTTTTCCCACATGGTTTGGAGTTCTCTAATGTTGATATTCTGACCTGTGACTGGGAGGTTTTCTAACGTTTTGTTGTTGCTGTTTTCTGAATATTAATGCTGCAAGAAAAAAATCAGGGATGTGGTAAAAAGAGCCTCGAGTGCTGTTCCACGTGTTTATGCAGAGTTTGGGAGATTTTTAAGGTCAGTTATTTCTGACACAGTTATTGTTCTAGCATTGATGGTGTTTTTATTAATAACCAAGGCCTAGAAAACCCTTGGGGCTTCAAATCTGGGGCACTGTTTCATCTGGCATCACCTGAGCACGTGCTGTTTGTCCCTGCAGGGGGTTCTTTGGATGTTTATAGAAAAATTCCAGAACACGTTCTCGGAAGGATAGCAGTGGCTGTGAGTACTTGGATTGCTTTTTGTCTCTCAGTTTTTGACTCTGTGTGTGTGTAAAAAATCTCTGATTCGAGTGTTCATTGGGACGTTGGGGCACCTCCAGGGTCCATGTGCTCGTGTGGAAGGAGGGGCCTTCCTCTCTCCTGCTCCTCCAAACCATCCCCTGTGCACAGGGACTCTGGGATTAAGGAAGACTTCCTTCTGAATGGCCAACACATGGGAGGCTGGAGGTTCATGGGATGGTGAGAGGGATGGGTCTCCTGGGAACTGGGATTGTCCAGTCTGGAGAGGAGAAGGCTCCAGGGAGAGCTCAGAGCCCCTTGCAGGGCCTAAAGGGGCTCCAGGAGAGCTGGAGAGGGACTGGGGACAATGGATGGAGGGACAGGACACAGGGAATGGCTTCCCACTGCCAGAGGGCAGGGATGGATGGGATATTGGGAAGGAATTGTTCCCTGTGAGGGTGGTGAAGCCCTGGCACAGGGTGCCCAGAGAAGCTGTGGCTGCCCCTGGATCCCTGGAAGTGTCCAAGGCCAGGTTGGAGCAGTGCTGGGACAGTGGGAGGTGTCCCTGCCCATGGCAGGGGTGGCACTGGATGAGCTTTAGGGTCCCTTCCCACCCGAACCATTCCAGGATTCTGTTGTACAGATGTGTGTGAAAGGATGGGATAAATTGAGTGGGGTGAGGGAAAAAGAATTTGCCGAAGGTCCGTGTGGTCACATTCCTTCCCATCAGCCCTGCCGGATGGAGCAGTGCTCTTAATCACCTTTATTTAATTAATTAATTATTGAATCAGCCTTTAAGCCCTCCTGTTCTCTGTGGTGCCTTCAGAAGGTGATGCAGGAGCCCTGGTGGGGATCCTTTGTCTCTGAGTGTGTGATTTCCATCCTGACTGTCCTTACTCTGCACAGAGTGACTCCATGAGTTTTCCTTGCCAGGTTGAAGGATTAAGTTGGCTCCTGCTGCCAAAATGCAGTGGCAGAACAGATTTCCTGTGCTCTCCTCGAGGCAGGTGAGGAAGATGAAGCTTTTCAGTTGGCACAAGCCAGACGTGGGCACAGGCTGGTGTCTCACCCCTTTCACACCTGAGCAGCCACGGGGAAGAGTTAATAGGGGTCATTTTAGGGGTGATGAGTCTGTGATGTAGGAAGAACTCCCCAAAACCTCCTGGGTTTGGTCTTAAGGTGTTGACAGTGGGATCCTTAAAGCCCCTTGGTAGCTCATCCTTGGGGCTCTGCAGCGTTCAGCTGCAAAAAATTCACTGGCCATGGTTGAAAACTCAAATTACAGCCCAGCAGAAATGAAAAAAGTTAAAAAAATCCATCTTCCTCCACAGCTGAACACAGGGTAATGACCAGTGTCTCGGTGGATCTCACCAGGGAGGGAGATACTGCTAAACAATTGCTAAATATCAGGAATACTTTGATAACTTAAGCGGTTTAAAGCATAACAAAGTTATTCTATCATGTGCCATTTAATTAAGTGCTGGGTTTTCACATTCATTATACATCAAGCTGACAATTTAAATCCTTTAATCCAACACAGGCAGCTATTTAGTCTCTGTTCATTGTAATTCACAGCTCTACTTTCCTCTTAATTTGTGTGGCCTGCCCAGGGTGATGAACATCCCTCTCTGATGCTGTTTCCTCTGAGTAGCTTCAAATCTGCTCATTATGTACCTGGCAGTTCCTTGTGGAATTTGAGTGCTTTTCACCTCTAGTTCAGAGGGAGAACGTTTCATCTCCTCTTCCCTCGGGAGCAAGGAGTGGGAAGTTGCTCACAGCATCCCCATATCCCTGATGATGATGATGATGATGATGATGTGGATGGTGTGATAACCCTGGGATGGGCCTTCCAGCATTCCTTCAGCTGCTCATTCCTTCTCCTTTTCCTTATCTCACTCATGGTGTGTATTTAATCCATCCACACCTCATCATTCCCTTGGTTTTGTCTCTCCTCTCCCCCATCCTCCCCTTGGCGTTCCACAGGTGTTCTCCTCCGATTTCCCTCTCATCCATAATGGTGGTGCCTCAGCCCCACCTTTTATGTCTCCATATCTGTGGTTTTTTGTTCCCCTCGGGGTCGTTTTGTCCCTGATCAGTCAGCTTGTGAGCCTGACTCTCTGAGATGGATACTTAACTTTTCCTAGTTATTTTATTTCCTGCTTTCCTGTGCCCACTGCGGAGCAGGGGGTCAGGAAAGAGGGGAACAAAGGAGCTTCAAAGAAGGGGCTCAGCCCTTCCTCCTGCTCTCGGAGCAGAAGGTGTGCGCTGAGGCTGAACCAGCACTGGCAGCTCCTCTGCTCTGGTGCTGATTTTTGGCGCAGTGGAATTGTTGGAAGGAGGCAGCAGAAGCCTTCTGTTTTCCCTGGGATTTCTCAGTGGCAGCAGGAATGGCTCCGGTGAGGCTCCCCACGTTGTGTCTGAGGTGGCAGCAGAGCCCTTTTTGGGGGTTGGGGCAGCTTTGTGCCGAGTCCTGCGCGCAGACACCGTAATCCCCCTGAACAGCTTGGGGAGATTACTCAAATCCTGGGATTGCTGCTCACTGCTGCCCAGGAGGAGAGTGCCAGACAAAAGCTGCAGCTCACACGGATGGCTTTTGGAGACAAAACCTGCAGCTTCCAAAGTCTCTTTTTTTTTTTCCCAGTGTGATTTTTTCCTCTTCCCCATGTCCAGAGCCATTTGCCTTTTATTCTCCCAAGACATGTCCAGTGCATTAATCCATGGAAGCTGCTTAGTAACACGTGTGACCTGCACATCTGTTAGCTGGAATAAGCTCCCGGTGTATTTGTAGAAGTTTTGAGGTGAAACCATTCCCAGAGGAAAAGGAAGCAGCACATCCAGGCATTCCCTGCATCCCAGCACTCCTCTGGCCCTGACTTTAGGATTTCTGTGGTTGGACTCGTTGATCTGGGAGGGCTTTTCCAACCTGAATCGTTCTAAATGGGCACCACCGGGTCTGCCTTTCTCATCCATTCCCCTCTCAGCCAGACTTTCTCATGGATGTGGAGTTGAGGGAGCAATTCCAGAGGAGGCCCTGGAGCTGCTCCGAGGGCTGGAGCCCCTCTGGAGCCAGGCTGGGAGAGCTGGGAATGTTCACCTGGAGAAGGGAAAGATCCAGGGAGAGCTCAGAGCCCCTTGCAGGGCCTAAAGGGGCTCCAGGAGAGCTGGAGAGGGACTGGGGACAAGGGATGGAGGGACAGGACACAGGGAATGGCTTCCTGTCCAACCTGGCCTTGGACAGTTCCAGGGATCCAGGGGCAGCCACAGCTTCTCTGGGCACCCTGTGCCAGGGCCTCCCCACCCTCCCAGGGAACAATTTCCCCCTAATATCCCGTCTAACCCTGCCTTTTGTCAATTTGAAGCCATTCCCCTTTCCTGTCCCTCCATCCCTTGGAAATAGTCTCTCTCCATCTTTGTTCTTGGTTCCTACAGGCACTGGAAGGCCACAGTTGGGTCACCCTGGAGCTGCTTTTCTCCAGGCTGGACAATCCCCATTCTCTCAGCCTTTTCTGTAGCAAACATGGAGGGATCTCTGACTTTCCCCTAAAATTCATCCCTGTTTGCTACGTGAGGCACAATCAGTGAGACGGGAAAATCTCTCTCCTTGCTCCTGTCCTTTATTTGTGTGTGGGGCTGGAGTGGTTTTTAAAGGAAAAGTGGATCCTGGGAGCCTCAAAAGTGACGCTGTGGTCGCTCCTGGCTTGGTGCTGCCGTGTCCTGAGTTGGGCTGTGGGTGTAAAACCCTCTCTCCCTTCGCTTGCCACTTCACACATTTATTTTCCCTTCCATTTCTGCAGCAGTGACACTGTGCTCTGTATTTTGAGCACTAATGTTGATTGAAGTTCTCCCTGAAAGGATGTGCACTTGAACTGTCAGGAGAGTGAGTGATTGACAGCAGGTAGAAGTACTTTTTGTGTCAAGGCTTTGTCAAGGCATTGTTGTAAAACCTCCTTTACTGAATACCAATAATTCCTGCTCCAGCTTCAATCAAAAGATTCTCCCTTCCAGCACCGTTTTAGAATAATATTTAATGCTTAAGAGTCCTTCCCTAATAGGCAAATGTAAGGGGAGTGAATAACGAGGTGAGTCCATTTGGGGGGCTCCTGTAAGCATATTTACAGCCCAGGATAAAGGGAAAAGCTCCTTTTTATTCCTCTGTACACCCAGAGAATCTGGAGGGAGAGTTTGTTTAATTCCATGGCTTCCCTAACTGCTTACCCAGCCCATGTTCCATAATAAAGATGTTTCATAACTCACAGCTGTTGATTTGTTTCATCAGAAATGTTTTCTTTTTTTTTTTTTTTTATGGCTCCTTGCTTTAAAGTAAATAATTTCCTAATGGTTTCAAAGATTTTCAATAGTCTAAATATATTTTTAATAATCAAAGAGTTTAGTGTTCTGAAAATCCCTTTGGCCATCAGAGAAACCTTGAAAGGAGGCATGTCCCTGATTTATTTTTGCATTGATACTTTATTACTATTATTATTGCTGTTATTATTCTGTCAAAATGCTGTAAATAGAATTCCCATGTTTTGCTTTTCGTAAGCCTTGGAATCAGAGAATGATTAAGGTTGGCAAAGACCTTTAAGATCATCAAATCTAAGCTTTTTGAAAGGCTTGAGGTGAACAAGCCACACCTCTGGGCAGGCAGAATTGGACCAAACCTTTTGTTAAAGGTGACAACCATCTGAGGCCAGGAGATGGCTGGGTTTGGAGTGAGTTTAGGAGAGGAATTATTCCCTGGAACAATTCATTTGGGATCCACCATCGTTATTTGCTTTACAAAGAGATTCTGACTCCACCAACAGCGTTTTTCTTACAGAATAAATTTTAGAATTTGAAAGCGTTTCTAATCCAAGAGGAAGGCAGAAAATTACTGTGCTCTCTGCCTTCACTCTGCATCATATTTTTAGCACTTCTGCTTGATCACTGCAACACAAATAATTTCATTTTGGGCTACTCAGAGCACAAAAAATGTAATTGTCTTGACTGCAGAACTCACACAACTTCAGCAGTGTCAGAAATGCTTCATTGTTCTGGAGATACATGAGGAAAGCGTCTTGGAAATGAATTAAATGTCACCTCAGAGATGGAAAGTGTCTAAAAAAGCTTTGCTGGCTGAGCCAGCAGGATGGACTGGGGAGGTCAGCAGAGGTTGAAACGTGTTGGTTGAATTTTGTGCTGCAGGAACTGGTTTTGGAGTTTGGCTTTAGCAGTTTTGGTGGTGGAAGGAGGAAATTCTGGAACAGCAGGGCAACATCTGTCCAGGGTTAGGGGTTGTATTTACTTTTAGGAATTGTATTTTAGGAGCTGCAATCTCTCTGCTGTGAGATGCATTAGGGTTTGTGTTGGTGCAAGATGAGTATGAGGGAGAATGAGGGGATTTTTACAGCTCAAGAAGAAAAGTTCCACGTTGGCATTGAGTAAATAAAAGTGTGGAAAGTAAAGGAAAAGTGCAGGAGGCAGCAAATGGAAAGAAAGGGAAGGGAGGATGAAGTGGAAGAGGTTATTAGAGATTTTCTTGCTTTCTGGCCTTTTTGTTACAAGAAGACAAATCCTTGCATGCTTTGGCCTCCGTGGTTTTTAACAGCCCAGCAAAGACAGGTGGGTTAGAGACACACTGAAATGCCTGAAGGGATTCAGTGTGAGCTCAGCTGACTTCAGCCTGCAGGTCCTGGGAAGAAATCATTTGTGTATTAATAAAGGACCTGCCGCAGGTTTTTAGCAGGGGCTCCCCTGGGTCCTGCAGGGAGGGATGTGGGCTCTGCCCTGTTCGTGGTCCTGGCCCCATTCTTACAGCTGGGTTCTCTGATGTCCCACCCCAGCTGAGATGTGGAATTTTTCCTCCCAGGAATCCCTAAATTGTGATTTTTTTTTTTTTTTTTTTTTTTTAACTTCAGGTTGTGAAAGGCCTGACCTATTTATGGAGTCTGAAGATTTTACACAGAGGTGAGTAGCAGATGTTTTCTGTTTTCCGGTGAAATTTTAACACCGCTTTCTACAGGGACACTTGACCAAGCAAACATCTGCTTTGAGTCCAGTGGGGTAATGCAGAATGAATCTTCCTCATTAACCTTGCACGCTTACTTGTAAAATATTTTTATTGCTCTTTTATTGGCCTCCCTCCTCCCCTGAAAAGAAAAGGACTGGAGAAAGAAATGGATTTTACAGGGATTTAGCAGCTGAGGGTTGCAAACAGGTGCCCAGTGGAAAAATCAGCATGGAAATGAGATGTTTGACTGGTATTGGAAATAGAAAATAGGCAATGAATTTTCTTTGCTGCTTCAGAAATCTCATGGGACAGCCACAAGTGTTGCTGGAGGCTCAGATCTCCAAAATCATGGCCCACTGTCCCCTACCATGGTCAGGGACAGTTAAAGGTTTCAAACCTGCTTGGACATAAGTCATTTTTGGGTTTTGCTGTTTATTCTCTTTCCTGCAGCTAATTTGGGGAGGTTTTTTTTAAACTTGTCATTTATTTCTTGCTTTTTCCTGTTACATTTTGTTTAAAATGTGTCTTTGGAAAAATTATTTCAGATGCGCTAAAACTTTAAAAAACAATGTGGAAAATGCTGTTTAAAGAACAGAGAAGCCCCTTCCCTCTAAACCAGCCCCCACAAAAAAAGCAAAAAAAAGAAACTCATTACATTTTTTATGTTTCTGAAGTGTCTGGAAGTAGCTGCTCTGGTTCCTGATGTAATTCCCCCATCTGCTCCCTCATCCCGGGAGCACAGCTGGGGGGTGCAGTAACCCAGGTCGCTCCTGAGGGAAAGAGGAATGAGGAGAGACGTGGGGGATGTTAAATTCCAAACCAGAGAGCTGAGACCATTCCCTGAGGGGTGACTCCTGCTTTTGGAGGGGCTGGGAAGCCGGGGTGAGGCCTGGGTGAGGTGAAGGGCCATGGCTGGGTCAGCGCCGAATCCTGGGATGGGTCGGGTGGGAAGGGACCTTAAATCCCGTCTCATCCCATTCCATGGGCAGGGACACCTTCCCCTATCCCAGGCTGCTCCAAGCCCCGTCCAGCCTGGCCTTGGACACTTCCAGGGATCCAGGGGCAGCCACGGCTGCTCTGGGAATTCCATCCCAGCTCCTCCCCACCCTCCCGGGGCCGGGACATCGGCTCCGGCTCCTCCTCAGTCCCACACGTCTCCATCCCAAGGATGGCTCTGGCTGGGAGCATGGGCTGTCCTGGGTGGGGGAAAGAGGGAGGTGGCCAAAAGAACAAGCAGAGGTCAAGTGAGAACCTGGATTTTATGGAATCACAGAATCATTGAGGCTGGAAAAGCCCTCTGAGACCATCGAGTCCAACCATTCCCCAGCACTGCCAAGGGACGCTGCCCCATGTCCCCAGCTGCCTCATCCATAGGGCTTTTGAACCCCTCCAGGGATGGAGACTCCTGTGCCAGGGCTGGACAACCTTTTCCTGTGGGGAAATCTTTCCTAATACCCAACTTGACCCTCCCCTGGCACGATTTGAGGCCATTCCCTGTCACCCTCTGTCCCCCAGGTTCAAAGGCTGCACCCTGGGCTGGATTAAAAGAACAGAAATAACCCAGAGCCCACGAGCAGCTCAGAGCAGACACAGATTGCTGAGATGGCTTTGTTTCTGTGATGGTTTAAACAACTCACCTGCTCTCCTGAATGCTGCCAGATGCAGGGATTTATCAGTTCCATCCTCTCACAGCAAGAGGAGGAACAGTCTGATGCTGGAGTGCCACAGGAGTTGTCAGAATAAATAGAAAAGAAGAGGCAGCAGGAACGTGCATGGCTGGGTATGGCTCTGAATAGGCTACACAGTCGGTGCCACACTTTTGTAACACCCAAAAAGAAAAGAAAATTAGTCTAAAAAGATTTTTTTAGCTTTCTCCAGCCACCTTCTGATTGTGATTTGGAGAGAGCATTGTGGAGCATAAATGCTGTAACATTTTCTTGTCCTGCTGCTGTACATTTAGAACCTGGTTCAGATTTTTGCTGTGCCAGTAGAACAAAATCTCCCCTTCTGCCTGGATTTCCTTGCCTTGATTGAGGAGCAGCTCTGGGGTTTTGATGAATGATGTTTGGTCCTTGCCATGGTCTGAAGAAAAGCTCAGAAACTGATTTTTCATCACACTTCTGGTTTTTCTGGCCTTGCTCTGTTGCTGGATTGACCCAGGCCAGAGCAGCACTGCAGAATGCCATGGAGGGGACTGTGAGCATTCCAGGTTCAGCGGCTTCCCCAGGGATTGCCTTTCAGTATTATTTTACCCATTTTTAGGATACAGAAAATGTGTATTTCTGTGTCTTCAAAGCAGGGACAGAGGGATGGAATGGAAGACAGGTGATTAATTTCTCCAGGTGATGTCCTTCAGCTGTCTCCTGGTTTTGATGCTCAGAGGTAAAGGAAGGAATTTTGAGCCCTGACTTCCTTGCTGTCTCACCCAGGGCAGAGCAGGGGCTGGTGCAGAGTCAGGAATTTCCAAGGAAGGGGTGAAGCGGTCTCAGGGCAGAGCTGTGTGCCTGGAGCGGGGATTAAAGCAAAGGAAACAAACAATGAGCAAGTCTTTTATTGCAGATCAGACATCTCAGCAAATATTACAGCTTAACTTCAAAACAAACCTCGCAACTAATGAGGTGATAGCCGTGCATATTAATAAACCCCGAGCTGGAGTCGCAGCCATCACACCCACATCAAACATAAACATAAGATTAACACCTCCACCACTTCTTTGGAAGATGTGAGAATGTCCCAATGATAAGTGTGCTCTTTTCCCCAGAGGATAAGAAGTAGAAATGGAAGGGTAATGAGAAATTAACTTAGATTTAAAACAGAATTAGCAATTAAACAAGTCTAATCATGTACAAAGTCAAAGATTGTATAAAGACAAACCAAAATCTGTTAAGTTCAAGAATAAGTATAGACCGTGTGCATTTTATCTGGTGTGTTTTGCTTTGTTCACACCTGCTTATTAAAGGAAGTGCGGGAAATAAATGTTACCCACTTGTGTTTAATTGTACTGAGCTGGATTGCTGTGCTTGGCTCTGTGAGTACTGGGGGTGTTTATGGATATATTACACATATATATATATATATATATATATATTTATTTCATGGTTTGGGCACCTCAGTTCCTGGTTAGGTTTTAAATTGGTGCCAGAGTTGTGGAAGTGTTGCTGGTTTGAAATGTGGGAGAGCGGAGGATGTGGAGCTCTCGTGCACTGTGGGTTGCTCTGTGGCAGGAGGAAGTTTGTGCATCGCTCAGACCATCTCCTTTTCCCCAGGATATTAGAAACCGAGGATGTTCCACTCCTCTTTGTTCTGGATCAGCTGGGGAGCACTGGTTGGGAGGGACAGGCACTGGATGAGCGTTCCCGTCTTCTCACCAGCGATTGTTTGGTGAGGATTTCACCAGAGATGTCCAGAGCAGCATATTTGACTCCCTCCCTCTGCTGTTTTATCTCTGTGGGAAATAGTCAGCATTAGGGCCCCCTGTAATGAAGCACAGACACAAATCCAGGGGGTGGATGTGGATGTGGATGTATCAGCCTGGGAGAGTGGAAGGTGTCCCTGCCCATGGCAGGGGGGAACAGGATGAGCTTTAAGGTCCCTTCCCACACAACCCATCCCAGGATTCTGTTTCCGTACATTTATTTGTGTCTATATGGATAGCTAAACACACGCTTGCCCACTCATGGACCACTTAAGGCTTATTTAAAAAAAAATAATCCTGGCCTCTGCCAAACCACGCTGCTGCCTTCCTTGAACCCGGCCTGTTGCTGTTTGCTGTTTTTGAAAGACAGGAGAAGTCAAGAGACAGCTTTTAAAGAATCTCAGGGCTTTTTTTTTTTTTTTGTCTCCCTCACACAATCATGAATCTGTTTGCTTTTCAATGCCACAAACGAGTGAAATGTTTGGTGTTCAAAAAGCTGAACCTCTGACGGTTCTATTTACTGGTAAGTAAGAGCTTGGAGGTCCCGTTTATTTGCAGAGAGGTGAAACTACTCAGGCAGCTCCATCACGAGGAGAACTTGTTCATCCTCCATAATGATGCTTCATAGAAATCATTTGTATTAAGCAAGCCCTGGTAATGGGAGCATAATGACCCCTTTTGGCTCTTGTTTAAATTCTTTCACTTCTCAACACTAATATTAATCACAAGCAGATGGTGCAGAACGTTATTTATGCACATTTGTTTCGCAAACCCAAAAAAATATTTAACCCATTAGCTGAAGTGGGTTATGAAACCAACGGGCTAATTTGCTGATGGGCTGATTTTTCTCCCTGCTTTCAGTATGAGATATTTCCTGCAGGGTTGTCACTTCCTTCTCCTTTTGAGGAAATGGACACAACCGTTGGAATGCACAGCAAATATCTGATTAAATTCCCTGATTTTGTGGTGCTGTTTAATTCTGCTGGAAGGACAGCTTGGATTTGCTCTTACAGAGTTTGTTGGACTGCCCCTTGCTCTGCAGGGTCCCCAGCCTCCCCTGCCCGTCCTTAATGAGCCAATTGCTCGGTGCTTTCTTCCTTTTAGGATTTTCTCTTCTTTTCAGCTTTGTTTGTGGACGGATTTCGGGATCAAGCAACGCTTAATGAATGACAGATGGTTTTTTAATTCTGTCAGCGTAGTGCCACATCCCACGTGGCAGAGCGGAAGGGGAGATGGGGCCTTGGCTCTCCCTGAGTGGGAGCTGGGCAGTCCTGCTGGGACAGGGCACAGGCGTGGGGTGGTGGTTTCCTCTGTGGGTCGTGTTGAGGGAGCAAGGATGTGTGGGCTGCTCTTGGAGAGCACAGAGTCCTGAAATGGTTTATGTTGGAAGGGCTAAACTCATCCAGTGCCACCCCTGCCGTGGGCAGGGACACCTCCCACTACCTCAGGGTGCTCCAGCCTGGCCTTGGACACTTCCAGGGATCCAGGGGCAGCCACAGCTTCTCTGGGAATTCCATCCCAGCCCCTCACACCCTCCCAGGGAACAATTCCTTCCCAATATCCCATCCATCCCTGCCCTCTGGCAGTGGGAAGCCATTCCCTGTGTCCTGTCCCTCTGTCCCTTGTCCATTTGGTTGCTGATTATTTTTGTTACAACTAAATAATACAACTTGGATTTAGCAAAGTCACTCAGCTCTAGAGGAGGCAAAATTCCATCAAAAGTGCAGCATATGGATTGAATTCCTAAAGATGGAGATCAGGAAACACAAACTGAGGCTCTGGATGCTCAGAACTGGGTTTTTTTGGGGGGGGGGAAATTACAGAAGGTACCAGCAGTGTTGATAGCTCATTTCAGAAGTACTGATCCACTTAGGGTCTGTAAGGAACTATTGAATGCTCCCATTTTTAGTCTGGATTTTTAGCTCAAATATAGGCGAGCATTTAATCAGCTTCTTAATTGAGGTTATGCATTTCTACGTCGCAGAGACAAATTAAGGCAGCCACTTTGGTACCAGGAAACAGCTGCTAAACCAAGGCAAACCTAATGATAAACAAAATTAGGTTCTTTTCTAGTTGAGTTTCATCCATCTGCCCCCAACCAGTGCTCACTTTTAAAGGAGGCACAGATTCAAGCTATTGCTTTTAATCCATTTTGACAGAAGAAAGCAGTGATTAGGCAAAGCCACCATGCTCTAATCTCCCCACATTTAAGCCAGGCCATAACGTGCACATTCTGCTTTCCCACTGGCATCCCTGGAACAGCAGAGATGCTCCATGTTTGCTGCACTAAAGCCAGGCTGGATGTTCAGCACTTTATTCCCATGTTGATTTTACAGCAGTGCACCAACTTCCCTTGGCATCGGGGGAGGCAGCATGAGGATATTTGCACGGACAAGCTGGTCTGGGGATGGACATTGATGGTTTGTTTGCTGGGATGGGGTTGGTTGATCATTTTAGGGCTTTGCTGGCAGTTCACCTCTGCAGAAGCCCTAAAACATGGATGTGGAGGCAGAAGCTCTGAGGAGCAGTGCACAGAGCAGAGCTGCAGGATTAATCCCTGTCCAAACACGGTACTTCCATCTATCCCTATGGAATTCCATCTTTTTTTTTCAGGCTGAGTTTCCAGTTTGTTAAAATCCCTGTGAGTTCTGTTCCTGTCCATCAGTGCACTTGGTTTCTCTTCCAGATTGGTGTCACCCGCAGGTTTAATAACGGGGGTTATTGGTATTGTTTGAAGTCATCTGTGTAATACCAGATCATATCTGTATGGAGAGGATGTATTTTATATTTATGTGTGTATATATGGAATGTTCTCTGTGCTGCTGACTTACAAACCATTGCATTTGAAATAGATTTGTGTAATATTTCCTATCAGAACCTACCATGCCAATATTCACAATGCTCCCTGGATATTTGGGGTTGTCCTGTGCAGGGCCAGGTGCTGGATTTTGATGTGGGTCCCTTCCAGTCAAGGATATTCTATGTTTCTGTATATATGGTGTATATATTATCCAGGATAATATGGATAATCCATTTTTCCCCCAAACAGATGTGAAGCCGTCCAATATGCTGGTGAACACCCGGGGCCAGGTGAAGCTCTGTGACTTTGGGGTCAGCACCCAGGTAATTCCCCCTTTGCATCTCTCCCCATTCCCTTTCCAGTGTCAGAATCACCTGGCAGCCCCACAGCCCACCCCTCTCTGCTGGGACAGCCCTATTCATTTTTAATCTCCGGGCGACTTTTCCTTCATCTGAATATGATTGTTCATTGTTTAATGACAGTAAAAACTGCTGATATTGTAATTACTACTTACGAATAGCAAACTTCATTGATATGCAGCTTTGATCTGGGAGCGTTTGGGCCAGACAAAAGGGAGGGCAGAGCACGAGACGTGTCTGGGGAGCCCAACTGGCCCACAATAAAAATTAATATTGGGAGCAACAATAGTGGTGGGCTCTGACAATGTGCAGCACAAATTTTAATTAATTTCCATTTTGGGCCTCCCTGGAGAACTTCTCTGCTAGTGACCCATGAGCTCGCTGTGCTGTTGATTTGAATTTCAGCACCTTTTCCTCTCAGCCAAACACGAGGCCCAAAGAGAAGGTCAGCCTTGTATTATGGGCTGTCAGGGGCTGTTGTCCCTCCAGCGTATTTAGTGCTCCTCGCATTCAGGGCATGAATTGGGGCTTTATTCACGTCTTGAGCCAGCTGACTGAGAAATGAGTGTGCTCAATCCTCCTTCCTTCCAATTGACTTTTTATATCAGACTAGTTTGGGGTACTAAAGCGAGAAGCATCCTGTTTAACACAATTGTTTAAGGTTATCTGCCATAAACTGTAATGCAGTGCTTGTTTAAATTGGAATCCTCATTCCCAACCCAGGCGAGATTTAATCATTTTTAACGCCTTGGCAGATAAATTTGTTCCCTTTTTTACATAATTTTTAGTTGATTTATAGGAATGATGATTGTAGGTTAAATGAGGAATAATTGCCCATTTTATTTCCACATTATCTTTATATTGTTCTAACAGACTGTTTTGTCTGATAGCTGGTGAATTCCATAGCCAAGACGTATGTTGGAACAAATGCTTATATGGCGGTAAGTGCATTTATGCAGGAATAACATTGAGATGGAGCTATTTGTCCTCACTCCTGTTCTGTCTGCTGCAGGATCTGTCCTAAACCAATCCTCAAACTCCATCTCTTCCCATCCCCTGTCTTCGTTCTCTGGGACAGCTCCACTTCTTGCTGAGAGGGAAGAGTAATATTGGAAAAGTGGGGGTTTTAATGTATTTTTAGTTGTTTTTTCTGCCCTGGGACAACTGGGAACAAAGAGAGCCAGTTGGATATTCAAAAAAATAGTTTTTCACTCACAGCTTGGAGCTCTTTGCACATCAGTGACAGCCCCAAACTCTCCACAGTTTGGGAATGCTGGAGTTTAGGGAAGCATTTAAACCTGTGCAGAGGCTGATGGGCATTCCTGAACACCCCGTGGGGATGTTTCCTCTGGAAATGTGAAGCTAAAACCATTGGGATGGATGATATCAGGGCATTAAAGTGCAAGTTGTGTAGTTCATAACGTGGGAAGTCATCAGTATTTTCACTTTTCTATCCAAATTTGGGTCAGTCTTTGTTAACATGAGACCACTTCTGTCCTGTTTCTGTACCTGAAAGCTGAAATTCCCGTATTTTTTTAGATCCCCTTGGCACATTGCTAAGGATGGGGCAAGGTTTGGGTTCAGAGCTGCCAAGTGGCCTGTGCTGCTCCTGTCACTGAGATCACCGCGGTGCCAAGAGCCAGCCCGAGAGGGAACTGCACAAATCAGAGTGGATTTTCCAGCAGATCCATTGGATCCTTTTCAGTTCCCCATTTCACACGTGAAAACTTCGCTGCCTCAGTTTAAAGCAGTTTATGAACCCCTCTTATTTTTGGCCATTAAAATTCTTCGAGCAAAATGCTTCTAATATTAACGACGAGAAAAGAAGTGCTCTGCTCGTTTGAAATAAAAATGTAAACAGCGCAAAGTGGTTGATGCTCGTGTTTTTCAAACCTCAGGAAAGGGGAGAGAGAAATCCATGACCTTTAATCGCTTTCAGGTATTTTTTTCTGACTTTCTTCTCAGAAGAAAGCAGCACCAGGTGCCCATTTATTTGCTAAGTGCTTTTCCACTCAAGGTGTTACTCATTGTGTGGCTTCTGAAAGGCTCATGTCACCATCCTAGGAAGACTTGGGCTGTCCTGTGTCATCAGAATACTCTGCAGAAAAATGGGGTTTTTAAAAAAAATATAGATAAAAAAAAGTGCTGGAATACAGAGATCCAGACAAAGAAACAGCTTCAAATTAATCAACTTTTCCAACTCAGCTGTTACTTCACACTGGTCTTAAGCAGGGCTGAGAATTAAATTGTATTATGCTTTTAGTGCCCAAACCAAGATTACAGTTCTCTTTCCCAGGTGTACATTAAATAAATTGCTTTTTTTGCCTTCTTGTTTCTGGATGAATGTGATGCCTCCATCCCTTAATTGTGAGGGAGAAGTTGAAGCTCAAATGTGCTCGATCTGATTTTCTGTGTTAAAATTGTTTTGCTTCTCGATTGAGTCGTTTGTTGTCATCAGATTCTAGGCAAGTCCTCAAAAAATAATGAAGGTCGTAAGCTTTGGTTTACCCACTTGGCAGACTGTCAGGGAATTTGAAACTGTTAAAAAAATGGAGGTTTTCTTTGAAAGAACCAGGGAAAAAAGAAGCTTTTTGATTGAGAAATTTAAATTTCCAACCAAAATGCGTTTTCCGTAAAATCATGTTGTCAGTACTTTATATAGAAAATAAAAAGGATGAAAAAATAGTCAGATGTAGAAATTCTTAAGAGAAAATACTTTGGGCTGTGTATTTAGAGTGATCCGTGTATTGCACCCTTTATGCATCTGTTATTCCTATTTTCCTCTTCTTTTCCATACTTTTGAATTCATCTTTTGTTTAAAAACCGGATTTATTTACCCTTTTCTTTTGTGAGCCCATAATTCCTCAGCAGAAGTTGCTGTTCAAAGCTTGAACTTTAAGAATAAACAATTTAATATTGCTCAGTGTGAATTATAAACCTGATTTGGTGCCTCAGGAAGGGTCTAAAAATTTGGGTGGGTGTTACCACCTTGCTTGGCCCAGGGTAGCACATCCCATATTATGTTATGAAATTATTTTTGGCTGCACATTTGCATCTTTGTGAGGATATTTGTCAGCATAAAAAGATATTTCAAAATCCTGTGGTGCTGTGATGCTGTTGCAAACATTTCTAAGATATCACTGACCTAGGCTAATTATACTCCATGAATTAAAAAAAAAAAAAGGTGAAATAAGATTTTTGGGTCACTAACAAATGAGATTTGGTCAAAGAGCTTGAAATTGTGGGTGTTGTGGCAGTTTGGGAAGGTTGTTTTCAGAGGGGCTGTGGGCAGCACTGTGGTTTTTATTTAACGCTCACGCTGCGATAAAAGCTCCTGACCTGGGATTAGCAGCACAGAGTAAACATCCAAAAACACATTGGACTGGCACTAATTTGGGAGTTTGTTTTCTAACAAAGGTCTCTGGATTATTAAAGACTGAAAACACAGCCAGTGCTTTGTAGGTGGCTGGGGCAGACAGGTGCATTAACAGCACAGTGGGGAGAGGAGTCTCAGGGAGCCTTTTATTGTTGCATTTCGTGCTGTACTTGACCTTGGAAATGCTTAAATTGTAGCTTTCAAGTGAAAACCAGCAGATATATTTTACAGCACTCCATTTCATGAGGCATTAAACCTGCTATTAATAGTTTGGAGCGGGGCCTTTTTTTTTTTTCCTACAGGTCAAAAACCCAAAATTAAGAAGTATATCAAATAAAATTGCCACCGTGTGGCTTTGGTGATTCTTTTGGCTTCAGTAACTTTGCTTTTTAAGCTGTGGTTACTCCCCAGCCCCTGGACTCCACACAGGGAATCTGTTCCTTGCTGTGCTGCCTGGGTTTGGGGAGGGATGTGGGAACCATTGGATTCTCTCAACCTGACCTTGTGCTTCGCTCTCGTGCACGAGCCCTTGGCTTTTTCCTTGGATTAAACGACCCAAACACAAATCCAAGGCCAGCCTTGCAAGGTGCGTGGACACAGATTTTCCTGAAGAGAGGATTTGCTCTCAGCCAGGTTTTCTGGGGAGCTCTGAAACGTCTTGGTGCCGAGGGGCAGCTCCGATCTCTGCTCTGGGATCAGGGACAGGCCCCAGGGAACAGCTGGAGCTGTGCCGGGGGAGGTTTCGGTGGGATTTTAGGAAAAGGTTCTTCCCCCAGAGGGTGGCTGGGCACTGAACAGGCTCCCCAGGGAATGGGCACGGCCCCAGGAGCTCCAGGAGTGTTTGGACAACACTCCCAGGCGCAGGGTGGGATTTTGGGATGTCTGTGCAGGGCCGGGAGCTGGGCTTTGATCCTTGTAGATCCCTCCCAACTCAGTGTATCCCATGGTTCTGTGATTTTTCCCCTTCCACGCTGTGGAGCAGCTTTTGTGCAGGATCCCTGTCTGTCTGCAAGGCTCAGGAGGTTTTTTTCTCTCCCTCTCTTCGCAGCCTGAGCGGATTTCAGGAGAGCAGTATGGGATTCACTCGGATGTTTGGAGCCTGGGGATTTCCTTCATGGAGGTATGCAGAGAGCTCTCACCTTCACATGCACGTTGCAAGACTCAAATTAACTCTTAACACCAAAATAACATCAGAATATTTGAATTTAACCTTTGTTTATTCTTTAAATCCCCTGTATATTCGTATGCTTTCACCTATTGCAGACTCTGGCTGTATTTAGAATGGGTTTGTCCATTTGAGGTCTTAAATAAAACTCCATATTTGAGTGGGAAGTAGGGCCCGGTGTGTGGAGGCTTCTGCATCCCCTGAGCACCTCAGGGACTGAAAATGATGCTATTTTTGGGCTGCATCTTCCCAGGCCAAGCCTGAGTGGGTGATTGTTGGGGTTAGAACAGCGGATTCGAGGTTGGAGCTGCTTAGTGGCCGTGCAGAATCTTGGCAGAAATATTTTGCACTGTGGTTGGAGCCTCTATCCTGTGTGATTAAATAAAGTGGTTGGATTGAAGTGTTCACAGGGGCTTTTAGGAGAGATTTCTCACAAGCAGAGTTTGCAGCAGGAGCAAATCTATGAAAATGAAGCTGTTCAAAGAGAACGTGGCTGGAAATTGTGTGGTTTGGGGGTTGGAAAAGGATGATCTTTAAGGTCCATCTCCAATCCAAACCAGTCTGGGATTCTAAATGCTGCCATCCAGGAGCAGCAGCCACAGTTGCTGCAGCTTTGGGCAGAATAAGGTCAGTTTTGTTCAGGAAAAGGGGTTTCTTTTCAGTGTAAGGCTCATAAGGTGTTTTTAAAACTTGAATTTTTATAAAAGCAGATGACTGTTAATAGGAAAGTGAACCCAGAGAGTTGAAGCTGAGGAGGAAGGCCTGTGTTAGGATCATGTCTTGGCCAGGACAATCAGATCTGGTGTGATCTGGGCTGGGAGAAGGGACCAGTGGCTGTGGACGGGTGGTGGCAGAGGGATGTTGTCACAGCTCCTCCATACTGCCCTGGGCTGGCCACAAACCCTGGAGCAACAGCTCTCAGGGGAGTTTCCCAGCTTAAGGACAGTCCCAGGAAGGAAATTCCCCTCATTTCATCCTCTAAGAACCTTCACTCAAACCATGGGTGACTTGCACCATCTTTGCTGCACGGCCTGGCAAAGGCATGATGTGGTTATCCAAAATTCTCAGTCTCTTTCCCTTTCCCTTTCCCTTTCCCTTCTCAATTATCATTCAGGTGAAGCTGGATGTGCCTTTAGGTGAAGTGCAGCCAGGATTTTTTGCAGAAGGTGAGGTACAAGTTAAGCAGTCTCCGTGCTGGCCCTCTGCACCTTGGCAGATTTCATCTTCTGTAGCCCCAAAATGAACTGTTTTTACATTTTCACACAATAAATTCCTTGCCAAAGCCCTTTTAACCAAAATGAAAGTGGTGAGTGCTGAATCACTGCTTCCAGATGTGGTAAATCAGTGTCACCGAAGCCAGCTCTGAGTGGCAGGGATGACACACTTCGATGTGTCACGGGGGAGGGAGGGCTCTTCATTTGTTTTACTGCGCATTTGAATGGTTTGTGATGCTGGAGAGCCCTCACTCAGCATTTGGGGAGAGACACAGACCATGTTCATACACTCTGTAAATAATTCTAGCCAAGAAAGGGCTGAAATGGTATTCCAGGAAGACTTGACTGTGGTGTTCCTGGTGATAAAAAGAGCGATGTAAGTACAGGACTTCATAAATCAAGCATTTCCCAGTTCCTTTGCTGAAGTAAAAACTGCCCCAGCAGTTCAGTGATCCACCACATACCCCAAGCTATTTGGAGTTTATTTTAGGGTTGTTAGTGGATAACTTGGCTGGTCATCAATTCCATTTGCGGGGTGAATTTTATCAGGAAAACTCCTTTCATTTGCGTTTCCACCTCTGTTTTACACCTTCCCGACTTTTTTCCTCCCCCTCTCTCCCGCTTTCCATGGATGTCCCCTGAACCAGGTGTGCAGGAACCAATTTGGGGCTGCGTGCTTTGTTAATTGGTTTGTCAGCTGCTCCTGCGAGACCTCTCCCCACCACGAGCAGGGCTTTCTTGAAGTGCTCCGAGTGATGTGTTAAATGATGAAAGCAAGGACAGGGGCTTAGAAAAATGCCTCCAAAAAGGTGAAGAAGGTGCTCCAAGAGCCACACAAGGTCACTGTCATTAGAGTAACACCGTATTGACATGGGGATTGGGAGTGGAGACACCCAGGCTCTGGCTGCTGCGGCTGTCAAAAAGGGAAGCTGGTGTTTGCTGTGGGATTTTAAAATCATCTGCACTCAGTAGGGTCGTACTCCAACCCTACACCTCGGTGTTAGCACAGTGGCACCATGTTAATTTGAAAGAAATATCTTGTGGGATCGAGTCAGCAAGGGCTGTGCTGGCGGGGGAGAATACAAAATTGTCAGGAAATCTTCTCATTTTCCTTAATGCTCTTCTGAGCCCTTCAAACGTCTGGAATTTCTTTGCTGCAAAGCTGTGTGTGATGAGAAATGGAAGTGTTATTTGGGAGGTTAAGGAAACTGCCCCAAAAAACCTGCTAGGAGAGAGTGAAAAGTCTGGGATGGGAGTCCTGCCTAAGCTTTGAGAAACGGGGAGCGTTTGTGTTCCCTTTGAGGCAAGAGGTGTCTGAGGGCGCTCAGTCTTCCCTTCAGAAATAGAAAAGAGAAATTAAAAATTAAATTAAGATACACAGCTATATTATCATCATTATTATCATATTATTATCATTATTATTATTATCGTCATTATTATCATTATTATAATGATTTTTGTTAGTTCATTTTTTTTGAGTTTGCCTTTCTTCCTTCAGGATTTTTGGAAGGGAATGGAATTTAATCCATAACCTGGGAAAACTGTTTAGAAGTGTTTCATCACAAATAGTTTGTGTGTTTCCATGAGGTTTTCCCGTGTTTTATTTAAGTGCTCTTGGGTTGACAAAGCAAGTTCAATTTAAACCAATGACATTGCTGTCACTACACTGCACACTGTGTCAGCATTTTCATTTATAAAAGCTGTTTTTCAAGGGTTTATAACTCAGCCATAAAACACACCCAGGCTGCCCGGGCTGGGGCTGAGTTTGTGTGATCTCTGGAACCCATTCCCTCTCTCCAGGAGCCGTGTCCTGCACAGGAGGAGAAATTAAATTGCCCAATATTTCTTGTTGCTCTCCAATATGACTCTGATCCCACCTTGCCGTGGCTGTCATCCACAAGTGAACTCTAAAGCATCCAAGGGAGGATAAAATACATCTGGTTGGGTTTTTACAGCAGCATCAAGGCCGGGTTGGATGGGTTTGGAGCAACCTGGGATAGTGGAAGGTTCCCTGGCCATGGGAAATGAACTTGAAGGTCCCTCCCAAGCCACCTCATCCTGGGATTCTGTGACATCCTTGCCAGGGCTCATTTTCTCTCCAGATAGAATTGGTGTCGTGTTAAAATGCAGGAAGTGAAAGCAATTTGCTAATGCCCAAAAACCAAGTAAATTTTGGATGTAGAAGCTCGTGTGCTTGGCTTTTTGCTCCTCCTTCTGTGTCACATCCTGGTCTCTGCTTTCCACTGTCCTCTGTTCTCCTGTGTTCCAGGCCTCCTTTGAAAATTAAATTTTCCTACAGAGATTATCCCTGTTGTCTCCCCCAGGGAAAAGGAATTTGTGCATCAGTTTTAATATCAGTTTCATATTAGTTCTTAGAACTCCCAGACTGAGAATTTTAATGCTTTGGTTACCAGAGTTCTCATGAACTGTGGATTTGTAAGAGCTTTCAAGGGTTTTTAGCAATCTCTTAAGAAGTCATCAGGCATTTTCAGGGCTTGTGTGCATTCCCACACAGGAAAATCAGGAATTACCCAACAAATGTGCCTTCCCTCATTACTTCAGGCACTTATGAGCCCTGGTAGCACTGTCAGAGTGGTGGAGCTCAGACTCTTCATGCCACTCAGGCTGGGAGCACAGAGGGAGCTGGAGAAGGGCTCACTCAGCCCACAAAGAGCAGGAGGAACATGCTTGAAGAGGATGCTCCAAGAAAAGCAGCTCTGCTTGGAGATGGTTCTCTACAAGCACTTCAGTCTTGAGGATGTTTAACTGCATAAAACTGGTGTCAGGACTCGAGCAGCGCCTGGTCAAGGAGGGGAGGTTTCAGATCTCCTTCTGAGGAGTCTAAAATGTGGGATCAGTTACATCTCATCAGCTGGGAAGCGATGCTGCTTCAAGGCCAGGATTGTGAGCTGATCTGAGGGAAGTTCTGCAGGATTTCACTCATCTGTGGGTGCTCTTGGATCAGGTCACACCCTTATCTAAACCAGGGCTGCAGATGCAGTGCTTAGGGACGGCGTTTAGTGGTGGTAATGGTTGGACTTGATGCTCTTAAAGGCCTTTCCCAGAATAAAGGATTCTGTGATTAGAGGTGGTGGAGGAAGAATCCGAAACCCAGATCTTGCTGGTACAGCCTCATTTTTATAGTGGTCTGGAAGAAACAGCCTCAAGTTGTAGCAGTGGAGGAAAAGTAACACTTTCCCTTTAGGACTGAGGAAAGCAAGGTTATAAAAAATGCTTTTTGTTGTTGTTGTTATTACAGTGAGCCTCACCTTGTTGCTGTCAGGTTTTAGGGACCGTAGTGGTGTGATGTTTGTGACTTGGTGACACCTCCTTGTGCTCAGCCAGGCAGAGGAGCTGTCACGTGCACAACCCGCTCAGCAACCCGAATCCTTCTTATTGAGGAATATTTATGGAGTTTCAGCCGTTCCTTGCGGAATGATGCACTTCAGAAACTCGTTCTTGGGAAAAAGCTGGCCTATATTTTATTATTTTTTGTCCCCTGGAGCTATTTTGGGTGATTTGTCCAAGCAATGCCCATTCCCTCTGGTTCCTCTCCCACCTCCAGCGCCCACCGGGATGGGGACAGACAATGTCCAGCCACACCACGAGCCTCGTGCTGGTGGGACTGGGAGTGGAGGGCCCAGTGCCTGAGGGTTGGGTCATGAATTAATAATTGCTGTATGGTGGGGGAGGCCCCTCACAAGAGCTGGAGCCGGGGAAGTTGCCTCGCAGAGCGCTATCAATCACTCAGTGACCAGAACTTCCAGTAATTAGTGTATTTTATGGGCCTTTGCTTCAGTGACTCGAAAGCACATATGCTCCACTCCCAGCTAAACTTAGCCCGAGTAATATTCCAGGATGATTTATCCGCCTGCTGCACTGGGATGTAACCCTATATTAGGTGAAGATTGTGAACTAAGCTGCAATAAAGTGGAAGTTTAGGTACAGTTTGCGCGGGTTGAGACCTCGATGGATCATTGTTGCTCAGCAATTGCTCTTAGGCCGCTGTGGGCAGGGAAATAAATAATCCAGTTCTCCACCCAGGCAGAGGGATGAGGGGACAATTAAGGGATAACATCAGCTGTGGGTGTTTGGAATGTGTGTTTTATATATGGGGTTCCAGGGTTGTTTAATGTGCGTAACAGAATATAGAATGTGTGTTTATATTTTTATATGTATGTGAGGGTGGTGAGGCCCTGGCACAGAAGCTGTAGCTGCCCCTGGATCCCTGGAATGTCCCAGGCCAGGTTGGATGGGGTTTGGAGCACCCTGGGCTAGTGGAAGGTGTCCTGCCCACGACAGGATGGATTAGAGGACCTTTAAAAGGTCCCTTCCCACCGAACCATTCCAAGACTCTGTTATTCTGTGTATTGTTTCCTGTTCTTACTCTGTGTAATACAGCTGTTTCTACTTTTTTTAGAGAGTCAAAAATTTAGGAAGTTTCCCTGCCTTTTCCTATGATTTCATTGCCTGTCCTGGCAGATGAACCCTCACTCCAGCAGAGGTGAAGCTGAGCTGCATTTCCACCGGCACAGCCAAATTTAACCTATTTCTCCCTTTTTGTATCGAATTTAAATCCGGCAAACAACCGAGCAGGAAGCCTCTCTGCTCAAACAAGGAATCAGATGAACCCTCGTGGAGCGTTTGTGGGGATTTTGCACCTGACAATCCCCCTGAAAAGCCCCGGCCCACCTTTGTCCCTTTGGAAAAGGCGCTGCCGTTCTCGGCGTCACCTTTGAAGATGCAGCAGTAAAAGCCTGGCAATATCCAGGATTTGTGGCCAGGCAGAAATGTGCAATTTAACCCTGATTGTCTGCAGCCTTTAGCTGGCAGCGCATTTGCTATAGTTCATATTTAAAAGAAGTCAAAGTGAAACTAATTATCTTTAATTAAGGCGAATTAGGCTTTGATTTTTAATATATTTTTACGCGGCGACAGAGCTGGAACTCATCTGCTCAAGCCAAGGAATGTCCCAAAGGTTATTAGGGCATATTTCTGGTGTTGGTAATAACCTTCCCCCTCCCAGCCCTGGCCACCAACAAATCTGTCACTTCATCCGTCTCCGTTGCGCCGCTCCTGCCCCTCCGCAGGGGTCGCAGATTCCACAAGTTATCAGCTAATGGCCTTATACATTAAAAATTGAAGCTTTCCTCACTCCGAGGCCTTGCAAGGCTTTGTTCTTAAGCCCCAGACACTTTGGAGTGCAGCTGCAAACTATAGGCAGAAGATTAAATTAATTTGTAACTCTTTTTTTTCCTCTCTTTTTTTTTTTTTCGGGCCTGCATTACTAAATCCTGCACATTTAATTGAAACCCTACTTCAAGATGCTTTGTGTTTCTGTTCCTCTTTGTTGTCAGTTTAACCTCAGAAGCACTTTAACGCTGCTAAATTGCTGTTATATCCTTTTGGATTTTTTATTTTTATAAAAAAAACCAACTCTGCAATAAGAGGACGGTGAAATTGATAATAGAAGGAGAAGAAAAATCTTGGAGTAGTTTTTGAGGTATTTAATATTTATTGAGGTCCATACCCTGCAGAGTTTCAGGTGATTTTAAGCCCATCTATCTAGGAATGTATAAATTGGTCTTGGAATGAAATTTCACCTAGGGAATTTTATGTTATCCAGTAGTTAAGTCTGATTTTGAAGTTTCCCATGTCTGAGCGTGGCGGAGTGGCGGCTGCTTTTCCATAAAATGAGGGTTTAACTGCAGTGCACAATCTAAATGCAAAATCCTTGGATGGAAATTTAATTGTGTAAAATGTGCACGAGGTAATTAAGAACAAATTTTAGAACATTTCAGACTATAAAGTCCTCCTTCAGCTCCATCACTGGCGATATTGCGAGCGCTTATTTTCAATTTGCAGTTATGCTGAGAAACATGGAATGTGTCTAAATTAAGAATAAAAGCATCCCGTGCTCTCCAGTGTAACTGTAAATTAAAAAACAACTTGCACAACATCGACAATAATCTAAGTGGGAAACTTTATTGCCTCAGTGTCCTGAAAATATGTTTTGAACTTCCTTCCCTCAGACACTTTCCAAACAGGATACAGGCAGAGCTGCTGCTGTGATTTTATTTACAATATGCAGCAGGCAAGGAAGAAGTGAGCTGGAGAAAGTGGTTTGTAAGGGGTGGGTTTCTGGATTTCCCTTTTCAGTTCTGAAATGGTAAATCACATTATTTCAACAAGTCATTTGAATTTTGTGTTTATTTATCTGCACATTCAGTGTGTTTGAGAACAGGTTTTAGTTGCTTTCCAGCCCTACTTACGGTGCTCAGTCTAGAGGTTCTTCCTCAATCAACACTTAGTAATTTGAAATCTTGATTTTTTTTAAATTTCAGTTGATATCAAAATTTGATCGTTTGGTAAAAGTCGTCATACGCACAAACTGTGCCTCTGTTATTTCATAATCTGGGATTACTTCTCAGTTTATCAAGTGCTGGTTTAAAATCTGAGGGTGCATCCCATCCATCCATCCCCTGCCCAAGCCTTGGGGAAGGCTCTTTCTCAGGACACAGCCTCACTGAGCTGTTTTAATTGCTCTTCTGGGCTGTTTCTGTGTTTAAGAAAGTCGTTGTTTTAAAAAACACACACCTGCACTCCAAAAAAACTCCTCCATGTAGCTGCTCCAAGGTGAAATGGGGTGGGAAAGTGTTTTCCTGGCATAATTCTTAGGGATTGGTCTCCTCATTTCTATTTCCACACCATTCTGCCTCTGCTGTTCGCTGGGCTTTTTAAAATGAAGGTTTTTGCAGTTCTTGTGTGGGAAAAGACCTCAAGATCATCAAGTCCAACCATCAGGAAGGGATCCGTAGGGAAATGAGAACCAGCTCCCTGAAGTTCAGTCATTCCCTCCTCAATATTCAGACATAAAACACTGATCAGTTCCCAAACCCAACTGATGTGAATGGAAATATTCTGTTTTTGTTAAAATATCTTAAAAGAACTGCAGGTTCTGGAGTTCCATCCTGTAAATGCAGAGAAGTTTTGGACAGTGTGTTCATTTGGTAGTTTTTGGGTTTTCCATCCTGCACTGGGCTTGTTCCTCGTGTTCCTGTGAGTTCCTTGAGACAAATGATAGTTTGAAAATCCCTTTAGTGAATCTCTCTCTGTTTGTTGTTTGGGCTTTGTCTTTTTTTTCTTTGCTTTCACTGTGACACTTTTTATAAATCTAAATCTACACACAGAGGTCACTGGTTGGCTGAACTTAAACCGTTTTACTTAGTAAATTTAATTAAGAAAATACAGTGCAACTCATAAGCAAATGAGTTTTTCCTAGTTTTAAACCAAACCACCCTCTTGAGTGCTGATTGCCTCGCTCGACCCCTGGTGATATAGAAACAGGCAAAATTAAAAAGGACATTAAAGCTTCATTAAATCTGAAACACATTTAGTACAGTGACATATCTGCAGGCTATTTCAGGGAAGATTACAGACTCTTTGCTAAGTTTCTTAATTTATAATACCTTGACAATCTTGCAGGGAGGAAACAAATCCAAGCAGATGAATCCAGTGGTGGTTCAGGGGATGCAGAAGTGGCATGGGAGCTGTCCCTGCCTGCATTTGCAGCTCTCAGCTTCACTGAGAAATGTTCCTTTTTAACAACCCCCAAAGAACTTGTTGCTGATGCATTTGGGGTCCTTCAGTGCTCATTTATACAACCTGTACTTATGTCTGGCTCTTTCCCCAGTTGTTCTGCTGCCTTGGAGCCCCTGCTGAGGCCTGGAGTGGTCAGGGAGAGGGAGCATCAGGGGGAATGGAAGTGCTTTGTTCAAAGTCATCATCGAGGCAGTGATTTGTTTTTCTTAAATAACATCTGCAGAATGATGCTCTGTGCACAGAACCATCATTATCTTCTTTTTCCCTCTGTAGTTTTTCACTATTCTTCAGCCAGTCATTGGAAAAATCAGAACTTGCTCTGCCACTGTTCACGGAAAACTGTCGGGCGTTTATAGGTTTATTTCTAGGCTGTCACAACAGCACAGCTCCTCAGGATCTCAGATGTCTGCTTGGAACAGAAGGGTGGGGCTCCCAAAAGAGGAGAAGGTGATAAAGGATGTGTTTTAGTAGCCCCTGATGCATAACAGGAATTGAAGGGTCTTTGCTTAACTCTGCGGCAGCAATTTTCGGAGAGAGCCACCATGAGTGACTTTTCTGAGGTGGGAATGAGCACAGAATTCCAAAATGGTTTGGGGTGGAAGGGACCTTCAAGATCATCTGGGCAGGGACAGCTTGCACTGTCCCAGGCTGCTCCAAGCCCTGTCCAGCCTGGCCTTGGACACTGCCAGGGATCCAGGGGCAGCCGCAGCTCCTCTGGGCACCCTGTGCCAGGGCCTCACCGCCCTCCCAGGGAACAATTCCTTCCCAATATCCCACCCAACCCTGCCCTCTGGCAGTGGGAAGCCATTCCCTGTGTCCTGTCCCTCCATCCCTTGTCCCCAGTCTCTCTCCAGCTCTCCTGGAGCCCCTTTAGGCCCTGCAAGGGGCTCTGAGCTCTCCCTGGAGCCTTCTCTTCTCCAGAGGAGCATTCCCAGCTCTCCCAGCCTGGCTCCAGCCCTCGGAGCAGCTCCGGGGCCTCCTCTGGACAAGAATGTTGAAGTCAATATTGTGAAAGCTTCATTTAGCGGTAGAAAATCGTTAAAGTAGAAATTGTTTCATCTCTCTCACACAAATGCTCTGGGACCCACTCTGGGTTTGTGATGTCTCCCCCGAGGATCTGGCAGGAATCTGCTGGTTTTGCTAAGGCTCCTGGCCCAAGGGCTGAACTCTGCTGGGTTTGGAGCGCAGCTGGAATTGCAGGAAGGGCCCATCTCTGCCTTGTTCCTGGCCTGGTGAGGCTCAGGGATGCCTGGTGCCCCTTGCCCACCTCACTGCACCTCTGTCTGTGCCTGGTTCTCGTCCTTCGGAGAGTTTTGTGCTGCCAAAAGGCTGAAATTTCACCTCGGGGGAGCTGCAATCTGGCCAGGTCAGGTAACCCCAGCCCCAGGGGCTCAGGTGTCGGCACCAGGGCAGTGCTGGGAGGCAGCTTGTGCCCAGCCCTGCTGTGGGGTTTGTCCCTCGGGGTGGGTGACACCGTGCCTCAGACCTTCAGCATTGCTGCTCTAGCTCAGGGTGGTGGGCATGTGGCTGCTTTATCCAGCTGGGAAATCCCTGGTGCCACTGCATCCATATCCTGTGTGCTAGGCCTTCCTCTGGAGGTCAGTAACAGGAGGATTCTCAGAGGTTTTGTGGGGTGTAGGGAAGCTCTTGCCTGCTTTGTAGGCTGTGGGGAGAGGTTGGCACACCCACAGGGATGAGAACAGAGCTGCTCTGAACGCCCTGGGTCAGCTCAGGGTGTGCCAGAGGAAGGTCAGACTGGATATTGGGGGGAATTCCTTCCTAGAAAGGGTTATCAAGCACTGGCACAGCTGCCCAGGAACACGGAGGCCCCATCCCTGGGGGAATTTAAGTCCATGTGGATGAGGCACTTGGGGATATGGTCAGTGGTGGCCCTGGAACTGCTGGGGACAGTTGGATTCGATGGTCTGAGAGGGCTTTTCCATGTGATTCCATGATCCTACCCCTGAAAACCCTGCTCCTTCACTGAATAGGAGACAAAGTAACTCCAAGCAGCTGTATTTTGCTGGAATTGTTTCCAAGGTTTCTCACCAAGTGGGAAAACCTGCCTGGTACAAAGGATTTCTCTTGGAATATTTATTAGGTATGGCCAGTAGAATATTTTTAGACAATATACATAAGAATGTTGATTTTGGGACTACTCTGTAATGCCTTAATTGACTTATAAAACAGCAGGGGCAGCAAATGCAGTCGATACCCTGGAAAAGCGAAGCTGAAGGAAAGATGAGGTTTCTCTGTGGGTGCTGTGGGCTCTCTCCACATCCCACTCAGGTCTGGCACCAACAGGGACACAAAGCTCAGCTCTGTAACCCAGATTTTACCCTGAGCCAGTTAAGGAAGGACTTTGGGAGTTGAGAGCTGCTCTGCAACTCCCGCTCATCACAGGTAATTATCAGCAAAGGGCAGCGTCTTGGCCTCCCTGTTGAGGCTGAACTGGTTTCATTTCCAGTCCTCAGGAACTTGGGCATCAAACAGTGTCACTGAGGGAAACAAAAGGGCTGGAGAAACACAGGAACCCCGGGCAGAATGAGGGGTGATGGTTGCAAAGGGCCCATTCTAAATACAGCTCTTTGTGTCTGCAGCATCCCTGCCGCTGCCGTTCCCCGTTTATACCATCGTGAGAGTTGAGTACTTTTCTCTCTTTAAGGAAATGTGCCCTCCATGCAAATCTCTATAACTAGACAAATATTATTTCCTTTCCCAGCTTGCTCTTGGGAGGTTTCCATATCCTCAGGTAAGATTGTTCATTACTGCTGTTTGCCACTGTGACATTCATTCCTATGTATGAAGGTGCAGAGAGCAATTGTGAACATTTGAGCCACATACAAATAAATCTGTCCTGTTAAATTGAAAAGTGGGATCTGGAAGGAGTCATTTAGAAGTCTCTATTGATTTTTTTTTTCTTCCCCCCCGCTCTTTTTCTCTTCTCCAAACTCTACATTTTCTTTCCCTGGAGACAATGAAAATTGTGATGATGCTAATGATGGTTTTGTTGTGAGATTGAAAAATAATCCAGTGTTTACAGTGGGGCTTTGGAAGCAGGAAGGTGTATCTGCTCTTTTTTTTAATAATTTAATTTTTAATTCCAATTTTGAATAATGGTACAATAGTCTAAAATCTCCTCAAAAATAGAATGTGAACAGAATACTTCAGGGAGCTTCAGATTTTTCCTTTTAAGAGGACCTAATATTAGTATTTTATGTAAATACTGGTATTTTCTAAGTTTCCACTTGAAGCTGGTGGTAAAACTCTTTCCATCTCCAGTGGCAATGGTTGGGTGGATGCTGAGCTCTGCTTCACCACAGAATATTTTACTTTTTATGCTTAAAATCCCCCATGAAGCTCTGAACAAAATAACCCCTCCAGAACTAGGCTTGACGATCACTTGAAATTCTCATCTCGAGGTGGATGTTAGAATTCATGGGAACAAACTGTTCAGCAGTTCCTCAAATTATTCTTTCCAGGGAGAGGGGGGAAAAGTGAAGTGTCCAGGGACTAAAATGAATTATTTGAATGTGGTTTTTATGTTTTCATATGTTTTATGAAGACTGTTCTCTGCATCTTAGTCTCTACAGCTCGGAGTGCCTGGAGGCATGTCTGATTTAAAGGTGGTGTTGGTCTGTGCTCTTTAAGCATCTATTAACTTGCTATTATTATGCAAATAACTGTTGTAATACACATACTAATTTATGCATGGTTAGATTATGCAGATGCCTCACAAACATGGTTATTGAATAATAGGCTGGGACTCATTCCCTCTCCCATTTTTATAAGCTGTTTTAAGCAAATTCTCCTGACACTTTTACGGACTTGGGAAGGTTTTGCCTGGGTGGAAATACTCGGATTTTTCACTTTGCTGTCTCCTCTGCAAAATGTTCACTGACACCATCAACAGAACAGGCTCGGCATATTTTATCTGGATTTTAAATGTATTTTTGGAGGAGACGATTGGAAAAGAAACTCTTGTGTTGAAGAGCGTGGGGAACTCACTGAGGGTCTCGATGTTCGTGTATTTTATAACCTAAAATCCAAGGGATGAGGGGACCATTTGAAATAACCCTCGTGGAAGTGTCAGAGCACGGGGAAGGAAGTTGGAGCATGGACGTTCCGTGTGGTTCCAGGCAAAAATGTCTCCCTGAACTGGGAGCAAACCATGATTGCTAAGTTTAAGATGCTTTTTGCTGTTCTAATTAAAAAGCGGATCGGGTTTGTAAAAGAATATTTGGCAAGTCAGTAGTCCATGAAATTGTATATATTTTTTAATGCAAAACAGTTGAGGAGGTGAAACTTTAAAATGTGGCCATTAAGCTTTTCAAGCAAGTGCTTTTCAGAAGGAATTTTATGTGAAGAATATGTATTTTAGGCCTGTGCTTACATAGCTGGTCAGGAGAACCCTTACAAACCTTCTTTGATTAGGGGGATAATTAATAGGGTTTTTAAATGTCCAGATATCTCTTTATTTTCCTAGTAAGGGCCTGATTCTGCCCATTCCTTGAGTAATTCCTCCTCCCTGCAGTGAGGTTATTCAAGGAATGAAGTTAAATCACATGTGGTTCCAAATTTGTCCCTAAATACCTCAAAGTTGCTGAAAAATGGAGAGCGTGGCCACATGGGTGGGAGCACCTGAAATTTCCTGCAAATGGATGTTTGTCTCCAGCTGCAGCTGCAAAAAATATCTTTTTTTTTCTTTTTTCTTTATTTTTAAGACACAGACAAATGGTGTGTGTAAATTCAGTTTAAATGAAGAAGATTTATAGGGGGAAATCATTGCAGTGTGGAAATTCAGGACTCCTGCAATATGCCAGGAAAACTGAAGGATTATTATTTCATTTTCTGGCCTTTAGTAGACTATTTTAATGGCAGAACTTCCCACTTCTCGTTTCCCACATCTTTGATAAGTATTTATTTTGCTGGCTTATTCATCATTATTTAATCTTTACAATTAAGTTTTACCTTGAGAGCACTTAAGCAGGTGAGCAACTGTGAAGTCACTTATGGGTGTGTTTAGAGTTAATATAAAATTATTAACTCTAATTCTATTTTTTAGTCTCAATATACAGAATATAATCTTCATAACCAGTATCTAACAGCAAAAGGGAACGACCTGAGCAAGGAAATAACCAATAGTGATGCACAGAACCGAGTTTTCCGCTCTAAAAACTTTGCACAGGGAACTCTTAAGCCTTAAAATTGAGTAAATATCTGAGGTTTTGGTGGGTTTCATTGTTTTGGTGTTGGTTTTCCTATTGTGGTCATGGAATGTGCTTTTGTAAAATGTAAAAGTGCCTTTGGGAGCAGGAGGGAAAGATGCTCGTAGGATTTTCCATGGGTACAAACTGAAGTGTTTAAGGGCACATTCACCCTGGATTTATTTGCAGGACTCTATTAATTAATAAGAATGGTGCATGTGCTCACAAATACTCTTGAATAAAGTTATTTTCTACATAAACGTTAAAAGAAGAAAGGAAGCCCCTTTTCCAAGGGTGCTGGTCCAATAACCCATCCAGCTTTTTCAGGATCTAAGGAAGGAAAATCAGTTTAAATTTTCCTTTAAAAGTTTCACCTTTATTTAAATGATTTTGATTTTACACAAAGAACTGTAAAGAAAACCAGATACCCCAAAAGGCCACGGCACCTTGTTTGTGTAATTAAATTTGAGGTTGGAACCCCAAAGATCCGAACAAACCGCGCAGCGAATCCCGGCGATTCAAATTCCACGTCTCGGATAAAAAACACGATGGGGGCAATGACTTGTTTAATGATAATGCAATTTAGGAGAAATGAAAAGAATTGCCCACTAAATATTCTCGGCTTGTAGTCAAACTTTATACAAAGCAGGGTGTTAAAAGGACGGCGCATCCATTAGGGAAATATTCCAAAGGAGCAGGCAGCACTCAGCTGCCGAGGATTTAATCAGCTGGAGGGACGACTACGACTGTATTTAAGAGACTTTTGCATTTAGAGAAATACAATCCCAGGCTAAGCTTAATAAATTAGATGAAAATGACCTGATTTTTTTTTTTTAAAAAGAAAAAGCACCAAAAAAATTCCCATCCCTCATTCTGCCCCCTCCCATCCCGTGCTCCCCCTTCCCATCCCACCGCTCCCCCCCAAATCTGAGCAAATACTGCCCCTGGTATTGTAAAGCTTTGAATGTTTTCACACCCCATTAATTTATTACTTCTCTTGCCTCGTCTTTAAATTTTTTTCCCCCCTCTCTTTTTTTTTCCTTTCCCTTTTTTTTTCCTTTTTTTTTTTTTGTTAAATTCCGACTCCCCGCTGCTACAGCGATTTTCATCTTGTTGTTAATTTTCCCTGCTCCATATGGAGCTCCAGACATTTCACCTGGAGGCTGTACTAGATTTTGCTGTAGCGATCGCACTTCCGGAGGCCAAAACTGTCATTTAAGGTTCCCGGTGCATCTGTCTACGCCAGGCTTTTTTTTTTTTTTTTCCTTTTTTTTTTTTCCCTTTTTTTTTCTTTTTTTTTTTCCCTGGCACCGGGAGAGTGTGAATAACAAATTGGATGCACCTGAGATTCGGATGATTAGTGTGTTTTGTGGAGCTGGGCGACTTGTAAGCAGATCGCTGTAGGGATGGGGAGGGCTAAGCAGGCACCCCGGGTGAATCCCCGCTCGCCCCTTCCACGCGGGATGCGCCGCGGAGAAAAAAGCGGGAGCATCCCGGCAGCCGCGGCGCGCGGAGCACCAAATATTTCATCCTGCCTTGTCATTGATTAGAAAAGAGCCTTTAATTTCATTTCACCCCATGTTGTGATTAATTTGCATTCTTTGTCAGAAGTTAATGGAGTTTTTTATGGTTCGCTCTGAAATCCTTGAAGACATCGGAGTTGATCTGATGTTTATACAACCGCCAGCGGAATTTTTGCGTTTGATTGATGGAGAGCTTGATGTTATTCCAAACGGCTTTTTAAGCTGTTTTTAAGAATTATTTGAATAAAATGCAAGCAAGATATTGTTATAACGATGGAGATTATCTGTTAAAAATCTGTTTCAAATAAAGAACATGATAAGTAAGAAAAAAGAGATCAAAAAGACAGGAGGAATGATGGACGCAGGAGATGATATTTGTTAAAATAGACCAGCCAAGGATTCAAATAACTTATTTCAAAAGGCAGTGGAAGCAAGAGACCTTAATTTCAGGCTCTTTTTTTATATACAGAGTTTATTTTTGCAGCAGGAGAAATAACGGGAATAAATTAGGGAAGAATTTAGTCATAGTTGGATTTTCCCCTTGGTTTGTTGCTTTTTTTTTTTTTTTCCTCTCAGCTTTTCCCCCTTCCTTTTCCCAGCACTGTGAGCACAGGAGCTCAAACTGGGAGAGACAAGGCTGTCAGAGCCGGCAGTTCAACAAAATGATGACATATTCCTGGTCTCAAGGAGGAGGCATCCTTAAATCCCACTGCAAAGGAAGCAGAAGTGGGTAATAGGAAATTTTATAGCCCAGGAAAGCGCTCGCTGTGGACCTGCCGTGGCTTTGCTTCCTAAGAAAATAGAACAGGGAAGAAAAAAAACAAACCGCCCTCAGTGGAAGCAAACAGCTTTTTGCTCCTCCTGGTAGGGAAAGGTTTGCGCTTTTCCTAGATCCCAGCATTTGAAAAGCCTTGGAGAGACAATGCAGAGCATTCCGGGCTGGATCCTCAGCTGGAGCAGCCCCGTCCTGCTGCTCCGGGGGGACTGGGGACAATGAGCCTCCCCCGGCCTTGGGACACGGCTCCTCTCTCCAGCAGGACACCACCTTGCCATTCTTTTTATTATTATTATTAATATTGCTATTCTTCTTCTCTTTCTGATCCCAAAGCTCAGGGGTTTTGCAAGATTTGATTTTATTTTTCCTCCTTTTGATTTCTCTCCTCTCCTCAGCAAATTCTGCCCTTGCTGTGATTTCTGCAAGTAATATTTAATTCTAGGTCCGAAGGCTCCTGTGCCAGCTTTTCCATGGAAAACATTAATTTTTTTGCTGTATCTTAGTTTGCTAAATAATTGCCTGGCTTGAAATGAAGTTGCTGCTCTCTGATCCCTGTATTAACACGGTCTAAGATTCTTTTTGTTCTCTGCAATCCATACTATTGACCAAATTCGGCCTGGTTTCATTTAAATGGAAGCAGGTTGTCAAGGAAAAAAATATTTAGTTAAAGTTGGGATGTGAAATAACCATTTTAGTGTTGTTTTTTCCATTGGCAGAAACATCCTTTAAGCATTCATTTATTTTGGGAGGATAAATTGAGGGTTGTTTTTACAGCATGTTTCCTGGTAAGAAAGAAATGTTTTGTCTTCCAGATCTGTCAGTACATTGAACCATTTAAAAGACATTAAACACTCTTCAAATGCTAATGCCAAAATAGTGAATGAAATTGTTGTGTAATATCTTAAATATGATAGATTTGTGCAAATCTTTTTGCTTTTATAATATATTCCAGAAATCACTGGCAACATTTGAAATCATCTGCTATTGTTTTAAACTCTTCCTAATTTCTTAGCGTAGGTTTCACATAGATCATTCCTGAGAATTTACTTCAGATACATTTTGCTTTGTTTTTTTTTTCTCCGTAGCCAGAAGTAAGTTTGAAGTTCAATTTAATTTGCCTGTTAGAAACTTGCTGTAAAACTGGAATTTAGTTTTAGTTTTTCCAGAGGTGCTTTCATGTTTGAAAAATGGAGAGATTTTAGAAAATTTTAAAAAGATCTGTTAGGAATCTGAAATATAAGGAGAAAAAATTTATTTATTTATCTTCATCTTCCTGATTTTTTTTTTAATGTAAAATTGACGTTTAGGTAATACGGTCAAGTGTGGAAATGGAGGTAACGAGTAAAACCTGATTTTGTAGTATGTTTTAATATGATTTGATGTGTTTTAACAGTGGATTACTGGCTTGGGATCTTGAAAGGCTGATGTTTATTTTTTAATCTCTAATCCTAAGGATTCCAGGCAGTCTGAGGGAGCAGAGCTCAGACCGTGTTTTGTTCCAGGACTTCTTCTGTCTTGTGTGGAACGAGATGGGCTTTAAGGTCCCTTCCCACCCAAACCATTCCAGGTTTCCATGAAATACTGGAATTCCTGCAGAGATATTTTTGCAAATGTAGAAGGATCTCCTGCATGAGTTGGTGCTTCTGTGGAATGGGAGATGTCCCTGGAGTGCTTGGAAGGAAACTTCTCTCCCAATTCCCATTCCTGCCGTGGATGCCAATGAAGGAGTTGCCTAAATGGGACCTTAAACCTGGGATTTGAGCTTGCCTTAGGAAGAAAGGCTGCAGAGGGTGGAGGGATTTGTGTGGTTGGGTTGGTCCGAGTGGCCGTTGGAGAACCATCAGGAAATATTGGATTTACTGAAATTTTACCAGCATCGAAGACTGGTTTGGGTTGGAAGGGATCATCCCATTCCACCCCCTGCCATGGGCAGGGACACCTTCCACTATCCCAGGGTGCTCCAGCCTGGCCTTGGACACTCCAGGGATGGGGCAGCCACAGCAGCACTCAGAACAGGCTCTGTTGGCCTGGATGAGGAGCAGGTTCCTCCCGAGCCTCCCAGGAACTGGAAAAGACCAGAGACAAGCTCGGTGCTCCTTTGCCTGTTTCCTGGCCAGGAGTGCAGCTGTGAGAGCTCCGATTGGAATTGTTATTCTCAGCCTGTTTGAGGGCCAACAGTTCCTGCTCCTCAGAGGTTGTGAGGCACTTCTGGAGAAGGGCACAGCAGTCCCAGTGTTTGGTCTGTGCCAGAGGCTGAGGAATGTGTTCCCACAGGAGCAGGGTCATCTCCTCCTCTGCTGGGTGGGGGTTGCTCAGCATAGTGGGGAACCTCCAGTCCCAGATAAGGAGTGAATCATTTTGAGGTCTAGGCAGGTGTTTCCCTCATCTCCAAAGCATCCATTCTTCTGCCCATCCCATGGAACCGTGGGTTTAATTCATGAGAGTGCAACACAACCCTCCGTGGGCAGTCCGGTGGCACGGGAGAGGATGCTCCTTGTGTAATGTGGTGCCTCAGCACCTCAGCTCGGGTAGAAAACTCCCCTCATGAACCCAAATTTATATTGCTCTGGGTTATTCCCTTTCAGCTGTCCCTGGAGTTGTGACATCTGCAGTGATCACAGTTGATTTTACAGCTCCTCAAAGGAAGACCAGGATTTTTCTCGATGGCTTGAAAAGGGAGAGACTTCAGCAATCGACATTTTACCTGTTTCTCTTCAAGCCAGAAGGGACTTGCAGGGGTGTGTTCAGGAGCAGGGACAATCCTGATGGATATTCATCTGCTGCTCTTCAACCCTGCTGGTGTTGGAGGCTCTCATCTCCTTGACTCGTTCCTCTGCTTTATTCCTGGAAAGGTTTTCCGTGCTGCAGGATGGGGGGGTAGTTGTGTGTGGAATGAGCACGGAGCAGGGATGCAGGAGGGGTGGTGGTTATGATGTCCTTGCTCTGTTTTCAAGCTGCAGACCCCGGTTCTTTTGGTCTCCCTGGTTTTCTGACTGCGGTGGTTCTCCTTCGGATGTTCCCACAGTCCCCTGGGAATGCCCAGGCTGAGGCACAGGGAGGAAGGATAACCTTGAGTGGTTCAGCCTGGCCATCCCACCACGGTGTTTGCCCTTTGGTTTTTTGGGGGTTTGGACTTGGATGGATCCCTCAGAGGACTCCATGATTTTATTCCTGCTCAATTGTGGTCGATTTTCCGCATCCATAGAGTCCAGTAAGTTTTCCTGCTGTTCCTCTCTATTGTCATTTGGTTAAAGGTGGGCGACACAAAGCAAGATCTGGGTAGAACAAAACCCACTTCTTTGTTTGGTGTCTGACCATTCTTTGTTCTCCTTACCCCGCTTTTTGTGGTGCTGGGAATAAGGCCTACAGACCTGGTTTAGTGGGTTGGGGTGATGCTTGGACTCGGTGATCTTGGAGACCTTTTCCAACCTAAATCATTCCGCGATTCCAAGATTTTCAACAGCAGTTTGCTAAATTTGCTGGTTTTTGCTTGTCCCCACTCCTGCTAACTGAGGGATTTGTTGTCAGGGTATCCTGGTCCTACTCTGGTGTAGAAGTTATTGCCAGGAGGAGTTATTGTTGCCACAATCCCTCCAACAGTGTGGAGCTTTCCATGCCCACTTTGTTGAATTGTGTTTCTAAACTCTGGTAAAGAGATTTCTCTGAGAAGTGGCTGCAGTTCAATGGTGGATGAAATAATCTCTTTATATAAATTTGTTTGGAGACCTCAGGGAAAAGCAGCGTAATATAATTGTAAGAATATATTTAATATTAAGGTTGTTGTGAATTGTCTATTTTTTTCCTTATTTTGAAATAATTTTCTTTTTTATTTTTTTGATGTTTTGTGACAGTGATTGAAGTTTGCCATTTGCGAAATCCCCAGATGGGGATGGGGAAGGGTGTTTGGAGTATGAGGAACAAATTAGAGGGGGTCATTCTCACTGGTTTGGTGCTTTGACTTCTTGCAGAAGTATCAGCAATTGCAGTTTTCGTAAGAAATTGTAAAATATATTTGAAGATCATCCTTTAATTCCACAGGAATTAACCCATGGTGGTGAGGCCACCATGGAAACGAGAATATTTAGATATTCCTTTACCTTTTTTACCAGGGCAGAGACAAAGCTTTTGTCAGTAGGACACAATGTTAGTTTTTGCTCTTAAAACTCAACCCTCATTTGTACAGATGAAAAATAAGTTCTATCTACTTCTAAAATCCGCAGGAAATGTTGTACTGTGAAGCTTCCCTTAAAAATCATAACTGTATGATTTGTTGGTCTATGGGTTTTTCTATTAAGAAAAAACTATCAGGAGCATGAAGAGCAGTATATATGTAAAGAGAAAATTTGGTAACTGATATGGGAAGATCTAACCCTGGGTCACCTGCAAATCTCTCAAACAAGAGCTCCAGGGCGAGTCCTAATTCCAGGGAGTAAAAGCGAAAATTAAAGCTGTAGCTGGTGACTCCTCCAAGTTACCCGGGGTGGATTCATTTGAGTTTCCTTGATTGTGCTGGTGACTGGAATGTGAAAGGGATGGGAGAGGTCTTCTCAGCCACTTCCCGGCCCAGGGATCTCCATGGAGACAGAAAAATAACCTGATGGTCTGTCAAAAGTTGCCTTTCATAACCAGAGGCATTCATTAAATAGGAGATGAAGCAGGAGACAAACTTTGGCATTTTTAACCAACCTTGGGAAAAAAAAAAAGCCTTTTGGAGATTGTGCTTTATGGAGTGGTTTATCCAGGTTCCGCTGGTATTCCGTGGCCTGGGAAATACTCTGTTAATGGGGCAGATTTATTGATCATTTGCCCTGTTTCTGCAAATCATAAACTGTCACGTGCTGTAGGTGAACCCAGAGCAAATACAATACAGGTTCGAAAATACCAAATAGTGGCGCTAATTCTGCAAATTCAAACTGATTCAGTTGCGTTTGGAAAGGCTGGAAAAGCTGAGCAGGGGGTGTTGGTGATGAGCAGGGCAGGGCTCAGAGATGTTCTGGCGTGGCTGAGAGTCTTGGTGGTGAAAGGCTGAAAGTGACTTTTCTGAGGTGGGAATGATCATAGAATCCTGGAATGGTTTAGTTGGGAAAGGGCCTTAAAGCTCAGCTTGTTCCACCCCCTGCCGTGGGCAGGGACACCTTTCCCTATCCCAGGCTGCTCCAAGCCCTGGCCAGCCTGGCCTTGGGCACTTCCAGGGATCCAGGGGCAGCCACAGCTTCTCTGGGAATTCCATCCCATCCCCTTCCCACCCTCACAGGGAGCAATTCCTTCCCAATATCCCATCTGTCCCTGCCCTCTGGCACTGGGAAGCCATTCCCTGTGTCCTGTTCCTCCATCCCTTGTCCCCAGTCCCTCCCCAGCTCTCCTGGAGCCCCTTTAGGCCCTGGAAGGGGCTCTGAGCTCTCCGTGGATCCTTCCCTTCTCCAGGTGAACATTCCCAGCTCTCCCAGCCTGGCTCCAGCCCTCGGAGCAGCTCCAGGGCCTCCTCTGGAATTGCTCCAGCAGATCCATGACCTTCTGGAGCTGGGTGGTCCCTGAGCTGGGTGCAGGATGTTCTAACAAGAACATCAGATTGCTCCTGGATACTCTCAAAATGTGTAAAATGTGTCCTGCTTTTTTTTTTTGTCTTCCTCTCACTCTGGGTTTTCTTGTGTCACTGCTACCACTTCACTATTGAAAATTCTTCATGGAAAGTATGAAAACACACCAGTGACAGTCTTCTTCTCGATCCCCAAGTTTTTTGGGCATTGTGTGGGGTAGAAACACCCCAAATTTTCCAGCTTTTGAGCCGCAGCTGCCGCACTTGGATCCCTCAAGACGAACCTGCTTCCTAAAACTCTTGTTTCCCAGCAATGCAGTAAAGCCTGGTGCTTAGGGGAGGAGGAAAAAAAGAGACAACATTTTATGATGAGTCCTTTTAAAAGAGTTGTTAATGTTCAGAAAAGCTGCTGCTTCCCTTTTCCCTGAACTGTGGGCAAGAGGAGAAGCACCGGCTGTAAAGTTGTCGGCGCTTGGCTTTGGTTTATGGTTACCGAGGCTGCCCCGTAATGGGAGCTGGGAAAAAGGTAAACACCGTGGTTCTAGCAGTGAAAAATCTGCCTAATATAAATACAGCAAAGTTCAGCCCCGCTCCCAACTTGAAAAATACGGCTGCAGCATTGTGTTTGCTCGTGGAGGGAAGGGAGGAGCAGAGCGTGGCCTCGCCAGCAATTTATCCGAGGCAGGGAGAAGAGGTAATCCATCTAACTGGGGAGTCTCGGTGGCATTGCAGAGAGGAGAGCACAGGAGCTTTATTTAATTGAGAAAATGAATCAATTACAATGATGTTGCATCATCAAATGCAAGGGAAACAGCGGCGATGTCGTTACACCGGGTAACAGTGTTAAAAAGTAATTGAGTGTCTTAAGCATTTTGAATCAATTCCAGGTAGTGGCACAGCTACCTTAATGCAAAATTTATGAAGATGATCTCCAAATAATATGTTGCCATCAGAATTGTGTAATAAAGGCTGGTAACGATGTGTGTGCGAGCGAGGCCACGGCTCTGCCTCGCTGGGGCCGGGCCGGGCTCCGGCGGAGCCTCCGGTGTCACAGGGAGAATTCCCTAACACTTGGATTTGTGTTGCTTGATTTTTCATTAGGAGGGCTGAGTGCTTTTATTAGAGATGATATTTTAAATCTTGCTCTGAAATTGGATGTAATCATATCCGTGTTGGGGCCGCTCCGTGTGACCCCACCTCTATTCCTTTCTGTGACAAGACCTATTTTTCCGGTAAGGAAATGTGACTGATGATGTGTTTGGATAAAAACCTGCATTGCCTGTTCCTGTGCTCTAATGTAAAGAAGCTCCAAATCATCCCTATTGAATAAGCCAAGTCTATTTTGTCATTTAACATCTGGAAGTGAAGTAGGGAAAAAAAGGTTTTTATAGCCACAGAATATTTTGCTTATTAGCGAAACCAGCAGATTTATTCTGTTGAATTGTAATAGATGGAGATTGACCATTAAAAAATATAATGGGCTGCTTCTGCCTGTTTATTATTGTATTTTCTTCCTTGGAGAAAACAGAATTATACTCAGTAACTTTGTGTGCTGCTAATGCACCAATGAAAGACTTGAGGTGCATGTCATCAGCTATTTCCTTGGTGCTGGCTTTCACCCTCCTCTCTGTCCCATTTTACTACTGGAAAAGTGTTCCTGGAGGATCCTGCCTCTGGCTGGGGATGGGGAGAGAGCTTCCAAAGCTGCTGGCAGCCCACAGCATTCATCATCCTGGCACCAGGCGAGGGAGAATATGGAATGGAAGGGGCAAGGCAAAGAAATGGGGTTAGAAAAGAACATTTTCACTGAGGATCGTGTTCTGTTTGCATCAGGATTACATTGGGTTGCCAACAACTTTGTGTCTAGTGGGGAAAACCAGGTAATTAATTACTCCCACACATTAGAAATGGGGTGCCTGTAGAAATTCCTGGGAGAGCAGCATCCCAACATTCAGTGTTGTTTTACATCACGTCCCTGCTTTGTGCTTTGTGTTTCATTCTTTGTGTTGGGATTGTGCCTTTGTTTCTGTCTGCCATCGGAGGGAATGTGGGTCAGGATATTCTGGAGCTCTTGAAGCAATGCAAGGGTCTGTTGCTACAAACTGGGGGTGAATTTCCCCCCTGCCCCAAATTGATGTTCAGAAATTCAGAGCATTTAGAGACAATTCTTCCCTTTTCAGTTTAAAACAACACAAAGTTCGCCAAACTTGCCCGTCTCGTAAGTGGTGGTGCTCTACTCAGAGTCCAAGGAAAACTGGGTGGGGATAGATAAAAAACTTGGGGAAAAGTGGAGTATTAAAGGCTTTCCTGAGCAGCAGTAGATACTTCAACCACATAATTAAAGTTTTCTTCACAAAAAAGGGATTGTGAGCAGAGCCTGGCAGTAATCCAAAATTCTAATTTCTGACTATGATTTAATTTCAATTTTAAATAAATCGGTTTTTAATTTAAAAAGAGTGAGCTTCATAACATTAGCAATGATTGCAACATTAAGCCCAGTGTTCACAATCTAGCAATATAAAACATTATTTATATCTGAATCGTAAACAGCCTTTTGAAATGGATTATGGTTTTTCTTCCTATTCTAATACAACCTGGAGGGTACTAAAAAGTGTTGTGTGAAATTAACATTCTGCTGACTTTCGCCTATAAATGAGAAGCGAGCTATTAACATTTGTGTATTTTCATTATGTAAATTGTGTTAACACATGCCCACAAATTGCCACCAGCGATGCAATAATTTTCTCTCAGTGATCATAATGTGTCCAAGTGAGTCATTTTGATTATGACATGCTAATTACATATTGTCTTTTTTCAGATTCAGAAAAACCAGGGATCTTTAATGGTAAGCTTTATGAGTTCAGAAAAAAATTCACTTTTCTTTTTCCTGATGGCTGCTTCCTCTGCATGCTTGAATGCCTTGTTTTAAACTTAGCAAATTGCATTTTGAAGAAAATGCAAACCTTTAACTGCCTGTATTAGATTAGGTACCATTAGAAATAATAGAACATCCTGAGCATCAATGTTTTTATAAGAGTTTGCTGCTGTTGATTAATCTTGCTATATTTTATTGCATTAATGATTTTTTCTTTCCACTCCACTGTAAAGATATTGCATATAGTCTAATACTTTTTCCCTCTCTCCTTGCCATTGCAGCCTCTCCAGTTATTGCAGTGCATTGTTGATGAGGTGAGTCGTCGTCTTATGTGCTTTCACTCCTAAAGTCATTCCTAATGGAGTGGAAAGCTTATATTTTGTTTCCTAATGAAGCACAATGCCCGACATCCTCCCAGCACAAGTTGCCTGGTGCAGCTTGGAGCTCTCACACATGAACTGGCCTGGTCCTACTCTGCGCTGGCTTTCTGCTCGAAATACTGAGTTTATCCAGGACTTGAGTGCCTCACAAGCCCATGCTTTGAGCTGTCGAGGTCCTGGAGCCTCCTCAGCCTCCTCGTGGGAATTGTTCCTCTGATGAGTTGGGACAGGGACAATCGAGTCTTTAGTGTGAGTGTATTTAAGGAGGTTTAGATGGGCAAAAAGGGGCATTTTAACAAGGAGAGAAAACTGAGGGGTAAGCAGGAAAGCATCTGAATGTCACCCAAACATTTTTATTCAATCAGAAGGCCAGAATGAGAAGCTGGGATGCAGGAGATCCAGGTGGGAGCAGGAGACTGGATTTCGGTGGCAAAACATCACATTTCTGAAGTGAAACATCCTTTGCATCTCCCACCTCCCTCCCCAGCAGAGCCATGGCAGGGTCCTAACTGAACAATAAGGAAATAGCTGAGGGCACACTGCTGTCAAGTTTGCTTCGTTTTTAATGTTTATGAGGTGATGCTGCTAATTAGGGAGCTCCAACAAGAAAAAAAGAGCCACCACTCTTTAAACACTTGCCTCAGCCTCTAGCAGGACATCGTTTCCAGCTCCTCAGGCTGAGTGGCTGGGCGTTGGTGTGTCTAAAGTCATCCAACTACCTGCAGCCTGTCCCTGGAACGTGTTTGTTGAGCTCGGTGTGAGCCGAGTCCTCATCTCTGTTGTCTGCACCTACCTGGGCTCACCTCAGTGAGCCCTTCTGCCCTTCTGTTAGAGGATGACTTCGTGCCTTGGCTGAACTTCTTCCTGAAGGCGGCATTTGGGCCTTGAGGGCTGCGGTTACAGTAACATGAACAAGTATCCTCTGTAAAGGCAAGTTCTCGCAGTCTCCCAGCTCTTTTTCCTGGCTCTTGCTGGAGATCTGGTTCTTGGGGCGCTTTTTAGGGAATTCTGTTTCTTTAATCTCTTCCGTCCATCGTTATTCCTCTTACACACATCTTTGGTTGCGGCGTGGATATTCCAGAGCACCAGTGCTGTCTGTACCACCAGAAAAAGGCCCTCTCCATCCTCAAGAAGGTCAGTTGAAGACAATCATGTTTTTAGCTGTGTTTTGCTGCTACACAAATCACTTTTAAAGGGGGGCTGGTGCCTGAATCTGAGCTCGCTGTTCTAAAACACAGCCCTGAGGAGCTCACAGTGTGGTAGATTATGGTTGGACTTGATGATCTTAGAGATCTTTCCCAAACTGAAGGATTCTGTGACCTTCTGGCAGCTTTCACATCTTCTCCTCAGGATCAGAACTGCTCCAGTCTTCTCACAAAAACTTCAAGCAGGGAACTTTGTGCGGGCTATAAACATCCCAGTGCCGAACTACCTTCACCATTGGCATTTTGGTATTTTTTAAACTTGTTTCATGTTCCACAGCAAGTGAAGTCATCATTCTCTGCCATGAGGCGGTGGCCAGAGTGTGCTGTGTGGGCAGTTAAAGCTCCAGGTGACAGAGCACAGCTCAGCTGAAAGTTCTGTAAGTGCCACTCGCTTTGGTTTGGACACACTCGGTGTCAGAGCAGAAGTATTCAAGGTTAGAAATCTTGCTGTTGTAAAACTGATTATTCTGGGTCCAATTTTCCCCTTGGCTCTAAGGAGGTCCTAAAATTCCCTCGATCCTTCCCTGTGGAGCCAGCTAAAAGCTCCAGAGCCTGGTCCAGGAGAACCTAGAAAAGTTTTAAAGTGATGGAATGGAGACCTCGATTCTTTCTGGTAGTTGCTTGTTGTAGTGGTAGTCATGGGATTGGGTAGAGCTTCCACCAAAACACAGCAGGAATCCAAGTTAATGTTCATTATCATTAATTCATAGGATTAATTAATTCAGCTGCCCAGAGAAGCTGTGGCTGCCCCATCCCTGGAAGTGTCCAAGGCCAGGTTGAACAGGGTTTGGAGCAGCCTGGGATAGTGGACACTATGGAATAAAAACTGCCCGTGGGAGTTTTTGGATGTTGTGAGGCAGTGAGATTTTTGGAGCGGGTTTTAAATGCTTAGTGGAATACCTGAAACACAGTGGGTCACTTTGGCAGTGTGCAAGGTGTGTTTGTTCATTTTCTAGGACTTGAATTGACTCGCAGAAAGGATGAGCAAGTGATTTGAGAAGCAGGATAATTGAACCAAAACAAGCCAGGCGCGGTGGTTCTTCTGAAATCACAGCAAACTGTGCCTGATGGGTTTTGTTGAGAAATGATCTTATGGGGCTGCTGATGGCATCGGGGCTGGGATTATTTTTTAATGGCAGAATTAGTGAGGAGCATTGTGTGCATGGGAAATGTGCCTGCCAGAACCTTTATTTTTTACCATGTGGTGACTTATAGCGAGCTCTGATCCAGCTCCAAATAAGACACGCTCATTTAAGCAACAATCCTAATTGGAGCAGCATCTCCCACCATGACAAGATCCCTGCTCCTGGCCCAAAGATGGGGATAGACTCGTTGGTAATGGAGTTCCTCCTGCCACAGCCAGCAATAAAGGCAGGCTGCTGTTATTTGGGAGCTGAGAGCCATTTAATATTCCAGCACTCGGCTGAGTTTGTCTCCAACTCCAGGAAATGCTGCATGGGAAGCGCTGAGCGGCGCAGATGATTCCCGTTGGGAAGGACACGCGTCGCTTGCTGTGCGTGCAGCCTTTCCAGAGCGCTCCCACATGAAGGAGGATGGAGTGGGGCTGGAAGCAGGAGCCTGGCTTGGAAGATGTCCTGGATGTGGCCCTGTGTTCCGTGGTAGCGCAGCCAAAGAATTTGCCATGGAGCAGGGTTGTGCTTCCCAAGCAATGGGTGCAGTTTCAAACAATTTGTAAAAGATTTTGTTGTTGGAATCTGTTCCAGATACACAGAAAGATTAGAAATAGAAATTAGAAATTCAAACCCCAGAGCCTCAGGAGCGGCTGAGGGAGCTGGGAAAGGGGCTCAGCCTGGAGAAAAAGAGGCTCAGGGGGAACCTTCTGGCTCTGCACAACTCCCTGACAGGAGGGGGCAGCCAGGGGGATCGAGCTCTGCTCCCAGGGAACAGGGACAGGATGAGAGGGAACGGCCTCAGGCTGTGCCAGGGGAGGGTCAGGTTGGATAGTGGGAAAAATTTCCTCATGGAAAAGGTTGTGAAGCATTGGAGCAGGCTGCCCAAGGCAGTGGTGGAGTCACCATCCCTGGAAATGTTCCCAAAAGTGTGGATGTGGTACTTGGGGACAAGGTTCAGTGGTGACCATGGAAGCGCTGGGTTGGCAGTTGGACTCGATGGTCTTGAAGATCTTTTCCAACTTCAACAATTCCATGATTCCATGACTGAAGAAATGCAGGACACCCAGTTTCACTTGGCGTGTTAATTCTGAAACTAAATATTGTAAGTAGAATCCATAGGTTTTTAACATTCTCAATGCTCGTGGTCTCATAATCTGCCATGGTATTTTCTCTTGAGCTGACAGAAGAAATCTTACCCATTCCTTGTTCAGATCTCTCCAGATCTCCAGCAATATCCCACTTAAATGGGCCACTTAAATGTTCTCCTGGCTGATATCTGCAAGGGTCACTCAATGAATCAAATTCCACTGCCAAATTCCAAGAACTGTACCACTGAGTATAATTCTGCATTTTCCTTTTAATGCGTTGGAAATTCTCGGTGTAAAAGGTAAATGAGACAGGTCTCCATTTCCAGTTTGGTAACTGGTGGGTTACTGGGTTCTGCACCTCTGCAGAAAAATGTGGGATTAGGTTTTTCAGGAAAATCAGAGCTCTGTTTGTAGCATTTTTTGCATCTCTTGCAGTGGGTTGAGAAGTGACATTATTTGCAAGGCTCTTTCAAACTGTAGGTACTTATTTCCCTGGTATCTTGTATTATGTGGGAAATCACTGTTTAGAATCATTTTAGGTTGGAAAACACCTCTAAAATCATCAAATCCAACCATTTAGTTGCTTCCTCAGCTGTATTCCAGCTGCAAAATTCCTGAAGCCTTCTAAAAATGTCATTTTTCCTGATCTCTGCTCAGCTCAGCATTCCCTGGGTGGTTGCAGCTTGGGTACAAAGATCCCAAAAGCCCAAACCCAGGAGCTTTGTGGTTTTCAGCATTTCAGCTTCCTGTCCTTTGAATCCCGTGGGATTTGGCTTTAGAGGTGCCTGCTCTGCATCTGGAGAAGGTTGGATGGACAGAAAGCTGGAATGCATCCAGCAGAGTCCTTTAAATTTTCCTTAAGCTCTCCAGGACTATTTTGTTTAACCTTTGTGTAGTTGGAGTGTCCCTTGTAGGAAAGCAATTCCTGCCAGCCCCTGGAGCAGTTCGGTCAGCAGCTCTGTAGTTAAACATCAGCTCTGCTTTCCAGCCTCTTCTTCTTCATCACCTGAGATAAATGAATTGTGGTTTCAAAGGTGCCATAGTTTGTAATCTCACTGTAATCGTGATTTAAGTGTTGCTTTTGGTCTATTTGTTTTTAATTGTATTGAATTGGGGAGGAAAAGAACTCAATTTTTGCCCGTCAGTTTTAAATTATTTTATTATTCCAATTCCATCAGAAGCTTGGGGAGGGAAGAGTTCCAAGAGCAAATCCTGGTTTGTACAAACAGGAGGCAGCATTACAAAACCTGCCTGTTTTACCAAGTCAGGCAGAAATTGAGAAGAAAAATTAATTAGTTGTCCTCATGAATCCTTATCCTGATAGCTTCATGAGTAAGTAGAGAGAAGCTTTCCATGAGTTTCTTGAGCATTTCTGTTAAGTGCCCCCACAGAGATACTCGGTCTCACAAGACTGCAGTTTAATCTAGCTCAAGGACTTTCCAAACTCCACAAATCAAAGACCTCTTTTTTTTTTTTTTTCTTTTTTTGTCTCTTTTTAAATCCTTACTCCAGGAACATTTAAGAGCATCACTTAATGCTGGTGGGGTGTTAATGCTGAGCTGTGAAGCATTTCAGTATCAATATGTTTTCAGATTTTCCCGTGGAAAAAAATTAACTTGCACTTAGTACATGTTTTCTGTATAGTTGTTGCTATTATCTTTTTTTTTTCATGTGGTTAAATATATCCCTTGGCTTACTGGAATCGCCTTTAACATTCCCAGGATGTTCAGCTTGATCAAATAACATGAGGGGTGTTTCCTCTCGAGCCCTGAATTCCTTCACCTTATGAATCCACGCTGCATTTTGCTCCTGCTATAAATGGAGTAAAAAAACTCCAAAAGGCTCCGAATGAAACAAGATTTAATTTCTTTTTCTTTAGGAATTTCTCTTTAGATTCTCAGGTGTTGATTTAAATGGGTGAAACCTGAAAATTTCTGGAGTTTTGTAGATTTCCATCGGTTATGCACTTGTGTGCGTGTGTGTACCCAAACCTACAATAATTTGTCCTGTGGATAAGCTGGTTTAAGGTATAGTTTTATGGAGACAGAAACTGTGACCTTACCAGTGTATGAGATTCAGAGACTTATATAGGAACAAGGTAAAACCACAGGTAGGAATTGCTGAATAATTACCTTTAGACCAACCTGAGCAAGAACCTTCCCAGGAGGACAAGCTCATTTAATGGTTCCTAAAACTCAATCTTGTGGATGTCAATGGTCATGCTTGATTATTTGCAGCAGTGTTTTATGAAAAAGCAATAAAAATGCATCGGGAGGGTACAGAGGAGGAAGGGGAACAACAAATGGGTTGAGTTTTTCGCTGGGTCCCCTCGGTGTGCACAGGTAGGGGCTGGTGTCACGCGGCGCTGCCTCGGCTCGCTGAGATGTGTGGCTGTGCATGTGTCTGCCCAAACCTGCCGTGCTCTGCTGCCTGATGAGCGACAGGAGACCAGCCAGGAGAGGGAGAAATTCTTGGTTTGTTTGAGAGAAAAAGCAATTACAGTTCCGGTGGAAGGATTAACCTGTTTTTGCAGGCCCTTCGGAGAGCCCCGCTAACAGACACAGAGCCTGGCGCGGGGAGGAAGTGCCATGTCCCACACTCTGGATTATTCCTGCTCTTAATCCCTTCTTTCCTCCCTTTTTCTGGGCTCTGAGAAATATCCCCCAGTAGCAAATGCTACAACCAAATAATCCCAATATCCGCTGGGTTATTTACCCAGGAGCACCCACACACTTTCCTTACGGAGGGAGGCTCCTGATATTCCCAGGAAATTGAGGAGCAGCACTGCTGGGAGAAGAGCTGGTCCTCATGAGGTTTGAAGTGTAAGGTAGGCTCAGTGTTTTGGGGATGAAAAGCTGGTCCTCACGAGGTTTGAGGTTTAGGTAGGCTGTGTTTTGGGGATGAAAAGCTGGTCCTCACGAGGTTTGAGGTGTAGGTAGGCTGTGTTTTGGGGATGAAAAGCTGGTCCTCAAGAGGTTTGAGATGTAAGGTAGGCTGTGTTTTGGGGATGAAAAGCTGGTCCTCACGAGGTTTGAGGTTTAGGTAGGCTGTGTTTTGGGGATGAAACACTGGCCTTTCGACCCTGGTTCTGTCCAGCTCGAGCTCTGGAAATAAACGAGTTTCCTGTGCCGCTCCAATCCCAGCACACAAAACTTCACACCAAGATGCCCCCACGGATAATTTGTCACATTTGGCACCTGCTGCTAAGAAAAGAGCAAGAAGTGACCCGGTGCAGAGATGTAATCATCCTTCACCTTCCTGCCCAGGGTGGGAGCTGAGCAGGAACAATCCAGGAATTCTTTCAAGTCCGGGCCTCGGAGCCACCTCCAGCCACCGCTGGCTTCTGCCAACTTGTTACTTGTCAGAAATCCCCTGCATTAGGGTCCTTCAGGCCGTTTGAAGTAGATTGGCTGGAAAGGCAGAAATAGATTTTTTTGTTGTTGTTTTATATATAGATATTGTTTTAGGAATGCTGTGGAAGAAAGTTGTCTTGTAAGAGTAAATTGAAAGTCAGACCTGGGTTTTATCTTTGTACAGAGAGTGGGTTTTTTAGGAATGTTGTGGAAGAAAGTTGTCTGGAAGGAGTAAATCTAAATTGGGAAATGGATTTTATTTATATATGTGTACATATATATGTAAGTTTTTTAGGAATGCTGTGGAAGAAAGTTGTCCTTGTAGGAGCAAATCTGAATTTGTACAATATTGTCATTCACTGGTCTCATTGCAGCCAAAGACCATTCACTTAAGAGTTGGACTTGGTGATCCTTGTGGTTCCCTCCAACTCAGAGTATTCTGGGAACTACAGCGCATTTATTACCTGTAATGGCACCTGGCAGCATTTCTGGTGCATTGAAAACTTGTTTTTCTTAAAAAAAAATAAATTAAAAAATCACTGTTTGGCCACAAAGTGCAGTGCAGCTACCATAGAAAAGTGAATATATTTTTGAAAGCTTAAATATAAGAGAAGCTGGAGTGCATAAAAATTGTTTAATCCTAGAGCTTTTGAGGGCTGAAGTGGTAAGGCAGAAACGCTTTGCAAAGCACAGGCATTATTTATGAAATGCTGCCATTTCAGCATCCGTGGAGGCGTTAGAACAGGAGTGTGTGCCCAGAGGAGCTGCTCATTGCACAGGCAGGGAGCGCTGGGGGAGCCCAGAGCAGAGAGGAGCTGAGGTTTGGTTTGCTGGGTTCTGGTAACTTCCCTCCTGTGGCCATGGAGCCACAGGACCATGGCAGCTCCTTCTGCACAAGCGGAGCTGAGGGGAAAGAACGGGGAGATTTAACCCTTCCCAGACAGGGGGTTCACAGAGCAGCAGGAATAAAACCTGTTCCCTTTTGGGCATCCACTGGGAATTCCAGCCTCTGTTGCCACCAGGTTCTTGTAGGACACGCTGGTGGCAGTTCCATCCGTGGGGCTGGCCCCAAGGGAGAAGGAACATGGATTGGATCCCAAGTTTTCCATTGCCACCCTCATGGCATCACTCAAACTTTTTTTCCTCTTGCCCTTCCCTCGCTCGGTGTGCACAGCTGGGCTGGTTTGGAGAAATCAGGCTGCTCTTGTCTTCTCCTGCAGCAGATCCCAGTTTTGGAAATGTTGCTTGGATGCTTAGGGAAAGCTGTGTGTCCTGGTTTTCCAGTTAGAGAAGCTGTGGGATTTCTCCTTCAGGAAGGATGTGATAAATCTCAGGCTTTCAGTTGTTCTGAGAAAATGTTTCACTCTCAAGAAATTGTGTGTTGGGGTGAGAGGCCTGAAGGTGTGGAAAGCCTGTGGGTTTTGGTGTTTGTTGCCAGTCAGGAATGACTCCCAAATTCTATTGACATGGGAGTTTCCAAAAAAATAAGCAACTCCAAGCTGTATCTGTTGAATTTTCCTCTTGAGGTTATCCATGTAAACCTCCAAACTGGACAGGAAAGGGAGGAAGGTGCCTTATCCATGTTCATTTGTGGATTTGCTGGGCATTATTTATTTCTTGAGCCTCAGTAGCATCTCTGCCACTGCTCTGCTTAGGGGGAGCAAACAGAGCAGGAGACATTCCAAATAATCCGTTTGAGGAGTAAGTGAGGATAATGCTGGGATCTGCGATTCAAGCTCATATTGCAAAGGTTCCAAAGGATTGGCTTCTGGACACGCTCCTAGGTGGTTCTTTCTTCCTTTGTTCAGACCTGTGAGGGGAAAAAAGGAAAATACAGATCCTAATGTTATTGCTGCCTTCGGAAGAGAGGGATTTGGCAGGGATTGTTCTGTGTTCTCGTTCCCAGGTCTTCATTTAGATAATGGGACTTCCCCTGACTGCGGGGAAGTCAATAAGGTTTATACCAGAGCCCTGGCACTCTATAAATTAAATATTAGGAGCAGTGTTTGAAGTTTAAAGCCCTCCCTCCTCCTCCAGCTCAGATTTTCTGCCGCTGTGCTTTTGTCTTTCTGCCTGAGCACCTTGCTGACAAGTGCTAATAACAAAATGCCAAGAGAGGGTCCAGTCGGAGTTGCCACACATTAAACATTCTGAACTTGTCCTTTTGCTCATAGATTGTGCATAATTAATAATTAAACGGTTTCAGTTGTAATGGGTTGACCTCCTTGAACTGTTCATTATTCACAAGGCAAAGGCATCACTCAAACTTTTTTTCCTCTTGCCCTTCCCTCGCTCGGTGTGCACAGTTGGGCTGGTTTGGAGGAATCAGAGGCTGCTCTTGTCTTCTCCTGCAGCAGATCCCAGTTATGGAAATGTTGCTTGGATGCTCAGGGAAGCAGCCAGTCCTGGGAATAATGGTCCGTGGATCCTCACAACCCTTTGTGTCTTTACTGCCATTTTAGCATCATCTCCAGTATCGAGGTCTTTATGATACTGGTCAAAAGCTGTGGCAGTTAATGAAAAGGAAACAACCATTTCCCAGTCAAAATGGAAAATATCTGTTCCTCCCTCCTTTAAAATCTTGGTTTTCTACTTTCTTTCCTTCTGTTGTGTGATTTCGTTTTGTAGGTGGGGAAAATAAGGCAGATTACCAGGGTGCAGCAAATGTGGCCATATTGCATCACACAGTGCAGCTTTGCTTTATTTCCTTATATTCCCATCTTCTTGAGTGTCAGACAACATCTGGGAAACCTCAGGATACAAAACAGGCTGTATCTGCACATCCTGGTACTTGAGCAGCCTGCTCTAGTGCAAGGTGTCCTCAAGATTCAGCCTTGCTTTCCTTGAGCCTCCCAAAAGGCTTTCAGTTTTTCAGGCAAATACCCGATAAATCTGTGTCCACAGTCTAAAATCCTCTGGGTGACTCTTAAATCATCTCCTTTCCATCCTGAGACCCGCTGTGTGTTCAGCTCCACTCTTCCACACAAAATCTCTTCCTCAGCTCCCGAGAGCAAACCAGCCCAGGCATGGTCATGGCCAGCAGGTCTGGATGGGGTTGAAATACCTGAATTGAATGGAAAAATATGCCTCAAAAATGAAAAAAAATAAATAGGATTTAACATTTACTTCCATCCAGGTGAAAGTTTGTTAGGCAGGAGCCCCTCGTCCCCTGGCTGTGCTGCAGGACAGGATCTGCATAGTCCAGGGTTTTATGCTGATGTTGGAGCAACTTCTCCCTTGCCTGGATGAGCCCGGAGGGTTTGGAATAACCAGTGTGGGATGCTGGTGGCTTCAGAGCAGCTCATCAGCTTCTCCTCCCCTCTCATAATGAGGTTTCTCTCGATTATGGGTCCTTCATCTCTTGTGAATGCAGAAATTATCACCTCCCAAATGAGTGTGAAGTGCTGGATGCCCATCCTGATCCCGCAGCGTGGACTGAGCCGAGCTGGCAGCCCCTCGGAGGGATGTTTGGGTTGGAACCAGCTCCTCGCTTGCAGTTTAGTTAAAATAAACAGCAGGGGTGGATTGCTGGGCAGAGCCAGCTCCCCAGGGAATGGCCTCCCATGGATTCCCTGCCCGGAGCATTCCCTACGTGTCCCTTTTTGGGTCCATCCCCGTGGCTTCAGGGAGAAGCCCAGGAGGGCTCTGCTGGGCAGGAGGAAAGGATGGGGAGAGGCCAGTCCTGCTGGGCTCTGTCTGAGCAAGGCTGGCGTTTTCCTCTGCGTTTTCTGTATTAATATGGATAATTTTCATGGGCAGCGCTTTAAAGTGGAGAAAGTTTAATTGTGCTGCTGATTTCCTTGTGTTCCCTCCATTCTCCAGCAGAAACCTTGCCTAGATTGCTGTCATTCCTAAGTTTGGAAACAATAACCTCTCGCTCACCCGGCCTGAGTTCAAAGAGAATTTGGCCACGTTCTATCAAACACTCCTTGTATTTAATAGAAGTCTTTGAAAATTGTCAAGCAATTTTGGCTTCTCCTTTTGCTCTTCAGTTACTTTTGATTTAATTGTATTTTCCAGCAGTTTCCAATTGTTTGAATTGGAAACAAAGCCTTAATAAGAGTTCTAGTTAATTTTCTGTCTTGTAATTACCGATCTCATTTTTCTGATAATTGGCCACAGCAATTATATGTATATTTACTAATCACATAGGAGGCTCTGCAGTCGTGTCTATCTGCCACCATTGATAATGGCACACACATTGCAGAGGTGCTTTTATCATCTTCTTTTTTCCACTACATCAAAGCTATTTCCCCGTTCTCCATAATGAATACATGCATGCATTTGACACAGTTGTGTGCTAGAGAAATTGTTTGGCTCCCACCAAATGCTGCACGCTCCGAGTTTCTTGCCTGCAGCGCTGGAAGGTTGTATGTAATGATATATTGCTCATCCAAATGGCCAAAGCACTCCAAAGCACAGTGAGATTAAAATAAGTCATTCCTTTGTTAATTTAAATAGGTGCATGTATCATACTTTGCAGGGTACTTTGTGGAGGGATGTCAGGGAGGAAAAAAGACGCCGAAAGGTATTTTTAATAGCAAATGAGAATAGATGAGAATGGAGTCATTTGCAGCTGCGTGTTTTATGTGGCTCTCTTGTTCCAACTGTAGGTCTAATGAGATGACACTGTTAAAGTACTCTGCAGTGTAATTTCATTACATCCTGAGCTGTTACACTATAAACACAGTGGAGCTCTCCGTCATTCTTGGAAAAACTCCTAAATTCGCAAAGCCCTTCTTTGCAAATGGTGATGTTGTTTGTTCCCTGTTCCTAATCTTTTTTTTTTTTTTCACTCATGTTCTTCTCCTTTTTTTTTCCTTTCATAAATACTGGCTGGTTGTTTTGTTGTTTTCTACTACTAGCCTGGTAAATCCTGCTTCTTTTTTTTGGCTTTTTTTTTTTTTTGGCTTTTAAATATTCTTTTTTGCCTTTTAAATCCTGAACAGGCAGCATATGAGGACAGCCTGGAAAATGAATAAGTGTAAATAAACATGAGTGTAAATAAATAGCGAATGCAGTGAAAGAAACAAAGGTCAACACAAGAATAATTTCACAGCTCTTTGTTAATTACAAGACCATTTGTGTGTTACTTAAATAATCATTAATTTCTCATTTACACTTTCCCTACCTTCCTTTTTACCCTGTGGCTATCATTGTCCTTTTTTCACCTCCCCTCAGTGTCTTTCCACATGTTTTTACCCATTGTGTAATACTCATTAGTTGAAATTCAGTGTTTTATAACACATTCTCGGAAGAATTTGTACCTTTCTCCCTCAAATTCTGCGTGTGAAAAGGGGGCTTTGTCGCTTCCCTGGGGTTATTATTCCTTGGGGTTTGGGGGGGTTTTTTTTTGGTGTGTGTGTTTTGTTTCGCTGTTATTTCGCTCTCCTCCTCAAAAAAAAAATGATCTTCCCTGCTCCTGACTCCGCTCCTTGTCTCGCTGCAATCCCAGGAATCGCCGGTGCTTCCAGCCGGGGAGTTCTCGGAGCCATTTGTGCACTTCATCACTCAATGGTGAGCTGGGTTTGCAAACGTGCCATGCCCTGGATGTAAATGATCCATGCCATTAACTCCGAGCTCCCCGAGACCTTATGGCTTTGCCTGCATCCTTTCCCGGAGAACAGGGACTCGGGGGCCTTGGGCAGATGGGGCAGCAAAGCTGAGCAAACTGTTTAAATTATGTAAACGTTATTTACACAAAGGGTCGTAAAAGTACTTACAAGGGTTGGGGGGTTTGGGGTGGTTTTTTTTTCCCCTCTGTTTTTTTCTCAGTGCTGAGACTTTAAGAATTCATCTCGGAGGGCGAGTCTGCAAAAGTCATGTGTATAATATCATTATTTAGGGGGGGGTTTAAATATTTGTTATAAAATTGCCTCGATGTTTAGGAAGGCAAGAGGCCTTGATGAATTCATTGGCTTCTCAGTAAGTAATTTTTACTGAGAGTCGTGGTTTAAAACACACCACTGGGTATATTTGCTGTCCTTAAAACGGAATAGTTCATTGGAAACCTTTTAAATTAAAGGAGAATTGGGGAGAGGAGGAGGTTGTAGAATAAAGAATACGGTTCTTGAGTGAGTAGAGGATACAAATCTGGAGGGTGAGAGCTCCTAAAGAAGCAAAGCAAAGGGAAAAATCTCTTTTTAACTGTCACACACCTGCCAAAAACCAAATCATTTAAAAAGGGGAGACATTTATGCACGGCAGAAGAAATAAGTTTGAATTTTGTAAAAATAGGAAGTGTTGGAGGGAGAAACATCCCCTCTTGCAGGGCTGGGTGCTCAGCTGGGTTAAATCAGATGGAGCCACCTGAGTGGGAGCTGTGGCTGGGTGGGAGCAGGAATCCAGGGATGTGTCCTTCTCCAGGGATGTGCCTTCCCCCAAGCCCTCAGCTCCACACGGAGCTATAGGTTGGGCTTTGCACATTTTGGGGTTTTCTGCCACACGCCAGGGTCGCTGCAGCAAAAGTGACCCCATAAAACTGAATTTCGAACAGATCATACAGGCCTGCCACAGTCCGTAACAAATACGGACACAAAAAGCAGCCTGATGATCGGTTAATTAAAGTAACTAAATAATTAAAGTTTGTGTAACAGAGGCCTCAGTTTTCACTGGCTTCAGCTTACAAAGACCAAGGGTATTTGGAGGATTCTGCAGCACAACCCTGGGTGTGGAGCTCCAGGCTTTTATCCTCCCCAAAATACTGATGACAGACTGGTTTAAAAAAAGGAATGGAGGCAGAGGGAGGGATAACCTGTGTTAAAATCTCCACAGATGTCAACCTGCAGCAGAAGTGATGGTGGCTAATAGCCTTGTGTTCCCTGGGGACGCAGCTACTTTGGACTGTCAGATTAGAGCTGCTGCCTCAGACAGCTTGTGGGACTTGATTATTTGAGGGGCTTGGAGTTATTTGTAGGGGAAGGTAAATTGTGTCCTCAATATCTCCAATTTCCAGCACAGCTCATTTGGTGTTTTATATCCAGTGTTATATCAGCTTTCCAGTGGGGAGAATTACTGCTGAAAAAAAAAAAAAGTAAATGAGGAGCAACTATATCTTATTTAAGCAATCAATTTGGAGTAACTATGAGAGATGTCAAGTGAACAGCATCCCAGACTTTATGCCAGTCACTCCATAAAGCCTGGCTGTTTGGATATAATCCAATTAGTCAGTAGGCAGCTCCTGATGGTCACCTCTGTGCCACGTTATTGTGTTCCCTCATGCAGCTAAGCACGGCCTCCACGAGCTAATTGCACCTGTTGCATGGAAAACTAGGACTGTTTGGATGAGAAACATGATCTTATAAAGAGGTTAATGCTGTGTAATGAACTATCACCCTGCAGGGGAATGGAAATAAATGGGGAAAAATGAAGGTAGGAACCCCAGGGTATTGCGTGTGCTCCCGAAGCTGTTCAGCGGTGGAGTTGGATTCCCCACCTGTCTGGGTAATTCCTTATGTTGAGCTGTGTCATAATCCCCAGAAAAATGGGAATCAGCTCTCTGTGCCTCCTGAGCTGGCTGGTTTTTAGGGAGCTCTGTATTTACAGACTTTCTGTGGTTACAAACAGTGGGGAGCCCTACATCCCAAAAGGGAAGGCTGGGAGGGAGGAAAAACCCATTAATATTTTGGTTACTGTGAGGAGCCCTGTCTCCCATCAGCACCTGATAAAGTTAAGAAATACGCTGAAATTCTCCACTCTGTGATAAAAGAGATAAAATCCAATTCAATATTTAAACATGTAAAATCAATGAGCAGTTGTTTTGATATGAACATTTTGTTTTGTGACGCAGCATGAAGAAGCTGCCAAAGGAAAGGCCAGCACCTGAAGATTTAATGGTAAGTGAAACCTCAGTTTGGATTTGTCAGTGAATATTTTTTGGTCATTTACATAGAAATGTATCTGTTTTTTCCTGCATTTTTCAGTGTGCTCAGTATATTTCTCTCGGAACTCTTTCTGCTTGTGCAGCAATTCCATATTTGCACAGGGCACCCAAACCAGAGGTGCAATTGTGATTCCACTGAAGTTGGTGGGTATTTTGCTGTTACCTCCACTTGTGATTTGGGGAGTTAATACAGAATTTTCACAGCCAGCATCGAGTTTCAATCAAAACCGTTTTGATGTTTGATACGCATTTTCTTCCAGTTTGTATGTCCAGGGATTACAGCTTAATGTAGGTCACTCCTTGTCAGCATTTGCCAGCCTCAACCTTCCCAAATGTGAAGACTGAAAACAGAGGATGTGGTTAAAATATGTATTTTAATGAAATGCAGGAGCCACTGTTTTCACTGATGTTGGTGTAAAATTAAATCAGATTGGGTGCAGAAGAATGAGAGAATATTCAGCCGTGGTGTGTCCATGGAAGGGTTCTCAGGGTTGGAGTCTGAGCTTAGAGCCCCCTTCTTTTGCTGGCAATTGTCATTTTTTCAATTATTACCTATTGCTATTTACAGCAATTTATATGGAGTCATAATCCTCTCTGACTCAGATATCTTTGATTTTTAAATGTTTCCTTACTTTCCTTTAAATGCTGTTGGCTGTAACTCGAAAGCTTATCTAAAATCATCATCGTTTATTTGCTGTGGAATATGTAGAGATAATTGAAATATAGGAATAATTGTAATGGATTTTAACAAGATCAAGACACTGGTGCATCCTCTCCTTTCTTGCTTGCACGCTGGGAGCTGCAAGGAGAAAAAACAAGTGTTTGTACTGCAGCAGTTCTCTAGTTAAAGGCTGATCTCTGGCGATGCCCAGGGGCAGGGATCTCACAGCCCAGACTGGTCTCTACTGAGCTCCTGGTTAGGGAAGTATTTAACTGTGAATCTCATTTTAAGGATATTCACTTCACTGGACCTGCATTTGAAGTTGGGCACCTGCTTAAACACCTCGCTGAAATGAGGCCTTAAAGTTTAGCAGAGCCCCTCCACTTTGGGGTGCCTCATACCAAAGGCTTGCACTGCCTGATTTTTGTCTTTTTTATTAACTTTTGATGGCTGGAAAATTCTTGCAGTTAGTCACATCTGAGAAAACTTGGAACAGGTTCTAGAGATGTAGACACATTTACCTTGTGCACTATTCTGCCATGGCTGGGTGGCTCAGCTATTAAAACAATGGAATAGGGTTTCATAAAACCTCTATCTGTTTGTAAATGCACATTCTGGTGATGCAATAGGCCTGCCACTTATAAATAAAACATCTGCAGATCACACACAGCCCCCCAGAAGTGTGTGTGGATGTTTGTAAGCAATAACACCACTCCAGGGTGCACAGCCATAAAAATGAGGCCAAAGGGTGAGTGCCTGCAGTACCAGGGAAGTGCACAGATTTATCTTTACAACTACATGCCCTGGAGTGTGCTAGTCCCCTTTAAAGGAGGTGTTTTGTAAAATTATTTGGAAATTCCAGCACCTCTGTAAAAAAAATAAATAAAAAATAAGCATTTCTACTTTTTAAACAATTTAATGCATTTCCCCCCCTCCTTTCTATTCAGTCAGAAATGAACTTACAACAACAACAAGTAGGAAAACAGGAGCTGCTCTCCAGTCAAACCCTTTATATTTTTGCTCCTCCCCAGTCTTGTCAAGGAGCACTTTACTTATAAAATTAATATGAATATATCCATTAGAATGATGTGATATACACAGCCTATCTGTGCCTGAATATGGGTGTAGAAATTAACAAAATTGCTGGAAAATGGGGCCTGGAAAACAAAACTTTAAATATCACAGGATCATTGGGGTTGGAAAAGCCCTCCAAGGTCGAGTCCATTTTATCCTCACCTTATGACAACCAGAGCAGAGCACTGAGTGCCACATCCCTTGAACACAAATATCCTGTGAGTTCTATGATTTCTCACCACTGTAACCTTCTAATTCCATGTCATCCGTTCCTGAAATTGCCGTGTGGTTCTGGTGGATGTAAGCAGTGGATAGAGGCATGTAAATAGTGGTGGATCTAAGGAGTGCCCAGAGTGATGCAGTGAAACCCTGAATCTTCAAGGTCACCTTATCACTGATTTAAACTAGAGCAGGATTTCACCTTGTTCATTGAATTTTGAGTTTGTTTTTTTTTTATTTAAAAGCACCGTGCCAGCAATGATGGGAGGTGTCACACACAACCATCCTCACCCTCAGACAAACCAGAGCATCCTCTTCCTCCCCTACGGACACCAACCATACTGGAAGCCACTATTTTGTAACCAATTTAGGATAATTAAAGACTGAAAGCAAAACGAAGGGAGCAGCAGATCAATCTTCTCCTCCTCTGCTGATAATCAGGAGGTTGTTAAATGCACGTGCGGAGCTGACTAACAATACCTGGAGTGCCAGATTCCAGCGTCCTGGGGCTGCAGCAGGCATGGATTCTCCCTGTCTATCATGCAAGAAGCTCCTTTTCTATCAAACCCAAAATGCCCATTTTGTCAGGAAATAGGGCCGAAGCTGAGGCTGGATGAAATTCCTGTTTAAAGTCAGGCTTTTCATTACCATAGATATCCATGTGCAGGTGAACACTGAATTTCTGTCACAGTTGGCGTGGATCAGGTTCCTGTATTTGTTTATTTTATTATTTATTTACTCGCTGCCCTTTCTCCCACGTAGCCGTCCCCAAAACAAGATATCCCATTGGCTTTTCTGTATGTACATAATCAAATAACTGACTTCGTCCACAGGAGTGAAATAAGGAATTTCACCAAGTAATGAGAAAATTGTCCCTCCAGGGAAAGGAACAACATCAGAGTTTACCAGTGGTCATTCTAAACTTACTCTAAAATGCTGCTCTTTTAGCTCCAGTTTGTTCCCTCTTAAGAGAAAGGCAGAGAGTCAATTAAATTGAATATATTCCTGTATTATCACAGGGAAGACTTCACAGCATATTCCTCCCTGCCTCTCCTCTCCCTTTCTAGCATGAAAATCTCAACAATCCTTCTGTATAAAGAGATTTTTTCCCCCTTGCACTTGTGTTTTTTGCCAGAAACACGGAGTTTTCTGGCATCCCAGGCCTGGCTCCCAGGGCAGTGCATATTTAGGAGTTGTGGTGTGGCAGCCCAGGGAAGGTTTGAACTTCTGCTGGTGCTGAGTCCAGGGAAGCACCCTGAGGCTGGGCTGGCTCCCAGGCTGTGGATGTGACTGTATTTACGGTATTTTTCCCGAAGCTTTCCATTCTAAGCTCTATTTAATGGAATCTATGCATAGTAAGTAATCAGGTCAGAGAGAAGCAACATCCCCTGTTTGAGATCAATCGCTGGCTAATACTTTATCTAGGCCACTTTATTATCTCATGCTGATTCCATTCCCATTCTCCTCCTCCTTTGTAGCGTGCACTTCAGCTGTGGTAAAAGTACGGCTCGCATACATATTAAAAACATATACCCATTCTATCTGTATGTAAATGTGGGAGACACAGCTGGATATTGCAGGAGTTTGATTTACTAATAGTTATTATCTGTTCTAGCTGTTCAGAGGCAAAGAGAGTTGCAGAAAACAAGCTAGCGCAGAAATTGCCTTTATGATATCACTACCCTGCTTTGGTAATTGTTTAAAATCTCTTCTTTAGCTGCAAGCTTGGCCTTTTCTTCAGCAGATTGTTGGTGCTTTTTCGGAATTGCTGGAGTCTCTCGGCGAGGTTTTTTTTGTTAGTGCAGCATTGAACTCTTCCGTGCTACATCTGGCTGTTGAAACGAAAGGCGTTTACGTAAAGAGATTGTGTTTGAAGCACCGCGAGTCGGGAATGGAGCAGTTATTCCCTTATGCTTTCCTGTGGAGGCATCAAAGCGCAGTCTTTAGGATGCTGCTGGATTTCCCAAGGAAAGATTGGGCAGAGGGTCCAGTCACCCCCTGCACTCGATCACTTTTGCACAGATCTTATGATTTTTGTTCAAGTTGTCCAATTTTAAACACAACCATGAGCTTTTCTCCTTTTTAAAATTCAAATTCCTGATGCTTCTGGTGTTGGTGTTTTATTAATTTAGAAGTTTGTGTGATAAATTGTGCATCATCTGTGTCAAAGCCACTGACATGCTGGAAAACATGTTCTCCTTTGGTATTTTATTTATTTTAGTGCCTAATGCCATTTTGAAATTTCCCATTCCTATGCATCCAGCAGTCCCTCTCTCCATTCCAGGAATGGCTCTAGACCGGGCACCCTGATTTTATTGGCTATAATGGGGGTTTTTTCCAGATAAATAATAGTTTGTGTATTTAAATGTTTTAAGACATGGATCAAGATGTTAGAGACTCTCAAAAATGGATTCCGGCTGCCTGTTCCCACATCTCCAACAAGTACAGGAAATTAAAAATGTGAAGCTTTTAAGTAGCTGCATTTTAAGTAGCTGTATTTTATGTAGCTTTATTTTAGAGGGTCTGGACAGTAGCTAAACATATTTGCAGTTCATTGTGTTAAACCCCTGCTTTCAGCTCTCAGGAAGTACTTCTATGGTTTAAACAAACAAATGGAGGATCAGCATAATCCTGCCTGGATTTTCATCTAAACCTCCCGAATAAAGCCAATAAAACAGTGGTGCTTAGGATTGTCAATAAAAGGGCTTTCCCCCAGGAGCACTGGAGCAGTGACATCACTGAGCAGCCAGGCTGGGTTTTGGATGGTGCTGGTTTTGGGAGAGACCAGAGGGCTCTCTGCACTTTGCTTTTACAAGCACACCCCAGAGATCTTGTGGGATCAGCTTTAGAGATCCATGGTTGTTGTCTGCACCCATCCAGATGTTTGGGCATCATTGCTGATCACAGGGAGCCAAGAATTTTCCCTCTTTGGCCACTTTTTTGATCCTGAGCCGGTGCAGGATCTCCCATCAGGGATGATTTGTCCAGCATAAAATTGCCTGTGCTTGGGCCTGTGATGAATGGCTTTGTTTGCAAATGTTCGGACTCTCCTCTGTCACAGCGATCCCAGTTACTCACTCCATGACAAGGGGAAGTTCTGACAGACACCAAACACATGCAGATGGGAAGGAAAGGGCTCTCTCCTGGTTTCCCAAGGAAAAAAGTACAGAGCCGAGTATTCCAGCTGTTGTAAATATAGAATTGTTTAGGTTGGAAAAGGCTTTTTAGGATCATCCAGTTCAACCGTGAAATATATGTGATAAATAATAACCTGGATCTTCAGTCTCTCAGTTCAGACGTACAGTGGACAAGGAGTTCTGGATCAAATCCTGGACACACTGAAGGCAAGATCAAAATTTATATTGAGGCAAGGATTTCACACCAGGGCTCAGGATGCTCCTGTCACTGTGTGTTCATTATCTTCCTAGCTCAACGTAGCTTAAGAGGAAAAAATATGCATTTCTTCAGGTGGCAGCATTGCTCACTAAGCTGAAATTGGGAAAGGTGGGTCAGGGGTATTTCCCCCTCTGTCTTGCAAAAAAAAGAAGGTGGGGGGGTGGAAGCCATCTCTGTCCTTGGGGGTATGAGCTGTTCTTCTTTGTCACTTGAGAAATCAGCTCTCGAAATGGAGAAATACATTCTATCAGTGTCACTAACTCCAGCAATTACCCAAGAGGAGGATGGTGACAGGGTTAAGGGGTGAGCTCTGGGGTTTGAAGGCGTTGCCTTCATTCCCTGCCTTCTGCACCCATTGCCGTGGGATCACCCAATTCCTGCAGCAAGCAGGAACATCTGACTTCCCCTTTCTAACATGCCCTAGGGCTGCACAATATAGCAGCACTTCCCAGTGAAATGTGAAAAGGAATAACTGGAGTTGGCTCAAAGAGGTGTTGAAAATCTAAGGAAATTGGACAAAAACAAACTGGCAACAGCTTAGAGGGATACAGTTCATATTTTTTGGTTACTTGAGTCTCCTGGGCTTCACAGTTTAATTTGAGCAAATGTTTCATTTGGCACTGCTGGTTGTTCAGTAGTTCTCCAGGCACAGGGACAAATATTTACGTCTCACTCATTTTGGTAGCAGAATTGCAAATCTTTCAATTACTGTATATTGGGAAGTTGTGCATGTGCCTTGTTGATATTTCATATCAGCTGCCTTCCCTACGTATTTATTTTAAAAAATATATAAAAATAAATCTGTTCAGAGTTCTAACATAAGACCCATATCTTTAAATCCCAGAATATTGTCCTTTCTATTCACTCCAAATCCATCAAGGAATTTGCTCTAACAGGCAACTGTTGAAATCCATGTACGGTTTTTATTTGTGTAATGAAATTGGTATTTTAAATGTATTCAGACACTCTGCATAGATTAAAATGGCTGGTGCTTGTGCAGTACCAGCTACTTGTGGGTCTCTAGTCCAATTAGCACCTCAGGACACTCCTGCAGTATTAAATAAGAGTAATAATTGCCTATGAATAAGCAGAGTATAAAGCAGGAGATAGAGATATGGCTTCTTAGTGACCTGTGTGCATTATGCCTCAAATCCCTTAATCAGATTTGTGCCACTTGATTCTTCCATCCGCAGAAATTCAGCTGGAGGATCAGGGCCTAAAGTAGTAAAAAATCAATTAATACGACTTTCTAATTTGTGCGGTTGACACACACAAAAAAAAAAAACCCGCATATAAATAGGGGACGTTTTTCTCCTGAAGAGGGGCCGTGCTGAAAGATTTTTTTAATTGGATTTTCATTGTGATTGACAGCGCTTGATTATGACAGTAACTTTATTTGGCTGGACTGTTAGAGCCCCCTTGTTCAGGGTGGGTTTTTTTTCTCTTTTTTTCCCCATCAAAGGCCTTTTTTCTCGGTGGCATTCCCGGCGGAGCCTGTGAAAGAGCCTTTTAGCACCTTTGTTGCCGCCATCCCTGGTGACGATTGGGCCCAGCTGGTTGCGGGTCGCAAAATGCGCCTCTCACAAAGAGAAATCTCCCTCGCCTCCATAATTTTAAGAGCCCCAGAAACCTGTTGAGGATTAGAAGTAGCTTTAGATGTGAAATGAGTGTTAAGTATTAGTAATCGGGAGATTAGGGCCCCGGGGACAACGGGAGATAAACAACCGCAATTAAGGCAAATCTGCCAGAGTAAACAAAATTGAGCAGAAACAGATGCCCTCGCCATTTTGGGGGATTGATTGGAGGGCACCGAGGAATCGATTTTTGTCTTGTTTACACTTCCAAACCCCGGTGATAAACTGGGAGGCTAAATATTTCATAGCGCCTGATTTTAGTTAATTTTTCTCGGCTCCTCACAGTGACCAGGCCCGGCCTCGCTCAGCCTTCACAGGGAGCAGCTAATTGCCTATGAAGGGCCCCTGTGTTTAAATGGGCTTGACAGGAATTTAAATTTTGTTTCAATCAACCTCTGTGCTCACAGCCTGCTCCAGTTTCTAATTTTTAAATTAAACATGATTTTTTTTTATTTATTTTTTTTAAGCCGCGGCCTCCCCTCCGGAGCCGGCTGCTCGCGCTCCCACCCGGGGCAGCGCTCGGAACGCGCGGCTTTATTCGGGCTGGAACACCAAAACACAGCCGTGGAAAAGTTCATTGTCCCATAAATGTGCATCTGCTTGCTCAGATTTGACGGGAAAGGTTGGGGGAAACACTCAGCTGGTGTAAATCGGGATGAGCATGTGCCTGCTGGGCTGGGGAGAGCCAGGTTTCCACCAGGGAGAGGCTCCCTGTTGGATTAAAATACAGCTCTGAGAGTGGAAATGGTGTTCGTGGCCTCGGTTGTTGTTCAGTGACCTTGGGAGAGATTCAAAGGAATTTATATTTTTTTTCCCAAGCCAACTAGTGGTGATATATTCTGCCTTCTCTGTGTTTTCAGCAGGGCTCTGTGCATTTATTCCAACATCGTTTCATACCTGAGCTTTCTCTGCTCCTCAGACGAGGGGATTTGGCAGCGCGCTCACCTCGATCGTTTAATACTTTATTTAGTCCCTTTACAAAGCCTGGCAGACATGAGGATGTTGTTCTGCACTCTGTGCAGGCAGTGTGTAGCCATGGAATGCAGGATGATCATAGTGGTACTTTTAAAAACAACTTGTTCATTTGCAGAAACTTCATCACAAAAATGCTAACGAAGTACGAGCTGTTTCATTCTCCCGTTTTGCTTCCAGCCACATCATTTTCAGGGGGTGTTTTGCTTTTGTTAATTGTTGTTATTTGTGTGTGTGTGTATGCACACAGCATTTTCTTCTCCAAGATTTGGGTGAAAAACATTTAGGAGATTGTTTCAGTTTACTTCAGCTTAGTAATTTGCTTAGCAATTTTTTTTTTTCTCAGTAGAAAAACTTGGGGAAAACAGTTGTTTTCTTCACCCTTCTCTCCCAGTTTAGGGGAGCACTTAGTCCTCATTTGAAGGAAGCGCTGTAGGGAACATTTAGTCCTCATTTGAGGGAGATACTGTAGGGAACATTTAGTCCTTGTTTGAAGGAAATACTGTATCAGCTTTTAATTCCTGACGAGCTCCGTTCGGTGTCACCGAGACCATTCCTGTGCTGGAGCTGAGGACGCTTCTGCAGGTGCAGCTCCATCAGCAGAGGAGTTCAGGTCAGGTGTGCCTTTCTGGTGTGCATCTCTGCTCTTTGCAAGCCCCCACTCTTTCATTCTCATCACAGCCAGGTCTTGAAGCTCATGAATTGCATCGATTTCAAATGAAACCGCACCAGAAGATGTGCTCCAGGCACACACCTAATGAGCTCCAGCTACTAATGGGCACTGAGGCCACAAACCAGACCAGAGCTGGGCAAAAGTCAAACCTCTTCCATCCCTAAAATGTTGCACCAACCATTTCACTCAGCAGATCTGCTTCTGTTGTCGACAGCTTGCTAATGTTGACAGACTCTATCAGCCTTGGGCCACTCTCCCCATTCCTCTTCTACAGCTCTTCTTAACCTCAGCAGCACTTGCAGAAGTAAACTCCAATTAGATTTCGGTTGCTTTAGTTTGTTTTAAGAGTCATAACACAAAAACTGAAATACCTTAGCTGGAAGCTGGCTCGTTTTTAGCTGAGCAGCACGAGGAATGCCAAGGACAGTTATCGGTTTAACAACAAATATCAAAAGCAGAACTGCTGTGGAAAGAATGATCTGCAGATGGGCAAATAGATTCCTCTGTGCCACAGCCAAACCCTAAACTCTGTAGTAAATTTAAGTCCAGTCTATAGCACAGGAAGGGAACAAATAGCAGACCCAGGGTTCTGCACTAGGAGGGGTTGAGTAGTTTGAAGTCAGGTCCACCCTGTGGAGTGGAGCTGCTCCAATTCCCACTGTTCTGACCTGAAAATTCCCTCTTGACCCTTTGTCTGGTGATGAGTTGCCAGCTTGGACACATCAGTCAAGTGCACAAGGGGTCTCAGAGGTCCGGTTTGGGGTCACCGGCTGTCCAAAGCCTGGAAAAATAATACTTTAATCATAACGAGGGATCTGGATGGCTGTTTAAAAATGGAACTTCAGGTGAGGTGTGTAGACAGTGGCTCTTCAGATTAAGGTGTTGAGGTCTAAGTTAAGCTCATCCACCAGGCCTGGGGACTGTTGTTATTTGAAGTCAAATTGTGTAAATTGCAGGAGAGTTTTGGTGCCTCAACAAAACTAAACCAGCTGCAAATCGCTTGCAATGAACTTCGTCATATAAAAACAAAGAAAAATGCATTGGTGAAAGTCAATCTGAAATAGATAAATAATAGGGGGAAAAAAACCTACGGAAAGAATAATTCTCAAATAAGAAAAAAAGGTAAGGAAGAAATATAACTCCAAGGCTTCACTGCTTAGTTGTGTTATCCATTTATCTTTGTTTTGTATCATCTTTTCACTGTCTTGCATATCGTCAGAGGGATAAAATCATTAGTGTGCTAATCTAGGTAGCCATAGTTCTAAGGCTGACCTAGGCTAATCTGCCTTTGCAATTTCAAGAACTATGTTTGACTCCTCTGAAAGTAACCTTAAATTGTAGTCTTGTAAGAATTCCAGAGCTGTATCCTTCACTCCTTCTCCTAATGAGGTTATGACCAAATGCTCATTATAATTGCTTTAGACTCCTTTTAATTTTCAAGCTTATTAATCATAAGAAGAGTTATTTAAAATTGCATAAATTAATCTTAGATTAAAAGCCCATCAAAGCCTCGAAACAATTAAGAATAAGTAGGATTTCCCTGGGGCAGCAAGTTTTATTTTAATAGTGTAGTCAGGTGGATATCAGAACATTGAAGTATGGTAGTGATTAATGTATGCAAAATTTAAATGAGAGTTTTTAAATGGCAAATCTAAATCACATATTGACCTAACTGTAGGCTTTAACTGCATTGTCTGTCATATATTTAAACTGTTTAGTAATCAACATTTTAATTACAGTGTATGTTAGGGAGGCCATGCAACAAACAAAACTCCCCACTTCCCGACATTGCGCGTGGAGCTGCTGAGCAGGCTGGGCTCTGCTCTCAGCTGTGAGAGCGAGGAGGGAGCAGAAACTTCCACGAGAATAATCAGGCTTGGTTTTCCTAATGGATGTGTTCTTGTTCCTGCGTCATCTCCCCCCAGAAAACGCCACTGGTCCATGCTGGGAGTGTCCAAGGTTGGACGGGGCTTGGAGCAGCCTGAGGTAGTGGGAGGTGTCCCTGCCCAGGGCAGGAGTGGTACTGGATGGGCTTTAAGGTCCTTCCAACCCAGGCCATTCCATGATTCTGTGATTCCATGATTCCAGCCCCTGCTGTGGGGCTTTTTCTCCAGCACCCAGCCGAGCACAGGCTCTGGGGATGCTGGAAGCGTCTCCAGCACAGCGAGCACAGTCCTTGCCCTCAATAGTCGCTGTTCTGAGAACAGGAACAGGGAGAGAGAACTGGGCCAGTGAACACTCGGTCCCAGATCAAGCACAGCCTTGCAAGTCCTGAGGAGGAGCTGGAATTTTAGGGTTAAGCTCGATCTGTGATCTGCAATCCCATTGCTGCAGGTGCCGTATGGAAGAGACAAGGAGGCTGCAGCTGACCTTGCTGCAGCTTTGGGACACTGGGGACACTTTGCAGACACACATTCTGAGCTTCCCAGTCCCTGCTGTTCCAAGCACTTCAGGTGCTCACACTTTCATTAAAAGGTTTAAAAAAAAGCAACCAAAATTTCCAAAGGAAAACAAGAGATGGAGCAGCTGGATCACAGTTAAACAGTGTCTTGCAGGGTCCTTTCGCCCGTGGGTACCTTCTGTGTCTCCATGGATTAACCTGTGTTCAGCCTTCAGAGTTTTTACCCCGCTCAAGCCTTGGAAGCTGCGTGGAGCATCCCCTGAGGATGCCCTGCCACCTTCTGTGCCTGTGAATTAACAATGTTTTGGGAGTCGGCAGTGAGAGTATTGGCCTGAGGATTCCTCGCTGCTATTCCTGGCTGTGGGAGCCGCAGTTGGATACTGTGGATAGCTGGCACAGATAATTAGAACAGCATTTAGTGTGGCTTGTCCTTGGAGGCAGCAGCTCGAGATGGAAAATCCTCCAGCACTGGAGGCAGGGGTGGAGTGATGAAATCCTAACACGTGCTGAGGTCACTGCAGGGGGACCCGGGGTCAGTTCAGGGTTTGAGTTACTCAGCACTTGGTGTTTCCAGGAGTCCTGGGAAGCTGGTGCGGCTCCAGAGCTGAGCTTTGTGCTTGTCCTGTTGGAGGTCTGACTTGTCTCCCATTAAACATGAGAATGGGCAAGAATTTCTCCTCGAGTCCGTGCCCTCAGTTAATTACAAGAGCTGTAAATAGCACCGACACCTCAGTAGCAACGGGAGAACCAACTGGGGTGTGCTGTTGGACAGCCAAGTTGGAATTTTTTGGAGTGGGAGGGATGAGCTGCCAGCCAGGCTTTCCTGATTTAACATTTGCACAGTGGCTTTCCTTTGAACAAAGCCACCTGGAGTGGGGGAAGGCATGGAACATCCCACCTGCTGTGGGAGTATAAGGAATTTGTTGGTTTGGTCGCGTTTCCCATGGAGTTAAGAGCTGGCAGGGCTGGAATTCTGCTGAGGGCCTGGAATTCTGCTCAGGTGAAATGGGTGCAGAGGCAAAACAGATCCCAGGCGTTCAGTGGAGCGCTGGGTCAGAGGATGCTCTTCCCATTCCCAGCTCCTACTGCCAGGGGAGCCTTACAACTATCACCAGGAATTAGGGAATGGCAGGGACGGGGAGCAGCTTCCAGTTTTCACTTTATTCTTAACAGGTGCCGTGTTTTGTGCAGGAAAAGCTCAGTGTTGCTGCATCTGATGCACTCAGAGCATGCCAACACCACCCAATAAACTGCTGCATCGCCCTCCTCATCCCCCCTTGAAAAAATTGCAGGTTAAGCAGCCAGTGAGCTTCCCTTAAAGCAGCCTGTAGCCAGCAGTGATATTTATTTTCTCTATTTGTTTAAAGCCTGTGAAGACTGTGGTTTCCTGCACACTGTCCTGATGGAGCCCTGACCAGCGAGCGTGCAATGCCCCCAGCCCTAATGTGCCATTAATGATAGGTTAATGTAGAGTATAATGTTTTTTGGACTATGGGTTCATTACACTTCTGAGTGCAAGGTCCTTCTGCAGAGCGCCCAAGGTCCCATTGCATTATATCATGCAATAAAAATACCCTTTTCATATCACACACTAATAAACTGTATTTGAAATGCTGTCTGAGGGCACTGCCATTGTCTTGATAGGCTGTGTCCGCAACAGTTGGGATCTTTTTATTGTGTTTTTTTTGTTGTGCCGAGTTCAAAATTTTTTAATGGAATGCAGAATTTGTCTGTGCTGCTTGGTCATAAATGGAGGACAGGCCTTCAGCTGCTCGGGCTGGGAGGGTTCCTGGAAAAATAGATGTGAAAAGGGTGGCACCATTGCAACCAAAGCAATGCCACTCATTTCCCAACCTTCCTTGCATAAGCATGAGGAATTTTCTTGTCATTCCTAATTTCCTGCCCTCCCCAATCAACCTCTCACTGTCCCAGGGGAAAAAATATAAGGAGGTGATGAGGGTTAGATCTGAGGCACTGCAGGAATATCCCTGACCACCATTTGGGATTCAGGTTCCTGCCCTGTCCTCATCCCTCTCATGTTCTGTGTCCCGGGAAACACGGCCCTGTCATTTTTGGAGATTTCCAAGGAAATCGGTGGCTGGCTGGCATTTCACATTGGGAATGTGCTTTGTCACCATTCCAGGCTGTTTCTCCAGCCCTCATGAGGAATGGAACCCTCACCATTCCTGCCTGTTTCCTGGACCTTTACACCAGTCTCACATAAACACTCACTTCTTTTGCGCCTGGACAGTGCTCTGAAATGCCAGGCATTGCTTGAGGGGTGTTATTTATGGTCTGCCTGCCCTTTGGCATCGGCCTAAACCTCCTTGGTGCTCCCCAAACACAAACATTTTATGGTCAGAGGATCCTGTTTATGGGAGAGGCTCTCCTAGAGCTTTGCTGTTCCCTGGATTTGTGTGAGAGGCAGTGTAAGCTGTTACCTGTGCTTCAGACTGAGGGGCTGAAGGGATTCAGGGAGCCCAGATTTGGGGCTGTGGGTGATGATGTTGTGTCCCAGGGGGAATTTCGTCTCTCCTGGACTGTTCATCCACCTGGAGCAGAGCTGCACGTGGGCACTCAGAGGTAGAAAAGGCCCATGGATCTGCAGCCTTGCCCAGGGTGCCACGCAAAGTCTGTGGCAATAAGCTCGGGCTGGGTTATTATCAGAAACAAAGATTTTTTTAGGCCAGAGGAGAAGGCCGTGAAAGCAAATAGCTGAATTTTAGGGGTAGGTAAAATCATGGAACTGTTACCCTTGAATAATGGCGATTTAATTGACTGGGCTAAATGATTGATGGCTGGTGAGCAACGGGTTGGAATTACCAGGGCTGTGTGTTCAGGGGGGCAGTGCCCTTTTAATTTCCTGTCAGATATTTAAATCATTCACATCCCCCTCTGCGAGGAGCTCCCCTGTGAAAGAGTTAACCTGTCTGGTGGGACACTGCAACTTGAGAAATGTACCCTTTATCAAGAGAACCAGATGAGACAAGTTCATTTAAAAAGCCTGGTTTGTCATTGTTTATCTAATTTTCGGGGTTGACACACAAAATTAGGCTGGCTGACACTCACTCGGGGCCAGCCCTGGCCCTGTCCTGTCTGACCTTTCCAGCTCCAAGCTCTGTGCACTCCAGCAGCCGCTTCCCACTGCCTGCAGGATTCCCAGTGCATCCCACCAAGCCAGGGCAAGGCACACCAGTACCAAGCCAGTAAGAAAAACCAGTTTGGTGCTGGATTTTCAGCCTGTTTCCTGCCGGCTGTGCTGATTTCCAGGTATTTTTAAGGCTGAATATTGAAAAATTGGGAAAGAGGTGGTTATTGCTTTGTTGTGACCATGTGTAGGACTCTTGAGGAAATAGGAAATACACAGGGATGGGATCATGTGTCCCCAAAAATAAAGCTGTGCGTGCCACACCAGGCAGTGTCACCTCACCAGGAACTGGTCCCTGCAACAGAACATGCATTTCAAGCTTCCCCACATTTACCTTTTCCCAGTCTTCCCTTGCAATAAATCCCTACAGGAATATTTAAGTACAGCAGGTTGCTGGGTTTGGGTGAGAACATATTGCTCACTCCTGAAGTCAGGGCTGGGACTTGTGTTTGTGGCTGAGACAGGCACCAGGATTTATTGACAGTGCCCAAACTACTGGGGCTTTCACTGCCTCCTCTCTGAGGTGACAGCTCTGTCCTGCTGCTGCATTTCTGCTTTAGTGGTTCGGACTTTTATCCGGGTTTTTTCCTTATTCTTCCTTCCCTCCCTATCTCATCTCCCTGCCCTTCCTCTCCTCCATCCTTTTCAGAGGTGTCTCCAGTTTAAGGCACTGCTTCCTGAGGTCCGTGCACTTTGGGTGATGGCTGCACTGCTCTGGGTGCCTGGAAAGGGGGAATGTGGGAGCTGCTGAGTAATGACAAAATGTGGAGAGCAGGGCTGAGTTTATGGAGAGGTTTCTAAGAGAGAGGAAACCACTGCAGCCGCAGTGCTGGAGACCTTGGAGGAAAACTTAAATAATTCCCTGAGACATTTTTGGGAGCTGAGCCAACTGCAAGTCCCTCTTCTGTAGTTTGTGCTGATTTTCACTCCAAATCCTGCTGCAAACAGGCCAAGGCCAGGTTTGATGGACTCCTGCGTTATCCCCAGCTCTGTGTGGTTCTTTGATAAATGTTTTTATTGCAGTTGCAGGTGCTGCTGAGTGAGGTCAGGTATTAAAAGCAGCAAAGTGTGTTTAGAAGTAGCTTTTGGCACAGGCCATCCATGAGCACTGGACATCTTTGGGCCACTTGTGTCCTCCTTGTTTTTGATGCTTGACCTGAAAATGCTGCAGGTTGTGCACCAAGATTTGCAAAGATGGGTCCTACTGAGCTTTGGTGGAAATCTCTGTTCTCCCATTCCCTGTTTAAAAACAACTCAGAAAAATCAACCACCAGATTTTGAAAAACAGCTTCTAGTAAAAACATCCCTTCAGCCTCAGAAAAATCCTCACTGGAGCAGGACGGTGTAAAAATACAGGAAATCTGAAGAGTAGTTTGGAGTTAAACTTACTCCTAGGGAGAAAAGTGTGGAAGCCCCCAGGTTTTGGTGGAATATCCTCACAAAACAGAGCAAACAGGGTGAGCAGTGTGGAGGGCTGAGGTTTCATAGCTGAAATTTCACTCGGAGCAGCTTAAATGCAGGGCTATCGTGGGTGTGGGATGGCTCTGGCTGCGGGGGTCTCTCCAGCCTAAAGGAGATTCATGGAGAAGGGACTGGCTGGAACACCTGGGTTTAATTGCCCCCATGCATCTGCTCTGCCCTGTCTGTGCCTCCTGATTATTCTCTCCTGCTTCTCTCTGGTGTCCTCGGCTGTTCTGTTTAGGGCTGTGTTGGAGATAAAAGCATTTACCTTATTCCTGCACTTTTCCACCCAAAAACACCTCAGTGCTGGGCAAAACACCTTGTCCTGTCACTCCCTGCCTTGGCCAAAGTCCCTCTCCAGCTCTCCTGGATGCCCCGTAGGCCCTGGAAGGTCGATGCACATGAAGGATGCGCGGGGCACTGTTAAAAGAGAGGAATTTTAGGAGATCACACACCTTTAGAAGCAGAGGAGCAGATTAATGCAGTTTTTTGGGGTATCATTTTACCCAAACACCATTCAGCAACTGCACAGCTGTCCTGGAAGGGGGCTGGGTCAAAACACAACGAGAAAATGGAGTATCAACAAAAAGTAATGAGGATTTCCAGGGAGTGCTGGGCCGAGGCCTCTGTGAGGAGTCCGGGCTCCTCCTCCTGCTTGGAACAGGCCGTGTGGATAACACGGATGCAGGAGGAAGCTCCCTGGCTTGAATCAGTGCTTTACTGCATTTTCATGGCTGTAACCACGGGATGCCCCAGTGTATTTCTTTTTCCAGAAGGGCTGTGTTTCTCCTGGCTAACCCTGCCTGTCCCCCTTTGCAGGGCCACCCCTTCATCGTGCAGTACAACGACGGCAACGCCGAGGTCGTGTCCATGTGGGTGTGCAGGATGCTGGAGGAGCGGCGATCCCAGGGACCACAGTGAGCTCTGCGGCATCCCGAGAGCTCTTCCTGGACCAGGATCACCGGCCTTGGACTCGCAGTTTATCCAGATCATGTTTTACTCCAAAGATTCCCTAGAAGCATCAACAAAATCAGGATATTTGTTGGCTGCCTTTTCACATTAAGGAATTTTCTTCCCATGTTTCTTTTGTTGCTGAGCAATTTCCAGATTATCTTCAGTTATACTGTACACAGCCTTAAAGCAAGTATTTTATATGTCTATTTTTGGGTTACTGAATGTACTATTTCCTGACTCCAGAGTATTTTTTAACTGTTGCTCCTGTCCAAGTGGCACTCCGAGCGTCCAGAGGGTTTCCTGAGGAGTTGGTGGCTGTCTCCGCGTGCAGGCAGCCACAAAATGCTGGGTTTAAGTGTAAAACAAAAGCAGACAGACAAAAAAAGAGAAATATCTGGGCTTGCCCACCCTGTGAGGAGGTGAGGGGTGTCAGGGGGGTCAGCATCACACCAGTAAATGACTGGGAGTGCCCCTCTCTGCCCCCAGGGCCAGCTGCTGGGGATCAGGATTGCTGGGAGGGTCAAACATGAGGAGCATCCATGGTCAGGCTCTGCAGACCGATCCCTGAACCAGAAAGGGTTTGCTGAGGTGGAAAGGTGAGGTGAAAGAGGGCAGTGCTCTGCTCTGGAGCCAGGCTGGGAGAGCTGGGAATGTTCACCTGGAGAAGGGAAGGATCCAGGGAGAGCTCAGAGCCCCTTCCAGGGCCTAAAGGGGCTCCAGGAGAGCTGGAGAGGGACTGGGGACAAGGGATGGAGGGACAGGACACAGGGAATGGCTTCCCACTGCCAGAGGGCAGGGATGGATGGGATATTAGGAAGGAATTGTTCCCTATGAGGGTGGGGAGGTCCTAAATGCCCAGAGAAGCTGTGACTGCTCCATCCCTGGAATGTTCCAGGCCAGGCTGGGTGAGGCTTGGAGCACCCTGGGATAGTGGAAGGTCTCCCTGCCATGGCAGGGGGTGGCACTGGATGGGCTTTAAGGTCCCTTCCAAACCATTCTGGACTCCGTGATTCTCCTGAACAGGGAGTAGGTGCTGCTGGAAGATCCCTGCCGGAGCTGTGGCCTCTGGCTGCAGAGGGAGAGCAGCCCCTGGAATCTGCAGGGAGCAGCAGCAGTGGTGATGGGGTGAGATCCTCCTGAGGAAGCCAAGGGCCACAGCTCCTGCTTGTGCAGCATCCCCTAGGACTGTGGGGGCAGAGGGCCAGCACAGAGGGACCCTCATGTCCCAGGAACTCCTGCCGGGTTTTCCTTACTGTCCCAGCAGCTCCTGGCTTGCCTGGAAGCCTCTTGCCTTCCTCAGCTCTACCTTGATCCCTGATTTTCATCCCTTGGAGTCGCTGCAGGGTGGCTGCAGCTGGGTCAAGCACAAGCTCCAGGTTTGCTGTTCCAGGAATGATTTCAATGTCTCTGCTGGGTGATTCTGGCTCCTGCAATTCCTGTGGATGCTTCCACAACAGACCGACACAGTTCGGATCAGTCCTTGTGTTAAGATGCTTATTAAAAGGAAAAAAAAACAATAAAAGGCAGATGTGAGAGGCAGGTTTGGGGTGAGTGAGCTGGGTGGGAGGAGGTCGGGGTTTGTTTGCTTGTCTTTGCATTAGAAATAAACTTTTGCTAAAAAAAAAAAGACTCAGGTAGTTTATTTTATACCTGCAGCTCAAACCCCCCCACAGTTCAGTGAAATATTCCTCCTGAACCACTGCAAATCCTAAATGTTATTCTGGAAGCAGCCTGGAAAAGACTTTGTTTCCTTCCTTGGAGGGATCGTTTGTCTTCTTTTGAAGTGTAGAGGTTGCAGGCATGAACTTACAGACTAAAGTTTGTCTTAATTGCTCTGATGTCACAACCTCGCTGGCAGATAACAGCGCAATGAATGAGCCAACAGCCCCCGTTCCTCCAGGTCCTTCTGCTAAAGTGAGACAAATTCCCTCCCTGTGAGCCAGCCACGGCATCGGCGGCGCTGCCATTTATTTATCCCTAACTGTTTGCCTTAGCTTTCCCTGCATAAAAGGGCTCTCTCTCGGATTCAGTTTAAAACTCGGCAAACCCAAGGGTTTTCCTCCTGCTTCTCCTGGCAGAGAGATCCGGAGGGGAAGACTCACCCTGACAATCCCTGTGGGATGGAGCTGGGAAGAATCTCCTGGCTAAGGTGCTGCCGGAGTTATAATTCACTTGCTGGTTCATCAGTGTAATCAATCCAGCAATCGGGGAACTTTGTGGTCTCCGTCACCTTTCCTCTCCCAAATCCTTGGATTCAGTGCAGCCAGGGATCTGCTCGTCTGCCCCGCTCCCAGCACCACGTGTGGGGGGAACAGGGCTGGGTGAGAGAGCAGAGGGAAGTTTGGGATTAACCAGCTCCTCTCAGCCTTGCTGGCATTCCCAGCTGAGCAGCAGTGAGCTTGGACCTTCCCAAACCACCACCTCCTGCTTGGATATGGGGTCTGGGGGTGGTTTGTCCCCACGGGAGGTGTGGACCCCAATTCCTGCCACCACCCATCAGCACCGAGGGGCACAGGTGAGGGCGAGGGGCAATGCAGTAAATTGGGCCAGGGTTTAGCTCTGCGGGGTGCCCCCACCCACAACAAGGTCTGTACCCAGCCCAGGCTTGTGGGATCCAGGTGAGCCCAGCATGGGGCACCTCAGCAGTGCAGGGACCCCCAAACCTGCCCGAAGGGATCCCCTGGGATGCAGCACCCCTGGGCTGCTTTGGGGCTGAGGAAATCCTGCCTCCGTGCACTCAGAGATGACTTTGAGGTGGCCAAGACAGGAAACATGCCCCAGGCTCTGCCTTACATGCAACGCCATCGTGTCCCCAAAATCTCCAGAGAGGGGAATGAACCCCCAGGGAGATTTTCCAGGCAGGGCTGAAGTGCTGGGTGCTGGGAAGGGGCTCAGCAGTGCTGCTCTCCACGAAGGCAGGAGCTGATCCGGGGCTGCCTGGGGACGCTTTCCCTCTCTCCTCTTTCCTGCTGCAATGTTTTGGGGTCTGAATCGGGGCATTTCTTGGCTGGAAAGGTTGCAGGAAATGCAGCAATGTTCCACCCGCCTCTCTGTCTCCCCTCCTATAACCTCATGGGATGATTCCCATGGGAGTGTGGATGAGGGAAAAACGGATTATGTCTCATCTGTGACAAAACTTCCAACATGTCCCACATTTCCCACATTTCCCATTGCCAGGCAAAGCTCCTGTGAGAAGAGCCCGTGGAAGTTTGCCTTTAAACTCAGCACAGAATTGGCAAATATTTTCTTTCTCGTACCCCGGGGCCAAACCCATCCCGCTGTCAGCATTCCAAAGGCAAAGCGTCCGTCTTTGTTTTCCAAAGAACAGCCTGAAAGGCCGGGGCTGCGAGGGGTCCTTTACCTGTGCCTGTCCTTCGGCTTAACGCCGGCAATGCGATCGCTTTAATAACGGAGCAATCACCAGAAACAGCTCTCGGGAGCTTCATCTGATCCCTCGGATACCCGAGAGGAAAAGCAAACGGGAGGATTGAAGCTGGGAGGGGCGTGTGTGCTTTCCTGCCTCCCGGAGCTGCGTGGTCCTGCAGGGAAAGTTCACCTGGAGGCATCCGTGGAAAAGGGATGGACCACGGGAGGTGGTGGTGCAGGGAGAGTGTGGGCAACCTATGAAGCAAAACCTGGGAATTTGGGGCTTTGCTGGAATAAAAAAAAACTCCTGCAGGGAGCAAAATCCGCTGGTGGAGAGCGAAGGCTCTGGGAGAGCTACGGGAGAAGCTGCTCCGTGGTGCCAGCGGGGCTTTGGCTGGGGGCGAGGAGGGGGCGATGCCACCGCAGCGGGCACTGGCCTCTCTCGGCTTCGTGGCTCCCGCTGTGCCCCGTCTGCCCAGCGCTGCCCCCGGGCAGGACAATCCAGGAGCCGTCACATCCCACGGGAGCTGCTCCTGGGCCTCCCGGGAGCCGCAGCCTCGGCTGGGGAGGGACAGGAGGGCGGAGGCAGGTCAGGGACTGTTCCCGGTCGTGGCTCCGCTCTGCGGGGGCTGTCGGTGGCTGCTGCCGGGGCCCCGGGGCGCACGCACAGAACCCCTTCGGCCTCTTTGGGCAGGGAACAGGAGCAGCAAATCCCATCTCCAGGGTGCTCCAGGGGCCCCCAGGCTGCTCAGCTTCTTGGGGACAGCTCCGTGCAGGGGCTCCTGCTCGCACTGCCGTTGGGATGTGGCGCCCGCAGAGATAAACACAGAGATAAACTCGGGGACACCCGCGGGGGACCCGTCCTTGCCCAGCTGCCACGGCCCGGCCCGTCAGGGAACAAACACATCCCAGGTGTCCCCAGCTCCTGTAGAGCTGCAGAGGACTCAGCTGCGGCCCCTCAGCCTCTCCGGAGGTGCCCCTCTGCAGCCCTGGCAGGGTATTTATGGGTGACTCTGCCCGGGGGAACCAGGCAGGGACCAGCCCGAGCCCCAAGTGCTGCAGCCGGATGGGAGCGACGTCCCTGTGGTGACAGCCAGGCCTGGGGCAGAGGGGCTCTCCGGGGGAGGAGCTGGAGCCCACTGAATGAGGGTGAGATCCTGAGCTGTGATCGGTGTTTTAGGATAAGTCATCTTCAGCATTCCCGGGGGACTCACAGGCACCGTGGGGCAGAAATCTGGAGCGATGGGGGGGATCCCCTGAACTTTGTGGCCTCCTCCTGCTCCCCCAGCTCACCAGCACTGCACTGCCAGCCTGGGCTGGGAAAACCTAACGGGGAAAAGGAAATTTTTAAATCTCCAATTACAGTATTTGGTCACATCGAATAAAAAAAGGTTGTGCAAGCTGCTCTAGTGGAAGGTGTCCCTGCCCATGGAGGTGGGGTTGGAACGAGAGGAGCTTTAAGGTCTCTCCTAACTCAAAGCAGCCACAGCGAGTCTGTGATCCTGTGCCTTTCCCGTCGGGAAGCTGCAGCCGGCGCGGCTGCCGAGGAGCTGCGCTGACCCGGGGCTGCGTTACCTTCAGCAGAGGGTACGTCCATAAACCACACGTGTGCGCTCAGGACAGGATTTATGGATTGAGCCTTCCTGGCTCCTGGAGCGGCGGCCGCCTCCCGGTCCCCCGCTGCGGCTGCTGCCGGCGCCGGGCCCGCGGTGCAAGTTCAAGGTTTGTCAGAGCCGGGGAGCCCGGGAGGTGTTTAATGGCAAATGGATGTCTGGGGCTTTTATGGGCAGGAGGAGGAAAACTTCCCCGCAGCCGAGGCAGAGCTGCCAGGCCCACACGCAGGTGAGTGCGGGTCCATCCCGGAGGGAGCCCGGCTGGCCCCGGCACGGCACAGGCGGAGGGAATCGCTGCCCTCGGCTCGTCCCGCTCCATCCCTGCGAAGGTGTTTGGTTTAACCTGATCAATAAAGTCGTGTCTATCGATCCCGCACGCCGCGTTCCTCCGCAGCCCCACGGCCGCTCCGGCTCAGGGAAATCGGGAAGGTTCAGAGCCGCAGGGATGGCGCGGGGAGGGTTTGGGTGGCCAGAGAGGTGAGGGGCAGGGGACAAGGTGGCAGCAGCTGCGAGGGTTGGACAGCACAGCGGGGTACCTGAGGCAAACTGAGGAGAGCCGGGGGTTGTGTTGTGGGTATGGAGGGTGTGAGGGGCCAAGGGGGTGTCATGGGGTGCACAGAGGGGGGGGAATGGCGGGAGAGGTGGTGGCCGTAGAAAAGGGGGTGCACGGTGGGAGAGCCGGGGCGCACAGAGAAGGTGCATCGGGGTGGGGGTCAGGTGTGCCTAGCTCTAGGAAGTGATCCCGGGGAGCACCGAGAGGAACCCCCAGGCTCCCCGGGGATTGCAGGGCAGGAGCCCCGCACGGTCCCGGTGCTCCCCCCGCCCCGCGGGGGCTCAGCAGCCGGGTCAGGCGGAGTGTGCCCGGCCTGCAGAGAGCCGCCACCCGCTCCCTTTGTCAATGTCCAGTAATTAAAATGTCACCGTTTAATTTTCAGGCCTCTCGGAGCAATCTTTTCCTAATAAAGAGTCTAATCGAAACGCTCCTTCCCCCGCCTCGGCGGGCAGGGCCGCGGAAGAGGCTGCGGAGGTGCAGAGCCGCCGCGGATCGATGGAGAGAAGCCCGGATTGATCGGCCTCTAAAATTAAATTTATTGGGGTCATGGTTTTATATGGTGCTGATACAACTGTTAAATGGGGAACATTCATTTCCAATAGGAGGCGTTTATTAAACTTCCACTGAATTAGACCGCCGTGATTTATGTGGCAATCTCGGCTCAGCCCTCCAGGAGCGCGGGGCCTTCCGCGCCCGCCACGCGTGATTATTTATTTATACACCCGTGACACGGCTCCCTAAGTTTTAACCTAAATTATCCACCGGCTTCGGCTGCCAGCGGCACCGGCCCGGGGAACGGGGAAGGGTGAGGGGTCCCGTCGGGGCGCAGCGCCCTCCCCGCCGCCGGCGGCCCCTCCGCGCCCCCCGGCCCCGGGGGTGCCCCCGGGGGTGTCCCCGGGGGGGTCCCCGGTTTGGGGGGCGGCGGCGCCCGCAAACGTCCCGGCTCTCGCGTGCGGCGATCGTTGAGCGTTAATTAGAAATTCATTACAATTAAAAGCCGCGCGCACACGCCTTAATTACATCTGATTTTTAATTCCGAATCCGTGTTTACACAGTAAGCGAGACGTACCTCCTGATTATCCCCAATACTCTTTATACTGTACTAATTATGTAAATTAAACCTAATTAACTGACAAAAACTGCAGTCAATTCAACTGTTAAAAGATACGGCGGTTGCGAGGAGCGGGGCGCCGGCGGGGAGCGCGGCCGGGGCAGCGGGGCCGGGGTCGGGCCCAGGGCCGTTCCCCGCCCCGGGGCTCCGCGCCGCCGTCGGGGCGAGCCGGAGGCCGCCTCCGCCGCTCCGGGCTCCGGCCGAGCTCTGCGGGCACCGGGGCAGCGGCACAGCCCGGGCACGGACACGGCGGAAGGGATCGGGGCAGAGCCGCATCCTCCCGGAGCCCCCCCCCCTCTCCTCCCGGCCCCACGACGCGGCCCCGGCGGTACCGGCTCGGTCCGCGCCGCCGCCCGCTCCCGGTGCCTCGCAGCCCGGCGTGGCCTCGCAGCCGCTTCCGCAGCTCTGCGGGCGCCGAACGCCGTGGGAACACCCGAAACGCGGTGGCGAGCGGGGCAGCGGGGCCCGACCCGGCGCGGGAGCGTCTCACCGCGCTCCTGCCTCCGTATGGCTCGAGGAGGGGGGGCTGGGGAAGGATAAATAATTAAAAGGCGAGGAATAATTACCGGCTCGGGTTGCGATCATTGCGGGAAGGCCGCGCCGCAAGGCCCGGCCGGCAGCACCCGGTCCGCGTCGCCCCCGACGGGGCGGCCCGGGGGGAGCCGCGGCCGCTGTCCCGCGTGGGAGCGCGGCCGGAGCTCGGTTCAGCCGCGGAGGAGAAGGGTGGCTCCGCACCTGCGCTTCGCTCCGCGGCGGCTCCGCCGCATCTTCCCGGTGCCGCTGGTGATGGCGGGGAAGGAAGGCGCGGGGGCACACACAAAAGTGATAGCTGGGGGCTATCCGCGCCGTTATTAACTTCTGTTTGATCAGTGTAATTGCGCCGATCGCGGCCGGACGCGATGATTAATTACAGTTTAATTAACGTGGCCGTGACGAGCGCCTCATGCGGGAACCCAACCCGGGCAGGGATGCGGTTAGAGGCCCCCGCCACGCCGGCAGGACCGGCGGACACCGGAGCACCGGGTCCCCTGAGCCGCTCCGGTGTCGGCCGGTCCTGCCGGTGTGGCGTGAGCCCCCGTGGGGAACGAAAAACACGGGCTCGCCCCCCTCTGCCCTCTCCTCTCGGCGATTTCGTTGCCGCCCGATGTCCCCCCCTCGGCCCCGGTACCGCTCCCGCACCCGCGCCCCGCACCGGAGCGCGCATCCCGGCTGCGAGAGGGATGCGCGGTAGCAGCGCATCCCCGATTTCGATGGGGTCCCTCCGCCGCTCCCCCCGGGCTCCTCTTTTCGTTACCGCCCGCTCCCCACGCAAACTTTCAACGAGCATCGCTCCCCCCGGGATGGCGGCACCGCGGGAGGCGGGCGCGGGGGGGGACACGGGGGCGCGGAGCCCCACGCAGGTGCGGCGCGGGGCTGATCCCCGCTCTTACCTCGGGCAGCCCGGGCGGGTCCCCGCTCGGTGGCGGCCCCCCACGCCCTCCCCCCCTCCCGCTCCCTCCCCGTTCCGCCGTGCCTTAAAGCCGCGCCGTGATTGACTGGAGCGCATCGGTGATTGACGGCGGCGGGGTCCCGGAGGCCGTTAATGTAAATATGCTGGTGCTAAGTGGGTGTGTCTTCCCGTTATTTTAGCTGTCACCGGATCAATGTGCAGCGTCTCCAAGTACGGATCCGGATCCTCCCTCGGTGGCGCGGCTGGTCACTCGCTCTTGTTGCATCTCGCCCGGGCGGACGCGGCGGCGGCGGGGCGGGCGGCGGCCCCGAGGCGTCGGTGAAGGGCGCGCCCGCTGCCCGCCCGCCCCGCGCCCCGCAGCTTCGGCTGCCCCGGGAACGGGCTCGCTGCGGACGGGCCCCCCCGGCCGATGGCGGCCCCGGCTCCGGGCTGCGGCCCCTAGTCCCGAGCAGAGCCTGCACGTCCAGCCGGGCTCCGCGGCGCGGTGAGTGCGAGCGGGCGGCGGATGGAGGGGATGGGGATGAGAGCGGGGGGCGGAAAGCGGGGCGCGTTTTCGGGAGTCGCTCCCCGTTATTTTGTGCAATTACCACGGAAGCGGCTTAAGCACCGGGAGCCCTCCCCGCTAAGCCAATTTGCCTGGCTCGCTGCTGCCCTTCTGCTACGTGCGGCGGGTGCTGCCCGCCCCGGCCCCTAATCCGCCCGCGCCTAATCGCCTGCCGGGGACACGACAAAGGGGCTCCGGGCCACCGCGCCCGCCGCCCCGCTCCGCCCGCGGGCGCCGAGCGCCAAGTTTGGGCCCGCCCGCTCCGGCCCGGGGCTCGGGCTCCCGGGACGCGCTGGCCGCATCCTCCGGCGCGTTTCGTTGGAGCCCGCCCGGAGCCCGCCGCAAACCGGCACGGCACGGCCCGGCGAGCCGGCACAAAGGGAAGGGACGCGGCACCTCCCGGGGACTCGGCGAGGGAGGAAGCGGAGGTGGTGAACCCCCAGGATGCCCTTGCCCGGGGCTCCCGGGGCCGCTCAGCGGCGGGGCCGCGCCCGGCGGGCGGATGCGGCGGCGCTCGGTACCGGCGGCCGCGGGGCGGGGGATGCGCTCCGACCCCGCCAGACCCCTCCGGTCGGGGAGGGTCCTGCGGCAGCGTCCGAGGGGCTCGGGGTCGGGGCCGGTGGCGCCGAACGAGGAGAGGCTGGGCCGCGCGGCGGGGATCGGCCGGGCCGCGGAGCGGGGCCCCGGGAGCGGCGGGCCGGGAGCGGCGGCGGGGCCCCGGGAGCGCCTCTAACCTGCGCCTTTCCCCGATTTTGTTTTGCAGGGGCGTTTTGGGGGGGAATGGAGGCGATCGCCAGTCAGATGGGAAATGGGAGAGATGCAAGCTCCTCCCCAAATTCAAAGCAAGAGCTGCAGCCGTACCAGGGCTCCAATACCCTCAAGCCCAACCAAGTGGGTGAGACCTCCCTGTACGGCGTGCCCATCGTGTCCCTGGTCATCGACGGGCAGGAGCGGCTCTGCCTGGCGCAGATCTCCAACACGCTGCTCAAGAACTACAGCTACAATGAGATCCACAACCGGCGGGTGGCCCTGGGCATCACCTGCGTGCAGTGCACGCCGGTGCAGCTGGAGATCCTGCGGCGGGCCGGGGCCATGCCCATCTCCTCCCGCCGCTGCGGCATGATCACCAAGAGGGAGGCGGAGCGGCTCTGCAAGTCCTTCCTGGGCGAGCACAAGCCGCCCAAGCTGCCCGAGAACTTCGCCTTCGACGTGGTGCACGAGTGCGCCTGGGGCTCCCGGGGCAGCTTCATCCCGGCCCGCTACAACAGCTCCCGCGCCAAGTGCATCAAGTGCAGCTACTGCAGCATGTACTTCTCGCCCAACAAGTTCATCTTCCACTCCCACCGCACCCCGGACTCCAAGTACACCCAGCCCGACGCCGCCAACTTCAACTCCTGGCGCCGCCACCTCAAGCTCAGCGACAAGACGGCCACGGAGGAGCTGTCGCACGCCTGGGAGGATGTCAAGGCCATGTTCAACGGCGGCACTCGCAAGCGGACCTTCTCCCTGCAAGGGGCGGCCGCCGGCGGGCCCGGGGCCGGCTCCCCCGCCGCCAAGGCCGCCCTGCACCCGCCGCCGCCCGCCGGCCCCGAGCTCGCCCCGGCGCACAAAAGCCTCCGGTGCAGCGGGCAGGAGGCGGCGGGCGAGCGCGGCGCGCTGGGGCTGGCGGCGGCGCACGGCGGGGCCGCGGGCGCGCACGGCGGGGCGGGCGCGGTGCGCAGCTACCCGGTGATCCCGGTGCCCAGCAAGGGCTTCGGGATGCTGCAGAAGCTGCCGCCGCCGCTCTTCCCCCACCCCTACGGCTTCCCCGCCGCCGCGTTCGGACTGTGCCCCAAGAAGCAGGAGGAGGCGCTGGGCGGCGCGGGGGGCGGCGAGGCGGGCAAGGGCGGCGCGCTGCCCCCCGGCATGTTCTGGGGCCCCCCGCACCCTCACCCTCACCAGCCGGCCCAGCCGCCCCACCAGCCCGGCGCCGCCAAGGACACCGGCGTCTACCCCTCGTTCCCCGTGTTCTGGCCGGCCGCCGGCAGCCTGCCCGTGCCGCCCTACCCCGCGCAGAGCCCGGCCAAGGCGGCCGCCACCGCCGTGGTGGTGGCGGCGGCGGCAGCGGCGGCGGCGGCGGCGGCCGAGCCGGCGGGGCTGGCGGGGCGGCACGGGGAGCTGGAGGGCTCGGAGCCCTCGGGCAGCGGCCGGAGCAGCGCCACCCCCCAGGAGGGCGCGGGCGCGGAGGGCGAGCGCTGCCCCAGCGCCCTGTCGCGGGCGGCGGGCGAGGAGGAGCGCTCCGGGGACGAGGCGCTGCTCGCCCCGCTGCCGCTGCCCAGGAAGGGCAGTTACCTGTCCGCCTTCCGCCCGGTGGTGAAGGACGCCGAGAGCATTGCCAAGCTCTACGGCACCCGCGAGGCGTTCGGCGGCGCGGGCCCCCGCGGCCCCGGCTACCTCTCGCCGGACTTCCTCAGCGAGGGCAGCTCCAGCTACCGCTCGCTGTCCCCCGGGGGGGACACGGCCGAGGAGCCCGAGGTGGACGTGGAGTCCAACCGCTTCCCGGAGGACGAGGAGGAGGAAGCCGCCGCCGTCCCCGCCGTGACCCCCTCCGAGGGCCGGGAGCCGCCGCCGCCGCGGCTGCTGGCCGGGCCCGAGGAGCCGCCGCCGCCCGCCGGGGCCGACGGGCCCGAGGAGAAGGCGGGCGAGGCGGGCGCGCAGGAGGGCGGCCAGGCCCCCGACGGCAGCCCCGAGCGGAGCGGCAGCAGCGGCGCCTACGAGGTGCGGGGCCGGGGGGGATCTGCCCTCGGGAGTCCCCGCGGGGCCGGCCCGGGGTCCTGACTCGCTCTTTTGTAGGTGTTCGCGCCGGAGAGGGGGGAGCACCTGCAGCCGCTGAAGCCCGCAGCCTCCCTGGGAGCCCCCGCCGCCTTCCTCTGCACCCCCGAGGCGAAGGGTAACGCGGGCCGGGGCCGGGGCCGGGCGGGCGCTGCGCACCGAGGGCGCGGCCCCGGGGGCGGCTCAGCCCCGGGGGGGACCCGAAGGGCCGCTTTCGTTTGGGGGCTTTCGGGAGAAAAGCGAAACAAACGGGTTCCGCGGGGGGAACGGGGCCGGGGCCGCCCCGGGCCCGGGGATGCCGCTGGGGCCGCGGCCGGTGCGGCGGGGATGGGCCGGCGGGGCCAAGCTCCTGCCCACAAGCTACTTTCCAACAGCAAAGCGATTAGGATGTCCGCTAAGAAGGTTTTAACAAGGGCTTTGTCCGTAATTATGTAATTAAGGATATATCAGGACCATACTTTCATTGCTTATGGTTGAAAATCGGTTTATTAACTTTAAGAGCAAGATAAAGAAGACAATCACTCCGCGGCAGAGGATTTAGAGACCAGAAAATCCTATCAGGACCAAAGGAATGTCTCTCATCCCAGCCCTGTAAATACCGACAGAGGTAAGCACCGCTCCGCGGGGCGATGCGCGGCCCCTCCGCGGGCCATGCGGGGTGCGCGGACCCCCCCGGCGGGGCTGACGGCGCTCTGGCCCCCCGCAGGCGAGGAAGGGCTCGCCATGGATGTCACCGGGACGCAGCTGGTGGAAAAGGACATCGAGAACTTGGCCCGAGGTGAGGCGGGGTCGCGGCCCGGAGCGGGGCGAGGGGTGCGGGGCTCGGCGGCCCGACGGGGCGGGGGGCGGGAGGGGTTTGTGGCACCCCCCGGCCTCTCCCCGCGGCTCGAGGTATTTGTGTTTTGTGCAGGAGTGATTAACTCCTGTGATTAATGTAACGTAATGCGATTAGCGCCGCGCCGAGCCGCCTCCAGATGGAAAAGTGCGGGCTCCCCTCAACCCCGCCGTGTATTTTTAAACAGATGAGTTACAAAAACTGGTCCTGGAGCAAATGGAGCTGAGGAAAAAGCTGGAGAGGGACTTCCAGAGCCTGAAAGGTACCGGTGCCCCGTCCCCTGCCCACGCCCCCCCCGGCCGGGGAGCGGGCCCCGCACCGGGCGCGGTGCTGACCCCCCGCCCCACAGATAACTTCCAGGACCAGATGAAGCGGGAGCTGGCGTACCGGGAAGAGATGGTGCAGCAGCTGCAGATCGTCCGAGGTAAGGCCGGGCCCATTAGGACTTTTATTTTTTTAATTTCCTTTTCTCCTCTCTCTTTTATTCCTTTTTAAAAATTCAATTTTATTTTATTTCTTTCTTTCTGCTTTTTTGTTTGTTTGGGTGGGGGGTTTTTTGTTTATTTGGAGGTGGATTTTTTTGTTTGTTTTGTTTTGTTTTTTTGTTTTATTCTGTATCTTTTCTTGCCCTCCAATTCCTCTCGGCATTTCGAGCTGCCCCGCACACGGCTGCGAGGCACCGTGACACGGCAGCGAACGAACCTTCCCTCTCGCAGTCACTTCCGCACGGGCTAAATTAAAAACCGAGCTGTAAAATTCCTTACCTGGCACGCCGGGAAGCCGTGCCCGGCCTTGCGCCCGTCTCCCCCCGTTCCCCTCCCGTTTCGGGTGCCCTCGGGGCGGGCGCATCCCCGACGGGGCCGTGACGCTCCCCCATCCCAGACACGCTGTGCAACGAGCTGGACCAGGAGCGGAAAGCGCGCTACGCCATCCAGCAGAAGTTGAAAGGTACCGGGGTGGCACCGGGGGGGCACCGAGGTCTGAGGGGGGCCCCGGGGGTGACGACTCGGTCCCTTGCAGAGGCTCACGACGCGCTGCATCACTTCTCCTGCAAAATGCTGACCCCGCGGCACTGCACGGGGAACTGCTCCTTCAAGCCGCCGCTGCTGCCCCAGTGAGCCCCCCCTCGGCCCCCCACCCCCGAAGCCATGCGGGCAGAGCCCACACAAGCCATTTCCACGAGGAGACACTTGTACATAGAGGACTCGGAGCCCGGCTTTCCTCGGACTGGCAATACGGCGGGGGGCGGCCCCGGGCCGGCCGGGGGACAGCCGGGCCCTGCCGGCCCCCCCGCTCCGCCTCCCCCTCCCTCTCTGTGTGTCCGCTTCTTCCACCCTTGTCCAGACTGGAAACAAAAGTGGCGATGTGCAATGGATATAAATGTACTGTGATTCTCTTGGTACAGTATTTGTCGGATTTTTATTTATTTATGATGTATATTTATCCCCCCTCTCCCGAGCCCCCTCCTTCCCCACTCCCGGTAAATTCTGGATGTATCGGCACTTTAACGGGCGGCCCGCGACTCCGGAGGCCGAACAACGCTCGCCCGCTCTGGGGACAGCCCCCTCTGTACGTGATTTCGGTTCTTTAATAAAAACAGACTTTAAGAAGCCGCCTGGTGCGTGGGGCTGGCCCGGGGCTCGGGGGTCCCCGGCCGGGCAGGCGGCGGGAGGGGCTCGCACGGCTGCCCCCGGTACCGGGGCTGAGCCGGGGGTGCTGCCCGCTCCTCCCCTCCTCCCCGCCGCAGCCGGAGCTCATTAATGCCCATTTATATGCTCGTTTCACACATGAAGGTATTACATTAATGAGCTCGGAGAGCGGGCGCGGAGGTGCGCGCACACCTATTAGCCCGAAATACCTGTTTTTAGCCCAGAATTAACCTGGCACCGCAGCGGGGCCGGCATCGGGAACAGGACCGGGACCGGGGCGGGGTGAGGCTGCACCGGGGCCCTGGGAAGCTCCGGGGGCGGGAGGGAGCCGGCGGGAGACGCGCCGGGAGCCGCGGGAGGGAGGCACCGGGCACCGCGGGGCCCCTGCGGGGCCGGGACCGGGGGAAGGGATGCGGGGCCACGGAGCGTCCCGGGGATGGGCGGCATCCCGGGGACCGGGGCGAGGGCAGAGGGTGGCAGGGGAGATGCGCCGGGGGCTGCGCGCTGCCCATCGCGGGGTCGCCGCGGTGTGAGCCGGCCCCGGGAGCTCCGCAGAGCAGGAGCTGCCGGTAATTAGTTCCTGGGCTCATTAGGCCGTTCCGCGGCCTGGGCCGCCACCGCGTGGGCGCAGCCGGAGGTGCAGCTCCCCCCTTCTCCCCCCAATTCCCGACCTCGGCATGGAGGAGCAGGAGCAGCATCCCCCGCCCATCGCCTGAGGGTGAGGAAGCCCTTCCCACCAGGGCAGGTGGACACGGCTGGGTGGGATGAAGGTTAAAAACCCTTGGGGCGGAAGCCCAGATGAGGTTTCCGGGTTCTTGTTTTTTGTGAGTCTCAGAGAAAGTTCTCAAGGTTTCTTTGCCTCTGGATCCCTGGAGTGTCCCAGGCCAGGTTGGATGGGGCTTGGAGCACCCTGGGACAGTGGAAGGTTCCCTGCCCATGGCAGGGGCTGGAATGAGATGAGCCTTAGGGTCCCTTCCAAGCCATTCTGGGATTCTCTCCTTCGGACACAGGCATCCTGCACGAGACATCCTGTGTGTGCCACGATCCCGAGTGGGAGCTGCGGGGCTGGGGGCACCTCCGTGCAGGTGAGCGCAGGGGAAGGATCGCCTTGCTGGGACACGGAGGGGATGTGAGACCCAGGGAGGCAAATGAAGGGCCTGCAAGCTGAGAGGTGCTCACTTGAGGGAATGAAGCAGTTGGGCTTTTTTGGAGTTTGTAGAGGAGCAGCTGAACCTTTTCCTTTGCGTTTTCTGCTGTGCCTCTCTGGGTCATTGCTGGCACCTCACGGAAGTGGCGCTTCCGAGGAAGCTCAGAGGAGCTGCCCTGGGTGCCTCTCGAGCCCACAACTCATCCAGGCCCTGCTGTGCCCACCTGCCCCAGTGGTGCCTCCCCACGCGGGCACAAAAATGAACCATTGTGTTGTATTAATATTTCCCCACTACTTAGCGCTCATTAAAATGTGCTTTGCAGAATTTAATATGCGACTTGAAATGACACAACGTATTAAGTGCTTAATATACTAGAAATTATGAAACTATTACAGTCTAAGTAATATGAAATAATTAGAGTGAATTAAACTTCACCGGCAGAATGAGGGAAAGGCTTCAAATATTTTATTTTTTTTTTTTTTTTTTTAGGCTCAAAATAGTTGAACGTGGTAATAGCCCCTGAAAATAAACAACCAGAGTCAGGATTTTTAAATAATTAAAGCAGGAAGAAGCCTGGAGTGTTTGAGCCTGTGATGAATTTGGAATTTGGAATTGGGGGAAGCAGAAGGTCTGCTCGCTGTAGCTGATGGAGTTGTTCTTTCAGGCCAGTGGCAGAGCGGCTCCGAGGAGCTGCTCACAGACCTCCAGCCTGGCCAGGGCTTGTCCCCATATGCTGCTTCCCTCTCAGTCGCTGGGAGCAGACGCGGTGGCTCTCGGGGACAGAACGGGTCCTGCTGCCACATGGCCCGAGCTGGAAGTCCCCTCTGCAGAGCAGCTCCCGCCTTGGGGGCTGCAGACACCAGAGACCCCCCGGTAAAATCCCAGGAGTGATTTTCTCCATTCGGGAAGTGCTTTGGGCCATCACGCGGGTGCTGGGACTGAACTGCAGGGGCTTTCCTCGCGGGAGGGGATTCCCTGGGCTGTGGGTGGTTTGGGGCCGGGGGTGCCCTCAGGAGGGTCTCCAGCAGCGATGCCAAGTGCCAGGTTTAGGCAGGGGGTGGGAATGGACGGGATTGGATGAGAATGTGCCAAACCTCTGCTGCTCCCCGTGTGGATGAGTTTTAGATGGGATATTGGGAAGGAATTGTTCCCTGGGAGGGTGGGGAGGCCCTGGCAGGGTGCCCAGAGAAGCTACGGCTGCCCCTGGATCCCTGGAAGTGTCCAAGGCCAGGCTGGACGGGGCTTGGAGCAGCCTGGGACAGTGGGAGGTGTCCCTGCCCATGGCAGGGGCGGCACTGGGTGCTCTGTAAGGTCCTTCCCCCCCAGTCCCCGATTCCACGCAGACGCCAGGAGGTGGCGGTCGCAGCGTCGCTCAGCTCCGCGCTCCTCGCTGGAGTTTGTCCGGGTTTGAACGGAGGTTTTGTGCTACTTCCATGGAAACTGCCAAAAGTGCCCCTCGGGAACGCGAGGCTGAGCCGCAGGGGAAGCACAGGCGGCTCCTGGTGCGTGCGCTGATCCCAGCCTGGGGCAGGACACGCCATCTGCCCTCCCCGGGTCCCTGTCCCTTCTCCAGCCTGTCCCAGTCCCTCCGAGTGGTCCCGTCCTCGCCAGCACCGACTGCTCCTCCCAGCTGGGTGTCCCATCAGCCGGGTGGCCCGTAAGGGCAGTATTGATTCTGAGGGATGGCTCTGCTCCCGGGGTGCCAGCTGGACTTTGTGCCCTGGACACAGCCCGGCAGCCCGGCCAGTTCTCCTGCTCGTTCCCTACCCGCTCCCTATCTCGCCGGTTTGGCCACGAGGATCCCACGGAAGCTGTGCCAAAGGCCTTACTGAAGCCAAGGCAAACAAAGCCCCCGATTTCCCCTTTCATCCCGGAGCGCCCCCAGGAACGCTTTGTTCCCGGGGAAGCTGCACTGACTGTTCCCAGCCACCATCCTCTTGGCCCCTTGGGAATGCATCCCGGCGGGATTTGCTCCATCACCTTCCCAGGGTGTCCTCTCCCAGACATTCTGCACTGCCTGCTTGGGATCCTCCTCCTCTCCCAGACTCTGAGAGTCCCAGCTGCTTTTTCCCGGTGCCAGCACTGCTTTGGGGATGATCCCGCGGTGCCACAGGGATGCTGGCAGATTCCCTGGAGCTGCCCACCGTGGATGTGTTTGTCCAGGGGGCTGAGGGGGACCTGGAGGGTTCAGTGCTGACCAAAACGTGCCGTGAACTGTTGGCTGCCTGCAAACCCAAACAGCTCCTTCTTGGGAAAAATCCCAGCTATTTTAGGCTCTTGCTGGGGACAAGGGGTGTGTTTAGTCCTTGCCTGGCTGGAGGTTCCTCCTGCCCGATCTCCACGTTTTTGGGGAAACCCATTGAATTTGAGCAGTGATGATTCTGGCTGGTGTCCTTTGGGTTGAAATCCAGTGTTTTAGGGACAAGTGTGAATAGGACAGCAAGGAGCTGTGTGTGAACAGGCGTGTCCATGTGTGAGGAGATGTGGGTTCAATTAAATTGATTGAATTTTGGGTGCAAACATGACTTTTTGTGTGTTGCTGTGTGGTGGGAGAAGGGAGTGCGCAGGGCAGCTCTGCCTTGCTTACAGAACCACTTTTATTTTCACAAAGCGAACTCCGTGGTTCTCTTGGAAACTTAAAACACATTTTCCTGGGGTTTTTTTCCCCCTTAAAAGCCGACAATCCTTGCCTTTGATCTCCTTTCTGACTCTTAATGAAGTTGTGGGATCTGGTCGTTTTGGAGGGATTGTTCAGATCTGCTCGTTTTGGAGCTCTGATATTTGGTGTTATTTCGGAGCTCTCTGCCCCAGGCTGAGCAGCTCCATCTCCCTCATCCTGTCCTCATGAGGGGGACACTCCAGTCCCCCCCATCTTCGTAGTCACCCACTGGGCTTGCTCCAGGAGCCCCATGTCCCTCTTGTCCCAGGACACTGGACACTCCTCCAGGTGAGGGGCAGGATTCCCTCCCTGACGTCCTGGCACGGGCGGGAAGTGCTGCAGAACTCTTGCCCCCAAGGAAAACCCTTTTGGGAGAGGACAGGAGCGCTTTTTTGGGAATCCTTTGGCGCTCCTTGTGCTCCCCTGGCTCCGGGATTGAGAGCAGCCTTCAGCTGGAAGGGCCATTAATGTCACCTTCCCCAAGCTCGGCGCTCACAAAGGGCCCTGCCAAGTCTAGCACGTTTTAATTTGCTCTTTTCCCACACATTCCTGGATTTATGGCTTCGCTCAGCCCGGACCCGGCGCGGACGGAAAGCTCCCTCCAGAGGGTCACTCCACGCCATAACCTTTGTGGGCTCCCTGGAGGAAACTGATGTGCTGTTCTCTGGAAGGTGTCCACCTGAACAGGGGGGTTATGCTGGATTTTGCGGGAATTTGGGCTTTGGAAGCTGGCGGGAGATGTGTCTGTGTGGGGATCATGTCTGAGCACAGGGCCATTACTCTGCTCCCCGCTTTAAACGCCTCGTTGTTTTCAGGTAGGATGGATTTGGGAATATGCTAATTGTGTAAAAATGAAAGAGAAAAGGGGGGAAAAAAAGGAGAAACCTGGGAGAAAATGGATTTCCAGTGATGCCTGCTCCATGTTGAGGAGTACATTTGGAGCTGGTTACCATCTGCAGCAACTTGTCCAAAGCAAACACCACCGGTGCGTCCAGCTCTGGCTGCGTAATTGCCATAAACCATTGCAAGGGCATCCAGACTAGCACAGCCCTGGAACCACTTCTAGGATTAGGTCTTACTCTCTTGAAAAATAAACCTTGGCAAGAGCTCCGCTCTCCCTAATAAAAATTCTGTTTTCACAGCTCTAATCAAGTTTTCCAGAGCCGCGGTCCAAATTACAAACGGCACACAGAATATCTGACCCAGGAGAACGAGATGGAGCCTTTCATTTAAAGCAGTGCCAGGCTGGAAATTTCCAACGTTCTCGGTGTCTCACCTGTGGCAGAACTGTGGAGGGTGTCCCAGGAAACCTGCTCCTTGCACAGCAAAGCTCTGCCACAACTGAACTCCCGCTTGTCCCTGCTCCCAGCTGGATGAGTCTCCCCTGCAGGGTTCTTCAGACAGGCTGGGAGAGCTGAGGGTGTCCACCTGGAGAAGAGAAGGTTCTGGGAATATCTTAGAGCCCCTTCCAGGGCCTAAAGGGGCTCCAGGAGAGCTGGAGAGGGACTGGAGACAAGGGATGGAGGGACAGGACACAGGGAATGATGGGACAGGACACAGGGAATGGCTTCCTGCTGCCAGAGGGCAGGGATGGATGGGATATTGGGAAGGAATTGTTCCCTGGGAGGGTGGGGAGGGGCTGGGCTGGAATTCCCAGAGAAGCTGTGGCTGCCCCTGGATCTCTGGAAGTGTCCAAGGCCAGGCTGGAGCAACCTAGGACAGTGGAAGGTGTCCCTGCCCATGGCAGGGGTGGAATGGGATGAACTTGGAGGTCTCTTCCCACCCAAACCATTCTGTGATTCCATGATAATTCTGGCTTCAACCTGACATGCATCATTCGGGGCAGAACCCTTTCCATGCAGAAATCCTTCCCGATGTTCCTTCCCTGGTACCGAGGTCAGGCTGAAAGGCCCGGAATTCTCCAGATCCTCCTTCTGGCCCTTCCTGTGTCACCCTGGCACCTCCATCGGCTGGGACCTACCCGTGAGCCAGGACTGAGCACAGACGATGGAGAGGGGCTTGGGGAGCTCCCCCGGAGCCTTTGGATGAATCCCATCCATCCACAGACTGGTGAGTGCCTCAGCAGGTCCCTGACTGACTCCTCCCGGATTCCAGGTCTGTTCTCCTCCCCATCCCTGTCTCCCAGCCCAGGGACTGGCTGGGAAGGACACCAGGTCTTTCTGCTGAAGCCTGAGGCAAAGAAGGCGATGAAGTCCCTCAGCCTTTCCCTCATCCTTGGGAACATTCCCTCCGTATCCAGTTGAGGAGGGGGATTTTCCTTGGCCCTCTCGCTGTTGGTGGTGATTTACAAAAACACTTTTTGTTATCCTTCACAACAGTGCCCAGACTGAGCTCCAGCTGAGCTTCCACCTTCCTCGCTTCTCTCTACGTGACCCAACAACATCCTTGCGCTCTTCCCGAGCTCCCTGCCCCATCTTCCAAGGTCATGAACGCTTTTTTCCCCCTCTTTAATTCCAGTGAAAGCTCCTCATTCAGCCAGGCCAGTTTTCTGCCTTGCCAGCTCATTTTTTGGCACATCCTGTGCCTTTGAGATTTGGGGTTTTGGTCACAGGGAGGTGGGAGAGCCACGTTGGGAGGGTCAAACCTGCAGGAGGAAGGCAGAACATTGCAGGTAGGAGACATGGAAGATGATGCACCTGTGTTGGTTTTAGAACATCTTTGAGTTGATTTACACCAACACAGAGAAGACTGTGAATGATCAGAACTGGAGGATGTTCAGAAGGAGAATCCATGATCCTCTGAAGGTTCCAGCCCATTGGATTTGCTTTATTAGCTGAGCCTTTGCCAGAAAATGCTGGAAGTGGAGAACCCTTTTGCCAAACTTCTGAGGTGAACACCTCACAGAATCATCAAGGTTGGAACAGACCTCCAAAATCCCCATTTTCTGTATCCTCTGCTGGTCTAGAACGCAACCAAATCTCACAGAACTTTGTGAATGCTCATGAAGATTCCAAGGACCTTGCAGAATAACTGAAGAGTGTGAAACCTCCTGAGAGAAGATTTAGATGGGATTTTGGGAAGGAATTGCTCCCTGGGAGGGTAGGGAGGGGCTGGGATGGAATTCCCAGAGAAGCTGTGGCTGCCCCTGGATCCCTGGAAGTGTCCAAGGCCAGGCTGGACGGGGCTTGGAGCAGCCTGGGATAGGGGAAGGTGCCCTTGCCCATGGAACGGGATGATCCTTAAGGTCCCTGCAATCCAAACTATTCCACGATTCCACGAACTTGTCCATCAGGAAACGACAGCAGAGTCTGCCTGCGAAAGGAGGAAACCACAGCCGCACTCGATCTTCGTGTCTCTGCCCGGCTGGGCTCAAAGATGTTCAGAAACACAAAACCCCCGGCAGGATCGTGGCTGAAACGCTCACGCGGGCTCCTAATTGTGGCAACACGCCGGATTCTGCGATACGGCGGGGTTATATAACACCTTTTATGAAACTCTTGGCACGAAAACAATGCATAAAAATAACAGATGTGGCAAATCACAACCACGTTCTGAGATCCTGCTGCAGCTCAGTTCCATGAAAACAACAGGCTGCGTTTAAATTGGGGGTTTTCTTTTTTTTTTTTCCTCAAAGGAAATGTCCATGAGCAAAGAAATGGTTGAAAGAACAGGAAAAAGGCTAAAAGCTCAAGTGGGGTTTCACCTAAAGGAAGCTGGAGGTGGCTGGGAGCTCCAGGGTCTGAGATGGGATTGAGGGTTGAGCCCTCAAGTGCTCCTCGTTACCTTCAGTGGGACTTTCCTTCCGAGCCAGGCAAGGCCGATGTGCTCCTGGGATGGATCCCAAGGGAACGATGGCAATCCAGCATCCTGAAGAACCACTATCCTTCTGGGGTATCGCTGTGCAAACGTGGCCCTTGGGGACGTGGTTTAGCGCTGGCTTGGCAGTGCTGGGTTGATGACTGGACTTGGTCTTGGAGGGATTTTCCAGCTGTAATGATTCCATGATCCCTTCTGCAGAACCTAAAGGTTTGGGATGAACTCTAAATGCAGGACATCAGCAAGGGAATAACTCCGGCTCTATCCAGTCCTTCCCCATCCCTGGAGTTTTCCTGGACGGGCTGGCTCTGTAGCTCCTCAGGAGAGGTGCTGGCCGCCAGGAATGTGGCTTTTCCCAAGCCTCCGTGGAGCTGCGGGGCGATAGGAGGCCCCTCCCCGGCCGCCAGGGGAGCAGAACGAACGGGCTGTGACCGCCCGGCTGATAAAGAGGAACAGCTCCAATTAACCACCAACAATTCCCTCTGCTCGTTGTGGAACACGCCGTCCTGAGCACGGGCTGTCCTGGGCTCGGAGCACCTCAAACCAGACCCAGGGCCTTAAACCGCGAGGCGATGCACGGAATAATTGGATATTGCTGGGGGTTGGGTGGTTTTTTATTTTAAACCCCCTTCCTGGCCATCATTTTATAGCTGGTTCTGACTTTGGCGTATGGGAACATCCCTGCTACCACAGCCCCGTCATAGCCCCGCTTCCCAGGAGGGAATTCGGCCTCCAGTCTGCCCCATTATGTGCCACTAATCCATAATTCATTGTTGGAGAGAGCCCAGATGCGAGCGCGGGACCGGCCGCGCCGTCGCTCCGCAGCGATTTGGCCGAGAGGTGCCAATTATTTCTTGGTATCATTTTAAAGAATTTGGGTCCCCAGATGGGGGAAAACTGCAGGACATCTTCAACGGGAAAGGGAAAAACAGTGCTAACAGGCTTTCTTTATTAGCAGAGAAAAGAAAGATATTTTAGCTAAAAGGCTTCCAACTTGAAAAAAAAAAGGAAAATTCGACTGAAAGAGAGAACTTACTGTTTTGAAAGAGTTTGCTGGGTGGAGACATCAAACTGAAAGGATCTTGTGTAATTCTGCTTTTCAGGTCTAATACTAAATTCACCCATTTATTCCTTTGCTTCCCCACAGGGAGATGGCTGAGGAACGCTCAGGAAAAAGCTGATTTTTGGAGTAGCTGGAAGCATGTGGCATCTCCCAGGATCGGCCCCAGACACTGCTGTCTCTAATTTTTGTCCAGACGATATTTCAGAGCTCTTCCCATCCTCCAAGCCCTCTGTAAGTGTTAAGTATTTTTTGCATCCAGCAAATGGAACAATAACGGAGGACTTAATTTTCCCATCTGTCAACTCGTCCTGAACAAATTGTACGTCTTTCTCTTCGGAGTGAAATCTCAGCTAAATTAAAAGCTTTGGTGTTCATTTTCATGTAGCAGAGGTTCTGAAGGAAATTCTGTCATCGCATTTCTGCTTGGGGTTTTTTTCTTCTTTTTTTTTCAAACGTATTACGAATCACAGATGATTTGTTTTTGTAACTTGGGTGGTGGCTCTGTCTGAGGTATTGAACCTTAAATCATGCTGCCCTAAAGTGATGCTGATCAGGTTGAAGCCAGAATTATCATGGAATTCTGGAATGATTGGGGCTGGAGGGACCCTAAAGCTCATCCAGTGCCACCCCTGCCATGGGCAGGGACACCTCCCACTGTCCCAAGCCCCATCCAACCTGGCCTTGGACACTTCCAGAGATCCAGGGGCACCTGGAAGTGTCCCAGCTTCTCTGGGAATTGCATCCCAGCCCCTCCCCACCCTCCCAGGGAACAATTCCTTCCCAGTATCCCACCCATCCCTGCCCTCTGGCAGCAGGAAGCCATTCCCTGTGTCCTGTCCCTCCAAGTCCCTCTCCAGCTCTCCTGGAGCCTCTTTAGGCTCTACCAGGAGCCTGCTTTTCTCCAGGCTCAATTTTTGGGGCACAAACGCTGTGTCAAGGATGGTTTGCGGTGTTGGCAAGGGCAAAACCAGGGAGAGTTTTCCTTTGGAGATATTCCTGTGCTGCCACAGAGCCTGAGGGCCACGAGCCCGAGGTGACGCTGGAGGTGCCACCGTGCCCTGCTGAGGACCACGGGCACAGCCTGGTCCTTGCTGTTCCCCAGGCCAGGGAGTGCTGCTCCCTTCTCCCCCTGATCCCCGGATCTGCAGCGGGGGGTGACACAAGAGGTGTTTCGGGTGACACAAGAGGTGTTTTGGGTGCAGAAACCCCCTTGTCGCACGGTTTTATTTCCTCGTAGGAGATGTTGTCTGTCCTCCCCTCATCCTGCCCCTCCCGCTGTCCCAACGTCACCCAGCTGGCAGGCTCAGATAAGGGCTCGAGGGGGAGATAAGAAGCTCTTCCCCTTCCCCTCCCTCATCTGGAGCAGCAGCAAACGCCGAGGCTCCGCTTTCGCAACCCCACCGGCTCCGTTAAATGCACGGGAAAGTGAAACCGGTCACGCCGCCCCTCCCAGGCTCCGGGAGGAAGATTTGGCAACGCAAATCTTTGGCGAAAGAAGTGAAATAATAACAAAAAAAGTTAGTTCCCCTTGTCCTCAGCACCCCTGAGCCACCCCTGAGGTGTTCCGGGGTAGGTTTACCTTGAGCAAACCCCTGCTCTGGGATGTGGCAGAGACACACCCTGCAAGAGACAGGTAGGAATTTGGCTCCGGAGTTGTTTTCATTGGAAAACAAAAGGGTTTCTGTGACAGTCCGGAACAAGTGCCAGTTCAAGGGTATGAACTCTTTTCAGACCGTGGTACCTGCAGGATATTCCTCACAAGGTTCCTCCAAGCCCGCAGTAGCTCTTCCCACCCTTCCCAATTAGGCCGCTCGAGTGCAGTGTGGTGACAAACGCCAGGAAATTGGGAAAGCAGGGCAAATAAATAACTTCTCCTCATTGTCTGGTGGCTCGTCCCTCAGCAAGGCATTCCTAGAGCGGCATCCATGGATGTGGCCATGCAGAGAGCCAGGAAGCAGCGCCAGGGCTCCGGCAGGAATCCTGTGGGGTGATTCCTGCTGGGATGCTCAAAGGAGGTGCGATAACTTCCCCGCGCTGATAATGAAGTAGAAGAGGAGGGAAAGAGGCAGCTACTGCCTGGCTCAGGTTCTCCCTGCTCCGAGCTCCGGTGTCAGGAGCTGCCGGCGATTCCAGCGCTGGTATCCATAGCAGGAGCTTTGGAGCGGATCAGGTTCAAGTATTTTTGCTGGCTCGTGCTGCAGCAGGGATAAATTATGATGTCAAAACAGGGAGATGTTGTCACACAACCATCTCCCCTCGTGGGGTCAAGGTTCTGCTTTATAGCTCGGAAAGCCATTAGTCCATCTGAAAGCATATGGCCAAGAACGGACAAAAAAAGGTCTTGTGTGTTTGGGTCAGAGCTGCAGACAAAAGGCTCTTTGTGCTGGGCGCTGACAATGACAAATAAAGAGGAACCTGTTGATCTAGGAGAGAAATGGAGGATTATGGAAAGATCACATGGTGAGAAAAAGACCTTGGCTGTTTGTCTGGCCGTCGGTCTCGCCTGTCGTTAAAATGCTTTCTGCAGCTCCGGCGTGTTTGCTCAGAGAGACGCTGGCTCCTGCTCACGTGCTCTTCTCTAGCCTGCAAAAGGCTACCTGTGCCTGAATGCGCTGCCCACATCCGAGAGGTGATATGCCCTTACCTGGCTCCCGGCCAGGTGGGAGGCGTCAGGACAATAATTAATGTTTGCAAATCTCTCTGATCACGGCCGGAGAAGCAGAAACGCTAAAACCCGGTGTCTGTCCAACCACGGCCATAAATACAGGACACAAAGAAAACCCAGCAACAAAACGCCTGTAATTCAACAAAGTTATTGGAAGGAGCCCAAAAGCTATGTCTAATGCTAATAATAAGCATATTTCCCAAAGGTAACATTTGATTTCTCTCCAAAACGAAGCATATTTGAAGCTCTGCCTGGCCGTCATTGTATAGCAGATTAACTGGGGCAGTTTAATGTGTGACTGACTTTGTAAAGCCTTCAGCCAGCTCTGGAGAAACAGCCACAGTCTTGACAAGACTGGGCTACAAAACACTTCCCAGATAACGTGGTGTTTTTCGCAGTAAGCCTGGAAAAAATAGGGAACGGCTTTGGGTTTGTGGCACGCACATCTGGCAAGCGCAGAGCCCGGATCGGTGTGCAGAGAACATGCTGACCAGAAATATTTATACTCGGCATTGATGGGCTGCCTAAAATGACCTCCAGAGCCTGTGCAGTGCACCATGGATTTTTAAAAAATCTATTCCAGCCCATTATGTGCTGGAATGCATCCGAGCCCATCAGTGCAGGGAGCGCCAGGGAGCCTCTGCTCGAGGAGACCTATGGAAATGGGTGGAATTGGGAATAAAGCAGGGCTGTGGGGCGGGGAACAACAACAGAATGCTTTGCCCCTGGTTTTATTTATCTCCACAGCTGAAGAGACGGAGCTGGGGAAGGCGAGTGGGAAGTGAACCCCAAAGGGAGAGGGCCCTGGCTGCTCTGTGAGCGCTGCTCTGAAATCAATGCAGATAATGCGCTTGGAAGGGCTCTCTCCTTTACTGGTTTTCCGTAAATTGCTGGGCCGTGCCTCCCAGTGATAATGGGAGAGCTGTGCCTGCGCCAGTGAAAATACACTGCAGCTTAAAAAGGGAGTGTGCAATTCCTCGGAGCAGCACCGGGATAGTTTAGTCTGGGCTGCCCTGAGCTCCATACACTGGAACTCCCCCGGGTTCCGCCTCTCTCTCCCGTGGAACAGAGCGTTCCTGCCTTCCCCGAGTTCATCCCAAAGACACAACAAACCCTTCGAGGCACAGCATCCTCCTGCACAGGGAAATGCCATCTCAGGGAGGTCTGCAGTCCCCATCCCTGCAGGTGCCCAAGGAATTCCTGGATGTGGCACTCAGTGCTCCGGGCTGGGGATGAGGTGGGAATGGGGCACAGGTTGGACTCGATGGTCTGGGAGGGCTTTTCCAACCTCAGTGATTCTGGAATTCCCGCTCACCAACCTCTCTGGCAAAGCAGAGGCATTTTCTAACCACTGCTCTTCCTTCTGCTTCGCCATCCTGATTTTTCACCCTGGTAGCGGGTGATGCATTCCCAGCACTGCTGGATTAGGCCTAGGGTCCAATTAGCCTCGTTAAAAGTATAAACTAAAAATTCCCCGTTCCAAGTTGGTTTGCCATGGACAGCCCCACCAGGGATTTAGTGCTTGGTACTGGAGCTGGGGCTTAGCTTTTCTTTTAACAATATTTTTTAACTGGAGGCAGCTCTATTTATATATGCTTTGGGAGGGTAATTTTATGGGTAAATATAATCTTTATTAATATTTTCTTTGTTAACTCATTGATGTTGGTAAAGAGCTTTGAAGATGAAAGCACTGGATGCAATAAATATTAACGTTATTCCAACTTATTTGAATGTTGCCAGCATTCCAGCTCCAACATCTTTCATCCAAGAATCTCAAAGTGCTTTTCCAAACGTTAATTAATTTCCTCTCAGCAGTCCAGGGAGATACCTGTTATTACCAGCATCTTCGTTTCCCAAAGGAGGCAGTCTGAGTGCATTTCACCCCGTGGTTTTGGGCAAAACCAGCTGATAAGGCAGGAGTTTTTTGGGACTGATCCAAAAATTCCTGCCTGCCATTTTCCCAGCCTTGCTGCCTGACAACATTCCCTTCCTGGGAGTGGGGTGTGACACTCAGGTGCTTCAGGTGCTTTCATTGGTGGCTCTTAAAAGAAAAAACCCAGACAAGGATCACAAGCCCCACCCAGGGCAGGGGAGGAAATGAAACTCTTCCAAATCACAACGATCACACTCAGGAACCCAGGAGCTTTCAGGATTTTTGATGTGCAGGAGGAAATCTTAACGGGCTGTTGGTTTCGAGTCCTATTGTAGAGTCAGAATCTTGTAATCCTTATTTAAAAGGCCATTAAACTGGAAATATTTTCTCAAATGCAGCACCGGTGGAGATCTGAGCTGAAGAGCACAGGCTGCAGGTGAAACGTCTCCTAAAACACCCTCCCCATCCAGAGGTGAGTGAGTGATGAGACAAAAAAAGGATTTAGAGACAACGTGACTCCAGCAGGCCATGAGAACAATGAGAAGTTCAAAAATAGCAGTATTGACTGGTGGAAAAACAACATACATATAATTTTCAGGTAATTACTGCAGTATAATTAGCTGGGTTGTTTTCATATGAGCCATCTGAAATGAACTCTGCTTGCTGCTGGAGCTCAGCTTTATCCGCAGCGTTCCCGTGACTCAAGGGATGCTGTAGGAAGAGTGATTGGGTAAAAAATGCAGATTTTTTCATAGCTGAGCCCATCTCGGGGCACGGCCTGGCTGCTGCTGCTTTATCCTCAGTTTATCCTGCTCTTCAGGCAAAAAACCTGGACGTTTTGAGCATAATCCTCCCCTATAGCTCTACAGGAACTCCATGTGTGGTCCACAATGGGAACTGTAGGACAGGAAAGGGATTCAAATTGTAACAGGCCTTTTTCTAGATCCCTCTCTGTGAAAAACGATTATAAATCCAGATTATATGAAATTATCAGTGTTTTACATGCACTGTGTGCGTGGAGGGACGGGGCAGTAACACGGAACATCCTAGCAAGGACTCGCTCTCCAAGTTCTGGAAAATTATTTTTATTTCTTTTATTACCACAGACTTTGCTTATTAAGAATCGTTCGGTATCTGTAGAAACAACTCCTCACTTAAGCACTGGGGCCTTAAAAAATCACTTTTAATTGGAATGAAAGAGCTTCTCCCAGTGAAACCTGGGGTTTGTTGATGCTCTGAGTCTGCAGAGTGCAATTAAAAGGCTCCCTCACCTCTGTGATGATATTTTGGAAATAAATGCAGCTTTCTGTAGTCTTCTCCTCATGTTTGAATAGTTCTTGGCCAATTTCAAGCTTCTGGAGGATCTGATGTTTTAAGTATTGCCTGGCTTTGATACAGAATTTCTCAGCTCCCCATGACCTGCTGTGGTTGCTTTTTACTCTTTCCTCTTGTACTGCATCCACAAATTATGAAAATGGGTGCTAATGACAAAAAAAAAAATCCCAATTGTGATTCATGGAAATGGAATTTTGTTGACAAAAAATGTGGATTTAACTCGGCCAAAGGAAATGCTTTTACAACTGGAGATGAGTATCTCAGGAATGACCATTTCTTCTCAGAGAGAGAATTATTCTAGTTTTAATTTCAAAGAAAAAAGGAAAAATATAACGATTCAAGTAAAAACCAGGAAAAAAGCGAGCAGATCCACCCAACAGGGGCAGTTTTCCCAGGGAAAAGTCACAGAAGTTAATTTTAGGTGAGTAAAATGAAGGTAAAGTGGATGCAAGGCCAGGGAAGTGCTGTCACCTTCCCTTGGGCTGCCCGTAACACCTCGTCCCAGTACAAAACCAGTCCCCCATGAGCTTCCAGAATCCTGGAATGGTTTGGGTTGGGAGGCACCTCAAAGCTCATCTCATTCCCCACGTCACCCCGAGACTTGGGGTGGGAAGGGAGAAGCAAATCCTTGGAAAGAATGGGCTGATTGTTGTGGCCATGGCCATTGTCTTGCAGCTGCAAGGCTTTGTGGAGCTGTGGAGCGCGGAGGGAGCCGGGCTTGGAATGTGTCATTCCAGGCTGGGAATGCGAGGAGAGCAACTCAGTTTTTGGGAAGATCTGCAGAAATTGCACTGAGGGAGAGTTTGTGCCGTGGCCACGGCAGCTGCGAGTACTCGCTGGTGTAAACTTTACTCTGTGAGTAGAGCCACTGGAGAAGGGAAACAACAGGAAACGGGGAAACGAGGGATGCGTCAGTCACACCGTGACACTGCTCACGTAATTACGGGTTACGGGAACTCATTTGCATGTGCTTTCCATAGTGCAGTGCCACTGCTAGGCCACAGCTCAGAGGTGACATTCCCAACATGGTCCAGGATCTCTCCCTGATTTCAGGTTTCAACTCCCGCTCTGGGAATTGCCATAATGCAGGCAGCAAAGCCGTCAGGAGACTTTCTCTTCTAAGTAGCAGCCCTTGTTGGGGCCCAATTTGTGAGAGGATGGAAACATAATATGATATAATTTGATCTAATATTGCTCTTGGATGTGGATTTCGGGGGAGATGTTCGTGCCAGCCAAGTCTCAGTCACTCCCCACGAACTTCCTGCTCAGCACATCGAGCAGTGCCACGTATGTTGTTATAAAGACAAAAATGGATTTATTTTATCAGCTATTGGCTACCCCATTGTCTTCTCCTGCAGCCAAGTACTTCTCACTAAAATACACCTCTTTTTGTCCCTCAGAAAAGGGTATTTCACACATTTCATGCCTGCAACAACCTCAGCAATAAAGGGATTTTTAATGGCTTGGTTGTGTTTTCTATCAAGAAAAAGTAACTGAGAGTCTATCATTAAATAAGTTCTATTCAGGCTCAGAAATGCCCCTGTATTACTTTTAAGCAGAGAGTAAGTTTGGATTATTAGACAAAGAGGAAAAATTCTTGGAGACTCGGACTAATGAAAACAACATGTTAGCAGAAAAAATGCGTATCTGTTCAAAAAATATTATTGTGTCTGAACATGGCTTTGAGCATGTGAGTTATGCGACACAATACATTTTTGGGGAAGTTACAGAAGAGGAAAATAAAAGAAATGGGGGTGGGAGGCAGATTCTCAGGTCATTTATTTTACTGCCATATGGCCAAAAGGGGGAAATGTAACTTTTGAAAATTGGGAATTGAAAATATCGAAATTTCGAATGGTTGAGGGAGATCTCGATCTTTCGTTTTCTCTCCCCACAGAGGTTAAAAATCAAAAAATATTGTAGCTTTAGCTCAGAAGCAGGACAGCTGGAGGAGTGTTTTGGGGGTGTTCTCCCCTTCTCCAGTTGCATCCCTGTATGTCCCTTGGAAATGGAGAGAGAATCCTGACAGATCTGAGGTTGCCATCACTGCCACAGCTGGAGCCACTGAGAGCACCTCTGGAAATCACTGTGTGTTGACACAGGCTTTTTTTGGCAATAAACCATCATCTGAGTCGCGGGAGGAGAGAGGAACAAAATTTCATTACATGTAAATAATAGCCTAAAAATAGAAGCGCAGATTGTTTTTCTCATTAAGTTCCTTCTTCATGCTCAAGTATATCCTGCATTGAAAAGGGAGTGACTATCAAAAAGAACAAAATGAAGAGCCCGGATGAGGTTTGTCTGTGAAAACCCTGGCAGAACCATTTTAAACCCATTTTTCTGTATGCCCTGTTTTAGTTCGTTTCCTTATTTTAATGCAGCCGAAGCCATTCTCAGCCTGTTTTATTTAAAGCAAGTTTTGAAAGAGGACGCTGTGGTTTATGGCCATGTGTCAAGTTTGATAGTGTTATGCCATGATTTAGCAAAACACTTTAAGCACATGTCCACATCCCACTGAATTTGGTAGGAAGTGAAGAAGCAGAGGAAAAACTGTTTGCTGTGCAGCAGCCTCATTCAGGGGGAAAAAAAGTAATTGAAATAAAACAAGGATTTGTCTTCACACAATTACGGATCTTTTCTGCCAAATCCTTTCAGCTTGACGCGAACTCATTGATGATATTAGATCATGATTATTACACATATTTAATCATTTCAGAGGAAGGGCTCTCCACTGGGCTGGCTCGGGCCACTGAAATAGACGGGCTAATTATGGGGCCCGTGGGCGTGCTGGAGTCATCTGACTTTTATTTTTTTAGCTATCTTGCCGAGCACCCTGCCCCCTCCCCAAAGCAGCGCTTCAGACACTGAGGTACGTCTTCATTACACGCAGGATTAAGCCAGAGTATCGGAGTGTTGCTCATCAGCCTCCTCTAATTGCTGCTCATTTTCTGAATGCTTCGTTTGATGTGTCTCAGAACTCCATGAGAACAGCGGGCTCCGGGCATCCATGGAAATGGGATGGAGGCATGGCCTGGAAAAGAAAAAGAGGGGTGTCAGCGAGGAGTCCCCCCAGTTTTCTGTCAGTCCGGAGAATATTTCCGGGTGAAACGCTTGGAAATGAAGTGTTTGGAAAGGGATACGAGTTGTTTTCTTTGCTCAGCATATCAGGACTTCGTACACATTCTTACCCAAACCAGGATAGCATCAAAACGCTATTTATTAAGCACGTATCATGCATGTATGTTCCTTTTCTAGGTTAAGCATATGTGGTCTGCCCACCTTGGTCAACATCCATAGAATTTTGTCCTAGATTGATGGAATGTGACACATCCTGGTATGATTCCATTGTCATCCCTACTTACTGTGAGTTTTCTTCATTCAGGGAATCAGGACTCCATAAAAATATCCTTACCAGTAAACAGCATCGTATCAAAAAGCTCCCTAAAGACATTTGACACCTCTGTCCCATTCTCCCCTTAACACAAACTACCTAATTTTAAATGCCGGGTAACCCTTTGAGTCAAATGCTATAAATTTTAATTCCGTAATTACCACTCATGGTTATCTTACCACAGGTTCCCTGCGTGGAACCAAGCACACCTTGTTTTAATCTGCAGAGTTGAGACATTAAAGCTTTATTTTGTCTTTCAGTGCCCATAATCCAAGTGCTTTCTGAATGTAGGATGATGGATTTTATGGCAGCTATGGAAAAGTAGGAAATTTTGTCTCCTTTGTCCCGTTCTGTGGACTAAGATGAAGGCCAAGGGGAGAAATTGTCATGGTGATGTCTATTTATAGAATAACACACCGGTAGAAAGAAACTGAATCAAGCTATAGTGACTTAAATACTAATATTTAATCCACCCAAATTCACAGCTGATGCCATCATTTTGCCAGGCAGAATTTTGGTAGATATTTTCCCCTCTGCACTGTCTGGTTTGCTGTTGGAAGAACACAAATTTTACTCAAAATTGACATGAAATGGGCATATTTGGATCTCAACTCTCTGCTGTTTAGGACTCCTAAAACACCTGTACTGCTGTTCCTAGGTAACAGGAAAACCCGGGCAAGCTCACGATGATTCCCTGAACTTGTTCGCAGTAGCCCATGGAAATAAAACTTGTAATTCCCCGAAATAAAACTCATCATTTCCCGCTTGGCGCAGACCAGGAGCCGGAGATTACCCCAGCGCCATCCCGTTTCACTCCTAAAGGTGTTAAACCCACGGATTAAGCAGCAGGAAGCGGAGTTGCAAAACCCGATTTTAATCAACTTATTTATTACAGCAGGAACGCGCATCCACCGCTTCCCTGTGGCGATCCGGAGGGTCCCCGCGAGCCTGAGGGGAGCCGGGGCGCGGGTCCCTCCGGGAGCGGCGGCACGGCGGGGGCCGCGCTGCGCAGGGCGAAACTTTGCGGGCAGGGCGGCGGCCACACGGTGTCCCCGGGGCGGCTCGGGAACCCCGCCGAGGGCCCGGGCGGTGCCGCGGCCCCGGGCCGAGAGCTCCGGCCGACGCTGCCCGGCGGGGACCCCCCGCCCGAGGAGGCACAAAATGGCGCCGCGATTCAAACGCTGCGCGCTGCGGGCGGGCGGGGCGGCGGGGGGGGGGGCGGTGTCCCGGCGGGGTTCACTGCGCCTGCGCGCAGAGTCGCAAGATGGCGGACAGTGCGGAACTAAAGGTAAAGCGCAGCTCCGGGTCCCCCCGCGGCGCCGCCGGGGCCGCGGCCGAGACCGGCCCGGGGCGAGACGAGTCCCGCCGGGGCGGCCGCGGCGGGGCCCCACCGGCAGCGGGGGCTGAGGGGCGGGGCGGGCGGGGAGCGGAGCGCGGAGCTGCCTCCCCTCGCCGCCCCCCCTCGCCGGCCGCGCTCCGCCGGGCGGCCCCGCCGGCAGCCGGGGCAGCGCGGGCGGCTCCGCTCCGCGCCCGCCGGGTCGGGCCGCGCCGCCGCGGGCTGAGGGCGGCGGCCGGGGGAGCCCCCGCGGGTGCCGGCGCGGGGCGGCGCGGCCGCTCCCGGGGCGGGGGACGGAGCCCCGGCGCCCCGCGAAGTTTGCAGGGGAGTCCGGCGGGAGCGACCCCCGGCAGCGGCGGTGCCCGCGGTGACAGCGGGGGGACCGCTCCGGGGAGCCCGGCTCGCCGCCCCTCCGGTAAATAAAGAACGTCACAAGCAGATGTGGAGGAGTTCCGCGGTGTTGAGCTGGCGGCGGTCCCTGTCATCCTGCGAAACACATGGAAACGGGGCGCTCCGAGCCACCCCGGAGCGGGGCCGGCGCTCCCCGCCCGGGGGTCGCTGGGTTTGGGGGATTTTTGGGGGGTTTTGGGGGCTCACCCGAGGGGCAGGAGCGGGAGCAGCTCTGCCGAACGCGGAACTTTGGGTTTCCTAACGCGCAAAAGAACCAGCGATTTTGAGGAACAGCACTTGTAGGATAGAGGGTGGCGGGGCATCCGCTGTGTAGCGCACAACAATCCAAGGAAAAGACCCCCCCGAAACTTTGCAGGCGCTTTGAGGCCGTGCGTGGGTGCAGACTGTGCCCTGCACACCCAGCAGGGAGGTAAAAGTTTCAAGAGTTTCCTTGCAGTTGTCACAGGGTCGTTATTCACCAGGAGGGCTCCTGCCTCCTCCTTTAAAGTTCGTAGAGTGAACGGCACAAATCAGGTGGATATTAAATGTGTGCAGTCACAAGTGTGTTAAATGTGTAACATAAACTACTGAATATGTCAAGTATGACTAAGGAAATATTTTGTTTTTCCCTAGAGGTTTGGTAGATCTCAGTTTTCTGTGTATCAAAGGTATTGTGCGCTTTCATTTTTAGATGCTTAAGGAGCTGTCAGCAGGTAAAGAAATACAAAATCTTGAGTGTGTTCTGACTTCTGTGGGTCAGGACCCTTCAGATCCTCCTCTAAATCCTCCTCTGGCCTTCGTTTCTCTGGGCATCTTCAGACCATATTGTATTGCTTGAGCTGTGTAGTCCTTAAGCCTTTTTTCTTTTCAAGCTGTGCTTCCTGCATAACGAGATCAAAGGGTCAAGATGTGATTCCAGTGCTCAACTTTTGTTAATTTTAGCGTGGCAAATGGAATAGTGTGTTTTGGTAACTAACTCTGAGAGTTCCGTGGCGCACAGCAGCCAGCTTGGGTTTATGTGATGCCTTTATTAGCAAGACTGACTCAAAAGGAGTTAAAAGAGATGGGAGATAGGGAATGAAGTCATTCCAAACCTCTTCATTGATCACTCTTTGAAGTCTCCTCCTTGAAAACCAGTAGAGAGAAATCACAATTTTTTAAATTCATGTTTCCTAAAGTGCCACTGCTGCCTCAGGGATGTGGAGGGTAAATGCCAAACTGACTACTTTATTCTCAATTTCAATTTTCTGCTCAGGTTATGGAGTGCTACTTGCAGGTAGGGACTGGAGGATGGCAGTCTATGAACAGCTGGGCTTTTTTTCTGTAGCTGTGAGAGCTTGGCAGTTCTCCTAAGAAAAAACCAGTTGCTTCATAAATTTGTACTTTGAAGACCTCAGGACATTCTCCTTTTTTTGTCTTTAGACTGTGTAGAATTACAAAAGGTGTGTGGGTGGGTCCTGCTCTGTCAGGAAGGAGAGGGGAAGACGAGGGGGCACAAAATCTCCTGCTTGGGGTTGTAGCTGTCAGCCTGCAGCTCCCCAGGACAGCACGGCTTGGTTCTGAGGTACTGCAGGAGGTGAGTGCTCCTTGGAAAAATGTGGCTCATGGAAAGCTCTGACATCGTGGTTCGGGGCAAGGGGTTTTTTTTAAGCAGGAGTAAATCCTCAGAAAACGTGCTTTTAAGTTCTGTTTTTGGGAGCTGAAAGGTAGCTAAGGGAGGGTTTGTGATGAAGACTCTTCTGTTTGAAGAATGGCCAGTGAATTCCTTTAATTATTTTCATTTTCTTAGGTAAAACCTTCTATGGTTCTCCTCTGATTAATTAGCAAATGGGATTGATTTCAGTGACCTTTAAAAACTGAAATCAACTGTAATACTTGGGCAGGGACTCTTTTGCCCGGCCAGAAAAAGTTTGTCAGAAGAACTTATTTAAGTTTCTAAAACTTTGTTGCCTTCCTGTGCAAAGAACCCCGGGGTTACATGTGGGGAGTGTCACATGTGGAAATTAGGGAATGTGATATGATGGGTGCTATTGCCAAAGGAGAATTAAAGTTCTTGCTCCCTCCAGTAAAACAGTGGTCAGTCCTCCTTGCCACAGTTTCTCATGGAGTTTTAATCATGAAGTTGCCTTTCCTGTAATGTATTTTCTTACCACAAGCAAGAGTGTTTCAGCCTTTTTGCCCCATTTGGGATTGTTTGTTCTATTGGAAAAACAATAATCAGATAAGATCAAACATGCTTTGCAGATCCCAGACTTGCGAGGTTACCGAGTTCCTCGGTACTCGGGAAGGTTTGGGTACATTGAAGCAGTGTGTTTTCCTTTCTGCTGCTGAAAGAAGGCAACTGGAAAGTTTGTTCTTCTGCAGAGTTCTCCCTCACTCCATAGGCTGAGGCATATGTGAGTTTTCCTGATCTTAATTACTATTCCTGTCTAATTGCACACAGACTCTAATTTATCTCAAGGTAAGCTATTTAAAGCTCTTTCTAATTGGAAGGAGTATACTTGAGTGATTAAATCTTTCCTTCAATATTTCTTACATCTCTTTAAATTGGTTATTAGATTGTTGTGATCTTTGCCTTCTACTCCAGCATTTTGGAAATCATTACGCAGTTTGCAATAATCAATTCAGTTAAACATGGATCAAAGAATGAAAAAGAAAAGCTTATGTTCAAGTATTGTCATTCTTGATACTGTCCTAAGAAGCTGGTTTGGAAAGCACATGCTGGGAGGTTTTCTCCTTTGTTCTCTCTCCTTTTAAGAAAGTGCCTTTGGGGATTGAAGAGATCCCTGGTGTGTTTCTTGTTAGACATAATTTATACTTTCGAAAAAAAAAAAAAAAGTGAGCCAAGAGTTTGAATGAAAATTCATCACAGCATTTCCACACAATGGTGAGGAAAACAAACCACTTAGAAATGCTCAGCTGGGAAATACCCCTCCCCGAAATGCAGGGAAGCAGTTCTGGAGGGGGACAGCAGTGCTTTCAGGGAGTGATAGCAGTGACAAACGGACCTGTGGAATTGCATCCCCGATTCTAATAAGCATAATCTACCTCTTTCAGTGTTCAATTAGAATTTTACACTTCTGCATTACGAGCTGGTTTTGCTTAATCCTTTTATAAGTTACTGGGGTTGCGTGTTGCTGAGATTAAAGTAAATATAATCTACTTTTCATTGTTACCCGACTCCATGGATTACGTTCGTTCGTGCTGTAATTTGGTGTGTGTCAGCAGAATTGTCTTCTTAACTGGTTTTTGGTCTGGATATCTTTTTTTTTGAGCTTTTGGTCATCGACACTGGGGTTGCAGATATCAGAGGGATAAAATTGGCAGCTGAACTGTCAAAGCCCCAATCCATAACCCTTTTTTATTGCCAATAAACCGCAGATTGTCGTGTGCACATAAATACAGTGTCAGTGCACTTGTGAATAAACCTTCCCCGTCCTGGGAGGATCTGTGGGTCTGGGCAAGTGAAATTCTTGTGAGAAGGAAGGGAGGAAGGCATCAGCACCAGCATTTCATAGTAGTTGTTTTTAACTGATTTACAGATCATTTTTCTTTTGCTTATAAAGGTATTCAGAAATTCCAGTTAGAAGCAGGTAGAAGATGCATCTTATTTAGGTTTATTGCTTGAGAAAAGTGTTCCTGCAGGGAGGGGAAGTGCCCAGGAGTGCCTGGCCATTGATAAGAGTGTTCATGGATCAGGCACACCAGACAAATAGTTAAAAACATCCCGTGGAGCAGGGTGTGGACAGTTCAGATACCTCTGATATTGAAGTTATTTATAGGGATGCAGCCTCTGAGTGCTGTGGTTTGTACCCTGCCCTGCATCCACCAGAGGCCAAGAAGGGCAGACTTGTCACTAATGTGTTTGGCATGGTGGGATCGAGTTCCTGGAATCTCTTCTCAGAGAAATCAATGTCTCATCAGTTCTCTGTAGTGCTATTAGAGTGAAAACCGAAACAGAACTTCAGCCACTTGAGACTCGAGTGCTCCCTGTAATTGTTCTGAGATACCCCCAGCCCTTTCCCATCCTGCTGCCTTTCGCTGGAGCATCTCCTGGAATCCTTGCTTGTCCTAAAGCTTTGAGTGAGTTGGGGGCTGACCCTCTGGAGCATCTCCTGGAATCCTTGCTTGTCCTAAAGCTTTGAGTGAGTTGGGGGCTGACCCTCTGGAGCATCTCCTGGAATCCTTGCTTGTCCTAAAGCTTCGAGTGAGTTGGGCTGGTAGATTCCATCCAGTGGCCTTCACTGGGCTCTGCTAGAAGTATGGAATTTGAAGCAGTAGTCCCTTGGTTGCAGGGAATCAACATTTTGAAAGGGTTAATTTTTGGATCACTCAGTGTTCCGGAGAATTTGTGGCTGGAGGATGGATTGGATCTCTTGTGGCTTTTCTCTTTCATGGGGCGTTGGTGTTTGTCTCTTTGGCTTCATGAGGCAAGGATTTCACCTACAGACCTGAAGTTGTGTCAGGAATGTTTGCTTTTGCTGCTGTGCTTCCAGTGTAGAAACTTTTGCTTTACAGGTGCCCTTCTAATGGAAAACTCAGCTTTATCACCCTCCATAAAAAGTAGTAAAAGCCTTTTGAAAACCCCAGATTTCAGGGAAGAATGCAAACATGGCTTTTATGTGCAAAACTTGTCTGTGAATACCTTGTGTGTCTAGTGCAGTTCAACTGCCTCAGCCTGGGCTGTCCCCCTTTACCTCTGATTAACAGAATTGTGCCTGCGAGAATCACAGAGAAATGTTTGTCCTGTTCTTGGCGGGGGAGAAAAGGGGAAATGCTCGTTTTAGGTGATGGGGCGGCTGGATTTTGGAATCCTCTCGGTGAAGCTCAGGTATTGATTGCCTCGTTGCTCTGTCACTGGTCCAGCTCTGTGCAGACCAGTAAGTGCTGAGAGCGTTGGTTTGGGCTTTTTAAAGTGGAGATGATTGGATTTTATGATGCAGAAATTGCACGTAGTACCTTCAATAGCAGTCAGTTCAGGGAATCAAATGCCTTTCTCAAAAGTAGAATCTTTTACTGGGGAGGGGGATGAGGAGGAGAAAGGAGCTTACAAAAGACTGCTTACTTCTGTAATTTTACTCAATGCTATCAAAGCCATTTCAAACGTAGTCGCTGCCATAAAATGTGGCTGTTTCAAAGTAAATTAAAAGCTTGGGGGCTACAAGACAAACTAGAAGGTATTAAACCTTTGAGTATATATGGAGTTGAGGATGGGGCCAGGAGATGTTGGTTTTATCGGGCCTTGTTCTGCTCTTGCTGATTTTCAGTGGCAGGCAGAGCCCCATGAAACCAGGTTAACAGGATATTATTGTTCTCCCTGTGCTGTGGTTCAAACCTCTGTATTGTCTTTTCTTCTCCCTCTTTGGCTGAGGCTCCCGTGGCTGGTGCAGCTGTATTGATCCAGGAGCTGGTCAGCAATTTGCTTAATCTTATTCTCCTTTTGGGATTAGGGCTGGCTGTGGATGTCTCTGCTGGTCTGTAGTGTTAGCAAGCACTGGAGGGACAGCAGAGTGCTCTGAAGCTTGGATTCCAAGGCTAGGGAAGAGTGGGAGTTAGCAGAGGGATGGGTATTACGGGCTTGTCTGGAATATGGGAAACAAAGAAATGAAAAGCCAGGGTACAATTAGACCAGAGGTCAGCCTAAGCTTGACCTTCATGTCTATAGGAGATGATATACAAGAGATTTATATGGGAAGTGGCATGATAATTAATGAGAAGGAAAAGGAGCCTTTTAAAGGCTTTGCTTGGGAAGAATGGAGCCCTGGGCTCTGCAGCAGAGCAAAGACTCCATGGCCATGTGGAAGTTTATTTAGGGGACGGAGATAAGTGCTGGTCACCTCATGTGCAGATGGCTCTGCAGTGAACTTCCCTTGTTTGAGTTAGGGGATGGAATGAGCTCGCTGGACACATGCTAATAAACATGGATGGGCTCTGCCTCCTCTGCTCCGGCCAGGCCTGCCTGGGCTGCAGGAAATGCTCCAGTGGCCGGGTTCCACCCAGGAAGGATGTCTGACAGCGGGACAGGGAGCAAGGGGGAGTTTCAATTTCTGCCCTGTTTCGAGGCTGACACAGCCAGCAGCTCTTCCTTAATAAATGTAGCATCCCTTTATCTCTGTAGATAACTTCCTTCCCTCTGCTTTACATGTTTTTGGTGTATCCTGAGTGCTTTTTCCCAGTTTCCAGCCCTGATATAAATTGTCATACTAAATTCTTCAAGCCAGAATTCAGCAAGACTCTCCTGTTGGTTTTTCATGGTGTTACTTTCAGTTTGACACCTTCTTGCTCCCTTGATCCTGATCATAGATCACTTGGAGATTCTGGTTTGAAGGGACCGTGGGAAATCTCCAGCCCAACCTCCTGCTGGAAGCAGGATCAGCTGAGAGGTCAGAACAGGTCACTTAGGACTTGATCCAGTCTGGTCTGTGAAACCTGAGGATGGAGATGGCACCACCTCTGTGGGCAACCTCTTCCACGGCTTAACAGTTCTCATGGTGAAAACGGGTTGGTTTGGTGTTTTTTAATATCCATCCTGAACTCTTCCTTCAGCTTGTGCTGTGTTCCAGTGGGAAATCATGGCTCTCTTTCCTTGACACGTTGGAAGGTTGCCAGGAGGTTGCTCCAGAGCCGTCTCTGAAAGAGCCTGGTTCCCTAGCCTCCTGCCGGGTCATCCTGCTGGACCTCGCATCTTTGACAAAGCAGATGGTTTGGGAATGGGATTTGGACAGGTGATTCCATGCCGTGATGTTGTTCTCGAGGAGTTTTTACTCCTGAGGATTTCTGTTAGTGGACATCCTCAGCAGTGTGCAAAAATAGTTCCTGAGACTGTCCTCCAGTACCAGCAGAAAAGGTGGAAATTGCTGCCAAAAATGAAATTTCATAAGCAATGGACCTTCAGAGTGGAGAAGGTGACGCACAGTGGGCAGCTCTTCCAGGTGGCGAAATTATTGTCCATTTTGAAACTTGGGATACCAAGCTCTCCCACTCTTTCCCCTTTGCCCATTAAATACATGGTTCTAAAGCAGATGGAAAACTGAGCTCAATCTCCTTGCTTGGCTGCAACACCTGAAGTTGCATCTTTTGTGGCCACAGTCAGTGGAGTGTGCAAACACGTGATAAATGCTCTCAGAAGTTGGTAGTGGGCAGATCTTAGAGGCCTGGCTCTTCTGAGCTGGATTTACACAAGATACTCAACTGAAAAATGATTAGTTAGTGTGCAAAATAGAACATGGGGTGAAAATAGCAGCAAACTGAGTTTTCCTTGGCAATTTAGCCTAGGTGCAGCTCACTGTTCCATATTTTTTTTAAAAAAAGCAGAAGCCAAATGCAATAGGGATAATCTGGTTCAGGTAAAGTCTGTAATCTGAACTGCAGGAGAGTCCTGTAAAAAGTTGTGTGGATGAGAATGTTTTTGATACATTCATTCCTCATATTGTTTCTCGAGACTCCCTTGACAAAATGATCTCACTTTTGTGCAGATGTTGTATCTTGTTTCCCTGGTGCAAAATAAGAGGCTTTGAAGCAGTCCAAGTATTTGTGTAGATTTTCAGCTTCTTGGAAAAGCTGTTGGAGCCAGCTCTGCTCAGGCTGTGGATGGAGCTGTGAGTGCACCTAGAAATGCACAGCACCAGGATGAAAAACGTGGGACAGAAACAAAGCTGTTCCTTTTGGTAGGTTCTGTGTTGATTTAACAGCATCTCGTCTGTGAATCTGCTGAGGCCACTCCATGGCAGGGCTTCAGATTTTTTTAAACCAAGTATCAGAACTGTTGTTGGTTTGAATCACAAGGATTTTAGATAATATTTTTCTAAAGGGTGTCCACCCAGGTCTTTCTTCAGTTAATTCCTACTTTTACCTCTTTGCTGTTAAAATTTGACTCTTTCTGTTCTGCAGTAACGTTTTTATTTGAGGCCCTCGACAATTTCACTTGGATTTCGGAGGAAATGGCTAAAAATAAATGTGTTAGAAACTGATTCTTAGGGATGGAAAAGTGGCTGTGGTGGTTCAGACCAAGGGTCCATTCTGCCTGGTGTTGTCCTCCTGCAGCTTCTAGAAATGAGTGAGTGGGAAAAGCAACAACAGGGCAAAGTGGGAGAAATACCTGTCCCCTCCCTGCCATATTCCGCCATCTCCAGCCACTTCAGCTCACCCCTCTGGATCCAGTGGGGTGGATGAGCCATAATAAATCTATTTCCAAGTGCCTACCCAGGTTTCTCTTGAACCTTTATAACCTGATTTTGTTGCCAGTGTTTTGGGAGGGGTTTCTGTTCTGCTCTTTGCAGTGTGAGGGCCCTGCTTGTGTTGCCTTGAGCCTGGTTCTGTCCATGGCTGGTGTGTGATGGAGGAGGACAAACGGCTCACCCCTGTCCATCTCTGTGCGCTGCTCATGGTTTTCTAGATTGGATCATAGCTGTCACCAGGTCCTCTATTTTTAGGTTGAAAACTCTTAGCTTTCATTATTTCTTCGTTAGGGAAGTCATGCTGGACTTCAGCCATCCTAAGAACATTTCCACTTCTCATGTGTGCGTATATATTTGTTTTTTTGTGATGAGACCACCAAACCCACCCACACTTGGAGCTTTGGGTGAAGCAGGAATCTATGTAATTTAGAATGATTTCTTATTTGCTCTCTGCTCCCTTTCCAATGATTTCTCCCAGTGATTTGTGTGCTTCCAGCTGAGCTGATGTTTTCATACCTGTGTTTATCTTGGGCCCAGCTGTGGCAAAGGTCACCCCAGAGCTCTGTAAAGCTCTGGGCTGGCTGCTCTGCTTTTCCCACAGGCATCACTTAAGTGATGGACATTAAACTGGGCTCTGCCAGAGATGCTGCAGCCTCAAAACCCTGACGATCCCTGGGTTTTCTTGGATATTCAGGAACAGGTTAAGCCAAGTGTGCCAATGCAGAGCTCCACGCATGACCTTCCTCTATTGTTTGCTCTTGGAACAGCTCAGCCACGATGGTAACAGAAGAACTTTGAATAGCAACTGAGGATCTGGGGCCTGGTTTTATTATTTTAAAGAAGTTATTAATGCTGGAGGAATACTCAGCTTGTGTGTGCAGACTGGATTTTCATAGTTTCCTTTGACCTGTGCTGTTCTGTTGTTTTTAAACACATGGAGGACTCTGAGGTGGTGCCAAGCTGTTTTAAGGGGAAGCAGAGATGTGTTGGGACTTGTTTCCTATGTTCAGTTCACTCGAAAAGTTTGGTAAAATGTGCCTTTGTTTTTCAGAGGACATTCACACAGTTTGGTAAAGGGCTTGAGCTAAATAATAATTGACTAACTGCATGGACTCCTTCATTGCTTGGGCCCACATGATGATATCTCGATGCCTTTATTTTTATTTTCCCCCCACTGTTTTTCCTTTTGACGTAGAGGCTGAGCAGTGAAGCAATTAGAACATCCTTACCTGGAAGTAGGAGCTGTACGTTGTTATCTAGTGAGCAGATCAGGAGGCACAAAGGTGAAGACAATTCATACTAAAATTCTCTGCTGAAGCCCGGGAAATGAATGCCTTGTTTTGTCACGAGACCCTAAATAATCCCTCGTGCCCCTGTGCCTGTGGCCCGTGTGTGTAAAAGGGACGGGCAGGGTATAAATTCATGAACGTGTGAGAGTTATTCAGAGGCCATTAATGAGCTGCAAAAGACTTGTCTATATGCAAATTCCCATTCAGAGTGGGATTTGGATGAGGGTGGTTAATGAGGTGGGGCAGCCGTTTGGTCAGTCAGGATGAAAAGGAGCGGTGAGTGGAGATCCTCCTCCCTCTGCCCCAAGAGTGGGATGGGAATGGGGGGAGGAAGGCTTGGAAAAGTGAGGGAGTGTTTGAATCTGCAGTCAGCGCTGCAGAAACTGCACCTCTCACTTGGTTGGGATTTTGATAACTTTGCTATCAGTATTTTCTTAGGCAGCTCATTGGATCCTGCTTTATTCTCGTGGCTGAAGCCACGAAGTGAATGCAGGATCGTGCTTGGAGTTTACTTGCAGTGCTTTTCACGGATTTTAAATCATAGGTGTGGCTGAAACTTGGCTTCTAAAAAATCCCTCATTCCATCAAGTGGTTTGTTTCCATGCAGGGTAGGGGTTATTGTGGGAATTAATTAATTGGATTCAGTCTTAGTCTGATGGTTAGAAAAAGCGTCTGGAGGATGAGGTGGTGGGTTGGAGCACTGGGAAATGAAATATCCCTCTTCCCACCAAGCAAGTGTCCTTAGCATGTGCCAGAGTAGTGGGAAAGTGTTTCTGTAGGCCCTGCTGTGCTCTGTGTGGGCCAGGAAAATATTGCATACAGAGTATATATAGTGTTCTAACTCACTGCATGCTTGAGCCTATAGGTAACATGCTGCTAATACACATAAAAATGCAGTTTTCTGGCAGGGACAGCTCTGGAAGCTGGAAGGACGGAGTATCCCGAATTCTGAGGGTTGAAATAGGATTGTGGGGTTCAACTCAGCTTTGCCAGGAGTTCAGGCCTTGCTTCAGACGCATCTTCTCAGTCTCTCTCTGGCTGCACGTTCATTCAAAGCCGTTTTCTTTCTCCTCATTGAAGGCTGAAGAAAAGCAGGAAGATCGGCTTCCTCTGCTATTCTTCTGTCATCTTTCTGCATTTTTACATAGTGGGAAGAAGCCCTGCGTTGTGGGTGATATGAAAAACTGAACTTCCTGCTTTCCCCTCTCCCTTTCTTTGTGCCCGGGGCTCTTTGAGCGCCAGCCCCGGGATCCGCATTCAGGCCTTGGCACGGCTGCCGCCCCCTCGCTCTCCTTCCAAGCTGTGCTGCTTCTTGGAATGAAATCCCTGGGATTCCTGACAGTCTCCCTGATTCTTTAGCGCTGGCAGCAGCAGCCAGAGAAGTCATCCGTGTCTCATTAACTGACTGACCCAGGATCCCCAATCCGCCTCGCTGGGAACTGGGCTGAGGACGGGCTCAGGGAGGTTTTCAATGGGAGGTGAACTTCTCCCTGCCAGCATTTTCACCTGGGCTTGGATTCACATCACAGAAGTATTTTAGCTGATTTCTTCAATAACTAAATATATTTTAGCACTTTAAAATTAATCTGTGTCAATATGCGTTGTGTAAATACTAAGTTTATATCATCTTGTTGCTTGCAATAAATAATTTGCTGCCTCATGGTTTCTTGGTGCTGGTACCTGAAATCCTGAACCTGTAGGTTTGCAGGTAGCTGCTTCTATAAAATAGAAAGGGACAGTAACTCTTCTAATATAACAATGTATTTCTTAACTAATACAGTGGAAAAACGTTTCAGAGGTGCAAATCCTTTATTTACATAGAATAAAAATGGAATGTAAAAAGACAATTTCTCAGGATTCTTCAAGCTTTTAATTAATCTTGATGACTTATTGCCATATGACTGCTTAAAAAAAAAAGCTGTGTACTTTGGCTGCCTGACATAATCGCTGTGCATGGGTTTGAAGACCTTAGGAAATAAAGAAATGTGGAATAGTAGCTCTTTTCTTTTAAACTTGGCTTTTTCCATGCAGAGGCCAGGGTGATTGCTTGATGGAATCCTTGTTCTCAGCTTATTGGCACAGTGGGAACTTGGGGCTCCGTGGCTCATTTCTGTGATAACAACTCAGGCTAATTGTTGGTCGTAATGAATTATTATTCTCAGTGCTATTAGAAGGGGACGGGGTGTTTGGCCAGTGTATTTCAGAGGGATTTGTTGTCAGCAGATTGATTTCCTTTAGGAAGGGGAATCTTTTAGTGGTAAATTATTATTTCCCATACCTGATGTTTTATCTTATCTCGTTGTTTTCCTGTTCTCCCTTCCTTCTGCCTTTCCTTCCTTCCTTCCTTCCCCCCTCCCCCATTTTAAGATGTTTTTGAGCTGTTACTGGAGGCTTTTCTGTATTCCACATAAAATCGCAATCAAACGCCCTGGTGCATCCTGTGGGATGGATGTGACCACGGTGATCGTGGTCCCTGGTACCCACTGACAAGGCCCAGGCTCCAACCAGTTCCCAAACCCTGGGAATTCATTTCTCAGAAGGGAATTTTGTCTCAAATTCCAAAAGAAAACATAAATTTTGTCATGTTCCATTTTTGCTTTCATGATTTTTTTTTTTCTTTTTCAAGTGTGAATTGTGAGCTGATCACTCCAGTTTTGCAGTTTTCCCTCTCTTGGGGCATTAACAGAGCCATTGGTTACTTTTCAGGGAAACGAGATTCAATTATGTACTGTCTTCACCCTGCTGTTCAGTACTTTGCAAATCAGTATCCAAATTTAATATGATTCTTAATTAAACCTTCTTGAGATACCAGAATAATAGTCAGGAATGATGTAGTCTGTCTCCTGTGCTGCATCCTAGAAAATGGGACAAATGAGGAGAAAAAAGTGGATAGTTTGGATATCTTTGAGTGCATAATCTCATATCTTGAAGTGTTACCTCATTTGGAGCTAATTAAGAGCAAAGTTTTAGTGGATAACTAATTTTTCAGCACTGGGTGATAACTTAGGGCACGTGGGGCATAAATCACTGTGCAAGGTGCAGAAATAACAAGATTTTACTTTTAAAATCTTGGAGTAAACCTGCATCTCTTACAGCAATAATTAGTTTTGATCAAGTGCTTTTAAGCTGATAAACACAAGCCAAGTAATAACGTCTATTGATGCAGCAGAGATTGACAAAGCTTTGCAAGGAAACATCAAACCCTGGGTGCAGGAATGTTGGTCTTGGTGTGTGTCCTGCTGCTGAGAGGCTCTGGAAGCTGCTCCTGGAAGCTGCCTCTTTATCCACGTTGCAGTGAGTACATTCACTGAATTCCAGGTGCATTCTTCTCCAGCTTTCCCTCAAAATTGACTTGCAAAAGCTCCCGTGCTTCATGCAGGTATTTGAGATATTTAGAAAGTAACCAGAGCTGTTCGCTGGTGTTGTGTTGGGAAAGGATGGCTGGAAGGGAGTCTGACAGGAGAATCCTGTCTGTAAATCCCAAATCACTCAGAGAGTTTGTGCGACCGTTTGTTTTGTGTAAATGGTAGATTCTAAAGTGGATGTTTTATTTTTTTAAATCACTGAGGGAAGGGAAATTAATGTGGATTTGTGACCTCCCACGTGGCTTCTTGGTCCTGTATTTTTCTATACAAAGAGACAGCATTTCAGGCTGTTCTGGGGTGCTCTGACAGTTGTTATATCTTGATCAGAGCGCTGTAAACCTTTGTCACAGTGATTCTAAGAGGACACAGTGTGTTTAGAAAGCTCTTTGCACATCTGTCTGCAGCTGGCTGGGGCTCCACTGCACACTTCATTCCATAGGAGTTGGCTCTTCTGTCAGCCAGGAAGGCTCAGTGAAGAGCATTCTTAATAAAAAGTAAATTTGTCTGGCAATGACCCTCTCCCAAATAATTGTGTTCACTCTTAGCCTTAGGTGTGAGTTGTTTGCCTGCAGAGAGGCTCCTGTGTCAGAGCCAGGATTTCCCAAACTGGTATTTCTGCCATTACTTGTCATGGAAATCATTCCAGCAAAAGGAATTCCCAGCTGCAAAGAGAAAGACACCAGGGACAATTAAGTTTGAGCATGGCTGAAAAAACCTGGAGTCTCCAAGAAAATGGAGATTACCACTGTGTCAGCAACCTTATTTAATACCAAAAGTAATGATATCGTTCACCTAGCGGGGAAAGTCTCCGGAGACCGGTAAAACTTTCGTTACGGATTAAGATAAAATGTGACTTGCTTTAAATCAAACCCACTTTAGACATGACTTAAGTCTTGGCAGACTTTTCCTAACAAATCTCTCTTGCAGCTGGAGCAAGTCCCTGCCCCAGCATCTCTGCCCAGCGTGGTTGGTACGTCCTCATTGTCACCAAACAAAAAAGCTCCACGGGGTTAAGTGTTCCAACACTGAATTTGGGGTGTGTGCTCACCCAGTTTGGCTGGATCTCCCTCCCAAAGGAAATAACCTGTAGGAAAAGGGCTGGAATGGAGGTCTACAAGGGCAATTGCCTGCACTAATGTGCCAGGTTTTATGTGACAGTGCTTTTGGGAGGTATTTCCCATGTCCCAGAGCACGGCAAAATACCACAGGCATCTGCCAAAAGCATAAGACAACCTTTAAGACACGGGGATTATGTTGAGAATTCCAAACTCTGCCTGTTACCAGCAGGAGCTCAGGGGGCTGGAGCTGCCTCTGTGTTTGCTTTTCCAAGATCCTGTCACTCGTCACTGAGTTTTGGTACTTTCATCGCTGTGGGGTTTTTGAATGCAGGCAGTGACAGACATCCCGAAGAACTCAGTGACATCACTGGTGTGGGATGAGATGGAGGGCTCTGGCTGGAATTTACAGAATTTATTGGTGTTTAGGTGTGAAACAGCATCACTGACCTTCCTAAAACTTACTGAATTTGGGGATAGGCAGGTTTTACCAACGTAATAGATATAAACAAGAAGAAGTGTTTGCCAGGAGCAGGTGAGGAGAATGTTCCTTGGATTAATTATCTGTGGAATTCCAAGTTCAGTGGTGATGTGTTTCCATGGGCTGATACAGAAGGATTTTGGTGGGAGATCCTGTCCAGAAGCTTCCACCTGAACTGCTGCAGTTTTTATGATCTCCCTGACAGATTCTTAGTGTTAGCTTAAAGTTGTAGAATCTGAGCTTAAAATTGCACAATCACAGAATCATTAGGGCTGGAAAAGCTTCATCGTTCAGGTAGGTTGGTTCAAGGGTCATCACGTTTCTATTAAAAGATCTGCAGCCGTGTGATTCACAAGGAAATCTCTTGTTTGTGAGCCTGCAGAGGTAAATAACACCTGATGGCTCCAGCTTTATGGGTGCTTTCTCAGCTGCCACGGCAGGGAATGCATTGCTTGGGGAAAATCATGAATACAGTTTGAGCTTAAGGAAGCCCAGATCTCTGGAGGTGCCATCAGCAGCTCTGCCCAGGCTGTTTTGGCATTTCCAGCATCATTTTGTTGACTGATTTTTACTGGTTTCAAGCCTGTTTTTCTTGCCAGCTGTTCAAATGAGTAGATTTGCTCCTACAATTACCACCTGTCCTTTCTGAGCACTGATACACCGTGTCAATAGAGGTTTCTTTGACTAAGAAATACTCAATCCTCTTGTGTGTGCAACAAAAAGCAAATAATATTTGTACCTGCTACTGCCTTGTACCTGTTCCTTCGGTGCTGCCTTCATTCCCAAAGCCTTGGAGGTCCCACTCCAGCAAAAAGAGGTTTTCCTGATGAAACCCAGCAGCCTCCTTAAAGCTCAGAGGATGTTGCATATTTATGACCGTTCTTCTGTGCCTTTGCCTCCCCTCTGGTTTGAATTACAGGGACTTCAACCTGTGGCTGTTTTGGTTGCCTGAGACAAATGCAGGAAGTCACAGCCTGTCATCGAGGCACTCGAGCTTCCCAGAATTTGTTTCGCTCCCTCTTGCAGATTTTCAGGAGACTGAGTTCCGTTTTTATAGTTCAGCCTTGAGAGCTTCCCTGAGCGAGCCTTGCAGGTGGAATTTAGGGCTAGGGAATGTGGTTTATTAAAAATGGGGATATTTTTACCTTCCTGATTGTTCAATTTCACAAGTCTTAAATATCCAAGAAGCCAAGAGTTTAGTCTGAGTGTAGAGAGCTTCCTTCTGCAGAAAATTGCTCTCAGGGGTTAAAAGAGGCTGCTCAGAGCATGCAGGAGCTGTATTTTTACAGCTGGGGGTTGGAGTTTACTGGGATTAATTCAGAACCATTTCCATACTCATCTAACACTTCCTCGTTGCTTTTATTAGAGAAAAAAAGATGATTTTTTTTTACCTGCCTGTTGGAAGTGATTATGGAATTCCTTTTTCATAGGGGGGAAATTTCCATTTGTGTTGTCCTTCACCTTTGGAGGAATTTGCTGCAGAGCTTGCTCTCTTCTGTCATAATGACTCTTAATTACTAAAAGATCACTAAAGCTAATCACTCTGTTCTTAATAACCAGAAATTTACTGTCACTGCCTGAAGTTGCTGTTTATAAATAGGTGATCTCCCATTTATTTTTTTTCTCCTTTTACTTACTCTCTTCCATTTTTTTGACTGGGGTTTGAGGTGATATTTTTTTTTCATTCCTATTTTTTCCCCCTTCACCTTTCATGTTAATGCTTGGAGGATTGGAGAGGACCTGCTGGGTTGCTTTAGGCACAGAATGTGGTGTGGGCCCCAGCCAAATGCTTCTTGTTGTGCTGGCAAATCATTTGAATGTGTTTTGGAGCTTATTCCCTGCTTCTGCTCATCATAAACATCCAGGAATAACTTGCTGGATTCTCCAGATAGATCCTGGGGCTGATAACTGGAGATGGAGAAATATCTTTTCTAAAAAGCCCGGATCAAACTGTTGGGTTGGAATGTTTTGCTTTGAAGACAGTTCTTGTGCTGCTGGATGGGTGAAAAATGCTCAGTCTTGTCCATCACTCTGTGGACACTGCTCACTTTATTAAAAATATAAATAAATACTGGCTGCTGCCTGGTTTTCACCTCTCAGACAAGTCCCTCCCTTCTAAAAATGGGGGGAAGAAAATGCAGGTTCCTGGTGTGTGGTGTTGGATCTCAGCAGATAACCTGAGTCGGATCTTTCTCCAGCAGCAGGACTCGCAGCTCCTCTTCCTGCATTTCAAAGCAGACTTTAAACCTCCCTGTGTTTTCCAGGCCAGGAATGATGTTCCCTGCCTGAATAATCAGTGCCTGTGAGACCAGCCACCGGTTATCCAGGGAATTTCTTATCCAGAGGCATCAACACTTAAATTTTATTTATTTTTAAATTATTTTAAAATTATTTTAAATTTATTTTTAAGCTTAATTCCCAACTTTCATAAGTCATGCAGATAAGATGTAATTCCTGAAAACAATTTTCCCTGCTCTGACCTGTTAACCTGTGCTAAGGGTTAGAATTCCTTGAGCTGGGAATCTGCCCATTTTGGGAATCTTTCCTTGGGTGGAACAACTGGGCTTGTGTGGAAAGCCAAGATTTCATCTCTGCTGTTGCCCCTGCAGAGAAAATCAAAGTAAATGGTTCTTACCTTAAACAATTTCCATCTCTAATAGCTTTTAAAAAGATGTAATGATTATTTTGGAAAAGAGCTGTAGGTAGGACATCCCTTTCCTCTGGATAATCACAGGAGAGCAGTGGGGAATGATGTCAGTGCTGCCCATGGATTACTCTCATATACTTTAACTATTTTTTTCCAAACCTTCTTGGTTATCTGAAGTAGGTGTGGGGCAGAGAATTCTCCTTGTTTCCAGGTGGGTTGTTCCAGAGTGTTTCCTCAACATACAGAAATTGGGGATGCTCCTGCTCCTGTGGCAGTGGGAACGGCATCAAATGCTTGGGATGACACAGCCAGAGAAATGGCCCAGGTTGGAAACATTGGAAACTGGGAGGTGGGAAAATAACCTGGCCTCTTTCCCACCTCACACAGACATGTGGGAGTTGTTTGATGGCAGCAAAATTCCCGGAGGGATTTGGGAAGGACTGTGGTGTCGGAGTTGGGATGAGAATGTTGGAGAGGGAGCACGGATAAGGAATCCACGACTAATGCAGGTTTGGTGGAGGAACACGTGTTTGTGTTGTGTTGTCGAGCAGGAAATGTCAGGTTGTGTTTAGAGATCGCAGTTCCCTCCTTCACTCCAGGAAGGTCTTCACAGAGAGTCGGGACAGAAATGTGCCACCAACCTGAGCTAGGTCAGGTTTCTGGAAAGCTTCGTCCGCCTCCTTCACTCTCTGAACGACGTTTCTCACCAGCCTCTTCCTCTCTTTGGGTTTTGGGTATTTCCTGGGTATGACAGGTACCAAAATGCACAATACTGGTTGTGTGTTTGTTGCTGGGGTTTGTTGGAAACCAGTTTGAAACTGAGTGGTGAAAAACTCAACCCTTTTAGAGCTAAATAACATCAGTTTCTTGTGCACTGCTGTGATGTGTGTAGGAATGGGGATTCCCATAACTAAACACCTGGAATTGCAGTGTGTAGGATTTCTCTGCAGCCATTCCTTGGGAACCATGCATATCCTTTTATTTCTCTGCAGCTCAGCTTTTCGTTGTGGTTTTGTTACTTTAGTTCCTGTTAGGAAAGAGAAGTCCGAACATTTTGGCAATTCTGCTCGGCAGCCAGAGGTGGGGGCAGTTATTTGTGCTGTGGGTATTTGCTGTTGTTGGGGCCAGGCTCTTTGTGGTGGGCTTTGTACCTGGCAGGTGCCAGTGATCTTTTTGCTAAACTGCTGCAGGCAACAGGAAAGAAAAGCAAGATTTCCTGAAGCAAAACGCTTTGTGTCTTTGCCCTTCAGCTTTGCTGCTGCAGCTGAGCCAGCGAGGGGTTGGAATTGCGAGGAGGTGAGATGTGACAGAGAAAACGTGACAAGTTGCAGCTTTTTCATGTATTTACTTGGTGTGTCTGGCAGCGCTTGGGTTGTTTCCCTGCTGTATTATCCTGCCCGTTCCAGGGTCAGGATACCATGGACCAAGGGGTCGGAGCTTGGAGAGGGCTTGGATTTCTGCTGGTGGAGCTGGGTTGTGTCCTCACATAAAACACAACTGGGTTGGAGGAGGGGACAGGAATTTTCCTGTCCATGTTGTGCGAGACCTTTCCCAGCTCGGCTTCCCAGTGCCCCTGAGGGACACGATCCCCTGGCAAAGCCCTGTGCACGGTGGGGATGATTTAAGGCATTGCCTCCCTTTGTTGTGGAGGAGAGGTTTATCTGTAAAGTGAGAAGCTGTAATAAACCCGCAAGGCTTCATTGCTGTTTGTAAGGATGGATCTGTTGGTGCCCCGAACACTGCAAACAAAATTGTTCTTGTCCTCCTGTGCGAGGAATGCGCCAGGGTGGGGAAGATGTGGGAATTTTGTTTGTTTTGGTCTCTGAGTCTGGCTCCACCGTGGACCCTGCATTCTGTGTGCTCATTCCAGCTCGCCTTTACCTTAAAAATGGAAATCATCCCACATGGAGCAGGAGCTTCTCCGTTGGCTCAATTATTTCTTAATCCTCTTGTGCTCTTTGCAAGCTGGGCCTGTGAGTTTATTACAACTCAAGAACAGAGTGAAGCTCTGGGAGGTTCAGGAAGTGACTTTTAATGGTGATGGCATTAAACCCTTCAGCTCTGACTACTCATTCTGTTGAAGAAGTGTTTGTAAAGCATTATAAATAGTGTTTTTCCATGTTTCAGATCTATTTGTTTCACTTTCCTTTCAGCTGTCAACACTTCAGATTGGAACTGAAATGCCTTATTCTTTTAAGACATCTTCGTTTCTTACCAAGTACCTCGTCTGTTCTCATTAGTAGCTCTGTGACAGTCCCACAGTTAAGTGTGAAGAAGGTTCTTGGGGTATTCAGGGGGAAAAAAACCAACTCCATTTCTACCCAAAGGGTTTGTGGAAAGCTGCAGCAAGGCTTATCTAGGATTTGCAGTGAGGTTCCTGAGCTCTGGTGCTGTGGTTCAGCACAGCAGAAATCTTGTGGCAAATTTGAGTTCAGCGTGCCTGGTGCAAACCTCCTTAAAGACGTGAATCATCTCATTTAGGGCTTTTAAATAACAGGACCAGTTTCAGTGGAGGGAAAAACCTCCTGTGGACACCTGGGCAGTGAAGATCTCTTGCAGGTGCTGGAGCTTTGAGGAAGTGATGGGAGTTTCAGGCTGGTTTTGCTAAAGCCAGGGGTAGCACCTTTCTAATCTTGGCACTTCAGGTTTAAGAATGAATGTGAATGAAATCAGAGCAGTGTGTGAGACTGAATACCTTGCCCAGTTTGAAGGACCAGAGAGGATGGGAGCATTTGTAGTCAAATTCAGAGATTCCAAATGCAGATTCTGGTTGGGTCTTCATCCTTCAGTGGCTGGGAAGTTGCAGAACCCTCATGTGCTGAATTATCTGCTTTGGTCCCAAGTATTTACATCAAGTGTTGTTTGGAATTGGATCTTTTGGGATTGGCTACAAAATATTCGGGGTATTTCATGCAGAAGGGCAGCCAGTCATGTCAGTGGGTTTTAGGCATTTCACTTCCTTGTGATTCCTTGGAAATCTGAAATTCTGTAGGAATATCACCATTCCAGCTGATGTCTCAGGCCTGATGATGATGAACAAGCTGCTGTCAAGCACTGAAATACATTTTTCAATAAAAACCAGGCCCTGAAGTTGATTTTCTGGCTCCTGCCTGCCCAGCTGATGCGCACTGGTGATTACTGGTTTCACTGGTTTGGGAAGTGTTTTTCTCAGTTCCTGGAGAAGTGAAACAGGTGACAAGTTGTACCAGTTTGATTCATTAGATAATATTGGGAGACACTGAGTGGCTGTGTTAATGAAGATGCTAATTAATAGAAGGCAAAGCCCAGCTCCCCCATCCGAAACAGGACATGCAGCTCTGATGGGAGAAGTGCAGAGATGGAATGGGAGGAAGTTTCCTTTAACCCAGGAATGATGGCATGGGGTTGCACACAAATGGGATTATATTCACTCTCTTTCTAGTGTCATTGATCTCTTTTCTTTGAACCTGTGTGGATTAGTTCTGCTGCATGGCAGAAAGTGAGGGAGGCACTTGGAAGTGGTGTCTGGAGTTGAGGATTGGCACAGCTTGGATATTGTCAACGTATAACTTCTTTTACATCCAGCTAGAGCAATAAAATATTGTTAACATCAGAGATTCTAGCAAGTGCTTAAAAAACAATTCGAGTTACAACCTTTATTTGCACTGGCAACTTGTCCTTTTCTCAGTTTTTTTCTCCACAGAATGGAAATGCCTTTAAAAATCTCTCATTGCAGGCTTTAAAATAAATATCTGTGAGCATCATAAAAGGGGGTAGAGCAGTGGCACCGTGCCTTTGTTCTTAATGGGCTTCACGCACTTTCTAGGGTTGGTGAGGATGCTGAAAGTCGAGTATTAATTCTTTGTTTTGTTTCTTTGAAGCAAATGGTTATGAGCCTTCGAGTTTCGGAACTGCAGGTGCTGCTGGGCTACGCGGGGAGGAACAAGCACGGCCGCAAACACGAACTGCTGACGAAAGCCCTGCACTTGCTCAAGGCTGGCTGCAGCCCCGCCGTCCAGATGAAAATCAAAGAACTCTATAGGAGAAGGTTCCCCCAGAAAATCATGACCCCAGCAGACCTGTCCATCCCCAGCGTGCACTCGAGCTCCATGCCAGCCACGCTGTCGCCATCCACCATTCCACAGCTCGGCTACGACGGCCACCCCGCCACGTCCCCCTTGCTCCCCGTGTCACTCCTGGGACCCAAACACGAACTGGAACTGCCCCACCTCACCTCGGCCCTGCACCCCGTGCACCCTGACATCAAACTGCAGAAACTCCCTTTTTATGACTTGTTGGATGAGCTGATCAAACCCACCAGCCTAGGTAAGAACACCTCGTCCCGGCACTTGGTTGTGTTTGGGGAATAATGGCCAAATTCTGCTGCTGGTGCAGCAACTGGTTAAATATTGCATCACACCAGTGTTTAGAGAATTGCTATTTTTGGTAACTTTTGGAACAGATTGTTCTACATGGAGAGACATCTTACGTAACACTCATTAGTTGCTTTAGCTGAGCCTCTAAATATGGTTTAAACATCCGATATTTTTAAGGGGGGACTTTGACAAGAAACAAACTAAATCTTAGAAAAAAAGGAAAAAAAAACCCAGTCTGCTTTCAGTAGTTCTTATAAACCACAGAGTTTCATTATTAAAAAAAACCCCCAAAACGAAACGAAACTACCCCCAAATCCATCAAGCTTCTAAAATATTCTCTTCTGTGCTGGGAAGGAATGCCAGGCTGGAAATTTGCTGGATCCATTACAGCCTGAACATCTGAATTTAGGGAGGCTTGTGGTTCTTTTGCAGTTGTGGCTACTTTTCTTGCAACTGATTTTTATATGAAGGTATAAAATCACTGGTGGAGCTGCTGAGAAGAATCTGCTGCTTCCAGAGCATTATATAATGTGTGATTTCTCTGGCTCCACATAGCACTTCACAGCATGGTTAACTTTTAAAACTCTTAAATACTGCCTACATGCAACAGTCCTGGTGATTTCTGAGGGGCTGCTCGTGTGTTGGAACCTTCTGCTGGCTTGAAACCCCAGGAAGGATTCACTGCTGGTAGGAGGAGCAGATTTATGAGAGGAGATCTGGGGAGAGAGGGTGGGTGAGTGAGAAAAAAAGTCCTTTGCAGAAGAAATCCCTTGTAAACAAAGCTGAGCAGGTACTTTCCAGTGACAGTCTGAAGGGCTGTGGGGATGTGGGAGGCCTGATGTGTGAGTGCTGAGGGTTGTCTGTGCATTTCTGAAGGATCTGGCACAGTTGTTTGCATATTTTTTTGGTTTAGCTGCTGTAATTGAGGGAAAAGCAGAGAGTTTTTGGTAATTTGATCTTCTGGTTCAGGTATTCTTTCCAGAGGTGCACTGTATCTATTTAGCTTTAGTCTAAACCCTAATTGATTAATAACCATTCCAGGCAATGCTGGTGGTGTGAGCTAATTAGCTACTCAGTATGTGTCTCATCACTTTTCCATTATAAATACTTCAAAATAAGGCTGTAATTTCCACAAGACATTCCAGTGCAGGAAGGAAGGTGTGCATTGATTCCTGCATGTGGGAAGAGCACTTTGCTGTCAGCTCTGTGTCTGACAGAGCAGCCCCAAATGCAGAGATCATAATTCGCTCCCTGCCAGGTCTCAGTGCCTCAGGAGTCGATGGACAATGGGATATTTTTCCGCTTTGTGGAGCATCAGGGTGAGAAAAAGGAAGTGAAATTCCAAGCGGATAGATACCTTTGGAAGCAATCCCTGTCCTTTCTGTTAACTTCAGGAATGTTGGGGGCTTTTGTTTTGTGTGGGAATTCTGTTTGTCTGAAGCGATCCTGTTAAAAAGCCTTTTACTTGAGCAGTTGAGGGAAGAGCTTCAGTGTCCGTGCATGTCACAGAATCTTGGAGTGGTTTGGGTTGGAAGGGGCCTCAAAGCCCATCCAGTCCCATCCCCGCACCTTCCACTGTCCCGGGGTGCTCCAAGCCCCATCCAGCCTGGCCTTGGACACTTCCAGGGATCCAGGGGCAGCCACAGCTTCTCTGGGAAATCTGTGCCAGGGCCTCCCCCCCTGTTCAGACTTGGATTCATTCTCTCCATTAATTACTGATACTTTGCAAAGTCTGAAATGATTTGTAGAATATTTGCCCCAGATGGTTTGGGCATCCTTCTCTCTGCTGCCAGCAGGGTGGGTCTCCTCAAGTGTCCAATGTGTAGGTTCCCTGGTTTGTTTTCCACTGGCAGATCCTACTGCAGACACTCAGAACCTGGAATTCAGCCAGCGTTTCAGCATCTCCTGCTTGCTTTTTCCCGTCAGATTACTCATGGGATAGGGATAAAGAACTTTTGAATTTACTCTGCTTCCCTCCCCCACAAGGATGAACTGATGACCTGATGTGGGGTTTGGAGTAATTCTCTGCCTGCTTGAAATGGAACCTACTGGAAGAGAAAGAAAATGTCTGTGCGAGAGAGAATTTGTATCACTCAAGTTTCAGATCCCTCTGGAATGACAGTCATTACCTAAACCTGGGCAAAGCACATCCTCGGGTGGGATTGCACCTGGTTGTTCCCGAGTCCAGCTGGGACAGCTGGGAAGGTTTGCTGCAGTTTTCTGTCCCTTTGAGAAGTGATGGTTGCTTGGTTGGAGAAGCAATAATTGGAGAGAGCCTCAGGGCAGGGAGTTGCCCAGCAGGGCACTCGAACAGGCACTCTGTACCCAAATATTTCTTTGTGTGGGTGGGTAGCACACAACTAATGTGAGGAACGGATGAGGAAATGAAATCTGCTAACTCTGATTTGTAATGTCAGGAACAGAAGGAGGGAGTAGATGTTACCTGCTTCCACTTGAGTGTAGCTCTGGCCTGGGATTCACCTGGATGTGCTGGCTGCTTGCGGGGCTGGGTTCATGGAATGCAGGATATATCCATCTGCACCCTTCTCACCAGCACCTATTGAGCATGGCTGGCTGAATCCCAGGATCCCTGAGGTTGGAAAAGCCCTCCAAGATCATGGACTCCAACCTTTGATCAGCACCTTGTCACCAGCCCAGGCCCTGAGTGCCACGTCCAGTCCTTCCTTGGGCATTGCTGATGTGAGACAAAGAGACATTTGTTCATTTGCTGTGGAGCTGTTGAATTTGATCCACATTTTATTAGTCACCCTCACTGCCAAGTGGAGAAAGCATCGAGATGGGATGGGTTTGTGTCCAAGCCAGCCAGGAAAGCTCCTTGTTCTGGAAATGTGTGCTGGTGGGTGACTGTGCACTGAGCTCTCTGCCGTGGTTAACCACCATTTGAAGTGATTCTGTGGCTTTTCTGTTTTTGGAGGAAAAGCTGTCCACTCTGGCCTTGGTGGAATGTATGCAAGTTGCCTTATTACTGTGCTTCTCTGTTGTTTTCTAATAGGTTCTCTTAAAGAGGAGAATTTAGGTTGTTTGTCAAGTGAAGCTGCAGCTCTCACTTAATTCTCCCGTTTCCAGCCCCCAGAGCCCAGACGTTGCTAATTGGTTGTTTTTTAAGCACATTTTCTAAAAGTAACTCGTAACACGCAGATAAGATCTCTTTTGTGTGGTGAAGTGTGTTTACTGTAACAAGGACCAGAATTTGCCAGATTATTATGGAAGGGACATGAGATAGTTAAGCAACATCTTAAAAATGCCTCTTGTTACAGCGAATGTCATTCCTAATTGCTTTAGCTGTGTAGTCGTTCCAAAAAACATTTTAACTGGCTTAGGGGTCTTTACTTACCTGTAAGGGGAATGAAGCTTTTTTTTTTCAATTGAAAGGATTAAAGAGGCTGTGAGCTCTCCTCCTCTTTAAAATCAGTCCAAATGGCAGAAGGATCATCATCCTGCAGTTTATTTGCTGTGCTTCAGCTCTCAGTGATACGAACACAGCACTGAGAGCTGGATCTCAGCCAGAGGAATTAGAATTTTTACCTGCAGCCTCCTGGAAGGAAGAGGCACAGATCAGTCATTATCCCATAGAGCCAGGGAGAATTCCAGACTCCAGGTACCATCAGAGCTTCCAGTGCCTCTACTGAGGCTTCTCTGGATGGTGGTCTCAGTTTAATTTCTTAATTTCTGGACTCTACTCTCCCAGCAGCAGAATTTCCCCCTCAGGGATTGAGTCCATGCTCCCCAACCAGCATTTGTGCTCTTGATTTGCACTTACCATGAATTTCCTTTGGCTGTGAGTGATACTGGTGCCTTGGACATGGAGCCAGACCTTGCAACTGAGCTGCCTGAAATCTTTAGGGTGCCTGTAGTTCAAGGTACAGCCATTAAACAATTAAACAATTCAGAGCACGAGAAAGCTGGGTTGGAAACAAGAAAGTTTGGCTTGGCAAGTATTTCTCCTTTTTCTCTATCAGTGAGCTGATCTCTTGCTCCGTGCAATTGCTATTATGGTTTATATGAAAGTCACGCTTTTACTGTCTTCTGTGTTTATTATTTTTTGAAATGTACTTTGTGGGAGGAAGTTCAACAAAACACTATATTCTCAACTCAGCTTTGAGCTCGCTGACTTCCGGCCCTGCAGCTTTTCATTGTGCAAGAAAGGGGTGAAATATTAGCTCTGTGCTGGGGCTGCGCTGGAATTACAGTGCACTTGGGGTTCTTTCTTTGGATTTGCATGTGCTGGGCCTCGAGTTTAGCTTTCCACAGTCAAGAGTGTTTCTTTTAAGTCTGAGAGAGCTTTACCCAACTGGGTAACTCCTGTGCTAAAAACAAGGAGTGTCATTTATTGAGGCTCTCTGTAGCTGATTGCTCAATCTCCTCATGCGTAGAGCTGAGGTCACCGAGATTCCAGGCCCTGACAGGATGTGGATGTACCAAGATTCCAGGCCCTGACAGGATGTGGATGTTTCCAGACACGGCTGCTCTGCTGTGAATGGAGCTGGGAAGCCACTTGGCTTCCACAGAACCATAGAGAGTATAAAATATCCTGAGTTAGGAGGAGCAAGGAACAAAATCCATCTCCTTGCCCTGCACAGGACATCCCAACAATCCCATGCTGTGCCTGAGGAAAAAAAGTTTCTTGTTGAGAGGAAAACTTCTCCAGAACCGTGATCCGTGCAGGGATGTGGCAGTGCTGACTTGGTGCTGCTCCTTTGAAGTGTCTGAGTTGGTGCTTTTAGAAATAAAAGATAAAATATTGAAGCCTGAAAGCAGCATTTGAGTTGTGGGACATAACTGAGGTGTGTGAAGGAATCAAGGGGCTGAACTTGAGTAAGGGGGATCCAATGTTCCTTCCCTCTGGAAAAATGATGGATGTGGAGTGGAGATCCATGGCCCCAGGAGGGTGAGAGGAGAGTTGGAATCCATCCACAGAGGTGGGTTGGGAGAGTGGAGAGTTTGGGCGTGGAATGTGGGCATGGAAGTGTCCCCTAATCTTCCTGCAGGTCTTCAGAAATGCTCTGCCCCGTGACTGATTTAAAGAATAATCAAACATAAATGTCTGTCCAATTGCACATAATTTCCAGCTGATCTGTTCTGTATTCTGTTTATACAACATAGCAGAAAGAGTTATAAAATACATAATATTTATGGATTAATTGTAGCCCTTGGAGTATTTCCAGGCTATTTTCATATATATATTTAGGCACAATTTCAAATAAGCTCCTTCACATCTCTTTACTCCCTTCCTTTCCCACCCCCAGGGTGGCTCTGCCTGTTCCTCCTGAGGATTAACTGTGAGTTGAACAGAATCTAAAAATGATTTGAAGGGATAAATGCAGCAGCTGACCAGAGCCAGGGTTCAGTTTTTCATCTGTTCTGAGGTGGAGAATGTGGCCCTGTCACGTCACTTTTCTCAGGCTGTTTGTGGCACAGTTGTGACCTGTGGAGGTGGGAGAAGAGCTCATCAAGGAAAGAAGGATTTGGGTGTTTACTCAAATGCTTCCCCTCAAGTAGTTTTGAAGTGTTTTGAAAGGTTGAGGATGCAGCATCCGTTGCGATAAGTGATTGAAATGAAGTGGAATGGCCAAGGTGTGACAAAAAGCAGTGGGAATTTGGGATTTCTCTTGGCGCTGGACATGAGCTCGGAGCTCCTGAATCCCACAGCTTGTGTAGGGCCTGGCTGAGGGATGCCACTTATTGGATATTGGGATGCAGAGCCCTCCTTTGGCATGGGCTGGCATGGCTTTAGTGATGGCTGAGAGGCTTTTCCAGAGAGAGGGTTGCTCCAGGAGGGATCTGGCTGCGCCCAGCCCCATCCTGCTCACTCCAGCTGCATTTAAGGGCAGCAGGAAGTGCAGGGAATGGTGGGTGGTGGTTTGAAAGTGCTGCTGGTTCCAGAAGATGACAGAGCTTGGGGCTGAGAGGTTGTGGTTCAGAGGCAGGAAGTGTTGCTGTGTAAATAAACACTGGGTTACCCGGGCACTCCAGAAATTGGGGTGGCTTTAAAGGCCTCGTGGTGCAGCCTGAGATGAGATCCCCCATTAAGGTGGATCCTCTGGCGTTTTTCTCCCACAGACCCACTTGGATCGTGCTCCTCTACAGCCATTAGAGCTCAGACGCGGCCTTGGCTCCTGCTTGCAAACACAGCTGGATAAATGAGCCCTGGGCAGAGCGCTCCAGGAGGCTCCGGACAGCCGGAGCGATGAGGAGCTGTGCTGTGGTGTTGTGTTACGGATTTCCTGCCTTCTGCTGCCCTGGAGCACGGCTCAAAGCCTCTCTGAATTTTAACGTGTTCAAAGCTCAGTGTTTTCTGTGCCTTCCTCTAAGCACAGTCATTTTGGTCTAGTTGGGAGGCAGGGATTAAATTTTCAGCGGTGAGATTTGATAGAGGACTGAGCATAAATCAAGGTGATGCCTTCTGTTGTTTAAAGGAAAAGCAAAATGAGGCATTTCACCTGTCTGGGGAGGAAAAGCAAGAATTGGGGAATATCCTGAGTTGGGAAGGACCCAGCAGGATTCTCCAGTCCAACTCCTGGCCCTGCACAGACGCCCCAAAATCCCACCGTGCGCATCCTTGGGAGGGTTGTCCCGTATTCCTGGAGCTCTGGCAGCCTTGGGGCCGTGCCCATTCCCTGGGGAGCCTGGTCAGAGCCCCAGCACCCTCTGGGGGAAAACCTTTTCCTGAACTCCATCCCAAACCTCTCACTCAGCTTCCCTCGTCCTGTGCCTGGTCACAGAGAGCAGAGCTGCCCCTCATGAGGAAGTCCCAGACAGCTATTCCGTATTTCTGGTTAATATTTTGACAAATTTAGCTAATCCAGACTGTTAGGTTAGTGAATAACCAATTAGGCATCTCTTGTTTCTCTTACAGCATGCAGCAAAAATTTCCTCTACTCCTCATACTCTTCCTTAACACAACTGGTTTTGCCTTTGGAAATCGAAGTCAACACAGTTACTGGGAATCATTGGGAGAGGGCCTGTTCAGTGATATCTTAGGTAATTCCTGTGGTGTCAGGTGCAAATTTAATTTCAGTCCAAGCCTCTCTCTCTAATATATTCCCTCCAGTATTTAATAAGCTGCACTGGGTGATGATGATGGGAAGATGAACCTCAATTTGTTGGTCAGCTGCATTAGGAAGCATCACCACCTCCGCTCTGTGATCCCAGAAAATTCATGAAAGATTTGAGGGTGTTTGTGCCTGAATGGAAATTCAGAGAGTGGCTTTTTCTCAAGACAGCAAGAGGTATTTTACTGCAGAAAGATTGTGTGGCTATTTTTAGCCCTGGGTACTGGTGAGGTGGAACAGAATATTTTTAGAGCTGTAGAAAATGCAGCCACTCAAGCTAGGTTCTTTTTTTTTCACTCTGGTGCTGGAGGGGTTTTCCAAAATAAAGAGCAGAATTAGTAGAAAATGTCTTTTCTGTGTCATTTTTATTTATTAAATAGGTGATCTATTGATTATGTGTATATACATATCTTTTAATATATATATATATACACACACCTATATATACATTGTGTGTGTGTGTATATATATATATATATACACTCCTATAGGATTTTAAGTGTTTTGGCTGTGTGAATGCCATTTATTAAAACAGTTTCCCCTCAAATTTTGAGAACTTTTTACCTCAGTAAAATGTTTTAAGAAAATCCTCAACCAGCAAGGCACAATTGTGTCCCTCAGTTAATCTGTACCAATCCCAGGTGTTGTTTGGATCATTCCTGGAGTGAGGGAAGCCTGGAATGATTCAGGAAATGGTGGTGAGAGTGGATTAGGAAAAGAAGAGCTTGGAAGAAGAAACTCGGTAACTTTTTAGGCTTTTTGTACTCTTGACTCTTCCAAGCTCTTTTCCATTCAGAGAGAGCTAAAGAAAATGTTTTAATACTTAATAAATCATAGTTGTGGAAAAGAAACAACAAACCCAACCCCCAAAAAACATTCCTGGCATCTTTCTGAAGAATGTTCATATTAACTCTGTTGTCCTGGCTTGATTCCAGCTTTATTGGATTATAAATTCTATTTTCATCCACTTGGTTTTCAATTGCAGATCTATTTTTACCTTTCTTTTGTTAAATAATATTGGTTGTTTGCAGGGCATGGTTGTGTTTGTAGCCATCAGAATGATTTTATTGTCTAAGACGTTATATTTGCATGTTTCTGGTTTTAATCATCTTCCAGAACTTTAAATTATGTGCTTGACTTGCCAGGATCTGTGTGGTGTTTTAAACACAGCAGATACACCAGATGAATTAATAGAAATCTGTCAGCTTTTCTGCACTCTGAAATTCCAGATTTCCAATGTCTCTGCCTTGGAAAATCTCAAGTCTTTGGGAATAGAGGAGTTGGAGCCAGAGATAAAGATGGAAGCTCAGTGTTTCATGGAAAAGCTGCTAAATGAGCTCTGTTTCTTGTGGTTTGGTGGGATTTTCATGCTTCATTTGTAGGGTAAGCAGATCTAGAAGGACTAGATATGGGCATAAAGAGCTGATAAGGGAGAAGATTACAGAAAGCCACAAAGAAAAACCAGATTTCATCTCCCTTTTAGATGCAACCACACATCCAAGGGGCTGAGTGGTATCCTCAGAGCAGCTGAGGAGCCTGGCCATAACTCGGTTGTAGTTTAATGTAGCTTCTGGTCTGTCTTCCTCTGCCCGTTCTGCTCAGTCTGTCAAGAGTTTTGAAATATTTTGATTGCCTTTTGGAGCATCTTTGCCTAATTAACAGGTTTTTTTCTTCCCTCTTTGCAATTTGGCCGTGCTCCCGTGGTAATCACAGCGAGGGCTGTACACAAAACAACGTATGGAGAGCAGGGGGTGGCAGTGCTGCTTTCCAGGGAATCGGAGCTCTGGGATCAGGGATCCAGCAGCTCCCAGGCTTTGCTCACAGCCAGTAAAACAAGGGCACAGCACAGAATTCCGGGAGGGTTTGGGTTGGAAGGGACCTGAAGTCCCATCCCACCCCTGCCACGGGACGCCTTCCACTATCCCAGGGTGCTCCAAGCCCCATCCAACCTGGCCTTGGACACTTCCAGGGATCCAGGGGCAGCCACAGCTTCTCTGGGAATTCCATCCCAGCCCTTCACCACCCTCCCAGCCAGGAATTCCTTCCGAGTATCCCATCTATCCCTGCCCTCCTTCAGTTAAACGCATTACCCCTTGTCCTGTCACTCCCTTGCAAAGTCTCCTCTTTGAGGATGCAGCATTAACTGCACAAAAGACACTGAAAAGACAAAAAAGCACCCAAATCTCAAGAAGAAATGTCCGAGGCCTTTTTTAATTTAGTTTTTGATTCAAGCAGAAGCTGTTTTCTGTCCTGGCATGGCTTGTGAGGAGAGCTGGAATGGGCAAAGCTCCCATGGCAGCACTCTGGGATGTCCTTCTACATTTTCTCCCAATTAAATGTATAAATGCTTTGATTTGACCAATACAACAGCTGGGTATTGGGAGAAATTTCTTTCCTGGGAGAGTGGTTAAGTATTGAAGCAGCTTCCCCAGGGAAATGTGGAATCACCAACCTTGGAAGGGCTCAAAAATCAAGTTTTGATTTAGTTTATGAGGTGATATTCAGTCCAAAGTTGGACCTGGTGATCTTGGACGTGTTTTCCAACCGTAATAATTCAGTGATTCTATAAATATGGAAGTTCAAAACCCTCTTTTTATACCACTGCTTAGTAAAAATCTTCTATCAACATGAGCAGAGGAAAAAGGATTGAATGTGAACCTTTTGTCCAAACTGTGTCACAGTTTTCCTGCTGCACACACTTCCAGTTCCTCCTGTTTGCCCATTTCCCTGCTGCATTCCCTAAACTGGAGCTGCTGCAGAGCCAAACCAAGCACAAAGATGGGCAGGGGAAAGGGAAGAGCTTGGGAAATGCAGGGTTAGGATTTTGGTAGCTGCTGGTTGACTTCTCTGGATAATTAAGCTTTAAATGAAGGTGGCATTAGTTGAATGTCCAGCAGTTTTTAATTAATTAAGTGCTGGAGTTCACACCCAAAGTTCCCAAATACCTTCCAGGACTTTTCTAATAAAGCCAAAGTTGACAATTTCCAGGCTAAAGCAAATATCACCTGGGAGAAAAATATAAATAAATAGATAAAGCCAGGAAAAACTAGGAAATAATAACTGGAATTCCCTCATTTGTCTGCAGTGCATTAGCTTTGCTAATTCAGCTTTTGTTAATTAGAGTTTGTAATTGTGATCTTTCCATTTATAGCTAAAAATAGGTGTCAAATTCTATCGAGGAGCACGTGTGAAAGCAGATTTTCATTGTTAATTGTCCATATTGTGTTTGTATTTCCTGCAGACATTGTGCTCGCTGGGCTGGCTGGGAGGAAATGTATGCATTTCAAAATATAAGTTCTGTATAAACCTTCATGCTTTTCCAAAGATTCCCTGTGCTCTTCCAAGCAGCAACTTTCTGTTCCCTGTTCCTGCTCATCCAGCTTGGCAGCAGCAGCAAACAGTGGAGTAAAGGGAAGGATTTTGCAGCGCTGTCAGGCAGGAGGGATAGAGATGTAATTTTGGGAGGGTGCTGCTGGTGATGTTTGTACTCAGGCAGTGCCTTCGCTATTGTTGGTTGCAGCCCACCACACGCTGTTTGGAACAAAATCTCTCGAGTCTCACCCTCAAGTGTTGGCTCAGCTGTCACTCAGGGATGAGTCAAGAAGTGCATTGTAGTAAACCAAAAAATGGTAAATTTGTCAAGTGTTCAGTGCACAGGGTGTTTATTCAGAGCCCTATAAAATTATTAAGAATAATGAGATCGAGTGAAAAGCTGCTTGCGAGTTGCACTTCAATGTGTGTTGGTGAGTGTGTGGAGTAATTCTCTGGGGAGGTGATGCTTTCTTTTAATTTATTATTTAGAAAACCATTTTCATTGCTGCAGTGGCCCTGCGAAGGGCTGAGTTTTAGCTAAAAGCACTATTTTAGAGTTATTCAACATTAATTTCCAGCAGGAGCATTTACTCTTGAGCAGTGTTTGGTTCAGCAGAATGGAAAGGCTTCAAAATCAGATTTTATAGTTGCAGATCTCACGAGTTCTTGGCTTATTACAGATATATTTGGTGCCTTTCAGTCCATAAAATACTAAACTGAAATGTGAGATGTCCCACGTGTTGTGCTTCAGCCCCTCTGTGAACTTCTACAGGCCAAGCCACGATCTGCTGCACTGAGGGAAATAAAAAAGTGACTGATGAGAAGTTCTAAGATACATTTTTCTTTTAATATCAGAGCACATTTGACATTAAATTACAGTGATAAAAAGCCTTGATTTGCCTCAGCTCTGCTGTTATCTTCATCCCTATTTTAATGTACACTTTATAGGCATATAAAGTTTGTTCATTGTATTTTTATTTACAGGAGGCTTTCAATGGCAACTTCCTCATTGGCTCTAAAGCTGTTCAGAGAAACAGATGTGCCTCACACTGCTGGGCTGCCCATAAAAACGTGTGTTAGAAATGTTGATTTAATTATTGACTGGTTGCCTGGGCTGGTTTTGATGCTCTGTGTTCTCCTGCAGCCTCAGATAACAGTCAGAGATTTCGAGAAACCTGCTTTGCCTTCGCGCTGACGCCGCAGCAAGTGCAGCAGATCAGCAGTTCCATGTGAGTGAGCTCCAGCAGCCTTCAAATCCCGATAAACCCCCCAAAGGAGACAGCTTTCCATAGCCCTGACTTGGAAATGGGAGGGGGGCGTTTCCTCTTTTCCTCTTTGTATGGGGAGCAAAAGGGTGAGGAGGAGAGAATTCAGCACCGCCAGTGAGTTCTGGGTGGGTTTCTCTGGCGTTAAGTTCTCTGCAAATCCAGAATTCTGCTTCCTGCAGCCCTTCCTTGCCACCAGCTTCTCTGTTAATTCACTGTAAAGGTGGTGCTTTACCCCTCAGAACTTTATAGTTTACCCAAAAAAGGGAAATTGCACAGGTCAGACGAGGATTTATTTATTTATTTACCTTGAAAAATAAAAACTGTTCCTTTTAACTTGTCTTGAGAGTGGTGGTTTGAGCACAAGCAGCAAAGTCTGGTGTACATTATGTATACATCTGAAAGTGTGTATTTTACACTTTTTTTGGATAAAAAAAGAAATGTTTTCTGTAAATTGAACTTCAGCAAGCTCCTGAGGAATCTGTATTGCAATATTGAGGGATCTCTTGTGGAAACAGGATGTTTTTAACCCGTGTTCTCTTGTTTCCAGGGATATTTCTGGGAACAAATGTGACTTCACAGTACAGGTCCAGCTAAGGTAGGTATTTTACTGCCTGTGCTGCTGTTGGATTTTAGGATTCAGGTCCTGCCCAGCAGGTTGGGAATTCCTGGATGGAGAAGAGCCTGATCCTGGTTGATTTTCATGTCAGTGAATCCTTCTTCCTGTAACTCCACGTTTGCATTCCGTGTGCCTGAAAATCCATTAGTAGGGAGGGTTGTTTTTCCTAGCAGGGATGCCAAGCTCAGTATTCCGTGGGCATCCCAAGGTCTGCTTCTTTAGGCACTTTGGGAATCACAGCCTGGTTAATTTGGGGGTTTTGGCATAAATTGGTGAAATTCTCTCTCTCAGCTGGGTGGGGTGGGAGGGACCAAGGGATGAGGAGGGAATGAGGGAGAACAGGGCCAGAAGGCAGCTCCCCCTCTTTGGGAGCAGCAGGTTGGTGATCCAGCCCCTGATGGGACACGGCCATGGATGGGGCAGGTCCCTGGAAGGAATCCAGGGGAGCCAAGCGGCTCTTGCTGCTCCTTGGAATGCCCATTGTCCGTGAGCTGGGCTGGGAGCAGGAAGGGTGGGTCCTGCTGGGGATCCAGCAGCAAAAGCGCCTCTTTGAACTCCAGTAAATAAATTCAACATCAGAGGCCTGAGGAGTCGGTGGCTGTGCTCAGCTGCCGCCTGGTTTGCTGGAACTGCAGCTGGGACAGTGGAAAATGTCACTTGTGACACCTTGGTCTGACCATGGAGAGGTCAGGCTGGAGAAAAGGCAGAAGAGAAATTGGGATTGTCTGTTGTGACAGGAACCTGCCTGTGGGAACGAGTCAGGCTGAGGAATTCAAGGAGTCTGAGGAGGAACCTACAGCCCCCTTGAACCTCTGTCGTTTTGGGGGGCTTTCCTGCTTAATGACATCCTTTGAGACTGTGTTCAGCAAGACTTGTCATGGTTTCATAGCTCAGTGGAAAAACAATTCGTTCCAGGAATAGATGGTCTTTAAATCACTTTAAAAGTGAAAGCTGATAGCAGCTCTTTGCTTTTAGGTTTTGTTTATCAGAAACCAGTTGTCCACAAGAAGATCACTTCCCACCCAATCTATGTGTGAAAGTAAATGGGAAACCATGCAGCCTTCCAGTAAGTAAGATGTTCTTTCCATACACATTTTGGGATGCATTATTTGGAAGTATCTGCCAGAAATTAGCCTGAAAATTTATTCCTACCTTTGTTTTCACATTCTGGAGCACTGGAATGAAAAGATCAAGGATATTGTTTTAGCCAGTAAATCCAGAAGATGAATTCTCAAAAGACGTGACAGGAAATTTTGGTGTTTGACCAACAGCAGCTGCCAGTCCTGGGCAGCACAGGGGGCTGGGGTGGGCAGTGTGAGCCAGGCAGGCTCCAGTGCAGGAGATGGATATTAGGAAAAATTCCTTCCCTGGGAGAGTAGTTAAGGATTGAAACCTGGAAGAGTTCCAAAGTGAGTTCGGATTTACTTGACAAGGTGGTGTTCAGTCAAAACTTGGACCTGATGATCTTTGAGGCCTTTTCCAACCGTAATGATTCAGTGATTTTATGAATATGGAAATTAAAAACTCCCTTTTCAAGATCAGATATTGTTGTTAAGTAAAAATAAGTCTTAAATTAACATGAGCAGAGGAAAAAGGATTGAATTTTAGAACCTCTGGTCCAAAGTTTTAGGGGTTTTTTTTGTTTAGTTTTGCTGAGACAGGACAGGTGGCAAAGTTGCCTTCAATATTCTGTGGGCAGGGTTAGGATTTTGGATTTCTGTCAGGAGAAAGAGCTTGTAAAATGGTTGGTATTTTATTGTCTGATCCTTCTCTCTTTGAATTAAACGTGGAGCTTGGTCCAGGTGTATTGGGTTGTGGCGGGAGGGGCAGGAGGCAAAAGCTCTGTTGAATTCTTTTTCCTGAGAGATGAAGTCTTTTGCTTTTTAGGGCTATCTGCCACCAACCAAAAATGGTGTTGAACCAAAGCGCCCCAGCCGACCAATCAACATTACCTCACTCGTCCGCTTGTCCACCACGGTCCCCAACACCATCGTCGTGTCCTGGACTGCAGAGATCGGCAGAGTGAGTGACTCTGGGGTCTCTTGTATCTCTTTGAGAGATGAGCAGGTTTAACTGTGCAGGAAATCCTTGCTGGGGCAGCCACAGGGGGTCCTTGTTCAGCTGGAATTCCGTGGTGCCGGACAGTCGGGACGTGCTCCCTCAGATCCCCCCCTCACGTGCTCCCTCAGATCCCCCCTTCACGTTCTCCCTCAGATCCCCCCCTCACGTTCTCCCTCAGATCCCCCCCTCATGTTCTCTCTCAGATCCCTCACGTTCTCTCTCAGATCCCTCACGTTCTCTCTCAAATCCCTCACGTTCTCTCTCAGATCCCTCACATTCTCTCTCAAATCCCTCACGTTCTCTCTCAGATCCCTCACATTCTCTCTCAGATCCCTCACGTTCTCTCTCAGATCCCTCACGTTCTCTCTCAGATCCCTCACATTCTCTCTCAAATCCCTCACGTTCTCTCTCAGATCCCCCCCTCACGTTCTCTCTCAGATCCCTCACATGCTCCCTCAGATCCCCTCCTCACATTTGGGGTGGGATCCCTCCCTCCTCACCCTCCCCCCAATCTTTCTGGCTCAGGGAGGGCCCAGATAAAGAGATCAAGGCATCCTCTAAACCTTTTGTTTGTTGATTTGGCCAAACTTCTGACTTTGAAGCTCTTCCTGACTTCAGGGGCTTGACAAACCTTGGCTTGGACTTGGAAGGAGCGGGTGGCATTGAGCACAGAGTGGCCCTTTAGAGCTGTGAGTGTGGGCCCAGAACGGCACAGCCCAGCTGATTTCATTGGCCTTTTCTACATTCCTCTTCTCCCAGCTGCTCTCCTCATCCTTCAGATATAAAACCTCATGTTTTTATCACTTTTTTGTGTCTGTGGGGAGAACGTTACAACCGGTGTTAGAAAATTGCTGATGTTCCACTGGACTAATTAAATGTGGAACATGCTGCAAAAAGTGGCTTCAATAAATCAGCCCATGAATTAGTGAGCTGCTTTCAGTGCTGGCAGCAAAGCTGCTGGATGGGCATTCCAGAGGTACCGTGTGCTGCTGCCACTGCCCCCATCCTGTTTTTAGAAGTCCCCAGAATTGTCCTGAGGTGAAACTTTGTCCAAGAATTTGTCAGCGTGCAAAGCCCAGGATTCCTGAACCAGCGTGGAAAAATGCTTACACTCCAGTCAGGCACAATAGGCAGTTATAAAACATCAGGATGGTATTTCATGATGGATTTCTTGTGGAGCGGAAAACAATCTCCATTCAGATTATGGGATAAAGGATGGCTGAGTGATTTTTGTAAAAAACCCTCTTTTATCTAATGAGAACTGCAGGTACCAGAAATAAGCAGTTACAGATCAGCCTGCTTTGGCTGACACTGCTGAAGTGCCTCCGTGCAGGTGCATGGATCCTGGATGTTGCTCTGAGGGATTCGGAATTCAGGATTTAGGGACAAGAAGAGCCCCAGGTTTGAGTCAGTCCCTTGGGAACTGGCTGGTTCTCAGCTTTCACAGATAAATCGGTTATAAAGAACATTTTGGGTAACTTCTGGCCTAAGTAAGCATTAGATCCCAGAAGTGTCCAAAGCCAGGTTGGACGGGGCTTGGAGCAGCCTGGTCAGTGGAAGGTGTCCCTGCATGGCAGGGATGGAATGGGATGAGCTTTAAGATCCCTTCCAATTCAGTAAGACACAGTCCTTCCTAAACTGATTCTTCGAGACTTTGACAGTGAAATGGGAGGAATTATTTTTTATTTGGCTGTGCCTGTGCAGCACAAAATTTGAGTTCCCCTCTCCCTCTTCCCTCAAGAATCACTTGCATGTCCCAACTGGTGCTCCCTACCTTTGCTGGAGTCCTCACTGTGATTTTTACACAATCTGTTTTAAGAGCCTTCTGTACAAGATGCCTCGGGCAAGTTCCTGCCTTTGTAGATTCAAGCTGTCGGTAAATAATTTCACAACGTTAATTAGCATTTTTCTAACTTCTCTCCTAATTGAGGCATTAAACAAACAAGTTAAAGCAGTAGTGGTTTTTAACGATGTGAGAAGCATTCATTGCAAGAATAAAATATTTAAAATGTGGTGTTTCTGATGCTATTTCAATTTGTGTGATTTTGTGGTGAGATATATCACTGAAATCCTGCCTTCAGATCCTAAATAAAGGATGGGAGATGTCACAATTACATGGATTTTTTTAAGTGGAAACGTGTGGCAGTTGCTGGGGGAAGCCTTTTATTTTTCAATTTAAATTGTATGAATGCAGCTCCAGGTTTAGCCAATGTTTAAATCAAAAAATAATTGATGTACCCTACTGTGAGAACACAGATTTGGTCCTTTCCATTCTGGGGGTTGAGAGGTGTTGCTGCTGAATCACATTTTTAGAAAGACATTTATAACCTGATTTTTTTGGAGATTGTAAGAAAAATGAGAGCTTCAGAAATCCGGACAGTGAATTGGGCTCCATGGCAGGAAGAGCTCATTCCGTGAGGGAAGGCTCACCTGAGTTACGGGACCTGACAGAGTTGGGTTCTGCCTCTGGCCTGCCTGGATCCCAAAGGATTTCCTGTAGAGGCAGGAGAGAGCATCCACGGCTTTTCCTGACCCTGATAAGGAACTTTGGCATGGTCAGATGTGCTGGGACTGGTGGGGAAGTGACCCAGCCCTTGGACAGGCTGGGAGTGGGGACTTGGGCTGGCTCTCCAGAGCACATCTTGGCCCCACTCAGCCCTTGAACTCCTGAACTGCCTTTTTCCTGGTCTGCTCTGGTGGTGAAGTTCACATTTCAGAGACAACTGAGTGCAGGAGGAGAAAGAGATGACCAGTGCTTGCAGATGCTGCAGATGATGCATCTTTTGGAGAGGCATCGCTGCTCATTTTCCTATTTTGAAACCAAAACAAGCTTTTATTAAAAAAAAAAATTCTGATCATATTTGAACTGACAGCTCTCCTTAAATGCACTGACACAAGTGCAATGCTGAACATTATCCATGTAAAATTAAATGCAGTGACACAAATGCAGTGCTGAACATTATCCACGTAAAATTAAATGCAGTGACACAAGTGCAGTGCTGAACATTATCCACATAAAATTCAGTGCACTGACACACGGGCAGTGCGTTATCCATGTAAAATTATCCTGTTTCAGAGGGTAGGCTGCATGTCTGAAATAGATGTAGAACTTGCAAAAGTGTGCTAAATGCTGTTTTAAAAGCCTGGTTTGCATCTCAGTCTTAGTGGAGCGTGAAGTCACTTTTGTTGCCTCTGAAACTCCAGCCCTGTGAACTTCCTGAGGGTTTCTCTGAGAACCTTGCCACCTGCAGTCCCGTGACAAACTGTGTCCAGGCTGCCTGTGCTGCAGCCAGGGTTGCTCTGATGTGTTTGGTGTTTTCCAGAACTATTCCATGGCCGTGTACCTGGTGAAGCAGCTCTCCTCCACGGTGCTCCTGCAGCGGTTGCGGGCCAAGGGAATCCGGAACCCGGATCACTCCAGAGCGCTGAGTATGTGTCTGCTGGGCTTGTTCAAAAAGGAGAAATCACTTTGGTAAAGGCAGATTTGGAATTAGGAGTGTGCTAACCAAGCTTTGGACTTCCTACAGCCCTCTGGGCTTTGGGAATCTGATAGTGGTGTTCTTTGTATTCAGTTCCAATTCAAAGACTCAGAGGCCTTTGTTTGCACTAGGAGCCAGTCCAGGAACCCTGTTGACACTGTGAGGGGAAAAATGCAAGAGAATCTCTTTCAGCTCAGCCATCCTGGCTTTGTTTGTGCAGAATGGCACAACTGTATTTCTGCAGAGAAGTGCTCATTCAGTACCTCGGGCAGGCTGCACTGGAGGCCTCACCCTGGACCTGGATGCTGGGCAGGAGCAGCTCCATCGAGCTGGTTCTGTTCCCTTGGCACAGAGCTGTGGAGTGAGCCTGGAGAGAGTGGCCAGCACAGAGCTCCTCCCAGCCCCCTCCTCACTCGGGTGTAAGATTTGCTGCCTTAGTGTTTGCTCTGACAACACGCTGGTGGAGGTTTGTGTCATAAAAATGCCAGCACAAACTGCTGCGTGTTTGGTTTTCAGGGAGAGGGTGAAAATCCCAGCACCTGGTCGCTGTTGTTACTCTGTAATGCTCAGATAAGGGCTTGTACCTTCTCCACAAGGGAAGAAATGAGTCCAGCAGTAAATAAAAGTGCTGGGCTTTAACTTGTCCTAATGCAGTTTGATGATTTAAGTGCACAAAAATGTAGAGAGTTCCAGGTGGCTGCTGCTCTGTGTATGCAAGTTGAGAATGAAGGTGTAGGTGCAGTTCTTAGAGCAGGAATCAAACGGGACTGACTCGTTCGTTTAACCAATGGCTGCTTATAAAACAGGCCTTGTACATAAAAATAGAGGAGGAGAGACTCCAGAAGCGAAAGACTTCGATATTTCACTGCAGTTATTTAAATCTCAGATTTTGCCAGGGTACTTCTGACTTCCTACTGCTCAATTTGCTTTCCAGTTTTAAGTCACAGGATTGTTTGATGAGGATTTTGGGAGTTTTTAGTGGTGCCTGTCCATGTGAGAGTTGTTAACAAGTTGAACAATTTCGGCTTGAAGTTAGAAGTGAAATTAATGTTCCTCACCTGTTGGTTGGCATTGAATAATGGTCAGTGCAAAGTTGCATGTAAAGGAGTTGGGACATCTCTGGATAAACACATTTTCTAGAGGTCTTGAATTGGAAGTTTACCGCACCATTTCAGATGTGCTTTATTTCTTTATCATCCAATTTGTGTTTGAATTAACCTAAAATAAACCTTTTCTTCTTTCAAATACCAGTTAAAGAGAAACTAACTGCTGATCCAGACAGTGAAATAGCAACAACCAGCTTAAGAGTGTCTCTTCTTTGTCCAGTAAGTTGGTTTTTTGTTCCCTCCAGGGTGATTCTGACTGAAATGTGGCTGTTGTGGGATGTGTGTGGGAGAGGTTACCGTGTGTTTACCTGGTTTAACTTTGTGGGGATAGAGAGCAGCTGAAATTTTCTCTCACTGTGCTTAAAAGCCTGTGAAATACCCCTGGGAAAAGGAGTATTCCATTAGCTTGAAAATGTTACTCAAAATATATGTAAGCACACATTTAAATCTGTCACTGGATCATCTGAGTGTGCAGGTTGGGCTTGGATTGATAAAACCTCTCTCAGGGGGAAAGGGGGTGAGTGTGATGTTGAGCACCTTGAATCTTAAATCGGTGATGTGCAAATGTACATTTGGAGTATTTAATAATCTGCATTTAAAAACAAAGCAGTGTCCTGGAGGTCGTTCAAACGAAATGTTTTGATCCAATTTGAGGCGAGAGAAAAGAATTCCAGTGAACATGCAAGTGGCAGAGATGTATCTCGACCTATTCATTGTTTTTTAACCAAGTGGATGCAGTTTTCTGCCTGGATTTACGTTATCAGTGGTAAAGGCCCAACATGAACACGATGTGCGCTTGTTTGAATCTCTGGGGCTTGTTTCAGGTGCAGGGCACCTTCAGAATCCTTGACTCTCTGTATTGATTGACAGAGTCCCTTTATTGCAGCACAGCTATTGAAATTCTTGTCAAGATTAAGGATACATCTGTTTCCTGCTTTGCCTCAATCTGCTCGGGCTTGACACGGAATTCTCAGGTTTAAAATCTAAACAAGAAAACTTGGCTTTATTCTTGCAAAATTGAAGCTTATTTTTCAGGTTATTAAGATGTTCTTGAACTCTAAAAAGATAAATTTTTAGAGGTGTAATTGCTTCATAAAAAGCACAATTAACAATGTGGTTACTTTATATATATGTATATATTATGTTCTTGTAAATCTTTAAATGTGGTGTTGTCACAATCTTCAATTTTATTCCTTTCTCCATATCAACATTGATTCTAGCTAAGGAAGATAAGGAATTTATAAGGAAGATAAAATTAATCTGTGAGAAAGATACAGGGATTGCATTTACCAGATAAAATCCTGATCTGTAGAGTTGATAATCTCCAAAACCTGTAACTGCCATGTCATATTTTGGAACACTGAAGCATTGATTAATTATTTTAAATCAATCCTCATGCATCTGGTGCAATTACAGATTTTTATTCAGCTTATTTGATTTGCCAAGGTGTTGCTTTATAGATCATTCCATGGGAATTTTCTGTTTGTCCTGACTGCCTCCATCACTGATAAAATTCTTCTGCAGTGCTTTTGGGTTCCCTTTTTTTCCCCACTTTTTCTTCCTTCAGTGCTGCCTGATTTCCCAGTAGCTCTTGCAGTAATCCATCCCAGGCTCTTTGGGGCAGAGGCTGCACCTTCCAGCAGAAAGGTTTTACTTCGATTCTCCTCAGGTCTGAATGGAATTTCATTTACAGCCCTGTATTTTCACTTGCTGATTTGATTTGCAAGCCCTTGGCTCAGGGAGGATTTTTTGTCTGTATTATGTGGTTGTTTTCTAATGTTTAAATGCTCTGAAGGTGCACCCTGAAATGCTGATTTGGTCTCCAGCAGCAGAATGGAAAATTAAGGAATTTGGCATCACTCTGGGGATGGGAGGGTGCTACTCTCCCCTCTCTTGGGTGTGATTCTCCATGGGAATATCCAGGAAAATAAATGAGGGAGGTGGGTTTAGTCTTTATAATTTTATTTTTGCCCCCCAAGCTGCTCAGAGCTTCCTTGGAATTTGGCGTCCATACAGGATCCAGCAGGCAGAGGGGCTGCTCTGAGCCTGGAGTTCAGAAACACACTTGAATTCATGTTCCTTTTTCCCCCTGGAAGTACAAATAAATAAATCCCCAGGCTCTGCAGCCGGACCAAATATTTAAGTGAAGAAAAATTCCAAATCCAGGGGTTTACTGGAGGTTTTGCAGGTTTACAAATCCTGAACTCCTTTTTTTTTAGCAGGGCAAGATAGAAATGTTTTGTGTGCTTGTAAAAGAAATTAATGCAGTGTTTTTTTGGCTGCCAGCAGGCAGGAATCAAACAGTCACAGTGTTGGGAAATGCAGCTTTTCCAAAGTTGGGATGCATCCCTGCTTTTTTCTGTCAGTTCTGACACAGCTTGGCCCTTGTGGCAGAGCTGATCCAGGAGGTTCAATGCCAAAAATGGGAAAAGAGCATCAACCTGTTAACTCTGAGTTAAATCCAATCTCAGGGAAGTCACAGGCAGAGGTTTTATACCAAAACCTGGGGAAAATCTTCCCGGTTTTTAAATCTGCTATTTTTCCCTCAGGAGATGGGTTTCTATGTCCTTCCTGCAGCACCTGTCTTCGACCTTCCTTATTTTCCATTTGAAGCAGCCACGTTTTCCCTCTGATGCTCCCTGAGCTGGGGGACTGTGCCCAAAAGACAGATGAGCCATTGCCCCACCATCTGGGAGATGAGAATTCCTGACAGACACGGATCGGGGGCCTGGCTGCACTGGGAGTTGATTTTGGGATAGGAATAATGTGCTTGGTCATGGATTAGGGGGAGGGGGTGCCAAACACATGGCACACAGAGCAGCTCCTGCCGTGGGCTGAGCCTCTGCCACCAGCCTGGGGCTCCCCAGGGAATTCTCTGCCCCCTCCCATCTGCTGGGCCTTGGTGACAGCGACCGAGAGCCAGAGGGAAGGAGAAGAAGCGAGACCACGCTGGATTTGCCGGGAGTGGGGCAGAGGGGTTTCTGTTCTCAGGGAATTAAAAAATCTTCATCATCATGATGGAGGAAGTGGTGGCCTGTGAGTAGAGCCTTTGTTCTTGGTACTGTTTTTGGTTTGGGGATATTGTGGTGCCATCCTGTGGCATCCTTCTTGTACTGCTCAGGATCAGCCTGGCCACGGGGCTGGACTGAGGCACGCTCCAACCGGCTCCACTCCCAGCCGCCACTGGAATTGGCTGAGCCTGCTCAGATGGGGGCCTTGTGTATATTTTAGTCAAATACCAAACTTCAAACTACTCGGCATAAACAGTTCTCCATAAATGATTGTTTTGTTGGGTTTTCATGTGGTGAAAATCTTGTTTAGACATTGCTGCTTCTCACCTTTAGTGTGGTCAGTCCAAGCCCCTCCCAAACTGCAGCGTAAGCACTTGGCCTCAAATCAACTGCTGGGGTTTCATGAGGAGATTTTTATTTCAGATTAAGATGAAATTCCTTTCACTGTCTGCTTTCCATTCAGTGTAATGATACTTTCATGATAATGAAGCCTAATTCTATTTTTGGTCCGTGCAGGACACTAGTTTTTACAGGTGCTCAGTGGGCCCTGTATGTTGTTACGGCAATATGGCAGGATGTGTTCTTCAGTTCCCTTGATCAAATATACTTCAAAATGTGATTTTTATTCACTTTTATGCCCTTTCAAACTTACAGGAAGGAGGGAAGTGTGTATGTGACATAGTTCAATCAAAACTCAGATTTATGAGAGTTCTTTCTGGATAAAATTCAGCCTGACTCTTGTCTCTTTTCAGGCAGAAAAGCCCTGTTGGTTAATTTAACACCAAGGTAATAAAATCCTGGTTTCTTTGTCTTACAGCTTGGCAAAATGCGCCTCACCATCCCCTGCAGGGCCCTGACTTGTTCCCACCTGCAGTGTTTTGATGCCACTCTCTACATCCAAATGAACGAGAAGAAGCCGACCTGGGTTTGCCCCGTGTGTGACAAGAAGGCTCCCTATGAACATCTCATTATTGATGGGTGAGTAAAGCTGAAATCAGAATCCACAGTGTTCCTCCTGTCTGAAATCGAGGTGATCTCCCTCTTTTTAAACTCCCCATATTTAACTCCCCTGCTGCTGGTCAAGAATTCCTGACCAGCTCCCTCTCATTCAAGAACTGTGCTCCTCCGACTGTTCAAGTTGATAATAATGGAATCTGTTCCGTCCAATCCTCAGTAAATTCCTGAGCTATCCTGCTGGAAATGCCTTTTTTCCCCCGCCATGTTCCATAGCGCTGAATTCCTAGGTGAAAACAGCACATGTTGTATTTTCTTTTAATGGAGCAACTGTACCAATCTGGCAGAGTTGATAACAGACAGCCACGTTAGAGCAAATAAATCCTGCCACCCCTCCGAGTGCCTGTACAATTCCGTGTACAATTTCACACTTGGGGAGTTGCTATCTATAGAAAGTGACACAGAGATTGATTCCCTGGTACTGCCTACTTGCAGAACACTAAAAAAAATAAATAAATCTCCTCTTGGGCTGTGCCAAGTACGTATTTCTGGGTTTGCATTTTAATTTCTTAAGAGAGGAATCTTGTTTTTTTTCAAAGGGTGATAAAGGGAGAGAACAAGTAGAGGCTTCTGAGGATACTCTCAATATTTTAAAAAATCCCAAAAATGGATGAAGCAAACAAACAAAAACCCCAAAAGCAAAGCTGAAAACCCTAAAAAAACCCCAAAATTTCAGAAAACCATCTCATCAACGACGAGTCTTTTTTAGGGAGTGTGCGCTTCATTTTGCCAGTGAAGCATGAGGTCACTCAGGGTCGCTTTAGAGCCTTGCAAAAAGCTCTTGAAGAGACTCTCAGGCTGTTCTGGACTCCTGGATCCCCAGATTTACGGGTCCTGCGCCTCGGATCAAAGAGCTGGGAGGCTCCTTACCGAGGTTTCTGCCTGAAATAGCGAAGACAAAAAGTGGGAATAATGGAAACACCACATTTTCCTTCTTTCTCCTTGTGTTGCCAGGTGCAGATGTTGGAGATGAGCTGATCTAATTAGAGCATCCCAAAGAGAAGGTTATTTCTGGAAAGTGCTCCAATCTGGGAAAGGGGGAGCTGTCTCTAATTAAAGCCAAGCTCTTTCCTGCAGAACCACATGAATGGCCCTGGTCAAAAGCTGGAATTCCCACTGGGAGTGATGTGGTGCCAGCATCCTAAAGTTTTAGGAGGTGCCTGTGGGAGAAGAGGCTGCAAGCTGAGATTCCCATGCTCAGCATTTGTTAGGAAGTGTCAGGAAATACAAGTCCCTAAACCCTCAGCTGCAGGGACCCCTTTAAGAGAGGTTTCCTCAGGTAAATTTTGTCAAAGGGGGTGAGATTTTTTTTTAAACTCTCGTTCACATAATTCCTTTGTTTTGGGAAATGGAGAGTTCTGTGTCATGAGCTCTGCAGGATTCCTCTCTCAGGGCTTTTAAATAAATGTGCAGATTTTTATTTTGGGTAATACTTGAATTTTTTCAATGGTTCCTTTTTGTCGAGGAGGCAGCTGAGAGAAGAGCAGAACAATGAAAGCTTTTGGTTTTACACCAATTCAGACTTACACTGACTAATAAAGGAAAAAAGCTCTTTTTTAGGACTGATATTGAATATTTTTGATGGACAGGTTGTTCATGGAAATCCTGAAGTTTTGTACAGATTGTGATGAAATCCAGTTTAAGGAGGATGGATCCTGGGCTCCCATGAGATCAAAGAAGGAAGTGCAGGAGGTGACTGCCTCTTACAACGGAGTTGATGGTGAGCCATGGTTGGGGGGTGTGAAGGACACACTGGGATCCCCTAAGGATTGATGTTCCTTTAACCTCTGAAAATGCTCATTTTTAAATGTATATTTACAACTTTGCTCATTTATGAGATCGCCTAATTGAGTAACACCTGTTTGGGGCTGATGGTAAAGTTCAAAGTTACCAGCGCTGTGTAGTTTATTTATCTTTAAATTGACTTAGAGCTTTTTAGTGAGCTGTGAACTGCTGATTGTAGCTTCTCGTGTTGGCTTTGTGCAGGATGCATCAGCTCTTCCTTGGAACACCAGGTGTCCTCTCACCAACAGTCCAATAAAAACAAGAAAGTGGAAGTGATCGACTTGACCATCGACAGCTCGTCAGATGAGGAGGAGGAGGAGCCCTCTGCCAAGAGGAGCTGTCCCTCCATATCTCCAGCGTCACCGATAAATAACAAGGGGTGAGAACAAAGCAAACCGTGCAGAGAGAAGTCAGAAATGTCAAAATAAATCGTCTCTAGGAAGTTCTGTGCTTGGGTTACGTCCTCATTCGGTAGCTCATGGGTTTGCTCTCAGGTCACAGGGCCTAAGGTTGGAATCACAGCTGTGAGTTAAGTGTGGAACACAATAAAATAGTTTAGTTTTTATGGGATGGTGCAAAGTGTGGGTTTTGCAATTCTGGGGATGTTTTTCTTGCACAGAGAAGCAGCACACAGGGAGAGAGCCGGGAGGAGCAGGGCTGTGGGGTTTGGAGCAGCATGGGAATAGGGGATGCCAGGAGCACACCTGAGCAGCCAGGCTGGACACAGCTCCTTGTGTGCATAAATATTCAGGGATGGAACCCCGGGGATGCGTGGTGAAGTGGTTCCTGCTCCATCGCGGGAATGACTCCGTGATCTCTGAAACCCCTCAAGGCCTTTTCTCCCGTTGGAATTACCTTGTAGGGTATTGGTGCTGTGGGGTCACACAGACTCCTGTGGGGGCTGGGGTTCAGTATTCCAGCAGAATTGTCTTGTCCTGCCTTGGGAATATCTGTAACGTCTTTATAGAGATCCCAGCACCATTTACACTTTCGGCTGTTTGAGACTGAACTTTCCTTCCCTAAATTCCAGCTGCCTTGGACTGAACTAATTTTCCTGGTAAGATACTGTGAGGAGATGAAAGCTTGGGGGATGTGTGATGCTCATGTGAAGCTTTGAAATCACTGCACATCTTTCAAGAAGCTCAGAATGCATTTTGAATTTAAGTTAAATGTGAAAATAAGCAAATAAGGATCCCCTGATGGGACAGAAATAAACCAGGAGTGTATTTTATGCTTCTAACAAGCCTTTTTTTCCTTCCAGCATTTTAAATTTACCCCACCAAGCTTCTCCTGTGTCAAGAACCCCAAGCCTTCCTGCTGTGGACACCAGCTACATCAACACATCGCTTATCCAAGACTACAGGCATCCATTCCATATGACACCCATGCCTTATGACTTGCAAGGTGAGTTCTGTCTGGACCTGTACAGCTCTCCAAGCACTAATATTAATTATAAAATTTTGAAAAGTAGGTTAATATCTGTATTAATGAAGAGAATTTGATGTTTTATCAGTGTTAGGCTGGTTTTATTTCAAAATGAATGGTGAAAAAATGGAGAGGTGCTTTTTTGTTGTTTGGAGAAGCTTAATTGTGGTTTTTGTCTCTTCACAGGTTTAGATTTCTTCCCTTTCCTGTCAGGAGACAATCAGGTAAGCCAGGGAGACCCGAGTCCTGTGGCAAACACTGTTCCAGGCAGGATGTGCTGTGTGGGAAGCAGCAGCTGTGGGGTGGAGGTGTGAGAGCCGCGGGGCTGCAGCTTTGTTTTGTACACACAGGAGCAAACAGGAGCATTGTCTGAGCACAGGGGTGGGACGAGGCACAGCAAAAAGGAACATTTTGGGAGCCGGGGCTGGCAGTGATCCTCAACCATGGCTGAAGGTGCCGCTTGATCCCTTTCCCTCCAATAAAAAGGGAGCTGGGATGTCTCACCCGCCCTTTCTGCACTCCCAAGAGGGAAAACTGCACTAAAAGTTGAGGGATACTTTTAGATCTTAATGAAGAGCAGAGCCTGCTGTGGAATTTGGGTTCAGGAAACCTGGCTTGCTGTTCAGGATCCTGAGAATTATTCTGATCCAAGGAGTGCTGCCATGGTTGTGCCAGTGGATAGTTATTAGGGAACAAGGCTGGGTAGCCTGGGTGTTCCATCGTAGTGGGATGAAGCACTGAGAGCAAGGTTCCCCCTCAGGGAGGTTGGTGTAAAGGGGATTTTTGGCAGCTCAGGCTCCTGCCCTTCAGAGGTGCAGCAGAGAGGATAACGTGGCACAGCCTTTGCTCCATCCCATGGGACCAAGCTGTCCCTAAATGCATTTTCCCAGAATTCTGCCTTGCTCCCAGCAGGGATCAGCACAGCTGTGGCTGACCCTGGCTTTTGGGGGCTGGCAAAATGAAGTTGGGGGAATTTTGCCCCCAAGGAATTTTTTGAAGAGCTAAACAAAAAAAACCAAACCCCAGAAGTGCTGCTGCTTGTCCTTTTTCCTGGTTTGGGTTCTCAGATCCCATTCCCTCCCTGCTGTTTGCTCTCACTCAACCCCAGCATTCCCAGCTCCTTTCGGCTTCAGGAATGTGGGGCCGCAGAGCTGAAAGTTCATTGCATCCTTCCACTGGGCCGAGCTGCTGCGAAACCCAGGAGCTGCCACAACTTCAGCTTGGCAGAAATCCCTCCTTGCTGTGCTGCTCTGAATGCCGAGTCTGCTGCACTGTCTGAGCTCTAACTGTTGTTTCTCCCCCCAGCATTACAACACCTCCCTCCTCGCCGCCGCAGCCGCGGCCGTTTCCGCGTCCGATGATCAGGAACTTTTACACTCCCGTTTTTTCCCCTACACTTCATCCCAGATGTTTCTGGATCAGCTGAATGCAGGAGGAAGCAGCTCCCTGCCAGCCACGAATGGTAGCAACAGTGGCAGTAACAGCAGTCTTGTTTCCTCCAACAGCCTGCGGGAGAATCACGGGCACCCCGTCGCGAGTAGGAGCAGCACGGACACGGCCTCAATCTTTGGTATCATACCAGACATTATCTCATTGGACTGATTTTTTTTTTTTTTCCTGGGGGTTGGGGAATGGGGGGACAGAGGAAATCTTTGTGCTTGGTTTTCCTTTCTGTTCGAAAAAAAACCCATTAAGACAAGGTGGTTTTTTTTTCCTTTTTTAAAAAAGGGGGAAAAAAAAAATTTACGTGTACAGAGAACAAAAAAAAAAGTCTATTTTCAGTTTTACTTTTGTATATAAACCTAAGATGGCCTCACTGGTAAAAATAAGAAAAAAAAAAAGACAAAAGAGAAAAAAAAATTTAACAAAAACAAGGAGCTTCAGTTCATTTTTCTGGATGCTGAAGATTTTACACCTGTGCATTTGTCATGTGAGTTTCTTTTCCTTTTTTTTTTTTTTTTCCCTATGGTTTGGACACAAATGGCATTATTTTCTTCACAGTTACAGAAACAGGAAAGGAGCTGAACTTCTGAAGTTCAAGCTTGGGAGAGGGTTTTTTCTCCCTTTGCTGGTGGAATCTGATTCCCCATCCCATACTGAGTGCAGATTTTCTTCGCCGAAAGCAGAGCAGACCCTGCTCTGTTTGCAGGCCGCAGCCTTTCAGGAGTGGGTTTGGTTTTTTGGGATTTTTTTGTCATTTCTGGTTCCGTGTGCCCCTCTATCCAGGCAAATTCTCCTTTTTAATTCCGTGCTTTAGTCAGGAATGTTGCAAACTCACCCGTGACGGGGCTCCAGGGAGTGACGAAGCTGAGTGGGAGGTTAAGGTTGGGTATCGGGGAAAGTTCTTCCCCCAGAGGGTGCTGGGGCACTGCCCAGGCTCCCCAGGGAATGCTGACATTCCCAAGGCTGCCAGAGCTCCAGGAATGTTTGGACAACACTCCCAGGCACAGGGTGGGATTTTGAGGTGCCCTGTGCAAGGACTTCGGTCCTCGTGAGTCCCTCCCAACTCAGAATATTCCACAACTCCGTGTTCCGTTACTCCTGAGGGCCTGACTCCATCAAATCCCAGGCTGGGGAATGACCTGTGGGACGAGATGCAGCATTTTTGTGCAGTGGAGCCCCACATCAAAGCATCACTTGGGCTGGAGGGGTTTTGTTTCTAAGAACTTCAATCCTGTTCAGATAACTTCAACTCTTATCAGCAAAATCCTGAGCATGTGTCAGTGTTACCTCGTGGAGCTGCTTCTGCTTTGGCTCAGCCGTGCCTAGAAACGGCCTTGGCAGCCCAGGCCTGGCTTGTCTGGCTGGAAAATCCTCCTTTAGTGCCGTAGATCCAGTGGCCGCTTCCAGGTGAGCTCGTCACCACCCTGCCGGCAGCGAATAGGAACTCCAGCACACCCCTGCATGGTCCGTGCAGCCGATGATGCTCGTGGTGCCCTGTGCTCAGCTCAGTCACCCCATGAATATTCCGTGTTCAGTGTGAGTCCGGACCCCAAACCCACCACTAAAACCCCCACATCCCAGAGTGTTGCTCCCTATCCAGCTCTCTTAGGGGTAGTGGCTTTCAAAATTCACTTTTCTTGGAATTCTTTGGATTTCCCGGATTTTTTCAGTATGTTGGAGCCATATTTACTTCCTGGTTTCTTTTCTCATTTTTTTTTTAAGTTGTGCATGACATAGGAAAATCTTTTTTTTTTTTTTTGGGTCATTTGGGCTGATCCATTCTTCTTAAGGAGTGGAATGTGTAAATAGCTGGAATGCAGTTTTTTTCAGGAGATTCTTTAAAGTCAGAGAAAGGGGGAGGGAAGGAAGTGATTCTCTTGTGTCCCAAAGTCCATGTCAGAGAGAGTAAATATTTCCTCTGGTGTGAAAAATATTTTTATAACTGGTTGAAAGTGCAGGTAACGAGTTTATCAGGAAAGAGAGTTAAGGAATACTAAAATTAGCAGATTCTTGTCTGAATTTTTTCATGTCCAAAAAAACCTGTTGATTGCAAATAGTTGCTTCGAGCATTGACAAGGGCCACCTTTTGCCTATGAAGTTGTCTCAAAACGAAAAACTAAATCTTGCATTGATTAAAAAAAAAAAGGAAAAAAAAACAGGAAAAAATGTTAAAAAAAAAACAGGAAAAAAAAGCAAAAAAAAAAAATCTTTAATCCAAGTAGCATTAGGTATTGCTGTCTGATCAGTCGTATGGTTATTTGAAAGGTTCACATTATGTGGCATCAAAATTGTTTTTAGTGTTTTTACAGCATCCCTCTGCCACTAAATAGTTGACTTGAATTTTGGAAAACAGAACTGTTTGTGTTTATATGTATATGTGTGTGTATATATGTATTTATAGATCCGTGTGTGTGAGTTCCAGGTGAGTTAAATAGTTTTTCCCATGCATGTGTATTTCATACATATCTGGCTGATATATATATTTCACCATACACCGATTTTATAATTTATTAAATGTCAGTTAAAAAAGAAATAAAAGGATAGAAAATGGGAAAGACTTATTTTTGAAACAGTCTGATTTTGGAGTGATTAAACCTCCGCTAGGAGAAGCTCTCGTCCAGTTAATCACGGATAACCTGGAGCATTTTTGTTGGGAGTGGGAGTGCCCTGGATTTCCGGGAACTCCTGGAACACCTGGCAGGGATTTGGGATTGCTCATGGCTGCTTTTCCCACCTTCCCATGGCCTTGACCCCAAGAGCAGCTTGTGCTGCTTCTGGCAGCGGGATCAGAACCGTGTTCACCCCATGGAAAGCGGAATGTGGCGGTGTTGGTGTCCCAGGATTTGGCACTTTGGGAATGGGAGCTCGGCTTGGCGTTCCTCATTCCCTGTGATCCCGGTGGGAGGAGGGCTCCAGGGTCACTGCTGGCCTCTGTGACCTCCGTGCTGTGCTCAGGAGGGACAGCAAGGGCTGGGTGAGTATTCCCGTTCCACGCTCCGGCATTCCCGCAGCAGGAATTCCTCTGTGCCTCTGACCACAGCCAGCGGTGCCTGCCGGAAGTCTCAGTCTGGTCTCCCCAAACTCCCGGACTCCGGCTCTTTGGGTCCCCAGCTCTCCGCTGGGTGGCCTGGGCTGTGCTCCTGCTCCGGATCCCGGGAATTGCGGGTTCTTGTCCTCAGAGTGTGCCACAGGAGGAGTGGGGTGTGCACACACGGTGTGGGATATGGACAGGCATGGCTGTGGGGTGTGCACACAGTGTGGGATATGGACAGGCATGGCTGTGGGGTGTGCACATGGTGTGGGATACGGACAGGCATGGCTGTGGGGTGTGCATGTGGTGTGGGGTGTGCACGTGGTGTGGGGTGTGCACAGGCACGGCTGTGGGGTGTGCACAGACGGTGTGGGATATGGACAGGCATGGCTGTGGGGTGTGCACAGTGTGGGATATGGACAGGCATGGCTGTGGGGTGTGCATGTGGTGTGGGGTGTGCACGTGGTGTGGGGTGTGCACAGACATGGCTGTGGGGTGTGCATGTGGTGTGGGGTGTGCACGTGGTGTGGGGTGTGCACGTGGTGTGGGGTGTGCAGCATGTCTGGGGTGTGCGCAGGTGTTTGGGACGTGCACGCCTGGGATGTGCGGACACGTCTGGGATGTGCAGACACATCTGTGGGACGTGCACACACGTGTTTGCCACGTGCACAGACGTGTGGGACGTGCACACCCTTGTCTGGGACATGCAGGTGCGTGTGTGGGATGTGCACACGTTTGGGATGTGACACTTGTCTGTGGGACACATCTGGGACGTGTCCACGTGTTTGGGATGTGCTCAGACGTGTCTGTAGGGTGTGTGCGCACACATCTGGTCTGCACACATGTGTGGGATGTGCTCGGGCGTGTTTGCCGCGTGCACAGGTGTGTGTGGGATGTGCAGAGAGCCATGGGATGTGTGCGTGTGGGACATTCACATGTCTGGGACACCCACATGTGTTCAGGATGTGCACACACCTGTCAGACGTGTTCACACCTCTTTGGGATGTGCACACGGGGGTCTGTGGGATATTCACTCCCGTTTGGGATGTGCACAGGGGCCTCTGTGGGACATTTCCCACACATTTGGGATGTGCACATGGGGGTCTGTGGGATATTCCCACACATTTGGGATGTGCACAGGGGTGTCTGTGGGACATTCCCACACATTTGGGATGTGCACACAGGGCTCTGTGGGACATTCCCACACATTTGGGATGTGCACACGAGGGTCTGTGGGATATTCACTCCCGTTTGGGATGTGCACAGGGGCCTCTGTGGGACATTCCCACACATTTGGGATGTGCACACGGGGGTCTGTGGGACATTCCCACACATTCGGGATGTGCACACGGGGGTCTGTGGGACATTCCCACACATTTGGGATGTGCACACGGGGCTCTGTGGGACATTCCCACACATTTGGGATGTGCACAGGGCTGTTTTTGTGACAATCACTCCCATTTGGTGGGACCGTTGGGAGAACCACAGGGATCAGGGCGTGGATCGGGAGCTCGGGCAGAACCTGGTGTTTTCCTTAACTGCAGGACTGAAATTCCTGGATCTGCTTCCATGGTTTTGGTAGAGTTCAGCAATGTCATTTCATCTTCCCTACCTTTCCCCCCCTCCATGTGATATTCCATGAGGATAATCCGTGTTTTCCCCTCACAGGGACCCCGTTATGGATTTGGAAGGTTGGGATTTGCTGGCATTTTGGGGTTTTTTCAATTTCTTCCCAGCTTTGTGTGACATTCCTGGTTGGTGGCCTTGGAGCGTTCCAGCTGCTCCTCAGGGATGGATGAATCACGGAATCCTGGGATAATGTGGGTTGGAAGGAACTTGGATCCCATCTCATTTCATGGGCAGGGACACCTTCCCCTGTCCCAGGCTGCTCCAAGCCCCGTCCAACCTGGCCTTGGACACTTCCAGGGATCCAGGGGCAGCCACAGTTCCTCTGGGAATTGCATCCCAGCCCCTCCCCACCCTCCCAGGGAAGAATTCCTTCCCAATCCCTTGGATCTGCTGTGGCTGCCAGGATTTAATTCCTGATTATTTCACTGATGGGGCAAAGAGGAGATTCAGGATTAAGAAAGGGCTGGAGGGAGAGGAAGAGGCTCCTGGAGCAGAAGCCTGAGCAGATTTCTGGGAATGTGGGCTCTTCCAGAGAGTTTTCCAGGTTGCCGTTGCTGCCATGATCCCTGTGAAATTTCCCAGCTGAATCCAGGGAGAACCTGCTCGGAATTCCAGACAGCCCTTTGTGGACCTGCTCTGAGGCTCTGAGACACAGGTGGGATAAAAGGAAGGATCCAGAGGGGTTTTAATCAGTCTGGAGTTGGGGAGGCTTTTCCTGGTGTGGAGAATGGGAATTTCCCTGGCCCTGTTTTTACCTGGCACCCAGCCCGGAATGTGGGGACACCAACCACCCGCTGGGTCATGCTGACTTCTTGGAGAACCAGGAGACCCCGACCACGAGTTCCTTCTGCCACAATGCCAAGATTTAAACGCTTTTTAAAATAATTTTTTCAAGCTTTAAATGCTTTTTAAAATAACTTTTTCAAGCTTGACAGGTGTTGCTATATTCCATTTATTCCAGTAACAGCTCACATCTTGTTTCTCCAGGAATGAGGGAGGAGTGGAAGTGGCAGAGCCTGTGGAAGCAGCAGCACTAAATGAAGGCAAAATGAGGTTTTTAAAGGCAAATGGTGGCTCCTGAGTCCAGCTGAAAACTGGGAAAAACAGGAACAAAAACCTTCCGGGTCCTGCTTGTAGCAGATCTCACTCTGGGCTTCAGTAGTCGGCCGAAGGGAGGCAAATGAGGCGCACAAATTCTTCGTACCTGATGGTTCCGTTGGGCCCAACTTTGGCCTCTTTCAGCAGGTCATCGACTGGAAGCAGGAAAATACCGTCAGCACGGAAAATCCTGGGGCTGCTGGGATGTCCGCAGGGAAAGCAGCGCTGCAGGGTTTGGGGCGATTTTGTTAGAAATCGCCGCTGGGGTCAGGTGGAGGTGGCAGCCAGGGGAGAGTTTCAAACTGGCTCAATTAACACTCGGATTTTAATTCCGTGTAAAATTCTCTGGAGCAGAGATATCCATCTTTTGGGGCTCCTCAGGGAAAAGAGCCACAAATGAATCCAAATGGGTTTGGGGGTTTATTGTGCCTCTTGGAGCCAAATCTCTGACAAACTGGACGGGTTTGGGGAGGAAGGGAGGGAAGGAAGGATGGAAGGAAGGATTTGATCCCTGTGGGAATTGCAGGATACCTTCTTCCTCGGAAAGCTTCTCGCCCAGCCGGGTGAGCTTGGCCCGGAGCTCGGGCACGGAGATGACCCCTCTCTTCTGCCGGTCGATCATGGCCAGGGCTCTCAGGATCTCCTTCTCAGGCTCCTCCTGCTTCATCTGCCTGTACATGATGTTCAGGAAAGTGGAGAAGTCCAGCTCCGCGTTCCTGTCTGGAAAAGGAAGGGCAGATCCCTTGGGAATGGCTCCATTTGGGGCTAGATCCAGGATTAAGCATCCCCCTCCTCTTCCCCCCAGTTCCCTTTCCTGGGGCTTCTTCTCCCTGACCTTGGGGTTTCCTTTCCCCACCCCTGGTCTGGCTCAGGGCACACCACAATTGGGGTTTTTCTCCTAAAACCCCATTTGTAACTTCATTCAGTTTGTGCTCCAAACTTGGATCCTGAATTTTTAATTCCCCCCCATCCGATCTCACAATTCCTTGGACTTCGTGCTTTGAGTTTTTCCTACTGGCCTGCAGCTGAGCCTCTTTCTGTGCTCTCCCACCTCTGCTGGTTGGCCCGGACAGTTTCCCACCCTCCAAATCCATATTCGGATGTTTGTCTCCCACATTGTTTGGGGGATTTTAATGGCACTATTTTAACCCGTGGGCTGGATTTAGCACATCCCAGCCGCTCTGGGTAGATGTTCCCTCCTGGCTGTGCCTGGAGCATCCTGACTCCAGAAAAACCGCATTTTTCCACCCTTAATCCATGTTTTTGGTGGCTGTGCCCGTGGCTCACCGATCCTGTGCAGGTGCAGGTGTCTCTGCACCTCCCCTGGCGTGGGGCTGGCTCCCAGGCACCTCATCACGGCCAGCAGCTCCGAGGCTTTGATCTTGCCTTTCTGCTTCTTGTCGTACAGGGAAAAACATTCCTTGAACTCTAATTAAAAACCGGAACTCGGTTACGCCATGTGAGATCCCATTGAGCCCCGCTCCCGCGGCCCGGCGGCCTTGGCAGGATTCCAGCCGGGATCTGGTGTCGGCTTCGGGGGTGGCTCCTTTCCAGGAGGGTGATGGGCACTGGGGGAGGATCCCGGGAAGTGCCAGAGGCAATTAAAGCCTTGGGAATTGCGGCGCTAACTGGGGCCCTGCGGCCCTAAGGGAGCGGGGCTGGGAACCGGGAAACTGGAGGATGTTGGTGAAAAGTGGTTTTCTTGCCTTCAGGGGGTAGGAGAGGCTGCTGAGGGACAGGGGCTGCTGAGGGAAAGCCTCAAGGACGGAGGGGGAGGATGCAGGAGGAGGAGGATGCTGGAGGAGGAGGATGCAGGAGGAGGAAGATGCAGGAGGAGGAGGATGCTGGAGGAGGAGGATGCAGGAGGAGGAGGCTGCTGGAGGAGGAGGATGCCGGAGCTGGAGGACGCCGAGCTCTCCCGCATCCCCCCCTCTCCCATCCCGCTCGCCCACGGCCTTCCCACTTTTCCAGCAGCAAGGCCCGGCTTGCAGCTGACCTAGATACGGCCGGGAGCTCTCACCCCCCTTCCCACCCCGCTCCCAGCGCTCCCGGCTCCCTCCTGGTCCCGCTGGGCGCTGCCGGACGAGTTGTGCTGAGCGGGGAAAATCAGCCTGGTTCGGTGCCATCCCCCCGTCCTTGTCCTCGCTGTCCCCAGCCCTCGCTGCTGTCGGGGTGTCGGGGCCCGGGGGTGCCCCGTGGGTGTCCCGGGGATGCTCTGTGGGTACCCCGAGGATGCTCCGGGGGTGCCCGCGGGGTCCGTGGCCTCCCCTGCCCCGGCCGCCTCCTCCTCCCCTCGCCAATCCCTCCGCGGAGCCGCAGATTATCAGATTTGCCATAATACTCTTATTTCAGCTTTCTTCGGCCATTCCCGGAGCAATCCCAGCCCCCGGCGCGGATTCCCATTCCCAGGGTGGGTCGCGATGGGAATTTGGATCCCCTGCGCCTCCCCCTTCCTCCTTCTCCTCCTCCTCCTCCTCCTCCTCCTCCGCTCCCACCGCACCGAAACCCTCCAGAACCGGGATGGGGCACCTGGAATTTCTCCTGGACCCTGTGGGATTGGGAGGGGCTGGTCCCTCTCTGCCGCTCCCAGTGCAATCGGTGCAAAGTTTTAGTGGGACTGGGGAGATTTCCCTGTTTCCCGAGCACGCAGATCCCGGGAGAGCCGGGAGGAAGGGGAGTGAGGGAGAACAAGCCCAGACTGAGACATTTTGGGGGGAAATACCATTTTTATACATTTGTAAACTCAATCCTGCTAATTAACCCCCGGCCCAGAACAAACCCGCACTCACCATTAATTTGATCCTGGGACAGAAACTTTGCCTGGAGCAGGAAGGGGGCGGGGGGGAAGAGGAGAGAGAAAAAACCAAACAGCTTCAAAATCTGATTTAGGGGCTCGGAGAGAGGGGTCGGCTCCGCCCGCAGCGCGCACTCACCATGATTTTGGGGGCGATCCGCGGGGTTTAGGGTTCCTGGCAGGAGCGGAGGCGGCTGCTGCCACTTCTGCGGTTGATTAAGGGCTAAAGTCCGGCAGCCCCGGGCGGAGGCGGCCGGGCTGTAATAAATACCCGCTGCCATGGCTACGGGGCCTGAGCCTGCTGCTCCCAGGGCAGCTCCCGCTCCTCCCGGGAAAAGGGATCTTCCCAAGCCTCGGGAATGGGCTTTGGGGCTGTTTGGGGCCGCGCTGCTGGGGCACAGCGTTGGTAATCCCAAAGAGCCGCACGGAGCTTTGCTGCCGGGAGAGGAGGAAAATCCAGGGCCGCTGGAATTTGCTGAGGCCTCTGGGGAAGGGTGAGGGGGATTTTTGGATCTGCAGGAGGGTTTGTAGGGGATGGAGGTCGGGATGTGCCCCTAAATCACTCACGGACAGGCGGAGAAGGTTTAAAAGCTCTCCGAGGTTTTATTTATTAGGACTGAATACCCGGAGGGGGGTGAAGCACCTGGAGCCAGGCGTGGGGGACATCCAGAGCCACGGACAAAACATTTACTGGCCACACACGGACTGGACCCTTCCCAGGGACCATCCAAGGTCCCTAAACCCGCTGGGATGGAGCTGCTCCCTCCAGCGCTTCCCGTGAGTCACCGAGCTTCTCCCAAATGTTTTTGTTCCGTGTTTCCCTGGGAGCTTTCCTCCTTTCCCCGCCGCGGCTGCGTCTCGCGGAGCTGACGGGGATTGTTCAGACCTGAAGGGTCCCGGGGATGCTGCGGGAGCTGCGGGAGCTCCATCCCCGCGGCTGGAGAAGGGGGAGCTGCTCAGGCATCACCCTGCTGCTCCTTTTGGGCCGCGTTTTTTGGGGAATTCTGAGGAATTCTCGTGTCTGAGCAAGAGCTGGAGGTGCTGCTGCACAGATCCTTGAAATTCACCCCTGCCTGATGGATTTGGGGGCCGTTTGTGGGGAATTGGCCCTTTTGTGAGAGCAGGTGCTGCTGCACAGACCCCTGGAGTTCAGCCCCTGCCTGATGGATTTTGGGGCCGTTTGTGGGGAATTCTGAGGAATTCCCACCTTTTGAGCAAGAGCTGAAGGTGCTGCTGCACAGATCCCTGGATTCAGCCCCTGCCTGATGGATTTTGTGTCGTTTCATGGGGAATTGGCCTCTCCTGCCCGTTCCTGTGCGGGGCAGCGCGGGCCGAGCCCCGGGGGCTCCCCGGGGGTGCAGGGAGCAGCTCCGAGCGCGGATCTCTGCCCGCGGCTGCTCCTCCGGGAGCAGCGTGGGAGGAGCAGCTCCGGCTCCGTGCCAGGGCAGGGGAGGGCGGCAGCTTCCCGGGAAACCACTCCCATTCCAGGCCGGGATGATGACGGGAATGTCGGGACTCAGCGGGAGCGAGGAGCGATTCGGTGACCTGAGGAAGTCCAGCGCGGAGTTGGGCTGTGGAATCGGGAGGGCAAATCCAGGGAAAGCCACCGTGTTAAATTAACCCCCTTTTTTTTGGGAACCCCCTCGTGGCCATCACACAGCAGCTGGTCAGGAATTTATTCGAAATACATTAATCTACATTAGAAAAACTAGAGTTCTATCCCGCCTTCCCTCCCCTCCCCTTTTCAGACCCCTCTCAAATATCAAAACTCAGAGGCTCTCCCTGGCCGCGTGGAGGTTGCTCATGTGCAGCGTGTAGAAGGCCCAGGGCTCGGGGATGTAGATCACGCCGGGGTATTTCTTCCTGAGGATTTTGTCGTTCCAGAGCCACCCCACCCAGCCGGCGATGAGGAGCAGGGCGATGATGAAGGAGTAGAAGAGGAAGAGCCCGTTGCTGTCCAGCACCAGCCCCTTCCGCTTCTGGTGCATCACCAAAGCCATCATGGCGAAGAAGGTGAAGATGTAGAGGATGAAGATCTGGCCCTCTGTCACCAGGTACCTGCCGAGGAAAAGCACCTCTGGTGACCCTGGGGGAGGAGGAGCAGGGAGAGCAGCATTCCCAGCTTCCCTGGGATCTGCTCCTTGTCCCGACAGAGCTCTGCTGCTCCCCGTGCCTGATTCGTTTTCACATTCCTTATCAGGAATTGAACGCCTGAGCTGTGGCCTTGGGAAGAGCACGGATAAAGGGAAGCACTCCCAGATGGGAGAAGCTTCTGGGCTTGGTTTGTGGCCAGGATGCTCCAAGGCAGAGCCAGAGCCGGATTCTGGCTCCAGTTTGGGGATCTTGTGCTCAGTTAGCCCCAAATCCACTGCTGGGGAATGGAAAACCCACCCCACTTCCAGCTGTCTCTGAAGCCAAGGATGGATGTTGTCCTAAAAACATCATTTGGGAGAAGGGCTCTGACTCCTCCTGGAGCCAGAATTCCAGGGGGAAGGGCTGCAAATTTCCACGAGGTTTCATTTGATTTTCCAGCCCTGCAGAGCCCTGGGGAACCCCGGGGAATGGAGCAGCTCTTCCTGGGGTATTCCCGGGATATTCCTGGCTGTTCCTGGGGGGTTCCCTCCTCACGCAGAGGGGACAGGAGCCACTCACCAGTAGTACAGGCTGCTGGGCCCCATGAGGAGCACGGCAGCCACGGGCATCCTGCTCTGCTCCGCCACGGGGGTGAAGCAGCCGGTGAAATAGATGAACAGGATCAGGAAAAATGGGATGTACCTGCAAGGATCAATGATTCCCAGCGCTGGGGGGAGCCTGGAATGGGCCTGAACCACCCCCCCCAAATCCAACCCACACCCGGAGCAGCTCCTGTGCTGAGCCTGGGGACTCATCCGGGGATGGAGCAGCACGGGAATCTCCTGCTCCGAGACACAAAGGGCCTGCAGAGGGGCTGGCTTTGTCCTGGCTGCTCCCAGTGCTCCTGCAGATCAGGAGAATTCCCAGTCTCCGGCAGGAAAAGCCCCAGTTTGCTGATCAGGGCAAATGCTGGGCTCCAGTGCTGCCCTGAACAATTCCATTTGTTCCCTTCCCCAGCTCTGGGAGCCCCGTGCTGTGTCCTGCAGGACAGCAGGATGTGGAGCAAAACCCCCCAGAGCCCTTTTTCCCTTCAAAGCAATGGGGTTTCTCACTTGCCAGCACTCCAGGAACAGCAAATGAGCCAGGAGAGCCCGTGGGGAGGGATTTCCCTGTGCTCTGAGCAGCCCCGGGATTACCTGGCAGCAGATCGGAGCCCAGCCAGGCCTTCCTGGGGTCTCGGGGTGTTTGGGGCACGGCCAGGGTGGTGGCAGCCAGAGGAACCTTCTCTGCACCTGGACACCCCCCGGAAGGAGCAGCTCTTCCTCTGGCCCTACAGCCGCCCCACAGCTGCCGCATCCCAGAAATATCCCTGACCAGAGGGGATTTTCCAGGGCCCAGATCCACTCTAATCCCCCCGGCCAGCGGAACTTTATCCCCAGCCAGCTCCGGCTCCCGGTTTTTCTCCCCCTTTAAGCCCTGCTCTGCCCTCCCCGCTGCGCCACCCCCGGCCCTCCAGACTCGCTGGGAAGCACTCACCACATGGAGTGCCCCAGATACTCGTCGTAGTAGTAGAGCAGCTCGAAGGAATCGATCTGCAGCACGGCACAGGGACGAAACGCGGGGTTAGCAAGGAGCACAGCCATCCCGTGCCCCAGCCATTTGCATCTCCTCGGCCCGGCCCAGCCTCTTACCAGGGTCTCAGGCTTGAGGTTCCTGATGATGGGGTTCTCCCTGACGGACAGGTGGTGCTGGTACCCGCTGAAGATGAGCCGGTGGTTCACCGAGTCTCCCACCAGGTGGATGCTGGCGCCCATCACGAAGGTGATGATGCTGACGTAGACCATGGACCTGGGCAGGGTTTTGGGGGACCTCTCGATGAGCTGGAGGCACAGGGAGGGGCTGAGCGGCTGGAGGGGGCAGCGGGGACATGGCAGCAGAGTTTCGGGGCTTTGGTGCCTCTGCCAGAGCACTCAGAGCAGTTTTTCGATCACACATGAGCAAAAGCCATAAATGAGGGAGGAAAGGCCGTGGCTTTCCCAGCTCTGGAGAGGATCGGAAGGTTGGATGTGCCCTCCAGTGGCAGGAGAGCCTCCAGCACACTCCGCTCCTCACGCTTCCCTCCCCTTCCGGGCACTCCGGGATTCTCCACGTGAACGTTTTGGGGCCCTTTTCACTTTCTTCCCGAGGGAATGGGATCCAGCTCCTACGGGACGAGCTGTGTTTGACCCCGCGGCCAGGAGGAGCTGGGTGCCACAAAACCAGCTGGGGCCACCTCTGGGCAGCACCGCCAGTGCTGGGCTCTCCCTGCCCCATCCTGAGCTCCCACACGCGAGGCTGGCTCAGGGCTTGGGACCAGCCTTGCAACAGGAGCGGGAATTCCGGGAAGCAGCTCCACACTCAGCCTGCAAAGCAGGGAAGCTCTCCCAAGCCAGATCCCAGCTCCAGGGGTTCGGGATTGTCCCAGCGCCAGGATCAGCCAGGCCCCCCTGTCCCTAAATCAGCTTTGCAGCCCTCCCCAGGCAGGAAAAGCTCCTTATTTGTGTTTAATTTTGAGGCTTAACTTTCCCTTTCCCCGTGACCGCGGCACGGACGTCACCGGAGGCACGGAGGGCAAGGAGAGCACAAGGTCCTGAAGGGTGGGACACGTCCAGGGCAACGCATCCCGAATAACCACCGGAATTCTTCCGTGGATGAGCCCTCGGTGCGGGGCTCCCAGGCAGCGAACGGAGCCCCCAGCCTGCAGAAATCGCCTGGGAAGGGCCAGCTCCCACATCCTGGATATTCCCACTTTTCCAGCAGCATTTAAAATCTCTCGGAATCTCGGGAGAGAATCATTCCCTTCTCAGGCCATAATTCCATTCCCAGCTAATGAGGGTTAAAATATATTTATAATTGCTCTCTCCTAAGTGTTTCACAGGAAAAGATTCCTAATGATCTGACGGAATTTAACCTCACGAATGGTTTATGGGATCCAGAGGTTGGCAGCTGGAGCCAGATAAATTCCAGCTCCAGCCACAATTCCAGTGTCACAGACCAAGTGTAATTAAGCCCTGAACAATTCAGAAAATCCACTCCACTTCCAGCTGTCGTTTAAGCCAAGGATGGATGTTGTCCTAAAAATATCATTTGGGAGAAGGGCTCTGACTCCTCCTGGAGCCAGAATTCCAGGGGGGAACGATTTGCTTTGGATATGCAGGAAATTGAGAGGTATCCAGGTGCTCTTTAAAAGGCGGCATCACAAATCCTCCCCGGAGCGGGGAATTCCCCCTCGCTGGCAGGAGTTTGGGAATAAGCAACATCCTAAACACCTCAGAACCTCTGCAAAACTGGGAATGGGAAAGGCCTGAACATTCCCGGGGTTACCTTCAGCAGCAGGAAGGGTGTGATAACGTTGTAAGCCATGTGGAAATAATCCCCAGCACTGGGCTTGTTCAGGGGAAACCATTCCAGAGGGAGGATAATCTGAGGAGAGAGGGAAGAGCAGGATATCCGTGATTATGGGTGAGGGACAGGGACAGGGAAAACGTCTGGATTGCTTGGGAATGGTCAGCTGGATTTCAGGGGGCTGGTAGGGACCAAGCTGGGCAGCAAACTTCCCAAAAACCACCCTCTGGAAGTTTTCACTCCTATCCCTGCCCGGTGCTGGGAAGCTGTGGGGCCAAGGGAGGCGTCTGGGATCCTGCAGCTGCGGATCCTCCTGAACCTTCTGCCAGCTTCCAGCTACAAAAAATCCCATTTAAATGGAACGGCCACTTGTGCCTGCTCCAGCTGGATACAGGCAAGGAATGGGGAAGAGCAGGAGGAGCCTCCCAGGTCTCTTTCGGTGTGAAAACAAAGGTGTGGAGAGACAACAGGGAACAGGATTCCCGGGAGACTGGAGCTGGCTTGGCCCCAGCCACACCAGAATGGGGTCCCAGCTCCTCTGGGACAGCCCTCTGGAGCAGGGGACAGCCCTGGGCACCGCCTGGCCCTGTGCCCTCACTCACCATGGCAATGGGGCGCCCGAAATCCAGCACCCAGTTCTGCAGGGTGAAGTAGAACCACAGGTCCAGGTGGAACGGGGACGTCTTGAAGGTGTCCTCGGCCTTCACCGCCCCGTGCCTGGAGGGGACAGAGGGACACGAAGCCGTGGAGCAGCTCTGGGAGGAGGCAGAGCTGTTATCCCACACACAGCCTGTGCCTCCCTGGCTCTGGGATCTGCGGGATAACCACGCTGAGGAGCAGGCAGGACAGAGGAGAACGAAGCTGTCGCCATCCCTGACCCGTCCCTGTGGGAAGACTCTTCCTGGCCTCTTCAGCAAGGTGAAAAGTGCTGAATGAAGTGCAACTATTTTTAACTTTTGCATGATGAAGCAAAATCCCAACTCCCAAGAGTTGAGCCGAGTGCTAAAAACGCAGCCATGCCTGGTGGAATTCCAGCACCGGGATGCTTGGGATGCACCATCACCTTCAGCTCCTGCCCCGAACATCCTCTGCCTCTGCAGAGGCTGGATCCAACCCCGCTGGAGCCTTTCCATGAAATACTCCTCCAGCACCTCGGGACCTTCCCCTCCCTCCAGGAAAAGCGGATCAATCGCTCTCCTGGTGCCGAGACCAGAATGGGATCAGCGGGATCAGCCTCGGGCTTGGGCTGCCTGAGCCCATGGTCCAAAAGCCATGGAAGGTGTCCCTGCCCATGGAACGAGAGGATCTTCAGGGTCCCTTCCACCCCAAACCATTCTGGGACTGTTCAGTGAACCCTGAGAGCTGGAGGGTGACGATGGGGTACCCTGGGAATGCTGCTGCTCCCTGGAAGAGGCTGTCAAACCCTGGATCGGCTGGGATAACCCAGGTAAGCCGGGATGTCCTGGACAAAGCCGAGCGGGGGAACCTTGGGGGACCCCGCCGCACCCCGGCCGCGGTGGTACCCGGGATGGGGCTGGGCTATCCTGGGGGCGCGGGACAGGGTGAGCCGGGGGGATGGATGGGGCGATGATCCGCAGGGAACGAGGGGCGCATCTTCCGTTCCCAGCCCCCCCGAGCCCCGGCCGCGCTCACCTGCCCGGGTAGAGCGGCCCGGCGGGCGGGGGGGACCCCGGGGCCGCGGCCGGGAACGGCCGGCGCCGCGCCGAGCCCTGCATGTGCCCGGCCGGGGCTCCGGCCCCGCTCCCGGAGCCGCTCCCGCTGCCGGTGCCCGTGCCGGTGACTGTGCCGGTGCCGCTCCCCGCTCCCCCTGCCGCTGCCGGCCCGGCCCGCGGAGCAGCGGCGGCTGCGCGGGGACGGCCCCGGGCCCGCCCCGGGGGCGGGGGCAGCGCGGGCCCCGCTTCCTGCAGCGCTCCCGCTCGGTACCGCGGGTCCCGCTCCCCTCAGCGCTCCCGGTCGGTGCCGCGGGCTCGTCCCGTCAGCGCTCCCGCTCGGTGCCGCGGGCCCCGCTCCCCTCAGCGCTCCCCGCTCCCCTCAGCGCTCCCGCTCGGTGCCGCGGGCTCGTCCCGTCCCCGCCGCTCCCAGTGCCGGGAGAGCGGCGGCATCGCCTTTAAGCCCGTGTGTGCCCGGCCGGGAGGAGCTGCTGGCTCCGGACTGGGATCAGAGCGGGGAGAGGCTGGCAGGGAACGCTCCGGGCGTTCCGTGCAGGGGGAATGAGGAGTGGAGCTCCCCGTGGATCTGGCTGGCGGCCGCGAGCAAACGCTGGTTTTCCCGAGTTTCCGTGTCCCTGGATCGCGGCACAGAGCGCACGGACAGTGGGGCCCTGCTCTGTTCCCTGCTCCCGGTTTTGGCTGGATAAATCCGTCAGGCTGGGTGGCTCACAGGCAGGGGAAGTGGGAGACAGGGAGGGATTTGCACCCCTCGGGACTAAATTTGCGCTCCCTGGGATTTTTGGGTCTGAATCGGGAGCTGCATCGTGCCATGGGCAGTGATGTTTCCCCAGGGCTGTCCCAGGGTGCTCCAAGCCCCATCCAGCGTGGCCTTGGACACTTCCAGGGATGTGGCAGCCACAAGTAAAGAAGGCTGGAGGCACCAAACCCCTTTGGCTCCTGGGCAGCTCGAGGGCTGGGATGCGAGTTCTGTGTGACCACTCCCTGTCCCCGATCCCTTGGATGTGCACAGTGTGACATGCCATGGTAACAGGACAATCACTGGGAGCTGTGCCTCAGCCTTCCACTGAGGAATTGTGGCCTGGAATTCCGGGAGCTGGTTCCACCGGAGCTGAGGGGGCTCCCGAATCGGCAGAACTGAGATCTTGGTCCCTCACGAGGAGCAGTGGCAGCATCGCTGCTCCCTCAAGGGATCCTCCCCGTGCCATCCCTGCTCCCCCAGCAGGAACACGGGTGGCACCTGGGAAAAATATCCCTGGAAAGCGGAGGAGATCATCGCGATAACGGAGCCAGGTTCCACTTAATCTTACCAGGACCCTGCTTGTCACCCTGTGCCTGACACGGGTACGTGGCTCTGAGCAGCTGATCCCGGGAGCCAGGGCTGACCACGGCCTGCCTCGTGTCCCCTCGTGTCCCCTGGGCTCTCCGGGCTCCGGCTGCTGCTCCATGAATAATGCACATGCCACAAAGAGCTGCGGCTCCGGTTGCAGGACCCCAAATTAACAATTAATGGGGTTGAGACCGGATCCCCCCCAGGACAATGGGGCGGCAGACGGGGCCCAGGGCGGTGTCCCCTTACTGCCGGTGGCTCGTGTGGCCATCTCGGCGTGGGGCACCTCCGGAAGGGCGGCTGGCAGCCAGGGCAGGTGGCCCAGCAGAGGGTTGAGGTGACAGGTGTGTGACAAGGTGATGGTGTCCCCAAAACCAGGGGTGAAGGTCCTGCGTGTGCCGCCGGACGGGCACCACGGGCTGGGTGGGGTGGGGGCATGGCCGAGGTGATGGGAGCTGCTGGTTCTGGCTTGAAAAACCCAAACTGAACCAAACCCAGGCCAACCCAACCAACCCAGCCCTACTAAACCCTGCCCAGCCAGCTCAGCCCGACCCAGTCCAGCTGAACCCAGCCCAGCCCAATCCAGTTGAACAAATTCCAGCCCAACCCAACCCAAGCCAACCCAAGCTCACTCTCCACACCTCGCTGACAGGAGAGGGCAGCCAGGGAGGGTCGGGCTCTGCTCCCAAGGAACAAGGGACGGGATTAGAAGACATTTTCTTAAACTGCACCAGCTGAGGTTTAGGTTGGACATCAGGAGGAATTTCTCCATGGAAAGAGTGGCCAGGCCTTGGCAGGGACTGCCCAGGGAGGTTTGGAGTTCCCATCCCTGGAGGTGTCCAAGGAAGGCCTGGATGTGGCACTCAGTGCTCTGGGCTGGGGACAAGGCAGGGATTGTCACATTTTGGACTCGATGGTCTTGGAAGTCTTTTCCAACCTCAGTGATCGTGCAGTGGAAATGCGGATTAAATCTGAGGCGGTGACACTTGCGGCCTAGCAGTTGTCTGTGTTACTGTGTTTTATTGCTCGCTGTGGCGCTTGGGGACAGGCTCGGCGGTGTCCTGGCGGTGCTGCCTCGGCCTCCGAGCTCTGGAGCGCTTTTCCAGCCTCGCTCTTTTTGGGATCCCGTCACGGCGAGCCCCGGAACGGCCGCGCTCGGCCGCTGTTGCCGGGCGGCCCCGCTGCGGGGCGCGGCGCTGCGGAGCGGTTCCGGGGCGGGCGGGCGGAGCGCGGCGGTGCCGGCCGGGCCCGCGCTCCGGGCGGGGGGGCCGCGCCTTCTGCCGGGCCGCGGCTGCGCTCCCGCCGGGGCCGGCGCGGCGCGGGGGGCGGCTGGCCCCGGGGCGGCCGCATGTGCGCCCCGCGGGGCGCCGCGCCAGGACGGAGCGGGCCGGGGCAGAGCCGGGCCGGCCCGAGCGGGGCCGTTGCGGGCGGCGGGGCCGCGCGGAGGCGGAGGCGGCCATGGAGGGGCTGGCGGGGTACGTGTACAAGGCGGCCAGCGAGGGCCGCGTGCTCACCTTGGCCGCGCTGCTGCTGAACCGCTCCGAGAGCGACATCAAGTACCTGCTGGGCTACGTGAGCCAGCACGGCGGGCAGCGCTCCACGCCGCTCATCATCGCCGCCCGCAACGGGCACGCCAAGGTGGTGCGGCTGCTGCTCGAGCACTACCGCGTCCACACGCAGCAGACCGGCACCGTGCGCTTCGACGGGTACGTGCGGCCCGGCCCGGAGTGCCCCGGGCGCGGCCACGGCGGGGCGGGCACGGCCTGGGCTGAGGGGAGCCCGCTCCGGGAGAGCGGGGCTGGGAGGGCCGTGTGGGCCTCTTGCGGCTCGCACTGCTCTGGGGCTTGGTGGGGCTTGGGAGCGCTCTCCAGCTGAGAGTATTCCGTGACCTGATGGTCCTTGTGGGGTCCTTCCGGGTCGGGGTTCTGCGACTTGGTGGTGCTTGTGGGTCTCTTTCAACTCGGGCTCTTCTGTGACTTGGTGGACCTTGTGGATCTCTTCCAGCTCAGACTATTCCCTGACTAGATGGTCCTTGTGGATCCCTTCCAGTTCAGACTATTCTGTGACCCGATGGCCCTTGTGGGGTCCTTCCAGCGCAGGGTTCTGGGACTTGGTGGTGCTTGTGGGGCCTGTTTCAACTCAGGCTCTTCTGTGGCTTCATGGTCCTTATGGGCCCTTCCATCTTAGCATTCTGTGACCTGATGGTCCTTGTGGGTCCCTTCCAGCTCTGTATTCTGTGACTTGATGGACCTTGTGGGTTCTTTCCAACTCGGACTATTCTGTGACTGGTGGCCCTTGTGGTCCCACCTCAGATTATTCCATGACTTGATGGTCCTTGTGGACCCCTTCCAACTCAGGCCCTTGTGGGCCTCTGCAGCTCAGACTGTTCTGTGACTTTATGGCCCTTGGGAGTCCTTTCCAACCCTGGTGACCTGGTGGTGTTTGTGGGCCCCTTCCAGCTCGGGATATTCCATGACCTGATGGTCCTTGTGGGCCCCTTCCAACCCAGAGTTCTGTGATTTGGTGGCCCTTGTGGGTCCCTTCCAACCCAGGCTATTCTGTGATCTGTGACCACTTCCCTGCCCTCTCTGGGATTTCCAGGAGGATCTGTTCCCCGTTTTTCCCAGGCACGGAGGGGACGCTGACAGATTGGCAGTGCCCAGGGCCCTCCTTTCCGCTGTTTTTAGAAGTGAGTTCGTGAGATCCACGCCTGAACATTGTGTGGGTGTTGGAGACCACGATGAGGTCACAGTTTGGTGGTTTTGTGATGAAAATGCCCGTGTGGTTGGAGATCCCACCTGATGCTTTCTGAGCCTTTTCCATTTAGCGGTTGCCCACCTGAAGCTGTGCACAGCATAATATTCACCACAGCCCAGAGAGGCTCTGCTGGGCCAGAGTGGCTTTTTTGGGACATTTTTGACATGGGGGAGGGGTTCTCACACATTTTTACATGCAGAACCCCTTCCCTGGCTGGTTTGATTTTTATTCCTTCCTGTTCCTTCCCAGCTGTTCATTTTTTTCCTGAGCAGAAGTGGGCTGAGAATTCCTGGGCTGAGCTTTGCCCCGAACGCAGCTGGAGGAAAGGCAGCACGTGCTCCGCTGCTGGATTTTTGCCTGGCTGGGGTGGGGATGTGTTTTCCAGAGGCTGTGCCTGGCACAGATGAAAGGAGGAGTTGTCTGAGGCACAATGGATGCAGCCGAGAGGAGGAGAGCCCATGTGATCCCCAGGGATGGTTGTGCCTCATAAGGTGGCTCAGCAGCTCCTCTCCTTTGGGCTTTTCTCTCAGAACCTCAGCACGCCTACGAATCACCTCGTGCTCGTTAGCAAATCCTCCCTCCTGACTCTCCTGCTGCTTTAATACAGAAATATTTTAGTGGGATTATTTACAAAAATCAGGAACTTCTTACTGGGAGTTCTCTCCGAGATCTTAAAGAGCCTCTGGAGGTGTTGGATTTACAAGCAGCCACAGCTGTTGCTGTTTTGGTACAAGAACTTCACCAAATGATTAGAAATCACTGTGAAAGTGAAATTTAAGATGAGCTTTTGTGACATTTTAACTTTGGGGAACGTGGCTGTTTGGATATACGGAAATATTTGTCCCTCTTGTGTGTTTGGGGCGTGCCTTGAGGGTGTATGAGCACTGCCTGTTTCTTCATAAAATCCTTCAAAAACCAGGGAATGGGCAGGACAAATCCTTTATTTTGTGTGCTGGGTTGGCGAATGAAATTAGCTTGAAAGGAGGGATCTGTCCCATTTCCCCGCTGTCTGCAGGGCTGCCGTGTGACACAGATCTGTGGAACAGCCCAGCTCAGAACTTCTGCTTTTCTTGGGTTTATTTTCTTCCTGAGATTCCATTTGTGTCACCAGGCTGCCGGGCTGGTTCCTGGTGCGGGATCTCAAACGTGGAAGTGCTGGCGGATGTGCAGCTCAGGGAGAGGGAAGAGGGGAAGTGATCAGAAATTTTGAAGCCAGTTTTGCTGCCAGGGCTGTTGCTGGTGTCTAAATCTGGGGGATTTTTGTGTCAAAATATCCATTTTAAGCTTTCTGTTGGTCTTTAACGTGTCACTTTGTGGCACTGAAGTGGTAATTTTAGAGCTCTTCTTCCCAGGCGTCCCTAAGCTGAGGCTGGAGTTTGTCATTGGGATCTTCAAGGTGGCCAAATCCTTTGGCTGCTTTGAAGCTCCAGCTTCCAGCGCTCCTTCCTTCGGGAGCGCCGTGTGCTCCATCAGCCTCATTCCTTGGCCGTGGTGATCCCGGCAAGTTCCTTGAAATCCACGAATGGGCTGGTTGTAAAATATCTGTTGGTGGCTGGGTGTGGGATGCTTTTGGAAGAGCATCAACCTAATTCCCTGTCTCTGTCCTCCCGTTCCCAGCTTCGTCATCGACGGGGCCACCGCGCTGTGGTGCGCGGCCGGGGCCGGCCACTTCGAGGTGGTCAAGCTGCTGGTGAGCCACGGCGCCAACGTCAACCACACCACGGTGACCAACTCGACGCCGCTGCGGGCGGCCTGCTTCGATGGCCGGCTGGACATCGTGAAGTACCTGGTGGAGAACAACGCCAACATCAGCATCGCCAACAAGTACGACAACACCTGCCTGATGATCGCAGCCTACAAGGGCCACACGGACGTGGTGCGCTACCTCCTGGAGCAGCACGCCGACCCCAACGCCAAGGCCCACTGCGGGGCCACCGCCCTGCACTTCGCCGCCGAGGCCGGCCACCTGGAGATCGTCAGGGAGCTGGTCAGGTGGAAGGCGGCCATGATGGTCAACGGCCACGGCATGACACCGCTCAAAGTGGCCGCCGAGAGCTGCAAGGCCGACGTGGTGGAGCTGCTGCTGGCTCACGCCGACTGCGACAGGAGGAGCAGGATCGAAGCTCTGGAGCTTCTGGGGGCCTCGTTTGCCAACGACAGGGAGAACTATGACATACTGAAGACTTACCACTATTTATATTTAGCCATGCTGGAGAGGTACCGCGACAGCGAGAACGTCATCGAGAAGGAGGTGCTTCCCCAAATCGAAGCTTACGGAAACAGGTCGGAATGCAGGACCCCTCAGGAATTAGAGTCCATTAGGCAGGACAGGGATGCCCTTCACATGGAAGGCCTCATAGTGCGGGAGAGAATCCTGGGCTCGGACAATATCGACGTCTCCCACCCCATCATTTACCGCGGCGCGGTCTACGCGGACAACATGGAGTTCGAGCAGTGCATCAAGCTCTGGCTCCACGCGCTGCACCTGCGGCAGAAAGGCAACAGGAACACCCACAAGGACCTGCTGAGGTTCGCTCAGGTCTTCTCCCAGATGATCCACCTGAACGAGCCCGTGAAAGCCAAGGACATCGAGAGCGTCCTGCGCTGCAGCGTGCTGGAGATCGAGCAGGGCATGGCCCGCATCAAAACCACCCCGGACACCGACATCCACACGGCCATGGACAACTACGAGTGCAACATCTTCACCTTCCTCTACCTGGTGTGCATCTCCACCAAGACGCAGTGCAGCGAGGAGGACCAGTCCCGCATCAACAAGCAGATCTACAACCTGATCCACCTGGACCCGCGCACGCGCGACGGCTCCAGCCTGCTGCACCACGCCGTCAACTCCGGCACGCCCGTGGACGACTTCCACACCAACGACGTGTGCAGCTTCCCCAACGCCCTGGTCACCAAGCTCCTGCTGGATTGCGGCGCCGACGTCAACGCCGTGGACAACGAGGGCAACAGCCCCCTGCACATCATCGTGCAGTACCACCGGCCCATCAGCGACTTCTTGACGTTGCACTCCATCATCATCAGCCTGGTGGAGGCCGGCGCCCACACGGACATGACCAACAAGCAGAAGAAGACCCCCCTGGACAAAAGTACCACCGGGGTGTCCGAAATCCTCCTTAAAACTCAAATGAAGCTGAGTCTCAAGTGCCTGGCTGCCCGCGCCGTGCGGATCTACAACATCAGCTACCAAAACCAGATCCCCAGGACTCTGGAAGAGTTTGTCCAGTTCCACTAGGCCGTGTCCAACCTTTTGTGGTGGTGCTATCCCGGGATGACAGCAGAATACACCCGTGTCCATGAAATTGTTTTTCTCCATTCCTTTGGTTTTGGGTTCCTCTGGATTCCATCTGCAGCCGCGGTTCTCGGGTGGAGATGGTGGAGGGCGGGGGCGGCCAAAGCCACGTCGTTGTCCTGTAGTTGAATCCGATGTTTGAGATTTTGGTCCTTTCTTTTTCCAATTAAAAGAATCGCTTCGTTAGCTCTTGGTTTTCTAAACAACACGAAAAGAATCCCCCAGGTAACTCCTGTCGAAAGTTTTATGTCCGACACTCACGAGTCACAGATTGGATTGAAACTCCTTGCAGTGAGGTGGGGAAAAAAAAAAAATTGGGAGTTCTGTGGGAGTTGGTTAAAAGTGGAGTTGTCCACACCCAGAGCGGTGCGTTGCTGTCATACCTCACCGTGCTTTTATGCCTTTCAGTTCGTGCTGAAGATGTTGGTAACGTTTTAAAAGTTGTGTTTGGATTCGGAATTCCCTTTTTGAGCAGCAGTTATCAACAGCTACAGACGCGAGGGACGCTCCGTTAGGAAATGCGGGTGGAGATGCAGCTCTGAGGGGCTGAGTTCAGTTACCGAGCTCTGCACTGACACTGCTCCAGTAAGTGTTGAATAACCCATGGACAGAAAACTTCCACGCTGACCGAAAATAACCGGAATCATCGTTTGTTTTTCCGTAGCTCCGTCGCTCCTATCCAAACATCATGCATGGATCCCTAGAAAGTGGGTAGGGAACTTGTGTTTGTGTGTGTCCCAACATTTCAAACTGCTTTTAACTTGGGGTTTTTTCTGTTGTTTCGACGCTCAACACGCACCTTTCTTTGACTCAAAGTCTGTCCAACTGCACTCTTGGATTCCAGATGCTGGATCTTCCTAACGGAGCAGTCTGTCGCCAAAGAGAGTCTTCCTTGAACCTGGCTTTTCCAAGAAGCATTGGAGTCTGTGCCTCCCTGAATTGGACTCGAGGATTTTTCATGGTTTTTACTCCTTCCAGTAGGAAAATCTCTTCTTAAAACTGATTTTTATGAAATTCTCCTCTCATCAGCCTCTTTGCTGATGAGCGAGTGATTGTACGGGAACGTTGTTGCTTGAGAACTTTGGGAGAAGTGGCGGATGCTCTGACAGGAAAATGTCACTTGTTGGGACAGGCTCCTGAAACCTCTGTTCCTTTCCCGCGCAGCTTTTTAACCGTCAGGATGAACGAATGTTCCGTAGGGGTTTTTTAAAAACAATCCGGGTAGAACTTTCAGGCGAGATTTGGGCACACGTTTCTATTTGTATGACAAAGAAATAAACATTGAATGTGGAATTTGCTTGGAATTCCTGATTTTTGTGCAGGGCTGAGCGCTGGGTGTTGTCTCCTTCGAGGGATGAGCTTTAGGATCAGGTTTAGGATCAGGTTCTCCAGAGAAGCTGTGGCTGCCACATCCCTGGAATTGTCCAAGGCCAGTTTGGAGCAGTCTGGGAGAGCGGAAGGTGTCATTTTCCTGAGGAGAGGATTCCAAAGCAGCAGTGAAATTCCTGGTAGTTGATTCCCAAACACTTCCAAGAGGAAGTGCCGTGGGAGGAGCAGCTGATGGGAAAGGTGTGTCCCTGGTTGTTATCCTGCTTCCCAATGAATTCCTGCTGCCTGGTGTCATGGAATGCTGTCCTGCCACCTTCCCTGTGCCACCAAAAGCTCTTGGCAAAGGAGAGGGAATACCTGTGGGTGCAGCAAAGCCCATCCCAGCCTTTGGAATCCTGGGACCTCCTCCATGATCTGGGATTTTCTTCCCAAGCATTGTGAGGTTGCCCTTGCTCGCTGTTGCTTAAAAGCTCCTGATGAAATTCCTTGGAGCCTCCAGGTGCTGTTTTCCCAGGGAAAAGCACGGAGCGAGGTCCCTGTGCCGGGAGGAGCCGGCTGGTGCTCGGTGTTGGGATGTTGTTGATGGAGCGGGATCAGCTCTGGGAGAGCTCCGGGAGAGGCAGAAATAAACCTGGCCCAGCTGAGCCCAGGCCGGGCTGGGAGCTGAGCCGGGCCTTGGAATCCCGGTCCCGCTGTCCCGAGGGATCCAGAGGGGCAGAGCCACCAAGGGGCTGGGGACAGCCGCACTCCCAAGGGTCCTGGTGTGCCTGGAAATCCGGCATTCCCACCGATTCCTTGGGAATATCTGAGGAGGCGAACAGGAGGTGGGGCAGGAGCATCCTGTGCTCCACAGAAATGTGGGAATTGTGTCCTGGAGTGTTCCCAGGTATCCTTAGGGAGAGGTGTGGCCTCAGCATGGCACGGGATGGGCACTGGGCACTGGGAGGTGCTGGGGGTGGGCAAGGAGGGAGGAAATTTAAATATATATATATATATATAAAAATTATATATATTTATATATATATATTTAAAAATATATTTATTTATGTCTTTATAAATTTTATATATAAAATTAATAATTATAAATAGATATTTTATATCTATAAATTATATATCTATGTATAGATACAAACAAGTTATATATAAAAATATATACTTATATTCATATATTTATGTATATATACACACACATATATATTATATATACACATATATATAAATAAAAATTAAAAATCTAAAAATGAATATGTATAAAAATGTATATACATATATATGTGTGTGTAGATATATATATAATATTTATATATTATAATGGATGTTATATTTATATATATATAAAATATATGTGTGCACATATATATAAAGTAGCTACAATTATTTATATATTTATTGTAGGGAATTTTGTGTATATATATTTTGTATATATATATAAAGATATATGTGTGTGTGTATATATGTGTATATGTATATATATGTATGTATGTGTATATATATATATATATATACACATTTGTATATGTACACACACACATATATAAAAATTCACAGAGTGATCCCAGCACAGCATCCCCTGTGATCACTGGAAGGTTTGAAATGCTGGCTTTGACTTACATACATATATATATATAAATATCTATAAATATCTACGAATATATTATGTGAGTGTGTGTGTGTGTAGATGCACATTCACACACAAACATAGAGATAGGCATTCTGTAAATTGTATAATTTTTATATATATATATATAATTTATATATATATATTTATATAATATGTATTTTATAATTTATATATATATATTTATATATATTATAGTTTTATTTATATATAGTAATTTTATCTAAGTATATATAGACACGTGCATGTACTCACAACCTGATGCACCATCTTATAAATATATATATATATATACATATATACACAATACACATGTATATATATATACATATGTATATCTATATACATATATATGTATATAGTATATATACACATTATATGTATGTATGTATTATAGAGACATAATATATATATATATACACATATATAGAGAGAACACATAAATACATACTACATGTATATAAACCGTATATAAATATACATTGTGTTTATATACATATATAGTACAAATATATGTGTACATTTATATTGTACATAAACATATATGTACACCAGTTATAGATAGAGCTATATACTGTAGCTGTATGTGTAATACTGTATTAAATTATATAGTAAATATTATATCCATGAAATAGATACAATATATAATATATAATATTTATATAAATTTATATATACATATATAGAAATATAGAAATGTAAGTATATATAAATAGAAAAATAAACATATATAAAAATATATGTTTATATATTTTAAAATATATAATATGTATATAATATATATATAAAAATATATATACTGTAGCTGTATGTGTAATACTGTATTAAATTATATAGATACAATATACAATATATAATATTTATATAAATTTTTATATACATATATAGAAATATAGAAATGTAAGTATATATAAATATATAAAAATAAACATATATAAAAATATATGTTTATATATTTTAAAATATATTTTTTATATATATATATATATATATATATATAAAGACTTTATATATATGTGTATATTTAAAATTTCCAGAAGGATCCTGCCCGTTCCTGGTTGGTCTCCGACTCTTTCCCTCCATGTGCCGGGATCCAAAGCCTGGGAATGAGGGAAGGAAGGAGGGATCCTGTGGGATCCGCCAGGGCTGAGCTGCTCACAGGTGCCAGGCTCCTCCCTGGGATAGGAATCCCAGGATTTGGGCTCTCCGGGGTATCCCTGCACCCCAGCCGGACCCCTGAGCTCCCAGTCCATCAGGAACTCGGAAATGCAGAATTCCCACTCCGGCTGAGGATGGAAATCTGATCTGGGAGGTTTTATACGAAGTTTGGGGCTCCCAAAGGCTTCATCCGACTGCTCATCCCATCCGAGAGCATCCCTTTAAAACAGCCTGGAAACGCTGCACATCCCACAGGAATAAAGGATAGAAAAATCTGGGATCCATCCTCCTCCCCTGATCCCAGAGGGATGGGAGCAGCCCCCCTTCAGCCCCATGTAAGAAAGGAACAGACACCAGGAATTTTTAAAATACCGTATTTTTAATCCTTAAAAAATACCGGGACAGTATTTCCCGAACCTCATCCCACGTCCGGAAGCATCCGCTTCCCTTTTCTCCATAAAATTAATATTAGCATAAATAATTCTGCTATGCCAGGGACACATTCCTGCCCTTACATTCCCATGCTTTCCATGGCTCCAGCTATGTACAGGTATGATACAGGTGGGGGCCCTTGCTGGCCACCGGCTCCCCGAACTGCTCCGCTGGGACAAAACTCATCAAACTGCTTTTCATTCATTCATTAATTTTTTTTTAACGATTTTTAATTTTTTTTCCCCAGGATTTTCCGTTTTTTTTTTCCCCGTCCTTTCCTTCCTGTTTTCGGAATAATTATGTACAGCTGACACCCGAGATTTGCATTAAGGTGCTTGAAATCCCAACAATTTCATTCAGTGCATTCAGACTAATTAAAGCCTCCTCTTAATTACTCCGCTTAACGAAGGCAGTTTGAGAACCGTGGCCAGCAGAGCCCAGGATTTGCTACGGCTCCGCCGTGGGAAGGAGCAATCCATGGGGGTTTTTTTGGGATATTATTATTATTTTCAGGAGTTTTCCAGCCCCGCATCAGGGACACCTCACGTCGGTGTCCCCTCGTCCCCGCTGCTGCCACCTCGGTGAAATCCCACTTGGAAGCTCCTCCGAGGAGATTTTGGGGAATTTCCGGTTGGTTTGAGGGGTGTTTGATGGCTTTTAGGTGCTGTCCCACAAGGGGTGTTCGCTCATCCCGCTGCAAAGCCAAGCTCAGCCCCCAAATCCCTCGGGATCCCAGGAATCCCGGGCTCCGGAGCTGGGCAGGGGCTCCTGCCCCCGCAGTGTCACTCCATGCCTTGGGAATTCTGCTCCCGCTCCGCCGCTCGCCGGCGGCTCCCGCTCTTGAAAAACCCGAGCTGTGGGGAGGGAAGAGAAACAAAACCCCGCTGTTATCCCAGGAGCTTGCCTTTAGTGGGAGAGCAGCTGGGAGTTGACCCTGGATGTCATTTATATGGAAAAGGAGATTTCGGAGGAGTTTTTGGGGGCTGCGAGGGGCTCGGAGCCAGAGGGTCCCTCCACGCATGGAATCTCCAAAACTCCCCCAAAAGGTGCGGCCTAAGGGCTGCTCACCTTCCAGAGCGCCAGGACGAGCAGGGCCAGGAGCAGGAGACCTCCGAAGGTGCTTCCCAGGATGATCCAGATGGGAATCTGCGACTCCTCGGGCTTGGAGATCTCAAATGTGATCTGGGAGGAGAGAAAAAAACACTGATTCCAGGCAGGGATGGAGCGGAAAAGGGGACAGTGGGAATGCTGAGCAGCCCTTCCTTTGGGAATGCTGCACCAAGGATTTGGCTCAGTTTTCCCTGCGGAATCCGGCGATTCCAGGATTGGAGCTTGGCTCCAGCCATGGCTGTCCCGAGTTTCTCCAGACCTCGGTGCTCAGCCTGGGTCGATCCGGCCCTTCTGCTATCCACAGGGATTTTCCCAGTGGGATCAGGGCAGGGTGTGGCAGCATCCCAAAGCTCCGGATCCCACAATCTGGGACTCACCTGGCGGCTGGGATCCTCCTCCCGGAAAACGAAGGGGCTCCGGAAGCGCCGCTGGAGAGCGGCGTTCATGGTGAGCTTCAGTGCCTTGAACTTCAGCTGCACGGAGAGGGCTGGGATGAGCATCCCACATGGAAAAGGAGTCCCCATTCCCAATGGGATCCATCCCAATGACAGCAAAAAGGAGGTTTCAAATTAATTCAATTTGCATGGATTAATTAGTTACGGAATGCGATAATCCACGACGAGGTGCCGTGTGGGATGCCGGATGCACAATCCAATAGGAATAAAAGTCACCCCACACACGCCTGGGCTTCCTGGGGGAGGGAAAATCCCCACATTTTTGGGGTGTGAGGGGGATTTCTCCCCCAAATCCACGTTTTTTTGTGGGAGCACTCACTGCTTTCAGAGACTTCATCCACAGATTCCCACGCAAGTGCAAGTTCAGCTCCTCGTTGGGCGCCAATTCCACGTCGCAGTTGATGGAAACCACGTCGGAGTTGCTGTGGTTCTGCAGAGGGAAATGTGGGATCATCGCTGGAAAAGGAGGGAAGATCCCCCCGGATCCATCCCTGGCACACACTGAGGGAGGGAGAATCCCAAGTTCCTGTCCTCCCGTGTGGCCAGATCCCCACGTTCTTTAAAACTTTCTTGCCCTTTTCCACCCCAAGCTTCCCAAATTTGCTGGGTTTTGCGCTGTTCTTTTCCTCCAAGTTTTCCCTTGGAAAAGAATGATCCCGATCTTTGGGAGCTCAAGAATCCCCTCGCTCCCCGTCAGTCCCGAGTATTAATGGGGCTTTATTTGCAGTGGCTGAGAGGAGAAATAAAAATCAAATGATGGAAGGGCTTCAAAATCCCCTAAAAATTCCAGCATCCACGGGCCCCTCCCCTCCCATGTCCATGGGCCATCCGTGTTCCAGGTTTTTCCCTGTTTTGGGATATCCTGGAGCCAGGATCAGCCCCGTGGGGGTGAGTACCAGGTGTGGGGTGTGAGACAGGTCCTCCTCTGCCGGGGTTCTCCGGTAGTCAGTGGTGTTCCCCCAGATGCTGCAGGTCATGTTTTCCTGTGGGAGAAGCCCATGGAATTCCAGCATGGACACAGGGATCGTGGTGACTGCTTCCCTGTGCTCCCATCCCAATGGAATCGAGGATCCCCAGCACCCCCCAGGCTTTGCTGGAGCTGGGCTCGCTGTGGGATGTGGCTGGAGGAAGTCCTGGAATCCTACTTGAAATAATTCCCAAGTTTTGTGCCTCTTCCCTGCAAAACTCAGCCTGGCAGGGAGCCCCATCCCAGATTCCAGGCAGGTGTGCCAGGGTGGCACCGGAGACACGGGGACTCTGCCAGAGCTGCAGCACGAAACATTCCCAACTGAGGCCAAACCCGTCCATAAAAACCCCGTCCATAAAAACTCCGTCCATAAAAACCCCATCCATAAAAATTCCAGGCTCCTTCCATGGGCCCGGGGAGCCCCGGGATCTGCTCCCAGCCCTCCCAGTCCAGGCCCAAGCCTGGAGTTCATCCCGGGCACAGCTGCTGCTTCCCAGACCCTCAGGAATTCACTGCACACTGGAGAGAGGTTGGGATCGGAGAATTCCTTGGACTAAACCCTTTGGACTCTGCCGTTTTCCATGTTCCCAGCCAAGGGAATGCTGAAGGATATCCGGGCATGAGCCAGGTGTGAGCACAGCAGCGTTCCCAAAGGATGGAGGGACATTCCATGGAATTCCTCCATTCCTATCCCTGTGCAGGAGGGATCTATCCATCCAAAACCGGGCTGGAATCCCATCCTAAACCAGGCTAGAATCCTGTCCTAAATCGGGCTGGAATCCCATCCTGAACTGGGCCGAAATCCCATCCTAAACTCTGCTGGGATCGTGTCCTAAACCGGGCTGGAATCCCATCCTAAATCATACCGGAATCCCATCCCAAACTGTGCTGGAATCACATCCTAAACCGTACTGGAATCCCGTCCCAAACTGTACCGGAATCCCATCCTAAACTGGGCTGGAATCCCATCCTAACCTGGGCTAGAATCCCATCCTAACCTGTGCTGGAATCCCATCCTAAACTGGGCTGGAATCCCATCCCAAACCGGGCCGGAATCCCATCCTAAACTGGGCTAGAATCCCATCCTAACCTGTGCTGGAATCCCATCCCAAACCGTGCTGGAATCCCATCCCAAACCCGGCCGGAATCCCATCCCAAACCGGGCCGGAATCCCATCCCAAACCGGGCCGGAATGCTGTCCTACCTGGTCGGCCCGGAATTCCGTGGGCAGCAGGAGCCGGTTGCCCGCGCGGGTGGCCACGGGCACGGTGAGCTTTAGGGTCACCCCTCGCACCGGGAAGAATCCCAGGTTCTGCAGCTGCCGGGGAAGAGCACAGGGATGTGCCGGGATCGCGGGATGGGGATCCCGGCTCCCAGGGCAGATCCCAAATCCAGGCAAATCCCTCAGGGATCCAATTCCTGCTCACCATGAAGGTGCCATGGAAGGGGGGCCCGATGGCGTTGGATCCATCCAGGGAATTGTTGGATCGGATTTCGAAATAGTCCAGGCTCGACGTCCTGTGGGACAAGGGGTGACAAAGGGGTTTGTAGGGTTTTCCCCTTTCCTTGCAGGATTTCCCTTTCTTTGCAGGATTTTCCCTTTTCTTTTTAGGATATTCCCCTTGTTTGCAGGATTTTCCCTTTCTTTTTAGGATATTCCCATTTTTTGCAGGATTTCCCCTTCCTTTATAGTTTTTTCCCAGTTTTTGCAGGATTTTCCCATTTTTTGCAGGATTTCCCCCTTTCCTTGTACGATTTTCCCTTTTCTTTATAGGATTTTCCCTTTCTTTTTAGGATTTTCCCATTTCTTTGCAGGATTTCCCCATTTTTTGCTGGATTTCCCCCTTTCTTTGCAGGATTATCCCATTTCTTTGTAGCATTTTCCCATTTTTTGCTGGATTTCCCCCCTTTCTTTGCAGGATTATCCCATTTCTTTGTAGCATTTTCCCATTTTTTGCTGGATTTCCCCCTTTCTTTGCAGGATTATCCCATTTCTTTGTAGCATTTTCCCATTTTTCCTGGGTTTCCCCCTTTCTTTGCAGGCTTTTCCCTTTCTTTTTAGGCTTTTCTTGCCTCTTTAATAAAGCAGAGCCATCCAAGGCCCTGGCTGAGGTTTGGATGTCACAGGAGGTAAATCAATCCCTGCTTTGCAGCTGGAGAGGCTGGAAAAGAGCCAGGAATATCCTGGGGGAATCCATTCAGGAGCACCTGTGATGGCCCCAAATCCCCACATTCTTTAAGATTATCTCCCTCCTTTCGCAGCCCGAAGTTCCCAAATTCGATCTTTTCTGGGCTCTTCTTTTCCTCCGAGTTTTCCCTTTGTTCTGACCTGGAGACTCCCCTGGCTCCCCATAAATCCTAAACATTAACGGGGTTTTATTCGCAGAGTCTGAGTGAAAAATAGAAAATGGCCCAAGGACTGAAAAATCTCCTAAAAATTCCAGCGAGCAGTGCCAGGGAATGTGCTTTGGGATCCCTGATTTTCCTATCAGCACGTTCCTAAATCGTCTCTGCCTCCATCCCTGGCTCTCCCAGACTTTCATTCCCGCCACTTCCACGCTCATCCCACAGCTGAGCTTCCCTCCGATGGTTTTGTGGGATGGCCGGCGGCCCAGACACGGGAACACCTGTTAGGGCCATTAGTACCTCCAAGAATTCCCTTTTTTCCCATAAAAACTCGCCCTCACACCTCCTCAATAACTTTGTGCCTTTAAACATCGGGAGCATCCAGCTCCCCACGGCTCGGGAATTTTATAAAAAGCTCTCCCTGATTTTATGGTTCCTCCAGCTCCGGCTTTTTCGATAAATTCCTGAATGAAAGCTCCGTTTGAAGGCTGCTCCTGGCCAGTTTTTCCCAAGGGATATTCCCCAATCCATGACCTCCCAGGAGCCGCATCCCATTCCAGACCCTCACCTGGTGAAGAGCAGGTCGGCCTCGTACTTCAGCTGGAAGTTGAGGTGGGCAAAGTTGTCCTCCTTGGTGCTCTCCTTCTCCTCGCTGTCACTGCAACAGCAGCAGGGCCACAGGGGTCAGGCAGGAGCCAGATCCCCTCCGGAATTTTTTTTGGGAAGGCTGAACTGGTTTTGCTTTTTGGTCAAAGCAGGGTTTTATTCCGGGATTTTTATGAATCTTCATATAAAATGATTTGGAGGGAGGCGTCACCAGCTTAAAGTGGTGCAAGGGAGTCCTCCCCTGCTCTAATAATCAGAATTAAATTGTTAGAATTTAAAAAAAAAAAAAAATTAAAGAATTAAAATAAAAAAATTAAAATTAAAAAAAAATTAAAAATAGTAATTAATTAATGAAATTTCGCTTCTCTGTGGGAAATCTCTACTGTGCAGGAGTTGGGAGTAAGGAGAGTTTTGCGAAATTATCAGGAGATATTTTTCCCGGGAAATATTTGCAGTGGGAGCATGGATGAGAAAGCAGCAGCGGCTGGAGATCCAGCGGAGGCTGGCAGGTTCCGCAGGCACGGAAAAATCATGGATATAAATCCCCAGGTAAATAAAAATAGCCAGGTTTGGGAGCGCAGGGCTGGGATAACCCACAGCAACCGGCTCTCCATGGCGTTATTCCATGGAAAGCCTCTGGCTCTGGAGGAAGGAATCCCAAGGGAAGCTGGCAGCATCCCGGGGTGCCCAGAGAAGCTGTGGCTGCCCCTGGGTCCCTGGAAGTGTCCGAGGTTGGGCAACCTGGGATAGGGGAAGGTGTGGGAAAGGGGTGGCACTGGATGGGCTGTAAGGTCCCTTCCAGCCCAAACCATTCCATGATTCCAGAGGGAGAAAGCATCCCCAGACCTGCTGGCAACCATGTAGATCTCCATGCTCTGCAGGAAGACAGACTTGCTGAATTCAAAATCCAGGCGGAAAGCGACCTGTGGAGAAGGGAAAAACATCAGGAAAAACATCAGCAGGAATAAAACCCTGAGTGCTGAGCAGGGAGAGCGTGGGACCCTGTGGGTGACACCATTCCCGATCCCACCAGAGTCTTTCCAGGCAGAGAGGAGATTTGCAGGAATTGTTTTTCCCTGCAATCGGAGCAGCGAGCGGCTCCCTTTGGAAGCGGATCCCTCCAGAGGCCCGGGATGGGCGGGAAGAGGAGGCAGCTGGAGAGAGCCAACACCAATAAAACGGGATCAATGTGATAAATGTCACATCTGCGGTGACCTCAAACCGTCTGGGCCGGCACAGCTGACTGGAATATTAAAGCTCCCGCTGCTCCGGGGCCAAAATTCCATTTCCAGCCGGTCTTTGTTTTGGCAGGCCCGGCAGTACCTGATGGCCCAGGACGCATTCCCAGCCCCCGTAGGTCATGGGGAGCCGCGCTCCGCGTGCAGCCACAGGCATCCCACCGGGATTTTTGGGAGCTTTAAAGCCGAGCCTGCTGCCTGAGGCTCATCCATCATTATCCAGGAAGGGTTTCAGACGGATACAGGAGCTGGGGAGATTTTATCTGCGGATCCCGCTGGTGTTGGTTCCTTTTCCCACGGGAGTATGGGGTGGGGAGGGGGAATTCCACATGGATCCTCAGTGGCTGCATCTCCCCACTTTTCCTTCCCCACTTTATCCCTGAATTTGATGTTTTCCAAGGGTTTATGGCTTATAAAAATGGTTCTCACTGGATCTGGGCCCATCCCAAATATTGGGAACACTGGTTTGGAGGATGCCACCACCCAGGGGGGCTTGGACAAGCTCCCAGCAGGATCCAGAGGCACCTCAGAGCAAGGAAAACCTCTCAGGCAGGGAAGGAGCCTCTTCCTGCAGGGAATGCCCTCAGGGAAGTTCCCATCAGTGGTTTGAAGGCAACACTAAACTTTTCCAAAGGGCTGGAGGCAAATTCTGTCGCCTGGAGGAGCTGGGTTGGATTTTGGGGCTCTCCAGAGCACCATGGCAGGATCCCAACCATCCCAGCTTCCCTAAGATGCCTTTCAAACTCCAAAAGGGAAGAAACAAAATGTTTATCTTTAAAATCCTGTTTGGCGTCACCCAGATGTGACAGATGTGGGCCCGGGGGCAGAGGGTCCGTGTCCCGCGGGTGAAGGAGCAGTCGGAAGTTGGGAATGTCCTACCTTGGCCTTGGCGCGGAAGAAGGGGTAGCTGACGTTGCACACCCTCCGCGTGGGGTGTCTGTCGTCACTGGCACAGTCGATGTTGATGTCCGTGTCATCCTGAAACGGGACACGGAGTGTCCGGGATGCCGGGAATGAGCCCCAGAGCCAGCTCTTCGGGAAACGGGAAACACCCGAGGGGCTCAACATGGGCCTTGGCTTTGGGGAGACAACCAACCAATGACCAACCAATGACCAACCAACCAATGACCAACCAATGACCAACCAACCAATGGCCAACCAATGACCAGCCAATGACCAACCAACCAACAACCAAGGACCGATAAACCAATGACCAACCGATGACCAACCAATGACCAACCAACAACCAATGACCAACAAACCAATGGCCAACCAATGACCAACAAACCAATGACAAACCAATGACCAGCCAATGACCAACCAATGACCAAAACCCAACCAATGGGCCATCCAACCAATCAGCCTGCTCGCTGCAGCCGGGAACCCTTCCCATGCATTCACTGACGTTCCTAGAAAGGGGCATCCCTACCAAGCAATTTCCAGCGTCCTGATTTAAATCCTCTTTCTGAATCTGACTACAGCAGTGAATGAATTTAACTGCAGTGAGTGAACGAACCTGATTATTCCTGGCATTCCTGATTTTTCTGCGATGAGGAGTCTTTGGGAAGCACCAAGGGATAACATGAGCCATTATCCTGCACGGCCACCAGCTAAGCCGGAACTCCCTCACCTCAACACCTACGTTCCTGCTGCTGGAAAACTTTCTATCTCTCCAGCCAGGCTGGAGAAACTCCCGCCCATCGCAAAGCCCTGGTGGGATGGGATGGGATGGGATGGGACACCAATCCTACTCTGCCTCCTCCACAACCCTACCAGAGGTTGTAGCCTGGTTGTAAGCAGGTGTCCACCTCACCATGAGGGGGTGAGCTATTCCAGATTTTATCCCTGTGTCAGACCACACAAGAGGTCAGTTTGAGCCACTGCCATGGAAAAAGTCCTGCCCAGGAGCTGGAATATCCCAACACCAGTCACCAGCAACGGCCTGGAGCTTCTCCCACTCATCTGCTGAAATTATGGACTTTTTGTGGCCCCAGCAACTTTTTATTTGTATGGCACAGATATCCATCCCCTCTGGATGTTCCTTTACAAGGAGCAGCAGCCAGGAGCCCGTTATCCGTGACTCTTCCACGACCAACTGCAAATATTCCCTACAATCATTGCTGCCCCGTGCTTTCTGTTCCCCACCATCCCAGGGATTTTCCCTGCTCCCCTCACTTCGTTTGGAATAATCTCCAAAAAATGCATTTTTCTTATTTTGTGGGCAATGAGCCCCACAATTTTCCCTTGGCACGGGTCGGAGAAAAACAAAGGAGATGGGATCTGCGGGCGGGGATGAAGTCATGGGGGGGTGAGGGAAGGCTCAGCAGCATCAGCACATTCCCAAACCTCACTGGGAATAGGGAGGAGTTGCTCCAAGACCGAGTGAGTGTGGGGGTGAAATTTTCGGGAGTGGATGGGACACTCTGGGATCATCCAGGGAAAGCCATGGAGAGGTGGCATCGCCCGGCTCAGTGCTGAGCTGTGGCCACGTTCCCATGATCAGCCCCTACTTCCAGGAGTTATTTCTCAGCTGCAAAAACTCATTCCTGACGGGAACTTGGCCATGTGCAGGGAGTATTTTTAAACAACTGGAGGAGAAAAATAGAGGGAAATAATTTCCTCTGGGTTTGACCTTCGCTCAGGCTCTTAAAACTCAAACGTTTTTGTATTTCCAAAATAAAGAGCTGGAAGTGCTTAGAAACTGAGCCCATAAACAGCTCTGATTTATGAGGGATGGAGCCAGCCTTGGGCTCTGCTTTAGGCTGCAGCTTTCTCATCGGGCCGGGATTAGCAGCGCCTCTGGAAAGGCCTGGATCTGCCCCGGGAGCCTCACCTTGGGGATCAGGCTGGCGAACTGGAGGTTCCTGGAGAAGGAGATGTTGAGGACGGTGCTGTAGGCGTTCTCCCCGCGGTTTTCCAGCGTTGCTTCCACCGTCACCCTTCTCCTGCTGCTCTCGATGACGAAGACGGAGGCGTCGAAGGAGAGGCTGAAGGCCGAGCAGTCCCCCCTCCGCAGCGCCCTCCGGCAGAATTCCCTGCAAGAAGGGGCATTCCCGGGATTTTACATCCATGGGTAGTGCAGGAAATCCCTGCTCTCCCTCTGTCCTGCTGTGCTGAAAGAGGAATTACGAATTCCTCCCATTGTCCCTAATTTTGGGGTTTTTGGCCAACGGTGTGAAGCTTTCTCAAACATTATTGGGAATGCTTGGGACAGCTGGGATGTAGGGAAAAAACAGATCCCATGCCATTAGCAAAGGTGGTCCAAGCCCCGTCCAACCTGGCCTGCGACACGGCCAGGGATCCAGGGGCAGCCACAGCTTCTCTGGGAATTCCAGCCCAGCCCCTCCCCACCCTCCCAGCCAGGAGCTCCTTCCCAGTATCCCATCTATCCCTCTTTCGGCTTAAAGCCATTCCCTGTGTCCCATCCCTCCATCCCTTGTCCCCAGTCCCTCTCCAGCTCTCCTGGAGCCCCTTTAGGCCCTGGAAGGGGCTTTGAGCTCTCCCTGGATCCTTCCCTTCTCCAGGTGAACATTCCCAGCTCTCCCAGCCTGGCTCCAGAGGGGCTCCAGCCCTCGGAGCAGCTCCGGGGCCTCCTCTGTGTTCAGGGATAACCTTTAATAGCTCCTTAACCACGGAGCTGCAGTGTGGAATTATTTCCATGAGTCAAGGCCGTAATTGCCAGGTGGGTAATGCCAGCCTTGCAGTTATTCCCTGTTATTTCCTGATTTGTATCCCTGGAACTCATCACCATGGCACCAAATATTAGTTGGTTTGTGGATTCCCTGAAAAACCACGGATTCATTCCAGACAGGGAGCGGGAAGAGGCTCAGAATGCCAAGGAGCACCTCATGGAGTGCTTGGATGAACCTTGTGGTGATGCCGGATGAAGGACTGGTGATGACAGAATTTATGGAACATGGATTGGGGCTGGATTTTGGAGCCTCCCCCAGCTGGTGACACTCTTGGAGGATCCCTTGGGTCACCCACTCACATGGCACTGGGAATGTCACTCCTGGCATCCAGCACCAGATCGGGGACACAGTGCTCGTCCTCATTGCAGCCGTTCCAGAAAGGGACCTGAGGGCACAGCGAGAGCAGCTCGGTGACGATTCCCCCGGAGATAAATCTGCCCTGGTGCCCTGGGGGGTGACACCTGGGAGGTGACACTTTGGGAGGTGACACTTTGGGAGGTGACACCTGGGAGGTGGAAATTCGGGAGGTGGCACCTGGGAGGTGACACTTCAGGAGGTGACACTTTGGGAGGTGACACCTGGGAGGTGGAAATTCGGGAGGTGGCACCTGGGAGGTGACACTTCAGGAGGTGACACTTTGGGAGGTGGCACTCTGGGTGGTGGCACTTTGGAAGGTGACACTGTGGAGGTGGCACTTTGGGTGGTGGCACTTTGGAAGGTGACACTGTGGAGGTGGCACTTTGGGAGGTGGCACCGGGGAGGTGGCACTCTGGGAGGTGGCAGCTGCTACCTACAGAGACCCTGAGCGAGGTGGGCCACCCATCATCCAGCATCGGGCCATGCTCGGGATGCTCCAGCTCGTAGTCGATGGAGAACGTCACCGGCTTCACGTAGTCGGCTGTGTCCTGTGGCACACGGAAAATGTCGGAGAGGAGCCCAGGGCCGCTGCCTGGGGTGGGCAGCACCTTGGGGTGTCCCCCAGAGGTCACAGATCTGCCCTGCAGCCCCAGCCTGGGCTGGGATGTGAGGAAGAAACAGATCCCGTGCTCCAAGGTTGCTCCGAGCCCCGTCCAGCCTGGCTTTGGACACTTCCAGGGATCCACAGCTTCTCTGGGAATTCCTGTGCCAGGACCTCAGCACACCCACAGCCAGGAATTCCTTCCCAGTATCCCATCCATCCCTGCCCTCCGGAAGCCCCTAGGAGCTCTTCCTTTGCCTTGCAGAGGGATGCTCTGAAGGGAGGTGTTTTTTGGGCTAAATCACGAGCTCCAGCTCCAGCTCCAGCCTCAAATTTCCCAAAAGTTCACGGCAGTTCAGGCTGGGGCTTGGGGCTGGGCCAGTCTGGCAGCTCAGGCCTGCCTGGCCTGCTCAAGGTTCTCCTCATTCCCTGGGAATGTTTGGGTTTGGCCAGCTTTGTGCATCAGCTGTTCCCCGCGAGCGAGGGATTCACCGGCTCTGCAGCCAGCGGTGGGACACAGGGGGACACCACCAGGGACTGGCACGGGGACACCACCAGGGACTGGCACGGGGGCACTCGATTCCCCATGGAAAAAATGGGCATTCCTGATTTCGGAGCAGGAGAAGCGGCCTGAGCGGGGGATCGGGAGCACACGCCCTCCCCGAGGACACGGCCCGCGGAACGGAGCACGTGGAAGCCGGGCCTGCGATGATGTCATTGCTTGGGGACCCAGCAGCTGCCACGTGCTGGCAGCTCCGTCCCTGGCCACACCAAAGCGGCGGGAAGGAATCCAGCGGGGAGGAATCCAGCGGGATGAGGCTCATTCCCACCCCGGGAAGCCACCAAGGGATGCGTCTCGGGGCTGGCTGAGGAGGACATCCCAGCCTCGTGCTGCTCCACACTCACCAGGACGTGGAAGGGGAGGGTGTGGCAGAGCTCCCGCCCGGCCGGCAGCTCCAGCGCCCGCTGTGCCGTCCTGTCCCCGCTGTCGTCCAGGTGTGCCCGGGGCGAGTAGCGGCGCTCGTCGATGGTCGTGTTGTACCGGAGCCCTGCGAGGACAGGCCCAGCTCAGGCCTCGGGGCCACACAGCCCAGTCCCAGGGCAAAGAGTGGCCCCAGTGCCCGTTCCCTGCTGAGGGAAATCCAGGGAAATCAGGTTATAGCCTGCTGCTGAGAGCCAGTTCTGGGAAGAGCTTCCCTCTCCAAATGAGGAGCTTAAGAAATGAATTATTTCAAGACCCTGTGGAAAATCTGTGCAGGGATGGAATTTTTTGCCTCTCATATGTTCACGTGCTGCTCTGGAGGTGTCAGAGCACACCTGGATGATTTATGGAGATCCTTTGCTTCCTGCACTGCTGGTGGAAAGAAACTGGAGATTCGCAACCCAACACCAGCAGGGATTTCAGAGAACCACAGAATCCCAGAGTGGTTTGGGTTGGAAATACCTTAAATCCCATCCCATTCCAGCCCTGCCATGGGCAGGGTCACCTTCCCCTATCCCAGGCTGCCCCAAGCCCCATCCAACCTGGTCTTGGACACTTCCAGGGATCCAGGGGCACCCACAGCTGCTCTGGGAATTCCATCCCAGCCCCTCCCCACCTTCCCAGCCAGGAATTCCTTCCCAATATCCCATCTAAATCTCCCCATTCCCAGTGGGAAGCCATTCCCTGTGTCCTGTCCCTCCATCCCTTGTCCCCAGTCCCTCCCCAGCTCTCCTGGAGCTCCTTTAGGCCCTGGAAGGGGCTCTGAGCTCTCCCTGGAGCCTTCTCTTTTCCTGGCTGGACACCCTCAGCTCTCCCAGTCTGGCTCCAGAGCTGAGGGGCTCATCCAGGGGGTGACTCTTCCAAGTGGAAAGAAAGGTAAAATGAAATAAATACGGAAATCCCACTCAGTTTTCATCCCACAGGCACAGCAGGAGGGAGAAAAACACTGGATTTGACAGCACACAACAAAACTCTTGCTCTGGGGGATGGGATTTTTCCCTTTGGCTTTGGATCCCGATTTTCCTTTGCCAGCGTTTGCTGATGGATGGCAGGCGCTGAGCCGCTGTCACTTCCCTGCTCCGCTGAGTCCCGGGAATCTGCCGGGTGGACTCAGGGTCACAGCACCATCCAAGGGTTTAATAGGAGAGCCGGCCAGCTCCGCAGATTCCCTGGGATATTAGGGAAACAGGCACATCTGGCCAGCAGATGTGTGCCGCTGCTGCGGCGGGAGGGACGGATGAGCCCTGCGGAACGCGGGCCGGGCACGTCCTCTCCTGTCCCACTGGGGTGACATTCCCGTCACACAGAGCACGGGAAGGGAAATCCTGGGAGAGCTCAGCCCAGGGAATAGGTGGGGGATGAGGTGGGATTTATCCTGGGGGTGTTTCTTTTGGCAGAACCACTGCCAGAACCCGGAGACTGGGCCGGGATAGGGACAAACGTGGGTGACACCAAAGGGACGTGGCAGAGGGACACGCGCGCTCCTCCAAGCTCCTGGATGGTTTCCATCCCAAAAGCTGGGTGTTTCCGTGGGGCTGGAGACCTGAGCAGGGCAGGAATCGGGATTCTGTCCTTACCCACGGTGGCAGTCTGGAAGTGAGCGGAGAGGAAGAGGGCGGTGAAGCAGACGAAGGCCCTCATGCAGGTGGCCTCCTTCCCGTTGCGCTTGCAGTCCTTGGTGAAGATGTTGATCTTGGAGGGCTCGAAGCGGAGGCTGGCGTTGATCTGGACCACACTGCGGGACCTGCGGGGTGGGGAGAAGGCATGGGATAGGATCCAGCACGGGATGGGACATCCTGGAGTCTCCCACAGCTCCAGGTTTGCCCTTTTCCCTCCTTTTCCCTCCTTTTCCCTCCTTTTCTCAGGAGGTTGAGGAGGACCAAAGGCCGTCTCCAAGCAGAGCCCAGGGTGACCCATCTCAGCTGGGCACAGCCACCCTCCATCCCAACAGCTTCAAGGGACTCTCCAAACGTTAATTAATATTGGAAAATATTGCTCTAATTAAATCAGACCAGAGAGATCCTGGGCAAATCCCCACAAATCAGTTTGGAACTTCTGGAGAACTATGGATGAAACTCAATGGAAAACCAGCGCTGGCATCTTTTTAGGGCCTGAGGGCACTGAGATCCCACAGCCCCATTGGACAGGGGGTGGTTATTTGGGAAAGATGGATCAGCTTGTTGGGAGATCAGTATTTCTGGAAAGATGGATTGGACTGCTGGGAGATCAGTTTTCCCTGGAAAAACATTGGCATGATTTGGGCAGAGGAAATCGGGAGAGGGCACAAAGGATCCCTGGCTCACCAGAGCACCACGGCGTTCCCCAGGGAGCCCACGGCCAAGTCCACGAGTCCATCCTCATTCAGATCCAGCTGCCCGTGGATGCTGCATCCAAAATACATCAGGCCCGGAGCGAGGTCGGCAGCCGCGATCCGCTGGAAAGGAACGGGAACAATCCAGGCTGGATTCCAGCAGGGGCGTCCCTGCCTGCCAAGGGTTTGCCAGGCTGGCTCCACCTCGCTGCTGAAAATTCCCCATTCCAAGCGGTTGTACTAAACAGCATCTTCCAGGGAAGGAGAGCAGTTTCCCTTTCCACCCTTCTCCAGTGGTGGAGACACCATCCAAGAGTTCTACTGGATTTACCCTGCGTATTTAATATTTATCAAAAGTGTAATAAATAAATAAATAAATAAAATTATTTATTTATAATTAATTAATTAATTAATAAATCTATAGCGATCCCTTGCAATGCTAAACATTGCTTTTAATTCCAAGCCTTTTTCCTGCTATTCCGTGGAATAATTTAAGTTGGAAAAGCCATCCAAGGTTGTTGAGTCCAACCATCCCCCGGCGCTGCCAAGGCCACCACTGATGTCCCCAAGTGCCACATCCACACATCTTAAATCCCAGCAGGGGTGGGGACTCCACCACCGCTGTTCCAACACTTGAATTCCAGCGTTTTGTCTTGGATGTCTCAAAAGAGGGAATATCTGGCTGTAATAATTAACAATTAAATCCTGGGTGTGGATTTGTCCTGCTCCATCCGTCCTTAAAATAGGGACCAATTACATTTATTCCCACGAAGGATGAGGAAAACCGAACACAGGGCAGCCCCACCTGCTTGTACTTCTTCAGGATGGTCTCCTGGAATCCAAGGAAAATGTAAATGGCTCCTTGGTGCTCGTCTTCCAGAGGGGCCCCCACCACCAGGTCATTGTAGGAGTCCTGGTTGAGGTCGGGAACGGCGGCGATGCAGGAGCCGAAACGGGAATTCTGGTAGCTCTGGAGATCCGTGAGGGCTCCGCTGGGAATGAAGAGGTTCTGCTGGGGGAAAGGGAAAAGGAAGGAAAACAATTCCCAAAGTATCAGCAGCAAGACTGGAAAGAGGATAAACCCTCACGCAACCATGCAGTGATGTGGGAGGGATTGTCCAAGGAAGGGGATGGGAGCGCTCCCAGGGATGTGGGATTTTGGAGCACATCCCTGGGGAGGGATGAGCTCCTGAGGCCCCAGCCAGCCCCACATCTGCTTTGCACCCTACGGAGATAATTCCATGAATAATAAACAGTCCTGCTCTAGGTATGGGATTCCATGCTCCAGGCAGGCTCTCCATCCTTGGATGTAGAGCACGACCTTCCCATGTGCCCCTGGATCCCAATGGATTTGGCTCAGGAGCTGCATTTTGGGCCAGATTTGGGGGTGGCCCACCAGGAAAGCAGGGACAGGGACAGGGGTGGCACATGTCCCATTCCCATGGCGGAGGGAGGGGACGTGCTGTCCCCAGCACCCCGTGAGTGGCCCACCCTCCCAGGGAACAATTCCTTCCCAATATCCACCTATCCCTGCCCTCTGGCAGTGGGAAGCCATTCCCTGTGTCCTGTCCCGTCATCCCTTGTCCCAAGTCCAGCTCTCCTGGAGCCCCTTTAGGCTCTGGAAGGGGCTCTGAGCTCCCCCTGGAGGGAGCGAGTTTGGAGGAGGCCACGTGGCTGGAGAAGGTTTCTCCAGAGGGACATCCATGTTCCCACGCGGCAAAGATCCCATTGCGCGCCTCCCGGGGAGCTGGGAGCGCCAGACCCCGCAAGGGGACGCGGCTGCCGCGACAGCGCCCGATGTCCCCGCGATGTCCCCGCGATGTCCCCGCGTCACTCACCCCGCGCAGGGTGTACACGTAGACCTTGCCCCTCTCCCTGCCCTCGCTGAAGAACATGGGCGCTCCCACCAGCAGGACGTCGGTGACGCCGTCGCCGTTCACGTCCAGGGAGTTGATCTCGCTGCCGTAGTAGGAGCCGATCTGCAGGAGACCGGGCGGGATGGGAATGATGCCATCACCCCTTGGGATCCACAGGGATATTCCAAGCCCTCTCCCCGCTACAGCCACGCTGTGGATGCAGCGACCACCAGGACATCCATGGCCGTGCGGCGCTGCCGAGCCATTCCAGCTTCGGAAAATTGAGGGAGAGGGTTGATTTTTCCATGGGGGGAAAGCAGCGCAGCATTCCCGGCCGGAATTACCTGCTCTCCCTTGAGGGCCTGGTGGATGGTGAGGTTCCTGTTGCTGTGCATGTTGAACAGGATGACTTTGCCGGTGTGGTTGAACCGCGGCGCTCCCGCCACGTAAATCCGCTCGTGCTTGGTGGAGATGACGGAGGAGACGGTGTAACCTGGAAAGGGATGGACACGGAGTGAGAATTCCCTGCCTGCTCCCAGGATCTGCTTTCCATTAGCCCCCGGCTGCTGACACAGCTCTGGCCGCTTCCCAGAGAGGGAAGCTAAAAATCCCGGATTTTTCCAAAGATAAAGTCACCCAGATGGACCCCGGTGCCTCTGAGCCGCTGCTCTGGTGCTGCCACAGCCGGAGCTGTGCCGGGAGTTTTGGCACTGCCAGATTTGCACTTTCTGTGCAAATCCTTCTTTAATCGAAGGTGAATCCAATTCCTGCAGTTCCCGGGCTCCTGAGTGTTTTATTCCATGGCTCACATCAAGTCGGACAAACACTCATGAGGTGCTGAGTGCTGGGAAGTTGCAGCTCCCGCTGCTCCGCTCCTCCGGGAGCACCAGGCAGGAGAAGCTTTGCTGGCGCTTGATGTCAGCATTCCCAGTCCAATAGAAGCCATGAATCCATCAAAACCATTCCTCCTTATGGAAATAACCCTGCCTAAGCCAGTGACCCTGAGCAATCCCTCTTTCCTGCTGGGATCGCTCCCTGGGCTGCGGCACTTCCATGGCTGCAGACGGGATTTTGTAGGAATATAAAGCTGGGGCTCCCAAATCCCAGTTTTCAACCCCAGGTCCGGGATCCTGAACCTTCAGGCTCAGGTTTAAATTCCACTTAAATTCTTAGAAGTGGAACAGGGTGCCCAGAGAAGCTGTGGCTGCTCCATCCCTGGAATGTTCCAGGCCGGGTTGGACGGGGCTTGGAGAAACCTGGGATAGGGGAAGGGGGAATGGGATGAGCTTTAAGGTCCGTACCAACCCAAACCATTCCAGGATTCTGGGATTCTGTGAAACTCAAAGTCTGGCCAACCATGAAAGTGAATCGCATTCCCTGGAAGTGCATCCAGTTAAATGTTGAGTTTCTCCAGGGATTTTCAGACCCCTTTCCCTGCTCACCGGCCTTACCTGGGGTCCCTCTTTCCCTAAAAATTCCCCCCCTGGAGGGATATTCCTAAACCAAGCACCAGCCCTGAGCCCCCCAGGCCGCTCCTCAGCAGGACACACCAGCATTCCTTAATATTCCTGGATTTCTCACTCCAGGCAGTGGGAAAGAGAGCCCGGCTGCACTCCCACACAGATTCCTGTGGGACACACACAGCCATCCCTGCTCCGGGGACTCCCAGCCCGGGGGACACTCTGCTGTCACCCCAAGGATGAACCACATATCTAGGGGCTCTCCACATTCCCAGGAAAGAGCCTGGACGTGCTGATCCCACAGAATCCCACCTCTCTCCATGCCACATCTCCAAGGAGAGGCTCCATTTCACGATCCAGGCTGATATTTTTATTCCAGAACTTCAGTGGCTGCACATGGAATGGATTAACCCAGCAGGTATTTCCTGCCTAGGCATGAAATTCCATCAGCGCTTTGAAACCCTTCCAAGAAAAGCTGCGGATGACCCGCTGGCTCAGCCGCTCCTGAATTTAAATCCCGTTTGTGCCGCGCTCCGGGGTCGGAGCCGGGCTCTTCCCAGGTGAGGATGCTCCTGTCCTGCATCCCACAGGTCTCCCATGATCCCACTCCCACCGAGGAATATCCCGTGCTGCTTATTATTGCGGATAAAATCCCGAGTTCCCCCGTGGCCTCATTCAGCTTTCCCACCTAAATACGCTCCGTGATTTTTCAGCTCCTCCGGGAATTCCTGCAGGTAAGATTCCCGCAAAGGAATGACCTTCCCGCTGCTGGTTTCCTTCAGGACGGCTCCGTTCCAGTCGTAGGCTCCCACTGCTCCCAGCAGGATCCCGTCCTGTGGGAAAACAGGAGGGGTTTGGCGGGATTTCTTCCCAAGTGGAGGTGATTCCATCCCTCCGATCCCGTACAGACCAGGAAACCATTCTTCCGAGCACACCCGGAATGCTGGAGGGTTTTAAAAATGCTGGAATGACACTTCCACCCTATTCCTGTCTTTTCAGTGTGTTTTCCTCCCCAGGAAATTCCCAGGCCCTTTTTCCATGGACATCTCAGCTCATCCTTCCCAAGAGACTGTGGCATCGGGAGGAGCTGCTGCAGATCCCAAGGAATGCTCGGGTATCCCAACACCTCCCCTTCCCATGGGATAATCCAGCAGCATTTCCTTATCCTCTCATTAATTATTTAACTCCATAATTAATAATGTATCCCAAATCCCGATCTCCCACCAGGAGCGGGGTGTGATAAACAGGACAAGGCAGGAGCAATAAAATCCCACATTTCCTCTCTTACTTCCACAACATGGGATGAAAATCCAGTCTGGGACATTTCCAGCCCAAAGGAGATCTCGTTCTTGTTGGTTCCTTAAAAAAAAAAGAGGGAATTTGTGTTTAACAGAGTTTTGCTTCCCTGGAGGGGCTGAGCAGTGCCTTGGTGGGTTCCCATCCCATTCCAGCCCTTCCAAGGGCAGGGACACCTTTCCCTATCCCAGGCTGCTCCAAGCCCCGGCCAGCCTGGCCTTGGACACTTCCAGGGATCCAGGGGCAGCCACAGCTTCTCTGGGAATTCCATCCCAGCCCCTCCCACCCTCCCAGGGAACAATTCCTTCCCAATATCCCATCTATCCCTGCCCTCTGGCAGTGGGAAGCCATTCCCTGTGTCCTGTCCCTCCATCCCTTGTCCCCAGTCCCTCTCCAGCTCTCCTGGAGCCCCTTTAGGCCCTGCAAGGGGCTCTGAGCTCTCCCTGGACCCTTCCCTTCTCCAGGTGAACATTCCCAGCTCTCCCAGTCTGGCTCCAGGGGGGCTCCACCCTCAGACCAGCTCCAGGGCCTCCTCTGGAATTTCTCCAGCAGCTCCAGGTCCTCCTGATGATCCCATTTCTCCCTAAATCCCCCCAATTCCACAGCCTCGTGCTGTTAACAGGTCTGGGAGCTCTGCTGGGGTGCAGCTCCTCCCCTTTCAGAGCTGCGAGATCACCAAAAATGGGGATTCAGAGGTTTCTCCTTCATAATTCCAACTGTGGGAATCTCCTCATCCAGGGCAACTTCCACAGGGAAGAGCCAGGCTGGACAGAGAAAACTGGGAATCTTGTGGGGAGTTTGAGAGCTGCTTTGAGCAAAAATGCCCCAAATCCAAGATGTTTAATTCCCAGCGCGAGCCCTCCATCTCCTGTTCCAATTGTTCATTCCAGGCTGTATTTTTCCTCTGAAATTCGGATAAATTTAGTTTGGGAGACAGACAAAGTTGTCACAAGAGCTGACATTTAAGACAGAAATATTTCCTGATATTTCACTTCAGCCAATAAAGCCCAAATCCCAACATTATTCCCATAATCTCCCAATGTCTGGCACCCCTGTGTGTGGGTTTTCCTGTTTGTAACCCTGGAAGTTTGATGGATGAGGAAGACACTGGCACCCAAATTCCCCCCATACCAGATTTCCAAGGTTTTCTATAAAAAGGAAAATCAAAGCCACCAGAATTCCGGTGGCCGGAATGAGGTGTGTCCTTTGGAAAAGGGATCTCTGCTCCCGATATCCGAGGGATGCAACCACTCCAAATAAAGGCATTTCCTCAAACCTGAAGATATTCCAAGTGGGATTTTAGGCTCAGATATCGCGGAGGCCACGTCCAAATCGGGCAACCAGAGGATCGGCAGCACATTCCCAGCCTGGGATGTGCCGGGGAGGAGCATCCCTCACCTTCCAGGCTGAAAATCCTCTCTCCCAGAGCGTCCACGATGTCCTTGAGCGCCGCCTCGTCGGTGACGTTGAAGAAGTGTTTGTCATCGGGGTCGCTGGCGATGAACTTGATCTCGTTCAGAAAGGCCTCGGGGTTGATTCCTCTCCTGTTGTAATAACCCAAGACCTGGTCGGGAATAAAACGCGAGGCTCAGGGGTTTTCATGGAATCAGAATTCCCAGATGGTTTGGGTGGGAAGGGAGCTTAAAGCTCATCCCATTCCACGGGCAGGGACACCTTCCTCTATCCCAGGGTGCTCTAAGCCCCGTCCATCCTGGCCTTGGACACTTCCAGGGATGAGGGGTCAGCAACTTCTCTGGGCAGTTCTTCCGTGATGGATAAAGCCATCCCAAAGCCTTTTGGGGTGTCCACACGGGAGAAGCCCCATCCTTGGATCTGACCCCACTTTGTGGGAACAAACAGAGGAACTGCTGCAATTCCTCCAGGCTGGACATTCCTTGTGGAATCTGGGGTCCTGCCTGTTCCTGGTCCCACAGCCAAATCCTGAGCTGAGCATCCCAAAAGCAGCACCAGGCACAAGGAGCTCTTGGAATGCTCCAGGAGCAGTGGGGATGGGCTGTCCTGGTGTTTTGGGATTCCTGGAGCACACAAGGACCTCTTGGAATGCTCCAGGAGCAGTGGGGATGGGCTGTCCTGGTGTTTTGGGATTCCTGGAGCACACAAGGACCTCTTGGAATGCTCCAGGAGCAGTGGGGATGGGCTGTCCTGGTGTTTTGGGATTCCTGGAGCACACAAGGACCTCTTGGAATGCTCCAGGAGCAGTGGGGATGGACAGCCACGAGGACCTCTTGGAATGCTCCAGGAGCAGTGGGGATGGGCTGTCCTGGTGTTTTGGGATTCCTGGAGCACACAAGGACCTCTTGGAATGCTCCAGGATCAGTGGGGATGGGCTGTCCTGGTGTTTTGGGATTCCTGGAGCACACAAGGACCTCTTGGAATGCTCCAGGAGCAGTGGGGATGGGCTGTCCTGGTGTTTTGGGATTCCTGGAGCACACAAGGACCTCTTGGAATGCTCCAGGAGCAGTGGGGATGGGCTGTCCTGGTGTTTTGGGATTCCTGGAGCACACAAGGACCTCTTGGAATGCTCCAGGAGCAGTGGGGATGGGCTGTCCTGGTGTTTTGGGATTCCTGGAGCACACAAGGACCTCTTGGAATGCTCCAGGAGCAGTGGGGATGGGCTGTCCTGGTGTTTTGGGATTCCTGGAGCACACAAGGACCTCTTGGAATGCTCCAGGAGCAGTGGGGATGGGCTGTCCTGGTGTTTTGGGATTCCTGGAGCACACAAGGACCTCTTGGAATGCTCCAGGAGCAGTGGGGATGGGCTGTCCTGGTGTTTTGGGATTCCTGGAGCACACAAGGACCTCTTGGAATGCTCCAGGAGCAGTGGGGATGGGCTGTCCTGGTGTTTTGGGATTCCTGGAGCACACAAGGACCTCTTGGAATGCTCCAGGAGCAGTGGGGATGGGCTGTCCTGGTGTTTTGGGATTCCTGGAGCACACAAGGACCTCTTGGAATGCTCCAGGATCAGTGGGGATGGGCTGTCCTGGTGTTCTGGGATTCCTGGAGCACCACCAAGCTCTGCAGGACTTCCCGCACAAGCCAGAGGTCCCCTCACTCACCGCCACGGCGTATCTGGTGACGTTGTCCCTCTCGCTGTCCTCGATCACCTTCTCCAGGTCTGGGCTGTCGTGGGATTCTCCATCTGTGATGACAATCATTACTCTCTTTGCCCCTTTCCGGCCACCTTTCCGAAACGCTTCCGAGCTGCAAGTGAAGAGATGCCCTGGGCTGCTCCGTGGGGGCTCCGCCGCCCCACCGAGCCCGCCCCGAGGGGTCTTTGGGGCCGCCGCCCCTTGGGGAGGTGCAGGAACCCTCGGGAAATGCTTGCGGATGTGGGCGTTCCCACTTTTTGCAGGAAAGAGGCCTTAATTCAGCAAAATTGGACAAGGGGATGGATCTGGAGTTGGCCAGCGGAGTTTTGGCCGTGGCCTCTGGGCGCTTTCCCTGTGAGGGAAAACTTCTTCACCCGGTTGTCCATAATCCCACTATTTTGTCGAAACACGGAACCAAATTCCAGCATATTTATGGAAAAGGGACATTGAGCAGACTCTGTGTGAAACAAATCATTCAGGACCTTGCTCGGATCTGGCCAGGACCCATCTAAAACTTTTCCAAGCTGCAGGGCTGGAATCCCCACTCCTGCAGGGATTTAAAAACCATGTGGATGTGGCACTTGGGGACACGGTCAGTGGTGGCCTTGGCGGTGCTGGAGTCGATCTCAGACCTCTTTTCCAGCCTAAATGATTCCATGATCTGAAGCAGGAATATTGGTTGGGATGAAGGAAAAGTGCAGGAGCAGGGATTTGTCCCTGGAAAGGGAGGAGATGGAGCTGATCTGTCCTAAGTTCCCGGGGACCCTCCAGGGATTTCCAGGAGAGCTCCAGAGCCTGGGGCGGAATTTGGGGGCTGGGAGCTCATCCCTGAGGGCTTCCAGGAAGAGGACACAATTCCAGAGTCTGCTCCAGCCGCAACCGAGGACGGAGAACTTCGGGAAGCACCATTTGCAAAGCTTCCCACAAACGGAATCTTTCACGAACCTTGGTGGTTCCCCCATTTTTAAGCAGCCAGGAAAAACAAACGGAGAGGGAGGGGAAAAAAATGGGGATCTGAAGGTTTTCCTGGGAATCGGACCAGGAAGGGGAGGGGTTTTACCGAGCAAACTCAATGCCGTAGGCAGTCCTGGTCTCGGTGCCCCCTCGCTGCTCGATGTGGCTGGCGGCCGCCACCACGTCCTTCACGGACCTGTAGTCGTTCAGATGGAACTCATGGACCACGTCCTCTCCGTACTGGACAACGCCCACCTGGGAACGACGGGAATGTCACCAAAAATGCCAGCGAAATGAGGAGCTTTGTCAACCGCGGGAAGCACCAGCCACCATTAAAATTCCGTCTCTCACGGAATTTTCCTCCAGTTTTCCCTCCATGGGATCGTTCATAATTCCCAATTTTACGGCTCTCCCCCCTGCCCCGCTCCCAAGTTTTGGGGTGATCCAGATGTGTCCCAGTTTGGACCCACAGCATCTCCAGGTGGGACCAAACTGGGTTATTTGGGAAAATTTGGGATATTCCTGCCCAAATCCCTGCCCAAACTCCTGCCTAAATCCACCCACGATCACTCGGAGCGAGAGGATGGAGAGCTCCTCACAGCTGCCTGTCTTTCCGTAGGGTTTCATCCTCCCTGTTCCCATTGGGATGTGGGATGGGCTCCCTCCATGGCTCACTTAGGCACACTAATGGCAGCGGTTTTTCCACGGAATGAGTTAAAAATCCCAACATTTTGACAAATTCCAGCAGATTGACAGAAAGGGGACGTTGGGAATGGCCCCGGGGTGACACAAACGGCTCAGGGCCTTACCTGGATCTGTCCGGGACCGATGTAAAACTTTTTCAGGATGTTTATCAGGAAGTGCTGGACTTCGACCCACGGATAAATGCTGTTGGATCCATCCAGGACGATGATGATGTCCATGTAGGTCTGGCATCCTGTGGAAAATCCAGGGATTTATTACAAGTCCTCTTGCAAAGGGGCAGGCTTATGGCTTCACTTCCAGCCAGCTACTTCCTCTTAGGATTTATCGGGAAAACAATCGGATTTCAATCATTTGGGAAAGAACTTTGGCCTCCAGCAAGGTGGGGAGAAGCCTCAGGAATCCGCTCCGCTGAGAAAAGATGGGATCGCTTCCTAGGAATAACACTCAGTGGCATCATTTGGGATTCAGCTTTGGAATTTGATCCTGTCTAATATCATTCCGCACTTCAAAGAGGAGCAGGATCCGGCTCCGTTCCTCCCGCAGAGCCGTTCCTGCTCCCTGAGTCATTCCCAGCCCTGCCATGGAACGCAAGGCGGGCATTTCCTCCCTTCCCATGAAATCCTCGGCTCCGAGGCAGCCAAAAACCCCGGAGGGGACCCCAGGGCTCGGCTCTGCAGCCGGAGCAGGAAGGATTTCAGGAGCTGCCTTTTTCCAGTGCGGAAAATTGCTCAGGATCGTCTCAGTCTGCTGATGTTTTATAACATTCCTTGAAAAAGTCATGGGTGATCCTGGATTTCAGGGATTTATCAGCTGCTCTTTCATCCTCTAGGTTTTTACGGGTTAAAGAATCCATGGATTGGAGTCACTTATGGATCACTGGGATCCTCTGTGTGCCTCCATCTCCATCCCATCCCGGGAATCAGGGAGAGGAGCCGACCCTGCATCCCACTAAACAAACGCTTCCTAAAACTCCCTAAAATCCCAAATATCCTTTGCAGTAAGGGCTGGAACGTAACGAGGGAAGTGACACTGGGAATTTGGCGATGGCTTTACTGCCTTGATCCTGAAAATCCCATTTTCCCAAGCCCCTCTTTATGCTCTGGGAATTTGGTGGTGGGCTTTGCCTTTCCTGCCTCGATCCCCCCAAAATCCCATTTTTCCAAGCCCACCTCTCTGCTCTGGGAATTAACCAACACCAGAGGGGTGCTGGAGCTGGGGAATCTCATCCCATGGGATGAGGAGCTCCCAGGAGCAGGACAAGCTTCCGGCAATCCTTCCCAGCTCCAGGAAAGCCGGAAAACTTCATTTAGACCCTCCAGAATAAAATCCCGTCTCCAAATTCCCAAATTCCAAGGTATTTAACTCGCAGTCAATGAGGGCTTTGTTTTGTGTAGCCAAGCTCGGAATTCCTTCCCTATTTTCCCTCCTTAGCTGTGCTGATAAAATATTCTGGATGTTGGATTCCTGGCTCAGGAAGAAGAAGGTGTTTTTGTCTTCCCGAGGTGTCAATCACAAGGAAAATCATTCCCAGATGTGTGGAACCCTTTGGAATCGCTGCCTCTGAGCACTGACAGCGCTTTGTGTTCTCCCTGGCTGGGAACAGAGATTCCCTCTGATTCCAGAGCTGGGATTGGAGTTGGGATTGGAGCAGGGATTGGAGCTGGGATTGGAGCCGGGATTGGAGCCGGGATTGGAGCCGGCATTGGAGCTGGGATTGGAGCCGGGATTGGAGCTGGGATCGGAGCAGGCATTGGAGCAGGGATTGGAGCAGGGATTGGAGCAGGGATTGGAGCCGGGATTGGAGCAGGCATTGGAGCTGGGATTGGAGCCAGGATTGGAGCAGGGATTGGAGCTGGAATTGGAGCTGGGATTGGAGCAGGGATTGGAGCAGGGATTGGAGCCGGGATCGGAGCCGGGATTGGAGCAGGGATTGGAGCAGGGATTGGAGCTGGGATTGGAGCCGGGATCGGAGCCGGGATTGGAGCAGGGATTGGAGCAGGGATTGGAGCTGGGATTGGAGCCGGGATCGGAGCAGGCATTGGAGCAGCGATTGCAGCAGGGATTGGAGCTGGGATAGGAGGTGGGATCAGAGCTGGGATTGGAGCTGGGATTGGAGCAGGCATTGGAGCTGGGATTGGAGCCGGGATCGGAGCAGGTATTGGAGCAGGGATTGGAGCTCGGATTGGAGCAGGGATCGGAGCAGGGATTGCAGCAGGCATTGGAGCTGGGATTGGAGCTGGGATCGGAGCAGGCATTGGAGCAGGCATTGGAGCTGGGATTGGAGCCGGGATTGGAGCTGGGATTGGAGCCGGGATTGGAGCAGGGATTGGAGCAGGGATTGGAGCCGGGATTGGAGCAGGGATTGGAGCTGGGATTGGAGCAGGGATTGGAGCCAGGATCAGAGCAGGGATTGGAGCTGGGATCGGAGCAGGCATTGGAGCTGGGATTGGAGCCGGGATTGGAGCAGGGATTGGAGCAGGCATTGGAGCCGGGATTATCGGTCCTCACTCTGCAGAGCCGGAGCCACGGTCCTGGAGAAGCGGAAGTTGGAGTTGACGCGGGAGCACATTCCCGTGGTGTAGTAGGAGCTGCCGCACTCGTGGGACCACAGCGGGCTGCAGGCCTGGCGGGGATGGAAAAAAGCGGGAATGGGATCAAATGATCCCTTTTCCATGGATGCGTTGGCACCTTTTGCCCACGGAATGCGTGAGGCAGGGAATCATGGAAGTGTGGAATGGGTTGGGTTGGAATGGAGCTGGAAGAACTCGCTCCAGCCCTGACCATGGGCAGGGAAACATTCCAGAGGTCAGGCTGTGCCAAGAGTTGTCCCAGCTGGTGTCGGACGCTTCCAGGGATGGAGATTCCACAATAAATAAGGGAATAAAGGAACAAATGAATAATACTGTGTAAAGAAAGAAATGAAGGAATAAATAAAATGATACAAAACGTGTATTTGTAATTTATTGCATTATAGTCGTGTTAAATATAATCGAATCTATTTATAAACTATTTCCCATCGATAAAACACATCGATAAAAGATGGTGATCGATCAATATCTGCGTGTTTGATACGTATTTATCACCTACAGAGTGCAGGAGATCTTTGTAACGGCACACATCGGAATATTGATGTGGAAAACACACATTACATGCACTTAGAGAAAGGTAAATCAACTAAATTTATATCATGTAAATGTAATAATAGAATCACAAATTATCCTGGGATGGAAAGGACCTACCAGGATCATCAAAGTCCAACTTTTATTTTATTTTTTTTTTTATTTTTATTTTATTTTTATTTTAATTTTTATTTTTATTTTATTTTTATTTATTTTCAATTTATTTTATTTAATTTTTAATTTTTATTTCATTTTTATTTATTTTATTTTGTTTTATTTTTATTTTATTTTATCTGTATTTTATTTTTGTTTTATTTTATTTTCTATTTATTTTATTTTACTTCATTTTTTATTTATTTTACTTCATTTTTATTTATTTTATTTCATTTTACTTTATTTTATTTTAATTTTTGTTTCTGTTATTTCATTTTACTTTTTTTTATTTTCATTTTTATTTATTTAATTTCATTTTTAATTTATTTTATTTTACTTTATTTCATTTTATTTTATTTCCTTTTACGTTGTTTTATTTTTCTTTTTTTTCCATTATTTTACTTTATCTCATTTTTATTTCACTTAATTTCCTTTTATTATAATTCCTGACATTTTGCTATACCCATCACTAAATCCGTGTCAATCTCTCTCCACCGCACAAACAAAACCCCACGGGAGGAGCCTCCCACACCTCCATGTCCTGCTGCACATTCCCGTTGCGGATTCCCAGATTCCCGGATTCCCGGGTTCCTGGGTTCCCGGATTCCCGGATTCCCAGATTCCCGGATTCCCGGGTTCCCAGATTCCCGGGTTCCCGGATTCCCAGATTCCCGGACTCCCGGATTCCCGGATTCCCGGATTCCCGGATTCCCAGACTCCCGGGTTCCCGGATTCCCGGATTCCTGGATTCCCAGATTCCCGGATTCCCAGATTCCCAGGTTCCCGGGTTCCCGGGTTCCCGGATTCCCAGATTCCCGGATTCCCGGATTCCCGGGTTCCCGGACTCCCGGATTCCCGGATTCCCGGATTCCCAGATTCCCAGATTCCCGGGTTCCCGGGTTCCCGGATTCCCGGATTCCCGGATTCCCGGATTCCCGCTCTCACCAGGAAGCTGCTGTCGCGGGGGTTGGTGGCCAGGCTCAGGCCCAGGCGCATGTTGTCCTTGCGCTCCGACACGTTGGACAGCGTCACCCGCCCTTGGGAGAGAGGTTCCATCAGGAACGGCTCCCGGCAGGCCGGGAACGCTCCCCGGAATCTCCGGAGCGACCGGGAGTTGTGCCGGGGGAGTCCCTGCCGGTGTAACTCCGGGTTTTGGGGGATTTTTGGGAGCGGTTGGCGAGGTGAGAATTGGGTTTTTTCCTAGATGAACAACTAAGGAAGGAAAATTTTTTTGGGAAAGAGGCTGGGAGAGGAGGAAATCCCTCAGAGGGCTCAGTGCCTCATCCCGTATTCCCGGGCCAGTGGCTGATCCGTCCCTGTGCATCCCTGTTTTTTCCATGGCACAGCCCAGAAACCGGGAACAGCCCCCAGGGCAGCCCTGTCAATCCTAAATGTCACCGAACCATGTCCCAAATCCTGGATCCGACCATTCCTCTGGAAAACGCAGCTCCCCGTGAGCCAGAGTTCCCCCTTTGCTGTCTGCCTGGGACACAAACTGGGAATCATGGAATGATTTGGGATGGAAGGAACTTTAAAGCCCATCCCACCCCATTCCATGGGCAGGGACACCTCCCACCATCCCAGGCTGCTCCAACCCGGCTGTGGACACTTCCAGGGATCCAGGGGCAGCCACAGCTTCTCTGGGAATTCCATTCATCCTTCCCCACCCTCCCAGGCTGGAATTCCTTCCCGATATCCCATCCAGCACTTCCGGGGATAATTTGGGATTTGGGAAGGGGCCGTACCCAGGTTGAGCTTGGTGCAGTTGCCGTGGCCGTCACTCGGCACCGGACACTTGTAGACGTCTCCCGTCTTCTGCTGCCCGTTGGATTCGTACGGAGCTCCCACCACCAGCCTGCGGAAAACACGGATCCGTCAGCGCCCGGAGAACGGGAATCCCCCTGGGAAAAAGGATTCCTCAGCCCTAATTCCCTGCTTGTGGCCGGGAGTGGCAGGAGAGTGTCCCAACCTCAGGCATTGTCCCAAGGACAACTTCTCCTTCCCTTCCCGCTGGAGCAGCAAAAATCCGGGAATGTGACTCCCTGCCGCCCGGAATTACGGAATTCGTGCCCATCAGCTGCAAGGAACGGGTTCCTGGCAGGGAGGGAGGGCTCCGAGCCCATCCGGAAGCACAGGGAGGAGCAGGGGACCAGCTCCAGGATGGCACCAAATCCCTCGGAATCAGCTGCGGCGCCCATGGATTGTCCCTTCTTCCGGCTGCCTGTGGAGCAGCCTTTCCATAGGACCACGGAATGGTTTGGGATGGAAGGGACCTTAAGGATTGTCTCATCCCAACCCCTTCCATGGGCACCTCCCACGTCATTCCAAGAGCGTCTCCAGGCCATGGATGTGGATGCAGGGATCCAGCAGAACCAGAAGGAATAGCAAGGAGCTGGCAGAGCACTTCCAGCAAATCCCACTGGGATCCACAAGGAATTTTCCCCAGGAAAACCCTGGAAAAGGGAATTTGCTCCAACCCGGAGTTGTTATGAACAGCCCTGAGCTGAACATTGGGATCTCCAGTGGTGGGTGAGGGTGTTGGGAAGGAATTTTCCCCAGAGAAAATTCCCTGGAAAAGGGAATTCTCTCCAAGCTGGGGTTGTTCCAAACACCGGGAGCTGAACACTGGGATCTCCAGTGGAGGGAAGGAATTTCCCCAGGAAAACCCTGGAAAAGGGAATTTGCTCCAAGCCGGGGTTGTTCCAAACACCGGGAGCCGAACATCGGGATCTCCAGCGGACATCGGGAATTTCCCTGCTCTCCGAAACAAGGGAGCTGCTAAATCCCATTCCCCCAGCAAGGATCCCAGCTTCCAGCCGGGATATTTCTGGGACATCCAAACATTTTTCCCACTTTTCCATGACCACAACACTTCAGCCCAGCAACCCAAAGCAGGAAGAGCTCAGGACTGGAGGAATCCAGCCCTTCCTTCCAGGCTATCCCAAAAATCCTCGGCACCACGAGTTGTTGGCAACTCCCGCTCCCAAAAGAAATGGGATTTTTTTTTTGTAGCTTCCCAAAAATCCTATGGATGCAACCGTCCGAGTCTGGATCTCCGGATAAACAGGAGCTCTTTTGTTCCACAGGGCCCTTCCCAGCAGCTGGAAAAGCCACCGGCACAGATGTTCCCGGTTAGGCTGGGAATGGTCATCCCTTAAAAATGCTGCTCCTCCAAGGACAAACATCCCATTCTTTTATCCCAACCGGAATCGCTCACCCAAGGAAAAGCTCCCGAATCCAAGGATTCTCATGGAGACGCTTCCTGTCTTACGGCTTGAGTGTTAATGTGGGGATTTGTGATGGGAAAATTGTCTCCAGCTGGAGCTGTCCTCGACAGCTTCCAGGAGCTCAGGGAAATCTGGGATTTTCTGGGAATTCGCTGGTTTTCCTGAGGCTCTCCCACACTGTCCATGTCCATGTGGATGTGGAGAGGAGGGAAAAGCTGGAAGATGGGGAAGGGGGATGGAAAAACCTTGAGGATGAGGAGGAATAAAGGTGGAGGCACCTGGGAAAATGAGGATCTGCTGGCGGAATTCCCAATTCCCAAAGAATTCCAGATAAATGGAATGTAATGAACTTCTCGGAGCAGCTCCACCTGGATGCGCCCCCCATCCTGCGGGAAATCCTCTTGGAGACTTTTCCATGAATTGATATTCCCGTATTAACATGATCACGCCACCCACTCATAAATATTCCCAAAAACCAGTGGATTTGGGGTCGGATCATCCCTTCGGGATGACGAGGCAAACCCACCCATTCCCCAATTCCGGGAGCTCAAAGGAAACCCAAACATTCCCAGCTTTTGCCATGAATCCGAAGGGGCTGCGGAGCTCCCAAAGCCGGAATTCTTGTCTCCCAAAAAACAATGGAATTGTTTTCCCTTTTCGGTTAACTGGGAATGATTCATCAGCCGGAGCTGGCAAATCCTCATGGAAACTTGGCAGCTCGGGAAAAGGCTTTTCCAGCTGTTTGGAAGGTGTTTTTAGGGATGCTGCTCCACTCTTCCTTTCCTTGGAAACTTGGGCTTGAAACCCTGGGTTTTTCCTTAAAAAAAAAAAATCCGGGATTTGGGATGGATTATCCCAAACCACCCAGAATATCCAAATAATCCCGATCATCCCAAGCCAGCTGGAGCATCCTGCCATAGAAGGGAAACATTCCCAGCTTTTTCCAAGCTTTCCCCCTCCACACACCTTGGGATGATCCCGAATCTTCCTATTTTTCCCTGGATTCCCAAGAGGGAAAAAATGAGGCTTTGGAAGAAAATCGGAACCGAACAATTCCTGCCTCCCCTTCCTCTCCTTTCCCTGCTCCCGGCAAAACAAAAGGAGAAAAAAACAGGGATTAAGCGGGAAAAGCTCGGACTGCTCCGAGCTGTCTGAGGATGGATTCTTAACTTTCATCCCAAAAAAAAAAAATAAGGAGAGGAAAAGCAGGAATATCCCAGGAGCTCAAGCGAAGCCCAGTGCTGAGTCCTTATTCCCAGTTTTCTGTCCAGGCTGGGAATGGGATGGTTGTGTCCATGTCTGCAGGCTGGGAAAGGCTCAAATCCAGCAAAATCAGGGAATTATGGAATGGTTTGGGTGGGAAAGACCTTAAAGCTCATCCCATTCCAGGCCCAGATCCTGGGCATGAGCCCTGTCCTGATCCCTTTCCAGATCCCTGTCCTGATCCCTATCCCATTCCCTATCCTGATCCCTGTCCCGATCCCTGTCTCGATCCCTGTCCCGATCCTTTTCCAGATCCCTATCCCATTCCCTATCCTGATCCCTGTCCCGGTCCCTGTCCCTATCTCTTTTCTGATCCCAATCCCTATCCCTATCCCAATCCCAATCCCTGGCCCGATCCCTTTCCTGATCGCCTTCCCAGTCCCTGTCCCAAACCCGATCCCTATCCCAATCCCTGTCTCTGTCCCAGTCCCAATCCCTGTCCCGATCCCTTTCCTAATCCCTTTCCCAATCCCTATCCCTATCCCTGTCCCTTTCCCTGTCCCAGTCCCTTTCCCGATCCCTTTCCCGATCCCTATTCTGATCCCGGTTCCCTCCTGCCATTCCCGTGCCCCCAGTCCCCCGGATCAGCCCTGGCTGTTGTTTTTCCAAGGCTTCCCAGTGTTTTCCCCGCTTTCCTCGAAAAACAAAACCCAAAAGCTCCCCGCCTTTTCCAGCCGGGAATGGTTATTCCCAATTTCCCGGGACACGGGGACAGGCAGGGCTGGTGCAGCTCCAGCGGTGACAAATCCACGACCGGACACCAAATCCATGAAAACAGCGGATTCTGGGAGCAAAGCTCCAGAGGAACTCTGGAATACCATGGGCAGCAGGAATGCCACATTCCCGTTTTTCCCGGCGTCATTTTTCCCTGTTTTTTGGGATGTTAAGGAGGTGTTTACAGGCGAGGCCTGTCCGTGGTTCTTGGATCAGCTGGAATTTTCCATGGAGCCATTCGGGATCCGCTCGTATCCATAGGGTCCTGTGGGATCTCCAGCTCCCCTCTGGAGATACCCAAGAAAACTGTGATTCCAGTTCTCTCCAGCTGACTTTTCCCAGTTTTCCATTTCCATCCCAAACAATCCCTTCCCCCTTGGAAGCACCACTGATTCCCAGATTTGTTGCCACCCCATCCCTGGAATGTTCAAATCCAGCTCGGAGCAACCTCTGGAAGCGGGGCTGGAATGACCCAAACCAATCCAGGATTTTCTTGAAAACGAGGCCAAAAAGAGGGAAAATCCCCCAAAAACCCAGGGATAGGGTGGGATCCTGCATCCAGGGCTGGGAGGGAGAGCCGGGAGCAGACATTATGGAATTCTCTGCACTTCCTACCCTTCCACCCAAAGATTCCGAGCGCTCGGGCGGCGGCCAAGCCACGGAGAATTCCAGCCAAGAAAACCTCTGGCAGGAGGCGGGAACAGCAATCCCTGGAAGTGTTTTTCCAGATCAGCACAAGTCTGGCTTTCGATCCAGCCGGAGGATTTTTCCCTCTTTTTTTTTTCCCCTCTTCTTTTCCCCCCTCTCCGGCCGGGCTCTGACTGGGAATGTCGCGTCTGTGGCCGGAGCAGCCGCGGGAATGGGGCTCCAGGTGCTCCTCTCCAGGATTCCTTGGAAAAGGAGTTTTGGGGTCAGAACTTCCCTTTGGGATACGAACTTGGGATAGGGAAAGAACTCCCCAGGAGAATCCAGCATCCCAAAAAGTCTGGGAATGGGGCTCCGGGTGTCCCTTGCCAGGATTCCTTGGAAAAGGAGCTCTGGGATGCTCCCAGGGAAGAATTTTGGGATACAAGCTTGGGATAGGGAAAGCAGCTCCCAGGAGCATCCAGCATCCCAAAAAATCTGGGAATGGGGCTCCAGGTGCTCCTTTCCAGGGTTCCACAGCTCCTGGAATGACGGGAGGCAACCCGGACAAATGCTTGGAAGGGGGAGATGAAAGATGAAGGGAATTTTTTCCTTTTTCCCTGCCCTTGGACCTCTAGGAATGTTTTTCCCCAAATTCCATGAGATTCCAGGTTGTGTTGGCCACAAACATCCAGGAGCTCCATGGGAAGAGCTCCCGTTCCCATGGGAGCTTCCAGGTTTTTTGGGATACAAACCCCACATTTGTGGGAATTCTTTGCTCCTTTTTCCCAAATAAATCCATCCACAGCATCCAACCCGCCTGGATTTGGGATTCAACCTTAAATCCCCCCAAATCCCCTCCATCCTCCCAGGAATTCCCTCTCCTTATCCCAAAATTCCTTCCAGGTCGTTTTATCCCAAATGCAGCAGCACAGGGAATTCCCATTTTCCCAAAAATCCCCAGCTTGGACACTGGGAATGCTCCCATCCCATAATTCCAGGTCCCCCTTTCCCTGCCTGCTCCGGGAGCACTCCAGGCCCGGGAAGCTGCAATTCCACAGAGCTCCGGTGTTTTTTGGGATGAATTCCAGGCACCTGTCGTCATCTTTTCCATTCCCACTTGGAGGAGGCACCTCCAGCTCCATGGAAAAGAGGGAAAAAAGTGTGGAGAGGGAGGCCTGGAAACCCCTCACTGCTCTGGAAAATCCCGCATGGAGGAGCTTTTCCAGCCTTAAAAATCCAAGTGGAATTTTTTCCCCCCCTTCCCGGAGTTTAATAACCTGAATTCTTCCCTCATGGATTTTCCTCCCGGATTTTCCGCTCTCTGGGATGCAATTCCAGCCCCCACCTGCGAGTCTGGCTGGTTCCTTGAAAGGTTTGGGAAAGGGGAACAATTCCCAGCTTTAAAAAAATACCTGGAAAATCCGAGCTGGTTGGATCCACTCCAATATTCCCTTGGAAAAAAAGTATCAACACCAAATCCTTGGAATCCATTCCCAAACAATTCCCAGCAGCCAAAAGCAGCCTGGAAAGGCTCAGACTGAAGGAGAGGAGCCAAAATCCTCGGATTCCACGCTTGGAATTTGGCAGCTGGATCCCATGGCTGGGATTCCGAGAGAACCACGGAGTCTCTGCCGTATTCCAGTGGATTTTGGGGAATTCTTTGGGATGGGATTGGAAGATGCTCACCGGGAATTTGGGACACGTTCCTTCTGTGTCCTGTCAGCTCCTGGAATTATTATCCAGCCCCTGGAATTGTCCTGCTCCTGGAATTATTGTCCAGCTCCTGGAATTATTATCCAGCCCCTGGAATTATTACCCTGCTCCTGGAATTATTATCCAGCTCCTGGAATTTTTTCCCGCTCCCTCTGCACATCCATGGTTTTTATTCCAGAGGTTTTTGGTTGCTCCCACATTTCTCCTTTGAGTCGCTGCCTCCGTTTTTTAGCTGCATCCGCGTTTTTCTTTGGAATTTTTTCCCGCTCCATCGCGGATTCCAACGGCGCTGTCCTGAGTTTTTATGTCCGTGTCCATCCATAGGATCCCACTGGAAAAACTCCACTTTTCCAAGCAGAGGGAACCAACAGAAGGAAAAACGAAAGGTGGATCCTGCGGATGTCGGCAGGAAAAGTTGGGAAAAGTTGGCCGGAAAAGTTGGGAAAATCAGCCAGAGCTGCTCATCGCTCCAGTGTCCTGCTTGGGAAAGCAGGAAAAAATTCCCGTTTTCCAGGGAATCCAGCCTTTGGCCACCCCATCAGTGGTGGGGCATGAAAAAAGGGATAAGAGATCCCAAATATCCCGGGAATTGCAGCCCCTCCGCTGGGATGGAGCCTGAAAGAGCTCCTAGGGATGAAACCGGGATGGGAATATTCCCAAAATTGGGGCTTTCCAGCAGTCGGAAATCCCGGGAAACGCTGAATTCCCAACTTTTATCCAGGACCGTTGATCCCAAGGCATCGCCCCTTCCATAGGATGCACAATTCCAGTTGGGAAAAACGCCCAATCCTGGTGGAAAACAGGGCTGGGAACCATGGAAAGAGAGAGCCCAGCTCCGCAAAATTCCATGGAATGGGAATCTCAGGTTTGGGATACGGGATGGGATCCCCCAGCAGGGCATTCCGAAGGTGGAAAAGGTTGGATTCCAGAATTCCAGGAGTATCCATTGTGTTAATTATGGGATTAAGCCTGGCTTCCTCCACCTGGGGGGCAGATCCGGAATTCCAGGGAATTCCAGGGGCTTTGGAGCATCTGGATGTGCTCCTGGAATGCACCAAAGGTCTCTGCCAGCATCTGGGCAGGATTCCCTGGGATCGGCCTTGGGATCAGCCTTGGGATCCTCCTGGGATCGGCCTTGGGATTGGCTCTGGGATCGGCTCTGGGATTGGCCTTGGGATTGACTCTGGGATCGGCTCTGGGATCAGCTCTGGGATCGGCTCTGGGATCGGCTCTGGGATCGGCTCTGGGATCAGCTCTGGGATTGGCTCTGGGATCGGCTCTGGGATCGGCTCTGGGATCCCCCTGGAATCAGCTCTGAGATCGGCTCTGGGATTGGCTCTGGGATCCCCCTGGAATCAGCTCTGGGATTGGCTCTGGGATTGGCTCCGGGATCCCCCTGGAATCAGCTCTGGGATTGGCTCTGGGATCCTCCTGGGATCAGCTCTGGGATCCCCCTGGAATCAGCTCTGGGATTGGCTCTGGGATCCTCCTGGGATCAGCTCTGGGATCCCCCTGGAATCAGCTCTGGGATTGGCTCTGGGATCCTCCTGGGATCAGCTCTGGGATTGGCCTTGGGATCCCCCTGGATTCAGCCCTGGGATCCCCCTGGGATCAGCCAAACCCATCAAACCCCAAACCGGAGCCAATCCCAAGCTCATCCTACATTCCCAATGGATATTCCCGATGGATATTCCCTATGGAACGCTCCTCCAGGCCCCAGCTCCTCTGTGGAAACTGTAAAAAACAGGATGGCCCCACCCAAATTCCAGATGGAATTCCAGCTCTTCCGGAGCCTGAGAGCCTCCAAGGAATCGTGATCCAGCCAGGAGCAGCCACCAGGACACTCCTTCCATACCCACCCTTCCCAAATTCCCAATAATCCATTATCCCACCGAAAATTCCTCTCTTTTTAAGGAAAACCTTTCCATTCAGCACCTCCAAGATCGACCTCATCCTGGCACAGCAATTCCCAAACTGGGAATTCTCTTGGAGATCGTCAGGTTTGGGGGGGATCGGTGCAATTCCCGCTGAAATTCCCGCTGAAATTCCCGGTTTTCCGGAGCCCACTCACCATTTCTTGCCGCCGATGTCGTGCTGCTGCACCGTGTATCCAAAGAAAGCTTCCCTGGATCCCGGGATAATCTGGGGCCTCTTGGTGTCGATGTTGAAGGAATCCCCGAATCCTGGGAAAAAAAGGGAAGGATTTGGCTGGAAAACCCACATTCCACGTGGCCAGAGGATAAACCGGGAATCCAAAACCTTGGAAAGGCTCCAGCCGTGGAATGATTCCAATCCCAGCCCCGCTCCCGCTGCTCCTGCTCGGGGCTGGATTTGGTGATTCCAGAGGCGCTTCCAAGCTCGCCCATCCCGGGAAAGCTGCTCCCGGAATTGCTCCAGGAGCGTCCGACACGGAGCAGGGATGGTTCGATCCCATTCCCACCCCAGCCAGGATGGAAATTCCAAAGTATTCCAGCCCCACCTCATCTGCAGCTTCCCGAAATTCCGCTCTCCGTCCCGGAATTCCCAGGGAATATCCAGCCCTCGGGATGGAGCTTTGAGTTCGTTTGGGATTCAGAATCCCGGGAAATCAGTGCATTCCCAGCCTGCCTGCGGAGGGGCCTCATCCCAACAGCTCATCCTGGGAATTCCCTGGAGCCGGGATGGGGATGGGAAGGAGAAAGGAGCTCCTCCCCCTCCTCCCCTTGGAATCCATGGATGAGCCGAGCTGGAATTGGCCACTTCCATGGGGATCACGGGATGGGATCCATGGAAAAGGGGCGGCCACGCCCCCCACCCCGGCCATTCCCGAGGCTTTTCCCAAGGATCCAAACCCTCCCAGCCCGGCCATTCCCGAGGCTTTTCCCAAGGATCCAAAGCCTCCCAGCCCGGCCATTCCCGAGGGTTTTCCCAAGGATCCAAACCCTCCCAGCCCGGCCGTTCCCGAGGGTTTTCCCAAGGATCCAAAGCTGGGATTCCCATTCCCTGTCGGAGCAGGAGCTGAGGAGAGGCAGCTCCAGAGGGGATTTCCCTAAGGATGGAATTCCAGCCGGGACAGGGCCATTTTTGGCCTTAGGACCCTGAGCATCCTTGGGAAAATTCCCATTCCCACAGAACAGCGAGAGCAGGATCCCTGCCCATGGCATCCCAATCCCGGGATCCCGGTGTTCATGTGGGACAAATTCCCGAGAAATTTCCTAGCCCGGAAGCAAATTTTGGGGAATTTTCTGGCAGCTCCTCCCTCTGCCCGGAAGCAGATCCAGGTGGGAAATTGGGAAATCAGGAATTCCCCCAGGATTGGATTTGGGAATGCTGGAGACGCCCCTTTGCTATCCATGGGAAGATCCAAATCCCAGGAGAGAGCTGCGGGATGGACACGGATATCCAGGATATCCCGGATTCGATTCCCTGCATCCTGCTGGATGCGTCATTCCAAGAAAAACCTTGGAATCCTCCTCCAGGACAGGGACGCGAGGCTCGGATTGGAATTTCTCGGGATATAAAGGAGGAATTTATAGGGATACGTCCGTAGGAAAAGCCGGCACTGCGGCAAAATCCAGCTCGGGAATGTTTGGATAGACGGGAACGTCTGAGCTAACAGGAATGTTCGGAATCCTGGGAACAAATCCTGGGGCGGGGAATGGCGGAATCCGGCCACGGATCCTGAGGTGAAGGAACTTCCGAGTGCTCCGAGAAGCAATTCGGGAAAGCAGGGATAAAAAAAACCGGGAGCAGGGATGAGAGCCAAGAGTTTTTGCGGAGCGTTGACCTCGTTTCACATTCCCAAAGGAACGGAAAGCTCCCGGTTCCCGGCTGCAGAGAGGGAAACTGGGATTGGGCTTGGAATGATGGGAAAGGGAAAGAAGGAAGGGCACGGAGAGCAGCCCGGAATCGGCGGGAATCTTGGGAATTTTGGGAAATTTCAGGATTTGGTATTGCCAGCAATGAATTCCAAGATCCGGAAGTGTCGGAGAGGATGGGATGAGTTTTCCTCTTAATTTTCCTGGATTGTGTATCCAAGCAGAGGATTTTTGGGAATGGGAAAAAATCTGGGATAAATTGGAGAATCCCATTCCGTGGCTCCTTGGTTTAGGAGCTGCAGCTTCCGGATGAAACTCTGGATAAAAGTCCAGAAAAGGACCGGAAACCGTCCAGTGAAGGGAAATATTCCATGGAATGGGAAATCTCTGGGAAAACAGGAAGAAGAGCTGGGAGTGGCTCCTGCTGGAGCATCCCAATCCCAGGGAACGCACACAGGGAAGCGAAAAAATCTGGGAGAGAAAATTCCAAGCAATGGATGGAACCTCCAAACTCCGACGGAAAGAAAGGAATAAAAGAAAGATTGGGAATATTCCAAAATATTGGGAATATTCCAACCAGCTCCATCTTCCATGGGAACTACAGGAGAGGTTATCCAGGGGATTTAGGAGCCAGAGATTTTCCCGCTGGGAATGACGTCACTATCCCAAAGAAGTGACTACAAGATCCAGGTTTTCCTTGGAATTCCAAGGGCAATTTCCTTGGAATTTCCTTGGAATTCCAAGCCTCAAATTCCTCCTTTCCTTTGGAGCTTCTGGGGCGTCGGAACTTTTGATTCTTGTCAGGAAAAATCTCGGGAAACAAGAAAATCTTTGGGAAAGAAGGATGGGAATGAAATCCACCTTTCCTGCCAGGATGAAAATCCGGATAAAAGGAAATCCTTGGAAGGGAAATCTCTGGGATGGGGAGGATTCCAAAGACTCTGGCAGCAGGAGGGAAACTGGGAAAAAGGGGAAAAAATTGGGAAAAAAGGGGGAAAAACTGGGAATAAAATGAGGGGAAAAACTGGGGAAAAATGGAGGAAAACTGGGGGAAAAAGGGGGTGAAATTTGGGAAAAATGGGGAAAACTGGAAAAAAAAAGAGGGGAAAACCTGGGAGGAAAACTGGGGAAAAAAGGGGGGAAAAACTGGGGGAAAAAAGGGGAAAACTGGGGGGGGGGGGGAAGGGGGAAAATCTGGGAAAAAGGGGGAAAAACTTCCCAGCCTGAATCCTTTGGGATTCCCAGCTGGAAAAGGAACTCTGGGAATGTTCCTGGCAGCTTTCCCATGATTCCCAAGCCTGGCTCTACTTCCATGAAAATTTGGGGCTGGATTTTGCTGCCTTTGCTCCAGTTTTCTGATTCTGGGAGCTGCCGGGAGGATATCCCGGTTTTTATTGGATTGTCAGGAAAATCCAGCTTTTTTCCCTGGGCTCCGGCACTGCCGGAGCTCGGGATGGAATTCCCAGAGAGGGAATATTCCGCTGAACGAGGAAAACTTTATAAAGGATAAGGATATTTGGGAAAAACCTCCGGGAATGAGCAGGGTGGGCTGGAATTCCTGGGAATGCTGCTTTGCCAAGGGAATGCTGGCAGCTCCAGTTCCTCTCCCATCTCCAAGCCAGAGTTTGGCATCAGTAATTAGGGAAAATCCTGGGATTTGGAGGCCGGGAATGCTGGGGAGGAACGGAGGCTCGGTCATTCTGGGATAACACCAAGCGGGAATTAATAATGGCAGCACTTCCCGGGAAAATTCCAGGAAATCCATAGGCTGGGGGGAAGCGGCTGCTCAGAATTCCAAGGACCTCAGGGGGTGTTTTATGGGATCTTTCCCGGTGAAATCCTGGATGGACAAAGCCCCACCCACTGTGCAACCTCCCACAAGGAAATCGCCACCATTCCCAAGGATTCCCAAGGATCCTCGGGAATTCCCAATCCCAAATGCTCCCCACAATGATTCCAGCCTTTGGAGACCCTTTGGAGAGGGAAGGAGCCAATTCCTTCCCTGGAAAACCAAACTGGGCAGGAAAACGGATGCCTGGGAATTTATGGAATCTCAGCGCATCCTCCTGGAATTCCCAGGTTTCCTGGGAAATGTCCGTGATCCCGGGGCCACCCATTCCCATGGGAAGTGGTGATGGACAAGAGAGGCTCAGAATTCCTTGGATGGGCTCTCCCACTTCGGCTCCGGAGCCTCGGAGTGCTCCGAAGTTTCGGGATCCCTCGGAATGTCCCGGGATGGGATTTGTGCTGGGAATGTCCCTGGAAGGGGACAATCCCCAGGGAAAACACGGAATTCCCAGCCCGTGGGACAATGGAAAAGCAGGAATGGAGCCCTGGAGGTTCTCCCAGGACTATGGAGAGAGCCAGGAGCGGGATTTCCTTGGGAAAAGCAGCCGGGACAGGGAGCAGAGGGATCATTCCCATGGATTCCCATCCCATCCCAACACCCTGAGCTCATCCCGGAGCCCTGGGAGATCCCGAACATCCACAAATTGCTTGGGATCCAGATGGAAAACAGCAGGAAAAAGGAATCCACCGGGAGCCGAACACATCCCGGTCCGGAGGCACCGCAGAGTGCCAGGAATGGGAACCCTTCCTGCCGGGATACGGCTCATTCCCGACACCCCACGGGCAGAAACCTGGAAATCCCGGGAAACCTGGAAATCCCGGGAACCACCCTGGGCAGAAAGATCCAGGGGCAGCAACACTCCGGGATGGACATGGAAATTCCCATGGGGAGAAATATCCTGGGATGGAAACTGCTGAGGATGGAAATCCCTGCGGGCACAAAATCCTGGGATACAGAAACTTCCAGGGGCACAAACCTCTGGATACCAAAAATTCCAGGGGTAGAAACTTCCAGGGGCAGAAACACTTCAGGATGGGAGTGGAAATTCCAAATGGAAATGGGGAGAAATATCCAGGGATGGAAACATCCATGGAAAGAAACCCCCATGGATGGAAATCCCTGTGGGCACAAACTCCGGGATACAGAAACTTCCAGGGGCAGAAAATCTTGGATACAGGAAGCACCGTGGGCAGAAATATCCCGGGACAGAAACTCTCGAGGATGGAAATCCCGGTGGGCACAAAATCCTGTGGGCAGAAACCTCCGGATACCGAAAATTCCAGGGGCAGAAACTTCCAAGGGCAGAAACACTTCAGGATGGGAATGGAAATTCCAAATGGAAATTCCAAATGGAAATGGGGAGAAATATCCAGGGATGGAAACATCCACGGATAGAAACCCCCATGGATGGAAAACCCTGTGGGCACAAACTCCGGGATACAGAAACTTCCAGGGGCAGAAATGCTCGGGAATGGGAATGGAAATTCCTGTGGATAAAAAAATCCAGGGACAGAAAGATCCATGGAGAGAAATCCCAGAGGTTGGAAATCCCTGTGGGCACAAATCCCAGGATACAGAAACATCCAGGGGCACAAAATCTTGGATACAGAAACATCCATGGATAGAAACTCTCGAGGATGGAAATCCCTGTGGGCACAAATCCTGGGATACAGAAATTTCCAGGGGCAGAAATGCTCGGGAATGGGAAGGGGAAATTCCTGTGGATAAAAAAATCCAGGGACAGAAAGATCCATGGACAGAAACCCCATGGATGGAAATCCCTGTGGACATCATTCCCAGGATACAGAAACATCCATGGATAGAAACTCTCGAGGATGGAAATCCCTGTGGGAACATCCATGGACAGAAATATCCATGGGCAGAAATCCCAGAGCCTGGAAATCCCTGTGGACACAAATCCTGGGATACAGACACTTCCAGGGGCAGAAACGCTCGGGAATGGGAATGGAAATTCCTGTGGATTAAAAAATCCAGGGACAGAAATATCCCAGGACAGAAACCCCTGGATACAGAAATATCCCGGGACAGAAACCCCCGAGGCTGGAAATCCCTGTGGACACAAAATCCCTTGGGCAGAAACCTCTGGATACTGAAAATTCCAGGGGCAGAATCTTCCCTGGACAGAAAAATCCATGGACAGAACCATCCATGGACAGACCCCTCGCAGGGATCATCCCACATTCCCAAACCCAATGCCACATTCCCAAATCCCATCCCACATTCCCAAATCCAATGCCACATTCCCAAATCCCGCCGCATTCCCCTCTTTCTGGACCAGCAGCGCGTCCATGGGGGAATTTCCCGGGGCTCCGCCAGCTCCCAGGATTTTTCCAGCATCCCATTCCAGAGGCGCGGCCACGCCGGCAGCCCCGATCCATCCATCCCGGCACACATGGTCCCAATTATCCCAGGAAAAGCAGCTCGGCCGCGGCTCCCTCGAAAGGATCCCGCGGCAGAAAGGGAAAAAATTCCCTAAAAGCGGCCATAAAAACCCCAACCGTCCTGGCGCGTTTTCCAGCAGGAAGTTTGGGAATGTTTGCAGCTGGAGCAGGCGCGAGCCGGTGGCCGCGCTGCTGGGACTGGGGAAAAGCTTTTTTCCCCCTGTTTTCCCGGTTTTTTCCCCGGTTTTCCCCCCACTTTGGCGGCTCCCAGCGCGGGTGGATTCCGGATGGGATTGAAACGGGAATGAGCGCTGCTGGGGAGGCTCGTTTTCCAAGGAAAAATCCTAAAAATCCATCCCAGCCCCCCGGAGCAGAAGGGGAAAAGCCGCAGGCTCAGCTCCTGGAATTAAACTCCGCCTAAAGCCGCTCCTAACTCCTGTAACCCCGAGCGTTCCCGTTTTTCCAACGGGACAAACCTCAGAAAAGCTGGATTTAGGGAAAAGGGGGCTTCATTTGGGCGGGGGGGGTTCTTCCCCCCCCCCCCCAACATCTGATCCTTCGGGAAAATCCCGATGCCGGGAATCCCATCCCAGATCTCCATCCCTTCCCAGCTCCCTCCCGCTCCCGGCAAAACTTTTCCAAAGAGCCGCGTTAAGGTTCCTCCAGCGGCTTTTCCAAGCGATTCCCGCTTTTTGGGGGATCGGGATGGGCACTCACCGGGCAGGAGGCAGAGGGAACAGGCCAGGAGAATCCCGCTGGGAAAGGCCATGGAATCGCCGGCTGCCGCAATCCCCGCTGCCGAGCATCGGCGGGAGGCAGGACTGGCAGCTCCTGTCCCGAATCCCTTCCCTTATCCCAAGCTTTTCCCGGCTCCCTGACAGCGGGCGAGCACTGGGAGGGAGTGGGAGGGACGAGGGGAACTGGGAGGAGGGACAGCGGGAAAGGTTGGGAATGGGAACAGCCTCCTCCGGCCGCGGCACCCTTTAGGGAACGGCTTCCAGCTGGGAATTCCGAGCGGGAATCACAGCTGTGCCAGCCGGGAATTCCGAGCGGGAATCACAGCTGTGCCAGCCGGGAATTCCGACCTGGTCCTGCAGGAAAGAATGGGAATGGAGACGCCTTTTCCAGGCTGTGCCACTCTTTAGGGAACGGCTTCCAGCTGGGAATTCTGGCCTGGAATCGGAGCTGTGCCAGTCGGGAATTCCAACCTGGAATCCTGGGATGAGGTCCCGCAGGAAAGGATGGGAATGGGGACGCCTTTTCCAATCCGTGCCACCCTTCAGGGAACGGCTTCCAGCTGGGAATTCTGGCCTGGAATCAGAGCTGTGCCAGCCGGGAATTCCAACCTGGAATCCCGGGCCCCTCCCGGTGGGATCCCACCTTGGTGGGGTTGGCTTCACGGGGACACTGGTGGCTGCGGGTGGCACCTCCGGGGCTGGCACCTGCACTGGGATGGTGCCACCCTCAGCTCGGTGCCACCCCTGCCCAGCTGTCACCTCCCCTTGGGTGTCACCTCCACGGATTGTCACCTCTGCCGTGTGCCACCCCCAGCTCGGTGCCACCTTCACTGGGTGCCACCCCTGCCCAGGTGCCACCTCCCTTCAGTGCCATCTCCACTTGGATGCCACCCCCAGCCGGGTGTCACCTCCACTGGGTGCCACCTCTGCCGCGTGCCACCCCCAGCTCGGTGTCACCTCCACGTGGCTGCCACCCCTGCCCAGGTGTCACCTCTCTTTGGGTGCCCCCTCCACTTGGGTGCCACTTCTGCTGGGTGCCGCCTCCACAGGGATGGCAGCTCCACTGGGTGCCACCTCCCTTTGGGTGTCACCTCTCTTTGGGTGCCACCTCCACTGGGTGTCACCTCCACTGGGTGTCACCTCCCTTTGGGTGCCACCTCCCTTTGGGTGCCACCTCCCTTTGGGTGCCACCTCCCTTTGGGTGCCACCCCTGCCCAGGTGCCACCTCTGCTGGGAAACGAGGGGGGAAAACTGGGAGGGAGGGGAGGGAAACTGGGGAAAAAAAGGGGGAAACTGGGCGGGAAAAAAGGGGGAAAACTGGAGAAGGGAGGGGGAAAACCTGGGAGAGAGGGGGGGGAAGTAGGGAAAAAAAAGGGAGGAAAACTGGGAGAGAGGTAGGGATAAACTGGGATGGGGGAGGAAACTGGGAAGGGAGGGAAACTGGGAGGAAAAGGGGGGAAGGAAACTGGGAGGAAAAGGGGGGAAAAAAACTGGGAGAGAGAGTGGGAAAAACTGAGAGAGAGGAGAGGGGGAAACAGGGAGAGAGGGGGAAAACTGGGAGGGGGGAATTGGGGAAAAAAGGGGGGGAAGTGGGGGGAAAAAGGAGGAAAAATTGGGAAAAAAAGGAGGGGGAACAGTGGGAAAAAATGGGGGGAAGCGCGGAAAAAAAAGGGGGGGAAAGATTGGGAAAAAAGGGGGGGAAGACTGGGAAAAAAGGTGGGTGGGGAATGTGAGAAAGAGGGGGTGAAATCTGGGAGAGAGTGGGGGAAAACTGGGAATGTTTCATCCCAGAGAGTGAGTTCAGCTGGATGCAGAGCTAGGAATGGCTTATGCCATTCCCAAAGGGAAGATCCCGTGTCTTCCCGAGATGAAAATCCTTGGATGACTCCTGAAAAACCCGGGAGAAGAAGGAGGCTGCTCCGGCCGTGCCCTCCCAGCAGGAGCGCGGCTGAGCCCTGGATCCGGGAGAAGGCTCTGCCTGGAAAAACCTACGGATAACGGGAATTAGTCATGGAATCATGGAATGCTTTGGGCTGGGAGCTCATCCCATTCCAATCCCTCTCCATGGGCAGGAATGGTGCCCACAAATCCCTGGATCCCGATGGCAGCTCCTCCAAATCCCACAGGATTTTGTGCTTCCACCTCCCCCCTTCCTGACCTTCCTTCCCGACTTTTTGGGATCCATTCCCGGGAGGTTTTCCCACGTCCAGGCTCGTTTTTTCCAGGCTCCAGCTGTTCCCGCGGCAGCTCCTTGATCCCGACCTTTGGGAGGCGTCCGGCCTTGGATGCGGCTGCCTCGGGAGTTTGGGAAGAGCAAGGCTGGAAACCAGGAATGTAAACACAGGCTGGGAATGACAACAATTCCCAAATTCCCAGATTTCAGTGCAAGAAGAGCCGGGGGGGGAGTGCAGGGATTTTATCCTGATCTGGATGCTGCTCCCAGGGAGCTTTTCCCACTTTCCAGGGAAGGATGGAGGCTCAGGAACACCAAAACCCGCTCCAGACCTGGGTTTGGGATCGGGATTTGTCCCTCTGGATACCAGGGAGCGGCTCCAAGCCGGAGCACGTGGATCCCTCATTCCCGATCCAGCGGCTCCGCTGAGCTCAGAGCTCCGGAGAATTGGTCCAAAAAAAAAAAAGTTGGAAGCAGAATTCCAGCCTCTCCCACACTGGCAGCTCTTAAAGGAAAACTCATTGAAAACAAGGAATTTCGGGATGAGTTTTCCATGGAATTCACTCCCTCACGTGACACCACAGGTGCCACCAGCGGGACAAACCTCTCTGGAATCCCACCTGGAATTCTCCGTGGATCAGCCTGGAATGGCTTTCCCTGGATGCAGAAAAATTCAGAGCTTTTCCAGGCCAAATTCCTGCTCCGGAGGATCTGTGGGATGCCCCAAACCCTTGGAGCACCTGGCCCCACCTCCAACCCCTTTAATTAACGGCTCCTAATTAGCACTGGCAGCTTAATGAGCTCATTTGCATACGCAGCCACAGCTGCAGCTCCAAAGGGGCCCCAAAAACTGGGATGATCCCAAAGGATTCCTGGAAAAGGGACAGGGGGACTGTGAGGGGAGGAGGGGCCAGGGGGAAACCCCTGGGATGGATCCTGGGATCTGCTCCTGGAATTCTGGGATGGATCCTGGGTGTAGCTCCCCCAAAATGTCGGGATGGATCCTGGGATCTGCTCCTGAAATTCTGGGATGGATCCTGGGATCAGCCCCAAAATTCTGGGGTGAGTTCTGGGATCAGCTCCCAAAATTCTGGGATGGATCCTGGGATCTGCTCCCCAAAAATTATGGGTGGATCCTGGCATCAGCTCCCCAAAATTCTGGGATGGATCCTGAGATTATCCTCCCAAAATTCTGGGATGGATCCTGGGTTTAGCCCCTCCAAATTAAGGGGTGGATCCGGGGATCTGCTCCCAAAGTTCTGGGGTGGATCCTGGGATGATCCTCCCAAAGCACTGGGATGGATCCTGGGATCAGCTCCCAAAATTCTGGGATTTATCCTGGGATCAGTCCCCAGAATTCTGCAGTGATCTCTGGGATCAGCCCCCAGAATTCTGGGATGGCTCCCGGCAGATGGGGGGTCCAAATTTTGGGAATACTGGCAGGAATGAGGAGCTCTGGGGGGCTCCCATCAGCTGCTCCTCCACGGCCCTTTCCAATCCCTGCTCCCATTCCTGGGAATTGTGGGAATCCTTGGCTTACAGGGAGACCCTGAGGGGGCCTGGTGCCTCCGTCCCTGCTCCCTGTCACCCCACGGAAATTCGGGAATGCTCCTGGAGCGAGGGGAGAAGGAGCAGCCGGGCCAGAGGTGTCGGGTTCTCCTTTAAAATTCCCGTTGGAGCCAAGTCCGAACTCATCCATCAAACATCGGAGTCCAGGCATGGAAAACGCTCCTTAAATTCCCTGGGCTGGCTTCCCGCAGCCCCGGATTCCTGCCAGGAGCCCTTTTCCATGCCCCACTCCCGCTGGTTTCCGAGATGCCACCGGATCCCGCGGTTTCCAAACTCGGCTTTCCCCCAGCAGACGGGAATGGGGCAGCCGGAAATCCAGGCTCCGTTTCCATGGAATTCCAGATCCATCCCGGAGCCAGGCTGAGGAAGGGATGGGGAATAAGATCTCTGTGCAATTCCAGAGGCTCAGGTGGGATTCCCGCCGGATTCCTGCCCTCATTCCCATTCCACCGGCCACCGCTCCCTGTGGGAGATTAATTATGGGATGTGAAAACTCTGGGAATTTCCTGGAAGCTCCCGCAGCTCAGGGAGCCCCTGGGATCCAAACGCTCGGATTGGGAACATCCCTGATAAACCCAGATGTTCCCACAGGGTTTTATCCCAAAAATCCATCCCACTTTTCCCTCGATTCCTTGAGCTTTATCCATCGGCATTGGAAAGAGAGAGGAATTCCGCAGGAGAAATCCAGGGATCACCATAACTCTGAGTCCGTGGAGGATGTTGGGAGAATTTTGGGAAAACGTTGGATTTGGGGAATGGGGACGGAGCAGAGCCGCTCCCACGGGGAGATTCCCACCTCGGCCCGTCTGGATTCCATGGGAATTTTGTAACCACCTTGGATTTTCCCTTTTATCCCTTGTTTAAACCCCTCCTGCCCGGCTTTCCCGGGATCCCACAGGCTCCTCCTCCTCCTCCTCCATCCCTTGGCTTTCCCACTTCAAAATAAATCCGGATGGGCAAAAAAGAAGGAAGTTGGAATAGGCACCAAAACTTATGGAATCCTGGAATGGTTTGGGTGGGAAGGGACCTGAAACCGCTCCCATTCCATGGGCAGGGACAATTCCCACTATTCCAGGCTGCTCCAAGCCTCATCCAGCCTGGCCTTGGACACTCAAATCCCAAATATTCCTCTCTTTCCCTCCAGAATCTCTTCCCTGGATCTCTGCCTTCCTCTCATCCTCTCCCGAGCTTTTCCCAACCTATGGAATCCACGCTTCATCCACAGATTCCATTCCCAGGGATCCCCAATCCTGGTGGTCTCCTGGGGATTGGAAGCCTTGGAGATGGGAATTTCAGCTCCCAGTTCCATTTCCCGAGCCTTTGGAAGTGATTTCCCACTGGGAAGAGTTTCTTTCCCAAATCCACACTTCCCAGGGATCCCAAATCCTGGTGGTCTCCTGGGGATTGGAAGCCAAGACACCACTTGGAGATGGGAATTTCAGTTCCCAGTTCCATCTCCTTTTCCTTTGGAAGTGCTTTCCCACTGGGAAAAGCTTCTCCCTCAAATCCACACTTCCCAGGGATTCCCAGTCCTTGTGGACTCCTGGGGATTGGAAGCCTTGGAGATGGGAATTTCAGCTCCCAGCTCTCTCTCCTGAACCTTTGGAAGCGCTTTCCCACCGGGAGGAGCTGCCTCATCCCGATCCTTTCTCCCGCTGGAATGTGCTCCACATTCACTTCATACTTGGAATGAGTAAAAGCGGCTCCAGATTCCCCTCCCTGCGAAAAGCGGGATCTTTTCCAGGGATAATGGGAAGCAGATGCCGGCGGCAGAGGGAAGCGGCAGCAGACGGAGCCGTTTGTTCCCGCTGCCGGCGGTTGGAAACGGAATCTTCTCCCTTCCAATCCCGAGATTCGGGTTCTCCGTGCGCTGCCGGCACCAGGTATTGTTATTCCAGAGGAACTCTCATCCAAAGGGATGAACGCCCGGCCCTGGACTTCTCCATAAATTATCCGCTCCGGAATGCAAACATGCGGCTCCCAGTAATTGGCGGCTGCGGCGGCTCCGGGATATTCCAGGACACTCCGGGTGCTGTATCCATGGCGTTCCCATTGCTCTGTAATTGTGGGCAGAGCCAGGGATGTGCCGGATTCGGCCACGCGGCTCCGGCAGCGACGGGAATGTCCCGGAACTGGAACCCCTGGATGGGCCACGGCAGCAGCTCCGGGGGTTTTTCCCTAAGGATAAGGTTTTGCCAAGGAGGATCGTCCATCCGTCATTTCAGAGGGAATGCTGGCGCTGAGGAAAAGCTGGAGCACCTGGAATTGTCCCACCAGTCCCTGGGGGTCGGGATCGTGGGGGCTACGGGAACTCCATGAAAGATTGGGATCACCACATCTGATGGAAAGATTGGGATCGTGTCCCATGGAAAGACTGGGATAAGTGTGTCCGATGGAAAGACTGGGATCACCATATCCAGTGGAAAGATTGGGATCACTACATCCAGTGGAAAGATTGGGATTGCCACGTCTGATGGAAAGATTGGGACAACCATGTCCCATGGAAAGACTGGGATCACCACATCCGATGGAAAATTTGGATCTCCATGTCTGATGGAAAGACTGGGATCGTGTCCCATGGAAAGATCGGGATCACCACATCCGATGGCCGGGTGGGTCGCAGTCAGTCCCTGCAGTGCTCCGGTGTGGATGGATCCTAGCCATTCCCAAGCCTGGAGCGTTCCCATCTCCCAGCCATTCCCAAGCCTGGAGCGTTCCCATCTCCCAGCCAGTTTCCATCTCCCATCCATCCGGATGCCCCTGGAGCCGGAGATTTGGGGCCGGAGCTGCATCCCTGGAGCGAATCCATCCCGACCCTGCATCCCAGCTCCAGGATTCTCCGGGAACACAGCAATTCCATGTCCCAGCAGCTTCTCCCATGCCTTGGGATGAGTCTTCCCTAGATTTCCATCCAAGGAAGCGTTAAGCTCATCCTTGGAGCTCGGGAAGCCAAGGAATGAGGAAGGGGCTGAGGAAGCCTCTCCGTCCTTGGATTCGGGATGGGCTGGATGAGATTTTTCCCAGGAGTTTTCCCTGAGCCGGGTGATGTCCGGTGCTGATCCCAACCCCTGAACGCTCTTCCCACATTCCCAGGCTCCAATTTTCCCGCTGATTTAATTGCTCGCATCCAGCCCAGCAAGGAAACTCCGGGATAAGCCCAGGGATGGGATGAGGAAGGATGGAAAATTGTCCACGGTGGGCTCCAGATGCGGTGAGGGGGGTGGAAAACGGGAACCCCCAAACCGGATTTTGGGAATGGTTTTGTTCCTTATCCCGGCTCAGGTCCCTAATCCTGAATTTCTATGGAATTCCGCTCATCCCAAGGGATGCGCGCTGTCCTCGTGCCGTGCGCGCTCCCGGCGAGATTCCCATTCCCAAGGATTTCCGCAGCGATTCCCTCCCGGCAGCGCCAGGAGAGGGAGCCCGAGCTGCTCCCGGCTCCAGGAATTCTCCGCTCCAGGGATTCTCCGCTCCAAGGATTCTCCGCTCCGCGAGGCCGCATCCAGCGGGATCCGCTCTTCCCATATCCCGGGACACGGCGCGGGTCGGGAATTCCCGCTCCCGGCAGCCGGGACTCTGCTCCACAGCTCTGGGAATGGGATTGACTGGGAATGGGATTGACTGGGAATGGGGCAGCCTGGGAATGGGATTGCCTGGGAATGGGGCAGCCTGGATCCAGTCCCTCTGGAGCATTCCCGTCGGCCTTCCTGTGGGAATCCTCCTGGGCTGTGGGAGACACATTCCAGAGGGCACCGGGACCAATCCAGATGTTTGGTGCTGCTGGGAATTCTGGGATCTCTGATGCCAATGGGGATGCAGGGATGCCAGTGGGAATTCAGGGATGCTGCTGGGAATTCCGGGATCTCTGATGCCAATGGGGATGCAGGGATGCCAGTGGGAATTCAGGGATGCTGCTGGGAATTCCGGGATCTCTGGTGCTGCTGGGAATTCAGGGATGCTGCTGGGAATTCCAGGATCTCTGGTGCTGCTGGGAATTCAGGGATGCTGCTGGGAATTCCAGGATGCCGATGGAGAAGCAGCTGCAGCTGGAGGAGGCCGGGACACAGCTCCCGGATCCCGCTCGGCACCAGCAGGAGATCGGAACTCCGGGAACTCTTTCCAGGTGCGGAGCATCCCATTTTCCGGGATCTGCAGTGGGACCGTGGATGTTCTCCGTGCGGGTCTCCAACAAAGCTCTCTCCAAGAAAGCAGATCCAGTTGGGATCCCAGCAAACATTCCAAGCCGAACCCGAGGCACAAAATCTCTGGGATCTGTCACTGCCATCGTTTGGATCCCAAATGGAATCAAATCCTCCCCAGTCTTCCCAAAGCTGGGATTTGGGATTGCTGGGCTGTCCTGGTGGAGCCGGAGCTTTTTGAGGAATTCCCTCAGGGAAGGGAATTATCCCACGTTTGGCAGGACCAGCAAATTCCCAAAAATTCCCACCCCATCCAGAGCTGGGCCCCCAGCATTCCCGCTTTTCCCAGCTTGGATGTGGGGCTCCCTCAGCTTTCCCTACTCCCAGCCCCTTTCCCAACATTTCCAGGCTCCTCCCGAGCCGCACTTGGGAAGTGGGAGATGCTGGGATTTACCACAACGTGGAAAATCCGGATCCATCCAGCAGCAGCACCAGATTCCCGGGATCCTCCCAGCTCCAGGCGCCTTCCCACAGCTTTCCCTTCCCATCCTTACCTTTTCCAGCTATCCCAGCTCAGCTCCCAGCGAGTTTTCCCAAGTTCATTGGGGCTGATTCATTCCAGCGGCTCCAGGAGGCTCCGGGTGCTGCCGCTTCCCCCTCTGGAATGAGGCAGCCGGCACGCGGAGCTCCTCCAAGGCTTTGAAAAAAACGGGATTCTCCTCCTCCGGCTTATCCAGGCCTGGATATTCCCTGTCCTGAGCTCTGCTTCATTCCAAGCATCCTCTCGTTCCGCACGGATCCTTCTGATCCAGCCCAGCTCCCGGGAAAAGGGGGCTTCTTCGGGAAAAGGTCACGGCTGGGTGGGTCGGGATTTAGAGCCGGCTGATGTCATTAATTCCCGTTAATTGCATTAACCTTTCCCACATTTTCCAGCCCAGCCCACGTGGTTTATCCTTAAAAATAGACGATTTTCATGGAATATCTGGGATTTTTATTCCCCTCGTTCTCAGATCCATTGGGTTTTTTACAGGGAAGCTCAGCCCTGGAATAAAACTCATCTTCCATAGGATTCTTGGCTGAATAATCTCTTTAGGAAAAGGAAATCCTTGGTTTCTGGGTAGTGGTTTTCTCCCAGGAAAACTGGGAATGCCTTTGGAATTGGCTTTGAAATAAATGGAATTAACTGGGACAACATCTAATCCCGGAGAATTCCAGGCCTGGGCTCCTGTAGCCTGGTTTCATTCCCTGGAAACAAGGAGCTCAAATGTTCTTTCTTTTCCCTAAATATTTATTCCCTCATCTGCAGTCCTGGGAATATTTAAATACGGGAGAAAATTCCTGGATTTGGGGCCAGAGATGGGTGCCAGGGGCGCTCCTCGATTTATTTCCTTCCTATTCGAATTCCCTAAATTACCTGGAATTTGTTTGGAATCGGTGCCACCAGGAGCGGGATTTCCTTGGTGGGGAGATGGGAATTGGGATGAAATTCCCCGGGATTTATTCCCTTGGTGGCAGCTCTTTGGGGCCTGGGTTTTGGGGTTCTTTGGGAACGTGAGGGGACATCGGCGTCCCAAATGATTCCGAGCGTCCCTTCCAGCTAGGCCTGGAAAACGGAGCTGCCAGCCCTGCCGGTAATAAAAACGGGGAGAAAGCTCCTTTTCCATGCGGATGGATCCTTCTGGATGCTGGGATAGACAGGAATACCTGAATATCCACGGATTAGACCGGTTTCTATGGAATATCCATCCCCCTGGATGGCTGGAAGCGGCCGAGGCCGGGGCTGGGCTGGTGGAAGCGGCGCTGCCGTGGCAGGGCCGGGGTGGGATGGGCTTTACGCTCCTTCCCAGCTCAGCATTCCAGGGTTTTCCGGGAGCTATCGGGACATGTCACCACAGCGGAGAATCATCGCCGGCACCGCGCCTTCCTCTCCGGCCTCGCCGGCGGCGGAGCCGAGCCCTGCCGGGATGGGCGCCCCGGGGCACCGGGGTGCAAAGGGTTAAAGCGGCACCGGGGTGCAAAGGGTTAAAGCGGCACCGGGGCCGGCACCGAACCGGGGCTCCCAAAGGGTTAAAGCGGCCCCGGGGCCGGCACCGAACCGGGGCTCCCAAAGGGTTAAAGCGGCCCCGGGGCCGGCACCGAACCGGGGCTCCCAAACGGTTACAGCGGCACCGGGGTGCAAAGGGTTAAAGCGGCACCGGGGCCGGGACCGAACCGGGGCTGCCAAAGGGTTAAAGCGGCCCCAGGAAGCCGGCACCGAACCGGGGTTGCCAAGGGTTACAGCGGCACGGGGGCCGGGACCGAACCGGGGCTCGCAAAGGGTTCCAGCGGCCCCGGGGAGCGGCCCCGGGGCTCGCAAAGGGTTACAGCGGCGCGGGCCGGGCCGGGCCGGGCCCCCCCGCGCGGGGCCGCTCCCCGGGGGCGGTGCGGGGCTGACATCACGGCCCCGCCGCGCCGAGCACCGGCCGAGCTGCGGGCAGCGCTTCTCGCTCGGCAGCGGGCACAGCCCGGCCTCCGCCTCCTCCGCCTCCGCCTCCTCCTCCTCTTCTCCTTCTCCTCCTTCTCCTTCTGCTCCTTCTCCTCCTTCTCCTCCTTCTCCTCCTTCTCCTCCTTCTCCTCCTTCTCCTCCTTCTCCTTCTCCTCCTTCTCCTCCTTCTCCGCCCGCTCCGGCTCCCTCCCGCCGCCGCCGCGCCAGCCGCATGACTGTCCCCAAGGTAAGGACCTGCCCTCCGCCGCCGCCCCCCCGCCGGCCGCAGGTGCCGCGCAGCCCGGCCCGCCCCGGCCGTTCCCCGCTCCCGGCCGAGCCTCTCCCGCTTTTCCTCTCCCCGATTCCCGGGATTCGCTCGTGGCCGAGCCCCTCCCGCGGCCGCGGCCGCTCCGGCCCCGCAGCTCTGCTGCAGTTTTAACCCTTGGAGGGGGCGGCGGCGCGGGGGGAGCACCGGAGGGGGGCGGGGGGTGGAGACCCCCTGACGCCGAAGCGAGCGGCGCTGCGACCCCGAACCGAGCATCCCCCGAACCGCGCATCCCCCAAACCGAGCATCCCCCAAACCGAGCATCCCCCCAAACCGAGCATCCCCCGGATCCAGCATCCCCCAAATCCCTCATCCCCCCCGGGTCGAGCATCTCTCGGATCAAGCATCCCCCACATCCCTCATCCCCCCAAGCCGAGCATCCCCCAAACCGAGCATCCCCCGAACCCAGCATCCCCCGAACCACGCATCCCCCGGATGGAGCATCCCCCGGATCGAGCATCCCCTGGATCCCTCATCCCCCAAATCCCTCATCCCCCCAAACCGAGCATCCTCCAAACCCAGCGTCCCCCGAATCGAGCATCCCCCCCAAACCCAGCATCCCCCAAACCCCTCAGCCCCCAAACCGAGCATCCCCTGGATTGAGCATCCCCCAAACCGAGCATCCCCCCCAAACCCAGCATCCCCTGAACCGAGCATCCCCCGAACCCCTCTTCCCCCCCAAACTGAGCATCCCCCAAATCCAGGATCCCCCCAAACCCAGCATCCCCCAAACCGAGCATCCCCCCCAAACTGAGCATCCCCCAAATCCAGCATCCCTCAAACTCAGCATCCCCCAAACCCCTCACCCCCCAAACCGAGCATCCTCCGAATCCCTCATCCCCCAAATCCCTCATCCCCCCAAACCGAGCATCCCTCAAACCCCTCAGCCCCCAAATCCCTCATCCCCCACACCCCTCCCTGAGTCACTTCCCAGCTTCCCAGACCTCCACAGGTGGCTGGAATGGCTCGGAAAACCTCGGGAATGACACTGGGGGGATTTGGGATTAAGGAGCCGAACAGGGGGAGCTCGGTGGGAGGAGGGGCGGGGCGTGCGGAGCCCCCAAATCCATCCCGGAGCATTCCCGGCGCGGCTCTCCTGGATTCCTGTGGAGCAGGGAAGGTTGGGAAAAGGAAACCTGGGAAAAGCCCGGGTGGGGTCACCAACCTTTGGGATCGCTGGGGGTTGGGAGCAGGGATAAGGAGCCGGTGGAATCCGGAAAGGGAAGATCCCTGTTCCAACGCTCTTCCCATCCCGCGATCCCTCGGAGCTGATCCCGCTCTCCCATCCCATGGCCGAGGTTGTGCCCCGGAGCGATCCAGAGGCCCTGGATCCTGCTGGATTTGGTGACACGGAACAAAGGGGGCAATTCCAGACCGGGAATCCGTGGGATATGGGAGCGGAGAGCTCCAAGCCTGGGCCAGTTCCAGACTGGGAATCCGTGGGATTTGGGAGCAGAGAGCTCCAAGCCTGTCCCATCCTGAGGGTGTGGCACAGCTCTGGGAGTCACCAGACATTCCAGGGAAGCAGCCTCGGGAAAGGTCATGGAGCGGGAAGGGTCTGGAATGGCCTCAGTGGGATCTGGGAATGGGATGGATGAGCCCGGGAAGCGCTGGGATGTGACACGGATTGGGACAGGCCGGGATATTGGGAATGACATCGGTTTGGGGCACTCGGAGTGGGAGCCAAGGGGACCGGAGCCGATCCCTCTCCAAATCCTGGAATGGGATGTGGGAATGTCCAGATAAGCCCATGCTGGTGGCTCCCAGGGAAAACAGGGAGAATCCCTCTTTTCCCCATCTTTTTCCTTTGGAAAAAACTTGTGGGATGTGACCAGTGCTGCCTTGGGGGTTGGGTATTCCCAGAATTCCCAATCCATGCCAGCATCCCGGGAAAAGTGTGTTCCCAGCAATCCTGGGGAGGGATGGATGAGCAGGCCGGAATTTGGGTTATAAAAACTGCAATTGGGATGAAATATTCCCAAATTCCCAGATATCCAGGGGCACGGTTGGAAGCCAGGCTGGGAATTTGTAGCTCTCATTCCCAAGGTTTTTTTGGAGTGGGAACGAATTTATCCGGGAAAAAGGTGCCAGGGAAAGTCCCTGCAGCAGGATGGGAATTCCCTGTTGATTTTCAGGGAAAGCAACCGGAAAAGTTTTCCATCATCTGTCCCAAAATTCCCTCTGTTAGATCCAAGCTCTCCCTATGGATCTGATCTCCTGCAACGTGGATTGATGAAATCCAAAGGAATTCCAGGTGCAGATTCCTGACCTGGCACAGAATCGATTCCGGGGCTTTTCCAGGCAAAACTGGGCCACGGATCCCAGTCCCCCGACATTCCCTGGATGTGGAGAGGGAAAAGGGAAGCGGCACGAGGAGCTGGGGGAGGGGAGAGGCTTTTCCGGGAAGTGTTTGGCTCTCGGGAGTTTCTCAGGAAAAGCTGATCCGAAGCTGCGGGAATGGTGGGATTTGGGGATGGGAATTGTTCCCACAGCCAGGCAGGAAAAGGGGGAGCTCCAGGGAATTCCTGGATCCGCATCCTGCCCCAGCTCCCGGCCTTATCTGGGACAGGCATTCGGGATTCTCCTCCCACGCCGGGGCCGCTTCCCAGGCGGAGCTGGAAATCATGGATAGGCTTTTCCGAACGTTGTAAATATTCCCGAGCAATTCGTCCTTGGAGGGAAATCCAGCTGAAAATTGGGAGCAGGGAATGAAAGCCGGGCAGAGCCATCCCGAGGCACAGAAAGCTTTTCCCGGGATGTGGGGGCTGGGAAAAGCCTTGGAGGGGGCTGGAATATCTGCTGGATCCATCCCTGTCCCGATCCACCCCCTCCCTTCCCACGGGAAGGAGCAGCCGGAGCCGCAGCTCGGCCCGGATCCCGCTCCTGGGGGAGTTTGGGAGCAGGGAATTAAAAATAGGATGGAGCTGGATCCATGGGAATGCTGGGAGAGCCCACGCCTCACCCAGAATTCCGGGATGGATCCTGGGATGGATCCTGGGATCTGCTCCCCCAAAATGCTGCAGTGAGCCATGGGATCTGCTCCCAAATTCTGGGATGGATCCTGGGATCAACCTCCAAAAATTCTGGGGTGAATCCTGGGATGTATTCCCAGATTCTGGGGTGAGTTCTGGGATCTGCCCCAAAAATTCTGGGATGGATCCAAGAATTTACCTCCAAAACCTGCAGTGAGCTCTGGGATCAACCCCCCAAAATTCTGGGATGGATCCTGGGATCAACCCCCCCAAATTCTGGGATTTATCCTGGGATCAGCCCCCAAAATGCTGCAGTGAGCTCTGGGATCAACCCCAAAAATTCTGGAATGGATCCTGGGAATAGTCCCCAAATTCTGGGATGGATCCTGGGATCTGCCCCAAAAATTCTGGGATGGATCCAGGAATTTACCTCCAAAACCTGCAGTGAGCTCTGGGATAAACCCCCCAAAATTCTGGGATGGATCCTGGGATCAGCCCCCAAATTCTGGGATTTATCCTGGGATCAGCCCCCAGAATGCTGCACTGGGCTCTGGGAGCTGCCCAAATTCCCTGGAATCATGGCATGGATACCATGGAATGGCCACTCCAGCTTTTTTTTCCAGCTTCCAGCTGGGAAGATCTGTAGGAATCCGGGATAATTCATCCGTGCTGTGGAGTCCAGTTTGGTCTCTGTGCCTTGGGAAGGGAAACCATCCCAAATGTTGGGAATTCCTCCATGGAATTAGCCTGGATAACTCTGCCGTGCCCTGGGAAGCAGCAGGAGCGGGAAGCCGATGGAAGCAGGATTTCAGGGAGAAGGGATGAGCCAGGATGGGGGACGGAAACGGGAGGAAAGAGATTCCTTTGGCCATGGAAATGGTACCGGGATCATTGGGAATGTCCAAGTGGGAATATCCAATGGGAATATCCAATGGGAATATCCAAGTGGGAATTCTGCAGTCAGGGAGGGGACGGAGAATTCCACCTTGGATCGGGGCAGGAGCTGTTGGTGCTCCCAACTCCCATTCCAGAGGCTGCTCCCAAATCCCGGAATAAATCAGTGGGGTCTGGGGGCGTGGGAATTCTGGGAAGAGGGGTTTGAAATGAGTGGAATTTTTTCCCGAAAAACGCTGTTGAAAGGAGGAACATTCCATGCGGGAATGATCCCACGGCTCCTCTGGCTTTAAGTGCCAAAATCATGGAGCCGAAGGAATGGGAACGGCTCATCCTGGGAGTGCAGCAAGGAAACGGAGCCAAACCCAAATTCCAGAGAGGAAATTCCAACTATTCCGCATCGGGATCAAACCAATGATGCCCTACGGAACTTCTCCGTGGCTGGGAGGTCGGAACACCGGGATATTCCCGGTGGGAAGTCCCGGTGTCCTCTGCCACCTTGGAAGGGCAGATTTAGCGGCCGGAGCAAATGCTGATCCATGGAAAAGCTGATACCGGATCAATCCGTCGGAAGCTCGATGGAATCGCTGTGGTAGCAGGGAATTGGGATTGGGAGAACATGGATTGATTTCCCGGGAATGCGGAGGGAAGGCTTCTCCGGGGGTTGCTAAAAATGGATTGGATGGAGCAGCCTGGCCTTGAGAATTCCAAATATCCAGAGGGGCTCCAGGAGAGCTGGAGAGGGATTTGGGATAAGGGATTGAGGGGCAGGACACAGGGAACGGCTTCCCACTGGGAAAGGGGAGATTTAGATGGATACTGGGAAGGAATTCCTGGCTGGGAGGATGGGAGGGGCTGGGCTGGAATTCCCAGAGCAGCTGTGGCTGCCCCTGGATCCCTGGAAGTGTCCAAGGCCAGGTTGGAACAGCCTGGGATAGTGATGGAGAGAATCCATGGAAAGTGGGAAATAGGAATTTCCTGCCTCATTGTCCCTTCCCTTCCCTCCCCTTCCCTTCCCCTCCCCTCCCTCCCCTTCCCTTCCCTTCCCTTCCCTTCCCTTCCCTTCCCTTCCCTTCCCTTCCCTTCCCTTCCCTTCCCTTCCCTTCCCTTCCCTTCCCTTCCCTTCCCTTCCCTTCCCTTCCCTTCCCTTCCCTTCCCTTCCCTTCCCTTCCCTTCCCTTCCCTGTCCTTCCCTTCCCTTCCCTTCCCTTCCCTTCCCTTCCCTTCCCTTCCCTTCCCTTCCCTCATTCCCGAATTGTCCCTAAAGCCTGGGAAAAGCCCGGATGGGGTCACCAATCTTTGGGATCGCTGGGGGTTGGGAACAGGGCTGAGGAGCCATTGGAGCCTGGAACGGGAAGATCCCTGTTCCAAGGAATATTCCCCTCATCCAAGGCAACTCCGGCCCTCGGCTGTTTAATGAGTTTTAATTGGGATTCCGTGGAATTAATTGGGATTCAATGGAATTAATTGGGGTCGTTAACGGGGCCTGGCGGGATGGCCGCGATCCGTAACTCACACCCAGCCCGGCCGGGCCATTCATTCCCACCCCCCCTTCCCGCTCCTTTCCATGGAATTTTATCCAACGATGAATAGTCCCATTCATCCCGCAGCTCCGAGGAGCCCAATCCCGGATTCCTATCTCCCGAGTCATTCCCTAAATCTGGCAGCGGGGTGGGGAGGGGGGGGAATCTCCGGATGGAGGCAGCTGCTCCCGTGCCCCCCAAATCCGCGGATCCCGGCGTTCCCGGAGCCGTGCCAAGCGCCGCTCCCAGAAATCCCGCGCTCCTTTGTTCGCGGCAGAGCCGCTGGCAAAGGCTGCGGATCTCCGGCTGGAATGGGGCCGGGAGCCTCCGGCAGCGCCGGGAAAAGCTCCGGGAGCGGAATTCCTGGGAGAGGCCGTGCCAGGGAAGGGCTGGAAGAGGGCAAGGTGTTGTCGGAGCGGAAAAATCGGGATGAATCGGGATAAATAGGGATCAACCCTCGGGATCCGAGCCCAGATTGGGGTGTGGCCGTGGGAAATGCGGTTTGATGGGAAATGTGGGAATTCTGGGAATGGTGACAGCCACATCCCTGCATCCATGAGGTTTTCCAGCCGATTGCTCCAAGCTCACCTAAAAGCCAAGGAATTTCAGGATCGGGAATTTCAGGAGCTGTGTGTGTCCTCCCTGTGGATATGGAATAATTCCCATGGATGAGCCCCTGGCTCAGTTGCGCTCATTCCAATGGGAAAAGCGGCTTTTCCCCCTTTCTGACTTCCCGAAAACCCCCTCAAGCTGGGAAAAAGCCTGGAATATTTATTCCCCTCAGGGAAACGTAATTCCACGGAGCTCAGCCCCATCCCGATGGGATTCCGACCTGGAATTTCCCCTCTGGGAATGGTGGTTTCTCCCAGCACCACCTGCCGTGCAAATCCCAACAAACTGGGCCTTATGGAAAAATCCTTCTGTCACAAAATGTCGGGAAGAGCCGCACTCCAGCAAAATTCCCGGGAAGCTGCTGGGGAGTGGGCTGGGGACACGGGCAGGGATTGTTGTCATGGAGTTAATTCCGCTGGGATTTGGGAATGGGAATGGCCTCAAAGGCTGAGCCGCATCCCTGGAATGTCCAGGGAAAGCTTGGATGGGGCTTGGAGCAGCCTGGGATAGCGGGAAGTGTCCCTGCCCGTGGAATGGGATGGGATTTAAGGTCCCTTCCCACCCAAAGCATTCCAGGATTCCAGAATTCCATGGTTTCCAGGGATGCCGGTTGGTAAACCTGAACCATTGGGATGCTGGATGTGGATCCTTGTGGAGCCCAGCTCCTGGAACTCCGCTGGGGGCTGGAGTGAATCCCAACATCCTCCGGATCATTATCCCTGTTCCCCGGTTTTGGTGACTCCGCGGTTCCGGATCGATCCCGGTTGGAAATCGGGCCAGGCAGCAGCTCCCGGATCCAAAGGGTTTCCCTCTTTTCCAGGCTCCTGGAGCAGCCCCGATTCCCTGAGCTCCGTGTCCATCCCGGGGGATCCGGAGCAGAGCAGGGCAGGTGAGGATCCCGAGGGACCCGGAGAGGGATGGGAACATTCCCGGGATGCGCTGCCGTGCCCAGGGTGGGAATCTCCCATCCGCAGCCGCTCCCATCCCAAATTTCTCTGCTGGAAGCTGGGAATGCGCTTCCATGGCCGGAGGAGCGTTTTGTATCTGTAGGATTGCGGCAGCTTCCGTGGCTTTCCTCCCCGCATTTGACCCGTTATCCCAAAGAATCCCTGTGGATCAAATCCAGGGAATGCTCGGGAATGAGGGTGGGAGGAATGAATTAAGGAAATGATCCGAAATGCATGGAAAAATTGATCAGGGATGAGCATTCCCTGCTGGCTCATCCAGAGGGATCCCAGCTCCCGGTGGGATCACCCCAACCTCTGGAAAAGGGAATCGCTTGGGCCGCTCTGGTGTGAAGAGCGGAGAGCCCCGATTCCAGAGAAATCCAAGGAAAACCGCGGAAAAAAGCGGGATTTGAGGCACATCCCGAGGCAGGGGAGGGACATCGCGGCCGCTGCTCCGGCAGCTCCCGGCTTTGTGCCGGAATAACAAGGAAAACAAGGATAACAGCAAGGAAAACAAGGAAAACAAGGATAACAAGGATAACAAGGCTCCCTTGCCTTTCTCCGGAGGGTTCCGCTCATCCCGGGAGCCGGAGCACAAGGAAAGGCTTGTCCAGGCTCGCATTCCCGAGGGTTGGGAAGGGGGGTCGGTGCCTCCCGCATCCCGACCCGGCCATCCCGTGACCTTCAGCCTCCTGCGGCGCTTCCCGGGAAACGGGAATGTGCAGCCTGGAATATTGTCCGGATGCTGTTTGTTTTCCTTGCTCTTTTCTTTCGGGATTTGGCCTTTCTCGTTCCGTCGTTTCTGCCGGGAAAGTTTCACCCCCAGCCGGGAGAAACTTCCCGAAAAACCCCTGTGGTTTGGAAGGAGCCGGGATGGGAACGGAGCCGCCGGAGCTTCCTGTGGGATGCGGCACCGCGGGGTGCTCGTTCCCAGGAACAGCTGGAATGTTGGAGGTGGAAAGGGAGAGCGGTGGGAGCTGCTCCCTGGAGCGCTGTTCCCTGCTCTGGAGAAATCCTGGGATAAATCCATTTCCCTGGTTCATGTCCTGTGCAAAGCTGGGGCTTGGGAAGGGATTTGTCCCAGGTTATCCCAACATTTCTGCTCCCGGTGGATTTTTTCCTGCAATTTTTTGATCCTTTCCCACCCAGCATCTCCCGAAGGAATTTTTGCCCCGTGGGATCCATTTTCCCGACGATTCCATCCCTTGAATTCCCGCTTGAACGTGGCTTTTCCCCCTTTTTCCGATTGAAAAGCTGACTTTGGGAAAGGTTGGATTTATGGGATCTTCCCACGGGAGGCTTTTCCTTGGGATAGACCAGCCCTGCTTATTCTGCTCCCAACTGCTGGATCCCGGCTGGAAAATCCCGTTGGATCCAAGGATTTGGGATGGGATGTGAAAATCATTCCCATGGATGAGCCCCTGGCTCGGTCCCACTCATTCCAATGGGAAAAGCAGCTTTTCTGCCTCTCTGAATTCCCTAAAATCCCTTCGAGTCGGGAAAAAGCCTGGAATGTGTTTTTCCCTCAAGGAAACGTAATTCCAAGGAGCTGGAGGAGGGAAAATCCCGGGGGTGGTGCCCCAGGGCAGCTCCGGGGGCCGGGAATTCTTTGTTCTCCATCCGGAGCTTCCCGGGGTGGGAAGGACTCGGGAAACAGAGTGGGAGGAAAACTGGGCTCCTTTCCGGAATTTCTTCCAGAGAGAGGAATTTTGGGATTGTTCCCGGCACGTGGGGCCTGGGAAAGTTTGGTTTTCCTCCTCCAGAAGTTTTCCCGGAGGGAAAAGGATCCAAACTCGGCTCCCTGAGGGTGCCAGGGCTGATTTCCGCACCTTTCCGAGCATTCCGTGGTATCTGTGGGAATTTGGGAAGCAGTTCCAAGTGAGGGAAACTTTTCCAGCTGCTCCCTCACTGCATCCCAACTGAACCCGGATGGATTTGAAGGAATAACGAAGCTGGGAATGTCCCGCTGCCCACATTCCATGGATTCCAGTGCTATCCCAGGCTGCTCCGAGCCCCGTCCAACCTCACCTGGAACATCCCAGGGATCCAGGGGCAGCCACGGCTGCTCTGGGAATTCCAGCCCAGCCCCTCCCTGCTTTCCTAGGGAAGAATTCCTTCCCAATATCCCGTAATCCCACCTTTTCTCACCATAAATCCATGATTTTTATGGAATTACCTCTTCCTCTCGAAGGACTTGGGCGGCCGTGTGGAATTATCCCAACCCTGGGAGGAGGAGACGGGGTCGGAGCCACCAAAAATTCCCCGCTGGGGGTCGGACGGCGGCCCTGGGGAGCAGCAGGAAGGGGTCGGGTGTTTTCCCAGGAATTCCCGGGATTGTGAATGGAATGTTTTCCTTTCCCTCTCTGCACAGAGCTCTGGGCGAGTCCATGAGGGACCTGCACAAGTCTGAGGTGCTCGGCAGCAAGCGCGGCCTGGTGAGTGTCCCGAGCCGGCAATTCCCACACGGCTGGGACTAAATCCATGGAAAACGCATCCTGAGGCAGCCCAGAGCCCCCGCCAGGGGCCGGCTCCGCTCCGGAGATCCCTTGGAAGGAAGGGAATTCGCGTCATTCCCGGTGCTCATCCCGCGCTGCTTTGGGTTGGCCATCGGGGGGGCGAGGTGTCCATCCCGCGGCCAGGCTGGATCGGGAATTCCGGCCCCATGGTGAGGCTGGATTGGGAATTGTGGCCAGGCTGGATTGGGAATTCCAGCCCTGTGCTGAGGATGGGTTGGGAATTCCAGCCCCATGGTGAGGTTGGATTGGGAATTCCGACCCCATGGCAAGGCTGGATCGGGAATTCCGGCCCCATGGTGAGGTTGGATCGGGAATTCCAACCCCATGGCCAGGCTGGATTGGGAATTCCAATCCTGTGGCCAGGCTGGATTGGGAATTCCAGCCCTGTGGTGAGGTTGGATTGGGAATTCCAACCCCATGGCCAGGTTGGATTGGGAATTCCAGCCCCATGATGAGGTTGGATTGGGAATTCCAACCCCATGGCCAGGTTGGATTGGGAATTCCAATCCTGTGGCCAGGCTGGATTGGGAATTCCAGCCCCATGGCAAGGCTGGATTGGGAATCGTGGCCAGGCTGGATTGGGAATTCCAGCCCTGTGCTGAGGATGGGTTGGGAATTCCGGCCCCGTGGTGAGGTTGGATTGGGAATTCCGACCCCATGGCAAGGCTGGATCAGGAATTCCGGCCCTGTGGTGAGGTTGGATTGGGAATTCCAGCCCTGCAGTGAGGTTGGATCAGGAATTCCGGCCCCATGGTGAGACTGGATTGGGAATTCCAATCCTGTGGCCAGGCTGGATTGGGAATTCCAGTCCCATGGTGATCAGGAATTGATGTGGTGTGGTTGGATCAGGAATTCCAGCCCCATGGCCAGGCTGGATTGGGAATTGTGGCCAGGCTGGATTGGGAATTCCAGCCCTGTGGTGAGGATGGGTTGGGAATTCCGGCCCCGTGGTGAGGTTGGATTGGGAATTCCGACCCCATGGCCAGGCTGGATTGGGAATTCCGACCCCATGGCAAGGCTGGATCAGGAATTCCAGCCAGCTCCTGCTCCCGAGTTTTCCCCTCCCAATGGAAAGAATCCCTGGATTGGGATGGGGCGTGGCTTTGGCGTTCTGAGGTTTCCTAGCCTGGATTTAGGCTCTGGATATTGATCCCAAAAAATCCCCTGCCTCCAGCTGGGTGGGATCTGGGATCATCCCAAATCCGTTCCCAAATGGACCAAATCCTCTGGGATTTATTCCCTGAGGCTCCCAAATTCCCCCGGTCCTGCTGCTCCCAGGTGCAGATTCCCCGTGGAATCTGCTGGGAATCTGGGATCACGGCTCCATCCCGGGAATCCCCCAGGACTGTGGCCCGGCAGCGAGTCTGGGAGGGATTTTTCCCTCCAAAAAAATCCCAAATGGAATATTTTTTCCCTGTTTTCCGCACCAGGGAATGGCGGGATCTCCGTGGGCTGGGATTGAGCTCCAGCTCCTTCCCAGCGATTCCAGATCCTTGATTTTCCTCTGGAAAAGCGGCTCCTGTTTGTGCCCAGTTCGGAGCGCTTGATGCTGGAAATGTCAAACTCCGTCATTCCCGACCTTTCCCATGGAAAAGAACTTCCAGAGGCTCCCAGGGATGGATCCCCAGGGTGGGATTTGGGATTTCTCCCTGCAAAACTCAGCCTTGATTTTATCCGGGAAATCCCAGGCAGGGAATTCTCGTCACAAGCTCTGTGCCAGGAGGGAGGCAGGAAAACCGGGAATAACGGGATGCTGGAAAGCCTCGAACCCCCCTCCTGAAAAGCCTGGAATTTTCAGCGTTGGATTTCCTTTTCCCAATGTGTTTTTCCAGGCAAATCCCTCTTTTTTTTTTCCTGCTGCTCAGGCGAATCCACGGAACAGCAAATCCCGAGGAAGGAGCCCTTTTTTCCCATGAAAAATCCATGGGAGACGGGATTTTCCAAAAAGCTGGAAAGGCACAATTCCAAGGAGAAAAAAAAAAAGATTGAGGGGCGGGAATTCTTCCTCCCAAAAATTCCAGGTTTTTTTTTGTTCTCCACCGCTCCCAGCAGATTAACGGGAGCTATATTTAGGATATCCAGGTTTTTTCGGGATTAGGGCTGCGGCTCTGCCGTGTCCGGAGCTCCCTTCCCAAGCTTTCCCTCTCTCCCGCTGTTTCCAAGACTCCCGAGGGATGAAAGGATCCTTTGAAAAGCCAAACCCGGAGACGGGAGCTGCTCCCGCTGCCGCTCCCGGGAAAGGCCGCAGCTGCCAGGAGAGCGGGAATGCATCCAAGCACGGCTGGGGGCTGCTCCTGGCATCCCTTCCCGGTTTTCCAGGCGTTTCTATTCCCAGGGAACGAGGGCAGAGCTGGTGGAATTTTGCTCCTGGGATATTTTCCTGGTTTTCCAGGCATTGCTATTTCCAGGGAACGAGGGCAGGGCTGCTGGGGGTCCTTTTCCCGGTTTTCCAGGTATTGCTGTTCCCAGGGAATGAGGGCAGAGCTGGCAGTTTGCTCCTGGCATCCCTTCCCGGTTTTCCAGGCATTGCTGTTCCTAGGGAATGAGGGCAGAGCTGGCAGTTTGCTCCTGGGATCTTTTCCTGGTTTTCCAGGCATTGCTGTTCCCAGGGAATTGAGGGCAGGGCTGCTGGGGGTTCTTTTCCTGGTTTTCCAGGTATTTCTGTACCCAAGGAATGAGGGCAGAGCTGCTGGAATTCTACTCCTGGGATCTTCTCCCGGTTTTCCAGGCATTGCTGTTCCCAAGGAATGAGGGCAGGGCTGGCAGTTTGCTCCTGGGTCCTTTTCCCGGTTTTCCAGGCATTGCTGATCCCAGGGAATGAGGGCAGGGCTGGCAGTTTGCTCCTGGGTCCTTTTCCCGGTTTTCCAGGCATTGCTGATCCCAGGGAATGAGGGCAGGGCTGGCAGTTTGCTCCTGGGATCTTTTCCCAATTTTCCAGGCATTGCTGATCCCAGGGAATGAGGGCAGAGCTGGCAGTTTGCTCCTGGGATCTTTTCCCAATTTTCCAGGCATTGCTGATCCCAGGGAATGAGGGCAGGGCTGGCAGTTTGCTCCTGGGATCTTTTCCCGGTTTTCCAGGCATTGCTGATCCCAGGGAATGAGGGCAGGGCTGACAGTTTGCTCCTGGGATCTTTTCCTGGTTTTCCAGGCGTTGCTGATCCCAGGGAATGAGGGCAGGGCTGGCAGTTTGCTCCTGGGATCTTTTCCCGGTTTTCCAGGCGTTGCTGATCCCAGGGAATGAGGGCAGGGCTGGCAGTTTGCTCCTGGGATCTTTTCCCGGTTTTCCAGGCATTGCTGATCCCAGGGAATGAGGGCAGGGCTGGCAGTTTGCTCCTGGATCCCAGATTCCCCCCAGTTCCTGTTATCCGTGTCTTTGTTCCGGAGCAAAGGATGCTCAGAGAGGGGGAAAAATTGGGATAAAAACCGAGAGGTTCTGAGCCAACAAAATTTGGGAATATTTGGCTCAAATCATTGGGAAAGACCCAGAAAAGCGGGAAAAACATCCCCAGAGTTTGCAATGCTGCTGAGTTGCTGGAAGGCAGCGGAAAGAGAGTTTAAATTCCAGGGGAAAATGAGGAATTCCATGTTTTCCTGAGGTTTTGGGAAGGGTTTTGTCCCCTTGGCCGGGTCACATCCAAAGCTTCCGTGGGAAGTTGCCATTCCCAGAGCATTCCCGCAGGAGGAAGCTCCTGGACAATCCCGGAGCTGTGGCTGCTCCCGTTTCCGCCTTTTCCTCTCCCGCTTCGTCTCATTCCGTTGGGAAAGGGGCTCCGTTCCTTCCCGCTGGGAATGGTGGCCCCGCCTGGAATGCTGCCGGTGCCGGAGTGGGATCCATCCTGCTGGAGAATCCCAAATCCCTCCTCTCCGTCCAGGAAATCCGTTGTTTTTCCAACCCTGAATTCCAGGGATTCAAGAGCGGATGTGCAGAGGGGAAATAAATGAATAAATAAATTCCAAACCTTTTTCCTGCTTGGAATTCTCCCCTGGATTGTAAAAACTTTGGGATAAGAGATTTCCATCCTCCCGCCTGGCAAATTTGAATCGTTTCCCACAATTTTCCCCTGTAAATCCCAGAATCCTGGAATGTTGATCCTTCTTTTAGAGCCTTTTGGGAGTTTTTCCAGCACCGGGGGGATGCTTAAATTTTTCAGGAATGTTCCTGTTGGAATGGGGCCATCCTGATGCTTCCATATCCCACCAGGTAAAAACGAGTCAGGAATGGGAGAGCAACCAGGAATGGGGTTTTTTTGGGAACGTTGATCCTCCTTTTAGAGCCTTTTGGGAGCCATTCCAGCACCGGGGGGATCCCTTAAATTTTTCAGGAATGGGGCCACGCCAACATTTCCACTGGTTAAAACCAGGCGAGCACGCGGGAACGCGGCGGGTTTTTTTTTGGGAATGCTGATGCCGGCGTTTCCCCGCAGATGTCATGGCGGCCGCAGTACCGCAGCTCCAAGTTCCGGAATGTTTACGGGAAGGCGGCGAGCCGGGAGCACTGCTTCGACGGCGTTCCCATCACCAAGAACGTGCACGACAACCATTTCTGCGCCGTCAACGCGCGCTTCCTCGCCATCGTCACCGAGAGCGCCGGCGGCGGCTCCTTCCTCGTCATCCCGCTGGAGCAGGTGAGATTCCCGATGGGAATTCCCAACCGGAGCCATCCCAAAGCGGCCAATTCTCCTTTTTCTGGCGTTTGCTCATTGTCCTGTGAGAGATTCCGGATGGGAATTCCCAACCGGAGCCGTCCCAAAGCGGCCAATTCTCCTTTTCCTGCGGTTTGCTCGTCATCTTGTGAGAGATTCCAGATGGGATTCCCAGCTGGAGCCATCCCAAAATGTCCCAATCCCTGCTGCTTTTCCTGGGATTTCCTTGTCATCCCACTGGAGCAGCTGAGAGTTCTGGGAACGGGAATTCCCAAAATGTCCAAATCCCTGCTGCTTTTCCTGGGATTTCCTTGTTATCCCGCTGGAGCAGGGGAGAGATTCCGGATGGGAATTCCCAACTGGAGCCATCCCAAAGCGACCAGTTCTCCTTTTCCTGGGGTTTGCTCGTTGTCCTGTGAGAGATTCCGTATGGGAATTCCCAACCGGAGCCATCCCAAAGTGGGATGTGTCCAGAGCCATCCCCCAGTGTCCCAATCCCAGCTGCTTTTCCTGTGATTTCCTCATTATCCCTCTGGAGCAGGTGAGAGATTCCGGATAGGATTCCCAGCTGGAGCCATCCCAAAATGTCCAAATCCCTGCTGGTCTTCCTGGGATTTCCTCGTGGCTCCCAGGAATGGGATTCCCAACCGGAGCCATCCCAAAGTGTCCCAATCCCTGCTGCTTTTCCTGGAATTTCCTTGTCATCCCACTGGAGCAGCTGAGAGTTCTGGGAATGGGAATTCCCAAAGTGTCCCAATCCCTGCTGCTTTTCCTGGGATTTCCTCGTTATCCCCCTGGAGCAGGTGAGAGCTCCGGGAATGGGAATTCCCAAAGTGTCCCAATCCCTGCTGCTTTTCCTGGGATTTCCTCGTTATCCCGCTGGAGCAGGGGAGAGATTCCGGATGGAATTCCCAACCGGAGCCGTCCCAAAGCGGCCAATTCTCCTTTTCCTGGCGTTTGCTCGTCGTCCTGTGGGAGATTCCAGATGGGAATTCCCAACCGGAGCCATCCCAAAGTGGGATGTGTCCAGAGCCATCCCCCAGTGTCCCAATCCCAGCTGCTTTTCCTGCGATTTCCTCATTATCCCTCTGGAGCAGGTGAGAGATTCCGGATGGGATTCCCAGCTGGAGCCATCCCAAAGTGTCCCAATCCCTGCTGCTTTTCCTGGGATTTCCTTGTCATCCCACTGGAGCAGCTGAGAGTTCTGGGAATGGGAATTCCCAAAATGTCCCAATCCCTGCTGCTTTTCCTGGGATTTCCTCGTTATCCCCCTGGAGCAGGGGAGAGCTCCGGGAATGGGAATTCCCAAAGTGTCCCAATCCCTGCTGCTTTTCCTGGGGTTTCCTCATCATCCCACTGGAGCAGGGGAGAGATTCCAGATGGGAATTCCCAACCGGAGCCATCCCAAAGCGACCAGTTCTCCTTTTCCTGGGGTTTGCTCGTCGTCCTGTGAGAGATTCCGGATGGGATTCCCAGCTGGAGCCATCCCAAAATGTCCCAATCCCTGCTGCTTTTTCTGGAATTTCCTTGTCATCCCGCTGGAGCAGCTGAGAGTTCTGGGAATGGGAATTCCCAAAATGTCCAAATCCCTGCTGGTCTTCCTGGGATTTCCTCGTGGCTCCCGGGAATGGGATTCCCAACTGGAGCCATCCCAAAGTGTCCCAATCCCTGCTGTTTTTCCTGGGATTTCCTCGTTATCCCCCTGGAGCAGGTGAGAGCTCCGGGAATGGGAATTCCCAAAGTGTCCCAATCCCTGCTGCTTTTCCTGGGGTTTTCTCGTTATCCCGCTGGAGCAGGGGAGAGATTCCGGATGGGAATTCCCGGCCAGAGCCATCCCAAAGTGTCCCAATCCCTGCTGCTTTTCCCGGGAATTTCTGTGGGGTGAATTGGTGAATTGGAGTTTTTTTAGGAATTCTGGATTTGGGATGGGAAAAAGGCTGGATTTGGGATGGGAAAAAGGCTGGATTTGGGATGGGGCAGGGCTAGATTGGGATGAATTGGGGTTTTTTAGGAAGAATTTAAACATCCCATAAAAGCATTTTTGGAATCTCTCGGGGAGTTTTTCCGGCATTTCGGACACCGGGAATGTCTCCGCCCCGTCCCATCCCGGTGCCGCTCGGATCCCGGCATTCCGAGGACACAGCTCCTTGTTGGAGCCTCTCATCCCACCGCTCCTTCCCTTTCTTTGGGATTTCCATGAGCCGAGGGAATGGCTGGAGCCCTTCCGGAATTTCAGGTTGGATATTTGGGAAAAATTCCTCATCCAGAGGGTGCTCGGGCACTGGAACAGCTCCTTTCCATGGGAAAAGCGGGATTGATCCCGCTCATCCCTGATCCTGCCGGGATCTTCCTCCTTCTCCCGTTGTGCTTTTCCTTTTCCATCTCCATCCAAGATTCCCCTTGGCCTTTCCCGGGAATTCCCCCGGGATCTGCTCCATCTTAAGTTGAAATTCCCGTCAATCCGGCCGCTGCTCCGGCAGCTTCCCGTGGGAGGGAAAAGCGGCGGCAGCGGCGACCTTGAGCCTGGAATTTACCTTGGATAAGGAAGGGGAGGGTTTTGGCGGGAAGAGAATCCGTTAAAATTGGATCAAAGGAATTTTTCCGAGGAGGGAGGTGAGGCCCTGGCACAGATTCCCAGAGAATCTGCGGCTCCCCCATCCCTGGAATGTTCAAGGCCGGGTTGGAGCAAGCGGGGATGTTGGAATGGGATAAAATCCCTTCCCACCCCAATCCCAGGATTCTGGGATCCTTGGATTCTTTGCTTTGCTCCCAAAATTCGGGCACTGCCCTGGGATTCTCCTGCATTCCCAGCTGGAATCCACATCCCATCCCTGGGCACCTGAGGCTCTGGGATGCTCCCAGGCTCATTCCCAGGAGGAATTTTGCCCTGGAAGAACCACATGCCCATGGAAGAGCCGCATTCCCATGGAAGAGCCGCATTCCCTTCCCTATGGATGCACCGATCCCACATTCCATGAAGTGGAGTGTCCCACATTCCATGTGTGGAGCGTCTCCCGTTCTCCTGGACAGCAAATCCAGGGCCAAATCCAATTCCCAGATTCCCAAACTCCAGCCGGGAAGGGAAGCTGGGAGAACGGAGGGGCTCTCCCTGTTTCCCCCCATCCCATCATTCCTTGGGCCCTTTCCCTGTGCAGCATTCCCACCTCTCCTGAATTCCTCTTTCATTCCGGGAGCCGCTCCAGATGGAAGGAATTCTAAGGAATTCCAATCAGGATTTAATTGCCGAGCACAGCTTGAGCCTCATTAATATTCCCGGAAAAAAACCCGGGAGCTTTGTCTGAGCACCCGGAGCGCTCCGGCTCCATCCCCATCCCTGCTCCTTCCGCACCCTCTGCATCACGAATCCTGCGGAATGACCCCCAATTCCCAGCAAATCCCCATTTTTCCTGGCAAAATCCCAGCGGGATAAAAGCCAGGATGCCCTTTGCCACCTGTTCCGAAGGGATCCTCGGAAATCCTGGGATATCCAGCCCATAAATCCCGTCTGGAGCGGCCCCGGATGCTCCGTGGTGAGAGGAGTTAATCAATTCCGGGGTTTCTTTTATCCGGAGCCTGATGAGCTCATTAAGGAGAAACTCATTTTCCTTGGAATTCAGCAGCTCCCGAATTAATTGGGATCCATAATTAGCAGCTGATGGAGGTCACCCGGATACCGCGGAGCCGCTCCGTGGATTTGCCGCCGTATTTTTGGATCCTTTCCCTGGATTTTGCCCTCGGCAAAGCTCCCGGGATCTGGGCCGGGCCAGCTGCTCCTCCCGCGCATCCCGAATCCCAAATCCCGGCGTTTTCATGGAGCGATCCAAGGGGATGGGGTGGGTTGGGAAGAGGGAGCTTCGTTCCTCCTTCTTCCCACATTCCGGAGCCTCGGCCGTTGGGAATGAGGCTCTTCCCAGCTCCGGGATAAAAATATCCCAAGGGAGCGGGCGAAGGAGAGCAGTGGGATCGGGATTTGTGGGATTCGCTCCTTAGCGATGGGAGAATCCCGGAATCCTGGAGTGGTTTGGGTGGGAAAGGACCTGAAAGCTCATCCCGTTCCAGGCATGGACAGGGCTGGATTTGGGATGGGACAGTTTGGGATGGCTGGATTTGGGATGGGACAGTTTGGGATGGCTGGATTTGGGATGGGACAGTTTGGGATGGCTGGATTTGGGATGGGAAAGTTTGGGAAGGCTGGATTTGGGGTGGGACAGGGCTGGATTTGGGATGAGAAAAAGGCTCCTCCCTTGGGATTTTCCATCCGGGAATGGGATTTTCCATCCGGGAATGGGACCCGGAGGCGCTGCCGGCTGGATGCTGCTTCCATCCCTGTGGTTTTCCATGTGGGATTGAAGGATGGAGTGGGATAAAGGGATTTTTGTGGAGCTCTCCAGGGAATGGGAGGCTTCGGAAGCGCTCCCGGTTTGTGTTTTCCAAGGGAAAAGCAGATTTTGGGAATCGAGGATATTGAAAGGATTTCTCCAAGATTCCTGCAGGATGGATTCCCGGGAAAAGTGGGGCAGCTGTGCTGCTCCAAGGGTGGGAACTGAGGATTCTTCCCAAGCCCTGGATTTGGTGGGGATGGATCCGATGGGAAATTCCTCCTGAATTCCCATCACGGAGGAAAATTCCATCCCAGACTCCGGAATCCAGGTGGTTTCCATCCCTCTGCCTGCTGCCATTGCAGCATTCCCAGGGAAAGAATTCCCTCTCCACCTCCAATCCCGAAACGAACAATTTATCCAATGAATTCCCCCTTTTCCCAACGTAATCCCAATTCTTTTCCCTTTCCCAAGATTTCCTCCTTGCAGCCTTTTCCACGGAAAACCTCGGAGCTGCCGGAGCCGGGAGAGTCCCCGCGGGGCCGGAATCTGGGTCACCGCGCTTCCCTCAGCCGGGGATCAGGGATCCAGGGATTAGGATTCACCTTGGATTAACTCCCGGCTGCCAGCAAGGTCCCGCTGAAAAACGGGAAAACGCAGCCGGAATCCGGGAATGTTTCGGGTTTTTTTCCCTTTTTTTGCCTTTATTTTTCCTTTCCCTTTTCCAGGTGCCCTGGGAATGGCACATTCCTTGGCCTTTTCCCACTGTGCTTCATGAATTTTAATCCAAACCCCGGATTTCTTGGGAAGAAACGATCCCTAAAAATCAAACTGTGGTTTTTTCCTCTTAAAATCCTGCTAAATGTTGGGAAAATCCATCAAATCTTCTTTTGGAAGGGATTCGCTCGGCCGATTCCTCAAAAGAGAAGCGGTGGAATTTTAATTCGTGCCGTTAAAAATTCCATCCACCTGGAATTCCGCAGGAATTCCTGCAGTAGCCGGGGGGTGAATAAAGTCACGGCAAAGCAAACCGGAAATTCGGGAAAAGCAGGAAAAGCCGAGCCCTTGGATAAACGATGAGGGTTGGAATATTTCCTGTAACAACGATAAAACCGGAAATTGCATCCCAGGAATTCACTGGCGGTTCTGGGATGCAGAACTAAGGAATCACGGATATTCCCGGGTTTCCTGCTTTGGCAAGAAATTTTTCCTTCCCAAATTCCTCCCTGCAGCAAATGAATCCCAAGAAACCTTGGGAGCCGCAGCTCCGGGGCTCTCCCCGGCCCCAATCCTGCCCGGAGCTCTCTCGCTTTCCCCAAGCTGCTGAGGGCAGAATTCCCGGCACGTTCCATGGGCACATTCCTTTGTTCCCGTTAAACGGAGCCGGGAAAGGTCGGGAAGGAAAATCCATGAAATATTCAGCGGCCGTGCCGAGCTGACCCAGTTATTCCACACGCTCCGAGCGCGGATCCGGCACGGAGCCAGCACGGAGCAGGGAAGGACACCGGGGTGGCATCCGGACACGGAGCATTCCCGGGAAGGGAAGGGATTCCTACGGCCCATCCCGGTGGGAATCTTCCCAGGAGGCCCCATAAAAGCTTTGGAAAGATTTCCATCCGCATGGAAAGATCCCATCCCGTGGGGTCACGGATTTAGGATTAGCAGGAGTTGGTGATCCCGGAATTTGGGGTTTGTCCCGGGGAGGAGAACCTTGGGAAAGGGCACTTCCAGCATTTGGGAGGGAAATGCCAAAGGCTCCGACTCCAGGCGAGGCTGGATGAGCTTGGAGCAAGCTGGGATTAGGGAAGGGATCCCTGACCATGGCAGGGATCGGGAACGGATCTCCTGGAAGGTCCCTTCCCACCCAAATCACGCTGGAATTCTGGGATTCACGTGTGATCCGATGGCCGAGCTGACCTCAGGGGCTTTGGAGCCTCTGGAATCTCTTCCCATCCTTTTGCCCATGGATTTGGACCATCACGGAAGGACAGGTTTGGATAGTGGGAAAATTCCCTCATGGAAAGGGTTGTCCATGGGCAGGGGTGGAGTCCCCATTCCCAGAGGGATTGCAAATCCCTGTGGATGCGGCCCTTGGGGACGTGGATTAGAGCTGGGAATGGTTGGATTCCGTGATCTTGGAGCGCTTTTCCAACACCAACAATTCCGTGATTCTGTGAATTCCCACCGAGCTCCATGGAGCTGTGTTTGGAGAAACCCTGGATCCATGGACCCGCTGGGAATACCGGCGGGATAAACCCAATCCTTGCCTTGGCCCATCCCAGGCTGAGCGGGATCTCCCTCCTCCAACAACTTCCCATCCCTGAAAATGCCAACTCCTCCCTGAATTTGATGGTTTTCCCATGGTTTTCCTTGATTTTCTGTTCCAGACGGGCCGGATCGAGCCGAACTATCCCAAAGTTTGTGGCCACCAGGGAAACGTGCTGGACATCAAGTGGAACCCATTCATTGAGAACATCATCGCCTCCTGCTCCGAGGACACCTCGGTGAGCCGGCATTCCGGGATGCGCTTCCCAGATCCATCCACCCTCCCGATCCCGTGGATTCTCTATTCCTGTATTTCCATGGCGTTTCTTTTGGGAATGCTGAGGGACAGGAGATCAAAGCCAATCAATTCCCAAAATTCCGGCTCCTGGGCCGGAATTCCCTCCCGTTCTTTATTTTCCGGATACAAATCCGGATGGGAACGGAGCTGGGGATGGTCCAGAGGGTAATTCCCATGAGGAGCAGCTGAGGGAGCTGGCAAAGCTCAGCCTGGAGAAAAACGGGATCCGGGAGGAATTCCTGGCTCTCCACAAGTCCCTGACAGGAGGGGACAGCCGGGGGTGGATCCCAGAGAAGGTTCAGGTTGGAATTTCTCCGTGGAGATGGAAAAGAGGAGCTAAATCCTGGGAAAACTGCTGGTGGTTTTTAGAGCACCTCACCTGGAAAATCCGGGAGTTTTTATCCCAAAGGATCCCAAAATGTGGAGTTTGTAGGGTGGGGTTTGGGGTCTTGGGACAAGGAAGGGCTGGAATGTGTCCAGGGAAGGTTCAGCTTGGAATTCCTCCATGGAAAAGGCTCAAACATTGGGATGGGCTGCCTGGGGAGGTTTGGAGTCCCCATCCCGGCAGGTATCCAAGGAATTCCTGGATGTGGCGCTCGGTGCTCTGGGCTGGTTCAAACGATCCCAGTTTGGACTCCGTGGTCCTGGAGAGCTTTTCCAACCTCAGTGATCCCGTGATCCATCCCAAAGGCTGGATCCGAAAGGCAAAATCCCGTGTGCAAAGGGGAAAACCGGGATCCATCCCTGGTTTTGCAGGACGAGAGCCGGGGTTTGGGATGATCCAGTTTTTATCCCATTCCAATCCTGCCTCTCCTGATCCTCCTTTTTTCATCCTCATCTGGACAAATCCGGCATTTTTTATTAGCTGGGAGCCTGGCAGGGAGAACATGGAGCGGGAAGAATTCCCGTCACGGCCGGGAGTCACAGGGAGCCGTCTCCCACTTCCCGGAAAACCTTTTATTCACCATGGAATAGGGGGCTGGGTGGGATGTGGGATACTGGGAAGACTCCATGAGCAAAGCTGGGAATTCAGGATGAGGGTTTCAAATCCCTGCCTGGATGAGGCCGTCTATCTCGGCTGGATTTTTCCCGAGGGATGCCGGAGCCGTTAATCCGTTATTTATCCTTGAGGCACCAGCAGCAGCAGGGCTGATCCCGCAATTCCTACAATGCCGGGGAAGCTTTTTTTGGGAAGGAGCTTTCAAGGACAGGAGTTGGGATGTTCCGAACGCCGTTCCAGGTGCGGATCTGGGAGATTCCGGAGGGCGGCCTGAAGCGGAACATGACGGAGGCGGTGCTGGAGCTGTACGGACACAGCCGCAGGGTCGGGATCGTGGAATGGCACCCGACCACCAACAACATCCTCCTCAGCGCCGGATACGACTACAAGGTCAGGCCTGCCGGGAATGCCGATCCAAAGGGTTTTCCCGGGCTTTTGGCACCGCTGAGAGTCACCCAGAGCGGCATCATGGAATTCTGGCATGGTTTGGTTGGAAGGAGCTTAAAGCTCATCTCATTCCATGCCTTCCATAGGGTGGGAGAACTTCCATAGGCCAGGGAGAGCTTCCATAGGCCAGGGGGACATTCCATAGGCCAGGAACAGCTTCCACAGGCCAGGACAACATTCCATAGGCCAGGAACAGCTTCCGTAGGCCAGGAACAGCTTCTATGGGCCAGGGAGAACATCCATAGGCCACGAACAACTTCCATAGGCCAGGGAGAGCTTCCATAGGCCAGGAACAGCTTCCACAGGCCAGGAAGACATTCCATAGGCCAGGAACAGCTTCCATAGGCCAGGAACAGCTTCCATAAGCCAGGAGCAGCTTCTATAGGCCAGGGAGAACATCCATAGGCCAGGGAGAGCTTCCATAGGCCAGGGAGAGCTTCCATACATCAGGAAGAGCTTCCATTGACCAGGAGCAGCTTCCATAGGCCAGGAACAGCTTCCATAGGCCAGGGAGAACATCCATAGGCCACAAACAACTTCCATAGGCCAGGGGAACATTCCATAGACCAGGAACAGCTTCCATAGATCAGGAGCAGCTTCCATAGGCCAGGGAGAACTTCCATACATCAGGAACAGCTTCCATAGCCCAGGAACAGCTTCCATAGGCCAGGAACAGCTTCCACAGGCCAGGGGGACATTCCATAGGCCAGGAACAACTTCCATAGACCAGGGGGACATTCCATAGGCCAGGAACAGCTTCCATAGGCCAGGAACAACTTCCATAGACCAGGGGGACATTCCATAGGCCAGGAACAGCTTCCATAGGCCAGGAACAACTTCCATAGACCAGGGGGACATTCCATAGGCCAGGAACAGCTTCCACAGGCCAGGGGGACATTCCACAGGCCAGGAGCAGCCGCCCCCATCCCGGGTGGCTCCAGAGGCTGCTCCCGCAGGTGCTGATCTGGAACCTGGAGGTGGGCGAGCCGGTGAAGATGATCGACTGCCACACGGATGTGATCCTGTGCATGTCCTTCAACACCGACGGCAGCCTCCTGGCCACCACCTGCAAGGACAAGAAGCTGCGCGTGGTGGAGCCGCGCTCCGGGAGGGTCCTGCAGGTGCCGTGGGATGAGGGGCTGGAATGAGGTTCTAGGGAAGAATCCTATGGAATGGCTGAAAACATCCCTACGGTGTTGTCGGGGCTCCCGGCGGGGTGTTTTCCGTGCGGTGGGATCCCGTTCCCAGGCTGGTTGTGGAGATGATGGGAAGGGCGTGGCCTCGTCCCAAGGAGAGGAGTTGGAGGCTTTGATTCCGTTGGTAATTAAGGATTTGTGGAAAACGGTGGGAATTAAAGGGGAAGGTGCAGGAAGTTTGGAGGAGGATGGTGGGCTCTCCCTGATATTCAGGAAAATGGGAATTTTTGGCCGAAGGAGAGAGCTGGAAAATGGGATGAGATGGGAGAGGAGAGGGGGGAAGGAAGGGGCTTTCCTGGGATGAGAGCTGGATCCAAGGGGAATTCCAGAGCTCATTCCCGTCCTGCAGGAGGCCAGCTGCAAGAACCACCGTGTCAACCGCGTGGTTTTCCTGGGAAGCACGAAACGGCTCCTGACCACGGGAGTGTCCCGCTGGAACACCCGGCAGATCGCCCTCTGGGACCAGGTGGGTGCCAGCATCCCGCTCCGTCCTTGCCGGAATTCCTGCTCCATCCCTGCCAGGATCCCGCTCCGTCCCCAATGGAATTCCTGCTCCATCTCTGCTGGAATTCCTGCTCCATCCCTGCCAGGATCCCACTCTATCCCCACCAGAATTCCTGCTCCATCCCTGCCAAGATCCCGCTCTGTCCCCAGTGGAATTCCTGTTCCATCCCTGCTAGGATCCCGCTCCGTCCCTGCCCAAATTCCTGCTCCATCCCTGCCATGATCCTGCTCCATCCCCAATGGAACTCCTGTTCCATCCCCACCAGGATCCTGCTCCATCCCCAATGGAACTCCTGTTCCATCCCCACCAGGATCCTGCTCCATCCCCAATGGAATTCCTGTTCCATCCCCACCAGGATCCTGCTCCATCCCCAATGGAATTCCTGTTCCATCCCCACCAGGATCCCGCTTCATCCCCAATGGAATTCCTGTTCCATCCCCACCAGGATCCCGCTTCATCCCCAATGGAATTCCTGCTCCATCCCCGCCAGGATCTCTGCTCCATCTCTGCTGGAATTCCTGCTCCATCCCTGCCCCGATCCCCGCTCCATCCCTGCTGGAATTCCTCACTCAGCACTGCCATGGGGCCATGGCTAACACCGGGATTTTCCTGTTTTCCAGGAGGATTTATCCATGCCCCTGATCGAGGAGGAGATCGATGGGCTCTCGGGGCTCCTCTTCCCGTTCTACGATGCCGACACCCACATGCTGTACCTGGCTGGGAAGGTAGGGATGCACGGAGCATTGGGATGTGGCATTCCCAGAAAATCCCCCAGCACTGCCCAGGGATTGGGGCTGGAATGTGAATCGTGGAATGGTTTGGATTGGATGGGAGTTTAAAACTCATCCAGTTCCATGGATGCCCCTGCCACAGGACACATTCCATGATCCCAGGCTGCTCCAAGCCTCATCCGACCCGGCCTCGGGCACTTCCAGGGATCCAGGGGCAGCCACAGCTTCTCTGGGAATGCCATCCCAGCCAGGAATTCCTTCCCAATATCCCATCTATCCCTGCCCTCTAAATGCTCCTAATCCTGGTTCTGATCCGCCTTCTCATTTCCAAATCCATTCCCATCCCTCTTCCCTGCTGCTCCAGGGCGACGGCAACATCCGCTACTACGAGATCAGCTCGGAAAAGCCCTACCTGAGTTATCTCATGGAATTCCGCTCCCCGGCTCCGCAGAAAGGACTGGGTAAGGACGGATGTGCTGCTGCTCCGCTTCCCGGAGCACGGAAAAGGTGCATGGGGAAGGCGCTGGATTACATGGCACCGGGAAAAGGGTTGGGATTGGGATTGGATTGGGTTGGGTTTGGGTTGGGTTTGGATTGGGTTTGGATTGGGATTGGGTTGGGATTAGGATTGGATTGGGTTTGGATTGGGATTGGATTGGGTTGGGATTGGGATTGGGATTGGTTTGGATTGGGTTTGGATTGGGATTGGATTGGATTGGGTTTGGATTGGCATTGGATTGGGTTGGGATTGGGATTGGGATTGGTTTGGATTGGGTTGGATTTGATGGGAGCTATTCCAGCTCCAGAGCATTGGCTTCGGCTCCCGCAGGGCACCATTCCCATCCCTGTGGAGATTCCCACATGGTGCTGCTGGATCCCGGCCGGATCCATATCCAGGGACACCATTCCTGCTGTCCCACCTTGCCACCAGTCCGGGGTTCCCGGGATTATCCCAAATAAAAGCTGCTCATCCTTTTCCCACCATCCCCGCTCTGCCACCTCAGAGCCATGACGAGGATGGATGCAGCGGAGCCCCGCGTGTCCCAGTGGAGGGCAGGGCTGGGCTGGGATTTTCCATGGCGGGAATTCCATGCGGATGGCCGATCCCTGTCCCTCTCCGCAGGGGTGATGCCGAAGCACGGCCTGGACGTTTCCGCCTGCGAAATTTTCCGGTTCTACAAACTCATCACCCTCAAGGGGCTCATCGAGCCCATCTCCATGATCGTCCCCAGGAGGGTGAGCCCTGGGATGCGGGAAGGAGCCACATCCGGAGCGTCCGGGGCGGCTCCGGAGCCGTGGAGATGCCCCACTTGGAGCAATCCCATGGATGGCTCTGTTCCCGCCATCCGGGGACGTCTCCGTCCTTACACGTCCCAGGGAGGTTCCAGCCGTGGTTTAGCGGGAATGTTTTTACGGAATGTTTCCCCGAGGGATCGGTCTCACCTGGGGTTTGGGAGTTGTTTTTTTTGGGGAAGTATCGCTTGGATCGGGGTTTTCCGGGAAGCAAATCCAGCTGTGCCGACCAGGGCTGGGTGGGGGACGCAATTCCAGGTTCTCTGCTCCAGCCAGCGCTTCCCAAATTTCCTCCCTGTGCCCCACGTTTCCCAACTATCCGGGTGTTCATTCCCTCCGTGGGGGAGGGAGTTATTCCCACGCGCCCAGGGAGCGGATTCCCGGATCCCATTGCTCTTCTCTTGCCGCGTTCCCAGTCGGAGACGTACCAGGAGGACATTTATCCCATGACTCCGGGCACGGAGCCGGCCCTGACCCCGGACGAGTGGCTCAGTGGGGTCAACAGAGGTAAAGCCACTGGGGGGGAGGGGGGGGTATCCCAAAAATATCCGGGATGTGGGACGGGGCCGCATCCCGCTGATCCACCGGCTCTCCCTCAGATCCCATCCTGATATCACTGAAGGAAGGATACAAGAGGAATTCCAAGATCGTCTTCAAGGCGCCGGTGAGGGAGAAGAAAAGTGTGGTGGTCAATGGGATCGACCTCCTGGAGAACGTCCCGCCCCGCACGGAGAACGAGGTGGGGCAGCCTGGGAATGGGAATGGGAATGGGAATGGGAATGGGAATGGGAATGGGATGGGGATGGGGATGGGGATGGGAATGGGGGGATGAACCCGGAAAGGCACCGCTCTGCCGGTCTCTATCCCAATGGAGGCGGGAGCATGGGGTCCCTCCAGGGTGGGAACCCAGGATCCATCCATGACCCTTTTCCATGGTGGAATCCCAGGACTCTTCCCATGGTGGGAGCCCAGAACTCCTCTCATGGTGGGAGCCCAGGACCCTTTCCCATGACGGAATCCTGGGAGGGATCCTGGGATTTTTCCCACTGTGGGAGCCCAGGATCCATCCACGACCCTTTCCCACTGTGGGATCCCAGGATCCATCCACGACCCTTTCCCACGGTGGGATCCCAGGATCCATCCACGACCCTTTCCCATGGTGGGATCCCGGGATCCATCCACGACCCTTTCCCACGGTGGGATCCCAGGATCCATCCACGACCCTTTCCCATGGTGGGATCCCGGGATCCATCCATGACCCTTTCCCACTGTGGGATCCCGGGATCCATCCATGACCCTTTCCCACTGCGGGATCCCGGGATCCATCCACGACCCTTTCCCATGGTGGGATCCCGGGATCCATCCACGACCCTTTCCCACTGTGGGATCCCGGGATCCTTCCCATGGTGCCGGGGCCATGGCACAGCTGGGATTTGGCAGGAGCAGCCCATGGGAAGGGATCTGCTCCATGCGTTTCCCATTGGATTGATCCCACTCCATGTCAATCCCAGAGAATCCAAAAGGAGCCGTGTGAAGCTCCGGAATTGGGGGGTTTTTTAAGGAAAATCCTTGTCTGGGAATGCCGCACGGATTTGGGAAAGCATCCGTGCTCCTTCCCGGGAGGAATTTGTTCTGCTGGAGCTGAGTTTGGAGATTCCAAGTGGAGGGAATGCCTGAGGAGGAGGGGGAATGTTAAATCCAAAGGAGCAGCCAGGTGAATCATGGAATGCGGGAATGGGCTGGGTGGGAAGGACCTTAAAGCTCATCCCATTCCAAGGGCAGGGACATTCCCACTATCCCAGGCTGCTCCTACCTGGCCTTGGAATCTTCCAGGGATCCAGGGGCAGCCACAGCTTCTCTGGGAATTCCATCCCAGCCTCTCCCCACCCTCCCAGGGAGGAATTCCTTCCCAAAATCCCATAAAATCTCCCGTCCTTCAGTTCAAATCCATCCCGTTGTCCCCAGAATCAGCCGAGTTACGGCCCATTCCCGGCATTCCCAGGGCTGGCAAAATCCCGGGATGAGCGGCTGGTGGGATCCCACCAGCTCCATCCCTTCATCTCCATCGTCCTTTTCCAGCTCCTCCGGATGTTCTTCCGGCAGCAGGACGAGATCCGGCGGCTGAAGGACGAGCTCTCGCAGAAGGACATTCGGATCCGGCAGCTGGAGCTGGAATTAAAGAACTTCCGGAATATCCCGAAGAACAATTGACTCCAGGGACGTTTTCTAAATCGATTCCTTCGTTTCTACTCCGCCCCCGAATTCCTTGGATCCACTCACCCACAACACAATTCCGGAATCCGCGGCTGCCGAGAGCCTGGAATCCCGTCCTGCGCGTCTTGTCCGGCACTAATCCCGCTCTAACCCGATCCCTGGGAAAGGCCGGAGGCTCCCAGTAAGTCGGAGCCGTGTCCGTTCCGTCGGGATGAGGCAGCCCGGGGGATTCCCGGGAAAGCGCGATGCTTCCCTGCTATTCATTTCTTTTCCTATGCAAAGGTGCGACAGCGGGAGCGGAACTGGAAAAAGGGCGGGAAGTGGGAAGGGCTCGATCGTCAGAGGGAGTGTCCGTGTGGGAATCTGGGATCCTTCTCGTGGTGGGAATCTGGGATCCTTCCCATGGTGGGAATCTGGGATCCTTCTCGTGGTGGGAATCTGGGATCCTTTCCATGGTGGGAATCTGGGATCCTTCTCGTGGTGGGAATCTGGGATCCTTCCTGTGTGGGAATCTGGGATCCTTCCCACAGTGGGAATCTGGGATCCTTCCCATGTGGGAATCTGGGATCCTTCTCGTGGTGGGAATCTGGGATCCTTTCCATGGTGGGAATCTGGGATCCTTCCCGTGTGGGAATCTGGGATCCTTCCCATGTGAGAATCTGGGATCCTTTCCATGGTGGGAACCTGGGATCCTTCCCATGTGAGAATCTGGGATCCTTCTCGTGGTGGGAATCTGGGATCCTTTCCATGGTGGGAATCTGGGATCCTTCCCATGTGGGAATCTGGGATCCTTCCCATGGTGGGAATCTGGGAGCCTTCCCATGTGGGAATCTGGGATCCTTCCCATGGTGGGAATCTGGGATCCTTCCTGTGGTGGAAAACTGGGATTCTTCGTGTGGTGGGAGACTGGGGTCCTTCCTGTGTGGGAATCTGGGATCCTTCCCATGGTGGAACCTGGAGCTCTTCCCATGGTGGAAAACTGGGATCCTTCCCATGGGATTCTTCCCGTGGTGGGAATCCAGGATCCTTCCCACAGTGGAAAACTGGGATCCTTCCCATGATGGGAATCTGGGATCCTTCCCATGGTGGAAAACTGGGATTCTTCCCATGGTGAGAACTTGGAGCTCTTCCTGTGGTGGGAATCCAGGATCCTTCCTGTGGTGGAAAACTGGGATCCTTCCCACGGTGGGAAACTGGAGCTCTTCCCATGTGGGAATCTGGGATCCTTCCCACAGTGGGATCCCGGGATCCACCCCAGGACCCTTTCCCATGTTGGGATCCCAGGACTCTTCCCACGCTGGGATCCCGGGATCCTTCCCATGCCGGGATTTGGCGGGAGCAGCCCATGGGAAGGGATCTGCTCCGAGATCCTTTAAAACAACAAAACCCCTGGAATTCCCACCTGGAGAGGGATTTCTGCTCCCTCCGCTTGGGAAAAGCGGGATTTGCCCTCCCGCTGCCCGCCGGGAAGGCGCCACGGAGCCGGGGAAGGATATTCCTGGGGGCGCTGCCCCAGGGATGGATCCCGAGGGACGGATCCCGAGGGACGGATCCCGAAGGACGCCCCCGGAGCGCTCGCTGGGCTCAGCACGTCGGACAATCCCGGGATTGATGGGATTTGCCCGGAGCACAGGGAACGACACCGGATCCTGCTGGTTTTGCCTCGAGATTCCCGTTCCCACTCAATTCCCGGCGCTCCCAGCGCGGCTCTGTCCCGTCCGTATCCCGCGTTCCCGGCGTTCCCGGCGTTCCCTGCTGCGTTCCATGTGCTGTCATTCCCGATTATTTATGCTCCCACGGGATAGTGATGGAATAAAATCTTTTCAGGATACCAGCAGCGCGTTCCCGCTTTTCCTTCTCCAGCCGGGGGCTCCGTGGGATCTGCTCCCGCCTCGGGGGGAGGGGGGATCCCAAGGGGAATTCTGGGATGAGCTCCCCTGGAAAAGGGAGCCTCTGGAGCGGGGAGTAGCCACAGCTGGATCCTGGAGTAATTTGGGATTATTTGGGAATTATTTGGGATGGAAAGGAATTTAAATCCCATTCCATGGGCAGGGACAGTTCCCACTGTCCCAGGATGCTCCAACCTGGCCTCGGAAAATTCCAGGGATTGGGAATCCAGAACTTCTCTGGGAATCTGGGCCAGGGCTTTCCCACGCTCCCAGGCAGGAATTCCTTCCCGATATCCATGGAAATTCCCTCTCTTTCTGTTCCTCCCCCATCCCATTCCTACAGATCCTCCCAAAATTCCATCCCTGTGTTTTCCTGGCCCCAAATTCCCAGGTCAAAATTCCTCGTGATGCAGAGGGCAGCCGGGATGGAGACGGGGATGGATTTGAAGCTTTATTCCCGTTTTTTTCCTGGTGTTGGGAATGCGTTCTCCTTCCCCGGCTTTATCCCTGCTCCGGACTGGAAGGAAAATCCAGGTGGGGAATTTTTAGGGATGTTTTGAGAGATCTTGGAATTCTCCTGTGGATCCGGCTGAGATTCCTGATATCCCACGGCCTCCGAGGGATCCGCCGGGATCTCCCGCACCGAACGATCCCCTGGAAGGGGAGATCCAACGTTTTTCCTTGGATCCATGGAAATCGAGGCCGATCCCGGTGGGGAGCGGGGCTGACTAAGGAGCTCCGGGAACATTCCCGCCGATTCCGGCACGATCCGCAGGGATCTCGGGAGGCCGGAGCGGGACACGGCTCCAGGGACGCCTTTGGAATGTGGATTTGCTCCAAGGGCTCTCCGAAGGTTTGGGATTTGCCGGAATCTCTTGAGCGGTGCCTGGAATTCCCAGGAAGAGCCTTTCCCCGGGATCCGGCTGCTCCTCGTGCGGCTCCGCTCTGCCGGTGACGGCTCCGGCTCTTCCCGGCGTTTTCCCGGCTCCATCCAGGTGCTGTTCCGAGCAGGAATTCCCATTGTAGGGACGGGATGGGATCCAGAGGCTGGGATGGAGCGTGGGATCGTTCTGAGGATGGAAAAGTGGGATTGCAGGGAGGGAAAAAGTGGGAATTTAGGGGTGGAAAAAGCGGGATTTTGGGAAGGGAAAAGTGGGATTCTACGGAGGGAAAAAGTGGGAATCTGGGGAGAGAAAAGTGGGAATCTGGAGGCGTAAAAAGTGGGATTTCAGGGACGGAAAACTAGGAATGGCGGGATTATCCCAATCTCCCGCTCTCCCTGCCTGCGGAGCTGCTCCGGCTCCGGATCCCAAATTCCCAAGGACCTGGAGCTGCTGGAGCAATTCCAGAGGAGGCCCTGGGTTTGGGAATGGGAACGAACGGGACGCGGAGGAGCCGCTCGGGGTGGATTGGAATTGGGAATTTTCCATGGATTTCCTGGGGCTGATCCTGCCTTTTCCCGATCTTTCCCGTCGGCTCCAGCCCCCGTTCCGGGGCTCCGCTGGAAGCAAAATTCCCTCGGGGCAAATTCCAAGGAATTTTTAGGGATTTAGTCGGGTTTTGAGGGATTTTGCACTGTGGCCTTTGGACCCGAGGGGGGATTCCCACATTCCCACTTTTCCACCTCCTAAATTCCCACTTTTCCCTCCCCACATTCCCGTATTTTCCATCCCCACAATCCCACTTTTCGACCCCCAGATTCCCACTTTTCCCTCCCCAGAATCCCAGTTTTCCACCCTCAGAATCCCACTGTTCCACTCCTAAAATCCCACTTTTGCCTTCCCAAAATCCCACTTTCCCAGCCCCACATTCCCACTTTTTCCACCTCCAAAATCCCATTTTTCTCTCCCCACATTCCCACTTTTTCCCTCCCTAGAATCCTGCTTTTTCCAGCCCCATAATCCCACTTTTTCCACCCTCAGATTCCCACTTTTTCCTCCCCACATTCCCATTTTTCCCACCTCTAAAATCCCACTTTTCTCTCCCCACATTCCCACCTTTCCATCCTCTAAATCCCACTTTTCCCCTTCCCAAAATCTCACTTTTTCCACCTCCAAAATCCCATTTTTTCCACCCCTAAATTCCCACTTTTCCCTCCCCACATTCCCACTTTTTCTCTCCCTAGAATCCTGCTTTTTCCACCTCCACATTCCCATTTCTCTCTTCCCACATTCCCACTTTTCCCCTCCCTAAAATCCCACTTTCCCAGCCCCACAATCCCACTTTTCCCTCCCCACATTCCCACCTTTCCATCCTCTAAATCCCACTTTTCCCCTTCCCTAAATTCCACTTTTTCCACCTCCAAACTCCCAGTTTTCCCACCCCTAAATTCCCACTTTTCCCTCCCCACATTTCCAGCCCCACAATCCCACTTTTCAACCCCCAGATTCCCACTTTTCCACCCTCTAAATCCCACTTTTTCCACCTCCAGATTCCCACTTTTCCCTCCCCAGAATCCCATTTTCCCACCCCTAAATTCCCACTTTTTCCTCCCCACATTCCCAGTCCCACATTCCCACTTTCCCATCCCAACATTCCTCATTTCCCGCACACCCGGCCATTCCCGCTTTTCCGTTCCGCGTTTTCCCGGAAGGAATTCCGGAGGCGGGATTTGTATCAAAAGCTTTTATTGAAATTCCTCAAAGCCAAACAGACAAAAACTCCAAAGGTGCCTCTGCCAGGCCCCACATTCCCAAAAATCCCCCGGAGCCGCTGGATCCGCGCTCCCGGCAGCTTTCCCGGGAAAGCCGAGTGGCTTCCGGAGGCATTTTTCCCGCGGGATCTGTACATTCCCCAAGCATTTCCCGGCTTTTTGCCTCCCACGAGGTAAGAAAAATACAAATTTTCTGGGATTTCCACGGAATTCCCGGCCTCTCCTGGAATTCCTGGCCTTTTGGGGTGGAAAAGTTGGGATTTTCCAAGCGGTTTCTCCGGGATTAGGGGCGGATATTCCAGAGGAAAGCGCTTGGGAAGGGCGGGAGGAGTTGGTTTATTCCAAGTGGTGAATTGAGGTTGGGAAATTCGGGAATTTGGGATCATTTTTTTCGAGAGATTCCCATTTTTTTTTTTTTTCCATGCCTGCCATTCCCAGGGACTTGGCTGCGCTCCAGCCGGGAAAATTCCCAAAAAAAAAAAATTCCCAAAAAAAAACCCCCTCCCAAAAAAATCCCCTGGAAAGAATTAAAAAAAAATTCCCAAAAAAGCCGAAAATTCCCTCCCAGAATTCCAGGAAAATTCCCAACACGCCAGGATTGCCAAGGAGCAGCTCCGAGCTCATCCCGAAAAATCCAACATTCCCAAAAAACCAATGCTTGGTCGCTACTTACAACGAGGAAAAGCCCCGGGAATTTCCCTTGGAAAAAAGGGCTGGAAATGGTGGCCATTCCCAAAAAAACCACGGAGAAGAGGCCTGGCTCCCATTCCAGCAGCATCTCCCAAAAAAAAGCCGGGATTTTGGGATCAGAGGTGGGAAAATCCCGGCTCATCCACGGATTTCATCTCTCCTCGTTTCCACTTCTGAGATGTCGGAGCTTCCAAGAATTCCCAAATCCGGGTTCCTACTCAACGCTCGCAGCTCCAGGGAATCCGGGAAGGGATCCAAAGGAAGAAATTCCCAAAGAATTCCAGGAGGAGTGGCAGTAAAAATAGGATTTTATTCCCGTGCCCACCCTCGCTCGGTTCCCACAGCAACGTTACAATCCGGAAAAAAAAAAAAAAAACCAACGGAAAAACAACCAAAAAAAAAAAAAATCAGGAAAAGAAAAGGAATTCCAAAGGGTCGGGAAGCGGGAAAAGAGGGAATTCCGGGATAAAAACAGTCAAATCACAAGAGGGAATTTCCCGGGAAGGGGCGGCTCAGTCGTCCTCGTCGCCCTCGTCCTCCGGCTCTCGTTTCCTCTTCTGGCCCCGCTCCTCGTCTGGAAAACACAAACAATTCCCGTTATTCCCGGCGCCATTCCCGCTTCCCGGGGGTCGGGGCTGCCCTGGAAGCGAGGGCTTGATCCGGAGGGAAAGCGGGATGGGCTCCGCACCGGGCTCCTCCTCGTCCTCCTCGTCGTCCACCTCGCCGTCGTTGTAGCCTTCCTCGTCCTCCTGCGGCGGCAACAAAAACCGGCATGAGACGCTCGGCACCGCCTCGGGATCGCTCCCGGGATCCCTGCTCCCGGCGCTCTGGAACGTTCTCAGGCGGAGCCGCTTCCCAAGGGGCGCCCGTTTGGATGGAACAGCAGGAATGCGGCACTGGAATCCCTGGGAATTCCCTGGGAATGGGGGTGCCCTTCCCGACGCCGGCAAAAGCGGGATTGGTGGGAGCGGGTTGATCCGGAGCCTCAGGGAGGGATGGGGAGGCTGAGAACATTCCAGAGGGGCGGGACGGGGGCGGGGCTGCAGGAGAGGGAGAGCAACTTCCCACCATCCCGTCTGCCTTCCTCGATCCCATTCCCCATCCCAATCCCATTTTCCCCTCTCTCATCCCATTTCCCCCCTAGAATCCCATTTTTCCCCCCTCAATCCCATTCTCCCCCTACAATCCCATTCCCTCCCTCAATCCCATTTTTTCCCTTCTCCCATGCCATTTTCCCCCCCTAGAATCCCATTTTTCCCCCTTCCCAATCCCATTTTCCCCCCTCAATCCCATTCCCCCCCTCAATCCCATTTTCTTTCCTACAATCCCATTTTCCCTTCTCCCATCCCATTTTCCTCCTCAATCCCATTTCCCCCACTCAATCCCATTTTCCCTCCTCAATCCCATTTCCCTCCCTCCCATCCCATTTTCCCCCTTCCCAATCCCACTTTCCTTCCATCCCATTTTCCCTTCCCAATCCCACTTTCCTTCCATCCCATTTTCCCTTCCCAATCCCATTTCCCTCCTCAATCCCATTTTCCCTCCTCAATCCCATTTCCCCCACTCAATCCCATTTTCCCTCCTCAATCCCATTTCCCTCCCTCCCATCCCATTTTCCCCCTTCCCAATCCCACTTTCCTTCCATCCCATTTTCCCTTCCCAATCCCATTTCCCTCCTCAATCCCATTTTCCCCTCTCCCATCCCATTTTCCTCCTCAATCCCATTCTCCCTCCAATCCCGTTTTCCTTCCTCCAATCCCATTCCCCCTTCCCAACCCCACTTTCCCCTCCTCCCATCCCTTTTCCCCTCCCTCAATCCCATTTTTCCCCCTCAATCCATTTTTCCCCCTCAATCCCATTTTCCCCCATCCCGATCCTAAACCTCCTCCAATCCCAGATTTGGGCCCTTTCCCGCCGGATCCCGGTGATTCCCGCTGCGGAATTCCGAGCCTCACCTCCTCGTCTCCGCTCACGTCCTCCTCTTCCCCTTCCTCCTCCTCCTCCTCATCCTCCTCGTCCTCCACTACCTGAGCGTCGTCGTCGTATTCCTCCTCTGGAAGCACAAAATCCATGGAAAACTTGGAGGTTTGCACCATTCCACCCAAAAATCCGGGAATCCGAGCAGGGAATTCCTTAGGGATAGCACGGGGTTGTCGGCAGCTCTGGGAATGCAGGCTCGGAGTGGCTCCCGGAGCCTCCGGCTGCTCCGCTTCCCACTGTTCCCAAGGATTTGGGAGCTGCGGGACAGCCCGGCTATTCCAGGAATCCGGAGCAGAACTTTCCCGTTATCCATCGGGAGCCCTCCCAGAGACATAAAATTCCGGCCTTTTCGGGAATTCCCGGAAGGAAAGCCCCCAAATCCAACCGTTCCCAGCGGAAAAGCGGGAAGTGCGGAGCCCCCGGAGTGTTTTCCGTGTGTTTGGGAGCTTTTGGGAAGCAGCCCTTCCCGGAGCTCCCACTCAGCATTCCCGGGAAAAGTGCACATCCAGCTTTTCTGCTTTGCTGTGCCGCAGGGATGGGAGAATCCAGCAAATTCCCTGGGATCAGCCGGATCCGCATCCAGGGATGGCTCCGGGGGCAGCCAGGGAAAGGCGGCACCCACAGCACCGGGATCCCCTGGAATTCCCTGGAATTCCGGCGTGTTCCTTCCTCAGGGCCTGGCACAGAGTTGGGAATTCATTGGAGCTCCCCAGTGTTTGCCATGCACTTCCTAATTCCTGATTTTTCCATGCCCAAGATGCTTCTCCCCTCACAATTTTCCATGAGGATTTCCACAATTCCAGGACATTCCTGTTCCCGCAATTCCTTCAATCCCTTCCCTTGGTTCCTACCTTATCCCACCCCTCCATTCCCACATTGAGGAATGGCATTTTCCAGGCCCTGCCACCTCCTCCCCGCATTCCTTTGGGAATAGCACGGAGCACATCCCACGTACCGTCCTCATCCTCCTCCTCGTCATCCAGGCCCTCCACGTATCCCTCGGCGTCGGAATCCGGCGCTTCCTTGTCATCCCGGTCTTTCACTAGGGATAAAACTGAGGAAGTTGCTCCTTCAGGCCCTGCCTGGCTCCTTCCCGCCATTCCCTCATTCCTTCCCGCCATTCCTTTGGGACACTCAGTTCCTTTCCCTGATTCCTTCCCCTCATTCCCTCAGGACACTGAGATCCTTCCCCTCATTCCTTTGGGACACTGAGGTCTCTTCCCTCATTCCCTCAGGACACTCAGATCCTTCTCCCACCATTCCTTTGGGACATCCAGGTACTTCCCCTCATTCCCTCAGGTCCTTTCCCTCATTCCTTTGGGAAAATGAGGTTCTTTCCCTCATTCCTTTCCCTCATTCCCTCAGGAAACCCAGGTCCTTCCTCTCATTCCCTCATTCCTCCCTCTCACTCCCCCCCCATCATTCCTTTCCCTCATTCCCTCAGGACACCCAGGTCCTTCCCCTCATTCCCTCCCCTCACTCCTTCAGGTCCTTCCCCTCATTCCCTCAGGTTCTTTCCCTCAGTCCTTCCCCTCACTCCTTCAGGTCTTTCCCCTCATTCCACCCCCACATTCCCTCAGGTCTTTCCCCTCATTCCCTCAGGCCCTTCCTCTCATTTCCTCAGTTCCTTCCCCTCATTCCCTCAGGTCCTTTCCCTCCCCTCAGTCCCTCATTCCTTCCCCTCATTCCCTGCCCTCACTCCCTCAGGTCCTTCCCTCATTCCCTCAGGTCCTTCCCTCATTCCCTCAGATCCTTCCCCTCATTCCCTCAGATCCTTCCCCTCATTCCCTCAGATCCTTCCCCTCATTCCCTCAGATCCTTCCCTCACTCCTTCAGGTCCTTCCCCTCACTCCCTCATTCTTTCCCCTCATTCCCTCCCTTCATTCCCTCAGGTCCTTTCCCTCATTCCTTCCCCTCATTCCCTCCCCTCACTCCTTCAGGTCTTTCCCCTCATTCCTTCCCCTCATTCCCTCAGTTCCTTCCCCTCATTCCCTCAGTTCCTTCCCCTCATTCCCTCAGTTCCTTCCCCTCATTTGCCTCCCCTCATTCTTTCCCCTCATTCCCTCAGGTCCTTTCCCTCACTCCCTCAGGTCCTTCCCCTCATTCCCTCAAGGTCCCTTCCCTTCCCTCATTCCCTCATTTCTTCCCCTCATTCCCTTCCCTCATTCCCTCAGGTCCTTTCCCTCGTTCCCTCAGGTCCTTTCCCTCATTCCTTCCCCTCATTCCCTCATGGTCCTTTCCCTCCCCTCATTCCCTCATTTCTTCCCCTCAGGTCCTTCCCTCATTCCCTCAGATCCTTCCCCTCATGTCTTTCCCCTCATTCCCTCAGGTCCTTCCTCTCATTCCCTCACTCCCTTCCCTCATTCCCTCAGTTCCTTCCCCTCATTCCCTCCCTCCCCCAGCACCCCGAGCTCCCCGCTCCCACCCTCCTCCTCCCCCAGCAGCGCCGGGAGCGGGTTGCGCTCCCACCCCCTCCACCCCACGTACCATCCTCATCCTCCTCCTCGTCATCCAGGCCCTCCACGTATCCCTCGGCGTCGGAATCCGGCGCTTCCTTGTCATCCCGGTCGTATCCGTCGAGGTACGTCAGCTGCGGCAGCAGCTTGAAGACGTTTTCTCTGTAGTCGTTCAAGTTGGTCACCTCACAGTTGAACAGGTCTAAGCTCTTCAGGTTTTCCAACTTTTTCTGGGAAAACAAAGCGATTTCGCAGGTTTGCTGCTGCGGGAATTCCCTCCAAAGCCAAGGATGCCACGGGGAATGTGCTCAAGGGGTTCCTGAGGGTGTTTTGGGCTCTTCCAGTTGGGATCTGGGATGGGAAAGGCTCTCCCTGGAGTCCAGAACTTCCCAAAAGCAAAGTTTGGGAAGAGCTGATAGTGCAGAACCGCTCTGGGAATAACTGACGTGCAGGGAGTTATCCCAAAGGAATTCCTGCAGATGGAAGCAGGAATGGAGCATTTGGACACAAGAACTTTGCCAAGAGAGCTTTAAAAAATGGAATGATTTTTCCTTAGGCTATGGAAAATGAAAATAAACCTGGAAACGGAACAGGAATTCAATTCCTGGGGTTTTGTGGGATTTCTTTTTGGGAAGAGGTCTGCAGTGCCCACAGCACTTGGGAATCCTACTCATAAAATCCCAAGGAACTGAGGATTTGTATGGAGGCTTATCCATGGATAAGGAATATCAACTCTGAGGGAATCTCGCCCTTCCCTTCAATGTGTAAAGCACTCGGGAAAAAGGGCTGGAACTGGGAAAACTGGGAGAACTGGGAGCACTAGGAGCAGCTCCAGGCCTCCCTGTGAGTTTAACAGCGCTGCAGGAAAGGAGATCCATGAAGGGAACTGCTCCTGGAGTGATTTCCATAGGAATTGTTGTGCCTGGAGATGGATCCAGAGCCCACAGAATCCTGGGAAGCTGAGGCGATTCCCGCCAGGAATGGGGGAGACTGGCCCGGCAGCCACTAGAGGGAAGCAGCGGCTCACTGGGAACAGGGAGAGGGATTTGGGATGCGGGCCTGGATCCCTGGAATAGCCGGGATACTGGGAGGGAACGAGGGGGAAAGGCCCTGGCACAGGTTCAAGGAGCGACGTTCCCTGGAAGTGCCCAAGGACAGGCTTGGAGCAAGCTGGGAGAGCACAAGCTATTCCAAGGGGTTGGAATGGCATGAATCCCATTCCTTGGAGAATCCCAACTCACCAGAACTTGGGATCCAGGCCTAGATCCAGGGATAACTGGGATTTTGGGAAGGAATGAAGGGGAAAGGCCCTGGCACAGGTTCAAGGAGCAACATTCCCTGGGAGTGCTCAAGGCCGGGCTTGGAGCAAGCTGGGACAGAGGAAGGTATTCCAAGGGGTCTGGAACGGGATGAATCCCATTCCTTGGAGCAATCCCAACTCACCAGAGGTTCTATTGTCCCGAGATCTTTAATTTTGTTGCCGCTTAGGTTTAGGTGCGTGAGGTTCGGACACTTCTCTGCCAACACTTCCAGGCCTCCTGAGATTCTGTTGTCGCTCAGCTCGAGCTGCAAAGGGCCCAAAAACATCCTCAAAAATCCCATTCCAGCCCCTCTTCCACAGGCAGGGAAGGGAAAAGGGACGGATTTGGCCCAGGGAGGTGGAATTTACCTTCTTGAGTTTGTTTAACTTTGGTAAGTTTGCGACTGAGGTTAAGCCGACGTTGATTGTGCTGAGGAATTCCAGCTCCTCAAACTCATCCGTGAGGCCCTCGATTTTCCCTTCGTACGACCTGCAGTTGTCCAGAACGAGCTCTTTCACCTGGAAAGGGAAGAAATCAAGGAAAAATAGAAGGAATTCCAAGGAATTGGTAAGGATCGGGAGGTTTTCAACAGCAAACTGCAGGAATTTGGGGGTTGTGCTGAGAAGAAACCCAAGATCAAGGCGGTGCTCCCACACACTGTGGGAAAAAACCCCCCCAAATTCCCCAAATAAATTCCCAAATTCCTCATGGGGTTGGAATTCAGGTGGAAAATACATGGATCTTGTCCCTTGATGGTGTTAATTATCGGGATTCTCCAGAGGATCCATGTGGGGACGAACAAAGAGTTTTTCCCCTCATGTTCTCCACACGCCGCCGGAGTTCCCGCCAAAAAACTATTCCCGCTCAAAATGTCTTTTTTTAAATTAAATAATGTTATTTTAACCAATTATTTCATTGAAATAATAGTATTGAAACTAATCCTAAACTATTTAAACAGCCAATTCTGTCCATAAGCAGTTCTAGAATTAATTAATCATGGAAATCATTATTATTCCGTTATATTAGAAATGAATCCTTTGGTTTGGGAAGAAGTCTGTGGTAAAGGTGACAGAGAATTCCTAAAAATACATGGAACCTGAGTAAAAGTATCCCAAAAATCCACTCCCAAACTGCGAATTTTTCGATTAAAAATGATCAAATTCCACACAACTCCTGGGATATTACAATGTTCTGGTGAAACGCATGGAAAAACTGCTGGATCTGTTCAATCCCTGGAAAACAGGAGCGCCCCTCGCCCTCGTCAGCAGGGCGGGTGGATGTGGGATTTTAGGGAAGAGCTCCAAGGGTTTTCCTGGGGAATTGGAGGGATGTGGTGGGTGATGAGGGAAGGGGAGGCTCCCGGTGTTCCCTTATCTCCTGTGCCAGGTGCAGAGGGACAGGGGGAGATAAAGGGCCCCGAAGGGGAGAGAAAGGCCCCAAAAGGGGGGAGAGAATGGCCTCAAAAGGGGAGAGAGAATGGCCCCAAAACGGGGGGAGAGAACGGCCCCAAAAGGAGGGAGAATGGCCCCAAAAGGGGAGAGAGAGAATGGCCCCAAAACGGGGGAGAGAATGGCCTCAAAAGGGGAGAGAGAATGGCCCCAAAACGGGGGGAGAGAACGGCCCCAAAAGGAAGGAGAATGGCCCCAAAAGGGGGGAGAGAGAATGGCCCCAAAAGGGGGGGAGAGAATGGCCCCAAAACGGGGGGAGAGAGAATGGCCCCAAAAGGGGGGGAGAGAATGGCCCCAAAACGGGGGGAGAGAGAATGGCCCCAAAAGGGGGGGAGAGAACGGTGCCAAGAGAAAATGGCCCCAAAAGGGGAGAAAATGACCCCAACATGAGGGGAGAAAATGGCCCCAAAAGGGGAGAAAATGACCCCAACATGAGGGGAGAAAATGGCCCCAAAATGGGGGGGAAACATCCCCAGGTGCGGAGAAAATGGCCCCAAGGGCCTGGGTGTTGTTTTGGGGGCCCTTTCCCAGTGTTTTTTTCACTGGACACACCATCACCAATCCCAGATTCCCTAAATCCACTCCAGCCTGGCTTAAAAGTGCTCCTTTTTTACCTAAATTGCTCCGTTTTATCCCAAACTTCCTGGGATTCCCATCCCTCTGCAGCCAGAGTGAGTTTTCCTGGACTCTGTGGAATTCCACAGGAAGGGCCCAGCCATCCCAGGAACAGTTCATTTTTCCCCTATAAACTTTTCCCCTAAATCCCAGGAAAAGCCCTTCCCCTGCACTGCCCTGTGCACGGGGGTTGTTTCCATGTGGGAAAAACAACGCTGGGATTGGGATAAAGAACCCACAGGAATGCGAGCAGAAACATGGAATAACTGCTCAGCTCCCAGCAAGGACAATTAATATGCAAATATTTCATTTCCTTAATTTTTCTTCCTGCAATCCCGCAGCACGGGGAAGAATCCGATGGAGTTTTCCAGCTCCGAACATCCTTGGATTTCTAATTAAATCCCTGGAGTCAAAAGGGGAAGGGAGCCCAGAGCAACGGGAGAGCACAAGGGATTCATGGAGAGCAGGAGGGGCAGCGTCAGACAGGAAAAATCCGTGATTTTTCCTGGAATTAGGATAAGGAATGACTTCGAAGTCTTCCAGGGTGAAGAATTCTTCTTCCAGAAGAATTCCAGGGTGGGGAAAGGAAACCCAAGATGAAGGGCAGCGCTCCTGATCGCACAGAGATGAGGAAAAAACAAACCCCGAAATTCTCCAAATAAACTCCCAAACCACTCACCGGCTTGGAATTTACATGGAAAAAAACCAATCCAAAAATGAAGGAAAACATGCGGATCTCCTCCCTCGGCAGTGTTTAATTACCAGGATTCTCCAGAGGATCCTTTTGGGGCTAAACAAAGAGTTTTTCCCCTCACGTTCCCCACACGAGGCCCCGGAGTTCCCGCCAAAAAAAAAGGCGGGAAAAGCGCAATGGAGGCGACTCCTCCTTATCTGTGTCCCTGCTCCGTTATCTCATCCCAACGCCCGCAGACACGGAGCCAGGAGGCCTTGGGATCCGCACCGGGAAGCTCAAGGTGCGGATTTTGCCTCAGAGGAATTTGGGAATTCCTCACGGGAATTCTGGGGGCTGAGGGGAGCGGGAAGGGAGGGAAGGGGAAGGAAGGGGATGTGCCCTGAGGGACAAACAGCTCCTGCCCTGATCCAGGAGGGGGGATATCCATCCCTCCATCCTCCCTGAGCACGGAAACCAGGGAACTGGACAAAAAACCCAGGGAATTGGACAAAAAAACCAGGGAATTGGACAAAAATTCCCTCAGGAGTAGAGCGGAGATTTAAGGAAGAGCTGGAAATAGCCTCGGATGCAAAGGAAAACCCTTTTGCACAAAGGCGAATGATCCGGCTGCCTTTTTTTCCCTTTTAATTTGAATTTTTTTAGAATCTCGGAACGTTTTGGGTTGGAAGGGACTTTTAGGATCATCCCATTCCAAGCCCACCACGGGATTTTTTAGGGAAGGCTGTTTCCTCCCCGCTTTTCAGGAAGCTTTGATGCGCAAGTGCCACGTTCCCCCCCTTCCCTGTTGGCACAGCCAACAAATCCATGGAGAAACCTCCTGGAATCCCGCAATCCATGTTTGGAAAGCTTGGATGAGTTCCGAGGTCGTTCGGGAAGAGCAGAGCACATTCCCAACCCTTCCCAAAAGCAACACGGTGTCGGTGCTTACGGTGTTAACTCCCTGAATCCCTGGAAACGACAGCATTCCCAACAAAATTCCAGGACAGCTCGATGTCCTCAGAATCCCCAAGGAAATCCAAGCGTGCCAAAGCAGGAGGAAGTGGATTTGTGGGATTTTTCCCACCACCCCACAGCTCTCTGCCTCCAGCCCTGCACATCCCACTCCAGCTTTTCCACGGCACATTCCCTCTCCATAAAAACCCGGGAGTTTCAAGGAGGAGCAGCCGCGGCCCTTGGGAGAGGCCGTCGCTTTCCGCAGCCCCTCCAACGGGGAACTTTTCCAAGGATTTGGCCGCCACACAGAGATCCCTTCTCCGTGCTGAGCCCTCCGGAGGGACGCTGGATCTCATCCAGGCTCGCTGCATCCCGACAGGAGCACAGAGCTGGCAGTGTGCACAGGGAAGCGGGAATGCGACCACATTCCAGCTAAAGCAGCTCCCTGGAGTCCAGCAGGGCTGGAATCTCCTCCTCGTTTGTGTTTCAGGAGTTGGAACGCTGAGGAAAATTCCACCTCCCGAATCACTCCCAAAGATCTGAACTTCCCTGGAAATGTATAAAAGTGACGATTTTGCCGCTTTTTTCCCTCGCTTTTTGTCACCGAAATACGGGATAAACCTTTCCGGACACAGGAATCCTGGAGCACACCTGGATGAGGTGAGGGGGTGCAGGCAGATCCCACGGAAATCCCTGCGCTGCTCCAGCTGGACACACGTGGGACTAAGAACCCTCCGGGAATTTGTGTCCAAAACCAGCACCAAAGACCCGGAAATCCAACTCGAGTATCCCTAACTCCATCCCTACAGCACAGAGCAGGGATAAGCACTCATGGAATATCAACCACAGCACCCGGACTTATCCCAAAAAAACTGCTACCCGCTGGAAAAGCCACACCCACAGGCACAGACTCCACGGAAACGCTTCCTGGAATGCGCTCCCAAGGGAATGTTTGGGATAAAAGCCAAGCTGCAGGTGCCAGGTTGGTTCCCAGGATGAATCCAGAATCCATTGGATTGGGATATCACAGCTGGAGCAGCTTCAGCTTCCCAGTGTTCCTCAGCCAGCCTTGTCCCAGATTCTATTCCCAACATTCCCAGGTGCTTCCAGCCTGTGCCATCCTGTCTGGGGATGCTCCCTCTGGATTGAACATTCCCTGGAGCTCCTGAAGCCTTTCCTGCCATCACTCCACACCATGTGATAAGCAGGGCTCTTATCTCTTCCCGGAATTCCCGGTTCCCAAAGGCACAGCCACGGCATCCACAGGGAGCATCCAACCTACTCCAAGGACAGGAACACGAAACTCTTTGGAAGCAGCCACTGGATTTCATGGAATTCCTCCCAAGTGACATCCAGGACCTGGAGCCTCTCCAGAGGGGACCTTACCAACACATCCCAAGTCATGGAATTGTGAGCTTGGAAAAGCCCTCCGAGCTCACCGAGTCCAAGCTGGGACTGAACCCAGCCCCGCCAGAGCTCGGAGCGCCACAGCCAGGAATTCCTCGGGAATTCCAGGGGAATTCCAAGGGATGGGGACTCCAGAGCTCCCTGGGCACTTCCAATGTTTACAGCCCTTTCCATGAGGGAGTTTTCCCAATTTCCCACCTGACCCTCCCTCGGCACAGCCTAAGGCCGTTCCCGCTCATCCCGTCCCTGTTCCCTGGGAGCAGATCCCGATCCCGCTGGCTGCTCCCTCCTGTCTGGGAGCTGTGCACAGCCACACGATTCCTTCCCAATCCTCCTTTTTTCCAGGATAAACAGGGAAAGAAGGCCAAACCTCCTTCAGGAAATCTCCAATCCACAGGCAGGGAGAGCTGGGAATTGGGGCCGAAATTCCCAAATCCCGGCGTGTCCTTAAAGGTGACAGAAGGACACAGAGCAGCCACACAAACACTCGGAATTTGGGGAATTTCTTCCTCTCCCAAGCCTGTGGAGTCCAGGAAAACCCTTGGATCTCCCTCCAGTAAGGAATGACCTCGCTGGCTCCTGTGTCCTGCTCAGTATTCCCGATCTATCCTCACATGGATCCGGGAATCCTGAGCAGAAATGGATCTCCTCAGGTTCCCGCTCCATGGGATTTGCGCTGCAGGGCTGGAGGGAAGCCAGCCCTCTGCAGGCACAACATTCCTGGTTTTTTTGGGCAAGGCGTGGGCTTGGCAAAGCTCAAAAGTTGGGAAGAGTTGGGGAGGGGCTGGGATGGAATTCCCAGAGAAGCTGTGGCTGCCCCTGGATCCCTCTGGAATGGGTCGGGCAGGGCTTGGAGCAGCCTGGGATAGTGGGAGATTCCCTGGAGCTTTAAGGTGCTTCCCACCCAAACTATTCCATGGAATTCCATGGGATTCCTGCAGGAGCCCACATCCACGCCCAGCTCTGGGCGCAGACAAGGATTCCCTGCACTGATGTTGGAACCTTTCCCAAAATCCCAACTGGAGCTGACAAACTGCCTGAATTTCCCATCCCGATCCCACCTGGAATGTGCCCACAGCTTGGATGAGCATCCTGCTCAATCCCTGGATGGACGGAGCTGCTCCCGAGGCTCCCACGAGCCAATCCCTGCTCCAAGATCGTTCCCTGACCCCCAAACATCCCCAAGCCGGAGAACCCAATTAAATTAATTAATTCATTAATTCATTACTGACATCCAGCACCCTTTTCCAGCTGCAATTCCAAGCTCTCCGCCATCCAACCCCGTGTGATCCCAGCCCGCGTTGGGCTCCCGCTGGAAAAAAGGGAAGGAGAGCATGGAATATCTCCGGCCTGGATCACAGCAGCTGCGGGGCTGCTCCGTGTCCGCTCGGCCGCAGCTCCGGAGCTGCCAAGCTCTTCCCGGTTTTCCAGAGCTGGAATTCTGCCCACGGCAGGGAGGGCAGCAGGTGCCATGGCCCGTGGCCACCGGGGATTCCCGTTCCATGGGATTCCCATTCCATGGGGGGATCCTCAGCTGCTCCTGCTGCTCAGGAAGGAGGATGTGACCCGGAGCAGGATCCGATTCCCCAGGGAAGGGGAAATTCCCAAGGTGTTCCATCCTTTTCCTGGATGACAGCAGATGGATTTCCTTCCCCAAAGCCCCACGGGATTCGGGATTTGGATACAGCCCTCCAAGGCTTTCTTGGGAATAGCTGAGATGGGATCAATTGATTTCCAAGCGGTTACCCATGACCATCTCCCGGCCGGGAACGTACCGGGAAGAGAATCCCAAAAATCCTGGGGCAGGGAGAGACACTGCGGGAAAACAGCCACGGAACACAGCCCAATTCCCTGGAAACCCAGCAGCCGGAGGGTCGGAGAATCCCACAGGGAAGGGACTGGATGGGATTAACGTGGATCCCATGGATACCTGGGGTTGGGAGCAGAATTCCATCAGCACCTCTACGGACGGGAGCGGCACCGCGGCTCAAAGCCAGCGCCTGCCTGGGATTCCCGGGAATTTTATAGGATTTCTCCGAGCTCCAGTTCATGGGAATTCCCTCAGCGACATTCCCCGTATCCCAAAAATCCTGTTCCCTTCAGGAATTGCCTGTTGGGGCTGAGCAATCCACGATTCCCGAGCAAAGCTGGGTTCCTTGGGAAGATGCTCCATTCCTGCCTCAGCCCAACCGGAATTCCAAAGCGGAATCAGAGAATCCTTGGAAAACACCGCTAAGCCATGGAGTGCAGCCCTCAATCCAAGCCTGGCACCTTCCCAGGATTCAGCCTGTCCCGGGAACACCAAATTCCCATCCCGTGAAACTCCAACCGGACCTCAGAGCTCATCCCGGGTTGTCCAAAGTCCCACCTCAAAATCCAGATTGGAATTCCCCCTCTGCTGCAACTTTCTTGGAAAAATCCCAGGGATGATTTGAACTCCCAGCATCCCGGGATCCCTGAGCTCGGAAAAGACATCCAAGACTGAGTCCAAGCTGTTCCCGATCCCCCCCAGAGCTCTGAGCGCCGCATCCAGGAATTCCTCGGGAATTCAAGGGATGGAAACTCCAAAGCTCCCAGGGCACTTCCAATGTTTACAGCCCTTTCCATGAGGGAGTTTTCCCAATTTCCCACCTGACCCTCCCCCGGCACAGCCTGAGGCCGTTCCCGCTCATCCCGTCCCTGTTCCCTGGGAGCAGATCCCGATCCCGCCGCTCCTGTCTAGGAGCTGTGCAGAGCCACACGATTCCTTCCCGATCCTCCTTTTTTCCAGGATAAACCAGGAAAAAAGGCCAAATCTCCTTCAGGAAATCTCCAATCCACGGGCAGGGAGAGCCGGGAATTGGGGCCGAAATTCCCAAATCCCGGCGTGTCCTTAAAGGCGACACAAGGACACAGAGCAGCCACACAAACACTCGGAATTTTGGGAATGCGGCGTTTTCCCAAGCACTGACACACGGATATCCCTGTGGATCCCTATCCCAGGATTCCCGAATCCCTGAACAGGAGTTTAAAGGCACCTTTTAAACTCGGCTCACTCAAGCCGGGCTTATTCGGGCTCATCCCACAAGGATCGGCCTCACCCCGCCGGCACTCCGGAAAATCCCACATCCCAGCCTGGGAAAAGGGACAGGAAACTCCCGGAATTTTGGATAATTTGGGGATGGTTTTGAGGGATTTTTCCTTGATTTTTTTACCTCAAAGCCATTCAGTGTTGGGAGACAGCTCCAGAAAAAAACCTGGCTCAATATCGGGAATTTTTCTGCAATAGTTTGGATTTTCCGGCTGTAATTCCTACAAAAACCCCTCACGGATGGCTCCAGTTATTCCACATCCCTCTGCTCCGTTCTGGGAGAATCCAAAGATCCCAGGGAAATCCCTAAGTGGCAGAAAGATGAAGAATCCTGGGAATTCTTGGCTCTAATGATGCGGCATCTCCAATCCAAAAGAAATTCCAGGAGGGAAAATCCACTGTTGACCCCCAGAAAATTCCCTAAATCCCCTTTCCCATGTTTCCAAGATCCATAACCACATCCCTTAACGAACCAGGAACACATGGAGTTTTCCATGGAAAACTGTCCCTGGGAATTCTTGGGGTTGTTCCTCCAACTCCAGAAAAATTCCCAATATTCCAGACACGCTGTTCTTCCCAACCCGGGAATAAACAGCTCCATCTTTCCGCAAAATTCCATCCCCTTTGAATATTCCCATCATTTTCCAGCGGCTGGGATCGCTTTGCTCCTGCCTGGAATTGCCCTGGATCGCTCCAGCTCCAGGGACTTTTCCTGGAGAAGCAGCGCTGCCACATTCCAAATGTTTTTCCTCCACAGCCAGCTCCCAAATCCAATAAAACAGAAGGAAAACCCAGGACTGCCGGGCAGCTTTCCCTGGAAAACTCTGCAGGTTGGGATTGGGAGCCTTTGGAAGGGGAGCCGGGCATTCCCGGGATGAGGCGGAGACACAAAAAAGATTCCTGCATTTAAATGAAGATTAATTAAGGCCTAATTAGGAGAAATATTGGGAAAAAAGGAGCTTTTCCTGCTTTTTTCACGGCTTTGAAGGGAAAGCCTCCAAGGAAATCCATGGATAACTTCCAGTGGAAAGGAAAACCGTGGATTTTTTCCCTGGTTTTTGGAGGCTTTTCAGGGATTGTGCTTCCCTAAATTTAGGGATTGACTGCAGCAATCCAGGAAAATCCCGATTTCCCGGTTTTCTGTCTGCAGGACACAGAAAAATTCCCGCAGGAAAAGTGCAGCAGCGTCATGGAAAAAGCTGGGAATGTTGTCCAGCATTCCCAAGGAATTCCAGCACTCCCAAGGACAACATTCCCAGCTGAGATTTGTGGATACAGAGGATTCGATCCACCGGAGCTGCTCCTCAATCCAGCCCCTTCTCCCTTCCCGTTATCCCAGGAAAATCCCGCTCCTCCCCGAGATCCCAGCAGTGCAATCCAGCACCATTCCCAAATTCCCTGCCTCTCCAGCCATTCCTGGTGTATCCCACACATCCAAATCCTGAATTCCCAGGATTCTCCAGCACAGCAGGAGGAGGGAGCAATCCAAGGAATGAATGGAATGGGAATAACCACTGCACATCCTTACGGAACGGCGGGATTTAAGGAGAATCGGTTTTATGGGATGGAAATATCCAGGGAAAGAGCCAGGGATTCTCCTGCCAACGGATACTCCGGATGGGAATATTGAAGGAAGCAGCCAGGGCTGCTTTTCCCAGCATTCCATGGATATTCCGGATGGCTCACCAATGGAAACAAATGGATTCTTGAAACAGAATTTCAAATTCCCAAATCCCTGAAAACACCCATGAAATTCCCAGGTTTTGGGGCCACACTTGGAGCAGAGCAGCAGGAATGTGGATTTATTCCATGAGAAATAACACGGAATTCCAGCAATTCCTGCTCCAGGGCCGGGTTAGGACAAGGCTTAATCCAGGAAAAGTCTGGACTGAGATTTTCCCTCCTTTTCTTTTCCCAACAATTCGAGGGCAGGACGAGCAGCTTCGCCGCTTCGGGAATTCCGAGAGCTGGAATCCCACACGATTCCATCAGCTCCACCCCAGCTTGTCCTCTTATCCCGGTTTTCCAGCTAGGAATTTGAACACCTGAATCCCAGAGAACACTTGGAGCTTCCCAAAAAAAAGGGGAATTCTCAGGAGGCCAAAACGAAATCCAGCAGCATCCCAGAAAAATGGGAAAACGGGAAGAGCAACAAAGAGGGAAACAAAGCCTTTTTCAAAATCAATTTTGACTTTTAGAGGGAATTTCCCACAGATTTTTCCACCGTTTCCCTCCGGAATGAAAACTTCCAGAGGAAAAAAAAACCAGGAATGAGAATATGGGGAAGTTTTAAAGCACAACAGAGCTGGGAGCGGGAGGAATAAATCCCAAGTTTTATCCCCACCGCAGTTTGGAGCCACTAAAGGAATTTTTTGTCCCAATAAACCAAATTTTGGGCCTCATTTTCACCCCCCACCCGACCCTGCTCCCCAATATTCCGGATTTTCCAGTGGGAATGATCAGGAAGGTGCCAAAATCTGCCCAGGCAAGCGCTTCCTGAAGGGAATTCCTGGGAATTCAGGACAATTATTAGGAGGTGATTAATTATAATTAAAAGTTGTATTGATAAGAGAAACTGAGGGATAATTCTGCTGTGCCTCATGAATGTAACAGGAGGAGAAAGTAGGAATATCTGGGAAAAATCCTGCCTGAACAACGCCCGGAAATCCCAAATTTCCAGTGGTAAAATCCCAATTAATGCGGAAAATAATGGGAAAATTAAAGAATCAAACAACAAAAATGAGATTAAGGAAGGAGTAGCTCCCACAGAACCCACCTGAGGACGTTCCTGGGATGTTTAATTAATCAGGACGTCACTTGATGGGATTATTTGATGGGAAAGCACAGAATTCCATGGAAAAATGGGAGATGCAGCTATAAAATATCCCAAGCAACAGCCCAAACCCCCATCCCCATCTCATTAGTTAATCCTGACTTATAAAACCTTGGTCCTGGCTGATTTCAGGATAAACTCACTAAAAGAGCAGCACGGAATTTAAGGAAACTCCAAAATTCGGGGGGGGGGTGGTTTTCCCAGGATTTCTTTCTGTTCCACATAAAAACTGGGAAATAACGACAAGGACAAACACTGACCGCCAAAATGAAGGAAAACAACCCCCAAACCTCCTGAAATCCAGAAATAAACCCCTTTGGCATGGCTATTCCTTCCCAATCCCACTTCCAGAGGGTGGGTTTAGGAGTTTTCCTGCAATAATATTTTCGAGGAGCAGAATTCACCCCCCACGCTCCCATCCCTAAAAAACACGTGCACACAGCTGGAAGCGACTCGGAACACAACAACATTCCCAACTGGAATCTCCAGCCCTCTGCCTAAAAACCTGGAAAACCGGGATTTAGGACAACCTCGGGAACAGCGAGACACCAAATTCCCGGCCAGATTCCAAGGGTGCCAAGGGAAAACAAGCGCTGCCAGGTGGAATGATCCTGATTTTCCAGCTCCCTGCTGCCCATTCCCAGCCCTGAGGAGCAGGGAAGCCCCTCCTGCTCCGAGCTTTCCCAACTTTCTTTGGCGTGAGGCAAAACGGAGCAGAAACAGCACAAAACCCAAGCGTGGAAAGAGGGGGGAAAAGCCCGGTTTAAACCTTTGGAAGCTGTTTTTAAAGCCTTAAGTCTGAGTTTAAAATAGGCAAGAAGCCTCCAGTTAGAAAGGCGGCGAAGTGAAACGGGTGCAAACAATGACCAAAAGATAGAAAACTATTAAAAATAATTTAAAAAACCACGGAAAATTAATTCAAAAAATAGGCTGAAAAGGAGAAAAACACTTCCCAAAGCCCAGCGCTGCCTCCCCGCAGGGCCCTGCCCAGGAAGGAGGCGGATTCGCGGCTCCGCGCTCGCTGCCCGGGGGGGCCGCGGGGCTCCCCCCGCTCAGGCGGCCCCGGCCCCGCTCAGGCGGCCGCAGCCTCGCCGTGCCCCGAATATTCAATAAAACCCGATTTTTCCAAAGCTTTTTTTTTTTTTTTCCTCCTTTTTTTACCCCGGCGCGGCCGTCACGAGCTTCCTCCCGCCCCGCGGCCGGCGACAAAATGGCAGCGGCGGAGCTGCCCGTCATGTCGGGAGGGCGCCGGGCGGCCCCGCCGCAGCCTCCGCACCGCCTCAGCCCCGGCGGCAGCGGGGCTCCCTCACGGCCCCGCGGGGCCGCCCGCGGCCGAGGCAGCGGCAGAAGGAGGAGGAGGAGGAGGAGGCGGCGGCGCTGAGGGAAGGCGGGGGGGCAGCACAGAACATGGCGCCGCGTCCTACTTGCGGTGCGGCGCTGCCCCGCTCGCCTCACGGAGCCCCCGCGCTCCCCGCGCCGGGCAGCGCAGCGCCGGCCATGGCGGCTGTGGTGCGGGGCTCTGCGCTCCGTGCCCCCTCCGTGCCGTCCTCCTCCTCCTCTTCCTCCTCCTCCTGCTCGCCCAGGAGTTTTTAAACTTTAAAGCGCAGCTTCCGCCGCCCCGCGCCCGCCTTTGTCCCCCGGACAACACCGCGCTCGGCCCGGCCGCGTCCCGCCGCGCTGCCCCGGGCGCTCCCCGCTGAGGTACGTTCGCCCCCCGCTCTCCCCTTCCCGCAGCCTCCGGCGGCCCGGGGGACGCGGCGGGGCCGGGGCCCGGCCAGCCCTGCCCGGTCACCGCCGAGGGCCCGGCGGGGCGGGGGGGATGAGGGGAAGGGGCTTCCACGCCGCGGGTTCGCGCCCCGCCTGCCCCCGGCCACCTCCCGCCCACTCTTTTGGGGTGGTTTTGCTATTTTTTCGCTTCCTTTTCCCCCCGCTATTTTCTTTCTTGTTTTGGGGTTTTGTTGCTTTTTTTGGTTGGGGTTTTTTTTTGTTGGGTTTTTTTTTTTTTTTTTTTGTCCTGCCAAAGTTTTTGGCCGTCCCCCGTTTATTCCGCGAGACGCGGAACAACAACCTGAAGTCCGGCCCCGGGGGAAGGAAGGGGGGGAAAGGGGGGAAGAAGGAAAAACACGCACACACATCCAGCCTTTTTGTGCGTGTGTGGGGATGGAGGGGGTGGGAGAGTGCGTTGATTTCTTCCAATATTATTTTTTTTATTATTCTTATGATTATTATTCTTATTATTCAACGCTCGCGCTACCGGCGGCGATGCCCCATCGCTCGCAAAATTTAAAAAAAAAAATTAAAAAAAAAAAAAAGCCCAAAGCAAACCCAACCAACGCTAAGCATTGGTTTCAAAATTCTTTCCTTTTATCTTCTCAGCATCTGGAGAGAGGGAGAGAGAGAGAGAGAGAGAAAGGGCGCGTTCATGAGGACTACAAAGTTACAAATATGGCTCCCCAGTCTCTCTTGCCTGATCACTGCAAAGAAATGAAGACGCACTTTAAACTAAACCATTCGCAACTCACTCGCAGTCCCTGTCTGCCTCTCCCTGCCCAGCACCCTGCACAAATATTTGCGAACTAAACACGCCGAGAGAGAGAGGAGCGAGCAACTTATTTTTATTTAATGCACGGCGAGCCCTCTCCGAGGCATCGCAGCCCGGCACGGGCAGGAGCAGCCCCGGGGACCCCCCCAAACCTCACCGCGAGCGCCCCGCGCCCCCCAAAGCGGGGGGCACGGCCCCCCACACACACAGGTAGGCACCTCAAGGGCAGCAGCGGCCCCGCCAACACCTGGCACGCTCCACCCCGCCAAAAAAAAAAATAACCGTGGGATGCCTTTTTATTATTCTCATCATTAGCATTATTATCATTAATTTTTTTTTTTTTGGCATTGCATTGCTTACATCTGAGGGCGTCCTGTTCCGCAGCTCTAAGTGGATCCTTTTCTTCATGTCCATGTCCGTGGCTGGCGGCAGGCGCGGAGGGTGCCCGGCTCGGCTGGCGCAGTGACCCCTGTGCAGAGCCCCCCGATCGCGGGGCGCGGAGGGACTCGGGCTCGCCCAGCGCCGCTCGGAAGCCCGAGCGCAGCACCGCGGCGCGCACTAACCTGATAACCGCGGGGGCGGGCGCTCCGGGGGCTCCGCCGCGATTGACAGCGCCGCCGCCCAATCGCAGCGCGCCGCCGCCGCGCCTCAGCCAACCGGCAGCGCGAGGCGCGGCGGAAGCCAATGGGGGAGCGGCTCGGCCGGGCAGGGGGACAGCCCGGCGCCGAGCCCAGGCTCATTCCGCGCTGCCGCCTGATGGGGACGGAGCGGCCGCGGCTCCGCCGCGCCGGGCACGGCGCTCGCTGCCCCCCTCCGCCCGCCCGAGCCTGGGGGAGGCGCCGGGGCGGGGAGCGGCGGCCGAGCCGGAGCCGTCCGGCGCGGGGCGCGCAGCCAGGAGGGAGGGAAAGGTGCGGAGCGGGGCACGGGAATGGCGCGGGTAATGGCGCGGGCCCCGGCGGCGGGGGGCGGGCGGAGCGCGAGCGGGGCGGGGCGGAGCGCGGCCGGGGAGGGAGGGACGGCGGCGCTGGGGGGGGGGGAGGGGAGGGGAGCGCCCGGGCCGCCCTCAGCGGAGTCCCCGCGGCCGGGGCCGCCTCACCGGGCTGGGGTGCGGTTCCCGAGGGGAGGGGAAGGGCGGGAGGCGCTGCCCGTGGCCGGGAGTGCCGGCAGGGTCCCCCCACGAAGGGCCCCGGCGGGGCGGGGGCTGAGGGGAGGGGAGGGGAGGGGAGCGGCCGGGCCGCCCTCAGCGAGGTCCCCGCGGCCGGGGCCGCCTCACCGGGCTGGGAGCGGCTCCGGGGGGAACGGGAGGGTCCGGGACCCCCGGGAAGGGAAGGCTCAGGAGGATCCCCCGGGAAGGGCCCTGAGGTGGAGCAGGGCCAAGGACGGGAATCCTTCCGTTCTCGATGAGAGCCCTCAGGAAAGATTGGAAGGGATTTTTTTTTTTTTTTTTTTCCTTGGAATGCCAGGATAAGGGGGATGGATTCAGGCTGGAAGGGCGCACGGTTAGGTGGGACTTTGGGAAGGAATTCCTGGCTGGGAGGGTGGGGAGGAGCTGGAATTCCCAGAGAAGCTGTGGCTGCCCCTGGAATGTCCAAGGGCAGCTTGGAGCACGCTGGGACGGTGGAAGTTATCCCTGCCCATGGAATGGGATGGGCTTTAAGCTCCTTCCCATCCCAAAGCATTCCCGGCTCCTTTTCCAGGCGCTGCTGGATGAGGTGGCAGCTGTTGGATGCAGGATCCAAGCCCCCAGCTGCTCCTCTCCAGGGATTTGGGATTTCCAAACCCCGGGCACCGTTTCCATCAGCTGGAGCAGAACACAGGTAAAAAGTGCTTTGTTTTTCCTTCCAAAATTCCAGTTTGTCCCTTCCTGCTGTTTTTGGAATGTGGCTGGGCTTGTCCAGCTTTCCCTGGAAAACACAGGGCTGGAAAATCCCTAAGAGCTGTTGGAAAGCATTGAGAGAATGCTGCAAATCCTTGGAAAACTTTCTTTTTATCCAAATATCTTGCAGTGCTGGATGGAGGTGAAGTCTCAGCCGTGAGCGTGGATAAATCCCAGGAATGTGGGTGACAGCAGCAGGAATCGTGTTGGGAATGGGACAGGAAAAGCTGGATCCAGCTCCAGGTAAAAATTCAAATTAAAGCCAAATAAAAGTGATATTCTGCAAAAAGTTCGTCATTCTGGGATGTTTTCGGAGTTTCTGATGGAATTTTGGGATTGGTTGATAAATCCTTGATTGATAATTGATATTCCCAACTTTTCTAAGTGTTGGGGATTTGGGAATGAAGCGGAATTTGATTTCAGCTCTCTTTGAACTTCTCCTTCCCAGGTGTGACCGGAGGTGGCTCCTGGGCTGAACCTTGAGGAATTTTTTGACGGAATTTGTGCTCCTGGCCTCGGAGAAGACCTTTGGAAAAGGACTTTTCTCCTGGAAAAGAATTTACTGGGACAAGCTGGGATTTAAAAGGAATTTCTGGGAATGCAGAGCTGCTTTTTCCTTTGTTTCCTCCCGAGGAAAATCGGTGCTTTGAGTGTTGAAAGGTGCAGAAAATTCCTGGGTTTTTTTCATTATTGAGGGAATTTCTTCCGAGTTCAAAGCCAGAATTCCATGTTTAAAGCTGCTCCTTCCCTAGTTTGTATTCCAAGAGTTTGGGAATGAAAAAGGAGAGGGAATGGTGAATTGGGAATAAATTTTACAGAATATTTTTTTGCGGGGTACAACTTTTCCTTGTGCGATTTTCCATTCGTGGGATTGGTTTTTCCTGGTTTGTTTGATCAGGAATTTGGAATTTGTGGGATTGGTTTTTTATGGGAATTTGAGGTTTTTCCTGGTTTATTTTTCCCAGGAATTTGGAATTTGTGGGATTGGTTTTTTACGGGAATTTGAGGTTTTCCCTGGTTTATTTTGATCAGGAATTTGGAATTTTTGGGGATTGGTTCTTACAGGAATTTGAGGTTTTTCCTGGTGTATTTTTACCAGGAATTTGGAATTTATGGGGAATGTTTTTAACAGAAATTTTGAATTCAATGTGTTGGATTTTTCCTGGTTTATTTTTCCCAGGAATTTGGAATTTGTGGGATTGGTTTTTCTCAGGAATTTGGAATTTTTGGGGATTGGTTTTTACAGGAATTTGAGGGTTTTTCCTGGTTTATTTTGATCAGGAATTTGGAATTTTTGGGGATTGGTTTTTACGGGAATTTGAGGGTTTTCCCCTTTTTTTTTTATCAGGAATTTTTAATTTCTGAGGGTTTTTCCTGGTTTGTTTTATCAGGAGTTTGGAATTTGCAGGATTGGTTTTTTATGGGAATTTGAGGGTTTTCCTGGTCTGTTTTTCTCAGGAATTTGGAATTTTTGGGGATTGGTTCTTACAGGAATTTGAGGTTTTTCCTGGTTTATTTTTACCAGGAATTTGGAATTTATGGGGAATGTTTTTAACAGGAATTTTAAATTCAATTTGTTGGATTTTTCCTGGTTTATTTTTCCCAGGAATTTGGAATTTGTGGGATTGGTTTTTTTACAGGAATTTGAGGTTTTTCCTGGTGTATTTTTCCCAGGAATTTGGAATTCGTGGGATTGGTTTTTTTGGGGAATTTGAGGTTTTTCCTGGTGTATTTTTCCCAGGAATTTGGAATTCGTGGGATTGGTTTTTTTGGGGAATTTGAGGTTTTTCCTGGTGTATTTTTACCAGGAATTTGGAATTTGTGGGATTGGTTTTTCTCGGGAATTTGGAATTTTTGGGGATTGGTTTTTACGGGAATTTGAGGTTTTTCCTGGTGTATTTTGATCAGGAATTTGGAATTTGTGGGATTGGTTTTTACAGGAATTTGAGGGGTTTTCCTGGTTTGTTTTGAACAGGATTTTTTAATTTCTGGAGTTTTTTCCTTGTTTATTTTTACCAGGAATTTGGGATTTAATGGGAATGTTTTTAACAGGAATTTTGAATGGAATTTGTGGGATTTTTCCTGTTTATTTTTCCCAGGAATTTTTACTTTGTGGGCTTGGTTTTTAATGGAATTCCCTGGATTTTCCTGTTTATTTTTCCCAGGAATTTGGAATTTGTGGACTTGGTTTTAATCGGGAATTTTTTGCTTTGTGGGGTTTGTTTTTAATGGGAATTATGGAGGTTTTTCCTGGTTGGTTTTTATCAGGAATTTGGAATTTCTGGGGATTGTTTTTTAACAGGAATTTTGAATGGAATTTGTGGGATTTTTCCTGTTTATTTTTCCCAGGAATTTGGAATTGGTGGGATTGGTTTTCCCCAGGAATTTGGAATTGAATTTGTGGGATTTTTCCCGTTTATTTTTTCCCAGGAATTTGGAATTTCTGGAGTCGGTTTTGAACAGGGTTCAACTCCTTCAAATGGGAATTTTTCCAGAATTCCAGGGAAAAAATGAGGAAAATCCCATTAAAAAAAAAACCGAGGAAAAGCTGATTGGAAGTTAAAAAATGAGGGAAAAAATTCCAGGATGGCTCCAAATCCCTCCCAAAATTCCCTAAAATCAAGTGGAAAACGTTATTCCCATTTTTTTAAATCCCATTTTCTTTTTTCCTGCTGAAATTCCTGGTGGATAATTGGAACATTCCTGATTTTCCACTGGAATATTCCAAGCTTTTCCTGCTTCCCTTGGCCTGGAGCGATGGGAATCAAATGCCACCCCCCGAAAAAATTCAGGAATGATTAAAAATCCAAGGAATTCTGGAATAAACCTTGGGAATGTTGGGAAAAATGGGTGGAAAACATGGAAAAGCTGGAATGAGTGGGGATTGGAATCGGCAGCTTTTCGGGAATTCAAATCCAAGCGCTTCCAGACGTGGGAAAAGCTGGAAAATCCTGGATCTGGGGGGATTTTTGCTGTTGGAAATCCATGGAAAAAGTGGGAAAAAACCCTCCAGAGACGCTTGGAAAATTCCTGAGGAAATTCCTTGGGAAATCAGGAGGGGAAAAAAAGGGAAAAATGGCGATTTTTGGGATAAAAACTTGGGGGAAATGGAAGGATTTGGGGTGGAAAATGGGAAAACTGGGAATGGCAGAATTCCAAGCGTTCCAGGAATTTCCTTGAGGAAACTTGGCGGGATTGTTGGAGCTGTTCCCAGAAATCCCAGGAGGATCCCGAGGGAACAGAAAATGTGGGAATTCTGCTCGAATCCCGGCACGTTGGGATGAATCCCGAGGATTTTTCCCGTCTCTTTTTCCAAGGAAATGCCGTGGAATCCAAGGAAAAATTGGGAATGGAGAGTGATTCCTGTAAAAATCAGGGACTGAATTCCTCAGGTTGAGCAAGTCCTGTGGAATTTGAGGAAAATTTGGGAATGGGAGGTGGTTTCCTGTAAAAAACCGGGATTGGATTCATCAGAGAATGTGGAAATCCCGCTGAATCCAAGGAAAACTTGGGAATTGAGGGTGATTCCCATTAAAAAAAAAGGGATTCAAATACTGAGAATGAGCAAATCCCACGGAATTCAAGGGAAAATTGGGAATTCGGGGTGATTCCTGTAAAAACCAGGGATGGGAAAGGGATTGAACTCCTCAGAGAATGTGGAAATGCCACGGAATCCAAGGAAAACTTGGGAATTGACGGTGATTCCTGTAAAAATCAGGGTTTGGATTCCTCAGGATGAACAAATCCCGTGGAATCCAAGGAAAATTTGGGAATTAAGAGTGGTTTCCTGTAAAAAACAGGGACTGATTTCCTCAGGATGAGCAAATCCTGCGGAATCCAAGGCAAACTTGGGAATTCAGGGTGATTCCCGTAAAAACCAGGGATGGGAAGAGCCTGAATTCCCGAGGTTTTCTTGGAAAAGCTTGGATGGGAACAATTCCCGGCTTTTCCCAGGGTGCTGGAGGCTCTTTGGGAAAATCTCTTGGGATTGGGATCCACGGGAAAACCAGGAATGAACGGGAATAACTGGGAATAAAAATTGGGAATCAATGGGAATAACTGGGAATCAAAGCTGGGAATAAACTGGAATTCCTGGGAATAAAAGCCAGGAATAAACTGGGAATAAAAGCCAGGAAAAACCAGGAATAAACTGGAATTGCTGGGAGTAAAACAGAAAAAATGGGAATAACTGGGAATAAAACCCGGGAATAAACTGGAATTCCCGGGAAGAAAAACCGGGAATAAACTGGAATTCCTGGGAATAAAAACAGGGAATAAACCGGAATAACTGGGAATAAAACTCAGGAATAAACTGGAATTCCTGGGAACAAAAACCAGGAATAAACCGGAATAACTGGGAATAAAATCTGGGAATAAACTGGGAATGAACTGGGAATAAAACCCAGGAAAAACCAGGAATAAATGGGAATTCCTGGGAATGAAAACTGGGAATAACTGGGAATAAAACCTGGGAATTAACTGGAATTCTTGGGAATAAAACCCGGGAATAAACTGGGATAACTGGGAATAAAACCCAGGAAAAACCGGGAATAAACTGGAATAACTGGGAATAAAAGCTGGGAATAAACTGGAGTAACTGGGAATAAAAACTGGGAATAAAACCCGAGAATGAACTGGAATTGCTGGGAATGAAACCTGGGAATGAACTGGGAATAAAAACTGGGAAAACCTGGGAATAAAAGCCGGGAATAAACTGGGAATAACTGGGAATAAACCCTGGGAATAAACTGGAATTGCCGGGAATGAGCCCCCCCAATTCCGGCCAGAAGAGCAGTCGGAATGCTGGGAATTTCCAGGAGGGGTTTCCATGGAAAAGGGCGCTTCCCGCATTTTTCCTGGGATGCAAAGAAGGATTTTCCCGTTTTTCCTGGAGTTTGAGGTGAGCTGGTGTTAATTAATAGCCAATGATCATTGATTGATTGATTGATTGATTGATGAATGGTTTGGCCGTGGGAATCCCGGGGGACTCCAGCACGGAATCAGCTGCTAATCAATGAATCAATCGATAATCGATCCATTCATAAAGTGATCCATTGGTACATCAGTAAATCAATAAATACACGGATTGATAAATTAATAAATCAATAAATATATCCATAAATCGATAATCAATAAATTGGTAAATTAGTGAATCAATAAATTAATAAATTGATACATCGATAAATTAATAAATTGATACATTGATACATTAATCAATAAATATACAGATTGATAATATATAAATATATTGATAAATCGATAGATTAATCAATAAATGGATACATTAATGAATTAATAAATTGATAGATCGATAAATTAATAAATTGATGCATTGATACATTAATCAATATACAGATTGATAAATTAATAAATATATCGATAAATAGATTAATCACTAAATGATAATGAATCAATAAATTAATCGATATATCGATAAATTAATAAATTGATACATTGATACATTAATAAATAAATATACAGCTTGATTAATAAATATATCGATAAATTGATCTATTGTTCAATAAATGATAATAAATTAATTGATATATCGATAAATTGATACATTGATAATATATAGATTGAAAAGTTGATAAATTGTCAGATTAAGGAATTAATAAATATATAAATAATGAATATATGAATTAATAAATTAATGAATTAATTGATCAATCCATTGCTAATAATCAATGATTTTTTCCTAATAAATAACATCATACTCCTAATAAATATGGATTAATAAGACGCTGATGCGTAAAATATATTTATTAAGAACTTATTAATTAGGGTTGCTAATAAAATAAGACATTAATACTAATTAAGACACATTGATGATTGATGGGATGATGCATCAAATAATTAAAGTAATGAAATTAATAATAGAATAATACATCAAATAATCAGCTTATTAATAAAATAATCAATTTTAAATAATAATAAAAATAATAATTTTTAATCACCGTTAATGATGTATTTATCAATATATTAATAGGGAATAATAAATACGAATTAGAGTATTAAAAAGAATCGATTAATTTATTAATAGAATAATAAGTAGAGTTGATAATAAAATAGTGAAGAACGATCTTAATAATGGAATAACCAATTAGGGATAAACACGAGGGAATCATGGAATGGACAGCGAATAATTAATGGATTAATTAATAAAATCATCAGTACGGTCAGTAAGGGAATGATGCAAAATGTAGTCATCGTTAGGTATTAATTAGTACACAATAATAAATTGATAAATTAATTGCAGTAAATACAAATTAATAACAATAGTAAATAAAATACTAATTTGGCAATAAGATAATAAACACTACTAATAAGATAATAAAAATAATATATTGGTAATGATAAATTCTAATAATAAACTGATGAGTTAATGTTGAATTAATAGAGTAATACGTAATAAATTCATTAATGAAATGATAAATGCCATTGATAATTTAATAATTAATACTAAGAAAAATGAATTAATAATAGAATAATACATCAAAGAATAATCATTGATTAATAAATACAATTAATTTTAAAATAATAGATAAATATCTTAATAATGAAATAATAAATCCATACAAATAAGTAAGAATTAATAATTGACTAAAACATAAAATAATAAATTTATTAATAAAATACAGTTGATAATAAAATAATAAAGATAATAATAAGATAATCATAAATCCATACTAATAAGTACCAATCAATAATACATTAATACATAAAAATATTAATTTATTAATAAAATAATCGTTACAGTTAACACTAAACTAATAATTATGAAACAATAAATCAATATTAAAAAATGCAAATTAATAATAGGATAATAAAATGATAAATTGATTAATAAAATTATAAGTACCATTAATAATAGGATAATAATAAATAAAATAATTTATTCATGAAATAAATACGGTTAATAATAAAATATAAATATATTAATAATAAAATAGAAATATATTAATAATAAAATGTAACTATATTAATAATAAAATATACATCTATTAATAATGAAAACCAAACTCATACTAATAAATACGAATTAACGACAGAATAATGCATTCAATAGTCAATCGATTCATTAATACCGTAATAAATAGTTAATAAAGTGCTAAAGAAATCTATTAATAAAAGCTTAACACTAATAAATATGAATTAATGATAAAAAATGCATAAAATAATATGTTAATTAATAAATATTTGATGGATAAATTAATAGTAACTATCAGTAATTAATAATAGAGTAATGCATAAAATAATATCTCGATTTATTAATAAACTCATAAAATAATATATTAAGAATAAATTAATAGTAATGAATAGTAATAATAGAATAAAGCATAAAATATGTTAATTTATTAATGATATAATAAATTTATTAATAGTAAGTTAACACTAATAAATACGAATTAATGATAGATTAATGCATAAAATGATGTTTATTAATAAAACAATAAATACATTAATAATACATTAATTCTAATGAATACAAATTGATAATAGAATAATGCATAAAATAATAGGGTAATTTATTAAGTAATACAATAATAAATATATTAGTAATAAACATATTAATCAATACTAATTGATAACAGGATAGCTCATAAAGTAATGAATTGATTAATGAGATAACGAATACATTGATAACTGAACAGAAATCTGTTAATAACAGACTAATTAACACTAATAACTGCCAGTTATTAATTGGATATACATCAAATAATTCATTGATTTATTAACGACATAATGAATGCCCTTAATAGAATCCATGGAGTGGAGGAGGGAAACTGCGGATCTGGGAATGGAGGGGTTGGATTTGTTGGGAATGGAGGGGTTGGGAATGGAGGGGTTGGGAATGTTGGGAATGGAGGGGTTGGATTGGGAATGGAGGGATTGGGAATGGAGGGGGGATTGGGAAAGGAGGGGTTGGGAATGGAGGGATTGGGATTGGGAATGGAGGGGAGATTGGGAATCGAGAGGGGATTTTTCCCCTCTGCCCCCTCGGGTGTGGCCCCACCTGCGGAGCTGCTCCAGCTCCTGAATTCCCAAGGACCTGGAGCTGCTGGAGCAATTCCAGAGGAGGCCCCGGAGCTGCTCCGAGGGCTGGAGCCCCTCTGGAGCCAGGCTGGGAGAGCTGGGAATGTTCACCTGGAGAAGGGAAGGATCCAGGGAGAGCTCAGAGCCCCTTCCAGGGCCTAAAGGGGCTCCAGGAGAGGGACTGGGGACAAGGGATGGAGGGACAGGACACAGGGAATGGCTTCCAGTGCCAGATGGCAGGGATGGATGGGATATTGGGAAGGAATTGTTCCCTGGGAGGGGCTGGGCTGCAATTCCCAGAGCAGCTGTGGCTGCCCCTGGATCCCTGGGATGTTCCAGGTGAGGTTGGACGGGGCTCGGAGCAGCCTGGGATAGCGCCAGAATCCATGGAATGTGGGCAGCGGGACATTCCCGGCCTCCTTATCCCTTCAAATCCATCCGGGCTCGGTTGGGATTCAGTGAGGGAGCAACTGGAAAAGTTTCCCTCCGTTGGATTTGGAGCGGCCTGGGATAGCGGGAATGTCCCTGCCCATGGAATGGGATCGGCTTGGAGATCCCAACCCAAAGCATTCCGGGATTCGCTGGTTATCCCTGCAATCCCGGCTCCTGCCGAGCTGCTCCGTTAGCTGGGATATTGGGAAGGAATTCCTGCCTGGGAGGGTGGGAAGGGGCAGGGCTGGAATTCCCAGAGTGTCCCTGGATCCCTGGAATGTCCAAGGCCGGGCTGGAGCAGCCTGGGATAGCGGGAATGTCCCTGCCCATGGAATGGGATGATCCTTAAGGCCCCTTCCCACCAAAGCATTCCTGGATTTCCCGGCCTGGGTCGGTGTCCGGCACAATCCCAGGGCAGCGTCTCCATGGGAACCATCCCTGCCCTTCCCACGGATCCAGAGCGGGAATTTCCTCCAAAGCTCCGCTGGCTTCCCAACAAACCTCCGGCCGAGCGAGGGATTTTTCCAGCTGGGATCACGATCCCAACCCTCTCCTTCCTTCCTGCTTTTCCCTGCCTGGAGCAGCCGCCGGCAATGCGGGAAGCGGGAATGTTCTCTACCTGGATCCTGCTGCTGACATTCCCATGGCAACCTCATCCTGCTTGGGAGCCGGATCCGTTCCGCAGGGAATAAAGGACACAGCCTGGAAAAGACATGTCCCGGTGTGTTCCTGACGGGCGGGAATTCGGGAATGCGGTGCCCGTGAATGCCGGCTCCGGCTGGGTTTGGCAGGACACACAATTCCCGAGGGATGGATGGAGCGGGGAATGTCACATGCAGGCTTTTGGAAGAGGGATCAACAACAGCTGGGAAAAGCGGGATTCTGGGATGGGAGGGACAATGGGAATGGGGCGGGAGCAGGGATTTGGGACTTATTCCAGAGGCACTTCCCAAAGCGGATCCATCCGTGCCTGTTCTCCTCGGGAACACCGCGGCCTTTTCCGGGATCCTCTGGAGTCTCCCGGGATCCATCAGAGGTGAACAGGAGGGGTTGGGGAATGGGAAAAGGCTCCTGGAACTTGGATTTTCCCAAGATACCGGGATCCCGAGGGAATCCGGGATGCTGGGAAGTGCTGATGGATCTCATGGGAGCACGGGGGAATTGGAGAGGGCTGGAAAAGGGGATGGGATGGGATGGGATAGAGCAGGAGAGGAGCGGGAATGGCAAACAGGGCCAAGATTCCCATTCCCTGCTCAGGTTTTTTGGGAAAAAGGAATTCCCAAGGGATGCTCCCACGGGCAGCTCATGGAGGCCGTGTGAGCCCAGTGATTATCCCGGGAATTGGGCTCGGCAGCTCCATGGAAATTCGGGATTCTGTGGGCAGCCGGAACATGGCTCATCCCTGCAGGATCCCGTTCCGGGACGCTCCATGAGAGGAGCTCTCTGGGATGAGGCCGGAAGTGCTGGAAGCGCGGTGGGAGCTCCCGGGAAGGAGGTTTTGTGGGATTTAGGGATGGCTCCGTGTGCTGGGCAGGCTCTGGAGCCATGGGAGCGGCGGCGGACGCGGAGTGGCTGCGCTGGGTGACGAAACAATTCGGGAATGTCGCCGGGAAGGAGCGGGAAATCAGCCTGGAAGAGTTCAAATCCGCCCTGCAGGTGAAGGAGGTGAGGGATCCGTGGGAAGTGGTGAGGGATCCGTGGGAAGGAGGGAATGAGATCTGTGGGAAAAGGTGAGGGATCCATGGAAAAAGGTGAGGGATCTGTGGGAAGAGGTGAGGAATCCATGGGAAGGAGGTGAGGGATCCATGGGAACGGCTCTGGGGTTTTTTCCGCCGTATCCCCCTCAGGTGAGGCCCCACCTGCGGAGCTGCTCCAGCTCCCGAATTCCCAAGGACCTGGAGCTGCTGGAGCAATTCCAGAGGAGGCCCTGGAGCTGCTCCGAGGGCTGGAGCCCCTCTGGAGCCAGGCTGGGAGAGCTGGGAATGTTCACCTGGAGAAGGGAAGGATCCAGGGAATCCTCAGGGCCCCTTGCAGGGCCTAAAGGGGCTCCAGGAGAGCTGGAGAGGGACTGGGGACAAGGGATGGAGGGACAGGACACAGGGAATGGCTTCCACTGGGAAAGGAGAGATTTGGATGGATATTGGGAAGGAATTCCTGGGTGGGCTGGAATTCCCAGAGCAGCTGTGGCTGCCCCTGGATCCCTGGAATGTCCAAGGCCAGGCTGGATCCCTCTGGGACAGCGGGAGGTGTTTGTGGGAATGGGATGAGCTTTAGGATCCCTTCCCAGCGCCATTCCTGCCATTCCCTGATTCCCCGCTCCGTCGGAACATTCCCGCCCCCGTTCCCGCAGTCCTTCTTTGCCGAGAGGTTTTTCGCGCTCTTCGACTCGGACGGGAGCGGCTCCCTGAGCCTGGAGGAGCTGCTGGGATCCCTGCGCCTGCTGCTCCGCGGGAATTCCACGGAAAAGCTCCGCTTCCTCTTCCGGGTGTACGACGTGGACGGTGAGAGGAGGGAAAGCAGCTCCGGTTGGGTTTTCTGGGAGAAATTTGGGATTTGCTGCGCTCTGAGCATCCCGCTTTGTCCGGGATGAGGCCGCTGCCCTCACTCCGTGGTGGGAATGTCAAAATTCCATCTGGAAGCCCGGGATTCCGTCGGGCACGCTGCAGAATTTCCCTGGAAGTGCTTTTCCCATTGGCGCCTTCCAACGGCACCCTTCCCATGAAGGAACATTCCCAAATATCCAACCTGGATGTCAATTCCCATTATCCCCTCCCTTGTTTCTGGGAGCGGCTCCTGACCCACCCAAGATTTTCCACCCCGTGAGGAAAATTCCTGGATTAGGACTGGAAAATTAGGATGGAGCTGACTCCATGGGGTTGTGGAATATTGGGATGCTCCCGATTTTCCAGGGAGCAGCTCCTGACCCACCCAGGATTTTCCTCCCTGAGAGGAGAATTCCTGGATTAGAGGTGCAGGATGGGGACTCCATGGAATATCGGGATCCTCCTGCCTGTTCCAATGCCACTCATTCCATGAAGGAACATTCCTAAAAATCCAACCCGAGCTTCCCCTGGATGTCAATTCCCATTATCCCCTCCCTCGTTCCTGGGAGCGGCTCCTGCCCCACCCAAGATTTTCCACCCCGTGAGGAAAATTCCCGGATTAGGACTGGAGAATGACGACGGAGCTGCCTCCGTCGGGCCGTGGAATATCGGGATGCTCCCGATTTCCCAGGGAGCGGCTCCATCGACGCGGAGGAGCTGCGGGTGGTGCTCCGGGAGTGCCTCCGGGAGAGCTCCATGGCCCTTCCCGAGGAGCGCCTGGGAGCGCTGAGCCAGGCGCTGCTCCAGGCGGCCGACCGCGATCGCAGCGGCTCCATCACCTTCCCGGAGCTCCGCGAGCAGCTGGAGGCGTTCCCGGAGATCCTGGAGAACCTGAGCATCAGGTGAGGGGGGAACTCGGGGATTTATGGGCGAGGAGGATTCCGTGGGGAGCGCACGCTGGGATTGGGAGCAGCTGGAATTGGATCGGGGGTGGGTTGGGATGGGGCAGGGATGGTTTGGGATGGCTGCAGGAATGATGCAGGGATGGATGCAGGGGTGGGCTGGGATGGGGTTGGGATGGTTTGGGATGGGGCAAGGTTTGGATTTTGGGATGTGGGTTGCAGGGATGGCCTGGGATGGATGCAGGAATGCTGCTGGGATGGGTGCAGGGATGGTTCTGGGATAGGGGCAGGGATGGGGCAGGGTTTGGGATTTGGGCTGGGGTTGGGATGGGGCAGGGGTGGTTTGGGATGGATGCAGGAATGATGCTGGGATGGGGCAGGGGTTGTTTGGGATGGGGCGGGGTTCGGGATTTGGCCCCAGCAGGGCCCGCTGCCCTTTCCCACCCCATCCCAACCCCTATTCCCATTTCCCAGCGCCGCGAGCTGGCTGAGGCCCCCCGCTCCCACCGAGCGCCGCCTGCGGCCACGCTGCTTTTCCCGGGAATTCTGGAGGGAGCGGCCGCGCTGCTTTTCCCGGGAATTCCGCGGGGCCCGGCTGTGCTGCCTGGGCGCCTGGGCCGCTGTCACGGCGCTGCTGCTCGCCCTGGGGGCCCTGCGGCACCGCGAGCGCGGCCCCGCCCTGGCGCTGGCCCGGGGCTGCGGCCACGGCCTCAACCTCAACTGCGCCCTGCTCGCCGTGAGTGCCCGCGGGGGGACACGGGGGGACACGGGGGACACGGGGGACACTGGGCGGAGGGAGCCGGGAAGGGTGGGAGCGTGGCGGGACACCCCGGAGGGATGCTGCTCCCAAAATTTCCCGTTGTCCCCCAACGTTTTGCGTTGTCCCCTGGTATCTCTGGTTGCCCTGTCCCCTCCCCTCGCCCCCTGCTCTCCCTGCTCCTGTCCCCTGCCCTCACCCCCGTCCCTGTCCCTCACCCCCTGTTCCCGTCCCTGTGCTGTCCTTGCCCTCACCCCCTGTCCCCGCACTGTCCCATGTCCCCGTGCCCTGACTCGCTGTCCCTGTCCCCTGTCCCTGTCCCCGTGCCCGTCCCGGCCCTGTCGCTGTGGCTGTCCCGGCCCTGCCCCGCTGTCCCTGTCCCTGTCGCTGTCCCTGTGGCTGTCCCGGCCCTGACTCGCTGTCCCCTGTCCCTGTCCCTGTGGCTGTCCCTGTGGCTGTCCCCGTGCCCTGACTCGCTGTCCCTGTCCCTGTCGCTGTCCCTGTGGCTGTCCCGGCCCTGACTCCCTGTCCCTGTCGCTGTCCCTGTCCCTGTCCCTGTCGCTGTCCCTGTGGCTGTCCCGGCCCTGACTCCCTGTCCCTGTCCCTGTCCCTGTCCCTGTGGCTGTCCCCGTGCCCTGACTCGCTGTCCCTGTCCCTGTGGCTGTCCCTGCCCTGACTCGCTGTCCCCGTGCCCTGACTCGCTGTCGCTGTCCCCGTGCCCTGTGGCTGTGGCGGGCAGGCGCTGATGCTGCGGCGCTCCCTGACGCGGCTCCGTTCCACGCCGCTGGCGGAGCTGCTGCCGCTGGAGCTGCACGTGCGGGGCCACGAGCTCGTGGCGTACCTGGTGCTGGCGCTGGCGGCCGCGCACTCGGCAGCGCACCTGGCACACAGCGGTCAGTGCCGGGCCGGGAAGGGGCCGGGATCCCGGGAAAGGGGCTGGGATCCCGGGAAAGGGGCTGGGATCCCAGGGAAGGGGGCTGGTGTCCAGGGAAAGGGGCTGGGATCCCGGGAAAGGGGCTGGTGTCCAGGGAAAAGGGCTGGTGTCCAGGGAAAAGGGCTGGTGTCCCGGGAAAGGGGACGGTGTCCCGGGAAAGGGGCTGGGATCCCAGGGAAAAGGGCTGGTGTCCCGGGAAAGGGGACGGTGTCCCGGGAAAGGGGCTGGGATCCCAGGGAAAGGGGCTGGTGTCCCGGGAAAGGGGCTGGGATCCCAGGGAAAGGGGCTGGGATCCCGGGAAAGGGGCTGGGATCCCAGGGAAAGGGGCTGGGATCCCGGGAAGGGGGCTGGGATCCCGGGAAAGGGGCTGGGATCCCGGGAAAGGGTGCTCATGTCCTGGGTTTCCATGGAAAGGGTGCCCGTGTCCCAGGATCCTATGGAAGGGGTGCCCGTGTCCCAGGGAGGGAATCTCATGTCCTGGGATCCCAGGGAAGGGCGCTGGTATCCCATGGAAGGGGTGCCCGTGTCCCGGGATCCCAGGGAAGGGCGCCGATATCCCATGGAAGGGGTGCCCGCGCCGGGGGCGCTGCGAGGGCCGGGCAGGGACAGAGCGGGCACAGGGACCAGGCCGGGCTGGGATCCCGCTCTGGCGGCGCCCCCGGGCAGCCGGGAGCTCCCGGGCGGGCATTCCCGGGCGGGCATTCCCGGGCGGGCATTCCCGGGTGGGCATTCCCGGGCGGGCATTCCCTGGTGGGCATTCCGGGGTGGGCATTCCGGGGTGGGCAGCGGGAGGGTGGCACTGAGCTGTCCCCGCTGTCCCCAGGCCTGGCACGGGGGCCCGGGCAGGTGGCCCTGGGCGAGTTGCTGCGGCGGGCACGGCCGGGCGCGGGCGGCGTGGCGGGCACGGCCCCGCAGACGGGGCTGGCGCTGCTGGCGCTGCTCCTGGCCATGCTCGTCTGCTCCTGCCCCTGCGTGCGGCGCGGCGGCCACTTCGAGGTGATTCCCGCGGGAATTCCCGCTTGGAATGCCGCCGGTGCCACGCTGGGAATGGGGGCGCCGGCGGGGGGGGGCGTGGGTGCCCATCCAGGGGCTGCCCCAAGGGGAGGGGGAGCTGGGTGCCGCCGGGACGCCCTTGGATCCGTGTGGGATTCCTGGGATTTCCTTCCCGACGGGACACACGGAATGGCTTCCCGCTGCCAGAGGGATATCGGGAAGGGGTTCCTGGCTGGGAGGGCGGGGAGGGGCTGGGCTGGAATTCCCAGAGCAGCTGTGGCTGCCCCTGGATCCCTGGGATGTTCCAGGTGAGGTTGGACGGGGCTCGGAGCAGCCTGGGATAGCGCCAGAATCCATGGAATGTGGGCAGCGGGACATTCCCGGCCTCCTTATCCCTTCAAATCCATCCGGGCTCGGTTGGGATTCAGTGAGGGAGCAGCTGGAAAAATTTCCCTCTGTTGGATTTGGAGCAGCCTGGGATAGCGGGAATGTCCCTGCCCATGGAATGGGATCGGCTTGGAGATCCCAACCCAAAGCATTCCGGGATTCGCTGGTTATCCCTGCAATCCCGGCTCCTGCCGAGCTGCTCTGTTAGCTGGGATATTGGGAAGGAATTCCCGGCTGGGAGGGTGGGAAGCACCCACTGGCTCCAGCACTTCCCATTCCCGTTCCCATTCCCGTTCCCACCCCTCAGGTGTTCTACTGGAGCCACCTGTCCTACATCCCCGTGTGGCTCCTGCTGCTCCTGCACGGGCCCCACTTCTGGAAGTGGTTCCTGATTCCCGGCTCCCTGTTTTTCCTGGAGAAGGTGCTGGGCTGGGCGTGGCGCCGGGCGGGGGATCTGCGCATCCTGGAGGCCAACCTGCTCCCCTCCAAGGTGGGAATCCCATCCATCCCAAATCCCAAACATCCCAAACATCCCAAATCCCAAACAGCCCATCCATCCCAAATCCCATCCATCCCAAATCCCATCCACCCATGCATCCATCCATCCCACATCCCATTCATCCCAAATCCCATCCGTCCGTCCATCCATCCATCCCAAATCCCATCCATCCCAAATCCCAAACATCCCACATCCCAAAGATCCCAAATCCCATCCATCCCTAATCCCATCCACCCATGCATCCATCCATCCCACATCCCATTCATCCCAAATCCCATCCGTCCATCCATCCATCCATCCCAAATCCCATCCATCCCAAATCCCATCCATCCCTAATCCCATCCATCACACATTCCATTCTTCACATGCATCCCACATCCCAAATCCCACATCCCACCCATCCCAAATCCCACGATCCCTGAGCCCATCCCACCTCTCCTGGGACACCGGGAATGAAGGAACAAACGACCATGGAAAAGATGGGGATTGCAGTGGGAAGTGAAAGAATTCCTGCATTTCCAGGCCTTTTTTCCTGTTTTTCCAAGTGAAAACTCATGGAACAACCGGAGCAGAACAAAAACTCCTGGAACTCTGAATTTTTTCCCAAAATCCCGCAGTTTGAGCCCAGTCCAAACTGGGAATTCATGGAATTCCAACCGGGCAGGGAATGTGGAACAACCCCACCTTGAGCTCCCATCCCTGCGCGTTAAATCTGGAGACGGAACCCGGAATTCCCGCTGCAATTCCCGGCACGGAGAGCAGTGCGAGGTGTCCTTTGGCTATTCCCGGTTTTCCCGCTCCCGTTTTCCTGCAGGTGACGCACCTGGTGATCCAGAGGCCGAAATCCTTCCGCTTCCAGCCGGGGGATTACGTCTTCCTGAACATCCCGGCCATCGCCGCCTACGAGTGGCATCCCTTCTCCATCAGCAGCGCTCCGGAGCAGCCGGGTCCGTCCGTCCTTCCCCATTTTCCATCCCCGGAATGTTCTGCATTCCCTGGCATCCACCTTGCATCCCCACGGTGATGCTCTTCCGGCTGGGATGGGGCTCGGAGCGATCCCGGCCTATGGAAGGCGGTTCCGTGGGATGAGTTGGGTTGGAAGTTGTTCCCGATGCAAACAATTCCAAGATTTTGGGGATTTATCCCACAGAAACGCTCTGGCTGCACATCCGGGCCCTGGGCCAATGGACCAACAAGCTCTATGAGTACTTCCAGCAGCTGGAATTGCGCGGCCCGGAGCCCAATCCGCCCGGGAAGAGTCGGCGCTGGGAACAGGTCAGCGGGATCGGGACTTTTCCAGCTGGATGCTGAGTGGATCCCATGGGATCATCCCAGCTTGCAGCCGGGCCGGGCTCCGGGGAATCCCTCGGGATGAACATTCCCTGCTCGTCCAGCCTTGAGGGATTCGTGTTCTGAGGAATGGGGATTTGTGGCCCAAGGAATGGGATTTCGTATCCTGTGGAATGGGATTTCGTGTCCCATGGGATGGAATTTTGTGTCCCAAGGAACGGGAATTTTCGTCCCATGGAATAGGATTTTGCATCCTGTGGAATGGGATTTTTTGCCCCAAGGAATGGGATTTTGGGTCCCAAGGAATGGGAATTTGCGCCCCATGGGATGGGGATTTGTGTCCTATGGAATGGGATTTCATGTCCCATGGAATGGGAATTTCTGTCCCAAGGAATGGGAATCTGCGTGACCCTGCTGGAGGCACAGCAGATCCCTGGAGCATCCCAGCGGTGATTCCCGGCCTTTGTTCCCCAGGGAGGATCCGTGGCCACCGGCAGGGACGGAGCTGTGGAGCTGACGGCGTTCCGAGCCGCCGGAGCGGCATTCCCGGGAAAGGACCCGGAGCAGGGGGTGAGCCCTGGCCCCGATCCCAGGGAATGGGGAGGGGTCACTGCCAGAGGATCCCGGAGGGATGATCCCAAATGGGATAGAGCTCCTTAAAAAGCTCTTGGGAAAGAAATTCCTTGGATATTGTCATGGCATGGACAGCTGGAATTGTGTGTGCAGCCCGGTGGGAATAAATCCAGAATCCAGGGAATAAACCCCCTGAATCCAGGGAATAAACCCCCCTAAATCCAGGGAATAAACCCCCCTGAATCCAGGGAATAAACCCCTCAAATCCGGGGAATAAACTCCTCAAATCCAGGGAATAAACCCCCAAATCCAGGGAGTTTGGGAGCGGTTGGGAAGGGGCACGCTCACCGCTCTCCTCTCCTCGCAGGGCTTCGGGCCAGGGGAGAGCTGGCGGAGCTGCAGAGTCAAGGTGAGGATGTTCCGGACTTTCCTGGATCCCGGGAAATGGGCTGGGATCAGCATTCCCGGGCACCCCATCCATGTTCCTGAACATCCCATCCACATTCCCATCCACGTTCCCAACCATCCATCCATGTTCCTGAACATCCCATCCATGTTCCCATCCATGTTCCTGAACATCCCATCCACGTTCCCATCCACATTCCCATCCATCCATCCATGTTCCCGAACATCCCATTCATGCTCCTCTCCATCCCATCCATGTTCCCATCCATGCTCCTGTCCACCCCATCCATGTTCCCACCACCCCATCCATGTTCCCATCCATATTCCCACACCCCATCCATGTTCCCATCCATGTTCCCATCCATGTTCCCATCCATGTTCCCATCCATGTTCTCATCCACATTCCCAACCACCCCATCCATGTTCCCATCCACCCCATCCACATTCCCATCCATGTTCCCACACCCCATCCACGTTCCCACCCACATTCCCAGCCACTCCATCCCGGTGTCCCTGTGCATGGATGATCCCACCTGGGGCTGATCCAAACCTTTCCCTTTGGGAACACTCCAGTCCTTCCCACCCATCCTTCGCTCCCAGGAAACCCCAGAAAGATCCCAAATCCCGCCATCCCCTTCGTGCCCTTCTCCTCCGCCTGGGAGCTGCTCCAGCACCTGGAGCTGCGGGATCTCTCCCTGAGTTTGGATCTCTCCCTAAATTTGGATCTCTCCCTGAGTTTGGATCTCTCCCTGAGTTTGGATCTCTCCCTGAATTTGGATCTCTCCCTGAGTTTGGATCTCTCCCTAAATTTGGATCTCTCCCTGAGTTTGGATCTCTCCCTGAGTTTGGATCTCTCCCTGAGTTTGGATCTCTCCCTGAATTTGGATCTCTCCCTGAGTTTGGATCTCTCCCTAAATTTGGATCTCTCCCCGAGTTTGGATCTCTTCCCTGAGTTTGGATCTCTTCCCTGAATTTGGATCTCTCCCAGTGCTACCTGGACGGTCCCTACGGAACTCCGAGCCGGCGGATCTTCACGTCGGAGCACGCCGTGCTCATCGGAGCCGGCATCGGGATCACCCCCTTCGCCTCCATCCTGCAGAGCATCATGTTCCGGTGGGTCCCACGGCAGCCTCTGGAATTCGGGAATATCCCAGCGAACAGCCCGGACTGGATTTGGGATGGACGCCCGGGTGGAGCCGTCCTCCGACGCCTCTTCCTTGGGATTCTGTCCTTGGGATTCTGTCCTTGGGATCCATTCCTTGGGATTCTGTCCTTGGGATCCACTCCTTGGGATTCATTCCCATGGCCGCAGGTGGGGCCTCCCTCGGGGCCAGGCTTTTCCTTGGGAATTTGGGCTGCAGGAAAGGCGCTGGAGGGAGGTTGGACATGGGCAGGAACTGGGAAGGAAAGGGCGGGAATGGGCAGGAATGGGCAGGGAAAGGCAGGAATGGGCAGGAAAAGGCAGGAAAAGGCAGGAATGGGCAGGAAGCGCCGCTCCCGTGCAGGTACCGCCGGCGGAAGCAGAGCTGCCCCAGCTGCGGCTTCTCGTGGTGCGAGGAACGGCGGGATGAGGAGATGTCGCTCCGGAAGGTGGGAACGGGAGCGGGAGGGAAGGTGGGATCCAAGCGTGCCCCGGGATGGGGCTGCAGGCGCCCGGGGAGCCCAGGAGCAGCCCTTAAATCCGGGAGTTTGGGAATGGGGATGGATCCGGTGATGGGATCTGGAATGGATCCAGGGATGGATTTGGGATGGATCTGGGATGGATTTGGGGATGTATCCGGTGGTGGATCTGGGATGGATCCGGTGGTGGATCCGGGGATGGATCCGGTGGTGGATCTGGGATGGATCTGGGGATGGATCTGGTGATGGATCTGGGATGGATCCGGGGATGGATCCGGTGGCTGCCCAAGCCGAGGCTTTCCCGCCCTTCCAGGTGGATTTCATCTGGATCACGCGGGACCAGCAGCACCTGCAGTGGTTCCTCAGCCTCCTGTCCAAGCTGGAGGCGGAGCAGGCGGAGCCGGAGCCGGGAGGTGAGCGCGCGGTGCCGGCGCCGTTCCCAGGAAAACGCCCGCCCCGACCCGGGTCCTGGAGCGGGGCTGGATCCCCGAGGGCAGCTGGGATCGCTGGAATTCCCAGGGAAGTTCCTGGAGCTGCACCTGTACCTGACCTCGGCGCTGGGCAAGGGCGATGTGAAGGCGCTGGGGCTCCAGGTGGCCCTGGATCTGCTGGCAGCCAAGGAAAACCGGGATTCCATCACCGGCCTCCGCACCCGCACCCAGCCCGGCCGCCCCGACTGGGCCAAGGTGAGGCCGGAGCGCGGATTCCCGTCCCGCATCCGCCGGGATCCCCAGATCCAGGGAATGGGAATGCTGGGAGGCGTGGAGAGGCTGGGGTGGGATAAAGCAGGAAGGGATCGGAGAATCAGGGAATGGGCTGGGTTGGAAGAGAATGGAAAGGTGATCTCATTCCAGCCCTGGAATCCGGCTCAGGGATCGTGGAGCCATGGAATGGGATCAGGGAATCACGGAATGGGATCAGGGAATCATGGAATGGGTTGGAAGGGAATGGAGAGAGCATCTCATTCCAGCCCTGGAATCCAGCTCAGGGACCATGGAATCATGGGATGGGATCAGAAAAACATGGAATGGGCTGGGTTGGAAGGACCTCAAAAATGATCTCATTCCAAGCCTCTGACCCGGCTCAGGGATCATGGAATGGGATCAGAGAATCAGGGAATGGGTTGGGTTGGGAGGGAATGGAGAGGTGATCTCATTCCATCCCTGGAATCCAGCTCAGGGATCATGGAGCCATGGAATGGGATCAGAAAACCATGGAATGGGCTGGGTTGGAAAGGAACCCCAAGGATCATCTCGTTCCAAGCCTCTGATCTGGCTCAGGGATTGGAGAATCATGGGATGGGATCAAGGAATCAAGGAATGGAATGAGAAAATCAGGGAATGGGTTGGGAGGGAATGGAAAGATGATCTTAATCCAATCCTGGAATCCGGCTCAGGCATCAGGGAATCATGGAATGATTTGGGTTGGAAGGGACCTCAAAAATGATCTCATTCCAAGCCTCTGATCTGGCTCAGGGATCACAGAATCGTGGAACGGGATTGGAAAATCATGGAATGGGATCAGGGAATCTTGGAATGGGCTGGGTTGGGAAGGAATGGAGAGGTCATCTCATTCCAACCCTGGAATCCGGCTCAGGGATCACGGAGCCATGGAATGGGATCGGAGAACCATGGAAAGGGCTGGGTTGGAAGGGACCGGAGGATCCCCTCACGCCCAGCCCTGGATCCCGGCGCATCCCGTTCCAGGTGTTCGGGAAGGTGGCGGCGGAGCGGCGCGGGAAGGTCCGGGTGTTCTTCTGCGGCTCCCCGGGGCTGGCCAGGCTCATCCGCGGCCACTGCCGGCCCTTCGGCTTCCGCTTCTCCAAGGAAAACTTCTGACCCTCCCTGGCCTGGATCCGCTCCGAGGGATGGGGCCGGGCCACGGAGCTGTGGGATGGAGGGGTGGGATCCTGGAGCCGGTGGGATCGGGATGGGTGGGATCAGGATGGGTGGCCTGGAACATCCATGGGATTGGAAGGGATCCTGGAGCCGGTGGGATCGGGATGGGTGGGATCGGGAGGGGTGGCCTGGAACATCCATGGGATTGGAGGGGAGAACCAGAGGGATTTGAGATGAAGGGATGGATCCCACACCACCAAAATCCATGGATTTGGGATGGAAGGATGGGATCCTGGAGCCAGTGGGATTGGGACGGGTGGGATTGGGACGCGTGTCTTGGAGCATCCATGAGATTGGAAGGGAGAACCACAGGGATTTGGGATGTGGGGATGGATCCTGCAGCACCAAAATCCATGGATTTGGGATGGAGGGATGGATCCTGTGTCACCTTCCCAGGATTTGGGCTGGATCCTGTGTCACCCTGCAGGGATTTGGGATGGAGGGATGGGCCCTGCACCACCAGAATCCATGGATTTGGGATGGAGGGATGGATCCTGGAGGGCTCTGGGATGGAGAGGATGAGGTCCTGGGGCTCCTTCCCGGGATTTGGGCTGCTTTGGGATTTGGGATCCTTTGGGATTTGGGCTGCTTTGGGATTTGGGATGCGCTTCCCGGACCCCCTGGAATCCCTGGAAGAGCGGGCTTTGGATTTGGGGATGGAATGAACCTGGAGCTGCTCCGATCCCGGCCCCATCCATGGAAAACTCCTGGAGTTCTTCCCTTTCCAGCTGCCGTTCCCCCTCCATCCCCGCTTCCCTTTGGATCTGGGAATAAACGAGGGAAAGATGGGAATGTTCCCTTTGGATCTGGGAATAAACGAGGGAAAGATGGGAATGTTGGGGCTGGTGTTGCTCATGGAAGCAATTCCAGCTCCTGGGAAAAACTGGGATGGGAAACGGCATCCGAGAGGTGCTGCTGCTTCCAGCCCCGGATCCGCGCTGGATTGGGATCGGTTTTCCTGGGAAATCAATGGGAATGTGGGAATCGGGAGCTGGAGAGGCCATGGATAACGATTCCTCTGGCAATTCCTGCTTTTCCAGCCTTTTCCGGCTGGAGCGGAGCAGCAGCTTGTGCTTGGCAGGGCGCAGAATTCCCGGGATGAGCAGAATTCCCGGGATTTCATGGCGTTCCTCCACCGCGAGGGGGACTCTGCCGGGTCTATCCCGAGCTGCTGCTGCTCCCGGGTGGATTTTAGGGACGGAGCATTTGGAAGCCGCTGGGAATCCTGGAATTGTTTATGCTGGAAAAGCCCCTGGAGCTCACGGAGTCCAACCCAGGGCTTTAAATCCCTCCCGGGTGTCCCTCCAGCCCTGCCTGGCAGCTGCTCTAAGGCTGGAGCTTTTCCAGGCGGGAATTTTTCCCAGTATTCCCGACTTTTCCCAATATTCCCCTCAGCCTCCCCTGGCGCAGCCGCCCCCTCCCCCCCCCCCCCTCCGCTCTCACTGAGGGCCCTGCGGCAGCAAAGCCGCGTTGCCCGGGCCGCCTCTCCCCCCTCCCCCCGGTCCCCTTCATTAGTGATTGATTAATGATTAATTAATGATTAATTAATGATTAATTAACGATCAATTCCCCCCTCCCGCGCATTCGCGCAATTAAAGCCGGCGGCTCCCGCCTCACGCGGCCTCGCCACGTGACCGCTCGGTGGGCGGGGCCCGGAGCAGCCAATCAGCGGCGCGCTCCGCGCGGAAGCCCCGCCCACCCCAAACGCGCGGTTCTGATTGGCCGCCGCCAGGCCGCGCCCGCGCGCGCCGCTCTCGCGGGAAGCCGGGGCGGGGCCGCTCCCGCCGCTCTCCCCCACCCCGGGCGCTCCGGCAGCAGCGGGGGCTGGGCTGAGGCGGCAGCGGAGCCGCCGCGGGGCTGCGAGGCAGCGGCGGCAGCACCGGCAGCGCTTCCGGTGTCCCCGGGGCTGTGGCGCCTCCGCCCTGCCCCGCCCCGCCCCGCCCCGCCCTGCCCGGCGCCGTTGTGGCGGCGGCACCGCCGCGCCGCGCGTTCCTATTGGCTGGCACCTCGCTCGCGCGCCGCCCCCCGCCCGCTCCTATTGGCTGCGACGCGCGGGGGCGGGGCCCGGCGCTGCCCCCTCCGTGCTCCCCCCGCTGCCCCGCGCGGAGGTTCCGGCGGCCGGCAGGCCCTGGGCACAGGTAGGGAGCGGGCCGGGATTCCCGGGAATCCCCGGGATGTGGGAATGGGAATAAGGGGAATGGGAATGGGAGCGGGAATGGGAATGGGAGAGAGCAGCGGGATCGGCCGGCGCTGGCGGGGCTGGGCGTGCTCGGGCCGCCTCGGGGTTGCTGCCAGAGGCTGGAATAGGAGCGGTGGGAATGTGGGATTTGGGATTTGGGATTTGGGAATGCGGGCTGGGATGCGGGAATAGGGGCCGGAAGAGGCGGAGTACAGGATAGGGGCTGCGGGATGCGGGAATTTGGGAATGTGGCGTGCGGGAATAGGGGCTCTGGAATTCGGGAATAGCGGCTGTGGAATTCAGGGATGTGGAATTCATGGATTCATGGAATGCTCGGCGCTGGAAGCGGATCCCATTCCGCCCCTTTCCATAGGCAGGGACATCCCCGGTATCCCAGGAAAAGGCTGCAGCAGCCGTGCTCCGTTTTCCAGGGATTCGCGGTCATTTTCCGTGGAATTCCGGCCGTTTTCCATGGATTCGTGGCCCTCAGGGAACACAAATCCCAAAAGCGGGAATCTCTCGCAGCCCGGCTCAGGAGAAAACCGGGAATATCCGGCTGGAACATTCCAGGGAATTCCCATCCCATTCCAGGAGCCTCCGGATTCCAGCCGGGAACTTTTCCCGGGAAATTCCCGAGCTGGCTTCGGATCCGTGGGATTTCCCTGGAATTTGCTGCGGGAAAAGCTCCTGGCCTGGGAGCCGCGGGATTTGGGGATTGGGGAAACGCCGAAATTCCCAGAGCCTCTGGAAGCTCAACATTCCAAGGAAAATCCGCTTTTCCAAAGGCGTTCCCTGGGAAAGGAAAAGCTCCGGATCTGCCGAGCTTCCAAAGGATCCTTTCCCGCTTTTCCTTGGGAAGCAGCATCCCGGGATTTGGATGGATTTTCCGCTTCCCTTTCCCCTGGAAAAATCCTGGATGTGCCTGGGAATAAACCAAAAATTCCCGACTGCATCCCAAAAATTCCCATCCCAAATCCCTCCTGCGCTGGAATTCCAGCACTCCAGGAAAACGGGAACAGCCCTGGAATATCGGGATCCGATCCTGGAATGTCGGGATCCTTCTGTGCTTCCCTCGGAGCGAATTCCGGCTCTGGATTCGCCGATTCCCGACCCTCCGGAGCATCCAGGATGGGAGAATTCCAGCTGTGGGAAAACTCCGGGAACGTGGGAAGCTCCTGGAGCTTTTCCAGGAAATCCCGGCTGCTCCTGATTTCCGGCGGCACCAGAGAATCCGGAGCCGGGATCTGGATCCAGGGAAAGGCGCTTGGGGATCCGGAACATCCCAAGGGATTCAGAATTCCAGGATTTTTCTGGGATTTTGAGTTTTTTCCATGGAATTTGAGGGTTTTCCTGGGAATGCCAGGATTTTCCCAGGAAAAGCTCGGCTCCGGGGCTGCTGCAGCTCCGTTTCTCCCGGTTTTCCCTGCAGGAATCCCGCGAGGAATCGCCGCGAATCCCGGGATCGTCACCGCTGGAAGCTCGGGATGTGTTAGAATTCCAGGAATTCCCTTCCCTTAAGGTAAGAGCGGAGCCGCTTTTCCCGATTCGCGGTTGTTCCAGGATCCGTTGGGATAACCGGAGCTCCTATCCCACTTTTCCAGCTTTTCCCTGAGGGGTTCAGGCTGATCCCGGTCAGGAATTCTCAGCTCCAGCTTTCCAGGGATCACCGGGATCACCGGGCACCGTTCCCAGCCGGGAACATCCCAAATCTGTGCCCTGATCCTGTATTTCCGTGTTTCCCAGGAATGTTGGCACCAGCTCAGCCTGGCCATTCCCGGTGTTCAGGCCCATCCCAATCCCACATTTCCCTGTTTTCTGGGAATGCTGGCACCAGCTCAGCCTGACCATTCCCAGCCGGATCCATCCCAAATCTGTGCCCTGATCCCACATTTTCCCGTTTCCCAGGAATGCCGCACCGTGCAGTGCCTGGCCCCGATGCCATTCCTGTTATCCAGGAAATCCCAAATCCCTGTCCTGATCCCATATTTTCCGGTTTCCCAGGAATGCCGCACCATGCGCTGCCTGGCCCCGTTATCCGGGATGCTGACATTCCCGATGGGGCCCATCCCAAATCCCTGTCCCAATCCCGTATTTCCCGTTTCCCAGGAATGCCGCACCGTGCACTGCCTGGCCCCGGTGCCATTCCCGTTATCCAGACCCATCCCAATCCCGTATTTCCCGTTTCCCAGGAATGCTGCGCCATGTGCTGCCTGGCCTGGGTACCATTCCCATTATCCAAGAAATCCTAAATCCGTGTCCTGATCCCACATTTCCATGTTTCCCAGGAATGCCGCACCGTGCGCTGCCTGGCCATTGACACAGGCACCATTCCCATTATCCAGGCCCATCCCAATCCCACATTTCCCATTTCCTGGGAACGCTGCACCATGCACTGCCTGGCCCTGTTATCCAGGCCCATCCCAATCCCACATTTTCCTGTTTCCCAGGAATGCCGCACCATGCGCTGCCTGGCCCCGGTGCCATTCCCGTTATCCAGGCCCATCCCAATCCCTTGTTTCCCGTTTCCCAGGAATGCCGCACCATGCGCTGCCTGGCCCTGTTATCTGGGATGGTGCCATTCCCGTTATCTAGGCCCATCTTGATCCCACATTTCCCGTTTCCCAGGAATGCCGCACCATGCGCTGCCTGGCCCCGGTGCCATTCCCGTTATCCAGGCCCATCCCAATCCCGTATTTCCCGTTTCCCAGGAATGCCGCACCATGCGCTGCCTGGCCCGCCTGAGCTCCAAGGCGCTGCTGGTGCTCTGCTCGCTGCTGGCGCTGCTCTCGCTGCTCCTCTGGAGCCGCTGCTCCCAGCGCTCCCCCGTCCCGCGGGATCCGCCCCCGGAGCGCCGCGGGAACGGGAACGCCGCCGAGGCCGAGGAGGCCTCTCCGCAGGACGCTCCGAAGGCTCCGGGAGCGCCGGGAAGCGCGGGGAAAGGCGGATTGCGCTACGAGGAGATCGACTGCGTCATCAACGAGGAGCAGACGGTGAAGGGGCGGCGCGAGGGCGCCGAGGTGTTCCTGCCCTTCAGCTGGGTGGAGAAATACTTCCAGGTGTACGGGCGGATCGCGCAGTCCGACGGGAATGAGCGCTTCGAGTTCTCCCACAGCTACTCCAAGGTCTACGCCCAGCGCGCTCCGTACCGGCCCGACGGCGTCTTCATGTCCTTCGAGGGCTACAACGTCGAGGTCCGCGACCGCGTCAAGTGCATCAGCGGCGTGGAAGGTGAGTTGGGATCGGGAAATCCCGGTTTTTGGGGTTGGGGTGATCCTGAAAATCTGCTGGAAGTGCTTCTCGAAATGTGCTGGAAGTGGAAAGTGACGTGGATGGCGTGGCGGGAATGTGGGAATGTCAAGGTCCGTGACAGGGTCAGGCCATCAGTGGTGTGGAAGGTGGGATTTTTCCGGGAGTCAGAGGATTCCCAGAAACTTTTGGGGTTGGGATGATCCTGAAAATCGACTGGAAGTGCTTCTTTAAATGTTCTGGAAGTGGGAAGTGCCCTGGATGTGCTCGTGGGAATGTGGGAATGGGGAGGAGCATTGAGGTCCGTGACAGGGTCAAGTGCATCAGCGGTGTGGGTTGGGATTGGGAAATCCCGGTTTTTGGGGTTGGGATGATCCTGAAAATCTGCTGGAAGTGCTCCTTGAAATGTGCTGGAAGTGGAAAGTGACGTGGATGTGCTGGTGGGAATGTGGGAGTGGGGGAATGGGGTGGCAGCGTTGAGGTCCGCAACAGGGTCAAGTGCATCAGCAGCCAAATCCCGATTTTTGGGATTGGAATGATCCTGAAAATCCACTGGAAGTGCTTTTCTTTAAATGTTCTGGAAGTGGAAAGTGCCCTGGATGTGCTGGTGGGAATGTGGGAATGGGGAAATGTGGGAACGGGGCGGTGTCGAGGTCCGCGACAGGGTCAAGCCATCAGTGGTGTGGAAGGTGAGTTGGGATTGGGAAATCCCAGTTTTTGGGATTGGGATGATCCTGAAAATCTGCTGGAAGCGCTCCTTGAAATGTGCTGGAAGTGGAAAGTGCCCTGGATGTGCTGGTGGGAACGTGGGAATGGGATTTGGCAGTGGCGCCTCCATCCTTGGGATTGTCGAGGACGAGTGGGATGGGACAGGACCCAGGGAATGGCTCCCGGTGCCGGAGGGCCGGGATGGATGGGATATTGAGAAGGAATTCCTGGTTGGGCTGGAATTCCCAGAGAAGCCGTGGCTGCCCCTGGATCGCTGGGAGTGCCCAGTCCCACCCTGGGATAGCGGGAGGTGTTCCCATGGAGTGGGATGGGATTTAAGTTCCCTTCCATCCAACCCATTCCATGATTCCATAAACGTTGGGAAGATCCATGACAGGAGTTCCTCCGCCACCCAAAACCACGGAATTCCCAGTTTTAGCAGCAAAGGAATTCCCGCTCCGTTCCCTCCTTGCCCAGGACTTTCCTCTGAGGGCGCCACCTCCAACCCCCATTTCCGGAGACACCGGAACGTCGGGCGGAGGAGGAGGAGGAGGGGGAGGAGGAGGAGGAGGAGGAGGAGTAGGAGGAATTTTCGCCAGCATTCCCATGACTTTTCCATGTTTTTCCCGGGCAGGAGTCCCTCTCTCCACGCAGTGGGGCCCTCAGGGCTACTTCTACCCCATCCAGATCGCCCAGTACGGGCTGAGCCACTACAGCAAGAACCTGACCGAGAGGCCGCCCCACGTGGAGGTGTACGAGACCGCCGGGGACGGGAACGCCGGGAACAGCAACGGGAACACCGGGAACGGGGACTGGACGGTGCCCAAGGGCTGCTCCCTCACCACCGTGTGGGACAAATCCAGGCTCAGCGGAGTCAAGCACTTCTCCTGCCCAGGTGGGTGCTTGGGATTCTGGTGGAGCGGGGCAGCTCCGAGTTCTTGGGATGCTGGCGTTTTGTTTGGCCTTCGTTCCCCATCCTTCATTCCCGATCCTTCATTCCCGATCCTTCGTTCTCAGTCCTTCATTCTCGGTCCTTCATTCCAGGTCCTTCATTCCCAGTCCTTCATTCCCAATCCTTCATTCCCGGTCCTTCATTCCCAGTCCTTCGTTCCTGGTCCTTCATTCCCGGTCCTTCATTCCCAATCCTTCATTCCCAATCCTTCATTCCCAGTCCTTCATTCCTGTTCCTTTTCCTTCCCCATCCTTCATTCCCCCCCTTTCCTTCCCCATCCTTCTTTTCCCATCCTTCATTCCCACCCTTCATTCCCAATCCTTTTCCCTCCCTATCTTTCCCCTCCCATCCTTTTCATCCTTCATTTCCTGGAACGCTGGGATTGGGAAGGCACCTCTGGGAATCATCTCATCCAACCCCATGACTTCACTCCCTTTGGGTTTTTCCTCCTGTTTTCTCCCTATCCCTGCTTTTCCAGCACTTTTTCAATCCCGAAAAGGCCTGGATCTGCCCGGGGATGGGGATGAGGGGTCACATTCCCAGAGCCTTTCAGCTCTCGGCTCAAAATAGGAGCTGGAAAAAGCCCTGGAAGCGGCCGTGGAGCCTGGGAAGCGGCCAGGAATGTGCTGAGGGAATGTGCAGGATCCCAGCCTGGAGCAGCACCAGGGATTCCTGGGATATCCCTGCTGTTTCCCTGGGATCCAGCTGCTTTTGGAAAATTGAGGATTTGAATTCCGGTTAACGGTAGAACCACGGAATATCCTAAGCCGGGAGGGATCCGCGGGGATTGGCTCATCCCAAAATCCCGCCCCGTGCCTGAGCCTTGTCCAAAGGCTCCTGGAGCTCCAGAAGCTTTGGGAACGTGCCCATTCCCTGCGGAGCTGTTCCGGTGTCCAACACTCCCTGGGAAAAGAACCTTTCCCTGAAATCCATCCGGAATCCTCATCCCTGAGCGAGGCTTTTTGGGGTCGCTTTTGCAGAATCCTCCGAGGGCGTCTCGCTGGAGCTCAACAACGGCCGGGATTTCATCGTCTCCTTCGACCTGAAGCTGCTGACCAACGGCAGCGTGTCCGTGGTGCTGGAGAGCACGGAGCGGAACCAGCTCTTCACCGTGCACTACGTGTCCAACACCCAGCTCATCGCCCTCCGCGACCGCGACATCTTCTACGGCATCGGCGCCCGCACCGCCTGGAGCACCCTGACGCGGGATCTCCTCACGGATCTCCGCAAGGGCGTCGGCCTCTCCAACACCAAGGCGGTCAAGCAAACCAAGATCATGCCCAAGCGGCTGCTGCGCTTGGTGGCCAAAGGCCGCGGCTTCCTGGACAACGTCACCGTCTCGGCCACGGCGCACATGGCCGCCTTCTTCGCCGCCAGCCGCTGGCTGCTGCGCAACCAGGACGAGCGCGGCGGCTGGCCCATCATGGTCACCAGGAAGCTGGGAGAAGGCTTCAAATCCTTGGATCCGGGCTGGTACTCGGCCATGGCGCAGGGCCAGGCCATGTCCACGCTGGTCAGGGCCTACCTGCTGACCAAGGAGCCGGCGTTCCTGGGCGCGGCGCTGCGGGCCACGGCGCCCTTCAAGCTGCCGGCGGAGCAGCGCGGGGTCAAGGCCGTGTTCATGAACCGCCACGACTGGTACGAGGAGTACCCCACCTCGCCCAGCTCCTTCGTGCTCAACGGCTTCATGTACGCCCTCATCGGCCTCTACGACCTCAAGGAGACGGCCGGCGAGAAGCTGGGCAGGGAGGCGCGGCTGCTCTACGAGCGCGGCATGGAGTCGCTCAAGGCCATGCTGCCGCTCTACGACACCGGCTCGGGCACCGTCTACGACCTGCGGCACTTCATGCTGGGCACGGCGCCCAACCTGGCGCGCTGGGACTACCACACCACGCACATCAACCAGCTGCAGCTGCTCAGCACCATCGACGACGCGCCCCTCTTCAAGGAGTTCGTCAAGCGCTGGAAGAGTTACCTGCGGGGAGGGCGGGCCAAGCACAACTGAGCGCCCCCCGATCCCGCCCGGCCCACGTTGCGGACGGAGCGTTCCCGGAGGAGCGATCCTTCGGGCCGGAGTGGCGGCGTGGCGGCGCGGAGAGGTTTGGGACGGGGACGCTCCCGCGTAGCACGCTCGGAGTTGGAGGCTGGGTTTTGTTGGGATTGGTTTTTCCTTTCTCAAGGAGAACGTTCGCAGAAGCCATAGAAGTCTTGGAAGTGCGGTCCCGGCCTGGAGGGTTCATCCGGGGCCTCTTGAGCCGGGATTATGTGTCCGTGTTGGAGCAGCTCCCGTGGGATGAGCGCCGTCTCTGGGAATCACTCGGAGCCTGGGAGTGCAAAGTGTGGCTTTAAAGGGGGGGGGGGAGGGTTTCATAGGGATTCTCTTTTTTGGGATGAAAAATCCACGTTTGGAATTTTTTGCCCGTTCTCTGCCTGGAGATCCTGGAACGGGAGGGTTTCTTCATGGAAAACACGTGCCCGGCGTCATGGAAGCACAACTGGGAGCCTGGAGCGCAACAGCCCCGGGTCACCAGCACCGGTGTCCCCTCGGAGCTGGGATCCCTTGTCCTGGTCACTGGAATTCCCTTGGAGCTGGGATTCCTTTTCCCAGTCACCAGTGTCCCTGCGGAGCTGGGATCCCTTGTCCTGGTCACTGGAATTCCCTCGGAGCTGGGATCCCCTCTCCTGGTCACTGGAATTCCTTCGGAGCTGGGATTCCTTTTCCTGGTCACTGGAATTCCCTCAGAGCTGGGATCCCCTCTCCTGGTCACTGGAATTCCTTCGGAGCTGGGATTCCTTTTCCCGGTCACTGGAATTCCCTTGAAGCTGGGATCCCTTATCCAGGAACTCCACATTTTCTACTGGATTTTGCGATTCCATCTGGGAGTTCCTCTGAGCTTTGGCAGCGTTCTGGGGATGTCGGTCAGGAATTGCCGAGCGGGACACGGAGCTCATCCTGAGTCCTTCAAGAAGTTCAGGAATTCAGGAAGCTTTTCCGGGGGAGATTTGAATTTTTCTCCTGCTCCAGCCCATCCAGCATTTAAAACTTCCATCCCAGAGGGCTCTGCAGCTCTCCCTGGGCTGGAATTCCCAGAGGAGCTGCCCCTGGATCCCTGGAATGTCCAAGGCCAGGCTGGCCGGGGCTCAGAGCAGCCTGGGATAGTGGAATGTCCCCGCCCATGGAATGGGATGAGCTTTAAGGTCCTTCCCACCCAACCATTCCATGATTCCACGATCCCACCTGCTGCCTGAGCCCCAACTCGTGGATGGACTTTGGGCATTCCCAGCGCTCCCATTCCACGGTGGAGGCGGCAGAGCTCATCCCAATCCCAAAATCCCGGGCACAAGGACAATACCTGTCTCCATCTTTTTATTGCTTTTCTTTTTCGAGGCTTTTCCTTCATTTCTCACCCATCTCGGAGCGATTTTTCCGACTTTAATCCGGATTGGATTGCGGATGGCGGACGAGGAATTCCAATACCAAAGGTAGCAGAAAGGAATTCTTCCCGTGCCTGTGGAAACCCAACACACGCACACACAAACCCACCCCAATCCCGGCTTCCTTCCCAAAAATCCGCTTCCTTCCCAAAAATCTGCTCCTTCCCAAAAATCCACTCCACCCTCCCCCTGTGCGCTCCCTCCGTCATTTTCCCAGTTGGAAAACCTGGAGAGACTCCTTGGGTGCTGCTCCAGGGGGGTTTTGGTGCCTTACAGAGGCCGCGATTCCTCTTGGTTGGGTTTTTTTGGGAATTGATGCCAACGGTGGGGTTGGAGCGTGGCCGATTTTCCCGCTCCCGGAGCTGGAAGCACTCGGAAGCGCGGGATGGGCATTCCAAGGGTGTCCCACCCCCTGTCCTTCCATCACCTTCTGTTGGCCTTAGCACAGGGCAGCAAATCCATGGAGAATCCATGGGGATATTCCTGATATTCCTTAAATTCAGTTGTGCATTGGAAGAGGATCCTTGGCCATGCCACCGGTGCCCGAAGCTTCCTGGAATTCATTCCAGTTTGGGATCTTTTTGGTCATTTTCCATCTCCAAACTCCCAGAGATCTTTGGGACCAAGATCAGCTTTGATCCCAGATTTTCACCCCAAAGATCCATTGGCTCTTCCCATGGGATCCCCTCTCCATGGACACCCTGGAAGCGCGAGATGGGCATTCCAGGAGTGTCCCACCCCCTGTCCTTCCATCACCTTCTGTTGGCCTTAGCACAGGGCAGCAAATCCATGGAGAATCCATGGGGAATTCTCCTGATATTCCTTAAATTCAGTTGTGCAATGGAAGAGGATCCTTGGCCACGGAGCCAACGCCTCCAGTGCCCAGAACTTCTTGGAATTCATTCCAATTTGGGATCCTCTTGTTCATTTTCCATCTCCAATCTCCCAAAGATCTTTGGGACCAAGATCAGCTTCGATCCCGGATTTTCACCCGGAGATCTGTTGGCTCTTCCCACGGGATCCCCTCTCCAGGGCCAGCGGTGCCCAAAACTTCCCAGAATTCATTCCAATTTGGGATCTTCTTGTTCATTTTCCATCTCCAATCTCCCAAAGATCTTTGGGACCAAGATCAGCTTCGATCCCAGATTTTCACCCAGAGATCCATTGGCTCTTCCCACGGGATCCCCTCTCCATGGCTCCCCCACCCCACCGACACAAGCACAACCCTCCCCCGGGCCGGACATTCCCTGGAAGCCGCTCATTCCCGTTCTCCTCCTCCCCGGGCGGCGCTTGGCTGGGATTTGGCGGGATTTTCCCGCGGATCCCGATGGAAAATATGCAATAATTTGTTTACAGGATGCTCTGGGCAGGGTGATCCTTTGGGAAGCTGCCGAGCCTTTGGAATTTAAGCACAATGTGCACAGGATAGTTTTGTATTCCGCCCCTCTGGAATTTTTTTGGCGGGAAGAGGTTCTACTACGTTTCTATGGGACACTGGGAATGGGGGCGACCTTGGAGAGCTTTCTAAGACTGGGAAATAAATTTTTCTATCTTAAGGAAAACTTTCCGGGATGTCTTCCTCATTCTGGGGGATTTTCCAAGTATCCCGGTTTTCTGGAGAGATTCCAAATCTGTTTTCCCGCGGGGGCTTTGAGGAGTCGCATTTCAGAGGTTTTCCTCCTGGAAAAGGGGGAAAATGTGGAATTTTTTTCCTGCTTGTGAAGGGTTTGCTGATGGAGGGAAGGAGCGCAAGGGATGGATTCCTGGTGGGAATGATTCCAGTTAAATCCAGGCGGTTTGGAGGGGTTTTTTTGGGGATGTGTTAAATAAGGATTTTAACGGAGCGGTCACTAAAAAATATCCCAATGTTGGGAATGCTGGGAATGCAGCTCCGGGGAGATCCCAGAGCCCCTTCCAGGGCCTAAAGGGGCTCCAGGAGAGCTGGAGAGGGACTGGGGACAAGGGATGGAGGGACAGGACACAGGGAACGGCTTCCCACTGGGAATGGGGAGATTTAGATGGGATATTGGGAAGGAATTCCTGGTTGGGAGGGTGGGGAGGGGCTGGGATGGAATTCCCAGAGCAGCTGTGGCTGCCCCTGGATCCCTGGAATGTCCAAGGCCAGGTTGGAGCAGCCTGGGATAGCAGGAGGTGTCTGCTCATTCCCACCCAAATTGTTTTGGGATTCTCCCAAGTGATTCCGATTCCTTAGCAGATTGGGATTGAAAATGGCCTTGGAGCATCCCTGAGGGTGGGAATGGAATCCCAGAGCGCTGGGAAGCCGTGTCCATGGGAAAGCCGTGTCCCGGTGCCGGCAGGAGAGGGTTAATTCCCAGGAATGGCGACTTTCCCGTGGGATTGCAGCGCTGGGAATCCTCCAGCCCTGCCCCGCTCCGCTTCTCCCAACTCCCTAAGAATTCAGGAGCTGAGCCCGCTCATCCCGCCCCATCCCTCGGGAATCTCCCGCTCTCCGAACTTTGGGAAACCTTCTTCCCAGGGGCTGTGGATTTTCGGGAAGCAGAACGGGAAAGGCGCCCGTTGCCTCGTGGGCTGGGAATTGTTCGCATCCACCTGGGAATAATCTGGGAATGAGCATCCGTGCGGGGGCTGGAATTCCCAGGCTCCTCTTTAAGGAGTTTTCCAGAGGCGCTGGGAGCGGGAGATGCCCGGGGAGGGCCGGGAATGGATATTTTCCATTTTTTCCACTTCCTCGCCGCCTGGACCCGATCCCGGCGGGATGCGGCCGCTTCGGCCGCGCTTATTTCCGCCTTTATTTGAGAGCCCTTTTTTCCCTGGGATGGGCCAGGATTCGTTCTCTCCCAAAAATCTGGGAGTTGCCGGCTGTGGGATCATCCCGCTGGGTGCCGGCAGCTTCCCGGCGCTTCCTGCCGGGATCGTGCCTTTGGAAAAGGCGCCGGCGCCCCGCCGGGCCGTGCGGGCCGTGTTTGTACACAGATGAGTAATCCCGGGATCCCGAGCCAGCGCTGGAAAACGCCGCATCCAGCGGCGGCTCCCGGAGTAAGTCCCGGCTCTTCTCCCCCTCCGGCATTCCCATTTTCCCGCTGATCCCGAGGGTCGGCGCGTGGCGGGGCCGGGAATGCGGGAGCCGCGCGTGGGAAAGGTGCCGGGAGCGCTGGAGCGCCGCGAGCATTCCCGGCCCTCCCGCGGCTCCCGGAGTGCGGGGTGGGGGCTCCCGGAATTCCCGGGAAGTTTCCCTCGGCGGAGTTTCGGGAGCGGGATGGGGCGCTGGGATCCCCCGATGCCGCGGGAAGGGCGGCGCTGGCGGATTGCTGGGATGGGAAAGCTGCGGATCCCGGCGAATTCCAGCGGCTCCCGCGGCAACAACAACTCCCACAAAGCCTCCGTTGTCCCGCCGGGAATGATCCTGGCGCGGCCCGCGCCGCTCCCGGCCGCTCCCGGGAGTTTTCCAGCGCAGCTCCCGCTCCCCTGGCGCCGCTGGAAAGGCGCTAAGGGCCGGGGGTGAACTCGGGAATATTCCCTGCCATGGAATGGCACGGACGGGAGGTGCCGGGAGGTGCCAGGAGGTGCCGGGGGGAGCCGTGCCAGGGGGAGGGATTTTCCATAGGGAGGGACGTGCCAGGGAGAGCTGTGCCATGGGGAGGGATATTCCACGGGGAAGGACGTGCCATGGGGAGGGGTATTCCATAGGGAAAATGTGCCATGGGGAGGGATGTTCCATAGGGAAAATGTGCCATGGGGAGGGGTGTTCCATGGGGAAGGACGTGCCATGGGGAGGGATATTCCACGGGGAAGGATGTGCCATGGGGAGGGGTGTTCCATGGGGAAGGACGTGCCATGGGGAGCGGTGCCACGGGCAGAGGACGGTGACAGGGCCAGGTCCGGGCTCGTGGCACGGGGAGAGTGGCACTGGTGCCAGGGGGGACAGTGGTGCCAGGAGGGGACAGTGGTGCTGGGCTGGGACAGTGGTGCCAGGGGGGGACAATGGTGCCAGAGGGGACAGTGGTGCCAGGGGGGACAGTGGTGCCAGGGGGGACAGTGGTGTGAGATGGGGACAGTGGTGCCAGGGGGGACAGTGGTGCCAGAGGGGACAGTGGTGCCAGGGGGGACAGTGGTGTGAGATGGGGACAGTGGTGCCAGGAGGGGACAGTGGTGCCAGAGGGGACAGTGGTGCCAGGGGGGACAGTGGTGTGAGATGGGGACAGTGGTGCCAGGGGGGACAGTGGTGCCAGGCTGGGACGTTCCCCAGGGGAGCCCGGAATGACCCGAGAGCTCCCGGGCTGTGGGGCCGGGACAGCCCCGGGAGGGTTCGGGTGGGGCTGGGGGGACAACGGGGAGGGGAGGAGGAGGGAAAGGAGAAGGAGAAGGAGGAGAAGGAGATTAAGTAGGAGAAGGAGAAACAGAGGGGGGAAAAGGAAGAGGAGGAGGAGGAGAAGGTGATTAAGGAGGAGGAAGAGGAAGAAGGAGAAGGATGAAGGAGAACAGGAGAAGGGGAAGAAGGAAGAGGAGAAGGAGATTAAGGAGGAGGAGGAAGAGGAGCTGTTGCAGCCACCTGGGCGCACCCGCAGCGGTCGAACCCCGCTGCCGGCAGAGGTGGCTCGCAGAGGTCACAGCCCCGCCATGTCCCCGTCCCCGTCCCGATCCTGATCCTGCTCCTGATCCTGGCTGGGAAGAGCCCCAGGAGGAGAAGGCGGAGGCGGCCCCACAGGGAGTGCCCGGCTTGGCCCTGCAGGGAGTGCCCGGCCCGGTCCCGCAGGGAGTGCCCGGCCCGGCCCCGGCGCTGCCCGCGGCCCCCGTGACTCATTTCTCTCCTAAAACACAAATTCCTTGCTGAGGCCGAGCCCGGAGCCTCCTCCTGCTTCCCGGAGAGACGGGAACAGGGAACGGAGAACGGGGAACAGAGAATGAGGAACAGGGGACCGGGAATGGGGAACAGGGAATGAGGAACAGGGAATGAGGAACAGGGAACCGGGAATGAGGAACAGGGAACAGGGAACGGCTCCCTGCCACGGGAATGGGGAGGCCGGGGTGAATCCAGGTGCTCCCAGCTCGGGGTTCCCATCCGAGGGCTCTGTGCACAGCAGGATCCTGCAGCCTGGGAGGAGCCCCTGGAAAAGCTCCAGCCCCTGGAATGGCTCGTGCCTCTGGAATGGCTCGTGCCCCTGGAGGGGCCGTGCCGCGGGCAGGGCTCTGTGCCCCAGCGGGATCGGGGCTGTGGTTTTGGGGCCGTGGTTTTGGGGCCGTGGTTTTGGGGCTGGGCCATCCCCGCCCTCATTTGCGTTTGTGCCCCACGCGCTGGGAATGTGGAATATCCCAGCCCTGCCCTGCCCTCCGAGAATCCCAGAATCCCAGAATTCCAGCTCGGAAGGGCCCTTCGAACTCCTCTCATTCCAGCCCCTGCCATGGGCAGGGACACTTTCCATGGACAGATTCCAGCCTGGCCTTGGACATTCCAGGGATCCAGGGGCAGCCACAGCTCCTCTGGGAATTCCAGCCCAGCCAGGAATTCCTTCCCAGTATCCATCTAAATCTCCCCTTTCCCAGCGGGAAGCCATTCCCTGTGTCCTGTCCCTCCATCCCTTGTCTCGATCCCTCTCCAGCTCTCCTGGAGCCCTGGAAGGGGCTCTGAGCTCCCCGTGGAGCCTCCTCTCGATCCAGGTCCTGTTTCCACCATGGAAAACCCGGGGAATCCCATGGGATTTGGAGGCTGGAGGCTCCGTGGAGCTTCGAGGCAGAGCTTTGGTGGTTCCAGAGCCCGGAAAAGCTCCCGATTCCCGTCTAATCTTTAACCAGAGGCGTTTCCAGCTGGATTTTGTCGGTTTATTGCTCTCCTGCCTCGTTAATTTTTTCCCTCCCTCTCCGGCTGTTCCCGGTGTTCCGTGGCCTTTTCCTGGTGCTGGCTCACACCGGAGCTGCCTGGCCCAGCGGAGAGGTAGAGCCCGGGATGGGAGGGAAGCAGGGAACAAAGGGGAATTCCAGGGGCTGGGAAAGGGCGGCCGAGGGGGTTCTTTGGGAACGGCTCCGTGGCGCATCCGAAGGCTGGATCCTGGCGTGTCCCGGTGGGAAGCTGGGATGGCTGGAGCAGCTGGAATGTCAGCCCAGGAGGCTGCAAAGGCTCCGGGAGCTCTCAGAATCCCGGGAACGCAGAACATTGGATCACACCAGATCCCTGCGGGACCGAGCTGAGCCGATGTCCGGAACAGGAGCTCCCTTCCCGCTTTTCCCGCTCCGGGTGGTCCCTGGCAGGAGGGAATGAGGGATAATGGGATTTTCCCTTTAATTCCCAGAGCGGAGGTGGGAGAGGCCAGCGCCGGGAGCGGGTGAGAGCCGGAGCTGGGACATTCCATGGGAGCGGGAAAGGGGATCCAGCCGGGATCCAGCCGGGATCTGGTGTCCTCCCTGCTTCCCGAGGGCCCTTCCTGCATCCCGGGGATCTCTGTTGGGGTGGGAATTCCTGTCCCTCTGGGAAGTGGGATCAGCCTTTTCCCACTGCTCCTTTGGGATCCCAACGCCCCCGAAGGGATGGGTGCTGCTTCCCTCCCCATCCCATGGGATACAATTCCATGTGGGATCCCACCGGGAACACCGTGCCGCATCCCCGGGAATTCTCGTCCCTTCCAGGCCATCGTGATCCTGGGATCGCCACTTCGGCCCCACGGAGCAGCCCCGTTCCCGTGGGATGTGGCCAGCAGGGGTTTGAGGCCTCATCCTGAGGGAAGTGGAGCTGGAAAATCCCCGAGATCGGGATCCGGAGCCAACCATGCTGGGCCTCAAAGCGCCGCGGCTGCTCCGCATCCACCAAGTGCCCGAGGTCAGCCGGGAATTCTACTCCCTGATCCCGAGGCTCGGCGGGATTTGGGATGGGACAGACAGGAACAGCGTGAGAGGGGCTCAGAGCTGACTCCGGAATTTTGGGGATGCTCCCCTTCCTTTTCCATTCCTGTCTCTGTTCCCATTCCCATCTCCATTCCCATTCCCATTCCCATTCCCCTTCCCATTATTTCCATTCCCATCTCCATTTCCAATTCCATTATTTCCATTATTTCCATTTCAATTATTCCCATTCCCATCTCCATCCCCATTCCCATTTCAATTATTCCCATTCCCATTCCCATCCCCATTCCCCTTCCCATTATTTCCATTCCCATCTCCATTTCCATTATTCCCATCCCCATTCCCATCCCCATTCCCATCCCCATTCCCATCCCCATTTCAATTATTCCCATTACCATCTCCATTCCTGTTCCCATTCCCATTCCCATTCCCATTCCCATTCCCATTCCCATTCCCATTCCCATTCCCATTCCCATTCTTTCCATTCTCATCTCCATTTCCATTATTCCCATTCCCATTTCAATTATCCCCGTCCCATCCCATCCCATCCCATCCCATCCCATCCCATCCCCGTTCCCCCGCAGCCCTACCGGGAGCCGGGAATTCTGTCGGGATACCGCCCTGCCGGGCTCTCCGCCGGCGCCTGCTTCCGGAGCATTTTCCAGCTCTCCAACGAGACCCTGAACGTCTGGAGCCACCTGGTGCCGGCGGGGTGAGCGCCGGGGCTGCCGGGGGCGCCCGCGGGGCCGCCGGGATCCTCACCGCGCCCTTCCCGCAGGTATTTCCTCGGGACGCTCGCGCGGCGGCTCCGGGCGGGTCGGCAGGATCCCGGGATTTGGCCGTTCCTGCTTTTCCTGGGCACGTGCTGCCTGTACCCGCTGGCGTCGAGCGGCGCCCACGCCCTGGGCGCCATGGCCGGGCACGGGCGGCACCGCGGCTACTGCTGCGACTACGCCGCGCTCGGCCTCTACGGCCTGGGTGAGCCGCCGGGAACGCGCCGGGAACGGGCCGGGAACGCGCCGGGAACGCGCCGGCCGGGAACGGCTGAGCTGGGAATGATTGATCTGGGAATGGTTGAGCCGGGAATGGTTCGGGAATGATTCAGCCGGGAATGATTCAGCTGGGAATGATTGATCTGGGAATGATTGAGCCAGGAATGATCGATCCAGGAATGATTGAGCCGGGAATGATTCGGGAATGATTGATCTGGGAATGGTTGATCTGGGAATGATTGATCTGGGAATGATCCGGGAATGATTGAGCTGGGAATGATTGATCTGGGAATGGTTGATCTGGGAATGATTCGGGAATGATTGAGCTGGGAATGATTGATCTGGGAATGATTGAGCTGGGAATGGTTGATCTGGGAACGATTGATCCAGGAATGATTTGGGAATGATTGAGCTGGGAATGATCGATCCGGGAATGACTGATCTGGGAATGATTCGGGCATGATTGAGCCGGGAATGATTGAGCTGGGAATGATTTGGGAATGATTGATCTGGGAATGGTTGATCTGGGAATGATTGATCTGGGAATGATTTGGGAATGGTTGAGCCGGGAATGATTCGAGAATGATTGATCTGGGAATGGTTGATCTGGGAATGATTCGGGGATGATTGAGCCCATGGCTCCACACGCCTCTGGTCCCTCTGGAATTCCCGCTGCTCCCAGCGCCCTGTTTGGGATATTCCCATCTTTTCATGTGCCAACCCGGAGCTCCCAGCTGTGGCCAGGAATTCCAGGGGAATTCTGGGATTGGGAGCTATCCGGGCCTATCCGTGCTTCCAGGCTCGGCGCTGGCGTACTCGGCCTACGCGTTCCCGTGGGAATGGGTCGGGAGCACATTCCATGATTTCTACGTTCCCGTGGCCGTGGTCAACACCGTGCTCAGCACCAGCCTGGCCTGCTATTCCAGGTGGGAATTCCGATGGCACCGGGAATTCGGGATGGAGGATTCGGGCAGGGATCGGAGGCGGGGAAGGGGAAAGAGGGAATTTTTCCTTTTGGGAAACGTGGAGAGTTGGATGAGGGAAATGTGGGATAACGGGAGGAGCGTTAATTGTGGGAGGTTCCGAAGGGGATTTAGGGAATGCTGGGAGGCTTTGGATCGGGAGGGAACTTGAGGATGATCCAGGTGCTCTGTCCCACATTCCCAGAGAAGCCGGGGTGGATCCCTGGAATGTCCAAGGCCGGGTTGGAGCAGCCTGGGATCGTGGGAGGAGTCCCCGCCCTTGGAATGGGATCAGCTCCCGGTTCCCTTCCCAGCCAAAGCATTCCATGGCCAAATTCCCAGCCCTCTGTGGCGGGATGGGCTGCACCCCCAGCCTGGCTGCGGGATCCAGGGCATCCCGTGTGGAATTCCCTGTGTGATTCCTGGTTCATCCCATGTGGAATTCCCAGTGTTTCCTGGTGCATCCCATGTGGAATTCCCTGTGTTTCCCAGTGCATCCCGGTGTATCCCATGTAGAATTCCCTGTGATTCCCAGTTCATCCCATACGGAATTCCCTGTGTTTCCCAGTGCATCCTGGTGTAACCCACGTAGAATTCCCTGTGATTCCCAGTTCATCCCATGTGGAATTCCCTGTGATTCCCAATGTATCCCACACTCTGCCCTGTGGAATTCCCTGTGTGTTTCCCGGTGTATCCCATATGGAATTCCCTGTGATTCCCGGTGTATCCCACATTCTGCCCTGTGCAATTCCCTGTTTTTCCCAGGTTTCTGGAGGCTGAGCGGCCCCGGCTGAGCAAAGCTTCCCGAATTTTGGCCTTCGTGTATCCCTACATTTTCGACAGCATCCCGATTTTCTACAGGGTGCGTATCCCACAGAATCCCGGGAAATTCCAGCTGCCTCAGCCTGGAATTCTTTGGGAAAACAGGCCCAGCTCGGGATTGGAAAGACAAACAAACTCCAGCAGGAAAAGGCGCTTGGATGTTTATTCCTGCTCCGATTGCCGGCGGATCCCTCCCACTTCAAAGGGCTGGAAAATTCCTGCCTCGGGAGCTGGGAAGGGCCTTTTCCAGGGATTGAACCGGAGCAGGGCGGGAATCTGGGGAGGGATAAGGACGGGAATGCGGGGTTGGAGTGGGGGTGGGGAACTGGGAATGGCCGTGGCTCCTTCGGGATTGATGGATCCCACTTTTTCTTGGGAAGGGGGGTTGGAATGGAGGTGATGGGTGCAGAAAACTGGGAATGGCCGTGGCTCCTCTGGGATTGATGGATCAATCCTGTTTTTCCTGGGAAGCAGGGATGGAGTGGAGGTGATGGGGATGGGAAACTGGGAATGGCCGTGGCTCCTTTGGGATTTGGATGGATCAATCCCGTTTTTCCCAGGAATCAGGGTTGGAATGGGGGTGGGAAACTGGGAATGGCTGTGGCTCCTTCAGGGTTGATGGATCCCATTTTTCCCGGGAAGCAGGGTTGGAATGGAGGTGATGGGGGTGGGAAACTGGGAATGGCTGTGGCTCCTCTGGGATTGATTGATCCCGTTTTTCCTGGGAAGCGGGGAGGGAGTGGGGGTGAGGGGGATGGGAACTGGGAATGGCCGTGGCTCCTTTGGGAATGACGGATGGATCCCACTTTTTCTTGGGAAGCGGGGTTGGAATGGAGGTGATGGGGTTGGGAACTGGGAGTGGCTGTGACTCCTTCGGGAGGGATGGATGGATGGGTGGATGGAGGGATGAAGGGATGGATGGATGGATGAAGGGATGGAGGGATGAGGGGATGGATGGATGGATGGATGGATGGAGGGATGGATGGAGGGATGGATGGATGGAGGGATGGATGATGGATGGATGGATGGATGGATGGATGATGGATGGATGATGGATGGATGGATGGATGGAGGGATGGATGGAGGGATGATGGATGGATGGATGGATGATGGATGGATGGAGGGATGGATGGAGGGATGGATGATGGATGGATGGATGATGGATGGATGGAGGGATGAATGGATGGATGGATGGATGATGGATGGATGGAGGGATGAATGGAGGGATGGATGGATGGGTCCATGGATGGAGGGATGGATGGACGGACAGACGGATGGATGGATGGATGGAGGGATGGATGGATGGGTCCATGGATGGATGGATGGAGGGATGGATGGAGGGATGGATGGAGGGATGGATGGATGGGTCCATGGATGGAGGGATGGATGGACGGACAGACGGATGGATGCCTGGCCAGACGATCCCGTGTTCCCGGCAGCTGTCCCGGTGTGCGGCCGGCGGCTGCTCCGAAGGCTCCCTCCGGCTGCATTCCCGGCACAGCCTCTGCGCCCTCCTCACCTTCCTCATCCTCACCTCGCGCCTGCCCGAGCGCCTGGCGCCCGGAGCCTTCGACCTCATCGGTGAGCGCTGCATGGAATGCCGGGAATAACCCCGGGAACGCCGGGAATAACCCTGGGAATGCTGGGAATAACCCGGGGAATGCCAGGAATAAACCACAGGAATTAGGGATAGGAATTAACAGGAGGAATAAAAACCACAGGAATTGGGAATAGGAATTCATAGGATAAAACCACAGGAATTGGGATCGGGAATGAGAATTAATAGAAGGATAAAACCACAGGGATTGGGAATGGGAATTTGTAGGAGGATAAAAACCACAGGAATTAGGGAATAGGAATTAACAGCAGGATAAAACCATGGGAATCGGGAATGGGAATTGGTGGGATAGAGCGGGCTGAGCGCGTTTTAAGCGCAGAATCCTGGAATTCCGGAATGCTTTGGGACACTTCCCATTATCCCAGGGAATTCTGGAATGCTTTGGGACACCTCCCATTATCCCAGACTGCTCCTGGAGCGGTCCGGCCATGTGGAATCCACCCGGCCGAGCCGATCGCCCCTGGAATTTCCATGGAATTTCCATGGAATTCCCGGAGTGCGTTTTGTCGCAGGGCACAGCCACCAGCTTTTCCACGTCTGCGGGATCCTGGGAACGCACTTCCAGCTGGAAGCCGTCTCCATGGACATGGCGGAGCGGCGGGGCCGCCTCCCCATTCCCTCTTCCCTGGAAACCTTCGGATCCCTGGGAATAGGAGCGGCCGCCAGCCTGGCCATCCTCGGGATCTGCTTCCGGCGCCTCCGCCCGGAGCCTCTTTCCCAGGAAAAATCCCGCTAGGATCGGGGATTGCCTCGGATTTGTGGGAGCGATCCCATTCCCGAGGGGTCCGTGGGGGTCGGGGGGGGTTTTGTTGCCTGCAAATATTCCTTCGGGATTTTCCCAAGGGAAAAACTTGGCTTTATCCATGGATGGGCTGGGAAGCGCTTCCTGCACCGTGGTTATCCACGGGAAAAGCGGCAAAGAATCGGGATTTGATCCCGAAAAAGGGAGAGGAGCGCTCCTGCTTCCCAAAGAAAGCGGGATCCCTCCGGCCTGCCTCGGGGAGGAATCCCGGGAATGTCGGCATCACCAGCCTGGAGATTCCCGGTGAAGCCAAGGGCTCCCTAATTCCCGTTTTTCCCCTTGGAAGTGGCGTTCCTTTGGGAATTTCCAGCCTTCCACTCAGCCCAAGTGCCTGGAAAGATGGGATGCAGGGATCAGAGCTTCCCTCCGGATTAATTCCCACTATTCTTACTCCTTATCTGGGAAAAGGAATTCCAGGAGAGCTCCCATGGGGTGTTCCCGCCGGAAAGCTCTTCCGGGGTTTAACTCTGGGAAATCCTGGGAAGTTCATTCCCGTGGGAATGCTGATTTTCCGCGTGGGGATGGAATTCCGGGATCGCATCCCAACCCGGCTGTTCCTGGAGCTGGGATGGATCCCGGGATGGAGGCCGGGAGCTGGGAGAGCTTCACTTCCGAACCTCCCTGGATCTGAGATCCTTTGGGAAAAGGGTTTTCCCGTTTTCCTTGGATGAGGGATTGGGATGGGAGCAGGATCCATCGAGAAAAGCGGGATTCGGGACAGCTCAGGGATTAAAGACCCTCGGGAATTGGAAAGAATTCCCAGGATTTTCCCTCTGCTGTTCCATGTTTTCCCTTCCCGCTGCTCCTGGATTTTACAAGGAGAGCCCGGAGCTCTCAGCCTTTTCCAGGATCCAGGTTTTTCCTGGGATTTTCCAGCAGGAGCCCAGCACACGCTGCTTATTCCTTGGGAATATTATCCCGGCTAATCCTGCGGGTGTTCCACGAATTTGCTTTCATTGCCTTCGCTGCACGTCGGGAGCTGCGGAAATCTGGGATAACGCAATAAAATCTGGGATCAAAGGGTTCCGTGTGGGAGAAATCAATCCTTGGGAATGGCACCTGGGGTTTTTTTTGGGATTTTTCAAAGCGCTGGAATTGTTCCTCTGATGAAAGGAACAGAAATCGCTGCTCGGAATCTGCTTCCTAATCCAAATATTCCCGGGAAAACTGATCCCTTCGGAGAGCATTGCTGATGATTCCAGAGTTTATTCCCTTTGGGAGAGGAATCGGGCTGGGATTGCAGATCCCAGGAATCATCCCGGGATTCTCCCAGGTGGTTCAGCTTTTGAATGGAATTCCTCTTCCGTGCCAGGAATTTTAGGCAAACTGCATTCCGAAGGGCACGGAATGCCAGAATTCCGTGGGATCCTCCGGCCCAACGCATGGAATGGGAGATGTTGGATCTTGGAGCAGCACGGGGGGCGGATTTTTCCTGCTTTTTACCAAAAGTCTCGGGATTTGACTCAATTCCCTTCCCGGGAGAATGCAAAATTCCGTGTCCCGCTGTTCCAAGGAAATAAACCGGGATATTCATTCCCTGGAATGTTTCCTCGTGTGCCTGTGCCCCATCCATGGTAAATCCCAAACAAATCCAGGAATTTCGGGATCCCTCATCCCTCCTCGGCCACGTGGATTTGGAAAGGCTGGAAAACAGAAGGAATTTAGGGATCCTCCAGTTTTTTTTTTAATATCCTTGAAGCGTGTGATGGAAACATTAAGGAATTTGGGCTAAAACCGGGAATTCCCTGGAATTTAACAGGAATTGAGTCGTTCCCCCTGATTTCCCCATTGGAATTCATTCCCTTGGCAGGAAGTTTGCTTTCCCCTGGACTTGTTCTGCCGGGTTTTTTCCACGTGTCCCAACACCGCACTGCAATGTTTATTTTCCGCCATGGATCATTTCCCATGGGTTGGGAATTAACTTGATTCCAGCGGGTTGGGAATTAACTCATTTTCCACAGGTTGGGAATTAACTCGATTCCAATGGGTTGGGAATTAACTGATTGACTGATTCACCTCCAGGCAGGCACCCAGGGAAGCCCTGGCCCTGCAAACGGCCTGGATTCCACCCGTTTTCCTGAAAGATTGGGATTAGGTGGATAAAAAGGGGAAAAAACCTGGAAAACCGGGCCGCGCTCCCGGACCCGCCGGCGCCGGGATTCGAACCCGCGGCCCCTCCTCCGCCGCCGCCGCAACCAGCAGGGGGCGCCCGCGCCGCGGGCCGCGCCCCTTTGGCGTCGCCATGGTGACGCCGTGCGTGATGACGTCAGCGCGCCCGCGCGGGCTGATTGGTCGGATTTGAATCGCGGCGGGCGCGCGGCCGCCGCTCGGACCCCGCCGGGCGGAGCGCGACCCCCGGGCCCTGTCGCGACAGCGGCGACAGCGGCGACAGCGGCGACAGCGGCGCCCGCGACATGAAGGCGGCGTGAGTGGCTCCACAGCCCCTTCGCGGCCAGGGGACGGCGGGCTCGGCCTGGGCGTCCCCGGCGTGCGGCAGCTCCGGCCGCTGCGGCGGGGCCGCCCCTCATGGCTGCCCCCAACCCCTTCCCGGTTCCTTCCCCCTCATCCCGGTTCCTCCGCTTCTCGGCTTTTACTCCCGTCCCTTCCTGGTTCCTTCCCCCTCATCCCGGTTCCTTCGCTTCTCGGCTTTTACCCCCGTCCCTGTCCTCCCGTTCCCTCGGGTGTCCCCCCTCACCCCCCTCAGGACTTCCCCGTCTCCCCCGGTTCCTTTCCCCCTCCCCTCTCCCGGTTTTCCCCCCCGTCTCCCGGTTCTCCCCACCGCTTCCCGGCTTTCCCCCATCCCTGTCCTCCCCTCTCCCGCTTTCCCCCTCACGGCTCTCTCCCCTCAGTAGGGCCAAGACGCCGCGGAGGCCGAAGAAACCCACGAACCCCACGCTGAAGGACCCGGTGGGGGTGAGTTCGGGGCCGTTCCGGGGGCTCAACCCTGATTCCCACCATTCCCCGTTCCCAGGTTTACTGCCGCTGTGTCCCGGTTTGGGGAGCTCATCCCGAACTCCCCTGATTCCCAGCGTTCCCCATTCCCAGGTTTACTGCCGCTGTATCCCGGTCCCCCCTGATTCCCAGCGCTCCCCATTCCCAGGTTTACTGCCGCTGTATCCCGGTCCCCCCTGATTCCCAGCGTTCCCCATTCCCAGGTTTACTGCCGGGTGCGGCCGCTGAGCCGCGCGGACCAGGAATGCTGCATCGAGGTCATCAATGACACCACGGTGCAGATCCACCCCCCCGAGGGCTACCGGGTGTTCCGCAACGGCGAGTACCGCGAGGTGAGGGCTGCATTCCAGCCTGGAACTCGCCTGGAAGCGCTGCTCAGTCCCTGGGAGTGTTGTTGTCCCTGCCCGTGGTAATGGGATTATCTTTAAGGTGCCTTCCTGCACAGACCGTTCTGGAATTCCATGGATGACTCATCGAGCTGCTTTTCCCTGCTCTCCAAGTTTTCCCGTGGCTCGTGGGACTTGCAGAGTGCCAAATCCGAATGTTTTCAACCCAAAAACTCGTCTCTAGCAAAAAAAGCATCACTTCCATAGCCATAAAATGTATGGAAAGGACCTTAAAGCTCATCCCATTCCATGGGCAGGGAAACCTTCCACCATCCCAGGCTGCTCCAACGTGGCCTTGGATGTTCCAGGGATGAGGAATCCACAGCTTGTCCGAGTGGGAATGCTAGCTGGGATGTGGAATATTTTGTTTCCATTTTCAGCCTGGAAAATTCCTGTGGGAAGTGCTTTAAGGGACCTTCAAAGGGTTAAAGGAAAATGGGTAAACCTTTGTTAGATGTTGGTGAGTCGAGTTTGGTTCAGGAGCTTCAAATTCAGGTGTTCATTTATTTTAAGCAAAAGTTCTGATGGAAAAACAACCAGATTGGTTAAAAAAAAAGAAAACCAGACTGAAATGTAGGCCTGGAAAAAGATCCCAAATTAAATAAAAAATGGGAAAAATTGGAATTAAAAGAAAAAATTGAAAGGAGGGAACAGCCCCACTTTGGCCACGGTGGGCACTCCTTTGCTCGGTGCGGATGCTGGCGGCAGCTCGAAGGAAATTCCAGCTTTTAGCTGTAAATTGGGAATTCTGGGGTCCGTGGGATCCTCCCTGGGCGCTCCTGGCCGTGGAGCTGGAGGTTCAGGGTGGCTTTCCCGCCCTCTCTCGGCAGACCCAGTATTCCTTCAAGGAGGTGTTTGGCACCCTGGTGGTGCAGAAGCAGCTCTTCGACGCGGTGGCCAAGCCGCTGGTGGAGGATCTGATCCGGGGCAAAAACGGTGAGCAGAGGTCTCGGCCTGTGTCCCATTCCCGAGGTTTCTTACCTCGTTTCCTTGGAATTGTGGCTCAGCTCCTCGCACAGCACCCTGGGAACCTCTTGATGGAATGGGAATTGCACAACACCCCTTAAAGCTGTTTATGGAAGAGGAATCCTGGAATGGTTTGGGTGGGAAGGGATGATCCAGTCCCGTGGGCAGGGACACCTTCCACTATCCCAGGCTGCTCCAAGCCCCATCCAGCCTGGCTGGAACATTCCAGGGATGGGACAATCCATGCCAGAGCCGATTTTTGGTGGATCCTGGAGAGGACGATGAATATTCCCAGCTGGGACCATCGACGAGAGCTGCCCACGCTTTTGATCGTGTGGAACATTCGAGGTGGTTTTTTTTTTATCCCCCAAATCCCGCTGATTTGTCCTTTTCCCCGTATTCCCAGGGCTCCTGTTCACCTACGGGGTGACGGGCAGCGGGAAGACCCACACCATGACGGGATCTCCTGGGGATGGGGGGCTCCTGCCCCGCTGCCTGGCCATGATCTTCAACAGCATCGGCCCCTTCCAGGCCAAGAGATTCGTGAGTGCCTCCCCTGAATCCTCCCCAAATCCCTGGATAACGGGTTCTGCTCCAAGGAAATCCGGCCTGGTGCTGGAGGGCTTGGAAGGGAAAAAAACCCAACCCCCAAGTCCTCATTCCAAAAGGGTTTGGATCTCTGGGAATGCTTTTGAACCACTCAATGGTTTGGTGCTTATTCCCCAAGCCCATCCTAGGAAAAATCTGGGATGATTTCTCCCTCTGGAAGCTGCGGTGTGTGAGAGATGGAAAGACTTGAGGCAGAAATCAGGGATTTCATGTTTTTCCCGTTGGGATGTGAGGAGCAGGGCCAAGCTTGGATGAAGATCTGCCATCTGGTTATCCTCAAATAGTTGTTAATTCTTTAATTAAGTCTAAAAATAATTAATGACAAGGAATCATCCCGAGTTCTGGAATGAGATCCACAGGAATCCGTGTCCAAAATCACAGGATCATTAAGGTTGGGAAAGACCTCCGAGATCGAGTCCAACCTTTGATCGCCACCCTGTCAGCCAAGTAATGGAGATGGGAGGCTTTTCCCAAAATTCCTTGGGATTTTTGGCATTTAAATATAGTGAAATAATCCTGGAATTCTCACCCTGGGGAGCTTTTGTAAAACATTATTTTGGAAATTGTTTCTGTCAGACCTTGGTGGGTTGAATGCCAATGAGGGCTGTGGCATTAATTAATGAATTAACACCAGCCTCATCAAGCGAATTAACTATCAAATCAAACAATCCTTTGTCGGCCACCACCTGGATGTTGGAATTGGCCGCAATTCCTGGTTTTTCCCTCAGGTTTTCAAGCTGGATGACAAGAACGGGGTGGATGTGCAGAGCGAGGTGGATGCTCTGCTGGAACGCCAGAGGAGGGAGGCCCTGCCTGTCCCCAAAACTCCGTCTGGGAAGTGAGTGACTCTGGGAATTGCACAGGGAATTTATTCCCTAGGAACGGGACTCTTTTAGGCTGCTTTTAATTAATCATGGGCTCTGCCCTTGAAGAAATGCAAGAAAAATTGGAAAAAAATCAGCAAATCTTTATTAATTAATTAATGAGGCAATTGTGTATCCCACTGAAATTCCCAGTCTGTTCCTGCTGTTCTAATGGGTGATTTCCACATGGAGGAAGCCATTCCATAGCTTTTTTTCTGGAATTTTCCCCCTGAATTTTTGGGCTTTTTCCTCAGAGTTTTTGGCCTTTTCCCTCAGAATTTTTGGCCTTTTCCCTCACAATTTTTTTGACCTTTTCCCTCACAATTTTTGAACTTTTCCCTCAGAATTTTTGGCCTTTCCCTCAGAATTTTTGACCTTTTCCCTCAGAATTTTTGGCCTTTTCCCTCACAATTTTTTTGACCTTTTCCCTCACAATTTTTTGACTTTTTCCCTCAGAATTTTTGGCCTTTCCCCCCTGAATTTTTTGCCTTTTCCCTCAGAAGTTTTTGGCCTTTTCCCTCAGAAGTTTTTGGCCTTTTCCCTCAGAAATTTTTGACCTTTTCCCCTCTGAATTTTTGACCTTTCCCCGCTGAATTTTTTTGCCTTTTCCCTCAGAATTTTGACCCTTTTCCCCCTGAATTTTTGTCCTTTCCCCTTAGAATTTTTGACATTTTCCCCCTGGAATTTTTGACGTTTTCCCCTTGGAATTTTGGACGTTTTTCCCCCAGAATTTTTGGCCTTTTCCCTCAGAATTTTTGGCCTTTCTCCCCTGAATTTTTTTTACCTTTTCCCTCAGAATTTGAAAGGCACTTTAAAGTTGATCTCGTGCCATGGGCAGGGATATTAATAATAATAATAATAATAATTAATAATTAATAAAATATGAATGGAGATTGAGTGTATTCCATGTGGTTTGAGCAGTGATTTAGATGAGCAGCCTTAATCTGGTTTTGTACCCGTTAAGCCAGGACTAAACCTGTTAAGCCAGGACTGAACTGCCATGGCTTGGAGTAAGAATCCTGTGAAGTTCAATTTGGAGCTTTTTCCATAGAACCATGGAATTTCCTCAGTTGGATCGTGGAATTCCAGCCACGGAATTTCCTCAGTTGGACCATGGAATTCCAACCACGGAATTTCCTCAGTTGGATCGTGGAATTCCAACCACGGAATTTCCTCAGTTGGACCATGGAATTCCAACTCCTGGCCATGCACAGGACGCCCCAAGAGTCAGAATTTTGCCGAATATTGAGCATTCCCCCACCCCCAACCCTGCAGATCTGCCCTGACACGTTCTGGCTCCCGGGAATTCCATCCCCATCCCTTGGTTTCCCGCAGGAGACAGCTGGATCCCGAATTTGCCGACATGATCAACGTCCAGGATCACTGCAGGGCGGAGGAGGTGGACGAGGACAACGTCTACGGCGTCTTCGTGTCCTACATCGAGATCTACAACAACTACATCTACGACCTGCTGGAGGAGGCTCCCTTCGAATCCATCAAACCCAAGTGAGTTTGGGAATCCGGGATTTTCCTCGCCTCGGGTTGGGAATCGGCACCAAACCGCTGGAAGAGGGGGATGGGGACAACGTCTGCTGTGTCTCTGTGTCCTCCGCCGGCATCTACGACCTCCTCGGAGCCCATCAAACCCGAGGGAGTTTGGGAATTCCCGCATTCCCAGCCCAGGGAGGCTTTGGTAGGATCTCCAGCGTGGTTTGTTGGTTGTAGCCTTAGGGAGCCTGGCTCAGAGTTCCTGGGAATCGCCGTTAAAAACACATGGAAAGGAATCCAGGCAGGAATATTTCCGTACTGATGGCCAGCGCTTGGTGCTCCCTTCCTTGTTAGGACAGGTGATTAACAAGCAAATCTTTAATTGATTAGGCAGTTGTATCCCACTGACATTCCCAATCTATTCCTGCTGTTCTGACAGGTCATTCCAACTTGGAACAAGCCATTCCATAGCTTTTTTCCCTGGAAACAGTGAGAAACACTGGTTTGGTGCTCCATATTTCCGTATTATTCCACTTGCTATCAGTAATTCCCGTAATAATTAATTAATTAATTAATTATTTGTCTCCTCGTGAAATCAGGGATATTTTTCCAAAGGTGTGCACTTGTGATGTCTAAAATTAGTAGGGAAAATCTGCAAATTCCTCTTGGAATCCTTGGATTGAAATTCCAACTCCATTAACAGAGCCCGTCGGTCCTGTGTTCATTAAGGAGCGGCTCATTAACGAAGACTAATGAGGGCAAAGCAAACCAGGAGCTGCCTCCTCATTCCAAAAGGGTTTGGATCTCTCGGAATGCTTTTAAACCACTCAATAGTTTGGTGCTTATTCCCCAGCCCCATCCCCCCCCCAAAAAAAAATCCGGGATGATTTCTCCCTCCGGAAGCTGCGGTGCATGAGAGACGGAAAGATTTGAGGCAGAAATCAAGGATTTAATGTTTTTCCGTGTTTTTTTGGTAGGTGGAACAGTTGCAACACTCCTGTGAGAAATGGAGACTTTGTGTATGTGTCCAGCGTGTTATTCCCGTTATTCCAGTGCCATTTCCCTCGAGTAGAAGCAGAAAATTCCCTGCTTTTCCTTGCTTTCCTAGGGAATCTAGGATGCTCTCCTCGCTTCTGTGTGCTTGTAGAAAAGCAATAGCTGCCACCAAAGCAATTAATTGCAATTAAATAGCTGCTAATTAGAGCAGTAGCTGGAGTGTCACTAATCCTGGCTGTGTGTCCGTGTCCTGTATTCCCTCTTCCAGCTTTTAGATGGATAATTGACCTTTTCCCTCAGAATTTGGACTTTTCCCCTCAGAATTTTGACCATTTTCCCCTCAGAATTTTGACCTTTTCCCCTTGACTTGTGACGTTTTCTCTCCAAATTCTGAATTTTCCCTCAGAGTTTTGACTGTTTTCCCACAGAATTTTGACCCTTTTCCCTCAGAATTTTGTCCTTTTCCCTCAGAATTTTTTACCACTTTCCCCCAGAGCTGTTGACCTTTTTCCCTCAGAATTTTTCCCTCAGAATCTTTTGCCTTTTCCCTCCGAATTTTTTACCTTTTGCCCTGGACTTTTTGACCTTTTCCCTCAGAATTTTGGCCATTTTCCCCTCAGAATTTTATCCTTTTCCCTCAGAATTTTGACTGTTTTTCCGCCTGAATTTTTGTCCTTTTCCCTCAGAATTTTTGGGCATTTTTTCCACCTGAATTTTGACCGCTTTCCCCCAAAATTGTTGACTTTTTTCCCTCAGGATTTTTGGACACTTTTCCTTCAGAATTTTTGGCCTTTTCCCTCAGAATTTTTAACATTTTTGCCTCAGAAGTTTTGACCTTTTCCCTCAGAATTTTGACCTTTCTCCCCCAGAATTTTTGGATGTTTTTCCCTCAGAATTTTTTGCCTTTTCTCTCAGAATTTTTGACCTTTTTCCCCCTGAATTTTGATGTTTTCCCTCGGAATTTTGACCTTTTCCCCCTCAGAATTTTGACCTTTTCCCCTTGACTTGTGATGTTTTCCCTCCAAATTCTGAATTTTCCCTCAGAGTTTTGACTGTTTTCCCACAGAATTTTGACCCTTTTCCCCTCAGAATTTTGTCCTTTTCCCTCAGAATTTTGACCATTTTTCCGCCTGAATTTTTGTCCTTTTCCCTCAGAATTTCTGGACATTTTTTCCACCTGAATTTTGACCACTTTCCCCCAGAATTGTTGACTTTTTTCCCTCAGGATTTTTGGACACTTTTCCTTCAGAATTTTTGGCCTTTTCCCTCAGAATTTTTAACATTTTTGCCTCAGAATATTTGACCTTTTCCCTCAGAATTTTGACTTTTCTCCCCCAGAATTTTTGGATGTTTTTCCCTCAGAATTTTTGGCCTCTTCTCTCAGAATTTTTGAGTGTTTTTCCCTCAGAATTTTTGACCCTTTTCCCCCTGAATTTTGACCTTTTCCCCTTGACTCGTGACGTTTTCCCTCCAAATTCTGAATTTTCCCTCAGAGTTTTGACTCTTTTCCCACAGAATTTTGACCCTTTTCCCTCAGAATTTTGACCACTTTCCCCCAGAGTTGTTGACCTTTTCCCCTCAGAATTTTGGATGTTTTTCCCTCAGAATTTTTTGCCTTTTCTCTCAGAATTTTTGACCTTTTCCCCCCTGAATTTTGATGTTTTCCCTCGGAATTCTGACCTTTTCCCCCTCAGAATTTTGACCTTTTCCCCTTGACTTTTGACGTTTTCCCTCCAAATTCTGAATTTTCCCTCAGAGTTTTGACTGTTTTCCCACAGATTTTTGACCCTTTTCCCTCGGAATTTTGTCCTTTTCCCTCAGAGTTTTTTACCACTTTCCCCCAGAGTTGTTGACCTTTTCCCCTCAGAATTTTGGATGTTTTTCCCTCAGAATCTTTTGCCTTTTCCCTCAGAATTTTTAACATGTTTCCCCCAGAATTTTTGGCCTTTTCCCCTCAAATTTTTGACCTTTTCCCGCTGAATTTTGCCCTCCAAGAAAATCTGCATGGCAGGAAGCTGCACGGAAAACTCCGCTCTGACGGGATTTGTTTGTTTTCCTGCTTTCCCAAAGACCTCCCCAGTCCAAAATCCTTCGGGAAGACCAGAACCACAACATGTACGTGACGGGCTGCACCGAAGTGGAGGTCAAATCCACAGAGGAAGCTTTTGAAGTCTTTTGGAGAGGTAAATCTTGGAATTCAGGGCTGCTCCCACATCCCAGCACCTTAAACATTATCCATGGGCAAGGAAATCCCATCGGATGAGCTCCATCCAACCCGGCCTTGGGACACTTCCAGGAGTGGAGCTATCCACACCTCCTCGGGGCGTTTAGGGCCTCCCCATTCCCAACCCTTCCCAATATCCCACAGCCATGAAATCCCTCACACCCCGATGCTGGAAGAGGTGGGAATTGTGGGGAAGCAGCGGGATTTTGTGGGAATGTGGGGTGTCTGAGCAGGGCAGAAGAAGCGGCGCATCGCCAACACGCAGCTGAACCGGGAATCCAGCCGCTCCCACTCCGTGTTCATCATCAAACTGGCGCAGGCTCCTCTGGATGCGGACGGGGACAACGTGCTCCAGGTGGGTTCCGGCTGATTCCAGGAGAATTTTATGGAGGTTACCTTGGGAACAGCTCCCGTGTGCCTCAAGTGTGGAGGCGACAGAATTCATCTTCTTTTTGTCGTGAAGACGGCATTAAAACACTGCTGATTCCTTTGGCTTTCACCTTTTCCTTTGTTTTTGTTGGGAGTCTAAAATTGTGGGAATTGGAGTGATCCTGTGGCCCAAGGCAGAAGGGATCTGCCAAACTTCCCAAAAAAACCCTGGAGCTCCCCAGCTCCCTGTGCTGTACGAACCCCTCTAGGCTTGTATCCTACGCAGTATTTGGAAGTGGTTTTTGGGATGGGCTGTCCCCCCGCCCCTTCAGAGGGAATATCGAGGGATCCAGGATTTGTTCTGTATCCCAGGAAAAGGAGCAGATCACCCTGAGCCAGCTGTCCCTGGTGGATCTGGCGGGAAGCGAGAGAACCAACAGGACCAAAGCCGAAGGGAACAGGCTGCGGGAGGCAGGTAGGAACCCTGCTAATTAACCCTGCTAATTAACCCTGCTCATTCAGCTCCGACTAATCCCGGCTCCTAGGGAAGAATCCCAGGAATACTTGCTACGATCCGTTAGGATTTGATGACCTTAAATCTTCCCGTTTGGAAACCGCGAGTTCGCAGCAGCCCTTGTGCCGCTTCGGTTCATTAGAGCAATTAGCTGCAGCAAATATCCTTAATTAGGCGATTTATTCTTCTGGATAATTCGGGAACGTGATCCAAGAGCTACTCACGGAGTTGGTTTTTTTTAGGGAATATCAACCAGTCGCTGATGACATTGAGGACGTGCATCGAGGTTCTCCGGGAAAACCAACTGTACGGAACGAACAAGGTGGGCATCCCTTCCCTAATTATCCTTGAATTCGATGTCCTGGATAAGGAAAACTCACTGGATCTTCCGTGGCCGTTATTCCCAGATGGTTCCGTACAGAGATTCCAAACTGACTCATCTCTTCAAGAACTATTTTGATGGAGAAGGGAAAGTTCGGATGATCGTGTGTGTGAATCCCAAGGCTGAGGACTACGAGGAAAGCCTGGTAAATTCCCTTTTTTCCATTCCCTCCTGCTCTTCTTTTCCTGGTTTTTCCCTGAATTCTCGTGCTCCAAGAGATTTGAGGAATAATAATTGTTGTTTGAGCACTTCCATTATAATTTTGTGGGATAAATCTGCTCTCTGAGTCATGTTTTTCCTGGTCAAATGACACCTGCTCCCTGCTTGGAAAATGGGAAAGGTTTCCCTGTTTACGGAATTCCATGGAGCCATATTTAAGTGTTTAATCCCTACTATTCCAAGAATTCCAGCTGGCTCTGCCCAAGGTTTTGTGGCTCCTTGCGGGGAGGTTTCTGGATGATCCCAAACCATAGCTGGCAACTCCTTGTGATTTTAGCCGGATCATTCTTCCTTTCCTACTTTTAGTGACTCAGGCCCCGCTCCCAATCCCAGATCCGGGTGCTCCTGGTGGTTTTTCCCTGTTTTCTTGCAGCAAGTGATGCGTTTTGCAGAGATGACCCAGGAGGTGGAGGTGGCCAGGCCCGTGGACAGACCCCTGTGCGGGCTGACCCCGGGCCGGCGCCTGCGGAACCAGGCATTCCGGGAGGAGCTGTCCCGGAAACTGGAGCTCAGGGGCGGCCCCATCGGAGCAGGTGAGGGCTGGAGTGGGGAATTCTGCTCTGGGAATGTTCACCTGGAGAAGGGGAGCATCCAGGCAATCCTCAGAGCCCCTTCCAGGGCCTAAAGGGGCTCCAGGAGAGCTGGAGAGGGACTGGGGACAAGGGATGGAGGGACAGGACACAGGGAATGGCTTCCCACTGGGAAAGGGGAGATTTGGGTGGATATTGGGAAGGAATTACTGGCTGTGAAGGGCTGGGCTGGAATTCCCAGAGGAGCTGTGGCTGCCTCATCCCTGGAAGTGCCCAAGGCCAGGTTGGAATGTGGGCTAGTGGGAAGTGTCCCTGCCCATGGAACGGGATCGCTTTAGGGTCCGTTCCAACCCAAACCATTCCATGATTCCAGCAGAGTTTTCCATTAGGAATGAAAGGCTGGGAATTAAATTTGAAACCAATTCCTTTGAGCCTCGAGAGTGCCAGAGGAGCCTCAGTGCCCTGTGAGCCCTGCAGTGGCTGCTGCTCCTCCCACTCTGCGGCTTCCCTGTGGAAATCTCCAAGGAATTCCTGCTATTGGGGTAAATCCACGGTCCCAATACTGCAGCTCCTGACGGGAAATTGTGCCAAGGAAATCGTGGGATGTTCCTGGACGTTCAGGACCTGCTTTTAGAGTAAAGCCGGGAATCAAGGATAGCCCATTGAATCCTTTCCCATCCATCCCCTCTTTGGAAACTCGTCGCTCCCATCAATCATTCCCAGTTCTACTCCATGATCCCGCCCGTTGTCCGTTGGAATTTTCCCGTCCGTTGCTGACGGGTTTTCCATCCCGCAGAGCCAGAGGAGCCATCAGCTGCCGAGCTGTTTTTCCAGAGCTTCCCTCCCCTGCCTTCCTGCGAGCTCTTGGACATCAACGACGACCAAACGCTCCCGAAGCTCATCGAGGCCCTGGAGCAGCGCCACAAAATGAGGCAGATGCTGGCAGAGGAATTTGCCAAAAACGGTAGGGATTTGCCCCAAATTGGAACATTGGGGCAAGGCTCAGATTTGGTGCCCTTTTTACTCCTCGAGGGATCCCTTCCATCCCAATTTTCTTGTTTAGGTTGATCATTTCCGCCTTTTTTTTAGGAATTTTAGGCTTTAAGTTGGTTGGGAAAAGCAGAGCTTTGGGTGTGAGGGAGATAAGGGAGAAGATAAGAGATAAAATCTCATTGTTCTCTTCCAGTTCTCACCTTTAAAACCATGCTGCAAGAATTTGACTCCACTGTCGCATCCAAGGAAAATTATATCCAAGGAAAACTGGCTGAGAAGGAGAAAACCATAACGGGCCAGAAAACAGAGCTGGAACGCCTGGAGAAGAAGATTAAAACCTTGGAATACAAGGTCAGTTGGATCATTTTGGAGCACAAATCCCGTTTTTTTTATGGATCATTCTGAAGATTCCTTGATATCAGGAATAAGTACTTTGGGGCGAATTCTTACTAAAAATTTTTGGGCTTTTTTAGGTTTTAAAACATCCAAATGGGGCAATTTAGGATTGAAAATTGCTATTTCCAGGGAAACCCGAGCAGGAATTCCTTCCTTGGAGGGGTTGTATTCCCACCCAACTCCCTCCTCTGTTCCCGCAGATCGAGATTTTGGAGAAGACTGCCACGATTTACGAGGAGGACAAGAGGAACCTGCAGCAGGAGCTGGAGAGCAAGAGCCAGAAGCTGCAGCGGCAGGCGTCGGACAAGAGGAGGCTGGAGGCCAGGCTGCAGGGAATGGTGGCAGAGACCTCCCTCAAGTGGGAGAAGGAATGCGTGAGTGCCGGGAATGGGGAGAAAAGCGGGATGGGGTTAGGCAGGGTTTGGGATTTGGGTGTGGGGCGCCCTTAGGGAGGGGTTTCCTTGCCGTGTTTGGTGGCTGCGGGAATGCCGGGTGGGGAATTCCTCGTTGTGCTCGTGGGGGTGCTTGGTCAGATCTGCTGAGGGGAGGGGAGGGATGGAATGGAATGGAATGGAATGGAATGGAATGGAATGGAATGGAATGGAATGGGAAGGAAGGGAAAGGAATTGAAGGGAATGGAAAGGAATTGAAGGGAATGGAAAGGAAAAGAATGGAAAGGGAAGGAAGGGGATGGAATGGAAAGGAGGAAGGGAAAGGAATGGAATGGGAAGGAATTGAAGGGAAAGGAAGGGAAGGGGAAGGAATAGAGGGAAAGGAAGGGAATTGAAGGGAATGGAAAGGAATTGAAGGGAAAGGAAAGGAATAGAATGGAAAGGAATGGAAGGGAAAGGAAAAGGAATGGAAAGGAATTTAAGGGAATGGAAAGGGAAAGAAATGGAAGGGAAGGGGAAGGAATGGAACAGAATGGAAGGGGAAGGAATGGAGGAGAGGGAATGGAAGGGAAAGGATTTGAAGGGAATGGAATGGAAGGAAAGGAATTTAAGGGAATGGAAGGGCGAGGAAAGGAATAAAATGGAAAGGAATGGAAAAGAAAGGAAGGGAAGGGAATGGAAGGGAGAGGAAAGGAATTGAAGGGAATGGAAGGGAGAAGAAATTAATAGAATGGAAGGAAATGGAAAGAAATGAAATGGAAGGGAAGGGAGTGGAAAGGAATGGAATGGAAAGCAAAGGAATTGAAGGGCATGGAATGGAGGGGAAAGGAAAGGAGAAGAATGGAAAGGGAAGGAGTGGAAAGCAAAGGAATTGAAAGGAATGGAAAGGAAGGGAATGGAAAGAATGGAGAGGGGAGGAATGGAAAGGAATGGAAGGGAATGGAAGGGAAGGGAAAGGAATGAAAGGGAAGGATTGGAAGGGAAGGGAAAGGAACAGCGGGGGAGGTCACGCTCTGCTCCCAGAGAACAGGGACGGGATGAGCGGGAACGGCCTTAGGCTGTGCCGAGGGAGGGTCAGGTTGGATACTGGGAAAATTCCCTCATGGAAAGGGCTGTAAACACTGGAACTGCCCTGGGAAGTGTGGAACCCCCATCCCAGGAGGCGTCCAAGGAACTCCTGGACGTGGCACTCAGTGCTCTGGGCTGGGTTCAGTCCCAGCTTGGAGTCGATGATCCTGGAGGGCTTTTCCAAGCTCAGCAATTCCACGTTTTCCCGCTGCTTTCCCTGTCGCGGCAGGAGCGGCGAGTGGCAGCCAAGCAGCTGGAGATGCAGAACAAGCTGTGGGTGAAGGACGAGAAGCTGAAGCAGCTGAAGGCCATTGTCACCGAGCCCAGAGCCGAGAGGCCGGAGAGGCCTTCCCGGGAAAGGGAGCGGGAAAAGCCTCTCCCGAGATCCGTGTCTCCTTCCCCGGCGCCCGTAAGTCACTCCCAAACCTTCTGGATTTAGGAAAAAGCGTTTTTAGGGATGAAGCACAGGGATTTTAGTCATCAGTAGCCCCCAAGCACAGAGTTGGAGCAGCTTGAATTCCTTGAGTCTGTTTGTTCCTCATCCTTTCTCCCACCTCCTGATATCCTCAGGAACGGGAAATCCCTGGATCTGTCTGTCCCTGTTTGGTGCCTCCTCTGTCTCACTGACCTCTCCCTTCTCAGAGCTGTGGTGACCCCGCTGATGTTGGGGACAGAGCTGGAGCAGCTTGAATTCCTTGTCTCTGTTTGTTCCTCATCCCCTCTCCCACCTGGTATCCTTAGGAACAGGAAATCCCTGGATCTGTCTGTCCCCGTTTGATGCCTCCCGTGTCTCACTGACCTCTCACTTCTCCCCAGAGCTGTGACCCCGCTGATGTTGGGGACAGAGTTGGAGCAGCTTGAATTCCTTGTGTCCTGTTCATTCCTCATCCCTTCTCCCACCTGGTATCCTTAGGAACCGCAAATCCCTGGATCTGTCTGTCCTGTTTGATGCCTCCTGTGTCTCACTGACCTCTCCCTTCTCCCCAGAGCTGTGGTGACCCCGCTGAGGCTGGGGACAGCCAGGTGGCCCCGCGGGTGCCCAGGCGCTCCAACTCTTGTGGCAGCATCTCTGTGGCCTCCTGTGTGCTGGAGTGGGAGGAGAGAGCCCCTTCCTGCAAGCCAGCCAGCATTCCCAAATCCAGGAGTAAAGCGGGAGCAGAGCCGGCCTCAGCCTGGCCCAGCCCCGGCAGGAGGAGAGGGAAGTGCTGGACCGGAGTGCTCGAGGTGCCCAGGTCTAGAGAGGAGCTAGAGCAGGAAGAGGATCCGTGCTGCAGGGTTAGTCCTGGCCTTAGCGGGGCTGAGCCCGGCTTGAAGGTTCTCGGACCTTGAGCTCGGCTTGAAGGTTCTCTGCCCTTAAGCCCCCCTAACATAGAGTAGAGCTGTTCCTAAATGTGTCCCGCTGGTCCCAGCCTGAGCCTGGCTGCTCTCTCCGCCCTCTTGGTGTTTGGAGCTTCCTTGGAAGTTGAGAATTCCCACTTTTAGGGAGCTCTGAGGTGGCCACACTCTGCTCTAGCCAGGGGTGTCCTCGTGTTTTTCCTGGTGTTTCCCTATCCTTTTCCCTGGTCTTTCCCTTTCCCATTTCCTGGTCTTTCCCTATCCTTTTCCCTGGTCTTTCCCTTTCCCATTTCCTGGTGTTTCCCTTTCCCTCGGGTCTCCTCCAATCCCTCCTGCAATTTCCCAGCTTCCAAGGTGCTCTGGGATCTTGTCCTGCCTGGAAACATTCCTTGGATAAACCTGTGAGCCTCAGCTTTAACTCTCTTCCCTAATTCCCATTGCACTGGGAGCTCCCGATTCCATGGATTTCCATGGAACTGCTGCTGGTGGGATCCCATTTCCTGGCACTCCGGTAAATCCTGGAGCTGTGCAATCCCAGCTCCTGGCAGGAGGGAAGTTTTTCATGGCATCACTCATTCTGGAGAGTATTCCCAAACTTTCTGGCACTTGGAAGCGAGGGATGAGCTGTTAAAGTGCTGATCCAAGGAATTCATCCATCAACCACGGGATGTCCTCTCCTGAGAGCGTCGTTCCTAAGGCACCTTGGAAGGATTGCTTCCCAAAAAAATCCATGGAAATCTCCTGTCTGTTGGTAAAAGACCTCCTAATTAACATTAATTAATCTTAATTAATCAGCTGATGGGATTTGCATCCAAGGATTTGGGTGGTGGAACCTCCCCGTAATTAAGAGGTCTCCAAAATTATTCCATAAATGGAACGGAGTCTCCAAATCCTCTCCCAAAAAACCCATTCCAGGTTGTTGGAATGACTCCAGCTTTTAAGTTTCCAGGATATTCGGATTTTTCCTGAGCAAACATTTCCATGTTCATAAAGTTCCGTGGCTGGAATTCCATCATTTCTCATGGATTTCCAACAGTTGGGAGCGATTCCCTGGTTCTCACCAGTGTTGGGAGCTCTCCATCCCTCAGAAATGTTGGAATTCCATCCTGAGGATGGATTTGTTTGCCTGGCTGCCTCAGAATTCCCTTTGGAATCGGGATTGCATCCATGGGGACACAAATCCCTCTTTTCTGCTCGGTTAAAGTGTCCCGGGAATGTGGAATAGGCTGAGCTGGGAGGGATCCATCAGGATCGGAGTCCAGCTCCTGATCCCAGCAATCCCACCCTGTTATCCTCGGGAGCATTCCCAGGAAAGCTGTTCCGGTGTGGAATAGAGGGGGACAATCCCATCCTTGGATGTGGATTCGGAAATCTGGGAGGAGCCAAACCAGAGATTTCCACCAGGAGGAAACTTCCCTGGATGAGGAATGCGACAGATTGGACAACAATTCCCAAAAAATAGGAACTGGCAGGGAATATTCCATGGATAATTTGATGCCCAAAAAATGGGAACTGGCCTGGAATATTCCATGGATAATTTGATGCCCAAGAAATGGGAATTGGCCTGGAATATTCCATGGATAATTTGGTGGTGCCTTCAGGATTCAATCCAAGAGCACTTTGGGAAATCTGGGAATAGCTTTTCCAAACCTAAATGTCCTCCTTGAATGTGACAGATTGGACAAAGTTTCCCAAAAAATAGGAACTAGCAGGGAATATTCCGTGGATAATTTGATGTCCAAAAAATGGGAATTGGCCTGGAATATTCCATGGATAATTTGGTGGTGCCTTCAGGATTCTGTCCAAGAGCACTTTGGGAAATTTGGGAATAGCTTTTCCAAACCTAAATGTCCTCCTTGAGGAAACTTTCCTGGATGTGGAACGTGACAGATTGGACAATTCCCAAAAAACTGGGATTGGCCTGGAATGTTCCCTCCATAATTCCATGCCAGGCTGCTGGCGGTGCCCCCAAGATCCAACCCTCTGCCCAAACCTTTGCCGTTCCCACAAACCCCTCCCGGCCGTTCCCGCCCTCGTTCCCCGCGCTCATTCCCGCTCTCCCGTTCCCAGAGCGCTCCGGCGGCTCCGCTCCGGCCGCGCCGTTCCCGCTCGGCCGGGGAGCGCTGGGTGGATCACCGGCCACCGGGCCACGTGCCCACGGAGACGCTGCTGCAGCCGCGCGTGCCCAGGGCCATCACGGTGGCCGCGCCCAGCGAGAGGGCCCTGGCCAGGTGTGACCGCTACCTGCTGACCCACCAGGAGCTCGCCTCCGACGGGGAGATCCAGACCAAGCTCATCAAGGTGGGAATCCTCGGGAATCTTGGGAATGTTGCGTTGGAACCGCCCAAATTCGGTTTGGAGCTTCCGTGGTTGGGTTCGGAGATTTTCCCTGGAAGGTCTCGGTTTGGGCTCGGCCGTTGTTTGGTCAAAGCCGTTCCAGGATTGTTGAGCTCAGCGTTTTCCAGTAGAAATTTGGCGGGAATTTCTTCCTGGAAAAGGTGGTCAGGCATTGGAATTGCCCAGGGAGGTTTGGAGTGCCCATCCCTGGGTAATTCCCAAGGAATTCCTGGATGTGGGCTGGGAACAAGGCAGGGATCGGGCACAGCTTGGGCTCCATCCTGGAGGGCTTTTCCAAGCTCGGGGATTCTGGGATTCCTGAAAAGAAGGAACAGGCTGCCCAGGGAGGTTTGGAGTGCCCGTCCTTGGACGTGTCCAAGGAATTCCTGGATGTGGCACCTGGGGACATCCTTCAGTGGGGCATTGATGGTTGGACTGGATGATCCTGAAGGTCTTTTCCAACCTAAACAATTCCCTGAATCCATGGTTTGTGGATCCCGTGGGTTGTGGGATTCCATGATTCATGGATCCCATGATTTGTGGCGATTCCATTATTTGTGGGACTCCATGGTTTGTGTGGATTCCATGATTTGTGTGGATTCCATGATTTGTGGAATTCCATGATTTTTGGGATCCTGTGATTGGTGTGATCTCATGATTGGTGGATCCCATGATTGATGGATCCCATGATTGGTGGATCCCATGGTTTGTGGGATTCCATGATTTGTGTGGATTCCGTGGTTCGTGGGTTCCATGACTTGTGGATTCAGTGATTTTTGGGATCCCATGATTCGTGGATTCCATGATTTGTGTGGATCCCATGATTCGTGGATCTCATGATTCATGGATCCCACCATTGGTGGATCCCATGATTTTTGGGATTCTGTGATCCGTGGATCCCACAATTCCTGTGTTTCCCTGTGGAGAAAGGCAGCAATCCATTGGCAGGAATCCATTTGTGTCCAGATCTCCTTGGGCTGCAATTCTGGGATGAATCCCGGTGTTATTCCTATCCCAATCCCGCTTTTCCTTGGCCTTTTCCCATTCCAGGGGGACGTTTTCCGGACCAGGGGCGGCGGCCAGGCCGTGCAGTTCACAGACGTCGAGACCCTCAAGCAGGAATCTCCCACCGGGTGAGGCTGGAATCCTGGAATTCCCAGGATTCCAATCATGGAACCTTTAATCTGAGCTTCTGGAATCCTGGAATTCTGGAGGTCCAAAGGTTCCAATCGTGGAACTTTTAATTTGAGCTTCTGGAATTCTGGAATTCCCAAGGTTCCAATGGTGGAACCTTTGATCTGAGGTCCTGGAATTCTGCAATTCCCAAGGTTCCTTTAATCTGAGCCTCTGGAATTGTGGAATTCCCAAGGTTCCCATCATGGAACCTTTCATTTGAGCCTCTGGAATTCTGCAATTCCCAGGATTCCAATCATGGAACCTTTGATTTGAGGTTCTGAAATTCTGGAATTCCCAAGGTTTCTTTATCTTGAGCCTCTGGAATTCTGAAATTCCCATGGTTTCAATCGTGGAACTTTCATTTGAGCCTCTGGAATTCCCAAGGTTCCTTTAATCTGAGGTTCTGGAATCCTGGAATTCCCAAGGTTCCCATCATGGAACCTTTAATTTGAGCTTCTGGAATTCCCAAGGTTCCGATCGTGGAACTTTTAATTTGAGCTTCTGAAATTATGGAATTCCCAAAGATCCTTTAATTTGAGCTTCTGGAATCCTGGAATTCCCAAGATTCCAATCGTGGAACATCTGAGCTCCTGGAATTGTGGAATTCCGGGAGCCCGCGTGGAACCGGATGATCCAATGGGAAAATCCGACTTGTAGTCCCATAACCTTGGAGAAACTTGTGGATGCTGGAGCTGCTGCAGCTCCAGGATTTTTTTAAGGAAGCACAAAGCGTTTCCCAGGATGGGGATTGGGAATGTGGCAGATTCCGTGAGGTTCGGGCTGTAATTCCGCCTTTTCCCGGCGCAGGCGGAAGCGCCGCTCGTCCCCTCCCGATCCCGACCCCGCCGGGGACGGCGCGGACTCGGAATGGACGGATGTGGAAACCAGGGTGAGCCGGGAATGCCTCATCCTCGATCCTGGAATTCTGGGATGGGATGGGATGGGATGGGATGGGATGGGATGGGATGGGATGGGATGGGAGGGAGCTTAAACTCATCCCAATCCGGCCATTCCATGGGCAGGGACGCTCCCTGCTATCCCAGGCTGGTCTCGGGCATTGCAGGGATCCAGGGGATCCAAAGCCCTGTGGATGGGGATTATTTGGGAATGCTGGGAATGGTGGGAAGCGGCGGATGCTGACTCTGGCTGTATTCCCAGTGCTCCGTGGCCGTGGAGATGAGGGCGGGATCGGCGCTGGGACCGGGATTCCAGCACCACGCCCAGCCCAAGTGAGTGCTCCTGGAATTCTTTCCCAACAATTCCAAACCTTGGGAATGTTTTTCCCCCAACTTTGCTGCTCTTCCCACTTTAATGTTGCATTCCTGACTGGAAAAGGGTTGGGAATGCCTTGAAATTCCCTCTCCTGCCCCTTTTAAAGACTGCTCGTGTTATCCATGGGGAAATTCCAGTTTCTCTGGATTCCAATTCCCTGTGGGAGGAGGGAATTTCGGTGGAATTCCTGCCCAGGGCTGAAATTCCAGCTGGAACCACTAAGGAATCACAGAGAATTCCCTCTTTCCCAAATTATTAATGAGGCATCCCTGGGAATTCCAGCTCCATGCCCAGCCCCAGTGAGTGCTCCTGGAATTCTTTCCCAGCAATTCCAAACCTTGGGAATGTTTTCCCCCAGCTTCGCTTCCCTTCCCACTTTAGCTTTGCATTCCCAACTGAAAAAAAGTTGGGAATGCAGCAGGAATTCCTTGGAATTCCCTCTCCTGCCCCTTTAACTCTTGCTCGTTATCCATGGGGAAATTCCAGTTTCTCCAGATTCCAATTCCCTGTGGGAAGAGGGAATTGAAGGATCTGAATCCAGCTTGGTTCGCTGCTCCCGCTGCCTAAAAAAACCGAGGAAAACACTGGAATTTTTGGAGTTTCCTTGGATTAAACGTTGGAATTTTTAGTAGCTGTGGGATTTGGGGCTGCAGAAAACCGGGAATGGGGTGTTGGCTGCTCCCGGAATTCCTCTGGATGAATCCTGAGAGTTCCGTGTGCCTTTTTCCTGTCGCAGGCGCCGGAAGCCCTGAATGTTTCCCGCTGCAATCCCGGTTTTTCCCAGCCTGAGGAATTCTCCGCTGCTCCTCGGGAACTGCTTTGTGCTCATTCCCGGAGCTTTTCCAGGAATCCTGCGCCGGGAATCTGTTCCATGGGCGATCCCAAAGAAGTTCCGGATGGAAGCGTCCTTTCCCGTCGATTCCAGGAAGTCCGGAAGGTCCCTCTGGAATTCCAAACCCTTCCCGTATCCATGGAGCCGCGAGGTTTTGCCCTCGGAGATTTTTCCAGCTTTTTCCCGGATTTTCAGACCCAAATCCATCTTTTCTGGTCATTCCCTCTTCCTCTCTTCCGGGCGCTGCTGGTTTGAGCACTTTAAGGGGGTTTTTGGCCATTCCCGATTTTCTCGGAGCCAGGAAAACCTTGGGAATACGGATTTCTTCCGGCAAGAATCCAGCTGGAATATTTCAGCTTGTCCAGGAGCTGCCAGAACATTCCAGAGTCACCAAAATCCCGCTGGGAGCAGCGGGAATTCCCATCCTGCCCCCTTCGGGCGTGCGAGGAAATCCCGGAATGTTTTCCATCTGGGAACAGGGGGGAAAAGGGGGAATTCCCAAGGAATTCCTGGATGTGGCCAGGGATTCCTCAGGGATGGGGTGGGAATTTGCTCTCCGTGTGTTAAATAAAGAAATCCTTTAATTCCAAACCCTCTTCCCGCTATTCCGGGAATGCCAAGGGGAGCGTTTCCCCGTCTTTGCAGAAAGTTGGGATGAGAGGCGCTTTTTGGGATCGTTCTGGGCGTGAAATCCTGGAATGTGTTGGGATCCTGAGGTGGGCTTGGGACAGGGAATTTGGGGGTGGAAAGGGAATTCGGGAATATCTGGGGCTGTTCTGAGGGATTGCCTCGATCCAAAGGGTCCGCAATAAGGAAAAGCTTTTGTTCCCAAGCTTTGGAATCAGCGAATCCTGGGATGGGATGGGATGGGATCCCAAGCTCCGGGACAATTCCCGCTATCCCAGCGGGATCCAACCTGGCCTGGGATATTTCAGGGATCCAGGAACACTCTGGGAATTCCAGCCCAGCCAGGAATTCCTTCCCAATATTCCATCCAAATCCCCCCTTTCCCAGCGGGAAGCCATTCCCTGTCCTTCCATCCCTTTATCCCAAATCCCTTTCCAGCTCTCCTGGAGCCCCTTTAGGCCCTGGAAGAGGCTCCGAGGATTCCCTGGATCCTTCCCTTCTCCAGGTGAACATTCCCAACATTCCCAGCCTGGCTCCAGCCCTCAGAGCAGCTCCGGGGCCTCTGGAATTGCTCCGGCAGCTCCATGTCCTTCCCGTGCTGGAATTCCAGAGCTCAGGAGGGACCTCGGGAACGCGCAGGGGGCAAAGGGAAAGGTTTTCCAGCCCCTGAAGAATTCCAGGAGCTCCAGAGGCAGCTCCCAGCTGGATCCATGGGAAGCAGCTCTCCCGGAGCGCCGCTGGATGGGGCAGGAAAAGCACCGGGAATGGCGCCGCTTCCCGAGCCTTTCCCGGCAGGAATCAGCCTCTGCCCCGGGATAGGGAATGGCTCCGTGGAATATCCCAGGTGGGCAGCGCTTCCCTGATCCCAAAGCTCTTCCTGCCCCTTCTTCTCCCATGGGAGGATCGGGATCAGGATCGGGATTGGGATTGGGATTGGGATCGGGATCGGGATAACCACTGGGAATGATGGAAAACTCCGGGAAAGGCTCTTATTTGTGGGATCCAAATGAATCCATGAATGCATTAAGGAGGAGCAGCCACCTCTTAGATTGGGATTCCAGTATCCCATAATCCCATTGGAAATATTCCTGGGGAGAACTGGGATACACGAGGAGTTGATGCTCATGGAGATTTGGGGGCAGGAAACTGTTGGAAAAGCACCGGGAATTCTCCTCTGGATATCCCTGGGGTCTGGGGCCAAGGGCTTCTGTCCCAGCTCCGGCTTTTCCTCCGGGATTCTTCCTCTGGAATCCTTCCTCCCGCGGCCGCTGGATCCCGGGAAAGGCGAATCCCGAGGGAAAACAAAGCTTGGAGAGGAGGATCCGGAGGGAGCTGGAAGGGATGGGCAGGGCTGGGCTGGAGCCTGGCATTCCATGGAATTCTGGGATGGGTTGGGTTGGGAAGGGTCTTAAATCCCATCCCACTCTCCCAGGCTGCTCCAGCCCGGCCTTGGACACGTTCATTCCCGGAATTCCTGGGATGTGGAGGTGGGAGAGCCCCAGCAAGGGAATGGGACACGGAAAGGGAAGGGAAAAGCTTTAGTGGGAATCCCGGGATGAGCTGGGAATCCTGGGAGGAGCTGAGAATCCCTGGAAGAGCTGGGAATCCCCGGATGAGCTGAAAGTTGTTTGGAATGTGGGAAATTCCCAGGGTTTGGATGGATGGAGGGGAGTGTGAGGAGGTTCGGGGCTTTCTGGGATTTGCCTTCTCCAAGTGATATCCTAAAATCCGGGATTTTTGCAATATTTCCTGGGCTATTTTATTGTATTTTAATTTCTTTTCTTTTAATTCTTTTTATTTTACTTTATTTTAATTTACTTTATTTTATTTTATTTTATTTTTATTTTATTCTATTTTAATTATTTTATTTCTTTTTTTAAGTTTTGTTCTGTTTTATTTTATTTCTTTTTTATTTATTTTATTTTATTTGGTTTTTTTAAATTTCATTTCATGTCATTTTTTAATTTTAATTCATTTTATTTTATTTATTTTTATTTTAATTTTTTAAAATTTGATTTCATTTTATTTTAATTCTATTTCATTTTATTTTATTTTAATTCTATTTTATGTATTTTATTTTGTTTTATTTTATTTTACTTTTTACTTTATTTATTTATTTTAATTTTATTTTATTCATTTTTATTTTATTTTTATTTTATTTCATTTTATTTGAATTCTTTTGATTTTATTTTATGTTTATTTTACTTGAATTCTTTTGTTTTATTTTACTTTAATTTATTTTATTCTATTTTATTCTCTCTTATTCTATTTTAATTCTTTTAATTTTATTTCTTTTTAATTTTTTTTATTTCATTTCATTTCATTTTATTTCCATTTCTGCTTTCATTTCCATTTCCGTTTCCATTCCCATTCCCATTCCATTCCCATTTCCATTTCCATTCCACTCCCATTCCCATTTCCATTTCCATTTCCATTCCCATTCCATTTCCACTCCCATTCCCATTCCCATCCCATTCTATTCCCATTCCCATTCCTGTTCCCGTTTCCATTTCCATTCCACTCCCATTCCATTCCATTCCATTCCATTTGCATTTCCATTCCCATTTCCATTCCACTCCCATTCCCATTTCCATTCCATTTCCATTCCCATTTCCATTCCCATTCCATTCCCATTCCATTTCCATTCCCATTCCATTCCCATTCCATTCCATTCTATTCTATTCCATTCCCGTTTCCATTCCATGTCCATTCCCATTCCATTTCCATTTCCGTTTCTGCTTCCATTTCCATTCTATTTCCATTTCCGTTCCATTTCCATTTCCATTTCCATTTCCATTCCCTTTCCGTTACCATTCCATTTCCATTTCATTTCCATTCCTGTTCCCATTCCATGTCCATTCCCGTTTCCATTCCATGTCCATTCCCATTTCCATTCCCGTGTCCATCCCCGTTTCCCCACGGGTGGCAGACGGGGGTGGCAGGAGGGGCAGTGCCGCCTTTGCCGCTCCGACGTCTCCTCGCGGCGCATCCCGGTCCCGCTCCGATCCCGTTCATTCCAGGAAATATCCCATTTATCCGAACCGGCTCTGCCGGGGCTCCGCGGGCAGCAAAATCCAGCCCTTCATCCCGAAAATCTGTCCCTGGAGCGCTGGAATTGCAACGAGCGCTTTTTCCATGAGGTGTCAGTGTAGCACCGGGATTCGCATCCCTGTTTTCCTGCTGAGCCAGGGATCCGTGGCTGGCAACCCATGGAAAACCATCCTCGGGATCAGCACCGAATCCCGGCTCGTTCCCAGCTCGCGGCATTCCCTTTCCCGCGGGTGGGGCGAGGATTTGATCCCGTTCCATGGGAAGGGGGTCGCTCCTCTCCGGAGTCGATCCCGGTGCGGGATGGATCAGCCCCTGTCGCTCTTCCCACCTCCACATCCCGAACTTCCAACCCACGGACTCCTCTGGGCTCCGTTCACATCCCAGAATTCCAGCTGGGAATGCTCTTTCCCTCATCCTGGAAAAAAATAAGCAGGAAAAAGTAATTCCCTGGTCATATTTGGGATAAATTTATGGAGCAGAAGGATCCAAAACAGGGAGGAAAAATCTCTGTTCCATTTAGGGATTGCTCTGGTCCATGAGGAGCTGAGGCAGGATTCCATGGATCTGGGAAAACAGGGATATCAGGGCAGTGTTTCCCTGCCCCTTCCATGGGATATTCTCCCCTTGGAAGTGACTCCGGGAGCTTCCCTGCCTGAGGTGCTGGGGAGCCTGGGAGGAAGGAAGAGGAGTCACTGGGAAAAAACAGCTGGAAAATGGGAAAAGCGGGGAGGATTCCAAGCCTTGAAACGCGAGGAATGGTCCCGCATGGAACACGAGGAATGATCCCACAGGGAATGCGAGGAATGATCCCACAAGGAACATGAGGAATGATCCCACACAAAACACGAGGAATGATCCCACGAGGAACACAAGGAATGATCCCGCACAGAACATGAGGGACAATCCGAGGGCTCTTCCCTCTGGATTTGCCAGGAGGGAGCAGCTCCAGAGGCTGCTGAAACCCTGGAAAACCTCCCAGTGACCCCTGAAGGGCCGGATGGATTCCCGAGGGCAGCCAAAGGGCTCTCCCTGCCCAGCAATTCCCGCTTTTCCAGCAGGATTTTGGGAGCCGGGGGGATTTATTTCCTCTCCACGCTCGGATAGCTCCAATATTGCCGAGTCCTTCTGCTTCCCAAGTTTCTGTTGGAAATTTAAATCCCCTAATGTGGGGAATAATCCGCATGTCTGGGATTAATCCCAAATTCTGTATTCCTTGGAAGCTGCGCTGATCCCGGAGTTCGTTTAATCCGTCATTGATGTTAAATTCCCTCCTGTGGTGTCCAGAGAGCCCTGGGAGAAGCTTCCAACACCGACCCATCGCAGGGACGGGAATACGGGAGCGGCAGAATTCCTGCTTTTCCACAAAGGATGGCAAGATTCCGGCCTGGAGAGGTTTTCTCCAGGCAGAGCACGTTTGGGAATTTCCAGGAAGCGACACGTGCCATGGAGGCTTTGGAATGCTGAGGGAAGAGATTCTTGGAGGCATCTTCCAGCCTTGGAGCATCCCGAGCTCTCCAGGCTCCGGTGCCACTGGAAAACGTCGCTCCCGGTGCCAAAGGGGCTCCATGGATCCGTCCTTGGGCCGCTGTGCCGAACGGGAATAACGGCTGTGGGAAAACGGCCATTCCCGGCTGGAAACGTTGCCTGTGCCGACGCCAACTCCGCCTCTGGATCGTGGGGATCGGAGCAGCAGCCGGTCCCTGTGATCCCTCCGATCCAGGTTATCCCTGTGATCCCGCGCCAGCCAGCACGGCCGGGCACAGGCGGATCCTGCCCAGGGAAGCTGCGGCTGCCCCTGGATCCCTGGAATGTTCCAGGCCGGGTTGGATGGGGCTTGGAGCAGCCTGGGATAGGGAAAGGTGTCCCTGCCCATGGAATGGGGTGGGATTTATGTCCCTTCCCACCCAAAGCATTCCATGACATTCCCATCCGTGGGGATGTGCACGATTGCCATGAAGGTGCCTTTAAGTGTCCCAGAGCCACTGGGAATGGTTTCCATATTCCCGCCAAGCCGCCCTTGGCCGCAATTCCATCTTTTTCTTCAAATCCCATCCCGAGCCTTCGTTCCTGATAGGATTTCTCCTGTCTTTAAGACCTTAGTGCCGATAAACGTCATCATTCCCGGCTTTTCCCCATTCCCTGAACTCCGGCAGATGCGACAAGCAGCTGATTGTTCCAAGGACTCGGGAGCTGCCGGGCCCGGGAAGCGCCTGCCGGAGCCATCCCGGTGTTAATTCCCTGTAAATAATCCTGATGGGAAGCGACGCTGTCGGCTCCCATCCGTCAGCCCTCCGAGAGGCAATTGGCTCCGTCCTTTGGAATTATGCAGAGGAAGGGAAAATGGGAATATCCTCAGCTGTTAAGGGATGACAAGCGGCTGCTCCGACGGGAACGGAGCACCGGGATGCAGCCGGAGCCGGGAAACTCCTGGTGGCTCCGGCAGCTCCGAGGGCTCACTGGAGTTCCAAATTTTTCGCTCAGGATTCTTTCCTGCTCCTTCTTTTCCCAGCCACTTCCCTTGGCTTTTCCAGCCTTTTGCACTCCGCGATCCCAATTTTAATTCCTAAACTTTTGGCTGCGAATTTTTGCTCCTAAATTTTTGTTCCTCAATCTTCAGCTTCGAACTTTTCCTTCCAAATCCAGGCTCCGAATTTTTGCTCCTAATTCTTCTTCCCAAACCTCGGGCTCCTAAGTTGTGTTCCCAAATCCCGAGCTCTTCATCTTTACTCTGGAACCTTGGGCTCCTAATTTTGGTTCCTAAATCCGGGATCCAGATTTTCATTCCTAAACCTTGGGCTTCTCATTTTTCCTCCCAAACCCTGGAATCCTCATTTTGACTCCTAAACGTTGGCTCCTGATCCTTGTTCCCAAATCCTGGGCTCTCCTAATCTTTATTCCTAAACCTTGGGCTCTGAATTTTCCCTCCCAAATCTGAGCTCGGAATTTTTCCTCCCAGACTTTGGACTCCTAATTTTTGTTCCTTATTTTTGCTCCTGAAATTTGGGCTCCTAAATTTTCTTCCTAAATCTGGGCTCCCAATCTTTATTCCTAAACCTTGGGCTCCTAATTTTCCTTCCTAAATCTGGGATCTTAATTTTTATTCCCAAACCCTGGGATCCTAATTTTTGTTCCTAAATCTGGGCTCCTAATTTTTCCTCCTAAACCTAAAATCCCATCGCATTCCACACCTCCCGCTATCCCAGGTTGTTCCAATTCCCATCCAACCTGGCCTTGGACACTTCCAGGATCCATCCACAGCTTCTCTGGGCAGCTTGTCCCAGTTTTTCCAAGGTTTCCCTCCAATGGATATCCTGGGTGAGGATCCTCCTGCCTGGCCATGACCCCTGAGCATCCCCATCCCTCTCCGGCTGTGCTTCCCTGGGATCCGATTAATCCATGGAATACTGAATTGATTCCTCATCCCTGCCCTAGGAGTGTTTTCCTAACCCTTCCCATCCATCCAGCCTTGTTTTTTCCATGCTGGAGCGTCCCCCCCCACCTCTGTGCTCGAACAGAGAGAGCAGCTTATCCGGAAAAGTGGGAAAAATATCCCTGATCCCCCTTTAATCCTGGAATATCAGCAGGTAACGCGTTCAATCTGGCGCAAGGGCCCCGGCCCCGGGTCAAGGGGGGAGCTCTGACTCTGAGCAATAAACAAAGCCTGGCTTTGATTATTCCTGGGAAATTCCTTGATCCACGCCCGATTAAAGACTCATCCCGTGGAACCAGACGGTTCCTTGGGATACGGATCCGTATTAAATGGAGCTGGAGCCCTGCCCACCCCACACAGCTCATAAATTCCTTCGGATGGGCTGCAGCTTCGGAGATTTTTCCCTCCTCTCCTCCCTCTCGTCCCTCTCCTCATCCCATTCGGATCCCAAGCCTTACCTGGGATGCACATGGAATCTTTCAGGGTGGAATTTGGGGGGAAAGCCCCCTCTGATTGCTCCTCGATGGGGACAAAGTGACTCCGAGACCTTGGTTTTCCAATCGGCTCCTTTGGCAGCGTGTCCAAGAGGGAAAAATATCCCTGCTTTTCAAGCGGAGCCAGGGCCGATGTAAATATTTATGGAATATTTTATTACAATCCCAATTTACTCCTTGATTGGAAACATTTCCTAATAACCCTCTGGAAAATCCAATTAAAGTGCAATTTAGGGGTTTTGCTTTGGGGTTTTTTGGAATGGCTGCTTTGCCAGGAATGCTGATCCGTAGGTCGGGCGGAGAGGTCGGGGCTGAGGAACTCCAGTGGGGCTGGGTGTCCATGGAAGAGCCTGGATTTAAAAATGTAGGAAAAACAGCTGCTTCCTTGGGAAATCCTGGTTTTCCTTGGGAATGGGGCAGCTGAGCCCTTCCAGCTGCAAATCCCTGCTGCCTTTTTTCCCTCTTTTTCTTGGCTTGGGAAACATCAACACATCCCAAGGATCCCAGCGGCTCCGGTGGGATCAGGGACATGGAAGGGCCTCGAAACCGCCTCGGTGTGAGTGTGAGAGGCTTTGGCATCTTTATCCCGTTGGGAATCCCAAAGGATATCGATTCCAAAATGATCACTGGGGTTTGGGATGCCCGATGCTCCAAGAACCCCCGTGGGGTTTATCCTTGGAATTGTCCAGTTGCTGGCTGAATTCCCAACGTTAATCAGCCAGCGCAGAACTTGTTCCCTGTAATCTTCCATGGCGGCAGCTCCCGTCGAACTTCCCTCTGCTTTTCCCCCCCTTTTTGCCTCTGAATCCCACATTCCGGCTTTTCCCATCCCAACAAAAGGATGTTGCATCCAGTGAGGGTGCCAGGAATGTTTAGGAAGCTTTAAACAGGACAAAAAGTCCTCCTCGGGAATTCCTTGGAGACCCAAGACTTTGAGCAGGAGGAACAGGCTCCTTTTAAATTTAAAATCAGGGAATGCTGGAATTCTAACGAGCCAGGAACAGCACTAAACACTGGGAAAGGCAATTATCTGCCTGGAAAACATTGGATTCATTAGGATGAACATGAAGGCAAACTTTGGAAAGATAATTGGATCTTTTAAATCTCCGTGTTCTTGATCCCTGCTCGTCTCATAAATATGGATTTTTATATAATCCCTAAAAAACCCAGGCTCCCGTTAATAAGGAGCACAAAAAGCGCGATAAATGCTGGAATTTCTGACATGGAATCAAAAAAAACAGGAACAAAAAGGGAAGAGATTTGAGTTCAAAGGCTCCTCCTGGCTCATCCTGGGTGTTCCCGGTGCTGGAAGGGATGGATCCGGCTCTGCTCCAGGTGCTGGATGGATCCAGCGGCTCCCGGGAGCTGGATCAGCACTGGGAATCACCTGGGTGCTGAGGTAAGGGATTTCCATCACCCAGCCTGTCCCTGTCCCATCCCATCCCATCCCATCCCATCCCATCCCATCCCGTCCCATCCCATCCCTGACTCCGGTGACCTCTGGGAATGCGGAACCTGCTCGGGTGTGTGTGCCTGCTGATCTCCACTGGCGATGGGAAAGGGCTTTTCCCAGAAAACCCCAGGCTGATGTCCTGCTCCGTGTGCTCTTGGTGTGGCACTGGGAGCTGCTTTCCATGGCAAAACTATCCATGGCTGGACAATGCCGGGAATGTCTTTAAATCCTCCTCCTGCTGTGGGTAATATTTCCATGTTTTTGTGCTTCTGTTCCCAGAATCCCAGACTGGTTTGGGTTGGGAGGGATCCATGGGCAGGGAAACCTCCTGCTATCCCAGGCTGCTCCAGCCTGGCCTTGGACACTTCCAGGGATCCAGGGGCAGCCACAGCTTCTCTGGGCACCCTGTGCCAGGGCCTCCCCGCCCTCACAGGGGACAATTCCTTCCCAATATCCCACCTAACCCTGCCCTCTGGCACTGGGAAGCCATTCCCTGTGTCCTGTCCCTCCATCTCTTGTCCCAAATCCCCTCCAGCTCTCCCCGAGCCCCTTTAGGCCCTGGAAGGGGCTCTGAGCTCTCCCTGGATCCTTCCCTTCTCCAGGTCAATATTCCCAGCTCTCCCAGCCTGGCTCCAGAGGGGCTCCAGCCCTTGGAGCAGCTCCGGGGCCTCCTCTGGAATTGCTCCAGCAGCTCCATGTCCTGCTCATGTTGGGATCCGGAGCTGGAGCAGCTCCGCAGGCGGGGTCTCGCCTGAGTGGACGGATGCTGTGGATTTTCCGATGCCAAAGATTCCTTTGGGATCACTGGAATTCCCCAGGTGCTTCTGCGGAGCTGGATGTGACCCACGGCAAAGAGGAGCAGACGGGACAAAGCTCCAGGCAGGGAAACCCCCCGGAAAGGCGAGGCCACGAACTCCTCCAGCTCTTCCCGGGTTTTGTGCGATTGGAAATGGAGGCAAGTCAGGCTTAATAATTAATCCAGGCTTATTTAAAGCCGTGGCTCCTCTCAGTGCAGCAATGACCCATCAGACACGCTCTCCTCCTGTATCCAGGGTCATTTCTAGTGGATGCTTCTGCAGCAGAAGCTGGTTATTCCCTGTTTAATTAAACCTGTCATTAGTCTCCGGATCCTGGGTCAATCCTCGGGAAAATCCAACGCCTTTCCCTCCCTTCCAATGATTAAACCATCGATCAAGAGCGGCTGTTTAATCTCTCTCCCTATAAACAGCCGCTGCTGGCGGGGCCGGCCAGATGGGCAGATAATTTACAGCATAACTTGGAATCTATTGGAGTTTCTGGAAGCCTGGCTCGGAAAAAGCCTGGAATATCCCAGGGATGCCCATGCAATCACACGGCCAATTTGCGGGAGTAATTACCTTGATTCCGTGCGTGCTCCTGGTAATTGGCGCCCCAGATGGTGTCGGGATGCATGGATGGCCACTTGTGCATGGAGAGCCACGCCGCGGGAATTGCACGTGCAAATCCAGCGTGGATCCCGAATGTTCCGTGTATCCCGCGTCTCCCTGGAGCAGGAAGTGCCGTGGTCAAGGTGGGTGTTTGAGGCGTTTCCGTAGGACGTTGGAAGGGACCCACAAGGATCATCCAAGGACAGCCCCAGGAATTTTGGGAAATGCCCTGGAGAGAGGGAGGAGCCTGGAGAGGGTATCCGTAAATAACCGGAATCTGGCCCCGTGTCCCAGCTGGGGAATGCCATAGGCAGCTGGAAGCAGGAGGGTGCCAGAGTGGTGCTGCCAGCTGTGGTTTCCATGGGATAAATCCACCTCCAAATGCCTTTTCCAAGGCTGTCCTGTAGTGAATCCCTGTGCCATTCCATAGGTGCATCCGTGTTCCATCCCACTGGTGCATCCATGTTCTATCCCATCAATCCATCCCCGTGCCATCCCATCAGTGATCCCTGTGCCGTCCCATCCATGCATCCCTGTGCCATCCCATCCACGTATCCACGTGCCATCCCATTATTCTATCCCTGTGCCATCCCATCAGTGATCCCTGTGCCATCCCATCCATGCATCCCTGTGCCATCCCATTAATCCATCCCTGTGCCATCCCATCACTGATCCCGGTGCCATCCCCATGCCATCCCACCCGCGGCTCAGCATTCCCGAGTCTCCATCTCCTGCTCTCTGCCAATCCCTGCCGCGGCTGCAGGAGGCTGAGCCCTTCCCGGGAGGAGCCTCCGGAGCCAGTCCATCCCGAGTCGTTATCCCTTTTTATTGCGGTGCCGCGGCTCCGGAGCTCCGGCAGAAGATAAATTCCAAGGAGCGATCCGTGCCGGAGCCGCCGGCGGGGCTCAGCGCTAACATTTACACTGCGCCGGGGTCGATATCCCGCTGATCCCACTCAATCTGCTCCCTGTGCAAACTCCGGGCCGCCTCCCCCCGGATCAATCCCTCCTCCAAAGGTTACGTGAAGGTGGCCGGATTCTTCTAAGCTGTTTGCAGAGCCTCCGTTTGCTCTGCTAACACAGCCTGGAACTGCTTCCAAGGATTCTGTTTGCCTTGGATTAGGGCTGTTTGCCCAAACACCTTCCCGAATCCAATCGAGGCCAGGCTTTCCAAACATTTGGGCACATCTGTCAATCAATAGCAGCAATCGGGTTCCTGATCCAAACAGCAAACGCGGCCAAATCCAATATTTATCCAAACTTTTACTGACTCGGGCTGGTTTTAAACAATCCAAAGCCACGGAGCAGCCGTTGGTGCCGAAAGGTCCTGGATAATGTGTAACTCCGGGCAAACAGAGCGCGATTCCAGCAAGGAGCGGAGCAAAACCAAACACTGGAATTATTGTCCCGCTTTTATTGCGGATAATTTGCTTAAATGTCCAGCGATTATCTGCTAATAAGGCCGGGGTTAATTAGGCGGGGCCTAAGAGGGCTTTGCCTGAGCCTTGCTCAAGGGCAGGGTGCAATTCCCGAACTTTGGCCCTTGGGATGGGAGCGTGTCTGGGCAGGTGACTTGGAGGTGTTATCGGGGTGGAAAACACCTGAGTCCAAACAAAAAAAACGGGAAAAAAAAATCCTGGGAGGACTCCAGGCAAAGCTGGATTGGGGCTTGAAACAAAGAGGAACAGGAGAGGCCAAATGTTTTTCGGGAGCCGCTGCCAGGCGGGAATGGCCAGCCGGGAATCGGCCCAAGGAGCTGTTGTAAAACCGGGAGATGCTTTTCATCTGCAGCCCAAAGGAACAGGAGACGCCAGGAATGACACCCAAACACGGGCAGGGCCTGGATCCAGCCCACAACAGGGATCCGAGGAGGAAAAGGGATGGAAACATCTTCCCAAAGTCATGGAATCACGGGAAGGTCAGGGTTGGAAGGGCAGGGATGCCTCCCACTATCCCAGGCTGCTCCAAGCCCCGTCCAACCTGGCCTTGGGCACTTCCAGGGATCCAGGGGCAGCCACAGCTTCTCTGGGAATTCTATCCCAGCCTCTCCCCATCCTCCCAGCCAGGAATTCCTTCCCAATATCCCTCTAAACCTCTCCTTTTTCCATGTAACACCATTCCCCCTTTTCCTATCACCGTCCATGTCCAAATTCACTCTCCCTGTTTTTGGTAATTCCCTTTTAGGCACCGGGAGCTTAAGAAAGGAGGGAGAGCGCTCGTCCTTAATTCCTGGCGGATGGAAGGAGAAAAGCGGGACAGAGAACGATCCACATGATTTTCCCTTTGGATACCCAGATATGTCCTTGTGACAAGTCACAGTTCTTATTCCAGAAGCCTCTTTGCAGGTGAGACGCTCCAGCTCTGCCGTTTTCCCAGGAAAAGGAGCCTAACTGGGCTCTGATCAAGAGCAAAGAACACCTAAAAGATGCCCTGAACAGCGGCATTTGGAATTCAGGGAGGAGCAATGGATGAGGTGCGCTATCCGTCTCCAACGCTCTGTTCCTGGCGGAGGGGATAAATATGGGATAAGGGCAGTTAGGGAACACTTGGGGAGGGAAAAGAGCGGAAGAGTAAAGGGGATGCTCCTGGAGGCAGCAGCTTTTGGCGGAATGTGATCATTTATGGGAATGGCAGAGAGCAGATGGGAAGGTTCCATCTTCCTTCCAAGCTGGAGAAGGCTGGAGAGGGACTGGGGACAATGGATGGAGGGACAGGACACAGGGAATGGCTTCCCACTGCCAGAGGGCAGGGATAGATGGATATTGGGAAGGAATTGTCCCCTGGGAGGGTGAGGAGTGGCTCAGCTGGAATTCCCAGAGCAGCTGTGGCTGCCCCTGGATCCCTGGAAGTGTCCAAGGCCAGGCTGGACAGGGCTTGGAGCAGCCTGGGATAGGGAAGGTGTCCCTGCCCATGGCAGGGGTGGAACGGGGTGATCCTTAAGATCCCTTCCCACCCAAACCATTCCAGGGTTCCATGAAAACCTTTCCAAACCTCTTTGAAGTGGATCCATGACATTCCCATCAGCGGAGGTGTGACAATTCCAGCACCACATCCCGGCTCATCTCAGCTGCCATGGCCTTGCTGCATCCCCACTTTTGACCTCATCCCGTGTCCCTGCAGAAATCCTGTGGATTCAGGCTGATCCCTTGATCCCACGTGTGCCAGATCCATGGCCACCTGTGAGCCCTGGCCATTCCCGATGCCAGCCCTGGGCACATCCCAAGGGAGCCGGAGGGACGGAGCAGCTCATCCCTGGGAGCTGCCACACGTGCCGTGCCCGCAGAAGGGCACACAGAGGGACGCACAATTCCCAAAGTTTGGCGGATCTGAGGCTCCGGAGCAGCCGCAGCCGGAGCAGATGGCGGTGGCTCCGTGCCCTGCTGACCCTGGCAGCCGATGAACAAATTAAATCCTGGGACACTTGGAAGATTTGGGATCTGGAGACCTGAGATGAACTCCCTGCTTTCTGTTCCATGTCACCTGGAAGGATTTGCGTGCAACGGTGTCGGAATTCCGGCTGGGAGATGGGAATCGCTTCCACAGCGGCTGAGCCCATCCTCGGGCCATCCCTGTGGGGGTTTGGCTCCATGGGAATGCTGGGCTGGATCCAGCGTTGAGGGTGGGGGGTGGAGGGAATGCTTTGGAAGTTCAGGAGATGCTCTGGGTGGATCCTGGGTGGATCCTGGCCATTCCCTTGTCCTGCTACAGAGGGGTCTCTTCCTTCCTTCCTTCCTTCCTTCCTTCCTTCCTTCCTTCCATCCATCCATCCCTCCATCCCTCCATCTCTGCCTCCATCCATCCATCCCTCCATCCATCCCAGATGATGCTGGGAAGCACCAGAAGCCTTGGAATGGGGCCGCATCCCACAAAAACCCTTGGAATGCCACCCAAGGTGACAGGCAGCAGCGGCGCCATTCCGAAATGTTTACGGAGCACACAATTCCGTAACCTTGAGAAGTTTGAAGAAGCCCGGGAGCGTCACTGCCAGCCCTGCATCCCCCACTTGTACGGGATTTTCCCGCCGGCATTCCGGCATTATCCCACGCGGGAATGGATGGGCTGGGGGCTGCGCGCGCCGTGATCTCTGCATTGTCCCGATGCTCCTCGGACCCCGCTGGGAACGGCCGGCTCCGTGGGAGCCGTGTGGGAAGCAGAGTCAATATTGGCTGAGCAAACACCGCCGGGAAGGAGCCGCTGTTTGCGGAGCCGCGGGGATTCGGAGGTTCGGCTGCCACCTGGAAATCAGAATAATCCAAGGAATCCGGGGATTTTCCGAGGCAGGGGGTGGTTTTTATGGAGACGACAGCAGGCGGATCCGAGGGACGTTCCCAGGGTTGGGATGGGAGGTGGCCGCACTGCGGGGCTCCTGACCTTGAATCCATAAAAAAATGTGGGAATCGACCAGAGCCAAGTGCTGAAGCAGGAGACCGAGTTATCCATGGAAAAGCAGCTTCTGGAGGAGCTGGAGTCTCCCAGCGGTCGCGTAGTTGCTCCGGAGCGTTGTTCATCCAGTGATGGATCCGTGGAATGTCCAAGGCCAGGTTGGACGGGGCTGGGATCAGCCTGGGATAGTGGGAGGTGTCCCTGCCCATGGAATGGGATGGGATTTAAGGTCCATTCCCACCCAAACCATTCCAGGATTCTCCATGTCCGAGGAAGCTCCTCTGCCGTGCGTGGGAGCGCCTGTTCCCTCTGGATTCCATTTGCATTTCCCTGTTCCTCGGGAAGTTCCCGGCGCATCCCAAAGTTCCCTCTGTGGCCTCCCAAACTCCACATTCCCATTTAGAACCTGCTGCCTGGGGCCTGGTGCAAAATCCTGGGAATGAAATCCAACAAACCGTTCCCTCATTAATATTGGATATCCCAGTGTCCGCTCCCAGGGTCCCTCCTAACGATGGGATTCCAGAGCCCAGCGTTATCCCGGGCTTCTTTCCTCATGGAAAGCTGTTAAATATCCGGGTTATCCAGGGGCAGCCAGTCCCTCTCCCCGTGGAATCCTTTCCAGCTGGGGGTGGATGTGCCGCATTCCATTTTCCATGGAATCTCCAGCCCGGGATGCTGCAGGGAACTAAATAATGGAGCCGAGGGATTAAATAATTTATCCCAAAAAAGGAGAGGAGCTGGGAGTTCCAGGGAAGGGAATAAATAGAAGTAAAAATATAAATATAATTTCTAAATGTATAAATGTATAGATGTATAAATGTATTGATTTATTAATTTATTAATTGTTGATTCATTAATTTATTAATTTATTGATTTTTATTCTTTATAAATGTACAATGATAAAATAATGGTAATTATTCCTTAAGAGCCAGTGCAGCCCCCTCGGACCCTTCATCCCTTTCCCTGGCACCATTCCCCCCTGGATAACGGGAATGCTGCGAGCAGCCGTGGAACTGGGGCAGAAAACCCAAATTAAAACCCACTTTTAACCATAAATTTCCATAAATATTCCACGATGGGCCTTTCCTTCTTTTGGACTGAAATTTCCCTTCAGTTTAAAAAGCAGGGAAAGGAAAAAAGAAATCCAGGAAAAGAAAAAAATCCAGGAAAAGGAGAAAAGGAATACAAGGAGGGCCTTGAGGAGAAGGGATTTGCCTGTTTGTTTTCCCTTTTTTTCTGGGAGGAAAGGGGAGGGAAAAGGTTCAAATTGAGGAGAAAAGGGATAAAATGGAAGGAAAAAAGGATAAAATGGAAGGAAAAAAGGGATCAAGTGAAAGGAAATGTTGGAATGTCCTTGTGAGGTGCCTGGGAAGTGCTGTGGGAGCAGCAGGATCGTGATCCCAATCCCTGCCTGCTCCATCCCCCAGTCCAGGAGCATCCCATGGGATGCACCCACTGTTCCTGGGATGCTGATTCCCAGCTTCCCACTGATTCCCAGATTCCCTGGATTTTTAACCCCACAGAGGCTGGAGCTCTGCCCTCAGCCCCCACCAGGCAAGCCCTGCCCTTTTCCAGCCGTATTCCTACAGCTTCCCACTTTCCCTCCATCCCATTGTGCAACATTCCCTCCAAACCAATCTGCTCCTGGCATCTCCCGGATGTTTCATTCCCTTTGGACGAAGGAAATGGAAAAACTGACCAACAATTCCGTGCATCCAAGGCCGGCCTTTGGAGAGGCTGTTTATGGAAAGCTCCCGTGCCAACGTCTCCTCATTTTTCCTGCTGCTCTGGCACTGGGAAGGACAAATATTTATATTCCAGGCTTTTCCGATTGTTTCCATGTTGAACGGCTTTCCAAGGAACTCTTCATGTGGTTCCAAGGATTTGCTGTTAATTTTCACTTCCAATTGGATCCAGCTTTCCTCCAAGATCTTAAAGTTGGGAAGGATTTGTTTTGGGAATGTGGTGCCGCATTGGCACCGCTCAGGGGGTGGGAATGTCACATTCCTGTTTCATTTAAAGGATAATTAAGCTTGGAATATTATATTCCCAGTCCCTGGGAATGTTCCAGGCCAGGTTGGAGCAACCTGGATTAGTGGGAGGTGTCCCTGCCCATGGCAGGGGTGGAATGGGATGAGCTTTAAGGTCCTTTCCCAAAACAATTTCATGATTAAAATATTGCTCCTCCTCGGGAGAAATTAATTCAGTGGGAAAATCCAGCTGAGGGTCCCTCCAGCACCTCCAAATCCCGGGAGATGCTCCATGGGATGCTCAGGCTCATCCATCCCATCCCGCCCCATCCCGGGATTTGCCTTTCCCTCCTCTCCGCCTCTTTTGGGAAAGCAGGAAGAGGGAAGCGGCTCCTTGATCCCTTCCTTCCACGTTTAACAAAAGGAATAAAAGATCAGAAACCTGGGAAAAATCCTAAATAATTCACCAGCCTCGAGCTGTTCCGTTCCCTTGAATTTGTGAACATTCCAGCAGCTCCTGACACCTTCCCTCGTGCACGATCCCATCCCAAAAAACCCGGGAATGCCGGCTGGATCCTCCTGCCCTCATTACCAGGGATGTGCCTGGGAGTGGCCCCACTCCCGGGAAAACGCAGCGGGTTTGACCCGGAATCGTTGTTAGGAAGAGAAAACCGCTCCAGGGCTTTTCCCGCCGCCTGACGGAATCCAGGGATTGTCGGGCATCCATTCCTTCCAGGTGAGTGGGGGCTCCAATCCAGGATTCCATCCCGCTTTTCCTTGGGTTGTTCGGGTCGGGATTGGGGCAGCACCAAAGCTCCGCTCCTTTTCCTTGGCTGTTCCCATTCCGGGATTTGGGAACTGGGAGTGGATCGCAGCTCCCAAGGTTCTCTTCCCGAGCTAATTTCAATGTCTGGCAGGTGCCGGAGCTTCGGGACGCGGGAGCTTTGGACTCGGGTAATTATCCTTGGATTTTAAGCTGATTACGGCGAATTTGGAGCGGTGTTTGTTTGATTTCCCCACGCTTGGTGTTTGCTCGGCGGCTCCCAAAGTCAACACGGGCCTGATCAAACATTCCCGGTTCCTCCCGTGGCCCTCTTCCCAAGGATCCACTCCCAGAAACAGGGACGGGGAGCTGGGAATGCGCTGCCCCGGCGGCACAGAGGAAATTGGGATTATCCCGAGCCAGGGAAGCTGAGCCGGAGGTGTGGCCCTGCTCAGGGATGTCACGGTGGAGGGGACACAGCGCTGGAATTCTGGGAAGCATCCTGAGGGATTGGGATTGTCCCAAGGGATTGGGATTGTCCGGGCCCTCCGTGAGGCTGGGATGAACTCTGGAGGACGAATGTCCCTGTCGCTGCCTGTGGCACCGGGATTGCAGCAGGATTCCATGGAGCACAGTTTTCATGGAGCAGGATTCCATGGAGCAGGATTTTTATGGAGCAGGATTCCATGGAGCAGGGTTTTCATGGAGCAGGATTGTTATGGAGCAGGATTCCATGGAGCAGGATTCTCTGGAGCAGGATTTCATGGAGCATTCCCAGACCTGCAGACCTCCTGAAACTTGGGAGGACAAAGGTCCCTGTCCCTGCCTGTGGCACCGGGATGAAAGCAGGATTTTTATAGAGCAGAATTTTTATGGAGCAGGATTGCATGGAGCAGGGTTTTCATGGAGCAGGATTTTTATGGAACAGGATTCCATGGAGCAGGGTTTTCATGGAGCAGGGTTATTATGGAACAGGATTCCATGGAGCAGGGTTTTCATGGAGCAGGGTTATTATGGAACGGGATTCCATGGAGCATTCCCAGACCTGCAGAGCACCCAGGGCTCGGTGTCACAGGCATCCTTCGGTCAGTGCCTCATCCCTAATTAGAGTAATTAACTCCTGGAGCAGTAATTAACTCCTGGAGCAGCATCCGCAGGCGTTCCCAGCTCTCAGCCCTCGGACGATCCCCCTGGATTGGATGATTCCCATGGGAACCTCGGGAGGTGAGGCACAGGTGGGATCCCGCTGCTTTCCCAGCGTGGACAGGGCATCCCGGCGGGATGAGCCAGGCTGGGAATGGGCTCCGCGCTCTCATCCTGGGAAATTCTGCAGGTGCCACATCCTTAATAAAAGCTTTTCTTTTCCTTCCTCAGCAAACTCAGAATTACTCCGGAGTAATTCCAGGTTATCCCAAAAACTGGGATCCCTCTGCCATGGACAGGCTAAAACCTGATCCAGGATTTTTTCTGTCCCAGCTGTGCCAGTGCCTTTCCCGCTCATCCCGACACCAAGGATCTGCTGCTCCTGAGGGAAGGGCACCCAGCGAGGCAGAGCCTCTCCCACAGCTCCTGGAAAACCAAAGGATTTCCGGGAATGGAGCAGAGATGCTGGACAAGCCCCGTGGGATGTCCCTGCAGGTCCATGTGGATCCATAGGAGGCTCAGGACCCCAAAATTCCCATGCCAGCTGCTGCGGTTTGCCAAGGTAGGAAAGGGCTGGCGGGAGTTCAGAATTCCTGCGGGATCTGGGTTGGACAGGTTGGAAAAGCTCCTGGTTCGCCGTGGGAGGCTCCCCCTGCTCTTCCTGCTGCCGCTGTCCGGGATCCCAGGATGCGGCTCCAGCCCTGGCCTGCATCCCATGGATTGGCCGCTCACATTCCAGAGGAAAAGCTGCTCCTCCTTCCACTATCCCAGGCTGCTCCAGCCCGGCCTTGGACATTCCAGGGATCCAGGGGCAACCACAGCTGCTCTGGGAATTCCAGCCCAGCCCCTCCCCACCCTCCCAGCCAGGAATTCCTTCCCAATATCCATCTAAATCTCCCCTTTTCCAGTGGGAAGCCATTCCCTGTGTCCTGTCCCTCCATCCCTTATCCCAAGTCTCTCTCCAGCTCTCCTGGCAGGCTCTGGAAGTGGCTCTGATCTCCCTGGAGCTTCTCTCGGCAGGAATTCACCTTCCAACGGTCAACCACAAACCCCGAAAAAATCCGTAAAAAACCAGGAAGCAACCAAGCAAGCCCTCCAGCGCTCCGGGAACATCAATTCCCGGGATTGGCAGGGAATGAAAGCATTCCCTGCTCCCTGCCAGCGCCGGGCTGAGCAGCCGCTGCTGCCGAGCGAAATCCCAACCCCGCTCCTGCCACGCATCGCTAATGAGCCAACAGCCCCGAGGAGCCGCAGCTTTCCCTCATTCCCGCTCTGGAGCCGCATTCCCGCTTTTCCGTGCTCCCTGGCACATCCATGAATATAGATTGACCTTATTAGAGCAGCGGCTGCCGCTGCCGGCAGCGCCGAGGCCTCGTTCGCGCAAATGAGAGCTGTCAGCGGGAAATTCATGGAGCAGCGGGAACGGGGAGCGGCTCAGAGGGGAACGGCCGGGATTGGGAAGCAGGCAGGGAAAGAGGATGGATTGTGGGATAACACATCCCGCTCGGGATGGGATGCTCGAGTGTGAGTGGGGTTGGGCATTTTTTAGTGGTTTCTTGATTGGGAACTTGATTGGGATGATTCCCTTCCCTTCCCTTCCCTTCCCTTCCCTTCCCTTCCCTTCCCTTCCCTTCCCTTCCCTTCCCTTCCCTTCCCTTCCCTTCCCTTCCCTTCCCTTCCCTTCCCTTCCCTTCCCTTCCCTTCCCTTCCCTTCCCTTCCCTTCCCTTCCCTTCCCTTCCCTTCCCTTCCCTTCCCTTCCCTTCCCGACGCTTCCCTTCCCTTCCCTTCCCTTCCCTTCCCTTCCCTTCCCTTCCCTTCCCTTCCCTTCCCTTCCCTTCCCTTCCCTTCCCTTCCCTTCCCTTCCCTTCCCATTTTTCCTCTTGGGACACTTCTGTTCCCATATCCAGGTGGGAGCTCGTTTATCCGGCTCCTTTCCCTGGAAGGGGCAGCCTTGGGACACACCAGGGGACAGTGACGGACAGGGAGAGAAATCCAGGGAAGCGCTGGAATTTTTGGTGAGTGGATCACAGAACAGAACCCTGGAATGCTTTGGGATGTTTAAGATAATCCCATTCCACCCATTCCATGGGCAGGGATGCCTCCCACTATCCCAGGGTGCTCCAACCCGGCTTTGGACACTTCCAGGAATGGCACATCCATGATTTCCTTGGAAAAGCTGTGCCAGGGCCTCCCCACCCTCACTGGAAGGAACCTGTTCCTCCCTGCAGTGGGAAAAGAGACACAAAACCCAAACCTTCAGCTCCCAAATCCATCCAATCCCACGTGGATCCCAATCCCTCCCTGCTGGAGCCATCCCTTGTCCCACACTGATCCCGGCGGAGCCACGGCCGGAGGTTGGATTTGTGCCATGGGATTTGGAGCCAGGGCTAAATTTGTCCCGTTGACACTCGGGAGCAGTGACAGGCACGAGGAGAGGGAAGAGCCTCCCTTTGCCAGTGCCAGGAAGATCGGCTGGAAAAAGCTTTCCCGCTGGATTAGCACCCGGAGGCCCTTGGAGCTGTCACTTCCAACGTGTGGGATCCACGGATTAACCTCTGCCAGCTGCTGGGCTGGAAAAAAAAAGGGAAAAATGCCACTTTTTATGGATGGCAACACGTGACAATCCCCAAATCCAGCCTGGAACGTGCCAGGAATTCCCTCTATGAACGCCCAGTTCCGTGGCTGTCCTAAAAGTTGGAATTCCAAGTTTTCCAGCAGCCCGGGGGTTATTTATAGCAGGAATAGGAGTTGGTGTTTTCCTTCTCCCGGGAACTTGAGAAGGGGACAAATGACCTCAGTGTGGAGCACCTTCGGTGTGAAATCCCGGATTTGGGGCTGCCTCTGGATTTCTGTGGGAATCTGGAGCGGGATTAGCGCCTCTCATCTGTACCGGGGCGGGAACAGGGAAGGAACCCCGGGAAGCAAAGAGCTACAAATTCCCTGCCAGCCCCGGATCCGGGACACGGAGCTGCCAAACTCCGCTTATTCTGGGCATGAGGAGCGGGATAGCGGGAGCAGGAGCAGCAGGAATGGGACGGGAACACTCCCCGGGTGCCTTTTCCTTGGAGAGGGCATTTGGGGATCTGATATTTATGGGATCAAGTGGCAGAGATTCCTGCTTTTCCCAGAGATATCATCACAGGAATGGGGTTATATCCAGCCCTTGCCATGGATTTCCAGGTAAGACCCTCTGGGAATTCATTCCCTTAGGAAAAACCTGGATGCAGCAAGGAAATAAATGCAGGAATTGCTGCTGGGAGAATGGTTGGAGCTGATGACCATAAAGGGCTTTTCCAACCTAATCCATTCTGGGATTCCATGATTTTTCCTCCTCCCGTCCCAAGGATATTAACATCGAATAAGTTTAGAACCACCTCCATCCCTCCAGAATCCTCCAGCATTCCATCCTCTCCAGCTGTTCCCAAATTCCCCTCCAGCATCCCAATCACGGAGCTGTGAATCATTCCTGTTGGAATTGGTGCAGGGCCAGAGGGATTTTCCCTCTGGAATTTGCTCAAGATTTTTGCTCAGGATTTTTTCTTCAGGATTTTTTCCTCAGGACTTTTTCCTTAGGATTTTTCCTCAGGACTTTTCCTTCAGGATTTTTTCTTCAGGATTTTGCTGAGGACTTTTTCTTTACAATTTTTTCCTCAGGATTTTTGCTCAGGCTCTCGGCAGCAGCGGGATGCGTTGGATTAGGCTGATTCCCTGAGCTCCCTGCTGCTCCCTCCCTTTCCCACCCCAGGATGAATTCCGGGAGCGCTCATCTCCAGGATATTTAGCCCAGAAGGGGATTTTGATCCCGTCTTTCCAGCTGCCGCCATTCCGAGTGCCCGCGGTGGTTATGGTTCCCTGGATAACACCTTTGGAGCAGCTCCTCCAGAAAATCCAGCAGAGCCATCTGCGATTTTCCGCTCTTGGATGGATAATTGGTTTCGAGTGGAGGGTGGGCTCGGGGCTGGAATTTTTCCGTGCCTGGAAACACCGAGGTACTCACGGCCAGGCTCCAAGAGGATTCCAGGCAGGAACGGAGCCATTCCCAGCTGGAAGACAGCACTTTGTGCCCGTTATCCCACAGCTGCCCCTCTGGAATTCTGGTGGCCGCTCTCACGTTGTCACTTTTGGGAAGGAACCTCATTTTTCCTGCTCTGCTTGATCCCATATTTTAAAGCATCCCTTAGGAGCTGCGGGATTTCCTGGATATCCTTTGGATCCACGAGGATCCTTCAGAATAAGCCAGAATCCCAATAATTCACTAAACATGGGATAATGGTGGCATTTCTGATGAGAAATGGGATTGTTCATCCTGGAGCAGGGAAGGCTCCAGGGAGACCTTGGAGCAGCTTCCAAGGGGCTCCAGGAGAGCTGGAGAGGGACTTTGGATGAGGAATGGAGGGACAGGACACCGGGAATGGCTTCAGATTGGAAAAGGGGAGATTTGGGTGGGATATTGGGAAGGAATTCCTGGCTGGGAGGGTGGGGAGGGGCTGGGCTGGAATTCCCAGAGATCCCCTGGATCCCTGGAAGTGCCCAAGGCCAGGTTGGACGGGGCTGGTGTCCCTCACATTCCCCTCCTGGAGCACCTGACGGAGCCAGAGGTTGGGTTTTCCACGGCTGCACCTTCCCAAAAACATTCCCTTGACACTATCCCGGGCTCAGCCAACAAATCCGGGAAAATCCCCCCATTTCTCCACTTTTCCTGCCCCTTCGGAGCCGCGGCCGCAGCTGTGCCGAGGTTGGGCTGATTTATGGGTGGGCTGAGGAGCGGGGCTGGAACGCGGCAAACCCGGGATGCTGGCAGCCCTGCTTCCCATCAATCTTCCCGAGGATTTCCAAGGCCCTTCGTGCCAGCTGCGTCCCTGTATCCAGCCCCTTTTCCGTGCAGTAGCCTAGGAAAATATTGAACCCACGCCCAGAGCAACACCGGGATATGAAGGGGAAAACTTCAGGATGTTTTGTAACTCCTTTTTTTTTTTCCTCTTTTCCCAGGACCTGCCAACTCTTAATTTTTCCAGTTTGGAATAAGAGGCTCGGAACCATCTGTTTGCTGTCAACCGATGTTTGTTTGGAAAGGGATTTTATGGATTTTTTCCAGCTTGCACTCCTGTTCTTACACCCGCGTTGCTGAGCTCCATAAATGTCGGCTCTGGCAGGTTTTTGGGGGGGTTCTGATTTAGGATTTCATCAAAATTGAGCCGTCAGTGTCTTTAATCAATGGGAACGGAGATCAAAACCAAAGGAATGGGAGTGAGGAATGAAATGTTTCATGGATCCCTTTGAAAGTGCCTGATTCCCAACCTAATGGCTACCAGGGATCATTAGGACAAACTTCCCAAAAAAATACAGCCTCCAAAAAGTGCTCGCCGTGGTTTTTAAAGATAAAAAGGGGGAAGGCAATTGAAGGCTTAAAAGCAATTCCAGCCTCTTATCCCATTAAATATGAACAATAAACCAGCGCCAGCGGCTCCGGGGCTGCCGGAGCTCCCGGCGACAGGGATCGGTGTCCAAAGAATCCTTTGCTCATCCTGGATCGGGCCCTGGGGATGGAGCGGTGCACGCCTGGGTTGGGCCGTGCTCTCCGTGGGTCGGCGGCACCGGCATTCCCTGCCCGACGGGATGCATGGATTTCGTGTGGGAATGAATCAGCGGAAGGTGGGAAGTGCAGCCATCGTTCCCCTGGCATCCCTTCACCCCCAAACCTCCATCCCTCCACCCCTCCATCCCTCCATCCCTCTGGATTCGGCTTCGCTCGGCCCCGCCCATCCCCTCTCGGCTGGGTTCGGCCGGGTTCGGCCGGGTTCGGCTTCGCTCGGCTCCTCTCGGCCGGGTTCGGTCGGGTTCGGCTCGGCGCTCTCGGGCGCCCCCTGCCGGCGCGTTCCGGGTGCGCGCCCATGATCCTGGAAACAAAAAATCTTGGAGTGGTTTGGGTGGGAAGGGACCTTAAAACCCATCCCGTCCCACCCCCTGCCGTGGGTAGGGAAACCTTCCACTGTCCCAGGCTGCTCCAAGCCCCATCCAGCCTGGCCTTGGGCACTTCCCGGGATCCAGGGGCAGCCACAGCTGCTCTGGGAATTCTATTCCAGCCCCTCACCACCCTCACAGGGAACAATTCCTTCCCAATATCCCATCCATCCCTGCCATCTGGCACTGGAAGCCATTCCCTGTGCCCTGTCCCTCCATCCCTTGTCCCATGTCCCTCTCCAGCTCTCCTGGAGCCCCTTTAGGCCCTGCAAGGGGCTCTGAGCTCTCCCTGGATCCTTCCCTCTCCAGGTGAACATTCCCAGCTCTCCCAGCCTGGCTCCAGACGGGCTCCAGCCCTTGGAGCAGCTCCGGGGCCTCCTCTGGAATTGCTCCAGCAGCTCCACGTCCCTCTGATGTTGGGATCTGGAGCTGGAGGTCTCACCTGAGGCAGTAGAGGGGGAGAATCCCCCCTTTCCTGCTTCCCACACTGTGGGATGATCCCGGGAGATCCTTTGGGGGTCGATGGTGCTGGAGGCCGCTCCTGCTTCCGGAGCCCTCAGGAATGACAGGGACAGAGGATTTGGGATGAGCTCGGTGCCGCCTTGTCCCCTCAGGTGCCACCAAACAACTGGAGGTGCTGCCTCAGAACCCTCTCGTGGTGCAGCTGCTCCAGGGCCGCTCTCGAGGTGCCCCCAGCTTCACCTCCCGCTGTATCCCGGAGAACTGGCAGGGAAGCAGCTCCCCGCGATCCCTCCTCTGTATTCCCATGGATAAAACCGGGATAGCGGGACACCTGTGGCTTCAAGGAGCAGCTCCCCCGGCCTCCTTCCGGCATGGCTGCGTTTTTAATCAGCTTTTTTTAAACTTAATTTCCAACCTCTTTCTTCTCCTGGCGTTTTTATCTCCGCTTTGGATGCACAAATCCCGACTATTTTGTTCCTGGAGTCAGCGGGATGATCAAGGGGTTTGCAGCCTCCTGAATTATTCAGGATAACGGAGTTCCTCACTAAATATTTTTGCTTCCAGCCTGTCAGGGAGAAGATCACAGGAATATTTTGTTCATTCCAAGATCTCTCTCCGAGCGTCGGCGACGGGCAAAGTGCTCGTTAAGGGAGGGGCTCGTCATTAATTAGAGCAATGTCACTGTCACCCCCACGGTGGCTTCGGGGACACGGGGCTGGCTGGGAATCTTCTCCAGGGCTTGGAGAGGGAAGGGGAGGGCAGTGGGGGTGTGCCGGTGCCATTGGATCGGGATGGGAGGGTGGGAGGTCACCCCACGTGTCCCTGGCTGGAGGTGGCACTGCCACCCCTGCCAGGCCAGGGGACACCAGTGCCTGGCTGGGCTGTCCTGGGCTGGGCACTCTCAGCTCCGCGGTCCCGGATTCCTGGGAGGGGTGGAATCCCAGAATTCCAGAACGGGTGGGGTTGGAAGCGGCCTCTGCCCAGGTGGGGTCACCCAGAGCAGGTGACACAGGGACACATGCAGGTGGGTTTGGAATGGTTCCAGAGAGGGGGACAATGGCACAGCCTGGGTGGGACAATGACACATCCCTGGTGGGACAATGGAATGTCCTTGATGGGACAATGACATGTCTCCGGTGGGATAATGGCACGTCCCTGGTGGGACGGTGGCATCTCCTTGGTGGGATGATGGCACGTCCTTGATGGGATGGTGGCATGTCCCTGGTGGGATGGTGGCATGTCCTTGGTGGGATAATGGAATGTTCCTGGTGGGACAATGACAGATCCTTGACAGGACAATGGCGCATCCCTGGTGGGATGATGGCACGTCCCTGGTGGCACTATGGAATGTCCTTGATGGGACAATGGCACATCCTTGGTGGGACAATGGCACGTCCGTCGTGGGACAATGATGTGTCTTTGGTGGGATGATGGCACATCCTTGGTGGGACAATGGACTGTCCTTGGTGGGATGGTGGCACATTCCTGGTGGGACAATGGCACATCCTTGGTGGGACAATGGACTGTCCCTGGTGGGACAATGGAATGCCCTTGGTGGGATGGTGGCACATTCCTGGAGGGACAATGGCACATCCTTGGTGGGACAATGGACTGTCCCTGGTGGGACAATGACATGTCCCCGGAGCTGCTGCCACGCCCCACCCGTGCCTGGCACTCCCCCACCGTTGTTTTTTGGGATTTGTGGTGGATTTTCCCAAACCATTCCAACCCAGACAGCTCCGAGATCTCCGAGGTGCGACCTGCTCCCCATTACTCCGGAGCGGCACCGCGGCTCCGCTTCCCGACATTCCACTTCCATGCACAGCATTCCAGGGCTCCGCTCCGCTCCACATTGTCACCATTATCCAACCTCTTCTTGTGGTTACATCATAAAAATTCCTTGGATCTTGGAAGCAGCCCGGGAATATTTGCATATGTATATCCTTCATTTTCGCAGCACAGCCTGGCTGCCAGATGGGAAAACCGACGAAGCCTCCAACATTTATCCGCGACTCCGCCGTTTTCCTGCACTGGGAACCGCGGCGGAAACGAGGTGGTTTTCCAGCTGCTGCCAGGCCAGACCTTGGGATACTTTCGCAGGGATCAGGGAAAAGGGGAGGGGAAGCACATGGAATCAATAAAAGGCCCTTTCCCAAAGTTTGTTTGTTTAACGGAGCCGAGAAGATTCCTTTGTGGGCCCTCGGAAAAATGGGATCACGGCACCGGCCAGGAGCAGCCTGCTCCAGAAATCCCTTTTTCCTTGGATTTCACCCCATGTCCAGCACATGGATTGGGTGCCCTGAACCCCATGGCTCACACCAGGATTTATCCCAAAGAACCGGAGAGGTTTTGGGGGGAAAACACTTCCCTCGGGAGCACAGGGATTCCAGTATTTTATTTATTTCCAAGCCCAGATTTCAGTGTTTGGGATGTAGTGATGGGTTTTTTTGGGATATAATAATGTTTTTGGGGATAGAATGATGGATTTTGGGATATAAAGGTGTTTTTTGGGATATAATGGTGATTTTTAAGTGTACAAAGGTGGGGTTTTAAGATATGATGATGCTTTTCAGGATAGAATGATTTTTTGGGGATAGAATGGCATTTTTTGGGATGTAATTTTTTTTTGGGATATAATGATTTTTTGGGGATAAAATAATGGGTTTTGGGCTATAATGGTGGTTTTTTGGGGTACAATGATGCTTTTGATGGTGTAATGATGGGATTTAGGGTACGATGATGGTTTTTAGGGTGCGGTGATGTTTTTTGGGGTGTAAGGATGAGTTTTAGGATGCAACGATGATTTTTAGAGGGAAATTATGGGGTTTAGGGTATAATGATGTTTTTTAGGGTACAACGATACTTTTTAGAGTACAATGCTGATATTTTGGGGTGTAGCAATGATTTTTTTAGGGGTCTAATAATTTTTTTTGAGTGTAATGATGGATTTTAGGACTTTGAGAACATAATAGTTCCTTTTGGGGTGCAATGATTTTTTGGGGTGAAACAATGTCATTTTGGGGGCACATTGAGGGGCACAATGGATTTTTTGGAGTATAATGATAATTTTTGGGATCTAAAAGTGCTGCCCTGCATCCCTAAGATGATCTGGGATCTCTTCCATGTTGGAGAGCTTGTAAGGGATTAATCACCCACCCTAATTATTTTGGAACATCCCAAATTATCCGGGCGGAACAGCAGGAAAACAACGCGGCTTCGTATTCCGACAGAGCCTCATTCCAGGAATCCGTCATCTGTTCATTCCTTAAAGCTCTGACATCAAAAACTGGGATCCAAACGTCCCTAAATGATTCCTGATGACACACAACGGGAATTTTCCGGCATTATTCCGGAAATGTAACGACAAGGGCCCTTCCACTGGGATTAATTGGCTCCTAAGTGGTTGCATGTGTTGTGTTCGGAGTGCTCGGATCCCGGGCTTGGAATGCTGCTGGAGGCGGGAATTCCAGGCTCGGGGAAGGGATTGATCTGGCTCCAAAGGGTGAAGCGCGGTTTTCCAGGATTGGGATTTGAGCATCCAACAAATAGACTGAAAAAAAAAAATTAAAAATACGGTTTTAAGGCAAAAAGGGTGGTTGGGATTTTTTTTTCCCTTAAAATCCATGTGGGAGTTTTAAAGCAAATTCTAGATTTTATTTGTTTGTTTTTTTTTTTACTTTTTTAGGATTTTTCAGGATTGTGGAGCCATCCAGAATCTGTAAATCCAGGAGCACCAGGGTTTCTGCTGGAAGGTGCAGAGCTGGGGAGGTTCATGGAGTCATGGAATTCCAGGATGGTTTCCAGATGATCCCATTCCACCCCTGCCATGGGCAGGGACACCTCCCACTGTCCCAGGCTGCTCCAAACCCCAGTGTCCAGCCTGGTCTTGGACACTTCCAGGGATCCACGGGCAGCCACAGCTTCTCTGGGAATTCCAGCCCAGCCTCTCCCCACGCTCCCAGGGAACAATTCCTCAGCTTTCCCCGGGATGTATTGGATACCATGGGATGGGTGATGGAGAGGCAGCAGCGGAGCAGAAGTGCCTTTGTGAGTTGCCAAAACCCTGGATTTTGTCCTGCTAAAGTCTGTGCTTTGTCCAAGGATCTAAAAATCCCTCTCAAATGATCCGTGAGTTCCTTAGGAATTGGGCTGGGAGCTGGGAAATTGCTGGGTTTAATTAATTCCCTGGATTTACTGACCCTGAGGAGAGGCCAAGAACAGCAGCAAGGCCTTGATAGAAATTCTGGGAGGATGAGGAATCCATGATGATCCATCAAATCCTGCAGGGCCAGTAAGAATAGGGAAAAGCAGGGATGTGAATCCCCTTTGGGAGCATCCCAAATGTGGCAGTGGATCAACTTTGATGCCCCATCCCTGCAAATATTCCGGGTTGGACGCGGCTTGGAGCACCCTGGGATAGTGCGAGGTGTCCCTGTCATGGCAGGAGTGGGACTGGATCAGCTTTAAAGTCCCAACCCAAACCATTCCAGGATTCTCTGCAATCCCATCCCACGGACAAATGGAGTAATTGCTATTCCTTGTGCTGTCCGTGTGCCTGGGGAATTCCCAGCTCGGAGGGATGGGTGAAGAGATTTTGGGAAGAAGCAGATTCCAGGCTGGAAAGGGACACACGGAGGTGGCTCATCCGTGCCGTCCATGACCCTTCCCGCAGGGATGGGAATGCTCAGGGGGACAGGGCCATTCCTGGTGTCTTTGGGGGGACGAGATCCTCCTGGAGCTGTCCCGATGCCACGCCCAGAGCCATCCGTGCCTCCACATTCCCGACAGATCCTCCGGCACCCTGGGCAGGGCACCTTGGGAGCCGCCACCGAGGTTTTCCATCCAATCCCAGCGATGTTCCCGGGGTTGGGAACGGGGACACTTTGCACCCACTTTGTTTATATCCAGCGGCTGTTCCCTGGCAGAGGGAGAGGATAACTCTTCCCTGCAGAATTCCGTGGCTTTGTGCTCCGTCGGATTTTAAATAGCACAGGGGAATAATGGGACTTTTTGGTTGGATGGGCCGAGGCTGAATCCGACCTTGAGTCCGTGCTCTCCTGACTTTGGAACTCCGGAGGGACACGGAGCGTTGCCTTTCCCTTTTTTTTTCCCTTTTTAAACAAGAGATAAATCCCTGGAGCCCTGGAGCAGGAATTGCAGCCGTGGCTCCCGTGATCCGTGAGGAGTTTTCACAGCTTTCCTTTCAGCTGGAAAATTGCTCCAGTCGGCTGTGACCGGCTCAGGAAAAAGCTGAAGCAGCCTCATCCCGTCCTTCCGAGGGCACCTGGATGAACAGGGACATCCTCCCGGCACAATTCCTTCAGCTGGGAGTGGTGATGATTGATTTGGGATAATTTGGGACGTCCAGGTGGAAATTTTTCCCCTGGCTGGAATTTGGGCAAAGCTGAGGGGAGGAATCGCTCCCTGAGCTGCGGGAGGAGTGATGGGGACACGGATCCTGCAGCCAAGGGCTCATCCCTATTCCCAGCCGGCAGAGCTGATCCCTGCTGGCTCTGCAGCCAAGGAAACGTCCCTTCCAAGGAAACCTCCCTTCCAAGGAAACCTCCCTTCCCTCCCTATTCCAGGGACAATTTCCACCTTGCTCCAGGAAAGTGGCCGCTCGGAGCGAGCCAAATTCCGTTTGTTGTTCTGCCTGCGCCGAGAGCCGGAGCTTGGGAGCTGTTCCTGGCATTCCAGCAGCCCCTTCCCAGCCTGACAGCCGCTTTTCCTTCCCGGCAGGGAACAGCCGGATCCCTCACTCACGGCTCCAATCCTCTCCCTGCTCCAGCTTTGGGAAGGAATGAGCTCCGAAGCCGTTCTAATGAAGATCTCCGCGGAGCTGACAGTGGGAAGAGCTGGAATGTGGAGCTGCAGCTCCGAGCCTCAGCTGTTTCTTCTCGAGCTGCCACTGGAAAATTCCAGAGGCTGGCAAAGATATTTTTAACGTGGCAGTGCTGAGGGAGAGAGATCCCAATTATCCCGACCCACCTTGGGCTGGGATCGGGGATGAGATGGGGCTGCTGCTCCTGGAGCCACCCCCAGCACTGTGAGAGGCCTGAGCCATTCCCAGCTCCCAAAAATTGTCCTCCGCCTCCCAAACTCCAGCTCCTCGGGAGGTGAAGGTCTGGAGTGTCTTGAGGAACTCATCCTGGGCTCATTCCCAGCAGGAAAGGGGGGATTGTCCCCTCTGCCCCCTCAGGTGAGACCCCACCTGCGGAGCTGCTCCAGCTCCGGATCGCAACATCAGCAGGACCTGGAGCTGCTGGAGCAATTCCAGAGGAGGCCCTGGAGCTGCTCCGAGGGCTGGAGCCCCTCTAGAGCCAGGCTGGGAGAGCTGGGAATGTTCACCTGGAGAGGGAAAGATCCAGGGAGAGCTCAGAGCCCCTTGCAGGGCCTAAAGGGACTCCAGGAGAGCTGGAGAGGGACTGGGGATAAGGGATGGAGGGACAGGACACAGGGAATGGCTTCCCAGTGCCAGATGGCAGGGATACGTGGGATATTGGGAAGGAATTGTTCCCTGGGAGGGTGGTGAGGCCCTGGCACAGGGTGCCCAGAGAAGCTGTGGCTGTCCCTGGATCCCTGGAAGTGTCCAAGGCCATGTTGGAGCAGCCTGGGATAGTGGGAGGTGTCCCTGTCCATGGCAGGGGTGGAATGGGATGAGCCTTTAAGGTCCCTTCCAACCCAGCCCATTCCAGGATTCTGGAATTCCATGATCCATATACCTGAGTCCCTGCCCAGGCGGGAGGCGGGACTCGGACAGCTGGGATTGAGTTGTCTCAGGATCCTCTGGAAGCAGCTCCAGCCCCGGTGCCATAACCCGACCTGGGGGTGCCATGGGAAACATCAGCGAAAATAAATCTGCCTAATCCCGAGGAATGAGTGGGAACAGCGGCAGCTCCAGGGAGATTAGAATCAAATCTTGCGTTACAGCACTTGGAAGGGCCGGGATTTACTTGGAAACCGAATCCCATTAATTAGCATTCTGCTAATGGCAGCCCTGGGTAAATATAGAGTTCCCTAATCCCAGCACGAGGCGCAGGTTGACATATTTAGATCGTTGATATCAAAGTCATTAACGCCTCTCCGTGGGAAACCGATTCCCAGGCGGGGCTGGAAATGGGATTCTCCCGAGCCAATCCATCTTCCTAACGCCCCGGCGGAGCCCGCGGATCTTTAGCCACCGACGGGATGCGGCTTCCCAGAAATGTGCTTGCATCTGTCAGAATTCCAGCTGGCCGGCGCAGCCAAAGGTCAGCTCGGCTCCGAGTGGGAAAACAGGATCCTGGGACAAGCAGCGCCGTTGTATCCATCGGGATGTGCCCCCCGATCCGGGTGTGCGTCCCTTCCTGGGGCACGTGTGGGGGATAAATTGATCCGGAGCATTCCTCGGGCAGCCCCTGCGGTCCTGGAACTTCTCCAGGGTTTAGTGAACTCCAGGAACATCAAAGGATGGGAAAGGGCTGCTGGAGTCTGGGAATTTGGAGAGCTTAATGATTATTTGGCACTAATTAACCCCTAATTTAGGGGTGGTTATTGGCCTGATTAACCCCCCCAACTGACAGCAGGAGAAGGGAACACATTCCTGTAAAACCTGATGGGAGGGAATTCCAGCATGGAAGGAGCACGGGACTGGGACCATTCCCGAGAGTCCACTGTGAGTATTCTTCATGGAATTATTGATTGGATCTTAGAAGGAATTGTTCCTTGTGAGGGTGGGGAGGGGGTGGAATGGAATTCTGATGGAAAGCTGTGGCTGCCCCTGGATCCCTGGAAGTGTCCAAGGTCGGGTTGGAGCAGCCTGGGATAGTGGGAGCTGTCCCTGCCCGTGGCAGGGGTGGAATGGGATGGGATTTAAGGTCCCTTCCAGCCCATCCCATTCCAGGATTCCATGAAATGCCCATCCCTCTCCCAGACCAATGTGTGGCGCTGGGAGCAGTGGCCGGGCAGGAGCCATTGGCATCCCAGGACAGCATTCCCGTGGAGTTTGGGGTCCTGGGATGGATCCACAAGGAGACCCCACCTCTCCTTGTCCTTGGTTCCATCTGGGATTTTCATTGGATCGCGGTGACAGGGATTTAACAGCCCAACTCTGGAATTGTCCAAGCCCTGTCTGGTCCAGGATCTCCCTCCATGCTGTCGTTGGAGGCCGAGCATTCCAGCTTGGGAACTTCCATTTGGAATCCTCTCCGTGGTATCCAAATGAGGGCAGCGCTTCCCGCAGATCCCACCCCGGGCATAGAAAGCCCATGGATGCTCCCTGCCTCCCGAAATCCCGCTGGATCTGGGCTCCGAGGGACATCCCTGGGGTGGGGACATGTGGGAACACCTCCCCATTCCCTGGAGCCATTCCAGGCCCGCTGTGGTGTTGGGTTATTCCCACCTCTCCAAGACCAGCCCGGGAGTGGGAGCATCACTGGACTGGGATAAAAACCCGGGAAAAGGCCGTGTTTTCACACAGGAGGTTGGAATCCAGGCAGATCCTGCGGGATCCTGGCCTGAGCATCACTTCCGAGTGCTCCAAAAACACGGAATAAACTCCGGGAGGAGGGAAAAATGCTCGGAACAGGTGGAGCTGGGAGAGCTGGTTTGGACAGGGAGTTTTGGGGGAGTTTTTGCAGCTGGGAGGTTTTGTTCCTCATAAAACCTGCTGTTGGCTCATGGATTGGGAATAACACTTATCTCATGGATGGAGCCAGACGTGTGTCAGCCACATTCCAGGGGCATGGATTCCCCGGCGTTATTCCCACCTCCGATTTTGGGGGGGGGGCAGAGGGGGGGTTTAACCAGCCTTGAAACCCCAAAGCAGATGCAGGTGGCAGCCAAAGGATTTTGGAATGTTCTCAATCCATAAAATCATGAAATAAATAGGAAAAGAGCCTCGGAAGCTGCAGGAAAATTTGGGATTGGGCTTGGGAAATGCGGTTGATGGGAACAAATACAAATATCCTTTTCTTTTTTTCATTCAAAAAGGAGGCGTGGGGGTGGAAAAATTCCCAATCCTAAAAATGGCCGGGGTGATTTGTTCCTCAGAGCTGGAGGCAGCTTTGGATGGAATCCTCCTCCCAAGGAAAAGGGAGGAGAGGAAAAGATTCTCCAAGGAGGAAAGGCTTTAATGAGCTGCGAAGCCCTGATCACCCACGGAGAGCCGAGATTAATTAGGAGCTGCTGAAAGCCGAGCTTAATTAGGAGCTTGAGCCGCTCCCGAGGTGTGCGCAGGCTCCGAGTGCCGGGAGGGGCCGGGATTGCCGCTGGATTCCCTCCCTTGGATTCCCCGGGGTGCAGAACGAGGCTGTGCCCACCAAAGCCTGGCCCAGCTCCTCCAGGTGTCCCAGCTATTCCCGGTATTCCGTGTCCCTCTGGAATGTGGCGCCTGGGTGACCGGGAATGAGGCTGGGAAGGGGGAATGCTCCGGAGAAGAGCCTGTGCTTGGATTCCCTGCTGGATTTCCACGTTTCCAGCATCCTCAGGGATTCCCTGCTGGCTCCATCCTCAGCATCATCCCAGGTCCGGGGGGTGAGATCCGGGTACCTGCGGGGGCTCTGTGTCCATCGGGAATTGGGATCCCGCATGGGTTGGGAGGAGCGGAGTCCTGATGTCCCTATGGATCCATGGGCTCCAGCAGCTCCTTTTCCCAGGTGTCTCCCAGTGGTGGAGGGATGGGTTTGTGTGGCCACAATATCCCAGACCACAAATTCCTGTTTCTTTGGATCAGAGAATTATGGAGTCCTGGAATGGTTTGGGTTGGGAGGGACCTTAAAGCCCATCCAGTGCCACCCCTGCCATGGGCAGGGACACCTCCCACTGTCCCAGGCTGCTCCAAGCCCCGTCCAGCCTGGTCTTGGACGCTTCCAGGGATCCACGGGCAGCCACAGCTTCTCTGGGAATTCCAGCACAGCCTCTCCCCACGCTCCCAGGGAACAATTCCTCAGCTTTCCCGGGATGTATTGGATACCATGGGATGGGTGATGGAGAGGCAGCAGCGGAGCAGAAGTGCCTTTGTGAGTTGCCAAAACCCTGGATTTTGTCCTGCTAAAGTCTGTGCTTTGTCCAAGGATCTAAAAATCCCTCTCAAATGATCCGTGAGTTCCTTAGGAATTGGGCTGGGAGCTGGGAAATTGCTGGGTTTAATTAATTGCCTGGATTTACTGACCCTGAGGAGAGGCCAAGAACAGCAGTAAGGCCTTGATAGAAGTTCTGGGAGGATGAGGAATCCATGATGATCCATCAAATCCTGCAGGGGCCCTTGGGCAGTGGGAAGCCATTCCCTGTGTCCTGCCCCTCCATCCCTTGTCCCCAGTCCCTCTCCAGCTCTCCTGGAGCCCCTTTAGGCCCTGGAAGGGGCTCTGAGCTCTCCCTGGATCCTTTCCTTCTCCAGGTGAACACTCCTTTTCCAGAACCTCTCCACCCTCCCAGGGAGGAATCCCTTCCCTATTTCTAACCTAAGCTTCCTCTCTTTCACTCTGAACCCACTCCAGCTCCCGAGGAAACTTCCGAGATGCTTCCCAACACATCCCCATTCCCGGATCTCCCCCTCGTGCACAACCTAATAACGAGCGCTCACAAAACATCCTAAACCCGGGAAATTTATGGAGCGTGACCCAAATTGAATTCTCCATTACAGCAGGATAATTGATTTTTTAGAAGAGAGATTAAATTTATTTTCCGCCTCACTAACGAACAGCCAGATTTCCCTTAATTGCTTGGAATGCAGAGTTGGGATGATTCATTAAAGCCGGAACATGCCTGGGTACATTACACTGTGACTAAAGCTTCCCTGCTTGGAGCAATTAAAGTGGAGAAATTCGGGATCTCGCAAGGAATTGAATAAAAATTCCAGCTCGGGATGTCTTATTAAGTTCCTCAAGGAAAAACTCACGGATTCCCCCCTGTTCTCCAGGGAATCATTTGGTGATTTTTTTTTTCCCCCTGCCTGGCGTTGTTTTCTCCTCGTGCCAGCCCTAAAAAGAAGTGGTGTCTACGAGACAGATTTCGTGCCTCGCTTCACAGTTTAATTTTATCAATCACAACATTTAGAGCCCAAATTGACAGCAGCAAGGAGACATCCCCGGATTCCGAGGGGAGGAATTTTGGGCGGAATCTCGGAACATTTGGTAATTATAGACACATTGCAAAAATAAAGGTAGCGATTGAGGAAAACAGGAGTGAGCGGAGAGGGAGGAGGCTTGGATCTGGCAGGGATAAATGAGGATCATTTGGCACATTTGAATCCAATCCCACCCAGGCTCCGAGGGCTCGCGGAAAAAGCGGAGATGGATGCGGAGCCGAGGCTGGGATGGACGCAGGGAGAAGGGCTGGGATCCTTGGGAAACCGGTGGGATGCTTATCGCTGGCATCACCTCACGGCAGGGTTCGTATTCCCGCTGCCAGGGGGCAGGGATAGGTGGGATATTGGGAATATTCCCTGGGAGGGTGGGGAGGCCCTGGCACAGAGCAGCTGTGCCTGCCCGTGGATCCCTGGAATGTCGAAGGCCAGGCTGGATGGGGCTTGGAGCAGCCTGGGACAGTGGGACGTGTCCCTGCCCATGGCAGGGGTGGCACTGGATGGGCTTTAAGATCCCAACCCATTCCAGGATTGGAGCACCCTGGGATAGTGGAAGGTGTCGTCAGGAAGGTGGGACTGGATGAGGTTGAAGGTCCCTTCCTGCCCAAACCGTTCCAGGATTATTCCTGCAATCCTGGTTCCCGCAGGCCTGCTCAGTGCAGAAACCACCTTGGGATCCATGGAACTGCAGAGTGTTCAATAAGGGAGGAAATTCCCGGCCTTTCCTCCCGTGGAATGGGCAGTGCCAGGTTGGCTCCTGCGGAATAATTTCCGGGAAGAATTTGGGATGAGCAGCCACTCTGGACCGTGATTAGGGATTTGATGAGCAGTTTTCCAGGAGCAGGGCTGGAAGCACACGCGGCGTCGGGATTCATGGGCATTTCTCAATCCAGGATCATCGTTTACTCCCTGCCCGGAGCCCACAGGTCAGAAAATTCCAGCTGGATGCTGTGAGCAGCTCCCACAAAGGCTTCCCGGGAAAAAGCAGCCTTTAATTAGCAGGAGCTCCGAGGTGCCACTTTCCCAGACATCTCCTCGGTGACGTTAATTAGAGAAAGGCTCAGCACATGCGTGGTTTATCCTGGTTTTTCCCTCCTCTCCTGCTTTTCCTGGGGTTTTGCTGGGCTGGCACTGGGTGCGTGTGGGTTGGGATGGGGTTCTGGCCACCAATCCGTGTTTTCTCCTGTCTGCATCCAAGATTTCTCTTTGTGGATGCATCCATCTCCCTGCTGCTGGTCCTGGCGGTGCTAGGTAGGAATCTTGGGATTAAGGTTTCCACGGACAGGGATACAGCTGTAATTTTATAATCTGTTGTTACTGAATGAGTTTTGGAGCTCGGATGGGAAGCTTGGAGGGGGAAGAGCAGCGAGGCTTTCCTGAAATAGAAATATGGATTCCCCATCCCTGGAAGTGTCCAAGGCCAGGCTGGAGCAACCTGGGATAGTGGGAGCTGTCCCTGCCCATGGAATGGGGTGGAATGGGATCAGCTTTAAGGTCCTTTCCAACCCAAACCATTCCAGAATTCCACGATTCATCCGAACTGGGGGGTCTAAAACTGGGAAGAACCCATGGGGTAGCCCAGGAGCTGCAATGCCAATGGGCTGCTGGATCCATGCCGATGGATGCAGGGAGAGATCCCGGGATTTAAGCCAATGTGTGGAAGACTGTGGGGTTTAGAGCAAATCTTTCAGGCCCAGGATGTGCAGCCCTAACGGGAATGAAGTGCCGATGTTTTGTCTCCTGAAAAATGGGATATTCCTTCCCCACCCCGATCCTGGCGAGCTCCATCCCCCCCTGCATCCCTTGGATGCCTTAAAAGCTCCTGCGCTGCAAGATCCTGGGAGGATTCCAGCTCCAGGAGGGAATAAACCGCTCCCGGAGGAGCTGCAGTGGGGTGACGGCAATTCCCATGTGCCATCCTGATCCCAGACTTTTCCTTTTTTTTATTTGTTTTCCCGGGAGATCAAGGGAGGCGTGGAAGAAGGAGCTGCCCTTTGTGTATGTGCGCTCCGCGTCCCTCGGAGCTGTTCCCGGGAAGGGGGAGATCATTAAGGAATAACGGATGGCTCCACCCGGCCCGCGGTGCTGGGGAGCCTCATTAGAGATAACGAGGGAGGGAATCTGCGGGGCTGCGGCCTGCAGAGGCCACAAAGTCATTAATTATGCTAATTAGGGGCGGCTTTTGTCACCGCAGGCGGAGCCGTGGAGCTCCCGCCCCAACTCGCAGTGGGCTCGCACCCAATTCCCTGCCCATCCCCAAAGGTGCCTCATCCCGGTGTTTGCTTTGGGATGGGTTTGGGGGATTCTGGAGGGTCCCAGGGGAGCTCCTGGAGGGGTTTTGGGGGCATGGAGCCGCAGAGTGTCGCAGAAGGGGGGGTGGGAGCACCTGGATGGGGGCTCTGCTCCACCCACCGGAGCAGGGAATGTGGGATCTGGGATTGGGAGTGGGGGTCCCCAAGGAGAGTTCAAATCCTCCTCAGATGCCCCATCCCTGGAAGTGCTTCCATGCCTGGAAGTGTCCAAGGCCAGGCCGGGCGGGGCTTGGGGCACCCTGGGATTGGAATGGGATGGGCTTTAAGGTCCCTTCCAACCCAAACCATTCCAGGATTCTGTGATTCACAATGCTCCACTTCCCAGCGAGCTCCAGCGCTGACGATGCCGGGAGCTGCAGATCCAGCCGGGAATATCCGTGTGCCTGCTGGCCAGGTTTGTGGAATGTTGAAAAGGGGCAATTCCTGGGGTTAAAAGATGGGATGGGATGGGATGGGATGGGATGGGATGGGATGGATGGAACCAGCCCTTCCCTGCTTGCCCAGAGCATCTCCGGGATCCGATCCCATATGGCCGATCCCACTGATCCATGGTTTCCGAACACCTCGCTCCATGGGGAATAATTGGTGTTAATTGGCACTAACGATGCCCCCCTGACCTCAGGGCTGCCTTTGGGGGTGCTGGTTCCAGCTGGTTGGAGCCAGGGATGGAGTTCTGGGATCGCATGTGAGGATCCATCCGGCAAATCTTCGGAAAGGGCTGTTCCCAGCGCCGGGACTTGCAGCAACACAGAGAAATCCTGGATCTAAAGTGTGGGATAACAGCCCTGCTTTTCCACAGCCGTTGTTTGGAGAGAGACACGGAAGTGTTCCATGAAACTCTCGGGTCAGGATATCAGAAGAGGCCAGGGGTCTGTTCTGGAATATTTTGGGCTGGGATATCAGGAGAGATCAGGGGTCTATTCTGGAGTATTTTGGATTGGGATATCAGGAGAGATCAGGGGTCTGTTCTGGAGTATTTTGGCCTAAGCCAGGCTTTGTGACGGAGAGGTCTGGCCTAAAGCACGTCTGCCCTAATGACCTCCAGCAGCACAGGAGGTAATTAAGGCTCTGTCTGGGCCTGTCTGAGGCGATCCCAGCACCTCGTTACTCTCCAGCTCATTGATGCCCTTGGCAGGCGTTGAAGATCCTCCTGGAAATAAAAAAAATATGGAATTTCTTCTCCGTTGCTGATGAGAAATGATAAATTGGGGCTCGCTGCTAACGAGGCCTGGCTTTGTCCAGAGGCGATCCGTAGAGCCGGAGGAAAGGGAGAGGGGAAACGTGGAAAATTCTGTGAGGCTTCATTGCGAGGTCATTGGAAGCTTTGGGAAAATCAGGGAACAAAGGCGGCGTTGGGGGTCATGAACCCTCGGGAGACACGGGCATGGATTCCTTATGTAGATCCATTATTTTTTCCCATTTTTTATGGACGTATCAAACCTGATAAGGAGCAGGTTATCCCCAGCACGGTTTCCTGTCCTCTCTTTTCATGGAATCCTGGAATGGTTTGGGTGCAAGGGACCTTAAAGCTGATCCCGTTCCACCCCTATGGGCAGGGACACCCTCCACTATCCCAGGCTGCTCCAAGTCCAACCTGGCCTGGGAAGAGGGAACACCCAGGGCGAGAGTGGCCATGAAGTCCAGGATGAGGACATGGCACGTCTGGTCCTTCCCACATTCCCACACACTGATGTCGGCTGATCCCAGAGGGAAAACCGGCCAATCCCTTCCCCCACCCATGGAGACATCACTGGCCAGGACTGCGGCTCTGGAGATAAACATCAGCACAGTCACTCCTCTGCCGGCCTTCCCGCTCCGCCTGCCCACCCGGGAACATCTCCAGGGCAGGCGCTCCCACCTCTCCGTACCCTGGGATAGCACTGTGGTAATTCCCATTAATCCCAGCAGCTCCTCCTCTCCGGCACTGACCAACACGGAACAAAGGGAGAATTTCCTAAGAGGAGGCAGATTAATCATCCCTTGTTAATGAGCTGAGATTTAGGGAAATTTCTCCTGGGAGGATGGGGAGGGGCTGGGATGGAATTCCCAGAGAAGCTGTGGCTGCCCCTGGATCCCTGGAAGTGTCCAAGGCCAGGTTGGATGGGCTTGGAGCAGCCTGGGATAGTGGGAGGTATCCCTGCCCATGGCAGGGGGGGAATGGGATGGACTTTAAAACCCCAATCCACCCCATCCCAGATTCTGCGACTCAAGAACATTCCCAAAGTCCCAGCAGGCCCACCGTGGTGCCAGCAGCTCTGCTCCAGGAGGGTTTTGGGCAGCTGGAGCGTGAAGCTGCCTGAGGGGTGGCCATGGTGCCAAGCCATGCCCTTCTCCAGCCATTCCAATCCCATCCCATCCTATCCCATCCCATCCCATCCCATCCCATCCCATCCCATCCCATCCCATCCCATCCCGTCCCGTCCCGTCCCGTCCCGTCCCGTCCCATCCCATCCCATCCCACCCAATCCCATTCCATCCCATGCCATCCCATGCCATTCCATGCCGCAGGAACTCATCCGCGCCGAAGGAAACGGCAGCGGAGCTGCGATGCTCCGTGGAGTGTGGATAATGAAAATCTCAGGCCACGAGGCATCCACGGATAATGAAAGGAGATTCCTGAAACACTTCCGAGCACGAACCATCTGCTCGGCTGCGCTGGCCTAGCAGCTCCGACTAATTTTTAATGCCGGTTTTATGACGGATCCGCGCATCAGCCCATCCATGCATAAGGAAATCCAGGCTGGCTGCGCTTTGCCTGGCGAGGAATTTGTCTCCCGTTTTAATTCCTTTCCGTGCATTAAAGGTGTAGTGGACCATGGAAGTGCCTTGTCTGCTTCATCCCCAAAGTGCCGGAGCCGCCTCCGCCTCCTCATCCGTGCGGAAAACAGGGAGAGGGAGGAAAACTGCCTGGCGCAGGACTCGCTCACTGAGCACATCGGGCCACCAGCAGCAAGCCCGTTCCGTCAGGTTAATTAATTCTTATTAATTACGTCCCTTGAAATGTTCTCCGGATCGGTGCTGCCCGCTGGGGTTTGCGAGGAGAGCTCGACCTTTAGTTCCCGGGAAATCAGAGCAGGAGCTGGTGCTGGAAGAGGCTCTTGGGCTGCAATCTCGGCCAGGCTCTGGCTCTTTAATGAATTTTTTAATGACTTTATCGGCTTCCAAACACATTTATTGATTGATTTATTGATTTTATTTATTGATCGCCACCCAAAAGTGGAACCGTTTATCTGAGTGAGCCCCAGATGTTTGGGATGGCGCTGGAATACTGTTGGATTTAGTCGGATCCAAACCTCAGCAGGGTTTTTGCCTGTTTCTCATGGAATTTGCAGCCTGGCTTGGCTCTGCCACTCTCCTGATCCCCAGGAGATTTCTGAGGTGAGCATCTCCTTATTTTGGCAAAATTCAAATGACCCTTGAATGCTTTGTGAGGACTCTGCTCCTGTTTCTTCAACTTCTCCCATCTTTTGGGGGAAAAAATGGGGATTATTGAAGGAAGCCCAGCCAGGGCTGGCATGGCCATGATGTCGTGTCATCCCTCTTCCCTTCATGGTGACATTCCTGTCCTCTCCATCCTGTTATCCCTCTTCCCTTCATCCTGACACCCCTCTCTCTCCATCCTGTTATCCCTCTTCCCTTCATCCCGACACCCCTCTCTCTCCATCCTGTTATCCCTCTTCGCTTCATCCCGACACCCCTCTCTCTCCATCCTGTTATCCCTCTTCGCTTCATCCCGACACCCCTCTCTCCATCCTGTTATCCCTCTCCTCTCCATCGTGTTCTCCCTCTCCCCTTCCACCACAGCGCCTCTGGAACGTCACAGCTCCAAGTGATTTCCTTTCTGGGCCAGCGACAACTCCAGGATTTAATTTATCCATGAAAACCTGCGGCAGGACTTCAGGAAAGAGGGAGGCTTTTCCTGGTTCCCCTTTCTCCTCCCTTCCATGGGGCCTGGAATGGGCCGGTAATTCCAAAGTCGTTATCTGCTGACATCAGGCCTTTGTTTGCTCTGGAATTCTCTCCCAAAGCCTTCGGGATTCCTCTCCTGCCTCATCCCTCGGGATGAATGAGCTTCACTGTAGTCTGGGAATTCAGCTTGGCTGGGTTTGGTGCTCCTTGTCCTGGTTTTACTCATGGATTGGCAGGATGGAACCTCTTCTGTGGGAAAAGCCTAAGGAGTGAGTAACCTGTCTCCTTGAGCGAGGATCCAGACGGGCCGGATTCCACAAACCTTTTGGGATTCATTGGGATTTGAACAAATAAACCACCAGTGCTGGATGGAGACGAGCTGAGGAGCAGCCATAGATAAACTGGGATTTTAATGGGAGTATCTACAAATCACGGCTCACGTGGAAACTTCAATTCCAGTCTCCCTGGAAAAGAAAAGCTAATTAAAAATTCCCTAACGAGCCTGGGCTCGGTGGCTGAGCAGAAGGGAAGCACCTCCGAGCAGCAAATCCATTGCCAAGGACGGAAAACCCTCCAAGTGCAACGTGTTACAAGGAAAATGTCACTTTATTGGATGTTCCTCGTCTCGCTAACGAGCTCTCGGGTTAATTTTAGCTCTTCCGCTGCATCCCAGCTCCGTCGTTTCTGGGGATCGTGAAGCTCAGCTCCCTCCTCAGTGTGAGCTTTCCCTTTAACTCCCAGTGGGAATGGGGCTGTTCTCTCCCGTTTGCTCCCAGTGGGAATGGGGCTGTTCTCTCCCATTAGATCCTGGTGGGAGCGGGGTTGTTCTCCCATTCACTCCCGGTGTGACATCGCCCTCAGTGTCCCCTGTCCGGCGGTGCCGGGAGCTCATCCGTGTCCAACAGCCATGGAAAACCAGCGCCGTGGATGTTCTATTCCACCCAGTTATAGCTGGGACAATCTGACTCGATCCCAATTAGCACAACCAGAGTGCTCCGGGATCCTGGCGCTGTCCCTGCCCTGCCCTCACTCCCGGGGACATCCCTGCATCCCTGGGAGCTGTGGGACGGCGCTTCCAGCCCCGCCTGGCGCCATGGACACTCTTCCTTCCCTAATTCCCTGTCAATTGTTGGCGCTCCCGAGGTGTCCTCAATCCATTGGTTACACTTCCAGGGATCGGAGCCGGCAATAAATCCACTGCTCTGCCAAGGGCTCCCATGCCATCTTCCAGAGGCTCATCCCCGTGCTAATTCCATTGGAGCGAGGCTCAGCCCCGTTCCCGGCGCTCCGGATCCCCCCGGGGCCGCGCCTGCAGAGGGCTGATAAGGGAATCGGCTTTGGCGGCCACGCCAGAGGTGAAATCCAAAGATCCCAAATATTTCAGGATGTTTATCCACCGTAATCAGCTCTTCCACTGGATGTCCCCGGGAAAGCCTGGATTGCGCTCCATGCCTGGGGGCAAACAGCTCTCATTAATATTTCACAACATTTTCCTTTTTTTTCCCTCTTTTTTTTTTCCCTGCTCCCAGAGCCTTGCTGGAGAGCGCCAGGATATTTTCCCATCTCCGGTGTTCGCCTGCTCCAGTAATCATTGGATTCAATCACTTGGGCGATGTTTTTATGGATTAATAACGGGCACTTTGGAGAGCTGGGAGCTGCAATCTGTACAACCGTAATGAGCACCGTGGGGACCCGGTGCCATGGTTTCCCAAATCCTCTCCGTGCTTCCCTCTAAATCATTCCCTGCTCCGGATGGCTCTCCTGTCTCCAGCACACCTGGCTCCCCGCTGGAAGTTGTCCCAATTAATTTTTTTTCCTGTTTTGCATTTTTTTTCCCTCCCTTTCCTAAAAGCTCAGCTTTGTCAGCGCTGACAAAATGTTTGTCTTTGCTGCCTCGTCGGGATGGAGCTCCGGGGTGGGAAATCTCCGCTCCTGGATCTGGGAATGACGGCATTGGAATGTTTTGCTCTGTAATTCACTGGGAGGGTGGGACTGGGGAGGGGGTTTGGCTCTGGGTGGCACAACAGCAGCGCAGGGACACCGGCAGGGGTGGGCACCTCCCTGTAGGATCATGGAATCATGGAATCATTTGGGTTGGGAAAGCCCCCTAAGTGTCCAACCGCTCCCAGCCCTGCCAAGGCCAGCACTGACCGTCTCCCCCAGTGCCACATCCGCATGGATTTAAATCCCCCCAGGGACAGGGACTCCCTGTGCCAGGGCTGGATTTCCTCTCACGAGAGTCATGGAACTCTCCAAGGATCCTGAGGGACAATTCCATGAGAAAGGGATCCCTTGCTCACTGGATTTGCAAAGGAATCCCTGGGAAGCAGCAGGGACATAGGGAAAGCCCAGTGCCCACCCTGGGGACAGTACAGATGTGGCACCGCTGCCTGGGGTGCCGACCTGCTCCTGAAATCCCTGGGATGCTCCTTGGATCTTTGGGAAGTGATGCTGCCTCCACTGGATCATCAGCTGGGGGTCACCTGGTGGGGCCCTTGTGTGGGGTCTCCGTTGAGGACAATGGGTTTGTCCCCCAGGGCTGGGGACACGGTGGGGACAGGGCTGTTCCAGAGCCTCCGGAATCATCCGCAGGCTCATTCCCGGGGTTTGTAGCTGAGGCCTGAACAAAGGGAAGGAGCAAAGGACAAGGCCTGGGCAACGTCTCCTCCTCCGGAGGCGCATCCAGGCCCTGCCCACGCCTGCCCTGGCAGGCATGGAGCAATTCCTGAATTCCTGCCCTGGCAGGGATGGAATTCCTGAATTCCTGCCTGTTTTCCTGTGGATAGCCCAGGAACAGCCAGCCCAGGCAGTGACAAATGCACCTTGCCGAGCATTCCACAAGTGCCTGATTTATTCCCGACCCCCTCCATAGGAAATCTCCCGGCGTTCCGGAGCAGGCCCAGCTCCAGCTTCTCCCCCTCTCTGTTTATTTCCCAGGATTTTTCATGGCCTTTCGGAGATCTGTTCTCAGCCCGCAGCTATTCCAGAGCCGTGGGATGCAGCTCTGGGTGACTAATAAGGAATTTATGGAGCCTTGGCTCCAAGATTTCTCCGGCCAGACGAGCTCACGGCGCGGCCGACGTGTCGGGACAGAGGCCTTGGGCAACACTGGCCCATCCCTACTGGGCTCAGACTGGGAGAACTGGGAAGATAATCAGGACGGCGTGGGCAGGCCCTGGATGCTGGGATGCCTGGATTTCCATGGATGCGCTGCTGGGGAAGCTCACTGAGAAGGAATTTCCCCCAAACAAGGTCTGATTGTTCACCTTTCTCAGCGAGCCGGGAGCCGGGCAGTGATTCCCGTCTGGATTGATGGCCGGTGTGATCCAGGCCTGGAGAAGGAGAGCCAGATTCCTGCTGGGATGGGGCTGGAGAGGGATGCTGGCTGCAGCAGGATCGTGGAATCATGGAATGGTGGAATATCTCCAGTTGAGAGGGACTCACAAGGATCACAGGACAATCCCAAGAATCCCACACTGTGCATCCTGGAGAGATGGATCCGAGGACCCCACCCTGGGGACACCGGTGCCAGTGCTGGTGGTCAGTCCCATGCACTGCCCATCCCTGTCCCCGTCCTGGCTGTCCCTGTCCTGATCATCCCTGTCCTGCCCTGGCCATCCCTGATCCTTCACTGAGAATTCCTGTCCCTGCCCTGGCCATCCCTGATCCTTCACTGAGAATTCCTATCCCTGCCCTGACCATCCCTGTCCCTGCCTTGAACATTTCCATCCCAGCCCTGACCATCCCTGTCCATGCTTCACCCATTCCCGATCCTGCTTTGAGCATCCCTGTCCTTCCCTGCCCATCCCTATCCCAGCTCTGCCCATCCCTGCTCCTGCCCTGCCCACCCCATCCCCTGCCCTCACCTCCAACTGATTTTTCCTGGTAATTCCTTTTCTTCCGCCTTCCCTAGGATCCCGCCGGTGCCAAGCACTGATCCGGAGCTCCCGGCTTTGCCAGCTGGTGGCAGATCCCACTTCCCATCCCATTCCAGGGCTCTTAAAGCTGCCCGGCCCCGATCCTGGGGTTTAGGCTCCTAAATATAGAAACAGATTTTTATATAAGTATATTTATATATAAATATATTTTTTTATATATTTTTAATATAAATGTATTTTTATGTATGTGTATAACCACAGAGTTATGGAATGGGTTGACTGTTTTCTTCCAGGGATGTGCCAGAGGTTTTTCCTTCCTCCCACATGGGCCCAGGTGGGAAAGGAGCTTGGAGCGGGCCTGGAGCAGGGAGAGCCGGGAGAGCTCCGGGATCAGGGCTGCAATGGGGCCGGTCCTGCTCCCCACACTCTGCTCCCACCCCCGGCCCAGCCTCCCGCGCTGATCCAAGATCCCTTCCCGAGGTTTTTTCGCGGCGTTCGGTCCAAATTCCCCCCGGGGAGCGGGGCATGGCAATCAGCGCCTCATTCGCGGCTCAGCGTCCCAACCCCGCGACTTCAGACTTGGCTGGTGCCGGGCAGAGCGGGATCCCAGCACCGGGAATTCTGCAGCGCGTCCCTGTTTCCCCCTGCAGGCTCCTGTCCCCTCCCAGGACCCCCTGGGGACACCGAGGGTGACGCGTGTTCGGTGCTGGCCCCACGGTGGCCACCCCGCGTGGGAAAGAGGGGAATGATTCTCCTCTGTCTCGCTGCCCCGGGAAGCAGAGCTGGGATTTTGGGAATGCTGGTGGGTGACTTTGGAAGAGCCGCCTGTCAGCCAGGGCACATCGGAGCCACCCCGAGCTGCCGGGGACACTCGGGAGCTGGGGACAAAAAGGGGGGACTCAGGGAGCTGGGGGATGGTCCCTTCCCTGTCCCAGCGGGGCGAGGGAACTGGGAACTGAGGAATGCGGCAAAATGGGAGCGGGGAGGGAGAAATTAATAATTATCCAAAGCTCATCCCTATCGCAGCTCATCAAAACATTCCCGAACTCCATCCCAGGCTCCTTTCTTCTTCGTGCCTCCAGTAAGTGCTTGAACATCCCTTTAAAAATTAAAGGAGGAGGGTTCTGGAAGAGATAAGGGATAATTGCCTGGCTTTGACTCCGGCATTGATGTGAAAATAGGATTGGAATTACTCACTCCGGTTGAAAGGTTAGTTGAAGGTTATTACAGGAAAATTGTTATTCATCCATTTTTCCTGTGCCGCTGGATAGCCCCAAAGATTAAATCCGGGGAGTGCATAATGACCCATCACGGCGGACAATGGTGGGAATAATCTCCAGAGGCTCCCGGGAGCGGCGCGGAGCCTTCCCTGAATAATTCATGGCTCAGCAGCCCTCCCTCCCTCCCTCCCTGCCCGGCAGATTACACGGGAGTTTTCTTTGGGAAGAGATCATTTAAAGGAGCTTTAAAAACCACCGCGCTTTTGAACGGAAGTGGAATTACCGGCAGCATTCCCGAGGTTTGTTTATGCCTTAATAAATCTCCTTTCCCGCTGACCTCCGTGCCATGGGAACAAAACGCCGCGGGATAAAGGGAGGCTTTGTTCGGGATGGAGCTGGAGGAGCTCCCGTGGGGCTTTTCCTGCTCCGGGCAGAGACAAATCGGGGCTGTTTGGTCACCTGGGAGGAGAAATTCCTGCCCGCCCCAGCCCTTGGCCCCCCGGATCGCTCCCCTCAGCCCCTAAAATCCATCGGGAATTGTTTCCTTCTTTCCAGGAGGGGATTGATGACGTTTCTCATCCCTGAGTTTCCCAAAGCCCCCTCTGGTCCCCGTCCTGCTGATCCAGCAGCGGTTTCATTCCCAGATTCCCTCGTCCCTCAGGAGAGCTCCGGGATGAGGAGGATGCTCAGGACATCCCTGGATCCTGCTGGAAAACCAGGAGCAAGCGTGGGATGTCACTTCCCGGCTTTCCCACTGCTCCTCTCCCTCCTCCAGCCCCCAAATCCCGGCCTGGCTCCTGGTTAATCCTTTAATTTCATCTCCTGGAAGCGCTGTTATGCTTTAAAAGCTGATTGTTCGCTAAAAATCCCAGGATTTCTGGAGGTTTAGGGATGTGGGGTACACATCTCTGGCATTGTTGGGAGCTGGGACAAAAATATCCTGGATATTAATTGATATTTACTAAACACGTCATCGTTATCAGATGGGAATTAAATCCTAATTAAAGCTTCCCTGGGCTTTTCCAGCCAGGAGGATGAGGAAGGTTGGCATTGCTGCAGCAGGATGAGCAGGGAATGCCCTGGATTGGGAATTCGGGGGGTTTATCTTGATTTTGGGCACATTTATCTTCATTTTGGGCAGGTTTATCTTTTGAGCAGGTTCCTCTTGATTTTGGATAGGCTTGTCTTCATTTTGGGGAGGTTTATCTTGATTTTGGGCAGGTTTATCCTGATTTTGGGCAGGATTGATTTTGGGTAAGTTTATCTTGATTTGGGTCAGGTTTGTGTTGATTTTTAACAGGTTTATCTTGATTTTGGACAAGTTTATCTTCATTTTGGGCAGGTATGTCTTGATTTGAGCAGGTTTATCCTGATTTTGGGCAAGTTTATCCTGATTCTGAGCAGTTTTATCTTCATTTTGAGCAGGTTTGATTTTGGGCAGGTTTATCTTGATTTGGGTCAGGCTTATCCTGATTTTGGGCAGGTTTATCCTGATTTCGGTCAGGTTTATCCTGATTTTGAGCAGATTTTGGGGCTCTGAGCAAAGCTGGGAGCAGCGAGAGGCTGCAGATCCTGGTGGGAAGCGCACGCTGGAAGCTGGAGTTTCCTCCCAGCCTTTTCCTCCTCCTTCTCCATCACTTCCAGGCTTCCCCTCTCCACGTGGGAAGCTGGGGGTGGCGATCACTCGGTCAGGTGAGCCAGAGCAAATGTTTGCCCGGTGATTCATTCCCGCCGATCCAGGGATGTGCCCGCATTCCCTGGGGACAGCGAGCCTCGGGAAATGTTTCCCTTCCCCCCCACCGAGGGATCTGGGGGCTCCACGCGGGGGAAAGGCTGAGGAAAGGCCCCGGAGCAGCGCCGGGACACGGCATGGAGAGGGAAGGCTTGGACATAAAACGAGGGATGAAAGGGAAAAGGAGTCACTGCGCTGCCAGCGATGGAATTTCCCCGGATTTGTTCCGGCTTTGCGAGAGAGATCTGCGGGAAAATGTGTGGAAGGGATGTCGGCTCTGATCGTTCCCTTCCTGCGGATGAGGGGATGGCACTGGGGAGGAGAACGCCTGGAGTTCCTGTGGATCCAGTGGGTTGTGAGCTGTCTCCTCTGAAGCATGGGGGACTCCTTCCCGGTGCCACCGACCAGGGAATCATGGAGTCCTGGAATGGTTTGGGTTGGGAAGGAGCTTAAAGCCCATCCCATTCCAGGGCAGGGACACCTCCCACTGTCCCAGGCTGCTCCAAGCCCCGGCCAGCCTGGCCTTGGACACTGCCAGGGATCCAGGGGCAGCCACAGCTGCTCTGGGAATTCCATCCCAGCCCCTCCCCACCTTCCCAGCCAGGAATTCCTTCCCAATATCCATCTAAATCTCTCCTTTCCCAGCGGGAAGCCATTCCCTTTGCCCTGTCCCTCCATCCCTTGCCCCCAGTCCCCCCTCTCCTGGAGCCCCTTTAGGCCCTGGAAGGGGCTCTGAGCTCTCCCTGGATCCTTCCCTTCTCCAGGTGAACATTCCCAGCTCTCCCAGCCTGGCTCCAGAGGGGCTCCAGCCTCTGGAGCAGCTCCGGGGCCTCCTCTGGAATTGCTCCAGCAGCTCCAGGTCCTGCTGATGTTGGGATCTGGAGCTGGAGCAGCTCCACAGGTGGGGCCTCACCAGAGTGGTGACAATCCCCCGACCTCTCTGCCACCCCTGACATGGAATTTTTTGTCCCTCTCTGATTCCCGAGGCTGAGCTCATTCCCAGCCTTTCCTGGGCTGTTCCCTGCAGGGAGCCCAGGCTGCCCCTGGCTCTTGGATCCGCCTTTTCCGAAGCAAAGGGGAAATCCTGGAGAAGCTGCAGGGCTCTGTGCTGGAGTGTGGAGCTCAAGTGGCTCCTCCAGCCCTGTCCCATCCCAGAATTAATGAGGAAGGATTTTCCCAGGGGGATGGAGCAGGTACAGAGCTGCTCCTCCCTCCCCTCCGAGGGAGAAGGGCTCGTTAGAAATAATCCTGGAGTTTAAGGATGTGAGCGAGGACTTTTATGGATTTAACAGGAAGCTCCAACATCATTTTCCACTAAAGCTTGTGTCAATAAATCATTTTTTAATTATAAGCTCCAATTATCAGCTAAGCTCGGCTTAATGATCTCTGGAGTGATTCCTCCTTCAGAGGCCCGGGAAGGAACTTCTCCTCCTTCCTTTGGAGCTGCTGCTATTTTTTCCCAGCTCCTGGAAAATTCCCCCCGCCCAGTGCCCGTGTGTCGGATGGGATCCGAGTGAAATCCAAGCCTCTCCTAAATCAGGGGCTGTCCAGAGGCGCATCCAAAGGCGCATCCAAAGGCTGTGGCTCGGTTCCACCCCTGGCACAGGACACGAGCCAGGGGGTGATTTAGTGCTGCTCCGGGATCAGGTCACATTCCCGAGCGTGCCTCGGAGCAGCTCAGGAGTGCTCAGGTGCCCTGGGAGTTATTCCGGGATTCGGGACATGTGGCAGTGCCGGGGGAATCCCAGGGAGAAGGGGCTGGATGGCTCCCAGCTCCTGGCAGCTCCTTGGGATCCAGCAGATCCCTCATTTTGCCTTTCTCTTGTCTGCGCTCCAGGATCTGGAGCGGGACCCTTCCCATTCTCCAGGGAATTATCCAAGCCTGGAGAAGATGTGGAAAATCGATGGAGTTGCTTTGGTGGAGATGGAGATGGAGAAGATCCTGCAGGGCTTTTCCTGCTCCAGGAAGAGACAAATCGGAGCTGTTTGGTCACCTGGGAGGAAAAATTCCTGCTCTCCAAGCATCCAAGGGATGTATCCAACATCTGCATCCAGTGCAGGTTTCCAGTGCATGTATCCATGTGCATCCAATGCACAGAATTAATGGATGCATCCAACACGTGCATCCGATGCATGGAACAATGGATGCATCCCACCTGAGTGTCCAACACATGCATCCCACCCATGTTCCAGCATGGAATCCAAGCTCTGCATCCCACCTGGAGCACGGCCCAGTGCGGGGTCCCGCACATTTCCCCCTTGTCATCCACAGGCAGGGAATTGCTGCCCTCCTACCGTTTCCGACCTGCCTCCCACCTTTCTGTGCCCGGATTTCCTCCCTGGCTGCTCTGGAGAAGGATTTCCCATCCTTCGGCAGGGTCATGCCGAGGGTAACGGCATTCCAGCCGCTCCGGGATGGATGGGGCTGCTGGAGCAGAGCTTCCCTGCCATTTATCCTCTGGATTTCTCTCCTCTGGATTCATCCTCTCTGCTCCCGGGCAGGGAGACAGCACAGATAGATTTTCTAAATCCTTTCTTTTCCATAAAAAATATTGGATGGCAGCATTGACAGAGCCCCGGGTGTAAGAGGACAAGGAAATATTTCCAAATGGCTTCTCTGGCAGCTGGGAATTCCAGCTCCTGTCGCTTATTGACCTCTAATTGTTTCCAGTAGGAGCAGGAGACAGGAAGATCAATAGGGGTGGGAGGGAGTTAAAACCCTCCTGGTGCACTTAACTGTGGTTAGGAACCACTGGAATTCATCTTCCCGGGATTTCCAGTTGTAATTGGAACATTGGGATTGCTCTGTGCGCTGGATTCCGTGCAGAGCATTAGTTCCCTTCCCAATCCCACTCCTCACCTGGTCCTGGGGCCCGGAGCGGCCTCATGGTTCTCCAGCCGCCCTTTCCCGCTGCGTTAGAAATTCAGGAGCCCCAGATCTGCGGGGAATTTTAAAGGAGCAGGAGGATTCTGGCAGCTGGAACTCTGCGGGAAAGAAGGGATGGATAAGTCGAGTGAGGAGAGCGGCTGACACACCAAGATACGGGAGAGGATGCGGGAATGATGAGAGTGGAGGTCTGAAGAAACCCTGGAGAGGCCGGGAGAGAGGCCTGGGGATGGAGCTGGATTTTCCTGCAGGGAGGTGCTGAGGCTGGGAAGGACGGGGATGCTCTGGGTGGTTTTGGGGTGGGGACCAGGTGGCTGCCACCGAGCCGGTCCCCTGCCAGCCACCGGCGTTTCCCTGGGAATTGCGCTCCCCCGGGAGCTCCTCCGGCCGGTGGTGGTGGCGCAGGTGCCGGTGGTGCCGCGCATTCCCGACGGAAGCTCCCGGCTCCCGGCGCTGCTGTCACCGGGAATCACGGCCCAGCCCTAATCTGTCATTAGCGCGTTCAGCACTAATTGCTGGCAGGGTGCCACGCGCCTGTTTTCCCGTTTTAACAAAACATTTATGCATGGAAGATTTAATGCCAGGTATCAAGCATATCATTGTAAATTTACCACTAATTAAACCTAATTAAAATAATTAAATGGCTGCGGAGTCACAATGCAAATGAAAATCACATTTCCTCTTGTGTGCTCGCCCCTCTCCTCACTGGCCTCGCTCCGGCTTCCCGACACAAATATTTTCCCATTTGGATGCAAGAAGAGGGGATTTCATCCCAACCGTAACGCTGGGATTCGGGGGGAAGTTTTTCAGTTCCAGGGCCTCTGGAGATTTTCCTTTCTGGGGATGAAGGATGGACAATTTGACAAATCTGTTCCTCGGAGCTTTTGCATATTCATCCCTGCTCGGGTTTTTAATCAAAGCCGCTGCCAGAGCCTCTGCACCACAAATGCCTGGGCCGTGAATAATGGATGGGGTGGGATTGGGATGGGGATGGGGATGGGGATGGGGATGGGATGGGATGGGATGGGATGGGATGGGATGGGATGGGATGGGATGGGATGGGATGGGATGGTGTAAGATGGGGTGGGATGAGATGGGATGGTGGGATGGGATGGTGCAAGATGGGATGGTGGAGATGGCGGGAGATGGGATTGGGATGGGATGGGATGGGATGGGGTGGGATGGGGTTGGGATGGAGTTGGAGTTGCGAAGGAGGGAGGAAGGGAACGAGGGAATCTGAAAGGGAGGAGGGAAGGAGAAAGGCTGGCTGGGAGTAGGAGGGAGGGAAGGAGGAGCCCGGCGGGACGGTCCCCATTCCTCACGGCCGCTGTCCCCTGTGTGGTCCCAGCCCGGGCTCACAATGGGCTCAAAGCCCCTTTGTGCTCCGGCTGCGGCCGCGCTGCATTTTAGGCTCGACTCATTCAAGGCCAGCCTGGCAAAGCTCTGATTAACCTTTGCTTTCCCAGGCATGGCCTCATTCTCCCTCTCGGCGGGGTCCCGGCACCCTCGGCCCGCTGGGAAGGGCCTGGGAACGGCCGGGAAGGGCTGGGAAGGGGTTTGGGTCCCAGCAGACTGGCGCTATCGCTGTGCCTTCTAATCCCGAATGAAGTCCCCATAGCTCCTGGGCAGGACACCGGGATGGGATCCGGGCACGCCCCGCTCCAGCAGGACTGGGATCTCCCGGGATACAGCGTGGAAGGAAGCACCACGCTTCTAACCCTTCTCTTGCCTTGGGCCGCCAAGGAAAAGCAAGGGAGGGGACAGGTGGGACAGAGCTGGGGTTTGGGGACAGGCACGAACCTGCGCTCCATGGACACCCCAAGTGTGGGATTTCTTCCCCGTGCCCTCTGGGATCGCGGGAACATCCAAAGGGCTGCTGCCCCTTCCTCTCCTTCTGCTCCGTGGGCCCGAGCTGACGGGACATTGCTCCTTTTTTATCCCAGGGACGAACGTCATCCTCCCGCCATGGCGTCATCATCATCCTCCCACCATGCCATCAGCAGCGTCATCATCGTCATCATCATCATCCCACCATGATGTCATCATCGTCATTGTCATTGTCATCATTGTCATCATCATCGTCATCATCATCATCATCCTGCTGTGACATTATCATCATCATCGTCATCATCATCCCACCATGACATCATCATCATCATCATCATCATCATCATCGTCATCATTGTAATCATCGTCATCATCATCCTCCTCCCACCATGACATCATCATCCTGCTGACATCATCTTCTCACCATGACATCACCCTACACCGCAACATCATCCTCCCGCCATGACATCATCACCCTCTGCCATGACATCGCCCTTGGTTTCCCATCCCCCAGTTTCTGGGAATCACATCCTTCCCGCGCAGCACCACCCCAGGAGGCCCTGCCCAGGTGTGCCCAGGTGTGTGCCCAGCTGTGCCCAGCTGTGCCCCCCGCCCCCTCTGTGTCCCCGTGCCCCACCTGCAGCTCCAGCTTCTCCCCCTGGATCAAACACTGGCTTTTCCACGGATTACCCTTTTTTTCCGGGAATTGAACCCTTTTGCATTCCCGAATCCTTGGGCAAACAGAGCCGTTTGTCTCCGTGTTTGCTCATTTCATCCCAAATATTTGCCTGCCAAGCGAACGCCGTCTCCCGGGATGTGCTATTAATGGGATAATTAGGCAGCCGCTAATGAAAAGGATTCCTGGGAATTGTGGCAGGATTTGTTTTGGCATTTGGAGGCTGGAGTGCTCCAATCTACCTGAGAGTTAATTAGTTAATTAGTGCTGCTGGAACACACCTGGAAAAATAGGGCAGCTAACGAACCCTCCGGGTTATTTTTCAGGAGCCTGTGGAATGCGTTTTTCCATGGGATATTTGGGAAGAAAACAAAATCTTCCTTCCACTCCCCACAGGCTGGGGGGGGATGGAATCATCAGGAACGGGTCAAATCCCGGTGATTTGGGGTGTCCTGATCCTTTTGGGGTTCCTCTGGTGTTGCTTCGGGGGTTAGGCGGAGAGCAGTGGGAACGGCCGTGGATTTTCCGGATCTTTCCCGGTTATGTAACCCCGGCCTGGCTCCCGCGGCGCCCTGGGTGCCGCTGCTGGTGACAAACCCGCGTGGGGCTGGCCCACGACGATTAATTAGGAAATTACATTTATATAACCCCTAATCCCCGTTTGGGCCTCGCCGGGGCAGCGCAGGGCTCGGGAATTACATCCCAGATTAGCTCTGAGCCCGAGAAAACCCCGGGCTGCAATTACTGCGCGGGCCCAGATCGGCAAATTGGACCAATCTGGGGGAAAACGGCCAAAATTCAGCTTTTTGGGGTTTTATTTCCCTTAATTCCCTCCTTGCACGGGGCCTCTGAGGGGCGAGAGCTCCGCGCAGCCGGAGCCGATTCTGGCTGAACGTGGCCTTCGGTTTTCCCAACAAAATTGCTTTTATCCTTCCCAACATGTGTTCCCAAGGATTATAGGGCTGTAATCCCACACGGCTCAGTCAGGGGGGGGCTTTGGGAGAGTGCCGGGAATGGCGGCTCCGGAATTCCACCCCCCTGGCTGGGGCGGGATTGGGAATCCTGCTTATTGAATTAGAAAGAACCTTAAGGGATAAAGGATCGGGAAGGAGGGATTGGAATGCTTGGGGGGATTTGGGGGAGCCAGGCGATCACAACAAATCATTTTTAGTGTTTTCGGGGATTTGGGGTTTTGTTTTTGGAGGGTTGATTGGAAAATAGGCCGTGGCTCCAGATTGACCCAGATCCCATCGTTATAAAGGACATGTTTTCCCTGGAATTATAGGGAAAAACTCGGGAGGAAGCCTCGAGGTGTTGGGAATGCTCCATGAAGGGACAAAGAGCCCTGTGTGGGTTCCCTGCTCCGAGGGAATTTTGGGATAAATCCGTCCTGGGAGGCACGAGCGTATCCTTTGGAATGTCCATCAGGAGGGGGTGAAATTCCTAATAAGATTTGGGATAGGCTGGAAAGCAAGGAAAAGACTCAAATCCTATAAACTCCCTCTGCTCCAGGAAGTTTGGGATGATCCAGCGGGGCTGGAGCTGCACCTTCCTCATCCTTCCCAGTGATGGGATCTGGCAGGAGCGGGATTAATTCCAGATCTGGGATTTGCCAGAGTGGGGAATTGCAGATCCTAAGGATCCCATTGTCTGGAATAACTTCTGCTGTCCTGGGATAACTTCTGCTGTTCCGGGATAATTCCTGCTGTCCCAGGATAATTCCAGCTGTCCCGGGATAATTCCCACTGTCCCGCTTGCTAAGAGGATCGTGCGGATTAAATGAAATCGTGAGACACGCTCTGCAAATTCCAGCCCAAATCTGATTTTCCCCTGGGAATTGGGGTTAAAACATTGGGAATGGGAAACTTCTCCCTTGGCTGCTCCAGAGGGGGCATTCCCAAAGGTGCCATGTGGGATTGGCTCTGGATTCCTGGCTGCTTCCTTGGTGTTTTCATTCCCGGCGTTCCAAAATAAGCCCCAAATACCCCTTGGCTGCTCTGGATCCTGGAGGCCTTCGTGCCGTGTCCTGGATCCTGTTGTTGGGATAATTTTCCTGCAGCATCATGGATCCAACCTGGAATGTCGTTGTACAGCTGGAAAACCTCCTCCCTTTCCCTGGGATCTGCCGGGGCTGCTTTCCACCTTCTCTTCTGCTCCGTGGGATATTGGGAAGGGATATCCCAACCCCTTCAGCGTCTGTCCCCGCCTCCAGAGCCTCTGGATCACCGGGAGCAGCCCCTGGATGCGGGAGCAGGATGGGAGCAACGGATCCAGCAGCAGGATTTGCTCCAGGTGTTTTCCCTCAGCTTTCCCTTGCATTTCCAGGAATGGATCAAACCCCAGATAAAACCGGAAGGTGATGCCAGCTCCCACTTCTGCCTCTGGAAAACAATTCCAGCCAGGGAGCGCAGCTGGGAATCTGGGATGGGGAGGGAGGGATCCCGGCCACCTCCAGGGGGGAATCCTGCACATTCCCCCCATGGAATTCCCCAAAAGGCATCACAGGGGGATCCAGGGCCTGGTGCCAGGGGGGAAGAGCTCCATCCATGGAAGTTTTGGGCTGGAGTTGAATTCCTGGTGCTGAGCTGCTGGCCCCGCATCCCTTCCCAAACTCCCAGGACCGCTGTTTTTCCGGAGAGTTCATGGAGAGGCCGGATTCGCCCCCATTTCCCGGTTTTGGGAAGGGTTTCCAAGTCAGCCAAGGAGTTGTGCTTTGATCCCACAAGTGCAGAGGCTCCAGGAATGGAAAACAAATGGAAGCAGGCTGGGAATGTTTAAAGGGAAACACTCTGGGCACGGGAGCCACGAGTACAGCCAGGCCTGTCCCGCGGTGCTCAGAGCAATTTTGGGATATCAGACACCATTCCCTGATCCCGCCAAACCCCTCACAGGGAGACGGGGTTGGATTTTGTGGTTGGTTTTGCCCTGCCAGGACCCGAATCCTTTCAAATTCTTCTTAAAATGTGGGTGATTGGAATCTGCCCATGGATGCAGCTCCACAGGGACACCTCCCGCTATCCCAGGCTGCTCCAGCCTGGCCTTGGACATTTCCAGGGATCCAGGGGCAGCCACAGCTCCTCTGGGAATTCTATCCCAGCCCCTCCCACCCTCCCAGGGAAGGATTCCATCCCAAAATCCCAGCTATCCCTGTCCTCCGGGAAGGTGGGAATAAACCCCTGGGAGCCTCCCCATACACAGAGCAACGCCGGGCCCAGAATTCCCTTTGATCTCCAGGATTTTCCCCTCCATCCCTGGAAAAATGCCTTTTTGTGACCCCACATCCCGCAGCAGTGACGACGTTTCCGAGCTCTGGCTTTCCCCCCTGCCAAACAGAGTAAGGAGATTATCCCGCTGCAAATCCGATGGAAAAGATTCCCTTCAAAGTCACTGATAGAGCTCAATAAATAACGAGCTCCAGGGCTGCTTCCCGGAGATATCGGGCCATAAAAAACGTTTAAATGTTGTTATTTAAAGTTTAAAAGCCCCCAAAACAGCGCTGCCAGCAAACCCTGGGCTTTCCCTCAGTTTTGGGGCAGACCCAAAATGATGGGTCCGGGTCTATCCCCCTCCTCTTGAGGGTGGGCAAAAAATAAACGTGATTTAGGGAGCCCATGGGGGCGTTTGGGGGAGAGGGAGAATGAGGAAGAAGGAGAAGGAGAAGGAGAAGGAGAAGGAGAAGGAGAAGGAGAAGGAGAAGGAGGAGGAGGAGGAGGAGGAGGAGGAGGAAGAGGAAGAGGAAGAGGAAGAGGAAGAGGAAGAGGAGGAGGAGGAGTGACAAGGAGGAAGAAGAGGAGGAGGAGAAGGAGGATGAGTGACAAGGGCCCAGGGCACTCAGCAGAATTTGGGATCAGCCCTGGCCGGAGCAGGAATCTCCGCTCGGAGGCCGGCAGAGGCCACAGGGACACTGCGGGCGCGGGGCCACCCAGCTCAGGGCTGGCTGCCCGGATAATCGATGCCCTCCCTCCTTCCGACGCGCAGGAAATGGGGCTCTGGGGCGCCTTTCCCCTTTGTTTTTGCTGTTCCTGTCCCGGGCGGCCGCAGCTCCATTGGAAGCCCGGGGGATTTATGGCCTCTCCAGTTTTATTGTTGATCCAGATCTTTATCTGCCCCGGGCTCATAACTGACATTTAAATTACACTGCAAACAATGAATCAATATTTATGGATTCGCTCGCCAATACGAGTTGTCCCGGGATTCTGGCTCCCGGCAAACGGGACAATGAGGTCAAGGTCAAGGCTTTGTCTAATGAGGGATCGGCACAGACAGGAGCTACCAGCCGGGTATTGACTTCCTAATAGGAATGCATTTATGGCCGGCATTTAGCCCACGGATTGAGCTCCCGCCTCGTTGTCCCGTTCCTGCCATTTTCCCGCTGATAATTGGGGATAATTTCAAGACCCGAGCCCAGAGTGGTTCCCCCTGCCTGGAAAAACCCAGGAGAAACACCCAGCTCCTCACAGCCCCCTGGTTTTCCAGCCCTGGTTTTCCATGGGGAAAGGCCCCGAGCTCCTTGGAAGGGGATCAGCCCTTGGGAAATTCATCCTGGACTCTGAGAATCCAGAGGAGCTGGGATCAATCCTGCACTCCTTAAAAACTTCCTGTGTTAAAGCCAGGATCACCCCTGCACCCCTTAAACCCTTCCTGCTTGGATTTGGGATCATCCCTGCACCCCTTAAACCCTCTCTGAGCTGGATTTGGGATCATCCCTGCACCCCTTAAACCCTTCCTGACTTTCAGCTTCCAATGGGACCTTGCTCCCTTTTCCTTCCTGGAATCAGGAGTCAAGCTGGCCAAAAAACCCCATGGATTTTTAAATTATTATTATTATTATTTCTTTTTTAGGGATTTTCCGGCCCTGTTCCTGCGTAATTCCAGCAGCAGCCGTGTGGATGTGGCACTTGGGGACGTGCCCCTGTGGTGGCCCTGACAGTGCTGGGGGAACGGTTGGAATCGAGGATCTCAGAGGGCTTTTCCAGCCCAAATAATTCCCCAATTCCGTGACTTCAACGATTCTTTATAGCGTCAGGTCCCTGCTGCTCGCTGCCTGTCACAATTCCCACCGCAGCCTGTCCCTTGTCCCCTCTCATCCCTGGTGGATGTGGGGGGACGAACCTGCACCAGGAGAGGAATTCCCAGGGATTTCACTCCGGGCAGAGCCACGGGCAGTGCTCCTCTGGGATTTAGTCCCTGCCGAGCTGCACCCCGAGCGGGAAATGGGGGGAAAGGGGGGGATTTGGGGTTGGTTTGGGGTTTTTTTTTGGCGCTGTTTTTGAAGCCGAGTTTATCCCCCTCGTTAAAACCCAGCCGAAAACTCGCAGCAGGGCTGAACGAGTCCCGTCCTCCCGGCCGCGTTTATTTACATTACAATAATCCCGAGCCTGCGAATTGTGTCAATTATTCTTTCCTCGGGGCGAGCCGAGCGTTCTTTGTTCCTCGCTGGTTTACAAAAGTGAAATATAGGTGAGGTTTCGGACCTTTTAATCCCCCGATGTAATTACTGCTCCCCGCAGACTCGGCCGCGTTTCGGCGGCGCTGCCGGGCCCAGATTAGACACACAAAGTCCCTGCTCTCCATCAAAGGCTTCCTTATCTGCCCGAGACAGCCAAACAACAAACGAGCCCCAAATCTCGCCGGCCCCGCTGTTTATTTGACCAGGCCCGAAATAAATAAACCGGCCGCAGCCAAACAGGCGCTTTCCCTGAGAACGGGGGCTCGGCAGGCGCCTGGGTGGGAATTTCCAGGAGCGTGAAGAGGGCCCGGGACTACAGTGGGGCTTTTGAAGTGCTTTTTCCACGTTTTAGGAGCCCCAAATGAGGATGAAACTAAAATGACACGAAGAAATAATCCCCCATTCAGCCCTGAAAGGATTATTCTAATTACTTTGATTATTAAAGATCAGACAGATTTTTTTTCCCCTTCTTCTTCTCCTTCTTCTTCTATTTTTTTTTCCCCTCTGCCAGCACAAGTAAACCAAGCCCGAAATCCAAATCCTCGCTGGGAACTGAGGAACGTCTTAAGTAAACAGCGGGAACAAACGGGCTGTGTGAGGATCCGCAGGGTCCGGCAGCCGGCGCGGGGGGGCCCCTTTGTGCCGGCCTCAATGGGGGCTAAACGCCCCCCGCGCCCCGGCCCGGCCCGAGCGAGGGGCCGCGTCTCGCCCCTTTCACATGCAAATGCGGGGGGCTCGCCTTTATCCGCGCTCCGAGCTGCCGGAGTCAAGCTGCGCCCGCCTGAATGAACCGGGAATTTATGCTTTAGTGGGATCGGGGTGGGTTTTTTCCCCGCTGCCTGCGCCGGGAGGGGCCGCGCAGATGGTGCCGCCGACCCCCTCTTTATCAGCCGCGATTCGTTTAAGGAGTCTGTTTGTTTCTGCTGATGAGGGCTGTTAATTTGCACAGCGGTCTCATTAGGCCTAAACCACCAATTAATTTCTTTTGTTCTCATTAAACGGCTGATTCCGAAACATTTCGGCAGCCACAATGGATGGCTCCGAGCCGCAGCCCCGGCATCCTCCCCGCCAGTCCTGGCAGCGTTCCTGGAGCCCCGGCAGCCGGCCCAGCAGCCCCGGCGTCCTCCGCAGCACCCTGGCACCGGCCCCAGCAGCCCCGGATCTTCCCTGGCTGCCTCAGCATCCTCCCCAGATCTTCCTGGGTACCTCGGCATCCACCCCAGACCTTCCCTGGGTACCCTAGCATCCTCCCTAGGCACCCCAGACCTTCCCTGGGTACCTCAGCATCCTCCCCAGGCACCCCAGATCTTCCCCGGGTACCTCAGCATCCTCTCCCACCATCACAGCATCTTCCCTGGCTACTTCACATCCTCATCAGCAGCCCCCAGCATCTTCTCCAGGTAGCCCAGCACCCTCCTGACAGCCCTGGCACCTTCCCCTGGCGTCGTTTCCAGCCCTGCCATCCTCCCCTGGAGCCCCGGCACCTTCCCCGGGTACCTTGGCATCTTTCCCAGGTATCCCAGCATCTTCCCCAGCAGCCCCAGCATCCTCCCAACAGCTCTGGCATCTTCCCCAGCAGCTTCCCTGGCAATCCTGGCACCCTCCCCGGCCACCCCAGCTTCCCCCGGCCTCGATGGGTGCCACTCCCACCCCCCGGCTGCCCTCCCAGCCTGATCCGTGCCTGGAAATCCGGGCATCAAACGCATCCATCCTGCGCACAGCTGCCGCACCGAGCTGGAAAAGGAGGATCCCTGGATCCTGGAGCACGGGGATGAGCTTGCCAGGCAAGCCCCGAGCTCTCCCCTTCAAGTCAAAAATAAGATTTGGGGGTTTTTTGCTCTCTGCTCCACTCTTTTCCCGCTCAGGGGCCGGCAGGAGCCGGTGCCTCGCGTTTTCCAGCCTGGCCACGCCATTCGCAGCCGCTTTGAAGAGTCCTCGGCTGTCCCTGAGCGATTTAATGCCCCAAAGTGTCGCCTTTTGTCCGGGAATGCCGCTGGGGCGAGCACTTAGCCCCGCTTGACATTCCTGCGGCTCCGCCGGGCTTTGGGAATTAAACATCCGAGGGGAGGCTCCGGACCGGGCTCGTCCTGGACCGAAAAATTCCCAATCCAAGCCCCATCAGTCGGGATAACCTTTCTGCCGTGGCCTCACACCAGAATCCGCTGCAATCCCAGCCCTTCCCTGCCCGTGGATCGGGATGAGCTTTAAGGTCCCTCCCAACCCAAGCCATCCCAGGATTCTGTGACAAGCAATAAATCCAAGCCCTGTCCATGGAGCCTGGAATCCTCTGGGAACGCTCCCAGGGACTCCCAGCTCCCTCCCAAAGCCAGTGCAGGCAGCGCAGCGAGCGAGGGGTCCCTGCCCGTCCTCCCAGCGCTGCTTGGAAGCGGGAATTGCTGGAACAGGTTGGGATAACCTTCATTTGTCTTCATTAGGGCAGGAAAACCGGGAAGGAGCCGCAGTGTGGCCCTACAAGGGGCCCTTTCCAAGGATCACTGGGCCTTTCTGCCAGGGAATGGAGACAAATGGGAAGTGCTCCGAGATGGGGACAGCTCTGCCCCTGCTCCCTGTCCATGGGAATCCCACCTTGTCCATGGAAAACCCTCCTTATCCATGGAAATCCCTCCCTGTCCAGGACCTGGGGGGCGTGCAGATGGCAGCGCCCTGCCGGGGTCCCCTGGGCACGGATCTGTCCCCAGCAGCTCCTCCCCGAGGTGGAGACCCTGGAAATGGGGACCTGGGGGATCCTTGGGAGCAGGCAGGGATCTGGGAAATGTGGATTTGGGGGACACACACAGGGATCTGGGAAATGGGGATTTGGAGATGTTTGGGAGCAGGCAGGGATCTGGGAAATGTGGATTTGGGGATGTTTGGGGGTGGGGACAGGCAGGGATCTGGGAAATGGGGATTTGGGGGTCACTGGATACAGGCACACAGGGATCTGGGAAATGGGGATTTGGGGGTCACTGGATACAGGCACACAGGGATCTGGGAAATGAGGATTTGGGGGTCACTGGATACAGGCACACAGGGATCTGGGAAATGGGGATTTGGGGATGTTTGGGAGCAGGGACAGGCAGGGAGTGGCTCATCCCAGCCTGGAGCTGCTCTGCCCCCAGCCCCCGTGTCCCCGTGTGTGTCCCCAAACCCGGGCTAGCTGTGGGATCGTGGGGGCAGGGGGGCTCCTGGACACCCAGGGATATTCCCTGTCCCCCTGATGAGGAATGGGAATGCTGCTGCCCCCAGCTCCCAATGCACTGCTGGGGAGATCCTTGGATTCCGAGTGTCGGGCAGGTTCCAGAAGTGTCCCTGGGGATTCACTGGTGTTTTCTAAACTCTGTGAAAAATTTATAGTCAGGACAGAAAGGAGAAAGGGGGAAGGGAAAAAAAAAAACCCACCCGGGCCGTTCTCAGCTGAGCCTCTCCATAAATTACCGGGATTTGCTTCCCAGGGTGGTCCGGGAGTGCGTGCCAGGCCCGCCTGTGTTCCAAGGGGGAGGATCCCGAGGTGAAGTGTTGGGAAAGGGGAGGGGAAAGCTGCTTATTTAAGGAAGGGCTGGAGAAAGCCAGGAGGGGTCCCTGTGCCTGCCGGGCCTCCGGGCAGCTCCAGGCTCGGGAATTCCAGGCTGGGATGCGGTTAATCCCGGTGCCCTCCGTTCGCAGGGAGAGCTGGGCAATGCTCGGAGGAATTTTTGAGCTGGTTGTGGGGATTGTGGGGAGTCAGCCAAGGGGATGGAGCTGGAGAGGGATCCACGGACAGACCGGCAGAGCAGCACCGGGACCGGGCCACTCCAAGCCCTGGCTTTGGACATTCCAGAGATCCAGGGGCAGCCACAGCTTCTCTGGGAATTCCAGCCCAGCCCCTCCCAGGGAACAATTCCTCCCCAATATCCCATCTATCCCTGCCCTCTGGCAGTGGGAAGCCATTCCCTGTGTCCTGCCCCTCCATCCCTCGTCCCCAGTCCCTCTCCAGCTCTCCCGGAGCCCCTTTAGGCCCTGGCAGGGGCTCTGAGCTCTCCCTGGAGTTTATCCCGGGAGGAGCTGGGCTGGGTGGGAGCCCAGCATGGGAACCCTGGCATTGCCCAGATGTTGCTCCCACAGATGTTTTGGGCTCTCTTTCCAGGAAATTCCCTATTTTCGGACCCCTTTTGCTCCTGTGGAAGAGCTGAGGGCAGTGGTGGCTTCCTGCTGTGTCCAGTGGCGATCCAGAGGGCACAGCCAGTGCCAGGGGTGCTGTGCCAGGAGATCCAGGCTGTGCCATGGAATCCTGGCTGATCCAAACCATTCCCTGCCCTGCAGGTCAGGCAGGGGCTCCCAAACCTGTGCCTGGAGCAGGAGCATCCCATGGGCACAGCTCCGTCCTCATGGGCTCGTCCCTGCTGTGCCTTTTCCCCTCTCCATCCATTCCCAACGCCCAGCCGTGGGAGAAGGGATGTGCTGGGACCTGAGCGGCACCGTGGGAGGCTGTCCCAGGCCATCACCTTCTCCCATCCCTCTTGTCCAGAGGGGGATTCAAGGGAGCCGAGGGATTCAAGGGATCCGAGCTGGTTTTCCCAAAAAGAAGGGGCTGAGCACAGGAGAGGCACCCGACACTGGCCACGATCCCACAGGAAGGGCAGTGCCACCAGGAGCAGCTCCCTGTCCCCACCCCGAGGTGCCTGAGACGGAGCCACCGCCATCCAGGAGCACCCGGAGCACTGCAGGGATCCCAGGGAGGAGCATTCCCAGGGGGTGCCGCGTTTATCCCCAGGGAAGGCGTCAGGCCTCGAGTCCGGAGCTCCAAATCCTGCCCGGGGAGCATTAATGGATTACCGCAATCCACGGCATGTCCTGGTTACACAACAAAAATTGGGATAATATCGCGGCTCCCGGTGGCAGAGCAGGGTGGAGCGGCTCCAGCACCGCCTCGAGAGCGGCCTGGCTGCCACAGGGCACTTCCAGCTGTCAGGAATGCGCCTGGATACCTGGGGAAGAGCTCCTGGATTCCCGGGGAGGGGAAATCTTCCCCAAATCCCAGCCCTGCGCTGTCTGTGCATGATCCCGGTTCCGCCGGGAATGCTGTGCCCGGAGTCCTGCCGGAGGCAAAGCCGTGCGGAAGGCATTGGGAGGGCCGGAGCCATCAGCAGGTCGGGTTTAGCCCGTCTGGGGTTTTAATGAGGCATTAATTAAGCCCCCGCAGGTGCTGTGGGACCACCCCAGGAAATCCAAATTATCCGTCAGCCCGCGTTCTCCTCCTTCAGCATTCCAGGTGTGCCCAGAGCCCATGGAGGAGCTCCTGGGGTGGCACGAGGTGCTGCCCGCGCTGCCCCCATCCCACTGTGTCCATCCCTGTCCCCATCCCCGGCCCGTGTCCAGCTTTGGTGAGGTTTGTGTGGGATTCCCGACAGCGAGAGGACCCGGAGCTGCTGGAGCAATTCCAGAGGAGGCCTCGGAGCTGCTCCAAGGGCTGGAGCCCCTCTGGAGCCAGGCTGGGAGAGCTGGGAATGTTCACCTGGAGAAGGGAAGGCTCCAGGGAGAGCTCAGAGCCCCTTCCAGTGCCTAAAGGGGCTCCAGGAGAGGTGGGGAGGGACAGGGATGGAGGGGCTGGATGCTGGGCTGGGATGCTCCGTTCCCTGCCAGCTCCCAAGGGAAGCTCTGCCCTTCCACCCTCCATCCGCTGCATTCCCAGCCTCCCCAAACCAATGGATCCACTGATCCCTTCAGTCCCAGCCCTTTGCTGCCAGTCAGGAATATTCCGTGTCCATCCCTGCACATCCAAGGGGAAGCGGAGGGGACACGGTGCCAGCGATGTGCCAGCGATGTGCCACCGCCCCTGCCACCAGCACCTTGAGTGAGGAGCGCTCTGGGTGCTCTCCCAGCCTGAAAATGCCCACAAAGTTTTATGAAAGCACAAAAATCTCCAAAATCCCATTAAAGCCCATCTGCCCCCGCAGCACTTTAATGCTGTTTTTAATCTTTTCTGATTAACACAAAACTGGGATAAACCCAGCCCTGACTGCCTGGGAGCACCCCACAAACCCGGGGACACCCCAGGGGCTCAGCCCTGGCACAAACCCAGCCCTGACCGCCTGGGAGCACCCCACAAACCTGGGGACACCTGGAGCTCAGCCCTGGGAGCACCCCACAAACCTGGGGACACCCCAGGGGCTCAGCCCTGGCACAAACCCAGCCCTGACCGCCTGGGAGCACCCCACAAACCTGGGGACACCCTGAGGGCTCAGCCCTGGGAGCACCCCACAAACCTGGGGACACCTGGAGCTCAGCCCTGGAACACCCCACAAACCTGGGGACACTCGGGGCTCAGTCCCACGGGGTGACGCAGGCACACACAGCCCTGGGGCTGGATTGTCCAGGCAGGGCCAAGCTCAGCCAGATTCCTGCGGGCTCTGGTGCTCCTCGGCTTTCCCGAGGATAACAAGGCGCCTGTGTGCTCCCAATTTTTGTTTGGGGCTGGAGCTGGCTCCGGAGGGAAGTGTTGTGTGAGGGTGTTGTGGAAAAGCCTTGGCTCCATCTGGGAGCTGTCAGGAAAAGGCTGAGCTCAATCACACGTTGTTATGAATAGCAGCGTTTCAGCCTTTAAAACCTTCGCTTTTTTTCCTTCTCTTTTTATTTTTTTCCCTCTTTTTTTTCCCCTCTTTTTTCAATTTCTTTTTTCCTCCCCTCCAAGGTAAATTCCAGCCGGGATCAACACTCCCCAGGAATTCCCCTGGAGGAAGTTGGCTGTTCACCAATTCATCTTGTAATAAAAAAAAAGTAATAATAATAATAAAAAAAATTCATTATTCCTGTTGAGCCGAGATGAAACAATTCTCTGGAATTAACGAGGCTCATTTTGGCCAGCCAAGGTTTTGCTCCAATGAAAGTTTTTATTGTTACCCAGAAAAGCCAAAAAACCCCCAAAAAACCCCAGGGGAGATGGGGGGGTGATAACGGGGCTGCATTTGGGGCTCTCTCTGGGCTGTCCAAGAGGTGCCCCCCAAACCCATCCCGGTCATCCCAGCATTCCCAAATCCTGGATGGGCAGCGCCACGGGGCTTTTCCCAGGCGGAAATCAGGGATGCTCCAGGCTCAGCAGCGTGAGGGGTGGCTCGTCCCACACTGGTGGGGGCAGAGTTGGGGATTTAAGGCAAATCCAGCCCCCCCGAGCAGGTCTGGCCATGGGACAAGAGCCTGGAATGTCAGGGGCTGGTGGGGCCAGCCCTGGGGACAGGAGTGGGACTGACAGGGACAGGAATCCAGGGAAAAGGAGGATTTTCGGTAGGTGGATCATGGAGTCCTGGAATGGTTTGGGTTGGAAGGGACATGAAGCGACATCCAGGCCTAGGGCAGGGACACCTCCCACTGTCCCAGGCTGCTCCAAGCCCCGTCCAGCCTGGCCTTGGACACTTCCAGGGATCCAGGGGCAGCCACAGCTTCTCTGGGCACCCTGTGCCAGGGCCTCACCCCCTCACAGGGAACAATTCCTTCCCAATATCCCATCTATCCCTGCCCTCTGGCAGTGGGAAGCCATTCCGTGTCCCGTCCCTCCATCCCTTGTCCCAGGCCCCAGTGCCACCAGCCCCTCCTGCCACGGCCTGTGCCAGCCCCAGGACAGGTTTTTCCAGCACAGAGCTCCGCAGGATTCTCGCTGCTGGGCTGTTTTGCTTTCCGCCTTGGCTCCGCTCGTCGCTGGTTTGTTTTGTTTTTTTTTCCAGCGGGGATTAAGCCAGATGAGTTTTTACCCATTCCTGCCGCTTTCTAGCGGGATCCAGGGAAGCACCAGCACCGGGAAGAGCGCGATGAGCATCCGAAGGCAGCCGCGGGTTCGTGCGAGCCTCGGGAAGCGCTGCCACCCTCGGAGCAGCGAACAAAGCGCGAGCAGGGGCCGCCCTTCAGCACCGGAGCCTCCCCGCGCACAATGGCCCGGCACAATCACTCATTATAACTCAATTACTGTAATTAAAACGGGTGCGAGGCAGAGGCAGAGCCGCCGAAGGGAGCGGTGCCAGCAGAATTCGCACTCGGCGGCAGCAGCCAGCGACGGCAGCAGCTGAGGGTGTCCCCGAGCGCCGCCGCCATCTGCTCCCAGCCCGGGGGTGGCACCCTGGCAGCGCGCGGCTGCGCCGGGAAGGGCTGGGATGGGCTGGGAAGAGCTGGGATGGGGCTGGGAAGGGCTGGGAAGGGGCCGGGAAAGGCTGGGAAGGGCTGGGAAGAGGCTGGGAAGGGCTGGGATGGGCTGGGAAGAGCTGGGATGCGGCTGGGAAGGGCTGGGATGGGCTGGGAAGAGCTGGGATGCGGCTGGGAAGGGCTGGGATAAGGTTGGGAAGGACTGGGAAGGGGCTGGGATAGGGTCGGGAAGGGCTGGGATGGGGCTGGGAAGGACTGGGAAGGGCTGAGAAGGGCTGGGATAGGGTTGGGAAGGACTGGGAAGGGGCTAGGAAGGGCTGGGATAGGGTTGGGAAGGGCTGGGAAAGGGCTGGGAATGCCCCGCGGTGGGTGGGTGATGCTCTGTGAACCCCGAAGGGTGAAGTCCTCCACGGGATAACAGAGCCCGGGATAACCGGGGGAAGGGGGATCCCGTTATGCCGGAATCCATGGTGGGCAGGGGTATCCCATTATCCCGGATTCCGTGGTGGGCAGATGCCATGGGTGTGCCTGGGGCACAGCTGGATGGGCTCTGCTTTGTTCCTGGGGTGGGCACGGCTCAGCCTGGCACGGGACACACAGCAGGGGATGGGATGGGAATGGGAATGGGATGGGGATGGGGATGGGGATGGGATGGGACACAGCAGGGCATGGCCCAGCACGGCTCTGCCGCCCCTGCCCCTTTCCCAGTGCCCCCCTTCAGGGACAGAGACCCAGCGTGGGAAAAGCAATTCTGATGCTCCAGGACCAAATCCCTGCCTGCTCCGTGGGAGCCCTCCCGTGCAGGAATTCCACGCTCACGGAAGGAAAGCACAGACAAAAAGTGGGCATTGGCACAGACAGTGCCACCTTCACATCCTCAGGCTCTTGGGGGAATCAATTCCCGCTCGGTTTTCCAGCCGTTTCCAGCTCTGCCTTCCCGCCCTGGCAGCGTGGGCCAAGCCTGGCCTGACAGCACCTTTAAAAAGCCCTCATGAATTTGTCATTTAAAAATCCAGCGTGGGGGGTGGGAATAACTGAATTACAGAATCTGGGAGCTGGCTGACAGCACAAACGGGAACGGGAGAGCCCAACGCCCCCTCCCAGCACTTGGAAAAGCCGGAGCCCAACCCCACGGACTGCCAAGGGCTGCAGTTTCCTGGGAAGGGTTGGAAGCGCGGCCGGAGCCGCTCAGGTGCCGGAGGGGCGGCGCGGGGGGTCCTGGGGGTCCCTTCCCCTGGCCGGGCTCTCCCAATCTCCCAACAAAGGATTCCTTGCAATTCCGATCCTCTAATGGACCCCGCGGCAGCCCTGGCCGCGTCCAGCCCCCAGCCCGAGGGAAAGGCACTCCCGAGCACTCCTCCGCTGCCCATTATCGGGAAGCTGAGCGGGCAGAGCGCCGCTCCTGCCTTCCATCGCTCCCTGGCAGCAGGTCCTGTCAGCTCCGATCCATCACGGGAGCCCCCGCAGGACCCTGCAGCTGTCCTGGCTCACGGCAGGGCTTTGTCTCCAGCAGGGTGCCGGGCCGGCAGCTCGGGAATGCCGGGAATCGCATCGTGGGGCTCGGGAGCCGCCTGATCCCGGTCTCGAGGCACCCCGCAGGCACGGTGCCCCGATCCCAGCCCTCTCCCTGCATCCCCAAATCCTGGCAGGAGCAGAACCAAAGCTGCTGGGTGCTGCCTTGGGGCTGGGAAAGGGAGGGATGGGGAAGAGGCCGAGGGCTGGGAACTCCTCCCATCCATCCTGGGCTCCGTCCCGCTCCAGCCTCACCCCCCAGCTCGGGGGTCCCTGTCACGGGTGTCCTGTGCCCCCCAACCCTCCCCTGCTCCTGCCTTTCCCCCCACCTCCGTGAAATTGCATGGACCAGAGGGTTCAGAGACACTTTGGTTGCAGTTGAGCTTCAGTACATTGACTTTTTATTCTTTTTTTTTCTCTTTTTGGCCCTTTTTTACAAAAACCAGTGGTAGTTATTAACAGCTGTACAGATTCTGCTACATACTTTGGTGTGAAGTCGAGAGCCTGGCTCCGGGAGCTCCGCCAGCTCCGCAACATGCAATTCCTGCATCCAGCCCTGCCATTCGGGGAGGAGAGCGAAGCAGCCCAGCTGCAGCCCTGGGGGACACGAGCTGGGGGTGACCCCGCTGCAGGGGGTGACCCCAGGGACAGGGCAGAGCCCCCCAGCCCTTCCCAACACAGCCCCAGCCACGCAGAGCGGGATGCTCCGAAGCCACGGAGCTGGGAATGCCGTGCCCAGGGTCAGGGGGCAGAAAGGGGCAGAGCTGCCCCCACAGATCCCAAGAACAACCCCAAAACACCCCTGGGACATCCCTAGACCCCTCCAAGGCTCTGCTGGCCCCAGGGCTGGGGCAGAGCCGTCAGTCTGAGCCAAACCACCCTAAAATGCCTTTCCCTAAAAGCAGCTTTAGAGAACTCGGCTTTTCCTTCCTGGGACCATCAATGCCCCAAACTGATCCCACCCTCCCACAGAGCCACCCTGGGCCTGGAACATTCCCTCATTTCAGCTCCGAACCCTCTCGTTTTGATGGGAAAACCAGGAGTTCCCAGGAGATCTCTCCTCCTTCCCAGCCCAGCTCCTCTCTCCACCCCGGGAGCAGCCGGAGGGATGGGATGGGAGGGGATGGAGGCTCCTGGGAGGGCGGCAATTCCAGGTCCCACCTCTCCATCCTCCTCTCCCCCTTCTCCAAACCATTCTTCCCTCAACCCTAAACAATTTTTTTCCTTTTGGACCAGATCCAACTCGCCAAAAATAATCCATAAAAATGCGGTATAAAAATCCTCTGCCGTGTGCTACAACACAGGTGAGCACTGCTGCTACACAAATACTTTTATTTTCCCATTAGGTCTTCGTTTTTTTTTTTTTCTGTCTTTTTTTTTTGTTTTTTTTTGTCCTTTTCGGAACCCTTTAGTACAAAAGGCCTGTGGGGGGAGGGAGTTGCTCCATAAAACCAGAAGACACAAGACCATAAAGCCCACAAGGACCACAAGCAGCACCCCCCACCACACACAAACCCTACTTGTTAGTAAACTTTTTTTGCTTTTAAAAAAAAAACTGTATTTTTTTTGTCTTTTTTTTTTTTTCAAGGTTATCAATTCTAATTCTTTACTTTCATTTGAATACAAAACACATAAGTTTGCTATTATCTTTCGTGGCTCCCTGAGCTGAATTTTCTAAGCTTTCTTTGAAATCACTCCTCATTTGCTTCTGTCCGAAGACCAAGAAGGGCTTGCGTGGGCTTCCCCTTTTCTTCAAACATCCAAGCACGGAAAAAAAAATAAGGATAAATCCATAAATCCATCTATAAAAAACAAACCCCAAGGTGATTGTGTCGATGTCCCGTCAGTAGCTGAGGATCCGAGCGATTCCCCACCATCACTAACACACAACGCACGACAGGAGGAACAACTTTTCACCAGTGGACATCTCTGCTCAGCCTGGATGGCAAAGTCCCCACGGACACTTCCAGAAGGGGTGGGAAAAGGGGGGGGAAAAAAAAAAAAAAAACAAACAACCAAAAAAACCAAAAAACCAACCAAAAAACCCCCAGAATAAAATTGCCACCACCAAAACCATCAGTGGAATACAATTACAGCAGACAAAAATACACAGCTAAGTGTACTGGGAGGGTCCCCCCTTCCCACGCTATTTCCTAGTCCAGTATTTACATTTTTCACAAGTCTTATGCGGGATGCACAAAAAAAAAGTCCCAATAAAAAAGGAGTCCTTGATAGTGCCACCAAAGCCAGACGGAGAGAACCGGAAAACCAAAAAAAAAAAAAAAAAAAACCTAAAAAAAAAAAATCCAAAGAAACCCCAAAACCCTAAAACCAAATAAAAATCCGTTTAGGGCTTCCATGTGTGCCAGAGTTGCAGATCTCCAAATAAATCCGAGTGTGGTGGATGCCGGGCGGAGCGACGCCGGGTGGAGCTGGGCCGGGCCCGGGGCCTCCCCTTGGCATTCCCGGAGCATTCCCAGAGCATTCCCAAGTGCTGCCGGGGCCGGGAGCTGCCGGCCCGTCCGGAAATCCCAGGCTCAGTAGATGACCTCGTAGACTGTGGCCTTCTTGTCCCCAGAGCCCGTGACGATGTACTTGTCATCCGCGGAGATGTCACAGCTCAGCACGGACGAGGATTCCTTGGACTGGGAAAAGCAGGAGCAGGAGAGGGGAAAATCCATCAGGTTGGGTTTCCAGGATCTCCCAGCAGCATCCACGCCGGGGGCATCACCACATCCCACACCCTGATACCAACCCGGCCATCCCAGGGCACCTCCCCTCTCTCCAGGATAACGTGGAATGGGAATCTGGGAGAAGCCCCCATCCCGCGCCCTTCCCAAGGTCTCCTACCTGGAAGATGCTCGCTCCGTAGGGCGTCCTCCAGGCGTTGAGCAGGTTGTCCTTCCCCGTGCTCACAAACCACTTCCCTGCACCGGGAAATCGGGATCAGCAGCCGAACGCTGAGGGTGCCACCTCCCCGCCCTGCAGATCCCGAGGCCGACATTTCCCTGCCCCACAGGCCGCTTGACCTCAGGGATTCGGGAGAAATGGGAAAACCTGGAGGTTCCCTGGGGAGTCCTCCCCAGCCCCGCTCTGCTGGGACGATCCAGGTGCTGCTTCCCACCTCCCGCGGTGCCCCGGGGCCGTTTGCAGCACAGCCGGGATGGGTTTATGGGAATAAACCCCAAGTGCAACATCCATGGGCTGGATCCTGCTGGAATTATCCACGCTCAGCCCCTCACTCCTGCACTGAGCACCGTCCCTTCCTGCAGTTCGTGGGCATCCCTGTTTCCCATCTCTGGAAGTGTCCAAGGCCAGGCTGGATGGGGCTTGGAGCAACCTGGGATAGTGGGAGGTGTCCCAAGGGGGTGGAATGGGATGAGCTTTGAGGTCTCTCCCAACCCAAACCACTCCATGGTCCCATGATCCCCATCCCTGCCGGAGCTCCGGGTGGGAGCCGCTTACCGCAGTAGGCGAATTTGAGGGAGAGGACGCAGCTCTCGTGCAGGTGCAGCTGGTACTTGTCAGGCTTGGTGTGGTGCAGCACCTCCACGTTGCTGCTCTCCATGCCCACCGCCAGCCACTCGCCCGTCGGGCAGTATCCCAGGGAAAAGATCTGCAGCGGGAAGCGGGATACGGGGACATCAGCAGGAATTCACCGCCCGCTCTGCCCGCAGCACCCCGCAGAAGGTTGGGATGAGAGGTCCTCAAGGTGTCTCCCAACCCAACCATTCTGGGATCCAGCCATTGCTGGCCAGCCCCAGATGGATGGAGCAGGCTGGGAGAGGCACATCCATGGGTTTGGATGGCTCCATCCCCATGGATATTGCTGCCCTTGCCAAATGGACACGAGGTCAGCCCCTCTGGATCAGGAAGGCCCTGCTGGAGGAGGCAGGATCCTGATCCCTGCTCCCATCCCACCCTCAGAGCACCCCAAGAACCCCATCACATCCACAGGCATCCCGTGGGAAGAGCTGCTTCCCTAACGGCATCCTAATCCTGCAGGGATGGGAAAGAGGAACAAGATCCAGGGAGCCCCACGGCTCCAGCAGCCCCGGGTCACACCGAAACCAGGGGGAACAGCCACGCTTGGAGCTCACAGGGCCCTTTTCCCTGCCCCTTCCCGCAGTGGGCACGAGCCAGCGGCTGAGCGGGACTCCCTGTTTTCTGTGGGGATAAATCCAGGGCCAGCCTGTTCCCGGGGCGGTACCTGGGAGGTGAAGTCATGCTGCTGCAGCTGCCGCCCTTCCCGCAGGTCCCAGGAACGCACCGTGTTGTCCAGGCCCCCCGTCCACAACTTGGTACCGTCATGGGAGATGTCTATGCAGCTGGCCCCGTCCGTGTGGCCTTGGAATTGCCTTGGGAGCAGAAAAAATGATGGAATTCTGCAAGGGGAGTGGCTAGGAAAAGCACAGAGTTGGGTTCATGGTGCTCAGACTACGTTTAGGTGGCTCATCCACACCAAAGGTTCCTGGAAATCCATCCAGGAGCATCCTGTGCCGAGGAGCGCCAGCCTGGCCAAGGGTTGGGCTGGTTTAGGGATGAGCACCAGGAGATGGTGCAGCATCACCAGAGGGAGTTCCTGGCACCAGCCCAGAGGAACTGTGGCTGCCCCATGCCTGGAATGTTCAAGGCTGGGTGGGATGGGGCTTGGAGCCACCGGGGAGAGTGGAAAGTGTCCCTGCCTAAGGAAAAGAGGAAAGGGACATTGATGGGGGGAAGAGGAAAGAGAGGGCAATGGGGTGGGCAAGGAGGAAAAGGGACATCAACAGAGGAAGATGAAAAGGGACCATGATGGGGGAAAAGAGGAAAGAGATGGCAGTGGGGTGGGGAAAGAGGAAGAGAGACATTGACAAAAGGAAGAGGACAAGGGACGTTGACAAAAGGAAGAGGAAAAGGGATGTGACGGGGTAAAAATGACCTTTAAGGCCCTTCCCACTCCAGCCCACGATCCCCAAGGTCCTCACACCCGACCCCCCAGCAGGACGCCGGCCGGGGGCTCACCTGACGAGGGTCTGGTTGTGCAGGTCCCACACGGCGATGTTGCCGTCGCTGCAGCACGAGAAGCACACCTTGGCGTCGGGGCTGATGGCCAGCGCGTAGCACGCGGGCGCCGACGACGTCAGCTCGGCCTTGATGCGCGGCGTGGGCGACGCCAGGTCCCAGATGGTCAAAGTGCTGGCCTCGCCGCCCACGATCAGCGTGCGGCCGTCCGGCAGCAGCTTGCAGGAGCGGATGTAGTTATCCCTGTTCTGGGGACGGAAGGGACGGTGAGGGGCCGCGGGGGACGGGAGGGAGGAGTTGGGGAGCGGGGAGATGGTTGTGGAAGGGGGTAGAGGGAAGGGGTGTTGATGGGGGAGAGGAAAAGGAATGTTGAGAGGGAAGAGGAAAGGGAGTGCAAGGGGGGAAGAGAAAGAGAGGGCAACAGGGCAGGGAAAGAGGAAAAGGGATATTGATGAGGACAAGAGGAAGAGGGACCGTGATGGGGAGAAGAGCACAACGGGGTGAGAAAAGAGGAAAAGGGATGTTGACAGAGGGAAGAGGAAGAGGGACATTTAAGGGGGGAAAAGAGAGATAATGGGAAAAGGAAACAGGAAAGAGGAAAAAGACAATAATTACCAAAGAGTTGGTAATGGGTAAGAGCGACAGGATGTTATGGGGGGAAAGAGGAAAGGGAGGGCAATGGGGGAAGAGGAAACATAGATGGTGATGTGGGGGAGAGATGTTGATGTTGATGGGGAGAAGGTGATTAATGCCATTAGAAGCGGGTGGAGGAGGGGACACGGCACTGGGGACACAGCACTGGGGACACAGCAGCCCCACCCAGCTCCGGCCACGGCCAGCCCCTCACCAGGCAGTCCAGCTGGGAGATGGGGCTCTTGCTGCCGGGCTGGCTGATGTCCCAGATCTTGACGCAGCCCTTGCCGCCGGTGTAGACGTGGCGCGTGGGGTTGCTGATGGTGACGGCGCACACCACCTCGCCGTGGCTCAGCGTGTTGATCTGCCGCGCGTGCCGCGGGATGCCGGGCCCCGCCAGCGCGTCGTGGGGAAACGGCACCGGCTGCATCTGCCCGTCCGCGCTCACGTGGAACGAGTAGGCCCTGCCGGCGTGGGAAAGGGCTCAGCTCCAGGGACAGAGCCCGTGGGGACAGCCCGCTGTCACACCGCGTCCGCAGCGCCAGCCCTGGGTGAAGCCCTCCCTCATCTCCCTCCCGGCCACTCATCCCCTCCAATCCCACAGAAATCCAAGCAGGGCTTACGGTTTCCCGCCGGGGATGGACGCCAGGCTGGAGGGCAGGCCCGGGGCTCGCATGGGGGGGTGTGGGTCAAACCCGACCTGCCAAGAGATGCACGGACACGGGTGAGGCCGGACACGGGCTGGGAACAGCACACAGCTTCCCATCCACAACCCCCTGGGGACTTTGGGGCACTTCTCCCTTGCTGCTCAAAGCTAATTGGCATTTCCCCCTGGCAGGAAGGGGAATCAGCCAAAGGTTTTGGGTCTACAGGAACCACGTGGGACATGCTCCCTCTCCCTCTGTTGTTCCCAACCCCCAGGGATGGGATCAACCACGTTGGGCCCAGCACCCCGAAGGCAGAAACCCCAATCTCTACTTTAATGGCAGCGCTTGACTCCTTGTTTTGCCTTAAAACAGGAGTTTAGTGAGAGGAATGGGAAGGGGGCCGAGGAACGGGAAAGGGCTGAGGAACGGGATAAGGGGCTGAGGAGCGGGGTAAAGGGCTGAGGAAAAGGGATAAGGGGCCTGAGGAACGGGAAGGAGAAACCCCGATCCAGCGGCACATGCATGTCATCCCTGGGGAAGCATCTCCACCCCCACCCTTCAATGGTGGCCATTTCAAACCACAGCTGGCTTTGAGAAGGAGCCTCAACCTCCCAGCCCCCCAAAGCCCCCCAAGCCCTCCCCCCAGCGAGAAAGGAGCTAAAAGTGCTACGTACAGCTCCAAAGCTCACCATTGGTGACCGGCCGTAGGCAGCAGCAGCGGCGGCGGCCGCGCTCATCTGCGGGGGGAGGTTGTGCAGCCCCGCGTAGGCGCCGGGGCTCGTCAGGGACCCGTTCATCTCGTGGTGCCCCATCATGGCAAAGGGCGCCGCATAGGAGCCCGCGATGGAGATGGGCGTCCGCAGGGCCGAGGCTGCGGAGAGCCGGACACGGTCAGGGCACGGAGCACGGGCAGGGTGTGGGACACGGCAGCGGCAACGGAAACACCCAACACCCCACACCCCAGAGTCCAACCCCTGACCCAGCACCACCTTGTCCCCAGCCCAGAGCACTGAGTGCCATGTCCAGGCCTTCCCTGGACACCTGCAGAGATGGGGTCTCCACCACCTCTGCCTGGGCAGCCCCTCAAGGCCTGACCACCCTTTCCATGAAGAAATTCCTGCTGATGTCCAGCCTGAACTTCCTCGGGCCCAGCTTGAGGCTGTGTCCCCTCATCCCAGCCCTGCTCACCCCGTGACTGGACTTCCCTCCTCACGCTATCACCTGGATTAGGTGCCCAGAAACCTGATCCCCCCTTCCCCATCCCACTGACAAGGACGAGCCGAAGCTGTGCTGGGGACAGTGGTGACACCGCGGTGACACCGGTACCCACCCAGGGGGTCCATGCCGCTGGGTTTGCCGGGCATGGGCCGCAGCCCCGGGGTGCTGCTGGTGCCCGGGGTGGGAGCGTCGTTCCTGGGCGTCGGAGTGTTGGACTTGAGTCCGGGCGTGGAGGATTTGTCGTTCTGGGGAGAGAAGGGATGGAAAACACGGGATGAGCTCCAGCTGCCAGGATCCAGAGTCTCTGCCCCGGTGACCCCGCAGAAGGGACGTACGTGGCCCAGGTCCTTGGTCTTGGAGGAGGGAGTGCTGCTGGAGGAGGCCACCGAGGCCGGGCTGTTGGGAGCGTCCCCCTTCTTCAGCCCGCGGGCTTTGTCCAGGCCGTTCTCCGGGGGGGAATGGGCCGGGCTCACCCGGGGGGTGGCGGGGTCCTGCGGGATGGGAAAAGCGTTGGAATTCCCACAGTGGGAAAGGCTCCCTCCGGCTCCTCCTTCAGGCCGGTGTTGGGAAGCCCCTAAGGAATCGCTTCCCACATCCCAAACCCATGCCATGAGCCACCCAGGGCTCACCTCGTTGGAGACATCGACCACCAGGTCATCGCTCTTGTCACCATCGCTGTCCTGGAACACAAAATGTGTCACACCCCGCAGAGAGCTCCAAAAACTGGGGGGATCCGCCCCCCGAGGAGCCAAACACCCCAGGAGCAGCCTAAGGACACTCAGGAACAATTTCTTCATGGAAAAGGTGGTCAGGCATTGGAAGGGGCTGCCCAGGGCAGGGGTGGAGTCAGTCAGGGGAGTGGACGTGGTACTTGGGGACATGCATTATGGTGGCCTCGGCAGTGCTGGGGGATGGTTGGACTCCATGGTCTCAAAGGGCTTTTCCAGCTTGAATGATTCCATGGTTCTATGCCCCAGCTCACCCATACCACGTCTGGAAAATATCACCCAAATCCCGCTTTCTCCCCCCAAATCCTGCCCCAAGGCGTCCCTGTGGCCACTGCAGCCCGTCCCTGTCACTCACATATCGGCTCATGCTGTCCTTCTCCTCCGCTTTCCGCTTCTTGGAGTCGATGCTGTAATCCGTGGAGCTCCGGTGCTTCTCGCTGGCCCGCAGGCTCTCCGAGGGGGACACGGAATTATTCTGTGGAGACGGGAAAAGCTTTGAAGGAGAACAGAAGGAAACGGGACTCCACGAGCAGCAGGTCCCCAGGGGACACACACACACAGCCCTGTCCCCGCAGCGGGATGAGACCCCACGGTCCTCGCCATGCCACAGGATCCAGGGGACAGGATCCAACACCAGCCTCACTGAGGGCCCTGGGAATGCTGTGAGGATGCCCATGGACACCTGAGCTCCCTTGCTGCCATAGCAGGAAAATGCAGGACGGGGTCGTTGTTCATAAAAACACCTGGGAAAATGCCCAGCACCTGTGGCACAGCTCTGCTCGGGGGGAATCCTGTCCCTGCTTCAAGCAGCGAAGCCCAGGACATGCTGGCATTCCCAGGAAAGCTCCAGAGCCCAGGAGTCCTTCCTCTGGCAGAGATGGGAGCCCTCATCCAGGAGGAGCAAAGGAATGGCTGCATCCCTGCCCTGGAGCCAAAGGACATCCACAAGATGTCCCGGAAAACCCATGTGACCAGGAATGGCAGAGCCCAGTGCCTGTGGCACAGGGGGAATTCTGCCCTTGCTTCAAGCAGCAAAGCCCAGGAGATGCCGGCGTTCCTGGGAAATGCCGGAAGCAAACATGGCAGCGCAATGAGGAGGATGTCTGATCCCAATCCCGCATCCCCCTCAGCACGGCCCCGATCCCGCAGCCCCCTCAGCACAGCTCCCATCCCGCATCCCCCTCAGCTCAGCCCCGATCCCACAGCCCCCTCAGCACAGCTCCCATCCCGCACCGCGCTCAGCTCAGCCCCGATCCCACAGCCCCCTCAGCACAGCTCCCATCCCGCACCCCAATCAGCTCAGCCCCTTCCCTCCCCTCAGCCCCTGGGAGCCGCAGCAGGAGCGCTCCCCGCTCCCGAGCCTGCCAGCCCCGCTAAGCAGCGCCGTTGCTGAGCTGCGCCCGCCTTTCTTCCCCGGCTGAAAGGGAGAACCAAAGCAGTTCATGTTTCTCCTCGGTCCCCACTAAGCAGCTTTGGATAACACGGAGCTCTTTCTTCCCAGGCAGTCATGCTGAAAACCCTCGCAGCTCCCAGAGAATCATGTCAGGCATTTAGAGGCATCGATCCATTCAGCCCCGCTCCTGGCCCGCTGCCAAGGAACTAAATATTTTTTATTGCACAGGCAAAGGCTGGGGAAAATATGAATGACTAACGCTGATTATCGCACACATTAAACCTCCACGGGGAATACCCCGGCTCGCAGTTTATGGATTGGGAAGCTGCCCGGCTCCGACGGCCCCCTGCCCGCCGGAGGAGCGGGTTAATGATGCCCAATTCCCCTCTGCCTCCCCCCTCGCAGAGCACTTCCCTTCCCCGCTCTCCAAAGGGCCGTTTGTGGGCTCGGGGCTGGCAGGAAATCGCTGCGGAGCCGCAGCTCAGCCGGGCTTTGTCCTGGCAGCTTTTCACATGCAATGCTGGGCTTGGGAAAGACCTCTGGGATCACTGAGTCTGACCTGGGAGCCAGCCCCACCTTGTCACCAGCACAGAGCGCTGAGGGACATGTCCAGGCCTTCCTTGGACACCTCCACCGCCTCCCTGGGCTGCCCCTTCCGATGTTTAGCAGCCCTTTCCACGGAGAAATCCCTTCCATGTCCCATTTTCCCTGAACACCGGGGTGGGAGGCTCTGGCTCAGCCCCATTCCATGAGCAGGGCAGCCCCTGCCTGGCTCCTGCCACCTCCAACATCCCCTCCATCCCCGCTCCCAGGGAATCCATCACCCAGGGGCAGCCTCCGGGGTGTCGGAGCCCTCCCAAATCCAGGGATTTCTCTGCTTAGGAACTGCTTGAGCTTCCAAGTCCTGCTTAACATGGAGTAATAGCCAAACCCATCCCAGATGAGATGACCCCAGATAATGGGAGAGTGATCAGGAATAAACAAGCTTCCCTGACCACCCAAGGATTCCGGGTCTGACCGCGCTCGTTCAGTCAAAATGACGGAATTTCCCGAGGCTCTGCCACCAACACAGGGATTGAAATCCAATTTCCAAACCACCACGGAGAAGGTGACTCTGCTCACCCCAGCACAGCTCTTCCAGGCAGGATGAGGAATTTTATTGCCTTGTTTATTATTTAGTAAGGCCTGTGCCAAAGGCAGCCCCGGAGCTCCCAGCCACCAGGTGGGTTTTTCAAGGATAAATAAAACTCAGCCACGCGGCCACCAGAAAGTGGGAGCAAAAGGAAGGAACGGGACTTACTGCGCTTGAGTCTCGCTCTTCAGGAGATGCCAGGGCAGAGGGGAGGGCACAGCCCAAATAAAGAGACAGGAAAATAAAGCAAGTTAGGGTAAGTCTTAAACCAGAAAAATAAACCCAGAACCTCCTCATGCTCTTAACTCAAACCCTGTCTGGCTTTAAAATCTCCCTCCAACCATCCCTCCCATCCAACTCCTGCCCCTTCCTTCCTGCCCATGTGAGTTATCTGGCCAAACACAGCTGGAAATGCCCTGAACCCAAAGGGAATGGCAGCAGCCTCAGGTGCCTGTCCCTGAAGTCACCCACCAGTCCCGGGTGCACAGCTCCACATCCAAGGTGTGGCTCGGCCATTCATCTGTCCCCAAACAGCCTCCTTTTCCCTGGAATCTCTGGCCATCTGAATCCATGCAGGAAAAGGAATGGAACTGGGTAACTCCTACGAATAGTTTTGTCTCACTGTTTTTTTTCTCCACCCCAAATCCCCCAGCAGAGCCCAACAGCTTGGAGAGGCTGTGGGAACCTGCCCTGCCAACGGGAATGAGGAGGGGAAATATCCCAAATCCTCCTGTGCTGGTGGACAGGGAGATCTGCCAGGACAATCCTGAACACTGCTGGCTTGCACCTGGAATCACAGATCCTTTGGTCTTCTAAAAAATGGTCGGAATCCTAATAATGGCAAAAACCACCACGTTCCTGGTGCCCAGAGCTGGATCCCTGAGCACGGGAAGGCTCTGATGCTGATGGAGAGAAGGAGGATGAAGGCTGCTTTCCCATTAAGGCACAGCTGAACAAGGGCACAGGAACTGCAGCCAGGCTCCACCAAAGGCTGAGCATCATTTAGGGAATTCTGCATCCCTAAAAGCGCAATCCCATGGTCTGAATGCAGCTGACCCAAGGGATGGGGTGGTGGGAAATGAGTCATGACTGGACCAGGGTGATTCCCCAACATCAGAAGGACATGGAGCTGCTGGAGCAGCTCCAGAGGACACCATGGAGATGCTCCAGGGGCTGGAGCCCCTCTGGAGCCAGGCTGGGAGAGCTGGGAATGTTCACCTGGAGAAGTGAAGGATCCAGGGAACCCTCAGAGCCCCTTCCAGGGCCTAAAGGGGCTCCAGGAGAGCTGGAGAGGGACTGGGGACAAGGGATCGAGGAACAGGACACAGGGAATGGCTTCCCAGTACCAGAGGGCAGGGACAGATGGGATATTGGGAAGGAATTGTTCCCTGGGAGGGTGGGAGGCCCTGGCACAGGGTGCCCAGAGAAGCTGTGGCTGCCCCTGGATCCCTGGAAGTGTCCAAGGCCAGCGTGGGACAGCGGAAGGCGCCCCTGCCCCGGATAACGTTCCCCTCCCTTCCACCCGAACCACCCCAGAACTGCGCAGTTCCAGCGGCAGCGGCCGGGGAGCAGCGGCCCCTCTCACCTCTGTGGTCCAGGTCGTGGTGGTTCTTCTCGTCCTTGACTGCCAGGTGGGCCTGGCTGCCCAGGGCGCCGAGCGCCAGCAGCCCCGAGCTGGTGCCGGTGACTGGCGGAATTCCGGGCGGCTGGAGCCCCGAAGGATGCGGCGGCAGCTGGACCGGGGGCCCGTGGGCGGCGTGGGAGAGGTGCTGGGCCTGGAGCTGCTGCTGCTGCAATGAAAGCACCAGTGAGCCGGGGAGGGGGCGCGGGAGCGGGGATCGGGGTGGCGCCAGGAAGGGACATTCCCGGGTAACGCCGGGGGATGCTCCCGGGAGCGGCCCCGCTGGATGCCTGCAAGGAGAAGCCCCGTTAGCAGCAGGACAGCGGTGCCCAGGGACAATCCCCAGGACACAGCACGCACGGCACACCCCCCGGGATAGTCCTGCGTTCCCGGAACACTCATCCCTGCGGACATGGTTAGTTTGGCTTTTCCAGCAGTAAAACGGAAAAAAACCATCCAGGAATCCCACCCAGGAAGCAGAGAGACTCCATGGCTGCAGGGCAGCTACTAAACCAGTCAGGGAGAGAAAATTCCAGCACCCAGGAGCCTCCCAGACAGCTCAGGACAGGGAAGTTCTGCTCATTTGCTCAGGAGCAGCTTCCAGGTGCTTCACAGGGAGAAGGAAATTCCACACAATGTCCTGCTCCCGTCCCAGGATCCTGCTGCTTCCAACCCCTCCTGACATCGCCGGGCATGCATAAATCCTGCAGGATCCTCCATTCCCACCATGGGGTAGACATAACCCCCCACATTCCCTGGAGCTGCAGCCCAGCCGGGATGGCAGAGAGCCCCCAGCTGCTCCCAGGGCTTTTTTGGGAGTGAATCCCAGCCCTCCTCCAGCCATGGAGATTCACTGCTGGAAACAGCTGAACTGCAGCGCTGGGGAGAGGAAGGGAAAACCAGACACATTCTCTAGTTCAAACACAACCTTGGAAGAAAACAGCTGAAATCCAAGGAGCCACTTCCAAGAGTCCCCAGGCCACCCCTGGTCCTGCCAGGACGGTTTGGAGCTGGTGCTCCTGCCTGGGACCCTCCTGCCTGCAGCCACGGCCCCTCCAGCGGCATCCCACTGCTCCCAGGGAAGCCACGTTTGGGCATCTGACCACAGCAGGAATCACAGGCTGGGGACACCCGGAATGAGGGGACACCCGGAATGAGGGGACACCCGGGCTGCAGCAGAGCCCCCCAGGTCCCCACAACCAGCCTGGGTCAGGGTTTCTCCGGGGCACTCCGAGGGGCAGGCATGGACAGCAGGAGCTGCTGGCACAAGGCCCAGCCCAATGGACACCCCCAGGCACGGAGGGCTCCGTCAGCGTTCCCAACAGTTCCAACAAGGAAATTCCCGGCACATCTTCCCCAGAGCTGCAGGAGATGCACCCAGGTGTCCCTGGATCCCTGGAAGTGTTCAAGGCCAGGCTGGACAGGGCTTGGAGCACCTGGGACAGTGGGAGGTGTCCCTGCCCATGGCAGGGGTGGCACTGGATGGGCTTTAAGGTCCTTCCAACCCAAACCATTCCAGGATTCCATGGTAAGTTTCCCCACACCACGTCCAAGTTTTGGGGGAACAGCTCCCGCCCATTCCCGGTGGAAGGACCCATTTTGGGCAGCAGCAGGGGCGATGTTCTGCCCCACTCCACGGACACAGCAGGACGGAGCAGGCCCTGGCTGGGTCACCCATCCCTTCCAGAGCTGTCTTCTCATCCTTATGGGATGGAGAGGGAAATCCCCATCCAGGACGAGATTCCAGGCAGGAGCCACAGTCCCAGGCACAGGAGATCCATGAAAGCAGCTCCTTCCAGGCAGCTCCAAGATCCCAGCTGGAGCAGAGGCCACATGGAGACGGCCTTTAGGCCTCTGTTGCAGGAAATCCATAAATCCCTGTGCCCTCAAAAAGCAGGAACTGGTTCTGCCAGCAGGATGGGAAGCATCCTCAGGACGGCCATTCCAGGAGCACTCCCAATCCAGGAGGTGGAGCAGAGCTGGGCTGAGGGGGCACAAGGTGGGAGCCTCAGCAGCTCCTGCCACGCAGTGCCAGGATCACTCCTCCGGCACCAAACCAAGCGGAATTCCCAGATCCCTGGCTCTTCCCATTCCAGTTTCCCAGGATTTCCACCCATCTGAGGGAGAGGCAGGGCTGGCCATTGTAGCAGAGCACCATCCCAGAGAACTGGCCCTGCTTGGTTTTCCAGCGCCTCCAACCATTCCCACGCTCCTCTCCTGGGAGCTCTCCAGTGGTGCCCATCCCTGGAATACACCAAGATCCAATGTTTTATCCTCAGCAATCTCCAGCTTCCAGAAACAGCTGCACGCTGTAACTATCCCAGGAGTTTTCCACCCAAAAAAGGGACGTGGCCTCGTGCAACAGCAGCACTCCATTCCTGGGATGTCGATGGGAATCCCAGCCCTGGGATAGCCCAGGGGACAGCACAGCCCCACCACGAGCAAGGCAGCAGCACCCAGAAGAGAAGAATTAGCACTCAGAGCGGCTCCAGTGGAGCAGGAAACTGGGATTTCTTCCTGGTTTTTAGGCTGCCAACAGATAAATCCATCCACGGGCTCGGCAAGCTGCAGGAACGGCCCCGCACAGGATGTGGGAACCAAGGCTGGGACACAACACCCCTGCTGGCCCAACACAACATCTCAGGGTGGCTTTGGTTTTCTCCCCTCTGGCAGCGGGAAGCGGAGAGCAGAGTCCATGTGGGATGTCCTGAAGCCTCATCCCTGTGTCCCTGGGGTAGCCAAGATCCCAAAGCAGGGCTGCAGAGCTCCATCCGTGTCCCAGCTGGATCATTCCCACGGCAAGGAGAGGAGGATGAGCCAAGGAGCAGATCCCGGGGTGGTGCTGGGAATTCCCAGGTTCCCTCTTCACCATCGCTCCGCGTGTTGGTGTCAGCCCACGGAGCAGCCGCTGCACATCCCTCGGGAATAACATCCTGGAGACTCCACATAGGGGGACAAACCCCAGCTGGCACTCGGTGGCGCAGAGATCCTGTTTGCTCCGAGTGTCCCCTGCTGGAAAGGCCCCTTCCCTTCCCTTCCATCCCTGTCCCAGCCCTGTGTTTAAACACCACCGGCTGAGGGTTTGCCGCAGCATTCCAGGGACGGGGAGGCTCCTTGGGAACCCCAAATCCCCCTGCACAGGGACCCAGGTCCTGGCGGGCAGGTGACACACACAGAGCAAGGATTTGGAGCAGCATTCCAGGATCACGGACCCTCCTGGAGCGACTGAGCCCATCCACACCTCAGATCCCTCAGGATGCTGCTCTGGGGCTCCCACGGAATTCCAGCATCAACCGAGCTCCTCAGGGAGTGATGTCCCCGATATCCCAGGACAACAGGAGGCTGTGGATGACAGTCCTGCAAACCCAGCCCGAGGTGACTCCGGCAGCGGCCTCGGAGCCGTCGCTCCTGGGGTCCCTCAGTGGTGCCAGACAGGGATGGGGAGATGGGAGGAGGTTCCAAATTTGGGAGGAAGGCTGGCAAGGAGTGTCTGGTGGCGGAGTGGCTTTAATTGGATTATGTCCATCATGCTCCGTGCCTTTGTTCCCGATTTAATGGTTCAGCACTTCAGTTCAGCGCCGGCGTTAAATTTAGTGACGGAGTTTAATCATTTCCAGGGAAATCATTTCCAGGGCTACAACCAAATCAAGGCTCCATTTCAGCCGAGCCTCGAGCGCGGGAGCTGCGAGACAATGGCCCAGATGCATAAAATTAACAGTTCTTGACCTCAAAAGGGCCAAAAAAAAGAGCTTTGCACCCTTTGGGGGGGTTTGGGTGCTGCAGCTCCTGCACCAGGGCGTTGGGGCAGGCTGGGGACAACGGAGCCGCCCAGCAATGGCTCCCCGGGGACACCGGGACACACCCCGGCACTGAGCAAACCAAGCCAGGGACGCGCCCACGTGAGCAGCCCTACAAAAACAACCTGCTGAGGGCAGGGCAAAACACCAAATCCTCTGTGCTTGGGGGCTCGGGGGCTGCAGCTGCCACCCACGCCAGCTCCAAGCTCCGGGATGAGCCTGGAGCCGTCTCTACGAGCCACGGCAGGCCACGGAACCACCATCACCTCCTGCCAGCAGCAACCCTGCAGTAACAGCCCACAGTGTGGGCAGAGGGGAGGAAAAAACACCAAATCCTCTGGGTTTTGTGCCTTTGCGGGCACCAGAGCAGGTGCAGAAGCACAAATCCTCCACCCAAACCAGCTCCACGCTCCGGGATGAGCCTGGAACCGTCTCTACAAGACATGGAACCCCCATCACTTCCTGCCAGCAGCAACCCTGCAATAACAACCGATTCCATGCACAGAGAGGAGAAAAAAACACCAAATCCTCAGGATTTTCTGCTCTGGGAAGCCCTGGAGCAGGTGCAGGAGCACGAACTCACCACCCAAACCATCTCCACACCTCTGGGCTGAGCTCTGCCCTCTTGGACAAGCCACTGAAGGCCATGGGATCACTGATCAGCTGCCGCCAGCACTGTGTCCCTCCCTGCCCAGCCACTCCGGGAGGAGACGCCTGTGATTCCCGCTGGAAGTTCGTCAGGGAAGCGATTAAACGGCTGGGCTGGCTGCTTAATGACAGCAGGGCCTTGCCATGATCCAGGGAAGCAATTACCTCGGGAACGGGGGTCGCGGGCCTCGCTCATCCCCCTTAATTGAATTCCAATATCTGCTCCAGCTGCCTGGGCTCCGGGCTGCCGCTTCCAGCAGCTCCTCCAGCAGCTCCATCCCTGTTCCATCCAAGCCCACCTGGAAGGGCTGAGGAGCAGCAGGAGGCTGGGCATGGCAGGGTGCAGTGTCACCCCAAAACCCAGCTCCCATTCCTGCGGCACTTCCCGAGTGCCACCGACCCCGCCGCAAGGCATCCGGCAGCTGCCTCATTCCCAAAGGCTGCAGGAGCCCGGAGCATGGCCCCACACTTGGTGGCACCCATAAATACAGGAAAATGGACGGAAAAACAAGTTAAACGCAGAGAATTATAAAGATCCCTGAAGCTTAAGAAGTGCAAATAGTTATTAATAAATAAAAGTAATTATAAATGAGTATTTTCTAGGAAACAAAGGCAGAGGAGCTCTGGGGCCACCTGCCCAGGATGTGGATTGGGAATTCCGATGTCCCGGGGTTTGCTGCGGGACTGAGACAGTGACAGCAATTAAAGGAATAATTAAAGCTGTTAATTTTCCATCAGAACCCCTCAGTCTGTGCGGGAAAGGGTCAATGCATGGAACAACAACTCCGCCAAGGGCACAGCACATTCCACACCAACAGCCCGGCAGAGACGAGCCTGGCCTCAGGGGCGGCGGGAGGCTCCCATCCCAAATCTCCCCAGCCCCACAGGGAACATCCAATTGGAATCCCGGAGCTGCCAGGGAGGCGGCAGCTCCCAGCCCCGTCCTGCTGGGTGCCGGATTTGGGGCCGTTTCGGGGTTTTGGGACAGGCAGGAGCTGCGGGGTTGGGGCAGTTTTGGTGTTTTGGGATGGCCGGGGACTGGGAGCCGCCCTCTTTGCCCTCCTGAGCGCAGGGTTGCCTCTGGATATGGTAAATGATAGGAATAAAAGGGGAATACACACGGTGAGAGGCAGATTGGGAAGTCCACGTACCCCGATGATAGCATTCAACTCCGTCATTGTCACTTGCTTGGCACGTTCAACAGCCTGGGCCACCTGCTGTTGGTGCTGAGGGGACAGAGGGGCCAGGTCAGCCACAGGACCCCCCCCAGACATGCTCCCCCCTCTTTTGGGCCCTATTTTGCCTATTTTTCCTGATTTTTTGGCCCTATTTTGGCTGCAGCAGCCCCAGGGCACCTCCCAGGTCCATGGGGCGAGGCAGCAGCTCCTCTGGGAAAAGGGGGAGCCCCTCGCAGCCTTCTGGGCTCAGTGCAGCCCCCCAGACGAGCAGAGCCCCTGCAGAGCCCAGCTCCGCCCATCCCAAGGGTTTTCCAGCACGCAGGCAGGATTTAAACCCCATTCCTCACACCCCCAGAGACCCCAAAGGGACTCAGCGCTGCCGGCGAGGAGAAACCCCGGGAGAAGCTGCATCCCCTCAAAGAGGGTGTGGAAAAGTCCTTACCTCTTGTGACAGAAAAGGCATGATCTGGGCTAAAATCGTGTTCAGTCTTTTAGCAATTTCTGTCTGGAAAAAGGGAAGAAGAAAAAGCAACGGTCAGCACCTAGCAGCCTCCCACGGACGGGACGGCACGAGGCTTCCCGGCAGCAGCGCTGGCCCCTCCTGTCCCCTGCCACAGATCCCCTCCTGTGCATCCCCTCCCTGTCCCCTGCCACAGATCCCCTCCTGTGCATCCCCTCCCTGTCCCATCTCACAGATCCCCTCCTGTGCATCCCCTCTCCCTGTCCCCTGCCACAGGTCCCCTCCTGTGCACCCCCTCCCTGTCCCTTCCCAGCCCCATAGGTGGAAGCAGCAGCTCCCAGCAGAGGCACTGGAACCCCCCTCAAGCTCTCCAGCACAGGGACACATCCCCGCTTCCCTGGGACACTTCCATCCCCTTCCCACCACGGGATGAGTGTCCTGGACCAGCCCTGGCAGCGTCCCCACACCAGCCTGGACTTCAAGAAAATGGAGCCAGGCACAGCTCCTCATCCTGGGAGCAGCTTCTGCTCTCCAGAGAGGCTGGATCCCAGGAAATCCAGGATTTGGTGGCCCTCTCCATCTCTACCAGGGCTGTGGTGGGTGTTCGGTCTCTCCAAAAGAAACCTTGGCAAAGCCAAAGCCACCTGCCCCACGCAGGGAGCTGAGTCCCCACCAGGGCTGGGGGTCTGCTCCACTCCCTCCCCACGGGTGGCATTCCCTCTGCCACCCTCACATCCCACTCCGGAAACAACCTGGATCCACCAGCACCTGCCAGCTGCGCTCTGTGGGAACAACTCCCTGGGGATAACACTTTCCTGCAGGGATGACCTGGAGAGGGGCTGTCCCTGCACACCCCAGGGACGCTCCTGGCGGGATGGCCGTGTCCCGGCTCCCAGGGGTTAATTCCGGCTGCTCCTGGCCGAGGCAGCTGTGAAAACAGCTCCGGCTCCAAGTCAAACACGGCCAAGCGGCCGCAAGGATCCAGCACCACAACAATGGCCGGAGCCGAGCGCTGGCACGGAATCAAACGCCCCGAAATTCCTTCCGCCAGCCCCAGCAGCTCGTTATCAATAACACAAGTGATTAACCAGGAGAGCTCCGGCCTCCTGCTGGCAAGGAGCCTCCTTCCCTGGGACAGCCACAGTCACCCCCTGCTCCCAGAGCCCCCCATGCTCCCCAAATCATCCCAAATCCGTCCTGATCCCACAGCAAATGGGGCTCAATCCAGTCTCCTGCTGGCAAGGAGCCTCCTTCCTGAGACAGCCACAGTCAGCCCCTGCTCCCAAACCCCCCCGTGCTCCCCAAATCACCCCAAATCCACCCCAAGGCTTCACCCTCCTGACCCCACAGCTCAGCTCCCTGGGACAGGTCCTACAGCACCTCTGGGTTTTAAGCCCAGCCAACCCAGGCTCCACCTGCTCTCAAGGAAAACCCCCAAATATCCCAATTTGGAGGAAAATTCCCAACGGACACAGCACACCTTGCTGTGAGGAGCTGGGGATGGCTGGGACATGCTGCTCTTGCTACAGGAACAACCCCAATGAGCACAACCAACATTCCCATGTCACCATAAGCGTCACCATAAGCAGGGGGACACCGGGAAAAGCCTGATCTCCCCCAGCCTGGAGTCACTCCCATGCAGGGAACCACCCCACAGACCCCAGAGCTCCGGGTCCTGCTCCAAGGGGTCCCCACAGAGCTTCCTAGGGGCTGCAAAGCCCTGGGAATATTCCCGGCCATCATCTTCTCCAGAAGCACTCCCGGTGATTGGGTTACACCTCATGCTTTTCTTAGCAATTCCAGAGGCAGGGAACGTGCTGGCACACTGTGCCAAGGCAGGAATGGCTGGAAGTGACCACGGCTTGGACTCAGGTACCTGGGCCACAGCCACCAAGTCACTGGGATCATCACGGCCCTGAGCGTGAGGATGCGTGGATCCAGCAGGCAGCTGGGGGATCATGGAATCCTGGAATGGTTTGGTTGGAAGCAACTTCACAGCTCATCCAGTTCCACTCCCTGCACCTTCCAGGAGCCCAAGGTGCTCCAGCCTGGCTTTGGACACTTCCAGGAACGGGGCAGTCACAGCAACCAGTGTCCCACCACCGTCCCAGGGAAGGATTCCTTCCCAGTATCCCGCCCATCCCTGCCCTCTGGCAGCGGGAAGCCATTCCCTGTGTCCTATCACTGCAGTGACACTTCGCTATCGTGCCCCCCGTCCCCAGGCCCAGACTCTGGCCAGCACAAGGCTTTCAGCACCCAACACTCACACAACACCCGACAGCTCCTCTGCTCCCACAGAACCGGACCACGAGCTCCGAGTGCTGAATCCAAGCTCAGCCCCGGTGCCGGGGCCAGAGCAGCCGGGCTGGCACCGCTTGTGCCACTGGCCGCCCACGGTGCCACCGCCATGCCCAGCCACAGGAAAAGCTCCTTCCAGGCTTTTTGGCACTGGCGCTTCGATCAGATTATATTTAGCTCCAGCTCCATTAAAGATTTATTCCTCCAGCTCCAGCCATTGGATTTGGGATGCAGCAAGTGCAGCCGTGGCTCCGGGAGCGCTGCCCGGCCAGCTCCTGGGTTCTAGAACAAATCCGATCCGTGTTTGAGGGGAAAACAGCGGTGCCAGCATCAGCTTCCCTCGGCTGCACCCTGGGAAAAACACAGCATCCAGCCAGGCTGGTTCCATGGAGCAGGAAGGGAAAGAGCTGGGTTTTCCCCAGACGGCCCTGACCAACAACACACATGATGCTTCCACCTTTAAATCCCAAACTTCCAAGCAAGATGTGAAGCCAAACTCCCCGTTCCACACAGAAAGAGACTTCCCACGTGGGATCCGGCGAGCACAGAGATATTGGATGTCCAAAATATTATGTTTACAACCGTGAGGTTTCCTGTGAACACGAGATTCAATCGTCTTTAAATATTTGCTCACTTTCCCTTTTCCCATTCCCCAGCACATTAAACTCCAGTTGTCCCCATTAAAACTTTAACCAGGAGGGAAAGGGATCCTCTGGAATGCCGGGAACAGGGGAGGGCTCCATGCACGAAACCTTCCCCTTCACAGGGCTCATTCATCACCTCGCCCAGAGCCACAGAGCCCCCAAGCTGCTCCTGCCAAGGAAAGCCTCCATTCCCACCACGGGTTGCCATGGCAATGCCGGGCTCCGCATCCCCTTCCGCTGCCCTGCATCCTCCCTGGACCAGGGCGGGTAAAACGCCCGGAGGGGGCATTCAGGGAGAGGCTCCCACCCACCCCAACACCCCTGGGAGCCAATCCCGGGGTACTCCTCCCAGCACAGGGGTGCTGATGGTTGTTAAAAAGGGCAAGGAGCCGGGGGAACCTGAAATCCCAACTAATCCCCCCTCACTCTGTGCCCCTGCCAAAATTCTGCCCTGCTCCCTGCCCAGAACCTCCCGGGTGGGGTTTCAGCAGCGGGGAGGGCGAAACCAGAGAAAACATCTGCACCGGTGATAAATCAACACTGGGACCACTTGGCCCCGGCCGAGGCTCCTGTCACCTGCTCTTAAAATGGCCAGAGCCACCAGCAGCATCCCAAGCACTTGGGGACACAGGGAGCTGCTGCTGGCACCCGTCGGGAGCCGGGATGGGCTCGGAGCGGCGGCGGCTCGGTGTTAAATAGCTGGGGCCGGCTGTTCCCAGCAGCTCCGGCTCCCTGCACTCCCATCTCTACACCTGGATGGGCCAGAGGGAATTTAAAAACAACACCCCGGATGTCAGTCACGGGAGAGGCAGAACAGCCTTAAAATGACCCAAAATCTGGGAGTGCAGAGCTCCGGGCTGGATCCACGGGGTGGGGGGACACCCCCGGACAGGGCTCTGGGCAGTGCCAAATTGTCTCAGCTTTGGATGTCCATGAGGCAAATGGGGACTGCAGGGATGTCCCAGCCCCGGGGTGACCCCCCCAGGCTGATCCCAGCACCCCCACACGGCACAGGACTGGACACAGACCCATCCCGGGCTCCCTGTTCCTGGGAGGATGGAGCTGCCTGCAGCAACTGGCCCCACAGGCATCGCTCTGCAAGGAGCATCCAAAAAACCCTGCACGGGCACCCCAAACCACCTTGCACAGGGCACCCCCAAGACCCTACACACAGCGCCCCAAACACCCTGCAGAGAACACCCCAAACACCCTGCACACATCACACACCCCTCAATCCATCCCCCAAACGGAACAGATTCTCCGTGGGGAAGGGAATCCCACCAGGCCATGGCAGGTGGAGCCTCAGAACAGATTCTGGACCTCATCAGCCCCAAGCCCAGCCTGCCCTCACTCCTGGATTTATGCAGCGGGATGAATGATGGAGAGAAGGTGCTGAACACAGAGCACTGCCCTTCCTCCTCCTGGAAAACGCCCCAAAACATCCATATTTCTATCCTTAACTCCAGCAATCTCCAGAGGTGGAAGGGAACACCAGGATTATCAAAGGCCCTGCAGACACCGCACCAATCCCACCCTGTGCTCAGAGCATTGTCCAAATACTCCTGGAGCTCAGGCAGCCTTGGGAACGTGATCATTCCCGGGGGAAGCACAAATACATCTCTACACACACACACTGCATCCCTACACCCCTGGAAGTGGCGTTGCTGGGGCTGCCAAAGGTGAAGGGAGCCCCATCCATGGGATGCAGGAACACGGCACCAGCGCCATCCCACAGCTCCCACTCATGAGGCCCCAGCTCCCTCCTCACACACCCCGCAGGGATTTTCGTAAGGGTCCGCACCCCAGCACCCCACAGCCCCCTCCGGGTGCGCCAGATCGCCCCCAAACCCTCCTCCCTGGCAGAGGAGGAGGAGTAAATCACACGAGGCGTGAAGCACCAGCAGCATTTGTTGAAACCAGGATATTGTCTCTTTAAGCACATGAAAATCAGGCCCTTGAGCAGTGTGGTTCTCACTCGGGCGCACAATTATGGGTACTTTCAGCTGTCTACCACTATTTCAAGTGCTCTCTCCAAGCGGGCTGTCAATGGCATGTTGAAAGCTATTTGTGGCTGCTATCGTTATTAGCAAAGTGGAGAGCCTGGCTGATGAGAATTAAATTCAAGGCGGGGGTGTGGAGGGGCAGGACACAACCCCTCATTAGGGAATTACCACCAGCAACGGGGTACAGCTCGCCGAGACCCCCAAAACACAGCCAGGACCTCCCGAATCCAGAATTCCCTTCTGCCTTGGGAGGCCTGAGAGCACAGCTCACAAATTACTCGGCTTGTGAAGTATTTAGCAAATTATTACCTGGCACTCCTTGCTAACGAGCACGACAGAAAGGATATTGTGTTCCTAGAATATTCTAGAAACACAGAAAAAAAAAGCTGCCTCTCCTCCCTGGAAGTGTTGGGGGCTTTAGGTTTGTTCCAAGCATTAGGCAGGAAAACAAGAAGTGCTTCTGTGGAGAGTTCTCAGCCATAACAAGAAATCAAAGGCAGCACAAAGGTTCTGTCCTCTGAGGTGTCCCGTTTCCCCACGCAAAATGAGTTTTCCTTTTGGAATGGTTATTGCTCTCGGCGATTATCCACGGAGATCTGCACAGAAACAATGCGCAGCCGACAGGGGAAGCAAAGTTTCTTTTGGAAAAATCAATTAACCCGAACAAAAAAAAAAAAAGAAAAAAAAAAAGTTTTGCCGAGGTTTCAAAAGAAAACTCCTGATTGGAGTCGGGTTTAGGAAAGCTGAGCCCGGGGAAGGAGTTGAGTTCAGCAGGAAGACTGATGTAAGGAGCGATTCACTGCAACCGACTGGGGAGTCACTTCCTAAATATTTCCTTGCATATGGAGTTGTTTATGAAACTCCATTTTTTTTCCTAACGAGAAACAAAACGAGAAGAAATGGGGGGGGGGAAGGCAAAAAAAACCCCCAACCCCACACGCAGCCACATATGCACACACTTAATATTCAGCGTGGAAGAGATAATCTGTTATATAAGCCCACAGACAGACAATCCCCTTTTGCTTAAAGATGAAGTATCCATCAATGTTTGTCTGGAGCAGATGTAATCACAAGCAGTCAAGTCTGGAGGGCAGGACACTGCATGAATAATTCAAGCACTTCAGTCTACTTGATTGTGTGCAGATAAACACAAGTCAACCGCTAAACAGGTCAGCTGATAAACTTGTTTGTTCAGGACCAGCCACCCTCAGCCAGATGCCGGCAGGACCACGCCGCAATTAGCGGGATGCCTTGCGGGATGCCTGGCGGGGGGATGCTGCGCCAGGGATGCCTTTCAGGGGATGCTGCGGCCCCAAAGAGGGGGAAAGCCCTCCCCGGGCGCCCGCTGCGGTCCGGCGCTCCCCGCCCGCCGCTCCCGCTCGCCCCATTTTCGCCTGGAAGCGCAGCCAGGGCTGCTTTGTTTGCTCCACGTTGCTGTCAATTAAAGAACGAGACAGCTCCAGCTTCCCCCAAGTTCCCGGCAGCGGGCACGCAGCAGATGTCACCGGGAAGGGCCCGGGCAGGCGCGGGATGCTGCTGGAATCACCCGCACAGCACCGAGCACAGGGACCACGCTGGGCCGCCTGGGCTGCCAGCACCGGGAAAGACCGGGACGGGGAGGGACCGAACCAAACGGGGAATTCTGAGGCTCCTCAGTCACCCCCGAGACCCCCACGGCACACGGAGGACGGGGCCGCTCCATCCGCACCTCCCAGCGCTGCCAAAGCCCGCCGATCCCTCGGGATGCACCCAGGGGCCGGCAGAACAACGCTCAGCACGCCTTGAGAACGGCAGCTTCCAGCAAGGGAACAAACCCAACATCCCAGGGCGTCACTCCAGCATCTCCCAGCACCGAGCGGAGCCGTCCCACACCGAGCGACCAGGCAGGAAGAGGGTGCGGAGAGGAGACCCTCTGCCCCAAGAGCCCGTGCTCAGGTCACTCCGGACCCTCCAGGTCACTCCAGAGCCCCCCAGGCATTGCTGAGGCGGCCGCAGGCTCCGTGTCCCTCTGAACACCCCAAACCCGTCCCCTCCTCGCCGGAGGACACCTCGGGCCTACCCCACAATCCCGAATTCGGGGGTGTTCCCGAGCACCCCAGGACAAACCTGGCCAAGGTTCCCCCAGCTCGGGGGTCCCGGCAGCCCCCGCACAGGGACACCTGGGCCGGGCAGCAGCCCCGGCGCGGGAAGTCGGGATTATCTGCGTGGAAGGAGATATTTATAAAAAACTGAAGACTAAGCAGGAATTATTTTCGTTGCCCCGTGACTACGGCGCAGAAAGGCAAAGGGAAGAAGAGAGGCGCATTCAGAGACGCTGCTTTGCATCTCATCAGCGCCCAACGAGCCTCCTCAGAGGAGGGCGATGCCGCTATTAAGCCAAACCACTTTGGAGTTGAATGGGGCTGATTTGCGAGCGGCAAAGTTGATGTCAACTTCTATCTGCCTTAAGTTCTTAATTAGAACTCCTTCTAAAACCAGTAAGCAGCAGCAGCACAAATAATCAGGTCTAATCTCAATAATAACTTTATTCCTTTAAGTTTTACCATCATGTGCGCAGCCTTTAGGCTCTTTACCGATAATCTTATCAAGGTAGCACACCACATTCTGCTGGGGCCTTCTCTATTTTTTCCTTCAGGCAAGTTACATATTAGAGGAGACTAGAAGGGAAGGGAACAACAAAAAAAAAAAACAACCCAACCAGCCCCAAACATTGCTTCATTTCCCAGATGCAAAGACAACTCCGTGACATTGAGCAACACACGGTGAGCTCTGGGAGCCCTGGAGATAATTCCCTGCTCGGTCTCACGCTCCGGCAGGGCCAGGAGCAGGGGATGACCTTACAAACAGCCCTGTTGTACCCACAACACGACCAGAGGCGAACGCAGCACATATCAGTGTTTTCCAAGCCTTGGGAACGCGCTATTCCAGGTATTGACCTCCCAGCACGGGAGGCGAGGCTGTTCTCACCTCTCTGCATAAACACTCTGCCTAAATCCGAAATTCCTCATGAATATCGACAAAATAACCCCACCAAGCGCCATCAACCTGCGGCTGCCAATTTAACAGCCGGGCCACGGGATCCCACCTGGAGTCACATCCCTGCCTCCAGCACTTATTCCCTATTTAGTGCAATCAGGGCCGATTTTACCTCAGGTGGAGGAAAAGGGCAACAGGAGATCAATTCAATCACAACTTCCCCCCTCGAAATTACTCACCTGTTTGTGCATCTCAATATTCAAACCGTACGACATTTCGTAGTACTGGGGAAGGAACAAAAAAATAGAAATAAATTCAATTAAACCCGAGAGCCAAGGAGAATTTGAATTCAATTCACAGAAAGTATTTGCATAAGGTCATTACCAAAAAGCATCCTGGGCAAAACTGGGCTTAAAGCACGGGTAGCCAAGGAAATTACACCTTATAATAAGCAGATGTTTATGGGTTTAACTGGCAGGCACTTAACGAGGGGACACTCCTTTTGACTCCTGTTTTCTCCTCCTAAGCTACTTAGAAAAACAAAGAGGCGCAGAGCTGGGTGACAGGCGTCTGCTCAGCCCTGGCAGAACAGGTACAGCCCGGAGTCTGGCCAAAAATCCAGCTTCTCACCGAGGGGGGGGAGGGATTTGCTCCCCCTCAGGGATCAGGGGAGCTGCTGGGAGCCCAGGGAGCCGCCGGGAAAGGGGGTGCTGGATCCTGCTCAACCCATCAGAAACCCAAACGAGCCCACCCGGGGGGCCCGCGAGGCAAATTTAGCTAAAAAAAAGAGCGTTTTGAGGCAACAAAAGTGCCCATTTCCCTCGGGAAGGACGAGCAGGGGGGGAGCTGGGATGGCTCCCGGGTGGCCTCCGGGGCAACAAGGGGTGGACCCCCACCGGCACCAGGTACCTCCCCCCCCGAGCTCGGGGTCGCCGCTCCAGCCCCCCCCCGACCCCCCCGCGGCTGCAGGAGCGCTCCAAAGGGGTTAACAGGAAACTTGGGATTGCGCTTCCAGCCGTCTGGGGCCCGGAGCGCCTGGCACCGCCGCCCCCCCGCCCCGGGGGTCCCCGGGCAGGCAGTGCCCGTGCCGGGGGGGGTCCCCCGGTCCCCCCCGTTCGCAGGCTCGCAGCTAATGACATTTGCAGGCTGATCCGAAATCTGATTAAAGTCTCTCACCATAACGTAATGGCGCTGCATTTCGGTCTTCTCGTTCGCCAGCTTGTCATACTCCACTTTGAGGCTGGGGGGGAAGAGCGCACGGTGAGACTCCGGAGAAACGGGGGGCTCGGGGCGGGGGGGGGCGGCCGGGGGTCCCCCCGGGCTCACCTGTGGTACTGGGCCTGCAGGAACTGGAACTCGTCCTTGATCCGGTCGCAGGACTCGGCCACGGTGAATTTGAAGCCCGGTTGGCCCGGCTGGTGCGGAGCCTGCGGGAAGCGGCCGCGGGGGGTTACCGGGGGGGCACCGGGGGCCGAGGGGGGGGGCGGGAGGGGGGGCACCGGGGGAGACGGAGGGAGGGGAGCGGGGGGGGTGCGGGCTGGGGGTCGGGAGGGGGTACCGGGACTCACCGGGTGCCGGCCCTGGGGGTACATGGCCGGGCTGGGGCGCGGTCACTGGAAGCAGCCGCGCCGAGCCTCGCTACGGCGATCGCGACGTGCGGAGCTGCCGCTGCTGCCCGCCGGCCTCGGAGCGCTCCCGGAGAGGCCGAGAACTGAACAAAGGGACGAGAGGAAAGTCCGTGCGGGGGGCGGAGGAGGGAGGGCGGAGGAGGTGGGGGGGGGAGCGGGCCCGGCCGGTTCCCCCCCGCACATTCCCCCCCCCCCGGCCCCGCACCGCCGGGGAGGCGCCCGCGGAGCCGAGCCCAGCCCCGCAGCGCCGGGGCCAGGTGCCGACCCCCCCGGCCGCCGCGCTCCGCGGGCCTCCGCTTCCTCACCCCCCCTCCTTCCGGCACTCGCTGGCGGAAAAAAAAAAAAAAAAGAAAAATCACCCCCCCCCCAAAAAAAAAAGAAAAAAAAATAGATCAAAAAGCCACAGCGACAACAACAACAACGCGGCGGCGGGAGGAGGGTCCCGCGGTATTCCTGCGGCCGGGAGAAGGGGAAGCAAAGCCAGGAACTAACGCCGGAGCACGACGGCCATGGAGGAGAGGAGGAGGGGGAGGAAGGCCGTACACATCCGACTTCCCGGGCGCCGCGGACATGCGAGGTGCGAGCGGGTCCCCCGCCCGGGGGCGGCCGTTCAGCTGCGTCCAGCCGGGATCGCCGTAACTCCGGGAGCCATCGCGGAGCGGGCGCGGAGCGGGGCAGCGGCGCCCGAGCACGCGGTGCCGCCACAGCGCCCGGGCGGAGCGGGGCGGCGGGCGGGGGACAAAACCCGGGCGGCCTCTCCGCCGCCAGCCAATGGCGGAGCGCCGCGCCCACGTGGGGCCGCCGGCGGCGCGCGCTGATTGGGCGGTGCCAGCGTGACGTCACAATGGCAGCTTGTGTCTGACGGAGGGGTGGCCGCGGGCCACGCCCACCTCGGGCCACGCCCCGGCCCGGCCCCGCCCCGCGCCCCCCGGCCCGGCCGTGACTCGGGCCCGGCGCTGCCGTAACCCCGCTCCAGCGGCCCGGTTTGGGCTGTAAAACAAACACAAGCGCTTTGTCACCCTAACGCCTCCGCTCCCCGGGCCGCCGCACCGAGAAAACGCTCGGTACGAGCCCCCCGCACCGGCGGGCGGCGACAAGGCCCCCCTGCCTCCCCCGGCGGCCGCGCGGCCCCTCTGATGTGTCGTGAGGGCCGCGCTGCTCCCCCTCCGCGCCTCCCCTCACGCCTGAGGGGGTTTAACGAGGAACACGGGTAATGGCGTTAACGTCAGGCCCTCCCGCCGCGCCCGGGGGACACCCGGCTGCGCCCCCGAGGGGCACCCCGCGCCCGCCGCAGCGGAGCGGGAGCAACCCCGGTCCCGGCGGGCCGGAGGGAGCGGGGCCGGGGCAGCCGCGGCCCCACGGGCGGGCCGGGCCCGGCCCAGCGCACAAAATGGCCGCTCGCCCGCGCGTCAGACGGAGCCTCCGCCCCACGTGGGGCCGCGCGCCGCTCACCGCCCATCCGCCAATCACAGCGCGGAGCGGGCCGCCGCTCCAACGCTATTGGCGGGGGGAGCGGCGCTGTCAATCAAAGCCACGCGGGGCCGCCGGCGCGCAGCCCCCGCCCGCCGCCCGCCCGCCATGGCGGCGTAATTAGCCCGGGCCGGCGCTTCCTCCAGCTCAAACAATCTGTCACCGCCGAGCCGGGCGGGCCGCGGCACCGCCGCGATCTCTGCGGCAACGCCGCGGCTCGGGGCTTTCTCGACAAGAATGAAGCGCCGCAGCTTAAATAATAAACAAGGGGCAAAACGCCTCGAAATCCCGCCCCGCTCCTCGTTCCCCGGCGTGGGGGGTGCGAGCGCCCCGTTGACCCCCGGGGTGCGGGATGGGGGTGCCCCGGCCCCCCCGCCCGCCGCTAATTGGGCGCGTTCCGGTTGTTGACGTGACGAGCGCTGTCAGCGCCCGGCGCTGCCCATTGGCTGCCGCCGCCGGGCCCCGCCCCTGCCCCACGTGGGGGCCGCCCGGCGCGGTCGGAGCGCCGCAAAATCCGGTGCGGATAAAGCGCGGAGCGGAGTCACCCCGGGGCCGCTGCCCCCGCGCCCTTCCCGCCTCCTCCGCCATTCCCAGTTCTTCCTAATTCCCTGATTCTGCCTCATTTCGGCTTTTTTTTGTTGTTTTTTTCTCTGTCGAGGCGGCAGCTCTTTGCAAAGCCCCTGCATTGTATGGGGAACATCGGGGTGAAGTTGGGGGATCCATTGGGGTGTCCACATTGGGATGGACATTGGGTGCCCACAGAGGTGCCCATCGGGGCATCCATCCTTTGGGGTATCCACTGGAGCACCCATCGGGATGTCCACTGGAGTCCCCCTGGGGTGCCCATCGAGTGACCCATCGTGGTGCCCATCGGGGTGCAAAGCCCCCCCGGCAGGCAGATCCTGGGAGAGGGTGTGGGATAACCCGGGAGCACAGCTCTCCGCAGCACACGGAGCAGGAGCAGCTCCTGGAACCGCCAATGCCGGAGAAACAGCGAAAATTAATGTGAAGGAGCAACGCTGGAAATATCTGCGGTGAAAGCGGTCCTTATTTCTCCTGCACAGGGCTCTCTCCGGCAGCTCCTGCTGCCGAGGGCAGCCAAGGTGACGGAGATTTAGCGGAGGAACGTGCCCGGAGCTCCCGGTGTCACACACTCCCATCGGTCCCAGGAGATCCCAGAGCAAAGGGAACAGCACCTGGAAATCCTCCCCTTGGGGAGGGACTCGGGAGTGGGACACGCTGCCCTTCCTCAGCACTCTGCTCTTCTTCCCACCTCATCCTGGGCTCATTCCCAGCAGGAAAGAGGGGATTGTCCCCTCTGCCCCCGCAGGTGAGGCCTCGCCTGCGGGGCTGCTCCGAGGGCTGGAGCCCCTCTGCTCTGGAGCCAGGCTGGGAGAGCTGGGAATGTTCACCTGGAGAAGGGAAGGATCCAAGGAATCCTCAGGGTCCCTTGCAGGGCCTAAAGGGGCTCCAGGAGAGCTGGAGAGGGACTGAGGACAAGGGATGGAGGGACAGGACACAGGGAATGGTTTCATAGTGGAAAAGTGGAGATTTGGATGGGATATTGGGAAGGAATTGTTCCCTGTGCAGGTGGGGAGGGCCTGGGATGGAATTCCCAGAGAAGCTGTGGCTGCCCCTGGATCCTTGGAAGTGTCCAAGGCCAGGTTGGAGCACCCTGGGACAGTGAAGGTGTCCCTGCCCATGGCAGGGGTGGAATGGGATGGGCTTTTAAGGTCCCTTCCAAACAGTTCCAGGATTCAACCATTCCATACAATCCTCACTCTGTACCCCCTGACCTGGAAAAGCGGGAAGAGGGGGCGATTCCCGTGGTGGGGCTGAGCCAGACTCTCTGTCCCAGGGACTTTCCGGGGCCAGACTCAGGGGACGTGAGGCCATGGGGAGAGGAACAGAAAGCGGTGATTTTGCACAGAAAATTCGCTTTATTGCTCAAAATAGAAGCCATTAGCTGGGCTGTGCCCCTCCCCCTGTGGTACTTATGGACAAATTCTGATTTTTACTTAATGGTTTCCCTGAAAAGGTTGTAATTTTCTTCCCATTCCCATCGAGCCGCAGCTCCAGCGCTGTTGTGGTGAACTCCAGTGGCCAAGGATGGCTCCCGTTAATTGATATTCCTCATGCTGGGACTGCGCTGAAAGAGGAGATGTTTTATTTTAGCTTATTAAAACTCACCTGGTTGGGGGAAAAAAAGGAATCAAAAGAACGATTAGGGGTGAAAGGAAACGTTCTGGTTCATATTGATTTAAGATCTGCTTAAATTGATATTTGCACATCCCAATTAGAAACCCGTGATCTTTTCCCAGAACTTATTTTTCTTTTTCTGAGTTGGGTTTTCTCTTTCTGGAGGATCTCAGGAAAAGCCTCAGTGGGAGCAGCCGCTGGCTCCTCTCCCAGCTGGCCACGAGGTGCCTTTGTCACTGTGAGTGGGGACATCAGGTCCCGCCTCTCCATGAGGGTGGAAACACCACCCGGTGAGGATGAGGATGGGGATGAGGGCTTTGGGGACACTCCGTGGCACTCAGCGTCACCATTGCGGTGCCTTGCAAAGAGCAGCTTCCCATGGGATCGTGTCCCCGTGGAGAGCGGGAGGCACTGGGGGTTTTCGGGAAGATGTGGCGATCCCTCCCTTGGGATGTCAGGGCTCCAAGGGTGGCTCTGCCCCGACGTGCCCCGTTCCTGGTGCCCTGTGAGGTGGCACGGCCGGGAAAGGAAGCTGGAGATGTTCCTTCCCCTCCTCACGTCCGGGGAGAAACTTCGGGCTCAGCTTGCGGGCACGGGGCGTTGTGACACTTTGTGACACCGTCCTGTCCCCAGCAGCCTTTTGGGGAAACCGTCGGAGTTGCCCTTCCCCTTCCCGTTCCCCTTCCCACAGCTCCTCCGTCCCCGTCCTCCCGCGGCCCCTGCTTGGCACCGCCACCCCCCGGCCCCGGTGACCCTTCGGGGGCGTCCGCAGCCCCCCCCCCAAGCCCCCACGACGGAGCTGTGGGACACAAGGGAGGGGGAATCCCTCAGGATGAGGGCAGGGACGGAACATCTGGAAGGGTCTGAACATCTGCACAGCCCCAGCCTCCCGCGGGACACAAAACACCCTTGACAGGACCCATCTTTTCCCAAAATGTCCATCTGCCCTTCCCACGCCGTGTCCCCGTGACTCTGGGAGGGGGCTGCGGGCACAGAGGCGATTCCCGGCCGCACACACGTGTGCGCACAGACGCCACACACGCCCGCACCCACGTGTGTCCCTTGTGTCCCCTCCTCCCTCCCCGGCGCAGCCGAGCTCGCCCGGCGTGACGGGAGCCGCCCCAGAGGTGACTTTATCGCTGACAAGCCGGTCCCAGCCCCGGTCAATGGTGTGTGTTTACACTGCAGGTGACATTATCTGCCCTCCGCGCAGGGCAGGACCCTGCCTGCCAAATTCCCTTCAGCTTTCAAGTTTATCTAAACAAGGATTTCAGAGTGGGAAGGCAGCGAAGCGCTCGGGAACGAGCAGCCCCGGCGAGCCCGGATATTTGGCTTCGTGGGGAGCTGGGCTTCCTCTGCTCTTGGCGGAGAGGTTTTCCAGCCCCCCCGGCAGGAGAGGATGAGAGGATTGAGCCCTGCACCCCACTGGGGCTCTGTGGTGGTGGCCACCAGGATCCGCAACCAGCAGCACCGGGAAGCACCGGGAAGGCACCGGGAAGCACCAGGATGGGGCTGGAGCAGCACGGCCTGGTGGGAGATGTCCCTGCTGGTGGCACGGGGCTGGATGAGACCTTTGAGGTCCCTTCCCCGCCCAGACCATTCCAAGAGCCGGTGACGTCTCCAGGCGGCTCCGGGAAGAGCGGCGGGTGCCGGTGTTGCCACAACAGGCCCCGATTGCCGCGGCCTTTCACAAGCGGAGCTCCGCTGACCTCGCCCTCAGCCGCCGATCTGCTTGAGCAACGCCAGTGCCCGGCCCAGCCCCGCGCCTCCGGCTGCTGCCACACGGCCGGGGGACCCTGGGGGTCAGCACCCCGGCTCGGGACCCCCCAAAACCCCGCCGAGCCCTCGGCAGGCTCCCAGCACCAAAACTAACACTTTTCTCCCGTGTGTCCCTGGATTTGGGATGGGGGTGTGAGGAGCACCCATGGGTGCACTTGGTGCTGGGGGGAGGGAGAGCCCCAGGACCCCCCTGGCAGCAGAGGCAGCTCCAAAGAGCTGGAATTACAAAATTCTGGCCAGGAAGTTGGGACAGCAGAAGGAGGGATCATGCCCAGGACTCACTGTCAGGACTCGGCTGCAGCCCAGGTCCAAACCCAGCAGCTCCAGTCTGGGTTGGAAGGGACCTTAAAACTCATCCAGTGCCACCCCTGCCATGGCAGGGACACCTCCCACTGTCCCAGGCTGCTCCAAGCCCCGTCCAGCCTGGCCTTGGACACTTCCAGGGATGGGAATGTCCAAGGATGTTAAATCCTCCGGAGGGAGGTGGGAGAGGAGGCCAGGTTTGGCTGTCCCCTTGACATCCCTCTCATGCCCCGCGGCTGGAGCCAGGTCACTCTGGATCCTCGCGGATGCTCCTGGGAGCTCCTGGATGCTCCTGGGTGCTGTCCCGTGCCCGCCGCCCCCGGATCGCGGCGCGTGATCCCGCAGGCTCACCTGCCCTCCCTTCCCGGGGCAAACAGCTCAGCCCCGGCTTTTGCTGAGCACTGTCTAATTATAGATATTATATTGCGAATGGCTTTTGGGCCTGCTAATGGTATTACTGGTGTTATTCTTCTACTTGTTAATTATAACCAATTTGTTTGGGATGCCTTCCCAGTTTTCGGCTGTAATTGCTCTCCCCATTCCCTGATGGCTGTGACTCAGCAGAAACTCCGCAGTTTCGCTCAGGGATGAGGTTTCTCTTTGTCTCTCCTGCCAAGCGTGGCTGCAGACGCTGCCTGAGCGGCGTGGCTACTGCTCCCACCGCGCCGGTGGCCGCGGGAGGGGCCGGCAGGGATGCGGGGTGCCGGGGCCGGGGTGCGGGGCTGGAAGCGGGACCACGGCAGCTCCGCGTCCCCCTGAGCGGTCGGGCTCAGGTTTGGGATGCTCTGGAGGAGCCGGATCAGGGCTGTGACCCGTGAAGCGTCCCAGGATCCCGCCTGTGAAATCCCAGCGAGCTCCGTGTGGCCGAAGGCTTAGCCCGGGGAAGGGGGGAATATGAAAGGGATTGTTTTCTTTTTCTTATTGCTAAATTCTTAAGAAGTTTGCTCTTCTCCTCTGGCCGGCATTAACTGCAGATAAGTTATTTGGAAAGCGAGTATTTCAGTAGAACAGCCGCTCAAGTAGCCTAATACACACATTAGAGTCTATTTGCACTTAAAAGAAGTGGGAGGTATTAAATCAGCCCCTGGCCAGATAGGCATTGTATAAACAAGAGCTGTTAACTCCTACTTGATAGCGATGATAGCGAGGGAAAGCAAAACAGCCCTGCAGTGTCACCACCGGCCTGACACAACTTGTTGTAGGTCTGGGCAGAAAAAGAAAACAAACCCCTGCGAGTTCATGGCTGCGGGAGGGGGGCCGGCGGGGGGACGATCCCAAACCCTCTCCCGGCCCGGGAGCGGCTCCCGCACCCGCGGGGAGCTGCCCGCGGCCGGACAAGCGGTGGGCACGCTCATGGAGCTCGGGACAGGGCGGTCACCCCGGCCAAGCCCTCGGCGTGGGGGGTTTCCATCCTGGATACCGCTGCAGCGGCGCTGGGCCGCTCGCGGGGCCGGGGGGATGCTGCTGCTGCCGCTGCCGAGGTATTAATGAAATTTATGAGTCAGAGGGAGCGAAAGAAACTGTTTTCAGCTGACTTCACTCACCACTTCCTCTCCTCGCCTTCGCCTCTCCCGGCAGCCCACTTATCTTCGCCTGGAGCGGTGCCCACCGCCCCTGCCCGGTGCCGCTCCCGGGAAAGGCCGGAGCGCTCAGCACCGCTCCCGCCGCGGAGTTCGCTCCCTCCCTCCCTCCCTCAGTCACTCGAGCGCTCTCAAGTTGTTCTCTGTGGCTAATCAAATGTCAAAACAAGCTGCCCCTGTGATTTGGAGAGCTTTTAAACAGGAAGACATTCACCGCTGAGACACCAGAGCGCCGGGCTCCGCCGGCAGCGGGAGCGGCCTGGGCTCAGCGCCACTCCCGGGAGCTGCTGGGCTCTTTGGGGTCTCCCTTTTGGGGGATTGTCCCTGCGGAGCTGGTAGCACTGATCCCACGGCTCGCCCAAAGCCAGCGCTGCTGTCTCCCATGGGATTGGGGCTCCTTCCATCCATCCATCCATCCATCCATCCATCCATCCATCCATCCATCCATCCATCCATCCACCCCCTGGTGGGCAGCAGCAACACCCCCATCTCTGTGTCCCACTCCTGATTCTTGCCCACAGTTTATAGCCTGACCCTAAACCAGGTGCTCTGGGGCTAAAGCAGCGTCCTCAGCTCTGTGCTGGCTCTGCAGCACTGGAGGATGGAGGGCACCAAACCTCGGGCGACAGCCTCAGCCTCGCTTCCCACCCCAAACCCTTCCCAAGCTCTGCGTTCGCTGCTTTGCCAGAGCTCTTGCTCAAACCTCCCCACCCGGGGGGCCGTGCCACCGCCAGCACCCCCCGGTGCCATCCGTGGGGCTGGGAGGGGGGCTGGAAGGGGGCTGTTCCCGCTGCCACCGCGGGAGGGATGCCGGGAGCAGACAGGCAGTGGCTTTGTCCCAGCGCGAGGCGGGGAGAGCGCTGCGGGTTTGTTTTTAGACAAATGAATGGATTTCAGTGTTTGACCAACACCGCGGGGAATGCCAGGCCCAGGGATTTGGCAGCAGGGCTGGCACTTGTCAGCTCTGGTTCCTGCGGGAGGGAGCAGCCCGCTGTCCCTGCTCTCCCGGCCCTCCCCTGTCTCTCCTCTCTCTCCCTGCGCTGTTGTTTTATTAAATCATTCAAAGACACTTCTTTAATAGCTCCAGAAATAGCATTTTTCATGTGGCTGGGGCTGCTCCCACCTGGAACCGGCACAAACCCTCCCCTCTCTCCTCCCTCTCGCCTCTCTCCCGGCGCTCCTGAGGGCACTGACGTGCGCAGGGCCGTTCTGGGAAGAATGCGTGGCAAGGGAAGATCCGGCAAATCCTCGGGACCGCCGCATCCCGCAGGGCTTTGCCAGCCAGCCGGGAGGTTTGCGAAGGGGTTCACACTCTCTGGAGCCAGGCAGGGCAGTGCCTGGAGCGGCGCGGCCGTGGGAGGGACGCAGGAATGGCTGTGGCATCCCTAAGGAGCCCGGCCTCGGAGCGGCCCGGGAGCAGCCGTGCCAGCCCCACGGGAATGCCAGGAGTTTTCCATGGCGGGCTCCGGCACAGGCACTTCCCTGCTCCGGTGCTCGGCGTGGGACACAGCTCAGCCCAGCCTGGAGTGGGAATTCCCAGGGGAAAAGCCGTGGGAATGACAGGCCTGCGCCCCAGACAGCCCCAGCCTCGGAGAGGGCAGGGCCGGGAGCTGCCGTGCCCGGGGCCCCGGGTGATGCTGCTGAGCCCCGCCTGCGAAACGGCCCCGACCAAGAGGCCAGCCCAGCTCCCGCTGAATCATCCGGGGATGGAGGCAATCGCCCGCCTCTGGAAGGGCAGCAGCTGCTCTTCCCTGTGGTATCTGGGAGCAGGTAGGAGTCAGGGCTTTCTAGTCACTGTAAAATCACAGGATCATGGAATTCTGAATGGTTTGGGTGGAAAGGAACATTAAAACTAGTCCCATTCCACCCCTGCCACAGGCAGGGACACCTTGCACTATCCCAGGCTTCTCCAAGCCCCGTCCAGCCTGGCCTTGGACACTTCCAGGGATCCAGGAGCAGCCACAGCTTCTCTGGGCACCCTGTGCCAGGGCCTCACCCCCTCAAAGGGAACAATTCCTTCCCAACATCCCACCTCACGTGCCTGGGCTGTGCTCCCACAGCCCGGTGCTCCAGGCCGGGAATGTGGGTTTGGGAGGCACCACCCAGCACCCAAGGGGTGTTTGCTGCTCTGCTTGGCACCGTGGGCAGCCTCTGCTCCAGAGCTGCCCCAGTCTGGGACAGATAAGGGAGCTGCAGACCAGCTCTGGGGGGGTGACGGAGCTGTTTGCAGGCAGCTCCTCGGCTCTGCCCGGCTGGAACTCCGGGGCAGCCACAGATACCCCGGAACATCCCGGGTGCTCTGCCTGGCTGGGACTCCAGGACAGCCACAGATACCCCGGAACATCCCGGGTGCTCTGCCTGGCTGGGACTCCGGGACAGACACAGATACCCTGGAACATCCCGGGCGCTCTGCCCTCGGATCCTGCCCAGCTCCCAGCCCAGCCAGGTGGGACGTTCCGGCTCTGCTCCGGTTGTGTAATGAGCCCGGGGCTGAGCCAGGAGCCAAACCCACACTCTTGACCTGGCCACAGCTCGCCCACGGCGGGCACAGGCTGGGACAGGCTCCACTCCGAGCTTCCAGGTGCTGCCCTGCACAGGGAACACGGGAATGCATCCACGGGGCTCCCTCTCCTTTGGACACCTTTGATCCCGGCCTTGTGGCTGCCTGCCTTCGTGCCGTGGGTGCACGGAGCGGGACGAGGATCCAGCTCTGTTTCATGGAATGCCAGGATGGTTTGGAATGGAAGAAATCTTAAAGCTGATCCCATCCCACCCCCCTGCCATGGGCAGGGACACCTTCCCCTACCCCAGGTTGCTCCAAGACCATCCAGCCTGGCCTGGAACACTTCCAGGGATGGGGCAGTCATGGCCTGGGCTGGCAAAAGGGGTCCCTGGGTGGACTGGAAAGCCTTTGAAGGTCCCTTCCAACCCAAACCATCCTGGGATTCCGGGATTCCAAGGGAAGCCCTGCTCCTCCCTGGTGCCAAGGTGGCCACTCTGAGGGCTCTGTGGGTCGCATTGCCTCCTGTTCTGGCCCCATCAGCCCCTCCAACAGCTCTGTATCCTTGGTGCCCACTCACTGAGGGGGTTTGGAACCCAACCTCCACAGCCTCCAAACCCAAGGGAAAGGACAGAGCATCAAATGATGTCCCCAGCGCAGGAGGAATTCCTGCTTGGATGATGAATGTTCCTATTTCTTGCTTTAAGAGAGAGCAATGAAAGCTGCCCGAGCCAGCATTTATCAGGGGTGCCTGCAAAGGGGCACCAGACAGCCCCAAATAAATCCCAAAATAAATGGGATTATGGCCCTGCTGTTCCACCTTCGGATGCTCCCTCACCTTGTCCCTCTGGGTGAGCTCCGAGTGACCGTCAGAGCCGTGAGGAGCCTTCCTGGCTCCCTTTCAGCTCCATCATTATGGACATCCCAGGCTGCCTTGGAAAATCCTTCCCGGATGATGCACTGGAGGAATCCGGTCTGGACATCAGAGCAGCCTCGTTCCCGCGCTGTTATTTTATTAAATCATTAAAAGGCACTTCTTTAATAGCTCCAGAAATATCATTTTTTCATGTGGCTGGGGCTGCTCCCACCTGGAACCGGCACAAATCCTCTCGCAGGTTCAAAGCCGTCTGGCTTCTCCTGCTCCGCCGGGAATTAGGGATAATTGGAAGGAGCGCGTTCAAAGGCGCGCGAGGTCGGCGGAGCTGACACCGCGCGGTCCCTCCCGCCGAGCCCGAGCCACCGGCACCGGCCCGGCCCGCGCTGCCGCAATCCCGTGGGATGATTTATGGCCAAAGCCCTGGCGAGGGACGGCAGCCGGGCCCAGGATGGCCCCAGAGCCCGCAGCCTGTCCCGACACGCCGCTGCTGGGGCGCGGAGATTAAAGGCTCCTGCTCGGCAGCGGGGAAATGCAAATGCTCCTGGAACGAGCTGTTAATTGTCAAACCGCAGCATTTCGGGGTAATCATCCCTTGTGCGGCTCTGAGCAGGCCCGGAGCTCCCCGGGAATGGGCTCCGGGACAGGAGGATGTGTCTTGTTTATGGCTGCGGCGGATGCAAAGGAGTGGGGAGAGATGCGGGAATGCGGGGGGAGGAAGGGAAGTTGGAGAAGTGGGAAAGGAGAGCGTCCGGGGGGACAGCGCTGGGGGCCGTGGCTCAAATCCCATGGGGATCCCACGGAGAGGGAGACCCTCTGATGGAGGCGGAGACGGGGCGAGGTGGAGAAGCTCAGCCTGCTCCTGGGAAAGGCTGATCCCATTGGGAATGGCCCCGGGGATGGCACGGAGGCCGTGGAGGCTCCAGCACCTCTCCCCGAGGCCAGGGCTGTTCTCAGCTCGTTGTCACCACGTCCAGCCACGGCTGTCGCTGCCCCGGGGCTTTGAGGCCCCAGTAGGAGCTGCTCTGTCTCCACCCCGCCCTCCTGGGGCTGAGCCCCGGTATTTCCTACCGGGAAGCGGAGGAAGATGTGGCCCAGCCCAGCGAGAAGGGACCCCAAAGCCACCCTGGGACAGAAACCTTCAAACTCCCCGCAAAGGGCGGCCGCGGCCCCGGCACCGCAGCCCCCGCCGGCACCTGGCGCTCCCCGCGTGAGGAACACCTTCCAGAGCACCGGGATGGTTTTTTCCCTGGCTTTGGGAAGACAGAGAACACCCCGGGCGGAGAGCGGCTCCTTCAGAGCCGGGTTTCAGCAACCAGGAACTCGTGTGTGTCTTGGACTGGAATCCAGCGCGGCTGGGGCCATGTGCAAGATGTAATTTAAGCTCCAGCTCCGGGCCCAAATGTTCTCCAAGTGCGGAGGTTTTGGCACCGAGGGTTTGGTTTGGTCCCAGCTTTCATGGCAAATTGAATAATCACAGGAGGGGGAGGAACGGGGAGAGAGCAAGAGAAAAAAACCCCAACAACTCTCGACAGTTCTTCCAAAAGTGGAAAGAACCAAAACACATTTTGGCTTCCTCAGCCCTGAGCCGGAGTTATTTCCCTCTAGATCTGGAGCAGCCTTTCCAACAACCTTTTTTCAATTTAGCTTTTTATTAAAATCAAGCCGTGCCCTGGCAAATCCGTGCGGAGCTGCCTCCTGCCACGGCCGTGCCCGGCTCTGCAGCTCCTGCTCGTGCTGCTGGCATCCCAACAAACATTCCCGGCCCTGCTCCCGAGGCCTGGGGGGGAGCGGCTGCCCGGCAAGCACGGCCAGAGACCCCCGGGCACGCATTTCAATCGCCTACTGTTGTGCTGACTTTCTGGCCTTGTCTATCTTTTAATTATTCCCATGTTTACAGTTTGCTGCGGCTTACAGGATTTTTTCCCCTCAGATGCCGGTTTTCTGACAATTAGCCCTGCTGGCTGGAAAAGCACGGATGAAGAGCCGGAGGTGGAGCTCAGCACCAAAACCCAAACCTCCCTCGTCGCTCCGGCCAGCCCCAGCTCAGTGCTGGGAGCAGCCCTGGGTCAAGAGCAGGATAGGGATCAGCCCGGGCTCAGGCTGGACGGGGCTTGGAGCACCCTGGGGCAGCGGGAGGTGTCCCTGCCATGGCATGGGTGGCGTTGGATGACTTTAAGGTCCCTTCCCACCCCGACCACCCCAGGATTGCACGATCCCTGCCCAGCACGCACCTGCAGCCAGAGACACCCCAGTTTCAAACCGCAGCCGTAAAGCTGCCCCTGCGCCCCTGCAGGGAGAGTTTTGGGGTGTCAGGGGGTGTCGGGCACCAGCAGAGCCCCTCGTTAGGCAGCGCTTTCCCCGGAATGAGGCGGGAGGTTGCTGTTAATCAGCTACCAACGATTTAAGTCATTGGCCCAACCGCTCTGCTGCAGCTTTCGCGAGGAATTAGGCCTCCATAAAATCAAGCAGCATGAATCTCCGAGATTTACATGCTGCTTTCTTAACAGTTTTCAGTATATTTCAATAGTTAATAAAACTAAATGCTGCTTTGTGTAAAAGGTAATAGATTACAGTCGGGGGGGTTTTACTGGCACTCAGTGTGCTCAGCCAACACCTCATACGTTCACCTTGGAATCCACGGAAAGCACTTTGTGCAGATTAAAAGCAGATTTATCACAGATGTGCCTCAACATTATGCTTGGCTTGAACCATTAGACTCCTGGAGTTTAAAGGTTAGACTTTAATGACTTCAAGGAAGTCGGGTGCTTTTTAAAGCTTTAAATAAGCAGCTCGGATACTCCTGGCATTCCCAAACAGGGCAGACTGGTTACGGGCTGCTCCAAGGATGCAGAATTCCCACTCCGGAGTCTGCTGGGCACAGCCCTTTGAAGCAGGCACAGCTCAGGAGTTTAACCCTCATGCAAATTCCCGATAAATTATTTACCGGATGAAAGTGCTGCCCTGAAAACTTCGGTGGTGGAGCACCTTCCCATCCCCACAGACGGGATGGGAGAGGTCGGCTGCGGGCTGCGCTGCCTGAGTAAAGAACCCTGGGACAGGGCGTTAAATGTTACCCCACTCCATGGAAAGGGACACCTCCCACTGTCCCAGCCTGCTCCAGCCTGGCCTCGGACACTGCCAGGGATCCAGGGGCAGCCACAGCTTCTCTGGGAACCTGTGCCAGGGCCTCACCACCTTCACAGGGAACAATTCCTTCCCAATATCCATCCATCCCTGCCCTCTGGCACTGGGAAGCCATTCCCTGTGTCCTGTCCCTCCATCCCTTGTCCCCAGGCCCTCTCCGGCTCTCCTGGAGCCCCTTTAGGCCCTGGAAGGGGCTCTGAGGTCTGGGATGTGTGTCTGGCCTCTCCCGGTACCCACAGGAAGATGCTCCAACAACAAAACATCCCCAAACGAAGCAGGACAAAGTTTCTGCCGGCTTTTTCCCCTCCCAGCCATAAACAGTGTGAAAATCCAGCAGAGCTTCCCCCTCGGAGCTCTCCTCCTGCTCTCCGCAGTTTGTTCCCTGCCCTCACACGCAGCAGACGCTGACAGCATCCCGAGCTTTGGAAGTCGATTGCTCGGTGGAAATGCCTCCGCAGGTATCCGGCTGCTGGGCGCTCCTCGGGAGGATGCGGCTGGAATGCCGAGGGAGGCGCGGCTGGATCCGGCCCCGGGGCAGCGGGAGTGGGAGATGTTCGGCGGTGATCAAAGGCTGCGGCTGCGGATGACCACGGGGGCCGAGCGCTTGTTCTCCGGGGTGACAAAGGAAGAACCATTTATATTTAAAAGCGCCGTAAACCTCTGGCTCCCGGAGGAATGATTTGGGATGAAGATGGATCAGAGAACCACAGGGTGGCTTGGGTGGGAAGGGACCTTAGAGATCATCCCGTTGTTCCACCCCCTGCTATGGGCAGGGACACCTTCCACTATCCCAGGCTGCTCCAAGCCTTGGCCAAGCTGGCCTTGGACATTCCAGGGATGGAACAGCCACCACCTCTCTGGACAACTTCCCCCACCAGCAAAGTCCGAGTGTCTCCCACAGTGGGAAAAGGCGGGAGCAGGGGCAGAGACGGAAGTGATACCAGGGAAAGGATTCTGCTTCCCTGGGAACAGTGATGGACCCCTGGCCCCGCCCTGATACTGGCTCTGCACTGGGACCCCAGAGTCCAGAGCGTCCAGAGTGTCCAGAGTGCCCAGAGTGTCCAGAGTGCCCAGAGGTGTTGTGGTGCTCTGAGGACACACCTGCATGAGCTCCCGAGGGGCTGCAGCCCCGGGCACTCAATGGAGTTTGCTCCGATGCTCCAGGAGCTCTCTGTGCTGCTCTGTGCAGGGTTTGGGTTCCCCCATGCCCATCCTGCACCTCCCCCGTGCTGGGAGCAGAGCCCGGAGCTCCCGGGCCCCGCCGAGCTCTGCCTGCGGCCAGAGCATCCCGGAGCTGGTGGTGGAGGGGGAAGATTCCGGCAGAGCAGCCGTGCGTGTTTGATGTGGTTTAAATTAACCTCGATTGCTGTCTAATATTTTAAAAAGACACTTTTTCTAACATGCGGGAATAATGTAGGAGAACTAATGTTCCCTCCTGAAATGCCTTTCAGGATCATGATAAAAGTGCACTTTAATCTGCTGTGAGAAGGCTCCGGGAGGGAGAGACGTCACCCGGACAGGTGGAATTGTGGAATAAATACAATCATTAATGAGGAGGAAGAATTTGCATCTCCCGACTTCTCCACAACACCTGCTCTGTTGTTTTTTTGGTTTTGTTTTTTTTTTTTCCAAGCAGCTTTATTTCATTTCCTGAGGGTCCGGAGAAGGCAGGGATTCGGGATTGTGGCCGTTATTGAGTGACACTTGCAAAGGCTGTAAAATGTCAGGGAAGCAGCGCCTGGGAACAGAGTGCTCCATTAAGTTTTCCCTATGAAATTAAGCACCTTTATTGCCTTAAATGAGAGTTACAGCCTAATGACGGCCCCATGCAAATCCGCAGCAGCATTCCCGAGCCAAGGGCTGCTCCCCACCGCGGCAGGCAGGGAGGTGCTGCCGGAACAGGGAACGGCCCCAGCCGGGGCCTTCCCTGCCCAGCGCCACATTCCAGCGGGAAGGAGCCCGGAACTGTGGGAACAGAGCAATACAGGGTGCCAGGCACAGGGCAGGAGGGGGGTGCTGTCTCTCCCCAGCCCCACACGGCAAGAGGGTTCCCGGGATAGAGGACAAATCCTGGTCCTGGGTCCCCATCCCAGCTTCCCACAGAGGCTTCACCAACTGGGATGGTTCCCAGCTCACCCCACGGGCAGTGGCTGCTACAGACACTGCCAGCAAGCTGTGGCCACCCCGGTGTCACCCCCAAATATCAGCATCACCCCCAAATATCAGCGTCATCCCCAAATATCGGCATCATCCCCAAACATGGACATCATCCCTAAACGTCAGCATCATTCCTGAACATCAGCATCATCCCCAAAAACCACCGACACCCTTAAATATCAGCATCATCCCTAAACATCAGCATCATCCCCAAATATCATCATCCCCAAACATCAGCATCATCCATAAACATTGGCATCATTCCTAAATATCAGCATCATCCCTGAATATCAGCATCATCCCCAAAAACCACTGACACCCTTAAGTATGGGCATCATCCCTAAATATCAGCATCACCCCCAAACATCGGCATCATCCCTAAACATCAGCATCATTCCTAAATATCAGCATCATCCCTAAATATCAGCATTATCCCCAAACATCGGCATCATCCCCAAATATCATCACCCCCAAATGCCATCATGATCCCTAAATACCAGCATGACCCCCAAAAACCACCGACACCCTTAAATATCAGCATCATCCCTAAATATCAGCAAGACCCCCAAACATCAGCATCGTCCCCAAACTCTGTCATCTTCCCTAAACATCAGCATCGCTCCCAAACAGCAGCATTCCCGAAACGGTGTGAGGGGAGCAGGGATGGAGGTGGCCGCAGAGGGGACACCGCTCTCGGCTGCCAGAGAGTCGTTCCCGATGCTCCGCCTTTCCTGGGTCATTCTCGCTCATCTTCCTCACTCACACGCCCGGTTTATGGGAATTTTAAGTGTCCTATTCCTCATATCCAGCATTCCCGTTCGCCACAGGTTTTGTTGGATCGTTAGGACATCAAACAGGCACCTAAGGAGCTGCACTTCCCATCCCTCTCCCTGGTGCTGGGCCGGGAGCTGGGGGAGGGATGAATCCAGGGAAACCCCTTCCAATATCCCAGGCACACCACTGGTGATCCCACAGACCCGCCCAGTGCTCCCGCGGGTAACGAGGAATTATTCCCGTGTCCACACCATTCCCTGATCCCTGACTGTGACACACGCTGGAATTCCCAGTGTTATTCAGGCCTCTCTTACTGGACTATCCAGCCGAGAGTCTGCCGGGAATTCCTGAGGACGGGATGCAGACCGATTCCCGCATTCCTCAGGTGGCTCTGGCAGGAAGGGATGCGATGCTTCCCTCTCCCCGGCGCCTCCATGAGCTCTCCCGCAGCGCTTCCCGTCGGGAAGGGATGGTGGTGGCAGGAAGGGACCCCTCCCGTGGGGCTGCCGCAGCCGCGGCCTCCGAAGCACCCACAGGTGCCCGTTCCCATGGGAAGAGGCGGTTCGGGGAGGGCAGGGGGTGACGAGGGACACGGCTGGGTCCGGCAGGGCACAGGGAAAGGGGACAGGAGATGGGACGCTGGGACACAGCCTGGGAGGGGGTGCACGTTGGGGTTTGCTTTCCCACCAGGACACGGACGGCACAGGGAGGGACCAGGGTGGTCATGGGGCCTTTTAGGGACTCCCAGGGATGAACATCCCTGGAATGGGGGTCCCACAGGGAATTCCATCTCTGCCTGTGAGCCCCCACCAGGCAGCAGCTCCTCCCAGCAGCACAGAGGGATGTGGGAGATGGGATGGAGCTTGGTGCGGGATGGGGGAACATGGAGGGGTTCTGGGTCCCAGGTAAGGGCCAGGTACTGCAAGGGGGCCCAGGCAGGGGTGCCAGGTCTTGAACCAAACCCCAGGTAGGGATTCCATGTCCTGGAGAGGGATCCCTGTAATGGGTCCCAGCCCCTGGACAGGGGTCCCTGCCAGGAGTCCCAGCTCCTGGACAGGGGTCCCAAGTCCCAGGCAGGAGCTCCATGTCTCAGTTTGGGGTCCCAGTGTGGTGCTCCCAGTGCCCAGGAGCCCACGGGCAGCACAAATCCCGCGTGGAGCAAAGCCCAGCGCGGCCCCAGCGGCGCCGGCCGGCGGTCCCTCGACGTTTCCTTAACTCACCGGGCGATAAAAACCCAGGAGGAGAAGCGAACAATAAAAAAGGGGAGTTTTCCTCGGCGATGCCGCCGGGAAGTGCTGACAAAGCTGCTGCTGCTGGAGCGCAGCGGGAGCGGGAAGCGCTCTTTGCTCTGCCTGTCTCCCGCTGAACGAGGCTCGGCTCTAATGGGCTCGATACCTACAACGCGCAGCTGACAACAAAGATGTTCCACTAAACCTAACACGAGAGGGAAACAGCTCCAGCACACAGTGAGTAATTAGAATCTAATTAATTTGCATTTCACAAGAGAGGCAGAGATGTCAGAGGGAGAAAAAAAACCAAAACACCTCCCCGAGATTAAAGGGCTGGCGGAGGAGAGCGAGGGGTGACTTGGAACACTCCCCCCGCCGGGGCCGCCGGAGCCGGGCGGGATGAGCAGGATTAAACGGGAGCAGGTGGGAAGATGACAGGTCTGGGAGCTGCGGCCAACAAAGGTGTCTGCGGGTCAGCAGAATCGCGCCGAAAATACCCAAACAGCAACTTTTCCTGGGGAACAGCATCCCCGGCCTCGCAGGCTCCTTCCTCCCGCTGCTCCGCGGCTCTGCCACAGGAACTGGAGGGGGGAAAAGACAAAAGGTGACGGTGCGGGGCCAGGATCCAGCTGGGAGCTGCGGGAAGGAGCAGCCCCCGGCCCCGGCAGCTCCTTCCCAAAATGAGTGCTTGCAATATGTTAATCCCGGTGTTCCCACCTCGTTTCCTAGCGCTGGCTGCTCCCGAGAGGCGAAGCGTCCCGGAGCTGCAGAACATCAAGGGAAGATTTACAGCTTGTTTCCATAATGATGGCACCAGGCGGGGGATTTCGCTGTCGGAGCTGCTGGCGCAGCCACGGGAGCCCTGGGGAAGAAAAACAACCCTCACTCCCCGGGAGTGCTCCATGATTGTCATCCCTGCTCATCCCTGCATCCCATCCTCATTCCTACATCCCTGCCTGCATCCCTGCCTCATCCCTGCATCCCTGCCTGCATCTCGGCCTCATCCTGCCTCATCCCTGCCTGCATCCCTGCATCCCGGCCTCATTCCTGCGTTCCTGCCTGCATCCTGGCCTCATCCCTGCCTCATTACTTCATCCCTGCCTGCATCCTGGCCTCCACACCCCAGCTCCCTGCCCAGGGCATCGGACCAGGGTTGGGATTTCATAGAATCATGGAATGGTTTGGGTTGGAAGGGACCTTAAAGCCCATCCCATCCCATCCCATCCCATCCCATCCCATCCCATCCCATCCCATCCCATCCCATCCCACTCTCTTCCATGGGCAGGGACACCTCCCACTGTCCCAGGGTGCTCCAAGCCCCATCCCCCTGGTCACTCCATCCCTGGTCCCCAGCCCTTCTCCAGGTCTCCTGAAGCCCCTTTATGCCCCGGAAGGGGCTCTGAGCTCTTCCTGGATCCTTCTCCAGGTGAACATTCCCAGCTCTCTAAAAGTTCGGGGATTTTGGGGAAAGAGAAGTGGATGCTGTTCCTGGAATTCCCTGGTCTGGGCCAGGAGCATCCATCCCAGCCAGGGAGGAGTGAGCCGCAGACAGTCTTTCTTCCCGCTCACCACCGGAGCTCCCTGAACCTTTTCCCTGGGCTCTGCACACCCCCACCCTTCACTGTCTCTGTCACAGCCCCGTGCCACACCGGGGACGAACATCTGGCACATCTGCACGTGGGAGGGGCAGCGACACTGGGCCATCCCCGGAACCAGGGACGAGGCAGCTCCGGACGCAAACAAAACCCAAATGCAGCCGAAGCCAGATGCAAACCCATGCAAATGGGGAGCCTTGTGCAGGCAGCGGGGCTGGGGGGCCCCGGGAGGATGGGGGGACAGGATGGGGGGACAGCCAGGTGCAGGATGGAGATGGGGGAATCCCCCGGGGAAAAGCCGCTCTGGGATCACGGTGCAGGGAACACCCTGGAAGGGCAGGGAGAGCGGCTGGGAGCAGGTCTCCAACCCCAGCTGGAGCTTCCTTCCCACAGTGCTGGGATCGGCTCCCAGGGCCCCTCCTGCCCCACGGCAGGGCCATTTCAGCACCGAGAGCTGCTCCAAGGTTGTCTTCCCTTTTTCCTGCCAATGCCTTGCCCTCCAATCGCGGCGTGTTTGCAGCACCAAATCAGCTCTGTAAACACGCCAAAGGGGGATTTATTTTTCTTGAAAGCAAAATAACTAAACAGCACATCAGAGGAAAGGCATTTAACTCAGTCGGCTCCTTTCTTTTGTTGGGAATCAAAGTGATGATGATTTGAGCAGGTTTCTCCCTTCTTCCACCCCGGCGCTGGGAAACGTGCGGCAAACGCGGCTCGAGCTCCCTCGGCTCCGAGATTTGGGGTGCTTGGGGACAGGAGATAAGGCTCCCGCTGTTCCTGCCGTTCCCGCATCCCGGAGGGACCACAGGGAGCACTGCTGGCTGGGCACAGCGGGGCTGCACATGCCGGCACGGGGGAGGGATGGGAGGGATGCTGGGACCGGGAACATCCCAACGGGAGCAGCCCCAGCAGCGTTTTTAAGGCTCCATCCTTTCTTTCCTCCCCAGGCAAAACAAACCAACCCCAACCCAACCCCCTCGCACTGAAGCCGGAGCTTTTCAGCGCACACCGCATTCCCCTTGCCCCGTCCCAATCCCCGGGCACGGAGCCACCGGGATCCAGCTGGAATTTGCAGCGCGAGTGCTGCAGCGGTGCTGCCGCAGTGGGATGAGGTTGTGAGTCACGGAAGCACTGACACCAAGGGCCTGTGAGGCTCCCAGGCTGGGAAAGGAACACTCAGGAACTCTTGTCCCCATGGAAAGCCAGCGGCTGATGGGATCCAGCTCAGCAAAACCAGCTGGAGCCTCCTGCCCTGCGGTGCTCCCTGCCCCGGGGGCATCCCGGGGGCTGCAGAGGGGCAATTCCACCTTGCCAGCCCCTGCAAGCCACCAGCACCCCCCATCCCTGGGAAAAAGGGGGACGTGGATCTCTTGGAAGCACCACTTTCCAAAAAACATGCAGATGTGGCGCTTGGGGACACGGTTTAGGGGTGACCGTGGTGGTGTTGGGCTCAGTGACCTCAGAGGGCTTTTCCAGCCTTAGCTATTCCATGATTCCACGATTTGGCAAGGGACGGGTGTGGCTCGCTGTGCCTCTGCAGCGGTGCCGTGCCGGTGGCTCGTGCCCGAGGAAGGTGACGTGGGGACAGGGCCGAGCCGTGCAGCGCGTCCCGGGGACAGGAGAGGGCCTGGCATCACCTCCAGGATGTGCCACGCTCCAAAGCAGCTCCCCAGAAAGTTGTCAGAGCCGGCAGCTGGAAAAGACGCCGGAAAAATCCCGGTGCCAGTCCTGGCCCAGCTCCAGCGCCGTCCTTCAGGGCCATTTGCAAACAAACCGGGGAAGATGAAAGATTGATGCCCGGCTCTCCCGGCAGCAGATCCAGCCCCTCCCCTGGGATTCGTGGCTCGGATAATTCATTGTTCCCACCTCACTTGTCACCGTCGTGCTCCCGAGCAATCAGGGGTGAGAATTCAGGGAGGCTCCCAGCTCGCCGCTGTGATTCGCCGGCAGATTTGTCACTTCACTAAAGACCCAAATTACACCCGTTTAGGAGCCGGCTCCGCTGCTCGAACCTGCGCGAGCTCCTGCCGGGATTAGGGATTCGCGGCGGTAATTATGGAAATGGGGATGTGCAGACGGAGAACTGGCAGCAGGAGTGGTGCTGAAACGTCTATTTATAGTTCGGGGGGAAGAAAATAAACCTCGCCTTCTCCAGGCAAACAGATGGGCTCGGCGGCAGACGGGTTCAGGGGAGAGGAACGGCAACGAGGGGAAGGAGCGGGAGTCGGGCACGGCCTGGGAGCCGTTCCCGTGGGAGTGGGTGCTGGCAGGGAGCGTGGGTTTGGGGCTGGGCGCCTCGGGGGCACCCCGTGCCCTCAGTGTCACCCCGTGCCCTCAGTGTCACCCCCTCCAGCCCCGAGGGATGGGCTGGGAGTCTCGCCCCAAGCTCAGGCTGCCAACCAGCCTTGTTCTGCCCCAAATCCAGCCCCCGGGATGCGGGAAGGCAGCCGGGATAAGGAGCTCCTGAGGGGCTTGTGGGGAGATGTCCCCGAGCTCCGGGGCACCCTGAGCCCAGGGGAACCTCAGCCACCCCCTACTCGAGGGGAGTTGGCAGCTGGGGGGGGTTCACCAGCTCTTGGGCTGCCTCCGAGGATATCGGGGTGTCCTGAAGATCTGGGACACCCTGAACCCACATCCTGGAGATCTGGGACACCCTGAATCCACGGCACCTCCATCACTCCCTGCTCGGGGGGAGCTGGCAGCCCAAGGGAAGGGTCCCCAGCCCTCAGGCTGTCCCACGGCCATGAGCCCCAGGCTAAGCATTCCCAGCTCCTCCGAACACCCTTCGTGCCGGGCAGTGCCTCCATCCCCTGGGGAAAAGCAGAGGAGCCACGCGGGGGTCAGCAGAGCCCCCCCAGACCCATCCCTGGCACGGCCCCCCCGCACTCAGCTCCCAGCAGGATCAAGATTTAGCCGTGGAGCCGCGTGCTGGATTCCAGGGGCCGTCAGGCGGCTCCGGGAGGCGTTCGGAGCAGACAGATTTATCCAAACCCTCCCGGCTCCGCAGCCCCACGCGGCGTCTCTGACACCCGGCGAGGAGGGAATAAATCAGCGCTCCCTCCCTTCCCACCACGCGGAGGTTTCTCCCAGCCATCCTCCAGGCGGGAGCACGGAGACTTTTATTTACCGCGGAGTGCAGACAGGAGCCCCAGAGCCCCGGGGGACGGTGCCTGGCTGTGAGTGACGGTGGCGGCCACCCCGGCTGGCTCCGCCGGGAGCAGGGAATCACCGGGAGCATCCAGCCCAGCCTTCTGGAATCATGGAATGGTTGGGTTGGAAGGGAGCTTAATCCCATCGCATCCCACCCCTGCTGTGGCAGGGACACCTCCCACTATCCCAGGGTACTCCAAGCCTTGGACACTCCAGGGATGGGGCAGCCAGTTCTACGGAAAACCTGTGCCAGAGCCTCCCCACGGAGGAATTCCTTCCCTATTTCTCACCATATTGATTCCTCCTTCCCGCGTGGCCCCTGTTAGGATGGAAAATTGCTGAGCTCCCAGCACAGCTCCGCTGCCAACGAGGATTTGTGGTGTTCAATAAATATTATTAGAAAAGTGCAAGATAATAATTATGTCAATTAGAGGATGGGTAATTGGGCCTGCAGAAGAAAAGTGCTTTTCTCCCTAATTGCTGGGGCCATGTGCCTGTGATTGCATGTGTGGCTTCCAAAAATAAAAGGGCAGCCGGCAAGTGGGAAAAGCACTTTTGTTTTCCCAATGAGCTCCGTGGCGGGAATTGCGGGGCTGGATTGCGGGGAGGGAGGAGCATCCACTGGTCCATCTGTGGTCTGGGAGAGAGGGGGAGAAGGGCCCCAGAACAGGGGGGAGAAGGGCCCCAGAACCAGGGGGAGATGGGCCCCAGAACTAGGGGGAGAGGGGCTCCAGGGCTGAGGGGAGAGGGGCTCCAGGGCTGAGGGGAGAGGGGCTCCAGAACCAGGGGGAGAGGGGCTCCAGGACTGGGGGGAGAGGGGCTCCAGGACTGGGGGGAGACGGGTTCCCAGAACTGAGGGGAGAAGGGCTCCAGAACAGGGGGAAGAGGCCTCCAGAACTGAGGGGAGAGGAGTTCCCAGCACGGAGCTCTTTGGGAATCCCGGGGCGCAGGGAGCTCCGTGCCCTCTCTGGATCCCTGGGACCAGACCCTCCCTCAGCAAACATTCCCGTGGGGAAGGGCAGCCACCATCCCCCCTGAACTGAACCCTCCGGAAGCTCCAACTGGAGCTCCGACAGAGACTTCCCCACCCAGGCATCCAACCCCTTTTCCTCCCACTGCCAAGCCCTTTCCCGACAGCCAAATCAGCCCCCAAATATGCATCTGGCTTTAGCATATTCCCATATTCTGGAAATCCGTCGTGAGCACCGGGCCAGCGCCAAGCCCTGAAGGTGTGCAGGGCAGGAGGGGGAAGGGCTGTAAGCAAAGCAGGCGCATCCATTTCAAACAGGAGCTAAAAAAAAATATTAATTTTCATTTTCTTTTGGCTGCCTGGGGGCCGCTGGAACATATGCACAGACAAGTTATGCAGAATTCCCGCATGGAAATGCGCTGGTTGGCTCCTCTGGGTTTGTCATCCCATCCAGAAGAATCTGCAGGGCTCTTCCCTCCCTGGAGGGCTGTCCTGCAGTGTCACCGCTCCCAGGAGGTGACACTGCGAGGGAGCAGAGCCCTGGTGGCTCCAGGTCAGGTGAACCCCGGAGCTTCCTCCTTTTCCTGGTCGCAGGCTGGTGATCAGGCTGAGCACCTCCTGGTGCTCCCGACTCTCTCCTGTGTGGGGAGGCTGTCCCCACTCGGAATTCCGGACACTCCTCCACTGGCAGATGCCACATCCCTGGAAAAGTTCCAGGCCAGGTTGGAGAGCGCTTGGAGCAACCTGGGCTAGTGGAAGATGTCCCTGCCCACCACCTCTAAATGTCCCTTCCAACCCAACCCATTCCAGGATTCTGTGATTCCCAGAACTCCTCTTGGATGGCAGCTCCCATCCAGGAATCCCAGAGAGGTTTCCAGGCCGCATCCAGGGTGATGCCTGGGAATGGTCCCACATCCAGGGTGATGCCGGGCCTGGCACAGATGGAGACCCCACACCCAGAAATCCTGGGGTTTTCCACCAGTTCTGGTAAACATCCACAAAAATCCCGCCCTGGAGAGATCCAACCACAGCCACAGCAGGAAACCAGGGATAAAGCAGGGATAAAGCAAAGCCCCAGCTGGTGCTTCACCCTCCAAACCCGTCGGTTTGAGCCACTTCCAGAAGCCAAAGGTCTCTCCCAGCCTCTTGGATCCGACACACCAGGATGTGTTATCCCAACCGCTGTTTTCTCTTGCATAATCTCCATTATTTATGGTCATGAGCTCCTAATTGTCCCGGTTATCTGATAACTGAGGGGGGAAAGGGCGGGGCAGGGAATTCTTGGCAGGGCACAGCTGTGCCCGGCCTCGGCTGCAGCTTTTGGAAAGTCTTCCCAGTGGGAGATGAGAACCGGGAGGCTCCAGGGAACTGGGAACACCCTTGGATTCACCGTGATGAGGATTTCTGAGACAGAGATTGCGAAGATGAGCCTGATCCACGACTCGGGTTCTTCCATTACCCCCTCTCTGAACTATTTCCATGTGGAATTGAACAGACATGGAAAAAGTACAGCTTTAATCTTCTCCTGAGCTTCCTTTCGGCCCTGACATTGCTGCTCCTGCCAGTGCCCTCCTGGGAGCATCCCAGCAGCTCCAGCAGCGCTCCCTGGCACCATCCGGGCCTGCTTAAACTGCAAGAAGGTGGATTTGGGTGGGATATTGGGAAGGAATTCCTCCCTGTGAGGGTGGGGAGGCCCTGAGGTTGCCCAGAGAAGCTGTGGCTGCCCCTGGATCCCTGGAAGTGTCCAAGGCCAGGTTGGCCAGGGCTTGGAGCAGCCTGGGGTGGTGGAAGGTGTCCCTGCCCCTGGGATGAGCCATTCCAGGATACTCTGATTCTATTTTGAGGCCAAACCTCCCATTTCCTGCTCTGAGTGGTCGGGGGGATGTGGGCAAGAAAAGCTCTTGGAGCATCTCCTGCCAGTGCCAGGTGTCCGGAGTGGTGACAGCGCAGGGACAGCAGCTCAGGGGACACCAGGGTGGGGCTGGTCCTTGGGAAATGGGCTGGGATGAGCCTGGGATGGGCAGGGACCCCTCAGAGCTCCTTGGTGGCCACAGCCACCCCCCAGGCCAGGGTCACTGGGCTCGGCTGCCGCTGCCCCCGGCACACAATGCCCTCATTGTGTGGAAATCTGATTCATCTCAGCCAGGGATAAAATTAGCAAATCAGCCTAATTCCCAGGAGCCTTGTTAAATCAATACAACACACATCAGGCAGGCCCGGCACAATGCAGGGCTCAGATAAAATTAGAACCAGTCCCCCTGGGTGGGTCGATACCAGCTCTGCCGTTCGGAACTGGCAGGCGCTTGTGCATAATTTATCAATTACAAACAATTTAATTCATCCCCGATAATGAGCGGTGGGGCAGCTCTCGATGAGTTAAGTGACACAGAGGCTGAAGGCCGGGGTGGACTCGCAGGAGAACCCACCCAAAATCAGGTTATTCCAGAGGCTGGGAAGGGCAGGGACCATGGGGAGCTCTCTTGGGATGGTCCCAGCTCTGCAGGGTCCCAAGGAGGTCTTCAAAATGTTTGGATGTTCCTGCTACGGGTGAAGACACAGATGGGCCACAAGGCTGGGATTGTTAAAAAGAGATCCAAGGCTTCCCCAGCAGCCCCCTGGAGCCAAGAATTCCCAGCGCTCCCAGCCCTATCTCCCTGTCCCAGCAAGGGAAACTCGAGGAGGTTAAGGGGAGGTTATTTCAAAGGACAGAAGTGATAAAAATCAAAAGCCTTTCTGCTGCAGAGAGGAGCCTTCAGAAGGCTGGGAAGCATTTCCTTCCTGCAGCCCTCTTTTGTTCCTCTGCCCATCGCCCCCGGCCGGCCGGGGCTCGCTCGTTCTCACCGGGAACAATGGGAACGACTCTGGGAGAGGGCCGGCGGAGCCGCACGCCAGGATGACACCCCTCGGAAAGGCCTTCCTCCCTCTCCATTCCCGGAGCGCTGGGATCTGCTCCCTGGCTTTCCTGCTGCCTCCCGCAGATATTAAAGCCAAGAAGTTAAGTGGTGCATAATTATGGCATTGTAGTTGCTAATTATAATCCCACAATGAGATCAGGGCTGCGCAGGGATGGCCGCAAAGAGCTGAGGGTTTGGAGCAGGCTCGGTCCTGAACCCTCGAATTCCTCGTTAGAGCCAGGAGAACTCACAAGGAAGGTTCAGGGAAAGAGACAGGGGGATAACACCCAACCCGATTCACCTTCCCCCCACCCGAGTGCCCAGGGACTGACTTCATGGAGCCTCCAATGGGATAAATGTTACGGAGCTGGTGCAGAACCCATGGAGCATCCAGGTGCAATCCAAGGAATGTCCAGGCACAGCCCATGAAACATCCAGGCAAAGTCATGGAACATCCAGGCACAGCCCATGGAGAGCTCACAGAGTGTCCAGGCAAAGTCATGGACCATCCAGGCACAGCCCATGGAGTGTCCAGGCACAGCCGCACAGCTCTGGGTGCAGCTCAGCCCTCTCCAGACTCCCCAGCCCGGCTCCCTCCCCATCTGCTGCCATCCCTCTCCGGAGCAGCCTAATAGCTCTGTGCCTTCCCCTCCCGGGAGTTGATTTATGGGGTAATTTGTTCCTCCCCGGCGGTGCCGGCCGCGTGGCAGCCGTGTAATGGGATGATGGAAGCTCCAGCCGCAGACACCGGGCAGGAAGAGCTCAGCAAATGGGACCCATCCAAACTGCGGGGCCCCAAATCGATTCATCGCAATTTCTGGGCTTTTGGCTTTGCTGGGAAAGGAAAGACAAAAAATATAAAGATGGCAGGGATTCGCTGGGGCCTGACTGCTGGGGGAAGTCAGGGTGTTGGCGGGAGCCGGGATGGTGCCGAGCCTGTGCCCAAATCCAGAGGGATCTTAGCCCAGGTTCGACCCAGACCTGTTCAGCCACTCCCCCATTTGGAGAATCCCGCGAACAGCGCGTGCACGTGACCCGGGACTCCGCCACGCTAACCCCAGATTCCTGATGGATTCTCCAAGGACGCTCCGTGCTCTCCAGCGGGAGTTTGGTGCCTGCTTTGCCCGGTGTGGCTCGGGGAGAGGGGAGGGATGGGAGGGGAGGGATGGGAGAGATGGAGAGAGATGGGAAATTACGGGAAGGAGTGTCAGCATGGGATCAGGGCACAGGGGATCTGCAGCTCCTTCCCAGGGCTGTTCCCCCGTGCCCAGGCTCAGCCTCCGCCATCCCCCGCAGCGCTTACTGGGAGTTACTGGGGCCCGGTAGAGCCCCGGCTGGAAACCACAGCGTGCTCCATTCCCACTGGAATTCCTGTTTCTTCAGGGAGCTGTGCGGGGAGCAGCGTGAATCACCGAGCCAGGCAGCAGAGCCAGGAGCCCGTGGAGGAGCGGGATCAGCCCCGGAGCCCCCCAGCCCTCGCCTCCAGCCCCTTCTCCACCCCGCAGTGTCCCTGCTGGGGTCTGCGACATCCGAGCGGGACTGGGGTGCTCCCGGGCTCTCCCGGGACTGCAGCGGCCTCGGCCGCGGGCGCAGGGCGGACCGGGAGCCGGGGGAGCTCGGGCCGGCCGGGGCCGGGCCGCACCCGGCATCTCCCACACTGATAACCATCGGCGGGCGTGTTCCGCAGCTCCGCGGGGATTAGCAGGGATGTGCCGCTGGAGCCCGGGATGCGCCGAGCTCGCCCCACCGCTGGCAGGCCCGCGTGGTTTTCGGGAGCTTGGGATGCACAATAGGGATCAGCCGCAGCCCTCGGTGAGGCACCGGGCACGCCCTGCCCGGGCACAGCCCCGCTCCGCCATTCGCAGCTCCCCCAGCCGAGGCCCCGGATCCCTCTGGATGTGTCCCTGACCCCAAACCCACCTGGGATAACACAGGATAACCGCAGGAGGCCGATTTCAGGGAATCGCAGCGTGGTTTGGGTCGGAAGGGACCTCAGAGACCATCCCGTGGGCAGGGACACCTTCCACCATCCCAGGCTCCTCCAAGCCCCATCCAACCTGGCCTTGGACACTTCCAGGGATCCAGGGGCAGCCACAGCTGCTCTGGGCACCTTGTGCCAGGGCCTCACACCCTCACAGGGAGGAATTCTTTCCCATTATTCCCTGTGTCAGTCTGAAGCCATTCCCTGTGTCCTGTCCCTCCATCCCTTGTCCCTCTCCAGCGCTCCCGGAGCCCCTTTAGGCGCTACTTTGGGCCTCAGCTCTCCGAGCACCGGCGCAGGATGAGCTGGCACGCATGGAAAAAACCCCTAATGAAGCCAAGGAGCGTTAATGAGCAGCTGGAAACCATCAACCCAAACCTGTTTTGGCTGCGGGTGCCGCCCCGACGTGCCAGGCGAGCCGGGAGCTCCGGGGGAGGAGGCTGAGGCTGCCGCTGCCCTCAGGGCGCTGCGGAGATGAAACGGGGTTTGTAAATCCGCGTCTGCATCCAGGCCTGGAGAAGGAAGGGCTGGGGAAGGAAGGAAGGGCTGCTCGGACCAGGAGGGAGCACCCAGCATCCTGACTCACCCCCCGCTCTCCCAAAGGGCGCCCGAAACCCGCCTGCCGCCCTTCCCTGACATAGCTTTACCCCCTCAAAAAACAGTCGGGAAGCAAAAGGGAAAGTTAAATCTGATTTCAGCTCTTTCTCTCTTTCTCTCTTTCTCTCTTTCTCTCTTTCTCCCTCTCATTTAATTCCTTGTTATTACTTTTATTAGCCTCGCTTCTTTGGCTGCGGGGCCTCGCGCAGAGAATGGAGTGTGGCGTGGGTGTTACCGGCTGCTGGCGCTCTCCCCGGCTTCAGAAAGAAATGCCAATTACTAATTTCATAGAGATAAGCCATCCTGAAGGAGGGGAGGGAGAAAGAAATAAGGGAAAAAGGGAAAAAAAAAAAGTGGAAAAAAATTCCTCCCGGCTTTGAAATGCGAAAGGTGCCCGCATTTATTTATTTTTTCATTTATTTATTTCTTTCTCTGCGGCTTGTGGGGGCACCAGGATTGCTCAGCTCTGTCAGGGGAGGGGTGGGAGCACCCGAGGGGTGCTGCTGGGAGATGGAATTGGGATATCCATGGATCCATACCCACGCACACACGTGACCGTGCTGGATGTGGATCCTGCATCCCGCTGGATGTGATTCCCAACCCTGCAAGCCCCAGGGCTGGCACAGGCTCCCAAACCTTGTATCCCACCAGGATCCAGCAGTCTCCTGCTCTCCGCAGCACAGCGCGAGGTGACGCCTCTGCCAGCTCCTCCCTCCCGTCCGGCTCCCACAACCCGCAACCACCGAGGGCAGGGGCCGGGGAGGGAGAATGACGGTGCCCGGAATGAATCTGGGTGTAGTTTGCATTTTTATTGCTCCAGCCTCAGATTCCAGCCTACAGAAAGGTTTCAAAAAGGATTAGATGCCATAAAACCTTTAATAATCCTCCCACATCTTACGTTTAATTATTGTTTTTACACACGCGGAGCCAACACGCCTGGAGCGAGCAATCAAGGCTCGCACACCACTCCTCCTCCTGCTTCCCGGCTCTCCCGAGAGTCTCCGCAGGGATGAGCCGGGAGGTCTCCTCCTTCCCAAAAACACTCCTCCCCCACAGTCCAGCCCTATAAAAGCTCATCCCGGTGCAGTGGAGGTGCTCCACGTGCTCCATGGTGGGAGCTGGGATCTGGGATCGGTGCCGGAGGGAGCCCGCGGTGCTGGGGACGCACGTTCCACGTCCCCACCAGAGCTGCTGAAATCGCTCCTGGCTGGGAATGGCAGAAAATCCTCGTCTCCAGTTCTGAACCGCCTGTTTGGGAGGAAGATTTCGTCACTAATTTGGTGCCATTGGAATCGTTGCTGTTTCTTTGGGGGGGGGAAAAGAAACATGAGGCCTTAGAATTGTTTGGTTCATCTCACCAGCGTCTCCCCGAGCCCAACAGGCATGGAGACCGGGAGGAAGGAAAATCACAGGAAATGGAAAACCTACCCAAACTGGGGTTTGGGGGAGTATTTAAGAGGCTGCGTTATTCATAATAAACTATTTCAAGGCACCTGCTCTGCACCCTGAGCATTGGCCACAGGGGTGGCACCGGTGTCACATCCACGGGGGTGGCACTGCTGTCACACCCACAGGGACACGGCAACGCTCGGGGCCACGGGGCTGCCCTCCTGTGGGGACAGACACAGGGTGGGGATAAATAACTTCACCGGGCATTCCCTGATGAGGATAAATAACTCCATTAGGCTCCCAGTGAACTGGTTTTTTATTATTCATTATTATTATTAATTATTATTATCGTCATTATCATTATTGTTGCTATCATAAGTGCTGCTTCCCCTGTTGCCTGCAGCGTGACTCCACGGGGGAAGGAGTTTTCCCAGTTATTTCTGGGATGGGGGGACCAACCAGCTGTTCCACTCCTGTTAGAATTCTCCCTGTTTCTGTAGGAATTTTCCCCGTTGGGTCCGTGGTGGGCTGGGGTGGCCTCAGGGTGGGGTCCTCTGGTCACCTCCCAGGTGAAGAAGAGCGTGTCCCATCCCTGGAAGTGTCCCAGGCCAGGCTGGGCCAGGCTTGGAGCAACCTGGTCCAGTGGAAGGTGTCCCTGCCCAGGGACGGGATGAGCTTTAGGATCCCTTCCAACCCAAACCATTCCAGCTCCGGATCCCGGCCCCAGGAGGCCTCTCAGGGTGCAGGCAGAGCTCTGCGTGAGCTGCTCTGACCTTTCACCCTCCAAACCATCCAAAGTTTCAGTGATTCTGACTCACTGTCGAGGAAGACTTTTCTCACCACCAGAGCCACCTCCCTGCGGGGACTTGGTTCCTGTTGGGGGTCTGTGCCCGGAGGCAGCCCCGGGGCCGGGCAGGGACGGGAGGAACAATCGGTCATTTCTTCGGGGCCCATTAAAATCCCGGCCGGACAAAGGCGGCCTGTGCTGCCCAGATGTTTTATTCATGGCCGGCCTGGGAGCACAAACAAGCCCGGCTTATCCTGCTGCCCTTTGTGCTCCGTGCCTGCGGAGCCGGGAACGGCAGAGCGGGAACGGCAGAGCGGGAACGGCAGAGCGGGGCCGGAGCCTCCCCGCCGGGGGTGGGGGAACTGTTGTGGCACCAGCACAGCGGCTGCTCCCCCTCCCCAAGCTCAGGACAGGCTGGTTCGGCCCCAGGATCTGCAATCCTTTCGCAGTTTCTCTGCTTGGCGGCACTTGTTTATCTGGGGCTCAGGACAAGGTCCCTCCATCAGGACACGGGACAGTGCCTGCTCCCAGCAGCGGGAAAAGGCCACTGCAAACAAAGCAACAGTGGAAGAGTCAGCCTTAGTCCCCGCCGGTCGTTTCTGGTTGAATATCAAACCCACCCCGATCTCCCCTTAATGCTCCATTTCCGCGGGTGTTTGTGTCTTTGCGGGCAGAGGATTCGCCCCCCTGGCTGGTGCTGGGAGACAACACGAGAGGAGCTGGAAAGGAACTTCCAGAGGGAAATAACTGCAAATTCAGCTGTTGGAAAGGCTGGAAATGAAGGTTATTCCCAGGGAGCAGCGATCCGGGGTGCTCGGGTCAGGAGGGGACATCATCCTGGGAGGGACGGAGCAGAGTTGCCCCGCGGGGGGACACGATGGCTCGGGGTGGGAGACAGGGACGGCTTAGGATGGGGCACAGGAACAACTCGGGGAGGGGGACATGGGTGTGACAGGTGTGGGACACGAGAGTCACATGGGGGGACGTGGGTGTCGCAGGGCTCACGGAAGAACAGTCACAGAGCACCTGTTTGGGGATGAACCCTGGGATTTTGGGGCAGAGATTGCACATCTCCCCTGGTAACCCGTTCTGCCATTCAGAGGAGCAGACATGGAGGTGGTGTCGGATGTGATCCCTGCGTGTTCCAGGTGGGATGTGGGAGCCCCATCCTCCCTCAATCCCAGCCCGAGGGCAGTGGGACAGCGGAGAAGGAGCAGACTGGGGCGGGCAGTGGGGGATCCCCCTCGAGAGGCAGTGGAAGAGAGGCCACAAATCTCCTTTTCCATCCCCGAGTTCCTGGTGCTCAGCGTGAGGAAGACTCCGCTGTCCATGGCAAAGCCAGATCAGCCAAGGGCTGGAAAAACCAAAGCTCCTCTCCAGACACGACTTTGTTTTCCTGCTCGAACCCAGGCTCCGCAGAATTCCCAGCATGTCCTGGGACACGAGACAAGCAGGCACCGGGTGGGGGTAAAACTGAGAAAAAACCGTTTAAAATTCCCTGGGATGTGATTGGGAGGGACTGTGCCTCCCCCTGCAGAGCGGGGCTCAGCCGCCCCTCAGTGACACCACTCGGTGTCACCCTCGCAGCCTGTCCCGGTGTCCCCACTCCCCGCCAGCCCCCCAGTCCTCCCCCGCAGCTCCGCTGCCACCGGCGGGTGGCTGGTGAGTGGCGGGCCGGTTTAACCCCTTCCCAAACCGGGATAACCCCTCAGGATGCGCGGCGGGGGAAGATGGCAGACGTGCAGCGAGCTCGCCTGCCAGAAATACCAGAGGAATTAGCAAATTGGGCTGCAGCTCTCGAGTGAAACCATTGATTGGGGCTGGACTGTTCCCTGCCCTAATCCTCTGTCACCGGCGCTGCTGCAGAGCTGAACCGTGCCGGGCTCGGGGCCCAGCGAGCCCCGGGGCTACTGCTGGGGCTGGAAAGCCTCGCTCGTTGCCCAACGCGATTTGCAAATCATGTGCGTTTCTTTCTTCGCTTTGTAATCGCTGAGCACTGGGAGCACTGGGAATGTCTCGCTGAGCGCCGTCTGGAGCTGAGGTGTGCCCGGCTCCCCGAGCCTTATCTCCGGCATCTCCTCCCGCCGGACACCCGCGCCAGGAGGTGAAGGGGATTTGTCCGGGCTTGAGCGGCTCTGGGTGATGCGGCTTTCTCAGTGTTATGGTGGCAGTGGTAGACATGGAGCTGCTCTGTCCCCTCCCTCCCCCGTGCTCCTGCGGGCTCTCAGGAGGGGACACCGAACGTGTCCTGTAATCCAGAGTCATTTCAGTCTCCTCGGGGAGAACAGGACAGAAAGCTCCAGCAGGACTCCAGCTCGCCCTGCTCCAAAGGGCCCAGAGGGAACAGCCTGTCCAAGGAACTACGGAACCATGGAATCGTGGGATCACAGAGTGGTGTGGGCTGCAAGGGCTCTGGAAAATCGTCTCGTTCCATGCCCTGCCAGTGACACCTTCCATGAGACCAGGTTGCTCCAGCCTGGACACCTCCAGGGATGGGGCAGGGAGAGCTGGCACAGGGAAGTTTAACACTCCCGATATTTTTGTGAGGGACATTCACATGGACAACGCTCAGAGTTTATAGGACCCGGTGACTCCAGAACAGAGAGAGGAACGGCCTTCCCAAGGCACTGCCAGGGTGACAGGGAAGGGACAAAGCAGCTGCCCCTGGGGAGCTCTCTGTTGTTTATCGGGAACAAAAAAAACCTGGCGAAGAAGGAAGCTTAGAAAGAAGATGGAGCAAGTGCCAGGCGAGGGAGGCTCCATCCTGCCAGGAGCACCGGGAGTTCAGCTGGGCTCTGCCAGCCCTGGTGACACCCAGAGCTGCTCCCTTCGGCACCGGCGCTTGCGTGCCAACCCCTCGCTTTGGCCGCTGAGCTGCGGCACATCCCGGCTCCTCTCCAGGACTTCAGCCCTGCGCCTCTGGAAGCGCAGCTCTTTGGAAATTGCCCTTCTTGGGGCTTTTGATGTATCCCGGGAGGAGGTGCGTGGTGAGCGTTGCTTCACTGCTGTTTGTGCAACCTCGCTGCTGCAAATCCCTCATTATTCACGATGCTATCACGCCACTTGATATGCAGAATAGCTCAGAGGTACCGTTGACTACATTTTTCCAGCTCTTTGATGTGCCAGAGATAACTCGTTTCTGTTTCGAAGCCATTAAGTTCAGTGGAAATCATTACACCACGTTAAACGCAGCGCTTGTTCTTTAATCAGCGCCCTTCTGGTTCCAGGCTTGGTGTTGCAACCTGTCAGGCGTGGAAAAATATCCTCTGAACCCAGGTGAACAGTGCTGGAGGAAGTGAGAGCAGCTCGGCAGAGTTTCTGCAAGGTCAGAGATCCCGGGCTGAATCCTTTGGGAGACTCCAGCATCCCTGTGGAGGCAGCAGGGTTGGCGGTGCTGTGGAAGTGCCCCTGGCAGGGACCAACTCCCCACATATCAGACACGTGGTGGGTGCTAAAGCCACCCAGATCAGACCCCACAACCCGTAAATCATCACACCCTGGGGTGGTTCAGCTCGGAAAGGACCTGAACGTTCATCTCCTTGCCACGAGCAGGGGCACCTTCCACGGAGCAGCTTTCCCAGGGGGTCGCGCCCACCCCGAGGGCACAGGAGCACAGCCAGGGTGCCCCACCCAGGAGGACAGGAGGGGAGCAGAGCAGGGAGAGGCTCCCACAAAGCAGCAGCCCAGCAGCTCCAGGAGGCAGCCTGGCAGAGCCATGCTCTGAAATTCAGGAGGAATTTCTTCCTGGAAGGGGTGGTCAGGCATTGGAATAGACTGTCCAGGGAGGTGGTGGAGCCACGTTCCTGGAGACGTCCAACAAAGGCCTGGGCATGGCACTCAGTGCTCTGGGCTGGGGACAAGGTGGGGATTGGACACAGCTTGGACTCGATGTTCTGGGAGGGCTTTTCCACCCTGGATGATCCCAGGATTCTGTGCTCCTCACGGAGCCTCCAAAGCCACGTGGTTTCCAAACACAGGTTGGATCTGCTTGGCAAAACCTCAAACCTCGCGAGCATGAGGGAGAGCAGTGAAGATGGGAACCCCTGTCCCGGGAGCCCCTGGGTGCTGGGGCAGGGCTGGGACCGAGCTGCCCATGCCGGGACGGGGCTGGAGCCTGGCCGGACGCCCACAGCACCTGCGAGGCTCCCATTCACCTCTCACCCCTGCGAGGCTCCGGCGAGCCACGAGCCGCTTTCGTTTCCTGCTTTCCTGCGGCCTCGGCGTGTTTGGGTGGCCTCGGTGTCTGTGACATGAAAGCCCAGGCTATAAACACCTCACCCCCGTCTCCAAAGGCTTCGTGGCATTTTCCTGCCCGCGCTCTCCATCCCTTTGGGAAGGCCGGGAGCGGGAGGAGCAGAGTGGCTCCGGCGGCGGCGGCGGCGGCGGCGGAGCTGTTCCCTGCCTGGGGACGGCCCCCAGCGACAAGCCACCAGCGCCTCCGGAGCTCTGCTCGGCTTGCAGATGTTTATCACGGCTTGCAGATGTTTATCGCGGCTGATACAGCTGCGCTGGCTCTTTGCACAAGAGGAAGGCGAGGTTCTGCAGCGCTGAGCTGATCCCAAGCCCCGGTGGAGCAGGACCTCAAAGAGCTTTGGCATCGCTCGTTCCCGGCGCTCCCGAGCACGTCCAGGACCTGCTGGCTGCAGACGGGCCACCGAGGCGCTCCCCGGGGCCAGGGTGCCCGGTTTGCCGCGCTGGTGTTGTCACAGGGCAGCGCCCACGGCGCGGCTTGGGGTAAACACGGGAGCAGCCCGGTAATTACGGCCCTAATTCAGCCAAGCATCCCCACTTAGAAGGCACCTAAGCATGTGCTTAGAGATAATTACATGCTTAAAGATCTTTCCTGAATAAGCCTGGATTTAAGGCTGTGTTTGGTGTCTCCTGTACTTAACTGTGATTCAGCTAAACACCCCCCCTCCAGCCCAAACCCGTCGGGAGGCGACTCCAGCGCTGCAAACCAAACCTCCCCGTGCCTCTCTCCGCAGGCTCGCTCCGGAGATAGGAAAACAAATTTCCTCCTGATTCCTATGGCTTTGTTTTCCTGCTGGAGCTTCCCTCCCTTCGAGCCAGCGGCTTCCAGGCTGTTGGGAACTGCAGGGATGTGAAATGGCTCCTCTGCCAGGCTGGGGGAAAAGCAAGACAGAAACGCCTCGGTGGAAAGCTCCCCGCTGCAAGAGGCAGGGCTGCCCCAGCTCCTCTGCTCACAGTCACTTTTTCCACCGCATTTGCATCTCTCTGCTCTTTTCTCGCTTTCCTCTCGGCAGTTTCTGCTCAGCCCCTGAGTGTGAACCTGGGGCTGTGGCTGCTGCTGGCTCTGTCCCCGCCGGGGGGGTCACGGCTGCGGCCAGGGCCAGACCCCCAGCAGGACCCACAACCGGGGGAGGTTGGACCCCAAAGCAGCAAAAATCACCGGGGTTGGTGAAGGCTGAGGGGCTGGTTGGAACCAGCTGCCCCCGCTGTGGCTTCTGCTTTTAACATCATTTCTTTAACAAATCAGGGCAAGGCCTTGCAGGAGGAAAGGAGTTCAAGGCAGTGGTTTGGGTGTTCTGCTGCTGAAATTCCCCAGGGAGACATTCCCGGACCCAGAAATCCCAGCAGAGCTCTCCCTTCGGCTGCTTGATAATCCGGAGAGCCTGGAGACCTGCCTGGAATGCTGGCATTTTATCCAGCATTTCAGAGTCTTGCAGGGAGTTCTTGGCACACGTCACGTGCTGGGCCATGTGTGGCTCTAAACCCTGGCTCCAGAACGGGATGGGTCCCACCCCAGGCTGGGTCTCCATCAGATGTTCCTGTGTCCCCCAGACATCCCTGCCTGGCACAAGGATGCCGGATGCTGCTCCCTCTGAGCGCCACCTGCCCATCGCCTCGACTCAGGCTCTTCCCACTCTCTCCTTGGCCACTGACTTTTTCTGTGGGCCACCCATCCTGAATCTGCTGGCAATTCCTGCCTTAGACCAGTGGCTCATCCAGCATTCCCAGCGGGAATTGCCCAGGAGTGAGGGCTTCAAGTGCTCTGAGCATGGCGGGAGCTCCAGCAGCTCCCCCTGTGCTCCCCCTCAAAGTGTTCCTCCATCCCTGTCCTCCGCAGCACCTTCAGCACCCTGGAGCAGGGATAATCCCTCGGAGGGAGCCCCAGGTCTTCTCCAGGCTCCCTTCCCTGCTGAGGGACAGCCCCAGAGCCCATCCTTTGGTGGCACATCCCGGCAGCTCTGAGCAGCGGCGATCCCTCAGCAGAGCATTCTGGATGCTGCCAGTGCCGGTGCCGGTGCCAGGCCCCTTCCCAGCGCTGCCAGCCCGGAGCTCTCAGAGCTGGATGAAGTTCTCCCGGCATCCATTAGCAACAACAAACAATATCAGCTCGCTCATTGTTGTAGGCTGGGTTATTAGTGCTGCAGAAACAGCTCCCCGGACACCCCGGGAGCCAGCGAGATTCATCTGCGTCTCATTAGCGCAGCCTTCCCCCTCTGTTTGTTCTGCTCAAATTAACTCTGCTCCCGCAAAACGGAGAGGGAGAACCGCCCTCGCTGCCCGGCACAGCCTGGCACAGCCCGGCACTGCCCATCCCATGGCTGGCCCCAAATCCAGGGGCTCCCGATGGATGTGAGGGACTGACCCCAAAGCCAGGGCTGTTCCCACGAGCTGCTCCGTTCTCCAGCAGAATGCCCATTCCATCCGAGCTCAGAGCAGGTCTGCGGGAAGAGCTGCATCCCAAGAGGCAGAAATGCCCTGGAGTGAGGGGAGGGAGCTGCAGCTCCCCTCTGCCACCCTGCATTTCCACCACCTCCCTCCACAAGCTCCCCGAAACATCACTGAGTCTCCTCCCTACCTCCCTCCCTGTCCCTGTCCGCTCCTGACCAGGACATTTCCACCCTTGCATCCCACAGGGCCCCGTTCCCAAGGGAGATGCTCAGGAGCATCCCTGGGTGGGACCTACCTGCTCCTCCTGCCCACACGGCACCTGCGGCCTCGCCCGGGCTGGGTTCCAGGAGGGTTTCATGGCTGGGTCCCACCAGGGGTGACCCTGTGTCCCCCGGGAATGTGCCCCTGGAGCAGAGGTGGCACCACTGTGGGTGTGCAGGGCGGGAGATGAGGAGCCGGGGTGGGATGGGGCTTTCCCGAGCACCGCACACAACCCAGGGAATTTCGTGTTTGTGCTCACATGTCCTTAACCCCGCGGAGCCGTGAATGCTCCTGTAAAATTACATCTGTTCCTCGTCAGGCTCAGCACTTCCCTTCGGCTGCCAAAGCCGCCTGGATATTTATAAAACAAGCCAGAGCCAGCCCAGAGCCCAGGGCCCACACAGAGCACGTCTGTCAATCACAGCGAGGGAAACGGGCATGGAAACGTGGGAACGGACCTGCCCAGCCCCGGCACCGCAGCACACCCAGGGCTGGGGGGCTGACAGCAAATAACCCAAATCCTGACCCAAACCCACACCTGGGAGAGGTCATCCCAAGGGCTGGAGATGCTGCCGTGGGATTCCAGAGTGATCCAGGCCCTCTGTACACAGTGAGCTCCGTGGGATGGACACAAATGGTCCCAACCCTCAGCATCCACAGGAAAATCCATAACAGATCTCCCCCGGGATGAACCCAGAGCTCTGTGCCCAGCAGGTGCCCACCCTGGGCTGGATCTTTGTGGTGCTGGGGTGGGATCCAGATTGAGGCATGCCCAGGGATGTTCTTCTGAAGGGTTGGGGCCAGCAAGGATTTTTTCCCAGAAACATGGAATGGTTTGGATTGGAAGAAACCCTAGAGCTCATCCCATCCCACCCCTGCCATGGGCAGGGACACCTCCCACTGTCCCAGGCTTCTCCCAGCCCAGTGTCCAACCTGGCCTTGGACACTTCCAGGGATCCAGGGGCAGCCACAGCTGCTCTGGGCACCCTGTGCCAGGGCCTCACCACCCTCACAGGGAGCAATCCCTTCCCTATATCCAACAAAACCTACTGGTTTATTTTGTAACTTTAACACTGAGCCCCTCCAGCTCGGTGTTCAGAAAGGCAAAATAAAATCAGAGCTAAGCAGGCCTTGTGCAGGAGTTGGACTCCAACACCACCATGCAGAGACTGGAGAGCACTGGGAGGCAGGACACCAAACTCCCTAAAGCCACCAGGCTATTGACCCAGCGAGGTTGGGGCTCTGGAGCCTCCAGTGGAGTGACAATGGCAATTGATCCTGCTGGGAGGTTAAAAATGACCCAAAGCCACCGGCCCGGAACGTGGGGTTCAGCCGGAGCGGCCCCGTGTCTGTCAGCAGCAGCTGAGAGTCACGGGGCCGTGCATGGGACAGTGACAGCCCCTCCCCAGACTGTCCCTGTGCTGGTGTGGCCCAGTGAGGGGTGCCTTCGGCTCTGCCCAGGGGTGGGATGGCCTAACTGAGGGAGGAATGCTGGAATGTGGGCAGAGGGAGACTCCGGTGGTGAAACCATGGGGAGCTGTGACGGGGAATGGCACGGCAGGGAGTGGCACGGCAGGGAACGGCACAGCACGGCACCACATGGCACAACGCGTGCCCAGGGCTGGCCGGTCATGGCAGCTCTGCAGCCCCAGGAAAGCTTTTCCACACCACCCCAACCCCCCGGAATCCTCATTTGGAACAGGGGGTCACAAAAAAACCGGGCTGGAATCTCGTCCCTCTTGCCCGTGCCGGGAAGCAGCACCCCGGGGCTAACTGGGACTGGCTGGGCCATTTCCCTGTGTTCCTGGGCTGTGCTGGAAGTGGAGGATGAAGGTGATAAAGGGTTTATTTTAGCAGCAGCAGCAGCAGCAGCAGCAGCAGGCACGGAGCGCTCAGGAACGCACCGAGGCAGAGCTCAGGCAGCCCCATTCCCATTCCAGTCACGTGCCCCCAAAATTGCAAATGGAGATTTGTTACATTTCATTTGCTCCCATCCCTGGGAAGCCATTTGCAATGAGTTCACGTCTCCCAGGAGGCTCCATTCCAATCAAAGGGAAAAGAGAGGAGGGAAGGAAGCCCCTCCATGGCGGCTGCAGCGATATCTCAGAGCCGATGGCTGGATGCCGACGGGAGCTGCAGGGCGAAAACGGGCAGCACACGGACAGGGCTGGGGCTGCCCCGGCCTGGGGACACAGGGGGGCTGCCCCGGGCTGGGGACACTGGGACGCTGCCCCGGGCTGGGGACACTCCGACGCTGCCCCAGGCTGGGTACAATGGGACACTGCTCCAGGCTGGGGGAAGTTTGGGTACCACTCTCAGCACGATGGATGCTCCCAGGCTCCTGAGGGATGCTGGAGTGCTGCTCCCGGGTCTGGGGACACACAGGTGCCTCTCTCAGGCTGGGGGATGCTCCCACAGAAGGACGGATGCTGGGGTACCACTGCTGGGCTGGGGATGCTGAGGTACCGCCCCAGCCCCAGCCACCTCCCAAGGACGGGGAGTGCTGGGCAAGCTGGGTGGTGTTGGGGCACCACTCCCAGTCCCAGGGATGCTGGGAATGCCTCCCCCAGCCCCAGGGATGCTGGGAATGTCTCCCCCGGCCCCAGGAATGCTCTCCCAGCCCCAGGGATTTGACCCCTGGTGTCTCTCCAGCTGAGGCTGCTCCCAGATGGATCCCCCCAGCCTGAATTCCCATCTTTCCTCCTTCTCCACGAGCAGCCCCTGGAGCTGGGCAAATAAAGCCAGGATTTTGGTGAACTCACGGAGCACGGGCTGAGCATCTGCTTCAAGTTAAACAATTTTCACTTCACACCCCCAGAAACCGAAAGCAGAGGGGGCTGGGGCTGGGTTGTTTTCTTTTTCTTTGGTTCCCCATTTTTTTAAAAAGCAAATCTTCTTTTCAGCTTGGAGCATTTTGGTGGCTGAGGGCTGCTATTGATGAGGGCACGTTGTTGAGGAGCAGGAAGCCGCCTGCCATCCCGCCTGCCTGCTGCTAAATTGAAATCTCCTAATCTTCCCAATCCTTTTAAGCACCGGCAAATGAAAAGGCAGCACAGTGCGGAAAATCTCAGCTCCGGGGGAAGCAGGGCAGGATCTGCCAGAGCCAGAGTGGGAGCGCCGTGGTGCCGAGGGGTCCGCTGGGAGCAGGATGTGGCCACGATGCCCTCCCTCGGCATAGGGATAGCCCTGGATTTATTCAGGCACTGTTTGCACCTCGCTGACAACAACCAAAGCCATCCCCTGCAGCAGGCCTGGAGTTTGGGATGGATATTCCCAGTTCCATTGCACCAGGCCTGGGAGCACAGTGTGTCCCCAGCTCCATGAGAAAACAGGGACACCATAAAGCTAAAACCTAAATCCTAGATAATGTCCTTGGCCTGTGAGAGAAATCCCTGCTGTGGAACCAGGCTGGGAGAGCTGGGAGTGTTCCCCTGGAAAGGAGAAGGATCCAGGGAGAGCTCAGAGCCCCTTCCAGGGCCTAAAGGAGCTCCAGGAGAGCTGGAGAGGGACTGGGGACAAGGGATGGAGGGACAGGACACAAGGAATGGCTTCCCAGTGCCAGAGGGCAGGGATAGATGGGATATTGGGAAGGAATTGTTCCCTGGGAGGGTGGGGAGGCCCTGGCACAGGGTGCCCAGAGAAGCTGTGGCTGCCCCTGGATCCCTGGAAGTGTCCAAGGCCAGGCTGGACGGGGCTTGGAGCAGCCTGGGATAGTGGAAGGTGTCCCTGCCCATGGCACTGGATGGGCTTTAAGCTCACCCCAACCCATTCCATGATTGAATGGCTCCACGGTTCCTGTACCCATCCAGGAGTGCTCAGGCCAGGCTGAATTCCCGGCTGTTGGGCAGCATCTTCCCTCCCCTTCCTGCACGTTCCTCCCTGCTGCCCCCAAACCCCTCACCCACGGCCTCAGGTGTGTCCCCCCCGAGGGATCCGTGTGCTGGGACCATCCCGGGGCTGTGGGGATGCCGGGAAGCAGGGCTGGGACATGACTCGGCCCGTTTGTATTTTTAGGAAGCGCTGCCGCGCTCATCAACCTGCCCAGCCAGGAGTCACAATTGCTTCCATCAGCCCTCATGAATAAGACGCGTCATCTGATTTCGTTATTTATAACCTTCCTGCTGGGAAATTAATTAATGTTTCATTTGCAGCTCAGGCGGCCCCTCAGACGCTTCTCCCCGCTCGGGATGTGGGCACGTCACAATGTCACCGGCTCTCCGAGGCGCTCTTCCTGGGAACAGGGTTGGTAAATAAGGATCGCTCCCACTGCTGGTGCCGGGTCCCCTCTCCGTGCCCTCATCCTCCCGGCTGGAGCTGCAGCTGCGCTCTGGGGGTGTTTGTGCAGTGCAGAGGGACATTTTCACACTTTCTCCTGGATTGTAAGCACGGTTCAGCAGGAAAATCCCGCTCCTGTTGCTGGGATGGGTTCTGGTCCATCCATGCAGGGCCAGGAGTGCTCAGGAGAAAGGAAAACTTCCATAAACACCTTCCAGGAGATGGATGGAAGGGAAAGAGAATCGTTATCTTATCGTGGGGCCACAGGCAAACCCCGAGGCTCCGAGGGAAGGAGGGGCTGCCCTGGAGCCGCTGGGAGGGGTGAGGGAGGCTGGGATGAGGCTGGGATGATGTGGGAAGTGTTGGGACTGCCCAGGGCGGGCACTGCCCCCCACCCGTTCCCCTTACAGCGCCTGGGGCTGGAACCAGCGGGATAAACCCACTCCTGGGGCAACGGGGACTGCCGTGTCCCTGAGGTGGGGCCCGGCCGAGGGCTTCCTTTGGCATCTCCAGGGTTTCCCACGGCCAGGACCGGGAACGGCTGCGGCAGCGCGTGGCTCCCCTGGGATGGAGATAAGGAGCTGGAACAATGAACTGCCCTGCCAAGGCCAGCCAGGCGCTCGGGGCTCCCCCGGCCCTTCCCTTTCCGCCTCCCGAGCAATCGCCGCTGCCTCGGGAAGAGATGGAAGCAAAACCTTTGCTGTGGTGGAGGCCGAGCACTGGCTGTCCTTGGCTGGGGTCCCTCTGAGCCCCGCGGAGATCCCCCCTTATCCCGCCGCAGCCGGGCCCCTGCCAGCTGTCCCTGTCCTTGTCCGGCCTCGGTATTCGCACCCGGTCATTTCCCAGAGCAGACACCTGCGGCTCGTTTGGGTCACCAGGCGGGGCTCGCAGGACACGTCCCAGTGCCGACCCCGTTTTCATGTCCCCAAACTGCTGCTTTAGGTGTGTGACGGACTGATGAGCTTGGGGCTCAGCCGGGGCGCCCCAGGACATCCCCATCACCCCACAAGAGCAGCGGCCCCGAGGCTGGGCTGCTCAGCCAGACTGGGAATGAAGCTGCTCCTCTCCAGGCCTCCGCTCCCACCCCAAATCTCTCTAAACCAGAAGGATGGTCCGGGCCCTGCCTGTGCCAAACCTGGGAATGTCCGATTCGCAGCCCTGTTGTCACTCCTCTCTTTTTTGGGGTGCTGTTTCCGGAGGGCTGGGTGCCACCTCTGGCTGCACCCCTGGCAGCCGCAGCAGTGCAGGCCTAGAGAGATGTCACGGGCAGGGTTGTTACTGCGGGAGCCTAATGAATATGAATGGGCTCTTCATAAACGTGGCTTTGTGTCATTAAATTCCTTCACACCTCAGTGCCCGTGGAAAGGTTACTCAGAATTAAATGTAAATCACAGATTTACCGGGACGGAACCGCGGCGTGGCGGGGCTTTTCAAAAACATCTAATTTAATAAGGGGGATCTTCCCCCATGGATTCTGAGCTCTCCCACCCGGGGGAAGGTGATCCAGATCTCACCTGGTGGGCCATTTACACCCTTTTCTTCCCTGAACCACAGCCTTTGGTGCCAGCGGCTCCGAAATGAGAGGAGTTATTTCCCCCCTGTCACTCCACGTAATTAAAAGATTAAGGAATGGCTTCTGTTGGGTTATAAATGAAGGGGCTGGGGTTGGCTGGGGGATGGGAACAGCAGGGCTGGGAACACCAGTCTGATCCGTTTGACCCCCCCAGCCCATAATGGGATCACAGAATCCCAGACTGGGTCGGGTTGGAAACTTAAAGCTCATCCCATTCCACCCCCTACCATGGGCAAGGACACCTTCCGCTATCCCAGGATATTCCAAGCCCCATCCACCCCGGCCTTGGACACTTCCAGGAGTGTTGGAGGTGGCATGGATACCCCCAGCCCCTGGAGGGGCACAGATGGCTCAGTGGGATCGGGAAAAGCGGGACGTTTTTAAGGAGCTGCCACCAGCAAAGCCCCCTCCCAGACTGCTTTAACCAGCCCAGGCACGTCTCAGCCTGCGAGGGAGAGCTGATTAGTAATTAAATGGCTTTTAAAAATAAAACCATTAAGACTAATCCCATCAAAATTGGAGCTTCATCCCAGCAACTCTTATTAATTATCGGCCCACCTTGCGGCTTCCAAAGGCGGGGCGGTGGTGGCTCTGTAAATAAACACATGGAATTTTTTATGGAATTCTCGCTGGGAATAAATACATGGGTTTTATTAAATTCTCTCTGGGAGGGGGGAATTCTCGCTCCACGTTGGGGAACATCCCGGATGCTGCTCCAGCTCCCCGGCCCCTCCCGGAATGCTCACTCCCGATGCCGGGGATGCTGCCGGCAGCGCCATCCCAGGGCCGGGAATGCTTCCAGGGTGCCATCAGCAGGCACAGGGCTCTGGGGGAGCCCGGGGCAGCCTTCCCAAGGGATAAAGCCAGCGCTGAGCCCGGCTAATCCTGCCGAGGCGGCTGCTCGCCCTCCGCGGCTGTGGAGCAGCAGGTTCCTCCTCGTTATTCCCTCAGAGTATCCATAATTCTGGGGTTAAGGAAACAAAAGCTCCTCTTTGCTTGTTTGTATTTTCCCCCTCATCAATAGCGGGGCCAGGCAGGCCACTCGCAGCTGCTCCCCGGGGCCTGCTCAGCCATTAAAGACAGAAATTATATCTTCATAACCCAGGATATTGCCGCTCGCTTATTTATGACTTGCTCCATTGCAAGAATATTTATTCTAGACAGGGAGCCTGATAATTTTCATCCAATCTACTCCTCATAGCTCAGGGCAAAAGAATGGAACAGCTCAATTGAAGGAGCACTTTCCCATTATTGCCAGGTAAGGGCAGAGCACGCCGAGCTCATTGCTGCCCTCGCCTCGCCACCGCCGCCGCACCAGGCTCCGGGGATTTTTTATCCTGCTTTTTCTCTTCTCTATTTTTTTTCTCTTTCTTTTTTTTTTTTTTTTTAATTCATCGAGGAATGGCAGCCCACACAACCACTTAGAGGAAGTACTGCATAAATCCCAGTGCAGTAATTACCCATTTGGAAACATGACGCTTTATAGGAGCGGCGGCACCGTGCCAGGATGCTCAGCACGCTGCTCCTGCTCCAGCTGAAATCCTCCCAGGGCTTGTAGGGAACGGTTCCGTCTGCACTCACAGGCTCATAAAACTGAGCTGTTCCAGCTGGGGCAGGGCCTGCAGCCCACGGAGCGCTCCCGAGGCGGGGAGAGCTCATGGAGGAACCGCAGGGAAACACGGGGGGCCGGCGTGGGGAGGGGCTGCCTGGGGTGGGGGTGCTGTGGGGTGGGGGAGGGACCATGGACAGCCCAGGGACATGGCCCTGGGGGGAGGGATGGGCCCTGAGATGGGTGGGTGGAGGGATGGCCCATAGCTCAGAGTGATGCCCTAAAAATGGATGGATGGACGGATGGATGATGCCCCATGGTTTGGAGTGATGCCTAAAAATGGATGGATGGATGATGCCCCACAGTTTGGAGTGATGCCCTAAAAATGGATGGATGGATGGATGATGCCCCACAGTTTGGAGTGATGCCCTAAAAATGGATGGATGGATGGATGATGCCCCATGGTTTGGAGTGATTCCCTAAAAATGAATGGATGCATGATGCCCCATAAGATGGTGAGATGCTCCAAAAGACGGATGGATGGATGGATGGATGGATGGATGGATGGACGGATGGATGGATGGATGGATGGAGTGATGCCCCATAAGTTGCAGGGACACCCCAAAAAAAAGACCGAGCAACACGCCTCAAGGCAGAGCGATGCCCCATGAGGTGGAATTATGCCCCAGACTGGAATGCTGCCCTGTAAGACAGACAGAGCAATGCCCCATAAGCCTGAGCGATGCCCCATAAGCCAGGAGGATGCCCCACAAGCCAGGGGGATGCCCCATAAGCCAGGGAGATGCCCCATAAGCCAGAGGGATGCCCCACAAGCCAGAGGGATGCCCCACAAGGTCCCAGCACCCACCTCCCCGCAGCCCCGAGCACCCATCCCCAGCCCTGGCCCGGAAGCCCCTTCCTGCCGCTGCTCTGCTGCCGCCTGCCTTAAATGTCAGAGCCAATGAAGTGTTGCAAAGGCTTTATTGCTTTCCGTGGAGCCGATTAGGAATCTCTTCTGCTGGGTAAAGAGCAATATTGCAATATGAGGGATGGGGGGAGCGGGAGGCAGCCCTGTGTGAATTCCCCACAGGAAGCTCTGTTCTCGCAGCCAGAACAGTTATCAAAAAGACAATTTAGGCAGGATTGTGCTCTAACTGGCTGGAGGACAGGGGAGCCAGCCCTGGACAGGAATCTTTCAGCTCCGAGTAAATGAAACTGCAAAAGAAATCAGCTTTCCTGCCTGGTCTGCAGGGGAGGAAGGTGCCAGAAGGAATTGGGTTTTTTATAACCATTAGCTCAGCCCGGCACTCCCTGCCAAGGCCAGGAGCTGCCAGGGGATGGAGGCAGCTCAGCAGCCTCTGCTCCTGCGCTCTGCAGCGATTCCAGCCCCCAGAACACCCAGCAGGGCACGGAGGAAACTCCCACCCCTCCCTGTTTCATCCCTGCCAACACAAAAAACCCAGCTGGGGGCAAAGCTAGACCTTTGTCACCCTCAGAGAGAGATTTATGTCACCTTGAGACGCCAGGCCCAATGGCCAGAGGGGTGTCCAGGCAGGTGGCTGGGGACTGGGGTGTTTCTGGGAAGAGAGGTTTTGGAAAAGCCACCAGGCACTGTGGGATGAGAATCTCCATTTCCGGGAGAGAAAGGCTCCTGTTCCATGGGGACATCCCGACCTGGCCAGCACCAGCTCCGTGGGACGTGTGGCCACCTCTGGGATCACGCGGGTGCCTCGGGTTCCATCCCGGAGCAACGCTGGAAAACCAGGGCAGGTTAAGGGCTCTGCCAGGCAGGGAGGAGCTGAGGCCGCCTGTGCCAGGCCTTGCTGTTAATGACAATTTTTTATGGAGCACCCTGGATTCGCCCCAGGTTTTGGAACAGCAGCACAGCCCAATCCATCCCCGGTGAGGGCTGTGGGAGGCAGAAATCCATTTCCACCGGCTCTGATGGGAGCTGGCCCCAGTCCTGCGGCTTCTGCTGACATCCCTGGGAACCGACAGCCAACGCTGCCAGCAGAAAAATGACAACTTCCCACCCTGAAATTACATCCAGACACAGGGGGGAAAATTCCCTCCATTTACTCCTTGGTCAGGCAAAACTGGAAGCAAAGCTTCTCCAGCTGGAATCCCCACCCTGCCTGCAGGATCCGCGGCACAGCGGCCACCTCGGTGCTCTGTGATTTCCCAGCGAGGGAAAGCACCGGGCTCGGCTTGGAAAACACTGCCTGGGAAGAGAAGGGGGAGGTCTGTGGGGTCAGCCAGAGCCTGGGGTGTGCCTGGAGCAGCAGGAATGGGCACGGAATGGGATTGGGGTGAGCTGGGGGCTGTTTGTCCGTCAGTCCATCCCAGGGCCGTATCCTGTGCAATCAGGAGACTTTTAATAGGAATTATTTCATTGGAGCAATTAATCAGGGTCAGGACGGTGACTCCTGGTGCCCCTCAGAGTGCCTGGTACTCCCCTCTCCCCAGCGCCTGGCTGGGGGCACTGGGATCCCTCCAGACATTCCCATTTTAGCCGGGAGAAGCCCCAGGGAATCACAAAGCAGAGGTGAGCACGTGGGGGTTGCTCAGCTTCTGCACAGCTCTGCCCATTGCTGTTCCAGGCCCTGCTTTGGATGGATGCAATTTTCAAAGATTTGCCCGAATTTGCAGGTTTTTCCTGGATTTATAGGTTTTTCCTGGATTTGCAGGTTCCCAGCGCCTCCCCAGGCTGAGCCACGTTGTCCCACTGCATCTGCAGGAAAAGTGGGGGAGGGCAGCACCTGGGGCAGGGCCGATCCGCCGGGATTCCTGCCAGGGAGCTGGTCAGTGTGTCCCGTGTTCCCTGGAGAGCTGGATCCCAGCGGAGTGCTCCCAGAGCTTCTCCTGCCCACAGCAGTGGCAGCACTGCCTGTACTGGTTTCACTGGGCTGGACAGTGAGCACGGCACAGTGATCCGGGTGGGTCCCTCAGGGGGATTTGCCCTCCCAGCAGATCCCATCCCTAAACCTCAGCGCAGGGGTTGCACAATCCTGGGGGCAAATTCTTTAAAAGAGGAAGAGAGGCCGAAGGGTTTGGCCTCAGAGGACAATTTCTCTGGATCTGACGCAAGAAAATTCCCTCTGCTGGATCTACTGAGCTCAGCCCCTCCCGGCTCAGATGCTTCGAGGCTGAGGGACATCCCTTGGCCCAGGGAATTCCCGATCAAACCCCTCGTGCATCCATGGGGATGCACCCAGAGATCCCCCCTCTGGCTCCCACTGCCCAGGTGTCCACAGCTCCCAGGAAAGCTCCAGGACCTGGTCACGGGAAGGGGACCCTGCTCAGCCTCTCCCCTCTGACACACGGGGGTTGGACCGCCCTTCCCTCCCAAAAGTGTCCTTTTGGTTCTCCCGGAGGTTTTCCTCCGGCCTCTGGCAGCTCTGAGAGATCAGGCTGAAAGCGATGGAGGCTGCACGGCTTTGTGCTTCCTTCGGGAGAGCTGGAGAAGGTTATTTGGGTTATTTGTTTTCCCAGCCTTTGTCTCTGCTCCCGCAGCTTTCCCAGGCCGGCCGAGCCGGCGCTGCCGCTGCCGGGAAGTTCGCGAGCCGGGCCAGCAGCCTCGCTCACACCTCCTCCAAAGGGAAAGCTCATTAAATTGATGATCCAGGGATCCTTTATCCAGAATCTCCCATTCTTATTAGAGGCATTAATTAAAACAATAGTAGATCAAAGCGCTGCGAAGCATCTCATTTGGGATGAAGCCTCCTCCCCTCCGCATCCCGGCTTTTGTTCTCATCCCTTTGAGGTCAGCAGCTCGTTACTGCACCGGCAGCATCCCGGGGCCGGGCAGGAAGAGCAGGGCACGGGAGCTGCTGAAGGGACCCTTCACGAGGGCACGGGGGTGACGATTCCCATCCGCGCTCTGGGAAAAACCTCTCCTTCCTCCGCCTCTGGGTCCCGAGGCGCTCCCGCTGTCCCAGCCGCTCTCCGGGGCTCGGAGCACGGCGAGGGACCTTTCCCCGCACGGCCAGCGCAGCACCGCCCCGGCGGCCCCGCGTTCGTCCTTGAGCAGCAATTAGCGAGCGCTCGGTGTGATGGGCATCTCCTCCGAACTCCTCTCCAGGCACTTCCAGCTGCTGCTGATTAGCGTTTGGGAGCGCAGGGAAAGCGGGAGCAGCCTGACCCGGGGAAATGTGCAGGCTTTTATTAGCGCTGCAGATAATTACGTTTAATAAGGACAGCAGCTTTTCCCACACCAGAGAGCTGAACCATCAATCTTGCCTTTAATAATAAACCCTCTCCAACTCATTTACATTCATTGTTCCTTTTGCAACACAACATTACCCACGCTTTATCGCCCCGGCAGCGAGCGGCCGCTCACAGGGGGTCCGTGCGGAGCAGGGTGCCCGTGCCACGGCAGGGGTGTTCCCGGGGGGCCGTGTCCTCATTCCCATGCCTGCGGGACTGGCAGCCCTCTGCCCGGGGAGCCACAAGCCCCCGAGAACAAGAGCCGAGCAAAATTTCCCAGTAACTCTGTGGCTTTGTGGACTCCGGAGCAATTACTCACCTGGCAGGAACCTGCACCGCCAGGATTGCATCTCCAGGGATCTCAGGATGAATCATGGAATTGTTTGGGTTGGGAAGGACCTTGAAGCCCAGCCAGTCCCAGCCCCTGCCCTGGGCAGAGACACCTTCCACTATCCCAGGCTGCTCCAAGCTCCATCCAGCCTGGCCTTGGACACTGCCAGGGATCCAGGAGCAGCCACAGCTTCTCTGGGCACCCTGTGCCAGGGCCTCGCCCTCCTCACGGGGAACAATTCCTTCCCAATATTCCTTGTGTCAGTTGGAAGCCATTCCCTGTGTTCTGTCCCTCCATCCCCTTATCCCAATCCCTCTCCAGCTCTCCTGGGGCCCCTTTAGGCTCTGGAAGGGGCTCTGAGGTCTCCCTGGAGCCGTCTCTTCTTCAGGTGAACATTCCCAGCTCTCCCAGCCTGACTCCAGAGCAGAGGGGCTCCAGCCCTCGGAGCAACTCCGTGGCCTCCTCTGGATTCTCTCCAGCAGCTCCATGTCTGATGTTGGATCCCAGGGCTGGAGCAGCTCTGCAGGTGGGGTCTCAGCTGAGCAGGGCGGAGGGGCAGAACCCTCTCCCTTCCCTGCTGCCCAGGGATGGATCATTACACAGGGCACAAGGACACGGGAATGTTCAGGAGCAGAACCGATGGGATTTTAGGAAGAGGAGTAAATGCAGCGTGTGTGTGTGTGTGTGTGTGTGTGTGTGTGTGTGTGTGTGTTGGGAAGCGCAGTGTCCCTTAGGAGATAGGAAAAATAATGGACAAATGAATAAGAGCGCAGCAAACATTCATCTTCACAGCTGAAATTGGAGAGGAAAGCTGAGGGTATTATAAATCCTATTTTGCTGCTGCTGCTGCTGCTGCTGCTGCTTTGCTGTTATTTGGTTTTGCTGGCTCAGAGCAGGACAGATATTCCAGCCCAGTTTTCCCTTCCTGACGCTCCATGCTGCTCTGGTGCCTCCCACTGCTGGGGCAGGGAAGCCATGGGATGTGATGGGAGCAGAGGGCTCTGGCAATGTCTTCTCCTGGCCTGGAGTTCTGCAGGAAACCAACTCCTGAGGGCAGCGGGGCAGATGTGGGGTTGGGGGCTTCTCCCACCTTTCCCAAGAGTGATGAAGAGGGACTAAGGAGCAAAGCCGGGCTGGATGGGGTTTGGAGCAACCTGGGATGGTGGAAAGTGTCCCTTCCAACCCAAACCATTCCATGTGTCCATGATTCCATGACTCTGGGACGACTTACACCACGCCAAGGCCTCCCAGGGCTTGGAGCCTTCTTTTGCCATCCCTGTGCCACCCCAGCACCACAGGATCTGGCGGGGTGCGGATTTGTAGCAGAAAAGGGCACCAAAAAGAGCTCAAAACCTGCACCTTTTCTGGCACTCTGTGATCCCATCTGGCCATCCCTGCATGCCCAGACCATCCTCCCTTTGTCCCTGGGCCAGCAGCCGTGGCCAAGCAGCCAGTGCCAAAGCCAGCGTGGGAATGACATCATTCCCAACAGGACGGCACCACCGTGCAGAGACGAGGCGGGACCTTCACCCAGTGGGGGGGATTTGGGATGCTGGGTGCCCCGGGATGCTGCTTGGGGTCTCTGTATGAGCCAGGCAGATTCCCCCAGTCTGTGCCGACATTCTGGAATGTGCAGGGAGCACCGGGCACAGCCCCAATCCCTGTGGAGCAGCAGCCAGGATCTGCCCGGGAAGGGGCTGGCAGACCCCCGTGTTTAGTCTGGGCTCAGGGCTCATTATCAGCTCGGCGCTGTCCTGGCCTTGGCTTCTGCTCCCCGGGCACCTCCTGCAATCTCCTTGGATTCGGCATCCCTGGCCTGAAGCAACAGCCCATCCCTCAGGGAGCAGGGTTTGGAATGAGCGGGAACGTGCAGGGCCCAGGGTTTAGCAGGGAGCCTGAATGCTGGGCTGGGGAAGGGCAGCTCCTGCTCCAGCCGGGCATTATCAGCCTCCGTCACCCTGGAGCCTTCCCTTCTGCAGCTGAACACCCCCAGCACTCCCAGCCTGGCTCCAGAGGGGCTCCAGCCCCCGGAGCAGCCCTGTGCCCTCTGGAATTGCTCCAGCAGCTCCACGTCCTTCTCACGCTGGGCCCACGTGCTCCTGCGCTGGTTTGATCTCCACACACCTGCCCTGGCGCAGGAGGAGCTTTAACACCTCTCCAGCTGATGGGGTGGCCACGTCCCCTCCCTGGTGTGACCGGAGGTGGTGACAAGGTGACAATGGTGTGAAAGCAAAGTGACACGGAGGTGACAGACGGGCCGGGTGCAGAGCAGGTTGGTGCTGGCCTGGCAGGAGCTGAGACAGGTGCAGGAGCCACATGCTGGATGTAGAGGGATGCAGAGGGATGCAGGAGCCAAGCCCTGGATGCAGATGGATGCAGGAGCCAAGCTCTGGATGCAGACGGGTGCGTGATCCAAGCCCTGGATGCAGATGGGTGCAGTATCCAAGCTCTGGATGCAGATGGATGCAGGATCCAAGCCCTGGATGCAGACGGATGCACTTTTCCCCTTTGAATCCCTACTGTGCCTCAGCCCCCTACACGTGGCAATCTCTGGGATCCGGGGGATCTCTCCATGCAGCACAGACAATGTCACGGAGGTGTGAGTGCTTCCCAACTGGAAGCTGGAGCGGGCAGATCCGGCTCCCGGCCATGTTTGCAGTCAGGTTTTCCACAGGGGTGTCCATGGCTCTTTTTTCCTTCCCCCTCAGACAACTCCAAACGCAGTGATCTGCACCACGTGTTCCCAGCGCTCCCATCAAACGCCATCCTTTACCGGAAATAACAGGAGCCGCTGCTCGCTGGGTGGGAAAAAACCCAGGAATCATCCTGTGGGAACAACTTGGTGAAAACCCCCCACCAATCCATGTCCTGGAACTGATTTATTTCCTTTTATCTCCTGCGAGAAACGATCAGCTGGGGCTTGGCAGGAGCCACCCCTGCCGTGTGTTATCTCTCTGATATCCCGAGCCGATAATCCCCGCACAGCTTTGTGCCTTACACCCCTCGGGACCCGGCTGGAGCAGCGCCTCCATCCCGGTGGGATTTCTCCTCTCTGCCGTCACCCTTCCAGCCCATAAATATTTGTGTAAGAGCCTCTCTCCCCCAGCCCCGCCGCCGTTCCCATTTCTCCAGTGTCACAGGCGACTTTTTTCAAACTTTTTAATTCCGTTCATTAATCATTTAGAGAAATGTGCAATTACTCGAGTCCAATTACAGAAAATGTGCAACTACTTGAGTCCCATTATGAGCCCCTAGAAAATGCCAAGAACTTGATTAGAGCAAAACCACCGCCAGTCCCACAGACTTTCAAAGCAAACACTGCGAGTTCTCCTGGCAGGGGAAGAGAAATCCCAATTTATTTACGCACAAATGTGTCCAAGCCTCGCTGACAATATGGGAAATCTTTCCTATCGGCTGGAACGTGAGCTCAGCGTTCCCTAAAGGAAGAGATGTCTCTCCCTTAATTAAAGCAAGGCCTGAACTCGCTGTAACCTCCTGATTTCATGGCGGGGATCTGCTCGGATTTTTCCAGAGGGTTTGTAATTACCCCACAAGCCGACGGCTGGCCCGGCGCTGCTCCTCTTCCAGCGGCGTCTGGATCCGCGGGAGCGGGGACGCTGCTCTTCCCAGACCCAGCCGGGACCAGGGAACGCCGTGCAGCTCCTGCGGGACGTGGCCCCTGTAATCTCTGCAGCCGATTGGCTTCGTTCCCTAATCCATAATTACTCCAAGTGTCTCCCATGCAAATCAGGAGCGGCTCCGTCCCTCACGCAGGGCTCGCTGCCACACGCGGCTCCTCGCTCCCCTTATTTAGGTCAGCGCTGCCCGTGTGTGTCTGGGGGAGCCAGAGGAATTACGGTTTATTAGGGATTAAGCCGGGATTTAAGGGCCTTTCTTAGCGTGGGGCTGCGGGGCCGGGGCCACTCCGGCTAGCCCGACTCCCAAAGTCTGAGATTTTCAGGAGAATCTCAAGCTAAGGGGCTTAGGGAGGGGAATTAATTTCCTGGGATGGCACAGCTCGTCCAGAATAAAAAAAATCTCTTATAAAAGTATAATTTTCTCCTTGTTATTCGTGATTACAAAATAATAAGATTGTTTAAAAATCCAATAGAGTGGATGTCAATATTGGCAGGAGATGTAATTGCAAAGCACGTGCCAGCCGTCCGTGGCTTTTCTTAATTTTAATTAGGATAAAATTTACTAATCTTGCCGGGTTTGCAGAAGGAGGTTTGCCAAGAGGCCATCAATTGATCTGGATGATATTGGCTCCCTTTTAAGAGCCCCTCGCTAGCTGCTATGCAAAGCCTGGGCTTTCAGCTCCCTTCTCAGATCCTCTCCGCAGTGTTTTTTGGCATGTCAAAAGGCCAGATGTTTTTTATTTGAGAGCAAATTGACACGTTAAATTACATTGTGCAAACAGCAAAGCCAGCCATGAGTAAACAGGCGACGAGGATTCATTGAATTTTATGGGTCGCAATAATGTTTATGTAATTTAACAAATTTATGCTTCGTGTCAGCTTCACCGCAAGAGTTATTCATTCCAAAAGGAAAAACAACTTCCATGACAGCCCCCATAGATTCTGCCTCGGAGCCAATCAGGAGCAAACCCAGCTTGAAGATGACAACGACAGGGGAGTGCATGACAGCCGCGGCCAGCACAGCCAGGCTGGGGCTATTGCCCCGTTTGGGTCTTTTTGGGGTTTTTCATTCTAACTTGATGACTTTTCTGCCATCCAGCAGAACGCCAGCAAAGGGGGGCTGGTGCTGTTCCAGGCTCCACAGAAGGTGCTGTTCAGTTCCATAATGCGTTTTCCAGGTCCCCGGGAACTCCGGCGGATTTAGCAGGAATCCTCGATGAATCAGGCTGTCTTCACTCCTCACCAAGCACACACCTAGCCGGAATTTCGCTGGCAAGGAACCGTGTGCTTATATCCCAAACTCTCCTGGCTGTTGAAACGTGAATTCCCCGAGAATTCCCCGCGGCCGAGGGCGGGCGGAGCGGAGCGGCGGCGCGGGCGGGATGGATCCCATCCCTCTCCTTTAACACCTCCCGCGCTCCGGGACAGGCGGGACAGCTCCGGCAGAGCTCCCAGGCTCCCGAGGGACAGCGGCCCGGTGCTCCCAGCCCGGTTTAAGGCGGGAATGCGGGGTTTTGGAGCAGCCAGGCGTGGGAACTTCATCAGCCCTGGAAACGGCTTCGATAACCAAGGGCTCCCCACCGACACCGGAGATTATCGACTGCAGCCGCCTGGAGGGGCTGGATCCGGCCGGGATCGGCTCCGAGGGGACAGCACGAGGTGACAGTGCCTGGCAGCTCCGGGAAAAACCTGGAGAGCCAAGGAAAGGCATCTTTGGCCTTTTTACGGTGTCTGGAGGGATGGGATGCAGGGAATGTCTTCCCAGTGCCAGAGGGCAGGGATGGATGGGATATTGGGAAGGAATTGTTCCCTGAGAGGGTGGGGAGGCCCTGGCACAGGGTGCCCAGAGAAGCTGTGGCTGCCCCTGGATCCCTGGAAGTGTCCAAGGCCAGGCTGGACAGGGCTTGGAGCAGCCTGGGACAGTGGGAGGTGTCCCTGCCCATGGCAGGGGTGGCTCTGGATGGGCTTTAAGGTCCCTTCCCGCCCAAACCATTCCATGGTTCCATGACCTCCATGCTTCGTTTCCCTCCATAACAAGGTGATGCCTTCAGGAAGCCCAAAAACCCCTGGAGGGGATGGCAGGGGAAGCTCAGATTTTGTCAGCTGAAGAAAAAAGGTGCTGCTCTCATCCCAAATTTTCCACTTGGCTCCTCTCCGTGTTGGCAGCAGCACTGCCCTCGGCAGCAGGGATCTGATTCCCGTGTCTAAATGGCATTTAATGCAGGCCTGAAGGAGATCTGTGCACAGGACATGGAGAGGGAACGAAGGGTTATTGCTGTCAATATAATTAATTTCAAGCTAATTTGAGCATCTGATTAAGTTTAGCATTACCATAAAAACGAAACTGCTATTTAAACCAGAGAGGGGTTTATTAAATAAGTGCTGGAATGCAACAGAAAGCAAAATGAAGGCAATAAAGTCACTTGAAGTAATAAAATTAAGTGAATGCCGGAGATAATCCTTTGATGGATCTTTCCTTTACCCTTTCCCAGGATGGAGATCTTCCTTCCTCTGCTGTATTTTCCATCCAGACCTCTGGAATTCTTATGGGTCTTGTCCAACTCTTCATGGAATCAAAAGATGTAAGAAGAAATGGTCAATAGAATGATTTTTCTTTGGAAAGGGAGGAGGGATCCTCAGGGAGGAGAGGGGGCTGTGAGTGAGCTCCTCACTGGAGCTGTTTGCTCACACAAGGTCACGGCCAGCTCATCCAGCTGGGAATTCTGCCGGGAGCAGAGCGTGGGTGGGAAAGGACAAATGGGATCCCCCCATGGGTGCTGCTTTGGGGGGCTCCCTTCACCACTGCCCTGCCTGGAACGAGACATTAGTCCAGTCAGACAACTGGTGGTGAAATCCCTGCGGGGTTCCTGCCACTGTGCCCGAGCCAGCCGAGACAAGTCCCCTCCTCCCCGGGTTCACGTCATCCCGGGAAAACATTTATTTACTCTGAAGGCCACAGAAGCCTTAAAACACAAAGGCTGAGATAACACTGATAGGATCACACAGACATCCAGATTCATTTATCCCGCTGGCCTAAGCAGAAGTGACTCAGTAATCGCGGGGAGCGCTGTCCCCCCACTGCTCCCGCGCCTCCCTGAGATCCCGTGCCAGGGGTCACGGCTCGGGATGAGCTGGTGCTCGCTGGCCGCGCTCTGCTCCTGGAGCCCCGGGCACTGTCTCGGGCTGGCAATGGGAAGGGAAAGGATGGAGGCACGTGCCGAGGTCCTGCCCTGGCTGTGCCAGGCTCAGGAGCGCTCCGGGATGAGGATGGGGATGGGGATGGGAGCGGGGATGGGGAGCGGGGATGGGGATGGGGATGGGGATGGGAGCAGTTGTGGTTCCTGCAGCAAGCACAGTCCCTATATGGTCCTTGGCATCCTTCAGCCGCCCTGCGGTCTCTGCTGCTCCAGGTCAGCACCAGCCCAGAGCTGCCACTTCAGCTGGTGCCACCCCTGCCAGGGCAGGGACACCTCCCACTACCCCAGGCTGCTCCAAGCCCCACTGTCCAACCTGGCCTTGGACACTTCCAGGGATCCAGGGGCAGCCACAGCTTCTCTGGGCACCCTGTGCCAGGGCCTCACCGCCCTCACAGGGAACCAATTCCTTCCCCATATCCATCTATCCCTGCCCTCTGGCAGTGGGAATCGGTTCCCTCCTGGAGCAGGCTTTATGCAAACCCTCAGAGTCCATTGAGGCTTTTCCTGCTGCTCTCCAGGGCCCCTCGGGACATTGCCCAGGCTGTGACCAGACCCAGAGGAGCCCCACACTGACATTCCTCAGTTTCAGGCAGTTCCAGCCAATATTTCCTTCCATCATGAGCCCAAACTTCCCCTCCTAAGTTTTCCATCCGGCACCAGGGTTTGCAGGTAACTTCCACTGCGAGGCTGAGCACAATTTAGATTATAAAATATATCCGCGGGCTGTTTCCTTAATTGATTTCTTTTGTTTCATTCTATTCCTCGAAGATTTGTCAACATTAATTTTTATATGCTTAACACTTTGCAAATACTGGCCAACTTTTTAAAATTAATGTGTTGAGATGGAGATTGAATACCTTCCCTCCCCTACACGTGCAGCGGGGAAGGAACACGGGATGAGAGTAAAACACGTTATCAGCATTTAATTGGGGAAATTGGAGTTATTAAGAAGGGAATCTGCCAGCACCCATTGGCAGCCGGATTCACACCGCCGGTTCCTGCTGTTATTCCTTCATCCCGCATGACAAAAAGCCCCACAATAAGGAGATTTCGGCTGAACTCGGGAAATTCGTGGGTTTTCCCAGGGTTCAAGTCGACAAACCAGCGAGGAATCGTGTTCAGGGCGACTTCCCGGGAAGAGGTCCCGGTGTAAATCCCGAGCTCCTGAGGGCTGTGCCCCTGATAAAGCATCAGCCACGAAAACCAACAGGGCCGGTGCCAAATCCTGCCAGGAGCTGCTCCCGAGGAATCCGCGGTTGGATGTCGGGAGCCTAACGCGTGTTTATGAGCCTCGCTCCGAAAATACATTTTGGAGATAGCTCCTATTAAAGCGCAATTACAGGTTAAGTAACAAATTGGCTCCGTGCCTAATCGAGAGAAACACGCTGTGACAATCAGATAAGGGAACGAGCAACATGGCAACAGCCACCGGGGAGGGGAGGAGCGGCGGGGAGCCGCGGGCAGCGGAGCCGTCCCCCGGCGGTGGCCGCGCCCGGGGGGCTCTGCTGTCACCGCTCAGCCCCCGACAATGCGGACCTTTGAAACCCTACCCGGGCACCGCGGGGCGACATCCAGCCGGCAGCTCCTCTCCGCCCACCCAGCCCCGCTCCGTGCAGCCGGGAGAGCGCGGCTGTCGCCAAGGAAACCGGAGATTGCCGCAGCCATCGCCAGCCCGGTTCCTGCTGTTCCGCGGGGCCGGGGTGAGCAGTCGAGTGCCACTCCAGGCCTCGCTGCCGCTCCTTGAGACAGGGACACCACTCCAGCCGCGGCGCCCGCGGAGGGACAGCGCTCCTCCATCTCCTCGCCCCCAGCCCAGCCCGCCGGGATGTGGTCCCGGCACTTCACCCGCTGGCCCCGCACACACGGCCGGGGCACTGGAGGAGCTCTCGGCGCTCAAGGAGCTCCAAGGGCCGCCTGGGCAGGGCCTTGTGCCCGGGGATTCACACTGGAGAGGGACAGGGACACCTCGGTGCCGCAGTGCGGATGTGGGGCGGTCACACCTGGAGTTCTGTGTCTGCTGCGGTCCCTCCCTGTCACAGGGAACTGGAAAAGGTGCGGGGAGAGGCGACAGCAGCGTGTGGCAGCTTCCCCGCCCGGCCTGCGCTGCAGGAAGAGGCAGCAAACCCCAGGGGCTGGTCGAGAGAATCAGCGGGATGGGCCGGGAATTAATTCCCAGCCTGGAAAGGAGATGAGAGGGGGTTGTGAGGGAGGCTCCAAAGCGCTGGATGCAGGCAGGTGGCAGAGGCCGTTGACCATGGTGGCAGGCAGGGACATCTCTCCAGCTCATCCAGGAAGATTTAACTTTGGTTCCTTGTCCTGCGGGTGGACTCTCACAGCGGCTGCAGCAGCACTGGCACCGCTCTCCTCCACAGAGCCTCGTCACGGAACCACGGAAAGGTTTGGGTTGGAAGGGACCTTGGAGGTCATTTAGTGGGATCATCTCCGTGGCCTCCGTGGAAGCTCCACGTCCCCCTGATGCTGGGCCCCGGGGCTGGAGCAGCTCTGCAGGCGGGCCACACCTGAGCGGGCAGAGGGGACAGTCCCCTCCTGGCCTGGTGGCCGCTTCCTGGACAAAGACCAGCCAGGACATCCAACCTCAACCCGGCTTCTTACAGCTCCTGAGGCAGCTTTAGGATCCCTGAGGACCAACAGGGCCACCTGGGCCTGCTCCTGCTCAGGACAAAGACCTTTCCCCAGGATCCGCCCTGGTGACGTGGAAAACCTCCTGTTCCTCTTCTGCCAGAGGGGCTGGAAAAGCTGCCGCAGGGAAACACCTGCAGAGCACCCACAGCCTTGGCTCGGGAGAGTTCCACAGGATCATGGAAGTGTTTAGGTCGGAAAAGCCCTCTGAGACCATGGAGTCCAACCGTTCTCCCAGCACTGCCACAGCCACCAGTGCCCCATGTCCCCAAGGGCCACATCTGTACATTTTTCCAGCATTTCCGTCTCCATCCCAATCGAACTCTGTGGAACTGCTCCTAAGGGTGAGCAGGGGCTGGCTGAGGAGCAGTGCTGGGCTCTGCTCGCTCCTTCCACCGCCCCAACCCCACCCCTACACTCCATAGCTGTGTTTATTCCCAGTTTGGATCTGACGGCGAGGCGGCAGAAGCAGAATCCTCGAGCACAGCGAGTTCTCAGCGATATAATTCTCTTTAATCTTTTAAGCATTTGACAGTATTTGCTTGAAAGAAGGAGCAACAAGTACATAATTATTGCACTAATTAAGCTGCCAAAACACAAGCATGCTGCAAGAGCACCTTTGAAACAGTGAGCTCTCGATTCATTAGCATCTGCTGTAAGCTTATTAATCACCTAACAGGCAATTAGCAAGCTGTTACTGTTTGAGACTAGTATGTAAATAAATTCTTGGGTTAATTTCTTCCTCTGATAATAAAGAAAACATTATGAAAATTAGCTAAGCGACAATGTAAATGATCTTGACTGTTAATTATGTGCTGGTGTTACACGCGCGGCCGCCGCACGGCAGAGAGAGGATGCACCTCTCGTTCGGCGCAGTTTGAAAAACAAAATTGTTGACAGAGGGAGCGGGGAGGTTTTCCTGCAGTGCAGCCACAGCTGTTTGCCCGCAGCTCCCCAAACCCAGCGCCGAGGGATTGGCACTCTGGGGTCACCGCTGGGATTTGCGGACAGCGGTGCCAGCGCGGGGATGTGCCCGGTCAGGAGCCTGTCCTGGGGCTGGATCCCTGCTCCACCCAGCATCCGTGAGCTTGGAATTAATAAAAATCAATGTGAAATCCACAAAAGTGCCTTGCCCTGGGCAAACCAGGAGCCAGATGCGTGTTCACTCTCTCTCCTTGCCGAAGGACCTTGTTTTATGGCCCAAACAAGATGGTTTGGCTTCAAGGATGTTGATTATCCCCACAAATCCAGTCTGGTGGTATTGGGTTGTTATTTGTTATTCCCTCGGGGAATGACTGTAAGGATTCCCTCTCCTGTGGCATCACCCTTCACTCACAGAAGGAACAATGATCCAAATGGGGCAGCTCCTGATGTGCTGGAGCACCGTGGGAGCTGCGAGCAGAGGGACCCAGGAGCCTCCCCAGAGGGCTTGCCCTGGGGACAGCCTGTGGGGATGCCAGGTGGTGCCCCAGAGCCGTCCCCTTGCTCCCTGTCACCACACCCAGAGCCCAGCCCCGACCACGCCAGGAGGGGCCTGTCCCTGCCTGTCACCTTCCATCGAGGAACCCTGCCGCGCTCCAAGCTCGGCTCTCCAGTTCCTCTCCCCCAAATCCCTCCCAGCTCCTTTAAAGCTGCTCCAGCGGAGCAGAAAACTCATTATGGAGAACTGCATAGAGCCTGCTCGAGTGAGGAATTACCAGCAGCAGAGGTTACTTCATAATCTCATTAATTTAAACTATTTTATCACCAGCCTCTGCCCCGTAATTGCGCGTGCGAAATGCACGCAGAATATTTCAGCATTAAAACCTGAAACAAAAGATGAAGATTGAGGGCGAGGTGAGGCCCTTTCATGGGGCTGCAGCGGCTGTGGGCAGTGCCACGGCCTGGGCGTCCTGGGATCCTGGGATCCCTGCCCAGTCCCTGCCCAGTCCCTGGGTGCTGCCAGCCACCTGTGAGCAGCCACGGACACCAAAACACCTCTCCAGGTGGGCCTCAGCCCCTCACAGGGAACAATCCCTTCCCAGTATCCCATCTATCCCTGCCCTCTGCAGTGGGACGCCATTCCCCTCGTCCCTTCATCCCTTGTCCAAACTCCCTCTCTCTCTCTCTCTCTGAAGAATTTTCCCAAAGGAAAACTTTTGGACCACAAAGAAGTCTGTAATTTAAACTTTGAAAATATAAAATGTATTAAAAATCACATCTTGTTAAGGTCCGGTTTCTGAGTTTTGCTGTTGGTGACAGCAACTCTTGCCAGGTGTCAATCGGAATGGAAATTCCACCAGGAACGAGCAGCCCCAGGTTTCTGAAGGTTTTTATGGAGATGTGTTATTCCAGTTCAGGGGAGCTCAGGGCAAGGCGCGTTCCTGCCTCCTGCGGTGCCTCTGGAACAGGGGTGAGCAGGGGATCCCGGCGGGTCCTGGGATCTGGGTTTGAACAGGGGGGAAAATCCAGCCAAACCAACAAAGAGCCGGAGAGGAGCTCCTGGGATCTGATCCATCCAAGGAAAGCTGAGATTTACGGAGGGAAACAGCAAATCTTTGGTTCCAGTCGGGGCTGGAGTCACATCTGTCCCTGGGCCCTTGCACAAACATCTGGAGCCGAAGGAGCGGGATCCCGGCAGCCGAGCTGCCAGTGGGACACCAAGCCCAGGGAGGGCTCTGGGCGGGATAACCACAGATGGATTGCTCTTGTGGGCTGGGATGGGCTCCTGCCAGCGGGTCCTGGCTGGGATCACGGCCAAAGGCAGCTCCGAAGTGCCTCCCTCCATCCCCGGGACACCGGGAAGGGACCCGGAGCATCCCAATGGCTCCCAGGAGAGCGGAGCTGCCTCCTTGACCCTGTTGTTGTGTGTTCCCCTTCCCCAGCTGAGCACTCCAGCTGCCAGAGATTGGTTCAGTTCTCAACATGAAAAATTTACTTTTTAATGGGCCAGGCTGCGGCAGTGCCTGAGCCGCATCCAAAATAACCTCTTAGCACACGGCTCCGAAGGGATCTCCAGCCATCCCCATAAAACTGGAGCACAGCTCGGACTAAAAAGCTCTTTACAAGCCCTGCCCTCCTCGGCTTCTCAGGGCCATGCAGCCATTGGAAAGCTCCAGTGCTTGCTCCAGGAAATGGAAAAGGATATTTTGGAACCACACTGCTCATGGCTTTTGTTTTCCAGTTAAAGCAAGCTCACAAATCAATAGGTTTGGATTTATTCTCCTTTCTCCTCCAGGATCCAGCAGCAGCAGCAGCAGCCTCAGCAGCCTGGCCAAGGGGAGCTCAGGGCCAGCAGGAGCAGATGGAGGGAAAAGCTCTGGGACATTTGCAGGACGTCAGGGAAGGTGGGACAAGACCCGTGGCCAGGGTGAGGCGGGCCCTCTGTCCAGGCAGGGGCAGAGCCCCACATCCCCTCCGTGCCAGGGGGACGCAGGTCTGGTGCTCAGGGGATTTTTGGCAGAGCTGCAGCTCTGGTTTGGGTTGGAAGGAACCTCAAAGCCCATCTCATTCCATCCCCTGCCATGGGCAAGGACGACTTCCACCAGACCAGGTTGCTTTCCATTTTTTTCTCCTGGAGTTGGTTTGTCTTGGAAACCTCCTTGAGAAAAGTGGATTTTCTATGGCAAATCAACCTGCTGTGAGCAGTGCACGGGGGTATCAGAACCACCCAGTTCATCCCAAACCCAGCGGCCCTGGATGGCCCTGTTAGCGCAGCCACCAGGATATCGATCCATGAAATATTTCCCTGATGAGTCACGGGAGAGCAGCCAAGCCAAACCTCAAAGCCAAGGTTTGAGGAGAGGATTACTTTGGAACAGACCAGCAGGTGGGGAAAATTCCTCCGCTGGCAGCGGTGAAACTGCCGCCCACTGTGGGGCTGGAGCCTGGGTGTCCCTGGCATCATCGGTGCCGCTGACAGAGGGACCACGATGTGCCAGAGGGAGCGGGGCTGGGACAGCGCCCGGGTCGATGGTGGGAAGGCAGCGCTGTTGTTATTAACGCTGACCTTGTCCCGAGTCTCTCCCACAGATCCAAAGGTCACAGAAAAGCAAACAGCTCCCGAAGGACTGGAGATATCCCAGCACAGCCAGGACGGGATGCAAATATCCCAGAGAACAAATAAACACCTGGAGAGCCAGCTCCCCCGGGCAGCAGGGAATCCTGGAATCAACACCAGCGGGACATGGAGGGGATTGGCCCCTTTGACCCCACCTGCGGAGCTGCTCCAGCTCCAGGGTACAACATCAGCAGGACCTGGAGCTGCTGGAGCAATTCCAGAGGAGGCCCCGGAGCTGCTCCGAGGGCTGGAGCCCCTCTGGAGCCAGACTGGGAGAGCTGGGAATGTTCACCTGGAGAAGGGAAGGATCCAGGGAGAGCTCAGAGCCCCTTGCAGGGCCTAAAGGGGCTCCAGGAGAGCTGGAGAGGGATTGGGATAAGGGATGGAGGGACAGGACACAGGGAATGGCTTCCCAGTGCCAGAGGGCAGGGATAGATGGGACATTGGGAGGGAATTGTTCCCTGTGAGGGTGGGAGGCCCTGGCACAGGGTGCCCAGAGAAGCTGTGGCTGCCCCTGGATCCTGGGAAGTGGCTGGACGGGGCTTGGAGCAGCCTGGGACAGTGGGAGGTGTCCCTGCCCATGGCAGGGGTGGCACTGGATGAGCTTTAAGGTCTCTTCCAACCAAACCATTCTGTGGGATTGGGATTTACGTTGGAAAAGACCTTCAGGACCCTGGAATTTGAGCTCTCCAGCTGTTCCGCTGCCCTGCACTGTGAGCTGGGCCGGGCTGAGGGCGGCACGGGCGGCGGGAGGAGGAGGAGGGATGGCCAGGGCTGTTATCCCGGTCGGGGGATGCAGCAGAAGGGCTGGAGCCGGGGATGCTGCCGGGGCCCGCCCTGCCCGGGGAGGGGCGCGGGGATCGGGGGGTCCCGGCTCGGTCATCCCGGTCCCTCCGCTGTCCCCGCGCCGAGGGACTCTCCCACCCCCGTGTGGCTGTGCCCGGCCGTGCACCTCCTGCCCACGCGGGACCGGCCTGGGGGACACGGGGACACGGGGGACACGCACCCCACGCCCACCCCATCACTGCGCTGGGGGACTGGAGCCACAGGGGACACGGGGCTGTTCTTCCCAAAAATCCTTATCCATCCCCCGGTGCTGCACCCCAGCCCGGCTCCAAAGGGCTGCCATGGATGTTCCCACTGGATATTCCAGCCACATCCCAAACCAGCAGCTCCTCCTCTCACGTCTCCACTCTCGCTGTTCCAAACCACCCGTGGGACACAGGGTTGGAAAAGCCCTTGGAGACCATCGAGTCCAACCATCCCCAGCACTGCCAAGGCCACCACTAATCCATGTCCCCAAGTGCCACACCCACACGGCTTTAAACCCCTCCAGGGATGGGGACTCCAGCCTGCTCCAGGGCTGAACATCCCTTGCCATGAAGAAATTTTCCCAATATCCAAACAAAATCTCCCTGGTGCATCCTGAGGCCATTTCCTCTCATCCTGGCAATGGATGGATGGGGAGACCTCGGCATTTTTCTCCCAATCTCAGTCTCCACCAGGGCCAGCCCAGAGTTTCCCAGCACGGCTTCTTTGGCTCTGCGGGGCCCTGAACAAGGCTGGGGGTGTTTTTCCCTGCAGGACTGCCTGGCTTTCCTCCAGCTCCAGGCGAATTCCCGCAGTTCCGGGTCAGCTGGATGCTCCGTGCCGTTCCACGCCCGCGAGCTCCCCTTGTCAGCGTTACAAACCCATCAGGCCCCGGCGAGATAACGAGGCCCAGGCTCTGCCATCTCTCCCCAGATCTGCAGATATTTCCAAGCCGCTCTAAGCTCCGGGTTGGATTTTTCAGGCAGGCAGCTGAGGACTTCAAAGGCACTGGTGCTCATCTGCTGGAAAATCTCCCCGACTGCCCGGGAACATCTGCCTGGTGGGCGGGGTGGCACTGCCCGGTCCCGCCACAGCTCGGTGTCACTTTGGCAGAGACGCGGGAGAGATCCGGGCTTTCCAAGGGGCTGCCTTTGGGATGAGAACACAAATCTAGGCTTTACCCACCTCTCCAGGGCTGTTAAACTTCCAGGTTTAACAGGAGAGGAGGAGGAGGAGGGTTTGCTGTGATTTCCCCATCCCTGAGGATTCATGCGCAGGAGAGGCACAAAGGGTTTGGGGATGAAACTCCCCCTGGCTGCTGCAAGAATAAACGTTCTGCCCCAAAACAGAAGGAGGGCAGGGAGAGATGGGATATTGGGAAGGAATTGTTCCCTGGGAGGGGGTGAGGCCCTGGCACAGGGTGCCCAGAGAAGCTGTGGCTGCCCCTGGATCCCTGGAAGTGTCCAAGGCCAGGTTGGATGGGACTTGGAGCAGCCTGGGACAGTGGGAAGGTGTCCCTGCCCATGGTAGGGGTGGCACTGGATGGGCTTTAAGATCCCTTCCCACCCAAGCAATCCCAGGATTCTGCGATCCTGTGACACCCGGAGCTGTGCCCAAGCCTTCCTGGGGCTGGGAAGCAGAGCACAGATCCTGCATCTTTGGGGCTCCCTGGCAGACCCCGAGGGGGTCCGTCCCTGCCATTCCCGATCTCCCTAGCGCCACACAGAGAGGGAAGAAGCATTCCCCGCAGCCATCCCCGGGGACTCCCCCGCAGCCAGCCGGGTTTGCTGCTGGCAGCCCGGCAGGGATGGAGCCCGGGATCGCAGAGCGTGGTTCATAACCTGAGAGGGACGGGACAGCAGCAAATCACCTCTGTTATGAGCCTGGCCATAAAACCCCTGGCAGGGAACGGAGCTGCTCCCCCTTCCCGCCGTGCCCAATCAATTAGCGCTGAGTAATTGCAGCCCATTAGGGCCGGCCGTGCCGGGGGAGCTCTGGACCTGCTGGAGAAGGGCTGGGTTAATGCTCGGCGCGGCTCCCAGGGCTCCTGCCCACCACACAGCCCCCAAAATCGATAGCAGCAGGAAATTGTTGCTAAGGCAGCTCCAGGTCAGCGCTCGGCATTCACTGGGCCGTGAATAATCCCGAGGAACAACCACGGAGGACATTCCCAGCCAGGGAAAGAGTTGGGAGAACACCGTAAAAATGCCCCGTCCCTGGGAGTGTCCAAGACTGGAACAATCCGGTCTGTGGAAAGTGTCCCTGACCGCGGCAGGGTGGAATGAGATGAGTTTTAAGGTCTCTTCCAACCCAACCATCCCAGGATTCCATGGAATAACAGCTGCTAGATGTGGAGCACCTTGGTGCTCTATAACCCAGCTCTAGCAACCCCCCCATTATCAGCTCCATCGCTTCTTCCCATTTCCAGGATGGATCTTCACCCTTTCCTTGGATGCAGGAGATGGAGGAAGGCCCAGAGGGAAGGCTGGGGGCTGGGAGAGGTCAGATCTAACCCCAGAACCCACCAGCCACGGGCATGGGGCAGCCAGCACCCCCAGCCCAGGGCAGCAGGAGATGTCCAGTGTGCCACAGGGACCTTTCCCTGCATGGAGAGAAACACCTAAAGTAGGAGAGGAAAAATTCCCTCTGGCCTGCCCTGGGGCCGGGGCTCGGCATTCTTAGCACAGGAGGAAGCATTCCCAGTGCTGGGGCTGCCCGAGGATTTCAATGGGATTGGCCTGGGCTAACACACTGTGATCAAAGCTAATCTCTGATTAGCCACACTGAGGAGATTTAATTTAGTTTAAAGCCTTACCTGAAATGCAGAACTGGGTATTATTGCCTATCTGAGCAGGGCTGCTGCTGTAAAGCTGCAGTATTTATAGGAGAATTAAACCGTCCCTGCGAGCATCGCCCGAGGAGGCAGCAGAGCTGAGCGTGGCATCGCCGGCTACAAACACCCAAAAATCACCGCTCGCTCACGGAAATGTCACGAGGTTTTAAAATGTCGTTTATTTGCTCTTATTTCTATTTAGTTTGAGAGAGCAGAGTTCACATTTTCAAGCCAGGGGGGTTGAAATCTGCCCCTCTCATCTCAGGGAGGGGAGATTTCCACCCAACACCACTCTGGGAGCTGGAAGTTCAGCAAATTCCACTGAAAGGTTTGGCTGCTCCTGTGTGAGGTGTCGGGGGCTGGATGGAACCCCTGAACCCCACGGGAAAACCCCATGGAGGCTGATTCCCTGCCACGCTGCAGAGCCCCGTGTGGCTCCCAGCTGGGTGCCCACGTTGCTTTTCCAGGTGCTTCCAGGGGAGTTTCCAGAGAACCACAGCTCAGGAGAGTGTTTTCCCACCGCTCTGAGGGACAGTCTCCATGCCCACACTGCAGGGGTGGCACGTGGGGACACAGTTCCAGAATCACAGATTCCAGAATCCCTGAGGCTGGAAAAGCCCTCCCAGACCATCGAGTCCCAGCTGTGCCCTATCCCCACCTTGTCCCCAGCCCGGAGCACTGAGTGTCATGTCCAGACCTTCCTCGGACACCTCCAGGGTTGGGGACTCCAAACCTCCCTGGGCAGTTCCAATGCCTGACCACTCTTTCCAGGCAGAAATTCCTCCTGATGTCCAGGCTGAGCCTCCCCTGGTGCAGCTTAACCCGATGTGCTCATCCTGTCCCTGTTCCCTGGGAGCAGAGCCCGACCCCACCCGGCTGCTCCCTGCTGGGTGCGATTCCTGCTCCCAGTGCTGGGAATTTCAGGCCCCGAGGGCTTTTCTGGGCCAGCCCATCCCGGCTGCCGGGAGGTCCAGGGTGCCGGGAAGCAGGGAGGGGTAACTGCAGCCCTCCCCACGCCTCATTTCCTTGGGAAATCAGAGCAAGGGGAAAAAATAACCGTAAGCGAACTAATTCCTATTAGGAACGAGCTCCTCTCTCCCCTCATCTCCTGCGAGCGTTCTTGATTAGCTGATAAATGATTAATGGTGCCAAGAAAAGCCGGCTCCTTCATCTCCTGCTTTCATCCCCCAGCCGCCTCCGGGGGACTCCGAATGTCACGGGCAGATGAAAGGGGCCCCCCGAGACCCCACGGATCCAAATCTCCCGGGAGGAGAGGCCGAACCCCTCCCTCTGAGCCTTCATCCCCTGCCTCAGCCTGGGAGTGCATCCTCAGCCTCCTCTGAGCGCTCCCTGGTTTCCCTTTCCCGGGAAGCAGAGGCAGGGAAGGCACGGGAAGCAGCAGGCAGGTCCCCGGAATCCATCGCTCCTGACAAGGGCTCTATTTTAATGCTCCTAACAGCAATTTTTATTCCAGCACTATGGGAAGGCACTTAGATTTCTGTGCAGTTTTTACTTTTTAATCTCCCATACTTCTTGCCGGTGTCAAAGTGTCACCAGTTAATAGTCTGACTGGAAAAAGGAGTGTTTCAGATCTTGTTCCCTCGTCCACGCTGTGAATACATTAGAGAGGCACTGAATGATTTAAGAGGGATTTTTCTCCCTCGGAGCAGGCAGGAAAGGCAAACGTGGGAGTGCAGGAGGGGCCCAGCCTCGCTGCTCCGAGATAAAAAGATGGGCAGTGCTTTTTGCTCCGGGCTCCCCTGAGGCAGCGGGATTTGAGGTGGGGGAAGCACCGCTGGCACCTCCTCATCCCTCAGAAATTCCCGGCGGTGCTGCCTCACCTGGGACACTCCAGATTGACTCTCCCAAGCAGTTTCCCCCCAAGGACTGTGTCATTCCGCGGGCACTGAGCACTAGGAAAGTGGACATGCAGTGCCAGTGGTTCTGGAGCACAAGGAAAAGCCTGGGAAGCGCGGCATTCCCATTGCAGTTATCCCAGGTAAGGGGCAGAGCATTCCCTGTGGATAGCGGCCCATCCCTGGCAGCAGTGGGAACGCCCAGTCTCACCCATTTCAGCTGGAGCAGGCTCCAAGGATGCTGCCTCTGGTCCCGAACATTCCGCCCCTCCCAGCTCCCGGGGGACGTCCGGGGGTGCTTTAGGGATGCTCCCAAGGCCCTGGATAATGAGAGCGGGAGATCAAAGCTCCCCGGCTGTACCAGCCCTCAGCAGCAGCCGCCTCCTGGCAGCCCATCCCTGCGCATTCCAGCTCCACCAATTCCAGCCAATTAGTTCATTAATCTGTCCCTCATTAATGTGTCCCCGCCCAGGCACCGGGAAGGGCTGGGGGAAACACAGAGAGGAGCTGGGATGGGGATGGGGCAGCAGGGAGACCAGGCAACCTTGTTAATATTATTGTTATTATTGTTATTATTATTATTGTTATTACTGTTGTTTATTATTAATAACAATAATTATAATCATTATTACGAACATCTGTAAAGATCATCTGCAGCCCATTAATTCCCCCCAGCAGGATTCCATAGGAAACCTGCTGGGGCCTGGCGTGTCCAGTGGGACTCTGGGAATTTTTGGGCTAAGTCAGGCCTTATCCAGGGTCTGGCAGCCTCTCTCTCCCAATATATCAATGGCTGATATCTGCCCCAATATATCAATGTCTGATATCTCTCACAATATATCAATATCTGATATCTCCCAATATATTGACAAGGTGCCCACAGCAGGGACTGGATCCAGGGAGCACCAGCAGCTCTCCCCATCCACAATTAGTGGAAGGAAAAGGGGCACTAATTGTGGAAGGAAAAGGGAGGCAGAGGAAAGCCCAGGATTTCCATGGCATCGTTTGCACAGCTCAGCCCTGGCTGCCGTGACGCTCCAGCTCCTGGGATTACCTGTCAGGCCTCTGTGAATTTTAAATAAAAGGTAAAAGGGTTTAACTGGAACACGACACCTCTGAGCACTCAGGAACAGCTCTGCTCTGCTTCCCACTGTGCCAGGGATGCGCCAGAGCCGGACCCACACCGGGCAATGCCGCACATCCAGGGCCCAATGTGATGGCAAACACATCCCCTGCTCACACATTCCCTGCTCTGCCCTTCTCCTGCGGCACAGGAGTTCAGAGCCACTCCTGGGCTTTGCTTCCAGCTCATCCCAAACCAAACACACACACAAATAACAGCTCTGCTCACGGAGGCACCCATGGGTGCTGCCTGGGCGGGCTTTGGGGAGGGGGATTGAACATTCCAATGCTTCTTCCAGCTCAAATGGGAGAGAGGAGAAGGCTTGGTTTGGGTGGGAAGGGACCTCAGACATCATCCAGTGCCACCCCATTCCATGGGCAGGGACACCTCCCACTGTCCCAGGCTGCTCCAAGCCCCGTCCAACCTGGCCTTGGACACTTCCAGGGATCCAGGGGCAGCCACAGCTGCTCTGGGAATTCCAGCCCCTCACCATCCTCCCAGGGAACAATTCCTTCCCCATATCCCATCTATCCCTGCCCTCTGGCACTGGGAAGCCATTCCCTGTGTCCTGTCCCTCCATCCCTGGTCCCCAGTCTCTTTCCAGCTCTCCTGGAGCCCCTTTCGGCTCTAAGCTCTCCTCAGAACCTTCCCTTCCCCAGGTGAACATCCCCAGGTCTCCCAGTCTGGCTCCAGAGGAGCTCCAGCCCTCGGAGCATTTCCATGGATTCTGTGATCCCAAAGCAGCTCCATCCCTCTGGTGCCACGCTCACGGGGCTGGTGGTGAATTGCACGGCTCGGGCTCAGCAGGAGGAGCCTTTGGGATCCCCAGTCCTTGGGCTACCAGGTACAAGGGGAGGTTGCCACATAAGGGCAGTGACTTTGCCATCGTCCCTGGGAGCTCCAGCAGAGCAGGATATGGAGCTCCAGGAATGCCAGGAAGGAGCTCCCAGCCTGGTGCTCACCCCATTTGCACTTCCCTGGATTAATGAGGCTGCCGAGCGGGAGACCTCGACGTCTCTTTAAAGCACCTGCATTTAGGGCTGAACCCAGAACCTGTCCCTTCCACAAGCACTCTGCACACCTACAGTCCCACAGAACCAGGGATTTACGGCCTGGATCACACAGGCAGGGCTCTGGGATCCCGCTGCTCGGCGGGTCCTGGTTTTCCACGGATATTTCTTTGCGGAGCAGCGAGTGCCGGTTATGGATGGGGAGCGCTGCGGTCGGGGCGAGCCCGCTCTGAGCCGCGGCCCCGCTGCCAGGGCCGGGCATTAATTATTAACTCTGGCCAGGAGATTTGCCACTCTCCCAGCACCAGGCGCTGCAATCGTTCCCTACATAAAAGAGCATTAAGTGAAAGCCAGGATAAAGCCGATCGCTCGGCAAAGTGACGTCCCCGCTTTCAAGGCCTATTGCTCGGCAGGAAAATTTACAATCCTTTAATTCCATTTACAAGGCGGCAACACAAAAGGGAGCTGGAGACGGAGGCTGGAAGCCGGGAGACTGAAGGGGAGGAATAAAATAAACAGGAGTCCAAGGGAGCCGGGATCAGGCCCCCCCCTCTGAAATTCAACCGCTCATTAAATTCCAGCCGGGATTAGAGGCGGGAAGCGCCGGGCCAGGCTCTCGCTGCTGTTCAATGGGAGGTATATTAAGTTATATAGGTTCCATCTTGTCCCTATTCACGCCGAGCCGGGTTGTCTATACCCGAGCAGCTCAGCGTAATTTGCTTATAAATAATTGACTTCTTGGCGATTAAAATCTCTGGAGGGGCCCCGGGTTTATTCACAACAAGCCGCCTCGGCCTGCCGTGCAAATTAGGCCTTTCAAACCTGTCTCATCTCCAACAGAAATGTTATGAAGAGTGATTTTTTTATCCCCTGTAATAACCTTCAACTAACCTTTAAACTGAAGTGAATAATTTAAATCTTATTTTCATATCAATGGGGGAGTCAAGCCAAGCAATTATCTTTTATCTGTATACTCTGTCGTCAGAGCGAGGCATAATAAAGTTTTCCCAAGTGGGCAGAGTGAGGCAGGAGAGGAGGAGAGAGCGGGAGCGCGCTGGGATCTGAAGCCATTAATGCGGCGATGAATTATTCAGTAATGAGGACAAGATCTGCCAGCGAGGATCCGCCAGCGCCCGCCGGTGCTCGACACAAATCGCCGCATATTTGGGACAATCAGAGCCGGCCGGGTCGGGTGGGTGGGCGGCACCCCCTGCCCGGGGAGGCTGCACCCCCGCCCAGGGTGAGGGACCAAAACACGAGAAAAGGACAAAAAATCCCTCCCCCCCAAAAATCCACCCCCATCCGAGGCGCTGAGGGGGAGCGGGGGTGGAATTCCCCCCCGTGCTCGTTAAGATTCTGCCGGGCTCCCTCCTCCCCCCGTCCTGCCGGACCCTCCGTGATCTCCTCTTTCATTAATTCATGAAATATCCTCCCTGCGATCGAGGCGCTGATTGCAGCGGCAGCCGAGCCGGAGCTGCTGGAATATCGCGCGTTCCAAGCCCAGCCTGGGCCGGGGAAAACGCGGCCTGGCACCAAAAATTCATCCCTTGCCTTGGCCCGGGGCGGGGAGCAGCGGGATGGGGACTGGGATGGCTGAGCGGGGCTGGGAGCGGGGAGAAGCCAGGGGAAAAGCAAAACCATGGTGAAACTGCAGCTCTGAGCCTCTCCGAAGTGCCAGAGGCAGATCCCTCTTTCCCGGCTGGAATGAGGCTTTAACCTGCAGGTCCCACTGCAGCCACAACCACCCGGAGCTCTCCCCGAAGTTTTAGATCTCCAAATTCCCCTGGCATTATCCATAAAAAAGATGCTGGCGCCTCGCACCGCTGCCTTCCAGGGGATTGATTGGTGTCACCAAATCCAGTGGGAGGAACAGGGACGGCCGGGGCTGGCACCCTCCTCCCGTGGCTGAGCCACATCCATCACAGCCTCCCTGGCAGCCTGGAAATGTTTGCACTGCAGCAAAGGCCGGCTCGGGGGTTTCCTCTTTGGGTTTTTTCACCCATCGCTGGCGGAGGGCTGGGAAATGATGGACAACTCGGGAAAATCCCAGCGGGTGGGAGCCGGTGGCTGGTGCAGAAAAGCAGGACCCAGGGTGATCCCGGGGAGGGAACAGCGCTGGATTAGATGTCAGGGCAGCTCCGGCACCGAGCATTAAATATCTTCATGTAATCTTTCCACTTAAACCAATGATTAAACAGATTTAGCAGATGATTAAACAAATAAAGATTAATGAAACAAGCAAAGCAATCAAATCTTTATGGGGGAATAAATGCGTGATCCAAAACAATATTAGGACAAATTGTCTAAAACTAATCGAGGCTGTGCTGCTTTTGTCTAAACAGCGTTTGTTATGTTCGCACTTGGGTGCAATCAAAATATTTGCTCAAACCAGGATGGAACTGAAAATCCAAAACACCATCGAGGATGAAAGGAAAAATAAGGAATGTTTTGCAGGATTCCCTGCGCTCCCGGGCCAAGCTGGCAGCTCCTGCCCGGCCCGGGTGCCCCAGGGGGCTGTGGGATCCCATGGGAGTTGGGCTGGGGATGGAGAAGATCGGGATGGCCCCGGGAATGGCGAGGGATGGGACAGCCGGAGCACGGCCAGAGGGACCCTGGAGCACCTCCAGCCCCACAGCCACTGGTGCTGGTCCCTTTTTAATTAATTTTATGGGAACTAGAGGATCTCCAAGATCCCTCCAACCCAGCCCATCCCATAATTCCATGAACTCACAGCTTTGGTTGCTCCAGCAGCAGCAGCACCAGGGTTTAGAGCTGTAAGTCTTTTTCGTTCATCAATTTTGCATAGGGGAAGATCGTGTTTGCTCTAAATACTTTTGTTTTTAAAGCCTCCTAAATTTTTGAAATGAAAATAACAAGGGGGAGAAAAGAGAAAAGACTTTTCCAGACAAACTGTCAAGAGGCTGCAGCCGCCAACAAACACAAGCAGAGCTGCGCTTAATTAGGGGGGAAGGGAACGAGGTGGCAGATCCAGGGATATCTGTGCCCGTTCCCGGGGCTGCAGCACACGTGGGAACATGGATGTGCCAGGATGCAGCTCCCCGGGGTGTGCCAGGGCTGTCCCTGCTGGGGATGGGGTGTCCCAACGTGGATTTTGGCCTTTTCCTTGGCATCGGGATGGTGCTCTTGGACAAAACCAGCCCAAGTGGTTTGACTGCTGCCCCTAAACCTTTCCTGAGGAAATGGGGTGGCCACTTAACACCAATTCCAGCGGGAATTCCTGCCCCATCCCCTGCGGCAGGGCAAGGGCAGGAGCAGGTGCTGGATGCCGTGGGCACGGGGGGATCTCCAACAGCTTTGGCCCCTGTGCCACGGCCGGCAGCCCCAGCCCAGCCCCTGTCACAATCTCTCATGGCCCGGGGGTCCCCACAGCCCCCGGTGCTCCCACTTCCAATGGGAATTCGGGACCCTCCCGCTGAGCCGCTGCCTGGGCTCTGCCTCGGCACTGAGAGGAGATTTGCATCCAGCAGCTGCAGCAGGAGAATCCAGCAAATCCATGACATGAATTCCAAGTCTCCCTCCCTCAAGGAAAGGCTGGAGCCAGCTCAGCATCCCTCCTCTCTCCCCCCTCGTTCCTTTTTTTTTTGGAGACTCATTACTATATTGTGGATATTCTCCACTAAAGGGCATCTCTTTGAATGCATTTGCTTTTTTATTAATGTGTGCTAAGACAAGTCAAGCCTGATTATCATGAAGACAATTGCTGAATTCCCTCCTGGAGAAATCTCATCTAGACTGTGTAGGCGTTTTAATTTCAGAGACCCATTAATTGGCACAATTGCTTAAGCAGCTGCTTTCCGTGTCATTTTAGGACCACTTTATGAAAAACAGAGCTTAAAAAAAAAAAAAGAAAAAGAAAAAAAATATATGACAGGCCAGAGCTTTCTACATGGCAACATAATTAATGCAGGGAGCTTCCTTGGAGCAGCAGAGCAACAAAAAGCCACCAAAATACGGCTGCCCTGCGCTGGCTGCGCGCGGGGAGCGGAGCCCAGCACCCACCTCCCTCTGGAAATCAGCTGGGAAACCTGCTCAGCGCCCTGTGCTGCCGCAAACGCCTCCTTGCCCCGGGATCTGTGGGAAATAAACCCGGGGGGCAGAGGTGAAGGCAGAGGGGTCCGGCAGGAGCCAGCCCAGTGCTCTCCGAGGTGGGCTCAGCCCCAGAGCGCTGGCACTGAGGATGCCCAGAGGGTGGGGGGGCCCGGGGGTCCCTCCCTGCTCTGGGGGTGGTGGGGAGGGGTCCGGAGGAGGGGGAGGCCCTGGCAGGGAGGTGGGAGAAGCAGCAGGTCCAGAGGGCTCCAAAGGCCCTGTCCTGACCCCAAACGTGGCTGCTCCGAGCGCTGCATCCATCCCGGCACATCCCGGCACATCCATCGGCCCGTGGATCAATCCCGGTGCTGAGGGGACAGGGACAGGTGGGCAGGTGGTGACAGAGCCCTCGTGGGGACCTCAGGCTCCCTGGAGGCCCCTGGATGCCATCCTGGCACACGCAGGCGGTGCACAGCTCCCAGAATTAGGTTAATTATTGAATTAATGAAGAAGCAATCCTTCACTCCGGGAGCAGTGGCCAGCCCGAGTTCTGTGCTGGTCTTTGCCACAGGCAAAAATACACATTCCCATTTATTAATAAATAAAGCCCTATCAGTGCCCTAAATTATCAGTGGAATATATTTGCTAACCCAAAGCAATAGTAGGAACAATTACTTATTAATAAAGCAATAGCTAAATCTAATTACATCCCCATCAGATCCTGCAAGTAATAAAACCACAGTTGCCTTCCAGAGCTGAGGGACCTGCTGACCTCAAATCAAAGTTTAAACCATCCATCAGCTCCCAATACATTCCCAGCACATCCAGCAATTACCATGCCCTCCATCGGCTCCCCTGGCAGGGGCAGGGGTCACCCCATGTGCTGCATGGCTGTGAGCAGGAACAGAGCCTCAGAAATCTCATTATCCTGTTAACCATACATTTATCTGACAAGATAAAAGAGACTAGGTGACCAAGCTATCATTAAAGATTAATAGAAAGTATAAAAAATTCAGCTGCAACCAGCATTACTGTTTAGTGCCTGTGATAGGCCTGACAGGATTATTAATCAGGCAGCCAAAAAGATTTAGGGCTTTGCTCTTGGTTTTTTCGTTTCAAGTCTGCGGTGTCATCCCCTCTCCCCAGCAGGCAGAGCCCGGGTCAGGGGGGCCGCTGGTTAATTGGTGCTGGGGGTTTGGAAGGGGTGGCTCGGATCAATTATTAAATCCCGGGGCCGAGGTGAGGACGGGGCGGGGGCCGGGATGCTCCGGAGAGGGCCGGGGTGTTTATGGCAGCGGCTCCTCTCCCGTGCCAGGCTATTAATAAATTGTACAGATCAATGCCAGGATTAATTTTAATCGAGGGCTACAAGGATCACGCAGCTCCCAGGGTGATTTTCCCCTCATTCTTAATTCCATTTAAGTTTAGCATGAAAGATTCCCAGGTAACACCTACACAGGAAGAAACGAGATTTCCCTGTTTTTAAGTCTTAAGTATTCTTTTTATTCTGCTTTGCTTTTTCCCTTTTGATCATAAATCAATGTCCGTCGCCGCTTTCCCAGGAAGCCGGGCTGCAGGCAGGGCTGCCCTGCATTTCCCCACCTGCCACGGAGGAAAACCAATACATTAGGGAAGGTGTTTTCTAAAAAATTCCGTGGAGGGGGAGCCAGGGTGGATGGGGGTCCCCAGCACCCCCGAGCTCCCCTCATCCTTCCCCCCCAGGGTTCCCTGCCTGGATTTCCCTCCAAGCACAGTTCTAAAGTAGGAAATATCACTGAAAGCTTTATCGGCCTTTGTGGGTCCATCCCAGGGGGTTGGAGTGAGATAACCCTCACGGTCCCTTCCAACCCAAACTTTTCTGGGATTCTGGGACTCCGTGAAAACCAACCAACCTTTTATTTTCTCACGTGAAAATATCCCAGTGGGAGCTTGGAGCGGCTCAGACCAGCACAGCCTTTCCCACAAAAATGGGACAAACCAGAGCAATGCCTGTGAGCATCCCAGGAGGATAATTTACCTTCAAACAACCCCCAAAATATTTTTTCCCTGAGAAAAGTGCAAATCAACCTGTGGAAGCCCTGATGTCCCAGGAAAGGACCCGAGCAAGAGGCAAATGGAGCAGGGAAACCTGGAAGTGTCTGAGCAGAGCCCAGAGCCTGGCTGGGAACACAATCTCCATAAGGATGTGGTTTCCATCCCAGTATCTCATGGAATCCTTCACAGGGAGCTTTCTCTGCTGCAAAAATCACATTTTAAAGCATTCCCCCCACCCCGAATTTCCATGTTTTCAATCAATTCCCTCCATTGTGTGGGATCCTGCAATTGGGGAATAATCATCAAACATAACTGGAATTATGCAGAGAACAAACTGGGCCTGGAGAGGTGCTCAGGAGGTTTGGTGACACGGGTGGTGACCTGGACTGGGGTGCAGTGGAGGATCTTCCCCCTGGGACTCGATGTGGGCCAGCTCTTTCCCATGAGGAGCCTTTCCAACCACCTGCAGCAGCCTCAGAACAAGTTCTGGCTTTTCCAGCGATGCAGAGATCCTGCAAATCTGCATGGAATCATGGAATGGTTTGGGTTGGGACTTTAAAGCTCATGCAGTCCCACCCCTGCCATGGGCAGGGACACCTCCCACTACCCCAGGCTGCTCCAAGCCCCAGTGTCCAACCTGGCCTTGGACACTTCCAGGGATCCAGGGGCAGCCACAGCTGCTCTGGGCACCCTGTGCCAGGGCCTCACATCCTCCCAGGGAACAATTCCTTCCCAATATCCCATCTATCCCTGCCCTCTGGCAGTGGGAAGCCATTCCCCCTGGTCACTCCATCCCTGCTCCCACACCTACACTGGACTCAGGAGTTTTCCAAGAGAAGGCTCCTGCGAAATTCCTGCCTGCAGGAACAGGCCATGCAGGCAGCCAGGGAAGAGGCCCTGCCTTTGCATCACCTTCTGCATTCCATGGTGCTGCCGGCCTTTGAGCCAGGGCGCTGAAAAGCCTGGGAGCCTCCTGGTTTTGCATCCGTGCAGGAACTGCTGGGGAGCTGCTGCCGAACCCCAAATAAATCAATTCCAGTTCTGCAGGCCGAGCGCGGGGAGCAGGGCCTGGATAATCCCCAGCTGCAGGAAGGTAGGACTTGGCTTCCCGGCCTCTTTGAAGCTCACAAGAGTGAGATAAAAGAGAAATGTTAAAGCTTCTCCAGAGCGAGAGGGAGGGGATCCGGGGAGCGGCCGCGCCGGCGCTTTGCCGGTGTCACGGCACGGCAGAGCTCGGATCTTTCCGGCTCTGACAAGCCTGGGATGAAAGGGAAACCTCCAGCACATCCCCTGTGCTTCAGTGAGCAAACCCCATGAGTTCCTCCCGCCTCTGAGGCCTCACGTCGATGCCATCAGGGTTGTTGCTCAGTTTGGGGCAAAAAGTGCTGGTTTCAGCTGTGTGACATCGCGTGCAGCCGGGCTCGGCATGGGCGCGTCATTCCTGGGAGAGGAAAAGCAAATCCACGTTGATCCAAAGCTCAATTCATCTCACAGGGGTCCAAGCCACAAGGAAACAGCTGGAAATGCAAAACATTCCCAGGTTTTTGTGGTATCCCTGCCCCGAGGGCTGGGAGGACCCCTCAGCCCAATGGAAACCAGGTGCCAGGAGCTGCTGGAGGTGGGCTCGGGCTGGTGGGGGCTGATCAGGCAGGCTTTGGTTCCAGGGACGTCTCATTCCAACAATATCCATGTGATTCTTGCTAAAAATATTCCCCCACATCCCCATTTCTCCCAGCCTGGAGTGTTGTGGCTGCATGAACACATCCGTGTTCCCACAGGATGCTCCAGCCTCTCCGGGTGATCCAGGGATGCTGCTGCTCTCCTTGGAGGCTCCAGGCAGAAGCTCTTCCTATGGTGGGGACTGGAGACACTTGGGAGGAAAATCCATCCCTTTCGTGGGGAGGAACTGTCCGAAGCGGATGGAAGATAAAGTCCAATTAATTATTTACTTCCATGAGCTCATGGAAATCTTCCCTGGAGCCTGCCAGGACCAGCAGGCTCCCAGCTTTTATCTGTTTACCAGGATGAGATGGGAGAAGGGGATGAGGGGGGGAAAAAAGAGCTTAATGACGGTGTCTGTTGATCATCAACGCGAGAAAAATGAATTGCTTCCCTGAACCTGAGAAATATCAAACTGCATAAATAAATCCATTTCAATTATTAATAAAGGAATTTACATTTGGAGCCTGAGCATGAGAATTAATTTCATTTCTTATGCTAAAGTGGCCAGTACGGCTGAGGAGTGGGGAATGAAAAGATGCAGAAATGAAGGGAAAATGAAGGTAGGGTGGGTTTGGAGGGAAAAGGTGGCAAAGTGGAAATTCCTGGTCCTAAAAAAAACCATCTTCCAGGAGCTGTAAAGCAAAGGAAATGGGAATAAAAAGGGATGTAGGGTGTGAAGGTGTTTCAGGAACGATGGTCCCGCTCTGTCACCATCCTCGATGTTCTCCCACCCATGGAAACAGCTCCATGGAGGGTGCCATGGGACAGGACGTTTGGGGACAGCCAGTGCAGGCCCACAATTAATAAATACCAGATCCATGCAAACCCGAGACTGAAATCCTTCCCAGAACCAGTGGCTGTGCCATCCCCGCCTGGGATCCCTCGTGGGTGACACCAGCACATCCCCTGCCTGCCCCCGGGCAATACATCACAAGTGTTCATTTGGGTAAAGGCTGACCTGCAGTGTGGGCAGGGCACAAATCCTGCCTGGGTTTTGCCCTCTGTGACAAATGACCCCAGAAATGACCTCAAAAAGCGGCAGTGCCATGATGGCTGCCACAGCTGGGGAGTTTGGGGCAGAAATGCCGAGGTTTGGGCACTTCCCAGGGACTGGAACGGGGCAGTTTCCCAGCACCAAGGCCCCAGCGCCACAGCAGCTCCTGGTCCCAGGGCACAGGAACACATCAGCCCCTTCCCTGTAACCCAGCCCCCCAAAACTCCCCCCTCTCCTGCTGTTCTCTCTTTCCCAGACTAAACAACCCCATTTCTTTCCATCTTCCCTCTTTGGTGGCGTTCCCCAGACCTCTGGAGCAGCTCCCTGGGAAGCAGCAGCTGGAGCTGGAGGGGGTGCCCACGCCCCAGCCCCTCTTCCGCACCCCATTCCCCGTGTCCACAGGGAACAGGGGCAGCGGGCCCTGCTCCCTTCCCGCTGCAAGCCCAGACCCCAGAGAGAGCAGCCCTTTTGTGCTGCCCACCCCGTGGCGCGGGGCTGGAACCCTCTCCCAAAGCCACCCTTCCCCCGGCTGCCCTTTCCCGGAGCAGCCTCCTCGCGGGCTGCATTGTTCCTTCGTGTGATGAGACATTCCAGGAAAACCAACTCAAATCCAAACAGACATTTGGAGGGGCTTTTGTTTGGCTGTTCCCCAGCTCCCCCCGCCCTGACTCCTGTGAAGGCACTTGTCGAGTTGATTTGCTCGCGCTGCCTCCGGAGCCCGGCCTTGCTCCGGAGCCGCTGCTCTTTTCAGTCGGCTCCTCGGAATGAGAAGAAAAACTTGGCAAAGCAACAATAGGGAAAGGAAAAAAAAAAAAAAAGAGAATAATCTCGGCACAGAAGTCGCATTATGTGAGGTGGTTGCCATGTGGTGGAGGCTGGGAGAGGATCATGCGAGCGCATTGTGGGGGAAATGATAACAGGAGAGACAATCCTGAGGAACGCCAGGCTTTGGGATCCAAGGCTGGAATGCAAACCCGGCGGTACCATCCCAGCCTGCTGCCAAGGGATCCATGAGAATCCATCAGGCCTGGCTGGGGGAGTCTGGATGGGCACAAAACTGCTGGTGGTGGTTCCCTGTGCTGGGCACACTCAGCCCGGGCACCTTTGGCCACGCGGGTTCCCGATGTGGGGATTTAGGATGGGGGATGCAGCGCTGCCGGCAGGGAGCTCCCGTGGGTACCCACCCCAAACCTCACCAGGGGGAGAAGCACCACACAAAGGTGGGACCTGAAGTGCTGCAACCAACATCAGAGGGACCTGGAGCTGCTGGAGTGAGTCCAGAGGAGGCCCCAGAGCTGCTCTGAGGGTGGAGCCCCTCTGGAGCCAGGCTGGGAGAGCTGGGAATGTTCACCTGGAGAAGGGAAGGATCCAGGAGAGCTCAGAGCCCCTTCCAGGGCCTAAAGGGGCTCCAGGAGAGGGACTGGGGACAAGGGATGGAGGGACAGGACACAAGGAATGGCTTCCCACTGCCAGAGGGCAGGGATAGATGGGATACTGGGAAGGAATTGTTCCCCGGGAGGGTGGGGAGGCCCTGGCACAGGGTGCCCAGAGAAGCTGTGGCTGCCCCTGGATCCCTGGAAGTGTCCAAGGCCAGGCTGGACGGGGCTTGGAGCAGCCTGGGACAGTGGGAGGTGTCCCTGCCCATGGCAGGGGTGGCACTGGATGGGCTTTAAGGTCTCTTCCACCCAAACCATTCCGGGATCTGCCACCAGAAAGCCACTGGCCATTCCAGGTGCATGGCACAGGTGGTGTCTCCAAAGCTTTACCTCCGGGGTCTGGCTGGAGAGAAACCCCAGATTTCAGCTAAACTGAGGTTCAGGTGTTTGGGGAAGTACTTATGAACTAAAGCCCCCATATTTTGTCCCCCAGCTGTAGGAGCTGCTCTGGGGAACCATTTTTGGGGCAAAACTGCCCCATTCTCCTCTCCCTTGTGTTGTCTTGGAATAAATGTCTTGGAGGAAAGTCAGCACTGTCAGCTGAGCCCTGGGGAATTCAGACAGCATGGGGAAACACATGCGTCAAAAAAAGGGGAAATTCGGGGATCAGCCATGTGAATCCTGCTCTTTTATTGCAATGGAGGCACAGGGCTCGCTTTTAGCCTGGACCGTGTGACACTCACCTGGGGCTCACCTGGTCCTGGTCCTGCTCCAGCAACATCGAGGGAAAGCAAACTGTGGGACAAGGAGGGGTGACAGGCAGTGCTGTGACATCCCCAGCTCATTCCATCCTGAGGTTTTGGGGTTCCCACTCCCAGCTGAGCCTCTGGGGCGCTGTGGCAGGAAGGTGCTGCTGTCCCCTCTCGGTGCCAGCCAGGGGCTGAGCAGTTCCTCCCGAGTGTGGAAGGTTTGGAACCTGTTCTCCTCCCACAGAGGACAGAGCTGCAGGATCCCAGGAGGGGACACTGGTGGCACTGTGCCCACTGCTGTCTGCCCAGGAGGACAGAGTTATGGAGCCCTGGTGTTGGGGACACTCGTGGCACCTCTCCCAGAGAGGACAGGGCCACAGGGTCCTGATGCAGAGGACAGTGGTGGCCCCGTGCCCGCAGAGCCCCAGAGCCCCGGGCCAGCTCTGCTTCAGGAGCGCCTGAGTTCACACAATCAGCGCCTGGTGCGAGGCAGCGGGATTCAAAACCCTAATTTGGCCTGATTAAAGCTTAATGATTCCAGCTTAATGATTAAAGAAGTGCCCCAATTTCCTCGTTCCAAGCAGCCCAGCCTGCCAGGACTCAGGTGGATGGACACGGCTGGGGCTCGGCCTGGGAGACACCGGGAACAAACCGGGCATTTCAATGGCTCGGGCACAGGGAGGAGGATCCCGGATTCCTGCCCGCAGCTGAGCCGCTTCAGAACGGCAGGGAGACATTAAAGCGCATTAATGAGGATTTCAGGATGAAAAACAACCTGGCCGCCTCTCAAGCAGCAGAGAATCGCTGTGTGCAGTCATTTGGAGAGCCCAGAGCCGAGGCTGGCTCAGCCCCCGCTCCCCTTGTCACCTCCAGCCTGCGCTGGGTCACCCCCGAGCACCCCAGGGCTGGGGCAGAGGGACAGGGGCCACACGGAAACGCTCCGGCTCCTTCCCAGCCCTCCTCAGGCAGCGTCCCTGGAGCAGCCCCGGCAGAAAATGGAGCTCCCCATCTGCACACGAGCTCTGGACCCCATTAGAGCGGGACCAGGGGGAGCGGGGTGGCCGCAATGCACACAAGGTGCTCTCGTCATGAAAACATCTTTTGATTATGTTTTTGCAGCTATCAAAATATTGCCGAGTTCAGAGCATTCCTCCGGGATCCCCGAGCTCTTCAAAGGCCGCAGCACCACGGCTGGGGAAAAAGAAGCCTTTAATTATGTCGGCTTCCACACTCGTTCTGCCGTGGTTTCCTCACAGAAAAAAGGCCTTTAATGAGGAGAAGCCCATATGGCTGCATTGTTCAAGCAGGGAAATAAAGCTGATTTTGGGGCTTGCTCTCATAGATGCGCGAGTTCCCTCCCAGCCTCATGGTGTCACACAGCCCCATATTCCAAGGGGCTCTGGAGAACAGGGACGGCACTGTGGAAATTCCAGCCTGGCTGTGGAGCTGCTCCCATCCCCATCCCCATCCCAATCCCAGTCCCAGCCCACACTCCAACCATTCCCCACCACTTTCACACCCTCCAGCAGCGTTCTCCTCTTTCCCAGCTCTGTCAAGCCCCACGCACGGCAGGATGGAGAGGTTGCAGGGGGTGCTCTCCACAAACCCCCTCATTTTGCTCAGGTTCCATTTGAATTTCAATGTAAATCCTCATTTTTACCCCCGAACGTAAATAGCAAAGCAGAGCCGTGTGTTACACATGGGCCAACCCCACACTTTAAAGAACTTATTGAGTATATTCTGCTAATAAATTCTCCTATCCGGGGGATGTAATCAAAGGCAGCATGTGCTGCAGGATGCCAGCAGTTCTGCAAAGCTTTTGGATGCTCGGAGTCCTAATAAAGAGAGTTTTGTTCAATAACTCACAGGGAACAACCAGAATTAATTGCCAAGGAGGGTGTGTGCCTCGCTGGAGTGACTAAACATGAGAAATGATGGAGCAGAGGTACAAAAAAGCAACAAACCCACAGGATTTCTAACCAGAGCGAGGGCAAGTGGCTGTGATGCAGCGATTCCTGCCCTTCCCCACATCCCACCCTGCTCCCGGCTGGATTCTCCGGGGGGTTCTGAGCAGTGAGGAAGTTTCTGTAGACAGCAGGTTTCAAACCCACACAGTACCATGGAGTTGTGGAATGGTCTGGGTGGGAGGGCACCTTCAAGCTCATCTCATTCTATGGGCAGCAAACCTCCCACTATCCCAGGCTGTTCCAAGCCCCGTCCATTCATGACGGGAGAAACAAACCCACAAACCCAAACAAGGCAAGGAAACACAAGAAAAGTCACTGGCTGTGAGTAAAAAGTTTTTTCTGGGAATGTTTCCCCATGCTCCCTCCCTTGAAGCTGTGGAGTAGAGCAGGATTTGCTCCCCCTTTTCCTGAGCGTCAGGATCTGTGGGCACAGTTTGAGTCTCTCAGGGGATCAGCTTTACTACCAAAATACAAATATTTATACTTCAATTAAAGAAGCATTTCCCACAAAGGACTAAAATGCACCTGAAGCCCGAGGTTCAGACTTTCCCTATTCCACATCATCAAAAATCCCCAACCCCCCAATCCCCTGCTTCAGAGCTGGAATTACAAAGAGCAACTTCTCAAGGGTTGTAGAGGCAGCAGTGGCATTTTAGCGGTTTTAGCTGCCAATTCCTTTGCTTTCCACGTTTTACATGACAATTGAGGGAAATCTTCCCCAGACAGCAATTCCCGTCCCGGTCAGCGGGACACCGGCACCACAATACACAAATTACAGCGCTGGCAGCGACGAGCAGCCAGAGCTGGAGACGCGACATTGATGCCAAAAAATTCCCATTTCAAGCCACCACAAAGGCAGAATTTTGCTGTGTTTCCCATGCAAATAATCCGGCAGGAGAGCAGCGGCACCTCTGGCTCGGGGAGCAGAGCAGGGCCAGAGCCAAGGGCAGGGCTGGTAAAGTTTAGGGAAAAGCTCCGACAGCACGTTCAGCATCCGGGCAATCCAATGGATCCGAGCCTCAAAATCCCATGGATCCAGCCCTACCATGGATCCGAGCCTCTCATGGATCCGACCCTCGCTGTCTGGGGGTGACCCCGGATTTGTGCCCACCTCCAGGGCAGGGAGCCCCTCAGCACCTCTCCCATGCTCCCCCTGCATCCCAATCCCAAGATACTCAGGATGTGAACAGGGATTTGTCCCATTCTCCAAGCCCCTGATGAACCCCAGAGCTGGACACTTTCTGGTCAGGAGACGTTTCCAGCTGGACATTCAGTGGCATTCGGGCCCTGCAAGGATTCAGGGGCCGGACAATCCCAGAAAAAAGGCCGGCTGTAAATCCAGCCCAGGCACCTGCCAAGGCCAGGGCAGAGCATGGGGACGGAGGGATTTAATGCCCCAATTCCTGAGATCACAGCCCTCACTGTCCCCAGCCGGGGCCGAAGATGTGCTTCCATGGCAGCCTGCGGGGATGCAGGAGCAATCCACACATGCAGCCCACATGGATGCAGGAATAGCCCCCACGGATGCAGGAACAGCCCATACGGATGCAGGAGCATCCCCCATGGATGTGGCAGCAGCCCACACATGCGGTTCACAGGCCTCTGGTTTTTTAGGAAGGAGCTTTTTCCAACCTGCCCAAGCTCTGGGTTACATCCCACAGAATTCCTGCCAGCTCCTGCTCCAGAAGCAGCTCAGCCGGGGCTGCTGGGGGTGGCACCCGTGTGGTCTTGGGGCTCCCCAGGCTCTGCCCGCCCGGGGGATGCCCCTGGAGCCATGCAGGGATGGGGGAGCGGGTCTGGTCTGGCAGGAGAGGATTTCCATGAGTGTTCCCAAAATCGCAGCCCAGCAAGAGGCCACGTCCTGCCCCTGCCTCCCCAGCTCTGAACACTCCGTGCTGCAGCCACGAACATCCCGCCTTGATTTCATCGGGCAGGAATGCTGCGAGCTTCCAGAACAATTTATTCCCTGCAATTTCTTCTCTGGGTAGAAGCGGCTCGGTTTTCCAAGAGTTTCTTTTTTCCAGAGGAAAGCGGGAAGTTAACCATTGGAGTGAAGGCGTTCGGTTCCCTATTGCGGCCTTCCAGAACTGGGATTAAAAATGGAAAGGGGCACCTTTAAAACTTTAATACCATTTAAATGTTGAAGTCTCCCTCCTGCACCAGATCGTTCCGTAAAGCAGCTAATTAAAAAATGGCTGCTGTGATGACAGACTCGATTAATAGCTTTTGAAGAGCAGCCAGTGCACCAACTGCTCCTGGAGCCATGATGAAAGCTAATAATGTAGAAAATTCTGCCAATTCTTCTAATTCATGAATATTTAAGCCTGTGAAAAATCTGTCAGATTATAGCACTTCTCTGGTGATTTTCTGCTTAAGTACAGGGATGGGTCCCTGCCAGGGGCTCCCAAACTTCAGGGAAGTTTTATTGTCTGCAGCTCCAGAGCCCTGTGCCCTCCTCCGGCTCTTTAACCCCTGCCAGGGCAGCAGGAGCCAAGGAAAAGGCTGGGCTGGACTCAAAGGGACACTCAGATGGACACAGGGTACTCAGATGGACACAGGGACACCCAGGCAGAACAGGAGACACTCAGATGGACACAGGGGCATCCAGGTGGTCATCACGCACCCAGATGGAAACAGGCACACCCAGATGGACGGGGGGACCAGCAGAGGCATCAGTGCTGGCGTCTCTGAAAGGGTCAGTGCTGGCACCAGCAGAGGCATCAGTGTTGGCATCTCTGAAAGGGTCAGTGCTGGCACAATGGAGGGGTCAGTGCTGGCATCTCTGAAGGGGTCAGTGCTGGCAGAAATGAAGGGGTCAGTGCTGGCAAAATGAAGGGGTCAGTGCTGGCATCTCTGAAGGGGTCAGTGCTGGCAAAATGAAGGGGTCAGTGCTGGCATCTCTGAAGGGGTCAGTGCTGGCAGCAGTGGAGGGGTCAGTGCTGGCAGCAGCATCAGCCCCGCTGCCCAGCTGGCTCTGGAGGGCCCAGCACAAGGGGCTGTCTGAGGCAGGAGTGCTCTGCTGGCAGCAGCTCCCTGGCAGCGCCGCTCTCCTCGCGGGGGGCTCGTGCTGCTCTGCCAGGTGACTCATTTGACAGCAATTTCCAAAATCCAAATAAATGCACCCGGTGGGAACGTCAGCAGCTCCTCTGCTGCACCGGGAGCTGGAGGCTGGCGCTGCCTGGGAGCGGGGGATGATCCTGCAGACTGCCGCACAAGGGATGCTCTTTTCCATCCTTCCCAGCATTTTCCCCAGCAAACTCGCCTGATTCTCAGTGCTGGACCTTGCTCTGCTGGCTGGAGCTGGAGGAGGATAAAGTCAAGCAGCAGCAACAGCAACGGGCCCTTCTCCTCTTTTTTCCCATCAGGAAAGTTCACCCAGGAGGTGGGACGTGGCCAGGGCTTGGTCCTGCCCCTCCAGCTGGGATATTCCTGTGGGAAGGGTCTGGGGACAGGGCAGAGCAGCTCTCCCTGCCCACGGGGGAGGGCAAGGTGGGGAGGAGGCAGCAAAAAGGGGTGAGAGAGAAATCCGTGAGGGGACGCTCAACTGTCCCTCAGTGCAGGGAGGCCTCGGTTCTGAACATTTCAGGAAGTGAAGCACGGAGTGACTTTGAAACAAAAATGAGGAAACAAAAATAAACATTCCCAACATGTTACCTACAGCTGGAAAGGCAGTGTATCTCCCAGCCTGGCTGGCCGAGGGAATGCTGCCATGGCACCACAGCCCGGGCTGCTCCCCCTCCCCAGCCCTGCCTGCACACCCCCGCTGCTGCCAGGGTACCGGAGCCCCGCACATGTTCCATAAACATCGCTCTGTAATTAAAGGCTTACAGGATTTGCAGCTCTGGGTTTCGTGGTGGGAAACAGTTCCATTAAAGCTCTTAGGGCTTAGGTCAGCCTAACCCCAAGGAATTCTCACCCTCAGGAATACCTGGCCATTCTCCAGGAATACCTGGCCAACCTGGGCTGGCTTGGGCACCTCTTGTCCCGGGAGGTGAAGTTGCTCCTGGCCTCCTTCCTGCAGCACCCACAGGTTCTCTGTCCCACTGGGAATGAGCTTTGCAGGCTCAGGGGAGACTTCTGACCTTCACTGAGGGCTGGGATTTCTGCCCGGCTGCTGGGGGATCCACTCCTCCCATCCCCAGAGAACCCCGAGCACGGGAACAGCCGAGCCCCCCTTCCCCTGCTCGTCACAGACCTTCAGCCACTTACAATGTCACTTCAGCTGAGTAGTAAGCAATTATGATTTAATTACTCCAATGCTCTTCAGCAGAATTTTCTGAATAATAATAGTCACTTTTATGGCACCTCATTTATCCTTTCTGCTCCTCATCCGGGTTTATCCCGCACCGCTGCGAGCCTCGGCACTGCCAGAGCCGCCAGAGCCGGTCACCTTGCCTGGGCTGCCACCAGCCAGGCCTTTGCTTTTCCCACCGTGCCTGCCTTTGCTTTTCCCACCAGCTACAGCTTGGCACGGCGCGATCGCAGCCACACTCACTCCCATCCTGGAAACTCTCAGCTCACAGAGAGCCCGACAAGTGCCGCTAATTCATAAATATTTAACACCCAAATCTGCTGCCTCCTGATAGCTTTTTCCAGAGTTTCTATTCTAATCCATATTCCACCCTCTTCCCCTCCCCACCGGCCCTCCTCGGTTTTTTTTTTCCCTTCCTCTTTGCCGGGCACAGATCCAAGTGCTGAGATGACTGTTTCACTTCCCTGCTGTCATCAGTTGTTTTTATCTTATCTGGCCCGTGGATGCCAGTCAGCACCCGCTGCGGCCCTGCCAGCGCCGCCTGACCCGCGCTCAGCCCCGCCGCGGCCTGTAACCAGCAGATACGGTTACTCAGCGTGTCCGTCAGCACTTCTGGGGGGAGACGGGGGGGAAGCAGAGAAAATCCCGGCAGGAGCCGGAGCTGACAGCTCGGGGCGAGGAGCTGCCGGGAGCACGGCGGCTCCAGCTCCTTCCCTGGGAAGCAGCTGCTGGGCCAGGCTGCGGTGGGAATTCTGTGCTGGATGCGGGAGATGGCGGGGCTCGTGCTGGAGGTCCTTGTCCTGTCCCTCCAGGCCTTGTCCAAAGTCCCTCTCCTGCTCTCTTGGAGCCCCTTGTCCCTTCAGGAGCTCTAAGGTCTCCCCAGAGCCTTCCCCTCCCAAATCTCTTTCCTTTCCTTGCACCCAGAGCTTCGTCCTTCCCACATTTCTCATCCCCTTCCCGCCTCACCTCCAGCCTCTCGCAGCACCGATTTCCACAGTTAATTTATCAGTTTAATAATGGCATCGCAGGGAAGGGCGAAGCGAGGCCAGCACTGAGCCAGCTCGACTTTATATACATCTCACCCAGAGTAAAAATGTCATGTAAGATTTACTCAACATGCATTTTATCAAAGTGCTCAAGCGCTGAAGTAAAAGGGCTTTTAGTTCCAGCAGATTGAAGGGGGTGGCATGTGGGGAAGGAGGAGAGAACGGATGGATTTGAGCTCTGCCAGAAGCTCTTGTTGCTTTTGCATCAACATCTTTATTTTCCAAGAGAGGATTTAAGACCTTGTTGTGTATAAACAAGCGAGACTGGAGGAACTCGAACGGTGAGGAACTGTAAAAGGTTATACTGAAAAATGCTCTTAGTCTGCATGAAATAAGATTCTTCCTGGAAACATGACACTGAACATTGAAGGGAGGGGGAGGAATAGCTGTAAAATGGCTCTAGAAAAGGGGTTACAAATTAAATATAATAAAAAGAATCCTTTTGAATGAGATCTTAATTTAACCTCAACATCATGACCATATATTTCAGGAAATTAATCCCTTGGCCTCCAATAAATCCAAAGTATAACACAACCACTTATGGTTCAGCAATGAGCCATTAGTATGGGCTACAGATCCTGCTAAACCACCAGAGCCATTATTTAGGAACGTGCTGAATTCCCCGCGGCTGATGCGGCTCCGCAGCCATCGGGGCTGGGCTGCCCCGGGCACCCGCCTCGGGAGTAGCCAGGGGCTGCCGGATTCCTCCTCCACCCTATCCCACCCTGCCCGGCCTTCCTGAGCCAACACCCGCTCCCTGTCCGCAGGGATAACCTGGAGCCAGATGCCGGCGTTCACTCGGGACCGCGTTCGTGCGGAGGACAAGAACCGAGGACAGAAGTGCAAGAGAAAACTTCCTGGGAGCCTCTCGGAGCTGCTCCGCGCTGCCAGCTTGGCACCGGCCTCTCCTGCATATGCCCCAAGATGAGGAGAGGAGCTTCTAATGAGCCGGGAGTGCAACCTTGCTCTGAGAGGGAACATATGCCACCGCAGCTCCCTTGGCACCGGCTCCTGGAGCCGGCTGCTGCCAGGGAATGCTCTTCCCAGCCAGCTTGCAGACACTTCGGGATCCTGAGCAGGAGCACACGGACCAGGTGAGGAGCACTGAAGCTCTGCAGGAACCAGAGAACCTGCTGGGAGAGCTGCTTTGTGTCAGAGGGTTCCTCCTGGAGACGCATCCCTGCAAACCCACGGGGATATTGAGGAGCACGTGGGGGTCTGGGTGGTAAAAGGGATGTTGAGGAGCAGGTGGGGGTCTGGGTGGTAAAAGGGCTCGTTACAAACAGCAGCCACCCCCCTGTGACATAACCCCACGGACAGGGACACAACGGCCCCAGCACAGGCTGGAATCTGAGAGCCAGCCCCACTCCCCAGCTATCCTTCCCAGGCAAGAGGAAGCAGCAGCGGTGGGAGTGTGTCCATCCCGATGGACAGCCCTGCGCAGAGCTGGTTCAAGCTGGAAAATGACATTTTGACAGGCAGAAAAAAACAGCTGCCCATCGGAAAATGTTTTTGTCAACAGCACAAGTGCAGGGCAAAAGCCCAGCACTGAGTCCCAGAGCATCCCAGGAAGCAGTCACAGGAAAAGAGGCAAAAGTGCAACTTTTGGTGGGGAATCAGAAATAGATGGGCAGGACCCAGGGGATGGCTGGATCTGTGTCAGGGTGGATTTTGGGAAGAGGTTCTCCACCCAGAGGGTGCTGGGCACTGACCAGGCTCCCCAGGGAATGGGTACGGCCCCAAGGCTGCCAGAGCTTCAGGAGCGTTTGGACACTGCTCCCAGGGATGCACAGGGTGGGAATGCTGGGGGGTCTGTGCAGGGCTGGGAGTTGGAGTGGATGGTCCTTGTGCATCCCTCCCAACTCGGCACATGCCATGATTCCATAGGACCATCCACTGGCGTTCTCTGCACCCCAGCAAACCCCTTTCACATGGGGCACCCCCTCTGGCCTGTCCCCCCGACAGGAGCCCCGTAACCACCACCCCGGCCCCGTCATGCCAAAAACTTCCCAAATTTCCGGCGGGATCTCCCTCCCGTGGGGTTTCCCACCTGCGAACGCCGCCTGCGGTGGCAGAAGGTGGGAACAAGGGGCGCTCTGTTTTCTCATCAAGCACCCAGGTTCCCGTTTGGTGCCCGGCGCGGTTCCTGAATCGCCGGCGCGGCTCTGCTGGGGCGGATGCTGCGGTTTGGGGCCGAAACGCTGCACGGGGAAGCAGGGCTGAGCAGCAGCTCCAGCAGAGCAGCTGGAACAGAGCTGGGCCCGCACGTCCCACTGGGAGCCTTTCAATTGATGGGCTTACAAGAGATGAAATATTCAGGAGGATTAAGAATTTGGAGGAGGTGGAAATCAAAGTGAAAAAGAAAACAAGCAAAAACAGCTTAATCTGGCCTTGGAGCACTAATTGTCATTGGGATTCGGGCTAAAACAAACACAACAGAACGAGCTGCCAATTTGAAAGGGGAAGGAAGAGGGTGAAGACGATTCCCACCGCATCGAAAGCAGCGTCTGTTTCATCCCCGCAGCCGCAGCCCCGGGGCCGGGAGGGAACAGCCCCGTCCCTTCGACCTTCACGGAACGACCACCCAGGGGGAGTCTCCACCTCTGGAGGTGTCCAAGGAAGGCCTGGACGTGGTGACAAGGTGGACACCAGGCACAGCTTGAACTTGATGGTCTGGGAGGGCTTTTCCAGCCTCAGTGATCCCATGACCACCCTCCTGCCTAGGCAGGGGTGTGTTCAGCCATGGTGCCACCATAAACACCCCAAACGCCCTCAGAGCAGCCTCCTGGCCCTGCAGCCGCCTCTCCTGGCCCGCAGGGCAAGCAGAGCCCTGGGGCTGAGGCTCAGAGAGGCAGATTCTCTGCAGCCCCAGCTCAGTTATCCAACACTGCAATTTAAGTTGACAATTACATGGTAACCGAGTTGCACACAAAAAGAGGCTCTGGAAGTATTCCCAGAATACAGAAGTCTGACAGTATCCACCCAATTTGTTGCAACAACAAAGAATACTGGAATATGTCCTTTCATTTGGCAAAGGACTCTTTTATTTTTTAAGGCTAGGTGGGGAAATTTAGCCTGCTATTTAGGGAGCGTGTTGTGCCTTGAGAGTGACAAGCCAAGAGTTTCACTCGAAAGCCAAACTCCAACACAAATTGCATCGCGCCACCCAAGGAAGGAAACTGCACCGAGGAAAGAAATCAGTGGGATGCATCTGTTGTGGGGGGCTGTGGCTTGGGAAGGTGGGAGCCTTACAAAGCGCCCTTATGTGTCCTCCCTCTCTGCAGGAGCTCCAGGAAAAGGAGCATCCCAGCTGTAAAAAAACCCCTTTTTTAAATTCTCTGTCCATGGCAAAGCCGGATCATGAGGGTGGCGAGGCCCCAGCACAGGGTGCCTAGAGAAGCTGTGGCTGCCCCTGGATCCCTGGAAGTGTCCAAGGCCAGGCTGGACGGGGCTTGGAGCACCCTGGGATGGTGGAAGGCGTCCCTGCTCATGGCACGGGGTGGGAACGGGATGGGATTTAAATCCCTTCCAAGCCAAAGCACTCTGGGGTTCTGGATTCCATGTGGGACTGTGCCTGGGCTGCTACGGAGCAGAGCCTGGCTGGGGATGCCCAGTTCCTCTCTTCCAGCCCTGCTCCTGCCCTTTAATCACCCCCTGGGACTGGCTGCAGGAAGCTGGAAGGAAGTGGTTTGTGGAATGGTGGCAGTGCTGAGCTGGCTCAGAGTGTGGCCGTGGCTTGAGGTTTGTGCCCTGGAACGCTGACTAATTTCCACCAGAAACAAGACCACAGGAATAAAAAACCATCCCAAGAAACGCCTGTGTCACCAGCTTCTGACACAGACCTGCGAAACAGGTCAAGGGACTCGGTGACCTGGGGGTGCCCAGATCTGAGCCCTGGGGCCGTGTCCCTCCTGCGCAGCCAGCACCAGCGCTGGGACCTGTGCCAGGGCCTCTCCACCCTCACAGAGAGCAATTCCTTCCCAATATCCCATCCATCCCTGCCCTCTGGCAGTGGGAAGCCATTCCCTGTGTCCTGTCCCTCCATCCCTTGTCCCAAATCCCTCTCCAGCTCTCCTGGAGCCCCTTTAGGCCCTGGAAGGGGCTCTGAGGTCTCTCTGAAGCCTTCTCTTCTCCAGGCTGAACACTCCCAGCTCTCCCAGTCCCAGACTTTCTTTTTATGGGACTTTATGACCCTGTAGATCAAGCTAGGAAGTCTGGAGGAGCTCAGGGACAGCTGAGCCACTGCAGGCATCTGATTTTGGGGGAGGATGTGTGGGGGACCCCAGGGAACAGCAGCAGCAGAGGAGCCACAAAGGAAAAGAGTCATAAAATTCATTTCACTTGCCCTCAAAATTGGTGCTTCACTGGAACCCTGTGGATGGGAGAGTGCAGGTCTCGCTGTGCCTGTCAGCTGGTGGCTCAGGGAACTGCTGCTGCTCCTCTTCCTCCCCGCCTCACGCCTGCCCTGCTCCCCATCCACAAAACCTTCCCACCCAGCAGCGCCAATCCCAGCTGCTGAGACCACCGAGTCCAACCATTCCTCAGCTCTGCCAAGGCCACCCGCACTGTCCCACGTCCCCAAGTGCCATGTCAGACACAGCAGCAGCACCCAGGGACACGGAGCTGCATCAGCACCCGCCGGGTTCCTCAAATGACTCACCAGAAACCCTGGAGCAGCCCCAGGAGGGGTCACTCCCCCGCTGTGGCCAGGACCCGAGCACCCTGTCCCTGTTCCCATGGCCCCGCTGCCCCAGCCTGGCCCCGGGGGCTGGCAGCACAGGGGACAACGGGACACGGGTCACTCCCATCCCACCTGCAGCCAGAGCGATCCTGCAGCTGCCTGGCCACAGAGGTTTGTTTGTTTTAGAGAGAATCTCGGCCTGAAGGGGAAAAAATGCCTCTAAAAAAAAAAAACAACCAGACAAGAAAAAGAAGCCATGGCCACATCCTGCCTGAACTGTCACTCGTGCTGGGTTCGTGCCGAGAGAGTGCTCAGGAGCAGCGCTGGGGGCGGGAGCTCTGCTCCACCTGCCCAGGGACACCTCAGCTCTGAGTCACGGGCACCAAAGCCACAAATCCACTTGATGTGAGCAGGAAACCACGGCAGCCCCTGGTGCTGCTCAGGGCCACGAGTGCCACCACCTGCTGCCACGAGGAGCTCTCTGGTGGCCAGGGGGACACTGCAGGGCCCCCTGTGAGCTGATCCTGGAGCTCCTCCGGGCTGGGACCCCGGGTGTGAGGGGGGCTGAGCCCTCCCAGCAGGGGCTGCAGGGCTGGGGCATTACTGTGAGCAAGGTGGGAGCGGAAAGCTGGAAAATCACAGAATCACAGAGTGGTTTGGGCTGGAAGGGACTCCAAAGGCAATCTAGATCCAGGCCCCTTCCCAGCCCATCTCCGCCACGGCATCCCCGTGAGCAGCCTGGGCTCCCTGAGCCATCCCCAGGGCTGTGCCCGGCAGCAGCACAGGGATCTCACCTGCACCAGGTGCCAGCCCCAAATCCCCGGTGACGGGCACAGTCAGGCCCTGCACCCCTCGGAGTGGGGCTGGGTGGGGGGAGGCTCCTGGAACGCAGCTTTGGAACGCGGGTGCTTTTCCCTGTGGGGTCAGAGACGCTCGACATGGGTGGCTCTGGTTCTCGGGCCCCGCTGCAGCCCCACAGGTGCTGCTGGTGAGGAGAAATCCAGCAGAGGAGAAATCCAGAGGTACTGGAAAAGGGAGAGACAATCCCAAGCAATTAGGGGCTGCCACCATGGGCCAGCTGGGACCCCGGGAGGGGCTCTGGGGTCCCCCTGGTGTGACACTGCGGTGACACAACACCCCAGCAAACAGCCCCAGCTCCACTCGCCTACTCCAGCCACCCCTGGCCCCATCGGGCGATGCCAGCAGGGCAGGGGACCCCAGGCCACCGCAGAGTGACCCCCAGGGCTGCTCACGGTGGGGCACAGCCACCAAACCCCCCCAGCCAACCCCTGTCACCACGGGAGTTCTGTCCCCCAGAGCTCCCCGCAGTCAGACAGGGCAGGGCCTGGGCGGCTTTGGGCACCACGGCCACGCCAGGTTCCAGCACCGGCACCACAAACCATCCCCTAATAACACCCCGGGGTTGTGGGAAGGGCTCAGAGACCACACAGGCACCACACAACCTCCTGCAGGCTGCTCAAACACCCCCGCTGCTGCTCTGGGTTGGGAGCCAGGTGCCCCCATGCCCCGGGGCACAGCCCCGCTCCCCGCAGCCAGGATGGCACAGCTCCCCAAAAGCAGGCCCCGGGCTCACACACGCAGCACCTCCTCCCCCCGAGCCAGGGCTCTGCTCCACAGCACAATTAGGAAGAGAAGAGTAATTACGTGGTAGAAAAACATGAGAGAGAGAGCAAAGCGTGTTTTGGGGGGGAGATGTTATCTGTGGAGCAGGATCGTGCTCTCGGGAGCTTTGACAGGTTTGGAATGTTTCACTGGGGCACCACAGCACCGGAATAAACCCTGGATTGTCAGGCAGAGCCACATCCCTGCCACCAGAGAGGCTGGCTCTGCTCCATTCCCAGCCGGACACGCACAGCCTGGGTGGACACTCACAGCCCGGCTGGACACTCCCAACCCAGTTGGACACTCCCAGCCCTTACACAGACACTCACATCCAGCCTTTTTCCACCCAAAACCTCCCCCCAGCAGCAGCAGGAGCAGCTGAGCTCCCTCTGTGCAGACCCAGAGCAACCCAACCCATCTCCAAGGGGCCGCCGAGCGCTCCAGGGCAGGAATACCGAGCACCCATCCCGTGCCGTTTCATTAAAGCAGCGCTGCTGGAGCTGCTGGAGCAGCCACGTGCAGCTCTCCCTGCCGAGGGTTTTGCTCCTGGCTCAGGTGATCCAACCTGTGCCCCGAGTTGGCTCAGCAGGAGCAGCACCCACTTCAAAACCCGGGCTGGGCTGGCATTCGCCGCCGGCAGCGCTGCCCCGGGAGGAACACGGAGTCTCTCCCCTCCCTCCCGCCTGCCTTTCTCTTTCTTAACCTTTTTGGCTCCTTTATTAAAGCAACTGAACAGTTTAGAGGGTGTTTTTTTCCTCCCCCCTCCTCCTGTGTGGCTCTCGGTGTAATCTGCCTTGAATATTTGATGTGGAATCTCTCGTGAGAGCGAGCAGGGTTTTTATGGGCGCTGGAGGAAAACTCTTGCAAGGCAGGAGTGGTAATGAGCACCCCTGAGTACCCTCTCGCTTTCACAACCGCCTGCCTTTAAAAATGAGCAGGAATTGGGCAAGTGGTTCTCATGTGGGAGCGGCGCAGCCTCGCGCTCCCAGCCCTGCTCTGCCTTCCAGGAGCTCGCAGCAGCCCAGCAACACTTGTTTATTCCAATTGAAGCTGACACCAGCAGCAGGCCAGACCAACCAGACGAGCTCGTGTGTGTCCTGTTTTATTTCCAACTCGGATTAACAGCATCTCTTTAATTCCTAATGGCCCGTTCTGGGATTTGCAGGCGCTGTTCAAACACCAGTCCGGGCTGTGGCACTCGTGTCCCTCCTCTCATGTGTCCCCTCCATGCCCAGCTCCGTGATTTCGCACCCGGAAAGAGCTCCCAGCCCAATTACATGGGATGAACTCCTGGGAAGCTTTTCATCACACCCACACGCGTTTCTTTTCCACATCCAGGTCTCTGAATTTAACACAGCAGATACGATTCCTCTCCTTTTCAAAGGCAAAATATTCCCTTTCATTTCCAGCCCTCTGTACATCATAACCCTGAGCAAACTCCGCGGGAGCTGCTTGACAACGCTGCAGCTCCGGTTCGGGATAAACAGTGAGGAGAGTCCTGGGGGGTCCCTGCTCATCCCGAGAGGAGTTTGCCCCCAAAGCACACACCTGTGGGGCACCTGGCCAGGCTGGCAGGGCTGGGATGCAGGGAGCCAAGGCTGGGCTCTGGCAGGGCTGATGGGCTGGAGGTTGGGGGGATGCTCTGTGGGTGTCGGGGCTCCCTGTGCCTGCAGCGTCCCCCTGCACCCCACAGGGCCACCTGTATTCCGATAGGACAGTCTGCATCCTGACAGGATCACCTGCATCCCAACAGGGTCACCTGCATCCCAACAGCACAGTCTGCACCCCCACAGGATCACCTGCCTCCCAACAGGGCCAGCTGCCACATGGGTCCAACAGAAAGCAGGATCTCAGATCCTTCCAGAGCAGCGGGGTCCCCCCTCACCAGGAAGCCCAGGGAGAGGGGCTGAGCAGCAGATGCTGTTCAAGGGCCGTGGCTCATTCACAGGGACAATGGCAAAGCAGCCACCAAGCGGGAGGAGAGGCCAATCTGTGGGACAAATGAGGCCTCGCTGGGATCCTGCCAGAGCCTTGTCCCTGCCCACGCCGGCTGCAGGAACTGCTGGAGCCAGGGCTCGGTGCCCGCAGGGATGCCCGGCTGGGCAGCCAAGCTCAGCACCGAGTTCTGCAAGGGCCAGGGGTCCCTCTCGGCCGGGCAGGGGCTGATTATCGTAACGAGGATTAGCGAGTTGATTAGTGCAGCTTGGGCAGGGCTGGGGGCTCCCGCGGCTGCCGGGCTTTGTGTGGGAGCAGCCCCGGCACCTCATCCTTCCTGTGCCCCGGGGGGCAGCCATGGCCCCTCACCCAAGCGAGACCCAGGCAGGATTTTCCGGCTGCTCCGGACAAAGCCCGGCTTGGCCGTGCCAAGGCTGTCTCCAGGAGCTGGCTGTGTCCAGGAAGCCCCCGCAGAGCCCCGGGGTCACACCCAGTGCCCGCAGCCCCCAGGCCCTCAGGGACAGGGAATGGGGCATTTCACAGCCCTGGTCCCCATGGGGGCTCCAGCCCCCTGGTTTTGGCTGGAGGGACAACACAGGAGTTTCCTGTGATGTGCTGAGGATAATTTCCTTCTCCAAGTGTCCAAGACCAGGCTGGACGGGGCTTGGAGCAACCTGGGATAGTTGTCCCTGCCCAAAGGGCAGGGGGTGGAACGGGGTGAGCTTTAAGGTCCATTCCCACCCAAACCATTCCAGGATTTTCTGATTCCACGTCCAGCACCCTCTGTTCCGGCTGCCCCCTCCTCGCTCCATGATCCAGACCAAGCTGGGCAGCTGAGGGAGCACCAGGGCTCAGCCAGGCTCTCAGCGGATCTGGCACGTTGCAGAAACATGGGAAGGAGATTTGGTTTCCCCTGAGCTTGCTCCAGCCCCTCCCCGCTGTGCTGCAGCAGGATCAGAGAACATTATTAAAATAGTGTCATGTTACCTATCAATAATAAATGACCAGAATAAATTCACTGCTCCCTGCTTAATAACCCTGCCAGATTTCCATATAAATATCTGCACAGAAATGGGTCCTCATTGCAGGAGCCCTTCAGATGGACACCAGTGCCACATCTCAGACACAGCCCAGGAGCACCCGGCCCAGCTTTAATGGGAAAGTGCTTTTTCCTGCTACAGAGGGAGGAAGGGGAACTTGGCACTGCTGAAATGAATCCAATATCAGTGATGTGCTCCTGTTCAGGTGCAGCCCAAGCATCCCCACCCTCAACTCCCCACCAGGTATTTGCAGCTGGAAAGTGCTACCCCTGCAGATCCCTGGATCCCTTGGCCAGCGGCAACCTCAGGGATTCATTACCAGGGGTGGGATCCAGGGCCAGCAGAGATGGATCTCTCTCATTCTCAGAGATTCAGCAGAATGGCAAAGATGCCCTGAGGTTCCCCCAGCTCACAAGAGGCTGTGGCAGAGTCCCCAGGGCCCCCAGGGCAAGGTATGGAACGAAACCACCAAAGCCCTTTTGACCTGCCCAGCACAAGGAGCAGCAGCGCTGGGAGAGCCTGGTCCATCCTGCTGCTCCTCAGCCTTGCTGATCCCAAACAAGCAGGGGCCAGCACAAACAGCCCCCTGGCAAGGCCCAGCCGGCCTCTGGCCTCCTCCTGTGGCACAGCCCATCCCAACCCCGCTCAGGGGTGGCGGGGCAGGGCCAGCACGCTCTGACTGCCCACACGGGGACGTGACCCAGAGACCCCTGGGTGCACAGAAAACCCTGGCTCTTCCTCCCTTCCCAGGAGCACTGAGGGGCAATGCCACACCAGCTCAGAATCTGTCCTGCACTGGGACATGTCCAGTCCCAAGAGCAGCAAACACGGGGCTGGAGGGTCGGAGCTGAGCCCCCGAGCCCAGCAAACCCCGGCTCGGAGCCGGGTGCTGCCGTGCCGCTCCATCCGTGCAGCCCAGCGTGCCGGGGGCTCTTGCGTGCCTTTCATTTGGCTTTTTCAACATGTCAAAGCAGACTGCTTCCCTCCCAGCGCTCTCAGATGTGGTTGGATTGTTTTCGCCAAAACTTCCCAAATACAAAGTTTCAACCTAAAGCAGACGCTGCCCACAGAAAGCTTTCCCCCCGAGCTAACTGCGAAGTTATAAGCAAATAAAACTGGATTTAATAATGGGAAATATTCCTCATTCTTGTGCATACGCCTCTGAAGTCAAACCACCCTCGTCGAAGACGTCCTTCTCCAGCAAAGGGGGTCTGTGCTGGATGCTCGCTGCTCTTTGGACCAAAGCACATGGAAAATCGGGTTTGTTTCCCTTCATGTGGGCACAACCTCCTGGCAGTATTTAAATCTCCTTCCCTTAGAGTCTCAAAATTACTGAGGAGCTGCTTTGTTGCAGCCTTTTTTCCTAGAGCTCCCCAAGCCAGTCTCTCCCAGAAGCTTCCCAGCACAGCACAGCCCTCGGGTCCGCCAGCATCCCAAATCCCACCGGGCAGCTCATGGACACAGGAGGATCCTACTCCAGTTTTCAGTCAAAAACCAGGAATGAGGGTATGAGGGCACCTGACAGCAGCTGCAAGAGGGGGTGGCAGGAGGGCAGTGTGGAAATACCCAGCGGAGCAGGCAAAGAGCATCCCTGGCACGTCCCACCCCACCTCCCCACCACCACTGCCACAGCCAGCAAGGTTTGGATTTGCTGTGGTCCTCAGCACCTCTGAGCTCTTAGTTCTTCCAATCTATAACCTAATTAAACCCGACCGAGGCTGGGTTTTCCACATTATCTGCCTTTTTTTATGCTATAAATCATGAGAGAAACACCCCCGAGTGCAAAAGCCCAACGCAGAGCCTCAGCAGCCACGCAAACATCCACAGGCAGCTTCTCACGACACGGAGTCGTCGGGCCTTTCCTAAACGCTGCTAATGAAATGGTTGGAATGACACAGCCTCGTTAATGCCAGGCTCCCACAAGAGCCGGGCGCAGTGCCGGCCCCGGCGGGCAGGATCAGGCAGGAACATGTGTTTGGAGCGGGAGGCTCCGGCCCGGCCCGGGAGCTGCTGCAATTTGTTACGGGGCCTTGCGCAAGCGGCACCATCGGGCGTGTGGCTTCGTCCGGGGGGCCACCGCGCACCCCCCGCGCTGGGGCTGTGGGAAGGGCGGCCCGAGGTGCCCGGGGCACCCACAGAGGTGCTGCCGGGCTGCTCCGACCCCCAGGCATCCCTGTGCCCCTCCAGTGCCACCCAGGCACCGGGGCGGGGCTCGATTTGGGGTTTCGCAGCTCGAGGTTTTCACCAGAGCGTGAGGTTTACCAAGGGGGTTGGAGACAGGAAAATAAGCAGGAAGATAAAAGTCCACTTCAATCAAGCACAGTGTACAGACAAATCTCTCCCAGGACGTGAGAAGGGAGGAAAACCAACAGTGCTCCAGGCTGTTTTTCTCTCCCAGGGATCTGGAGCAATGCAGAGGACCACAGCCAGGCAGAACAGCGCTGCACACGCCAGGTGCATTGGAAATTTGGGATGGGAACGGCACTTTGCCTTGTCCAATAAAACCTCCAGCTCTTCACCCTGCGGCCTTGGGCCAGTGGGACTGAGCTGAGCCCAATCTGCTGGAGGTGGCACTGGTGCAGGTCCTCGTGCCCCCAGACCCTGGGGAGGGGACATGGCAAGGTCCAAGGTTCAGCGTGACAGCACATCCCTGCTGACTGCCCAAACAGAGCCCTTAGAGACACCCAGCTCACACCCCCAGGCTCCTTTCAGCCCAAAAGTAACACAAGGGGTGAGAAGACCTCACCTGACACGGGGACAATCTCACCCTGTTTCATCCAGGAGGCCACACGTGCCCGGAGCATGCACACGTGTCCAGCAGGACACACATCCCAGCTGTGGCGAGGAGGAGGAGGAGGAGGAGGAGGAGGAAGGACACAGAACAGTTCTGCCTCTCTGACACTGTTTGTCTCACTCTTTCCCAATCACATCCACCATGTGCTCTTGCTCTGCCATCGCAGGGACGGGAGCCTGGGGGAAGGTCGTGCTCCATAACCCCACATCAAGGCACCTTCCCAGCCGGGGAATTCATTATTCTCCCTGATAAGCTATGATCCCTTAAAGACACTTCCCTGTATCCTTCCATCTTACACAGCTCTTCCCTGCCAGCCTGGGAGGTGCTTTTGAGCTGCTGCCTCTGGTTTAAATGGAGGATCACAGGCGCGGGTGGAAACGCAGCGATGGGGAAGTGACAAATCTCCCGTTTCCCCAGGAGCATCCGCAAAGCACAAGCCTCCAAGCAAAGCTCCTCTTCCGTGAAAAGGAAGAGAAGGAAAAGAGCAATGCTTCAAAAATCAGAGCTTCCTTTACAGGGATTTAAAAGGGAAAAGATGCAAAACACCCCATAAATTCCCCTCTGTGCCAGGCAGAGCTGTGGAGGTGAGAGCGCAGTCGCCTGACAAGGGCAGCACGGCACAGTCCCCCCTCTGGAACACCTTCTCCCTGGAGCCTGGAGATCCATGCATTTCCACACTGGAGACAGGGATTCTTTGAGAGCATTAACAGGGACAACATCAGCTTCATCCGAAAGTCCTGGATCCCTTTGGAGCTGCCAAAAGCGCTCACCATGTCCTCCCCTCAGCCCTGCCCACGGTAGCGAGGGGGTGTGGAGCCCCATGGGGAACAGGGGGGACCGGCTGTCAGGAAGGGCCAGGAGGCTGAAGGAGCTGGAGGGATTGGGATGAGCTGCTGGGATGAGCTGCTGGGATGGGCTGGAGCACATCCAGCCGTGAGCTGAGCTCTGGCTCCTGTCACACCTGTGGTGGTACCTGAGGGATGACACACGTGACACCGGGTCCTGTGGGGCTCCGGTCCCTCCTGCTGCCAAGGGCAGCCCCAGGGATGGGTGACACAGGGAAGAACCACCTGGACACTGCACAAGCTACCCTGATGCTGCGGGTTGGAAGAGGGAGGAACACAAGGGCCTCTCTGCCCCCTATTAATTTTGCATTCTGAGCCACCACTGCAAAACAAGCCCAAGCCATGGATCCAGCAGGAGTGGGCTGTCCCATATCCCAGTCACTCCTCTGCAGAGAAGGATTTACAGAAATCAAGAATTCAAGCCTGGGAATAATGTATCAATCTCTTCTTTTGGGCTCACCGAGTGCCATTCAGAGCGCTCAGAAAAAAACAGTGATTCATCTGTGATGTTATTGTTAAAATCCACACCAAGGCGCTTTTAACAAGTATCAAGTGCTCTGAGAAAGAGCATCAGGAATAAAGTCCTTAAAAAAAATAGTATTTCTTTCAAAGGAGAGGTGATTTCTTCCATTTTAAATCTAAAAATCCACAGTCAGGGTGTCCAGAGGAGGCCACAGGGAGGCCCTGGCACAGGGTGCCCAGAGAAGCTGTGGCTGCCCCTGGATCCCTGGAAGTGTCCAAGGCCAGGCTGGACAGGGCATGGAGCACTCTGGGACAGTGGGACAGTGCCCACAGCAGGGGTGGCACTGGATGAGCTCTAAGGATCCCAACCCAACCCATTCCAGGATCCCGAGCAGCGCGGGGGCTCCTGTGAGCGCTGCCCGGCTGATGAGGAGGGATGGAGGGATTGTTCCTGCACCTCTGGAGCTTCCCACGTGCTGCTGAGGCCCTGGCACAGCACGGCCCGACCAGGAACACCCAGGATCTGGGATCAGGCCCAGAACCAGGCGCTGCACAAGCCCGTCATTAGCCCTGTCTGGGATCCTGGAGGCCTCTGCCAGAGGGGCCGCTCGGGAGGGGAGCTGAGGGCAAAATCCAGAGGGCTCCAGGATCCCTCCCCCCATCCCCTCCCCAGCACGGGCAGACCCAAATGCTAATGCAGATGCCAAACCCGTGTAAAATGCCTGCTGAATTCTGGAATTAGGAAATTTCCATTTCAATTCAAATACAAATTAAACTCCAAGTTGTCATCAAAGAAAAGAAGAAGATGAGGATCAAAGTGATGCAACACTCTGGGAAAGGAAAAGATTAAAGAAAGTAAATTGAACAAGATTTTAAAGAGATATTAAAAGGTGTTAATGCAAGCTAATGCGGCTAATGAAGAGAAAGGGAGGCTATTCAATTAACATTTGCAGCAAGGAGAGGAGAGCTTTCTACACCTCCGCTACAACATCAAAGGCTGGATGCTACCTCTTATTAAAAGGGAACATAGAATATTTAAAAGGCAGAATAGATTAAAATAGATTTCAGATAATTACGTCTACCTCCATAATGGCAACAGTTTATTATTATATTCCAAAAACAAATCTAATAATATGTGCCACATACTGCGGTTAGCAACATTCTTTGAAGTGTTCCAGAAAAGCAGCAATTAAACCCAAGCACAGACGGGTCTGTGGTTTCTCTGGGCAATGGGAACCTCGGGATGTCCAGCTGGAGCTGGGAATGGTGCCCTTGGCCGCCCCAGGGCCGGTGCCGGGCAGGATGCTCCGCACGGAGCCGGGATGTTCCCGGGGTGGGCCGTGAGCAGGAGCTGAGGGCTCGTGCTGGCACAGCCCAGCCTGGGCTCACGGGGGCACTGGGCTGGGATTAGGGGCTGCCTGTTATCCCAAAGGCACCGACTGCTCCGCTCCCGCCTCTGAGCCGCACGTCCCGCTGCCCTCCCGCTCCAACAGGGCATGGGAACGGGGAAAAACCCTGGGCAACACCCACAGCCAGAGCTCAGCATGACTACCCAGAGGGGACAAGCCAAAGCCTCCTCCTGACGGCCCCGGAGGGTTCTGGTGCTGCCGGGAAGCTCCCCCTCGCTCCCAGCGCAGCCCGGCACAGGAACGCAGCGCTGGTTAACCCGGGAGAGGCTGGCTGGGTGGTGCTCTGCAATAATTACAGATAATTTGGGTGTTTGCAGACACCTCCAAACCAAACAGTGCGGCCCCAGCACAGCCCTGCGTCCCTGGCGGGCGGGTGCTCCGCGGGTTGGGATTTTACCTGCAGGGATCTCCTGCAGAGCTCTGCATTCCTGCAGGGATCTGATTGTCACACGACAACACCAGGAAGAGAAATGGCAAACCTGAGTCCTGGGAAGAGCAGAGAGCCACGGAGCTCCGACTCGCGGGGAGGAACAAAGCCCCAAACCCAGCATGGGAGCAGCCAGGGTAAGGCTGGAGAGCCCACGTGGGAAGTGGGGGGGTCTGTGCTGGAATCAGCTCCAAACTGGAATCTCACTGAGAGGCTACAGGCATGGTTTGTGCAGGAGACAGGCCCTGAAGCCATGCCTTGTCCCCCTGTCCCCATGTCCCTGTGTCTCTGCTGCCCATGCCAGGCTGCAGCCAGAAGGAGGCAGGGAGATGCCGAGCTCCTGCCACAGCTCATCCCATCCCATCCCATCCCATCCCATCCCATCCCATCCCATCCCATCCCATCCCTCCCAGGGCACAGAGTTTCCCAGCACACAGCAGATACCAAAGCCCTCTGAAAGTGATTTTCTCTCTGGTTCAGGGGGAAAAGAAAAGACACGGTGTTAACCCCCAGGCGAGCTGTCTGGGAAGCAGAATCGATGTGTTTTTAATTTCCTCCTGAGAGGCTCAGCTCCATCATGGCTCCTGGGAGCTGCTCACGTGCCCCTGGGTGTGGACACCTGAGCCAGGCAGGACTCGGCAGTTCCAGAGACTTGGACAAACCTGTCACCTGCTCCTGCAGCTGCTGGAGCCCTCACTTGGTGTCTTCAGAAACTCTCAGCATTTCCCCTAATTTAGCCAGAGGGAGGAGCAGGGAAAGGGCCTCTTTGGCTCTGTTTTGGGGTGGGGCTTTGGCTTCATTTGACAGAGAGAACAGAGCAGCACATGCGGAACTGGAGGTACCTGGCAGACCCCATGCAGGGGCGGTGGTTTAGAGGTGCTCCAGGCAGCCAGAATGTTGCTCTCACACAGCTCCCTGCTGGCCTTGGGGGCACTTGTTGGCTCCCACAGAGCCTCTCACCTGCACAAAGGTGTCAGAGCCAGGGCAGTGAGATCCAGCACTGGATTGAGGCACCAGCTCGTGATGCTGGATGTGGGCACTGCTCGTGTCTCATCCTCGCCCTTCCCTGCTGCCAGCCATGCTCAGAGCAGCCCAGTCCCACAAAGGCACAGGCAGCTCCAGATCCCACAGCAGACCCCCTTTCCCAAGAGCGTTTCTGCCCTCGAACACTTCCAGCTCGTTGATCTTGCCATGCAGAGGGTTCACTTTGTCAAAATCTCCTTTAGCCTTCCCAGGTAACACTCCTGCCCCCCACTGCTGTCCATCTTGGAGCTGCCTCCATCCCACAGGGAGAGGAGTGGGTGGAGCTGTGGTCCAGACTCAGCAGGACCCCTCAGGGTAGGAACACCAAGGACCAGGCACAGATCTCCATGCTCGGGAAGCTCCTGCTTCTGCTTCTCCTCTGACCCCCTGCACGGAGAGGAAGATGGTGAAGGGATGGAGCTTCCCCAGCCCTCCCCACCCTCTCGGCACCGCTGGGACCCCGAGCAGGAGGGAATCGCTCCCGGCCCGCGCTGGCTCCGGCTGGCAGGAGGTGTCAGTCCCCATCTCATCCCGCTCCCTCGCCCTTCCCAGGACCTGCTCCCGCCCGTCGCAGCCGCTCAGCCTCAGCCGTGGCCATGGCCCTGGAGCGGGAGCAAACTGTGCCACGGGAGCGCGGAGGGATGAGGGAACCTCACACGCGGCGGGTGGCGGGGGCGAGAAATCCTCCTCAGCACGTGTGACATCCTGCTCCTTTCTCCCTGCAATAGCCACAGAGCCTGGCTGGAGCCCTGCGGGAGGGACATCCTGCTGCTGCCCAGTGCCCTGCCCTGCCCAGTGCCCTGCACCAAAGCTCACCTGTGCTCCACAGGACGCGAGCATTTCCCTGAGATGGAATCAGTGGTGCCCAGGTCTGGGGCCGGAGCGCTCGGCCTGGAGGAAAGGCAGGACCTCTCCATCCCAGCAAGGGTGGTAAAACACTGGGAATTAGCAGAGCTCATTATTTCACGTGCCAGAGGATCTGGTGGAGATGCAGCAGCTCAGGAGCTCAGCATCACCCTGTGACCGGCTCAGCTCCGCCACGGAGCCTCATCCAACAGCAGCCAGAGCGGCCGGAGTGGGTCTGGCCACCAACCCCCCAAGGATCCCCCTCCAAACCCCACCATCAGCTGCAGAGCCTGTCCAGACACCACCCTGGAAATCCTTCTCACCCCTGCTTGGAGAAACCCCCTGGTTTTGGGAATCTTTCACAGGCAAATGTCAGCTCTGCTGAAACATTTAAATTTTCCCATGGGAGACGTCTAAACAAAACATTAACATTTTGACTTAAAATGTCATTTCATTCTGGTTCTTCAATTAAAAACAAAATGACATTTCAAGTCAAAACGTTGATTTGAAATGGATTTTTTTTTGTTGTTTTACTTCAGGAACCAAAATTCTATTTCAAGTAAGAGAGACAAGAAAGGCTCGTTCAGAGCCGGTTCCTCCCAGGTTTGCTGAACAATGCCCCGGGAAGCCCAAATTCTGGGAACAACCTGTTTTAAGGGTTTTTTCCATTTAAAAAAAATCTGCCAGGAAGATGCTGGTTCCTGGGCTAATTCATCCCATGAAGCAAAGCTCAGTGAGGGGGGCTGGGATTGCCCCCACGTCCCCAGGGCTCTGCAGGGCTTGAGGCATCACCTGAGCTCCACAGTGCCCTGCCTGGAGAGCCCCTCACCTGCTGCAGCCCCCGCTGTGCCACTTGTCACCCTTGTCACCCTGGGACCACGGGCAGCCTCGGCTCATTTCCTCGGCACTCGACATCACCAGCACAGCAAGATTTTCCCTCTGGTAAAATCTGAGTCGAGCGAAAATTCCCCGAGCAATTTACTGGAGGAATTTAACATCCTTTCCCTGCCTGTTTTCTTCTCTCTGCACATAAAATATTCTTTTCTGCGCTACAAAAATACTTTGAAGCCACTTTATCCTTAAGTGCTACAAGGCCTTTTTCTTCCAGCTGCAAAAACATCACCAAGCAGGTTGGGCTGTCCCCCGGGAGGCCGTGGCCTCGCTCCATGGCACCTCGTGGCACATTTGGAAAGCCAAGGGAAGGTTGTGGAGCCCGTGACAGCATCCCAGGGAGTACCCAGTGCTGTAATTTAGACACAGAATGAGCAGTTTCCAGAAGAGCAGCTCTGTGTTCAAACCTGGTGAAATGTTCACAGTCAGCTTCAAACCCTCCCAAACTCCCTTGGTTTTGGCACTGGGTGCAGATCCCAGCTCGGGCTGGATCTGCACAGGGCCCATCTGAGAGCTGGCTCAGCCAGGGGCTTTTACTGTGGGGGAAGATCGTGAGGAATTCCACTGTGCAGAGTTTCACGTGGAATTCAGCCACTGCAGCCACCTTTGGATGGGGCTCTGGGCCTGTGGGAAGGGGCAGAGCCAGAGCTGTGACCCCACTGCCACCTGTCCTCGGCTCAGCGAGACCTGGCACCACCACAGAGCTGGGGGTGGCTGTAGGAAGTGAGAGGGGTGGAGGATGGGCTTTGGGAGCACCTCTGGCTCCTGCTGGGCCACGATTTTGGTTTATGTAGAGATTCATGATGAGAAACCACATCAGCGTATAGAGCCGTGGGGTCACACCCCACAGCGTGACCATCCTGTGTGGGGCCACTGCAAAGTGGGACCTCTCCAGGCAGGAGACTGGGGGCACCTCAGGCTGGGCTGATGATCCCCGTGGGTCTGTCCCAGAGCAGGATATCCTGTGGCACATCCAGGCTCCAGGGCTGTGTTGCAACCCGTGTTTGGTAAGAAGGGACCTTCCACCTTCAGCTGCCCTGGAGGCTGCTCCAGAGGCTGCTCTGACCCTCATGGATCTGGAGATGACACCCAGTCCGTGCACCCCGACGTGGAGGCAGAGTCAGCTGCTGAGCACGTGGAGGGTGAGATCCCACGTGGCTGAGGACTTGCATTTCCCATCTGGCTGCTCACAGGAATAGCAAGGCTGGATTTAGATGCCCAAGTCATTTTGGGATGGAGCCTACGTGGCTCCCAGCAGGATCCGAGCCTGCTGCGGATACACAGACGTGGTTTCGCTCCAAGGAGGTCACTTATAAGGCAAGGCTGGCAGAGGAGAGGAAAAGCAGCCCAGGGTTGAGGAGAAATTTGCTCGAGGCCACCCCAAACCAGTGCCAGAGGAGGGAACAGCATCCAGGGCTCAGCTCCCACCCCAGGCCCTCGACACACAAACCACATCCAAGGGCTTTCCGGAGAGGAGCCAAACCCAACCACAGACCCGGGCAGTGCTCACAGCTCCCTTTGTCTGAGGCAAACAAAGAGATGGGGAAAGTAAAATCCATCCATTCCCTCTGATCCTTCCCAAACCTCTCCCCCAAGGAGACACCGCAGCTGAGCCAAGCCCAGAGGAAAGGGAGGATGAGGTTTTGTGGATTCACCGCTCCTGGAAGTGTTCAAGACCAGGTTGGACGGGGCTTGGAGCAGCAAGTTGTACCTGCCCATGGCAGGGGGTGGGACTGGATGGGCTTTAAGGTCCCTTCCAACCCAAACCATTCCATGACTCCCTGGGCTCCAGCCCCCAGCCCTGTGCCGCGCTCCAGGTGCTGCCTGCAGCAGCCTTTGGAGGTTGTTGGCACCGACCTCCGGCTTCCCACAAGCTTCCAGCACTGATCCAACACCCTCAGCCCCGTTCCCCCATTCCCTGTGCTGGCAGGGTAGCCCTCCCGCTGCGCTGCAGCTCCTGGAGCCCGAGTCCCTGCAGACGGGGCTGAGGAAGGACAGACCCGGCCCCTGTCACCCCCTGTCCCCTGCAGCGCGGGCACCGGCAGCCGGGAGCTCTGCAGTCACACCGTGTTCCTTCTCCGTGCAGGAGAGAAACTGTCACTCCGCTCTAATTAGCCAATTAGGTCCCTAATTAGCTGATGTAATTACTCCGAGGAAGTGATTTCATTTAAGAAAAACCTTATTCCCGAAAGCAGACGGAGCCATCCCGGCACCAGCAGGGATGGCCGGTGGTGGCTGTCACCAGGCTGGGGACAGGATGGGCATGGGGACAAGATGGTGTGGGGATGGTGGTCAGGGGAACAGGACACGGATGGGGACAGGATGGGGATGGGGACGGTGGCCAGGGGGAGACAGGATGGTGTGAGGATGGAGGACAAAGGGGACAGGACGGTGTGGGGACAGGATGGGGACGGGGACAGGGGCCAGGCTGCCCCAGCTGCCCGCGGGGCCGGCGGAAGCGGCTCAGCGTGTGGGGAACAAATGCGGGGACAAACCCGGCGCCATCCCCGCCATCCCCCAGCCCGAGCAGAGTCAGAACCCACAAAGCGCTTCCCACCAACAATTTGTTCTCTCACAAGAGATCAGATAAGCTAATCAGCGTGGCTCCATCTGTCGAAAGGATGGGGGGGCGGGGGGGAATAATACTGCTTATTTACATTTTTTCCTTTTCTTGATGTAACTTCTAGATCTAATCAGCACCAAGCTGTGCTTTAATTGGAATTATGGAGCAGACGTGCATTTCTCTACAGCTCCTTTGTCTCCTCAGCACAAAAAAACCCCAGTCCAGTGCACAAGGCGGCTCTCGGCATCCTCCTACCTGGCCTGGGACAGGTCGATGGGAGCTGAGGGACAGCCCAGGCCCCGCCCGGCTCCTTCGCGCAGCCCGCGGGAGCCGGAGGATGGGTGGGAGATGCTGGAGGGGACCCGGTCAGTTGGACAAGCCCTGGGAGCCAAACGCCCTCCCCGAGCGGGAAGAGCTATTCCGGTGTGACGCCGGGAACAGCTCGGCGCTGCTCTCCCGAATGAGACCCGACAAGCACAAGATCTTCCCCAGCCCTGCAGCAGCCCGAGCTGTAAAAGTCGCTGCAGATATTGTGACCTTTTAAGAAGGCAGAGATCGGGGAGGTTTAAATAGCGCACCACGGCGGCTCCCAGGCACAGCCGCTGCCGCACAACCCGAACGCGGCAATTTCCAGGTCAGCAGCGCTGGAGCAGCACGGTGACCCCGCGGCTCCCCGGGCACACGGCGCTGGAGGTGCCGCCGCCGGGAAGCCGCCTCTGGAGCAGCCCCAGTCCAGGTTGTCACTGTCACACAGACGGGCACCGCCGGAGTCGCTGCCGACGGGTTTGAGCTGCAAATTAGCAGTCAAAAGCTGTTAAGTGCTTCAATTGAAGCACGGTAATCAGAAAGAGATGGGGACAGGGACGAGACACCCCGTCTGCTCCCCAGAGCACCCCATCAAGGCAGAATTAATGCGTGTATGCCAGGCGGGTCATTAGAGGACAGGGATGTTTGCACTCCTCCTTTCCCACAGCCCGGCTAGTGGCTAAGCTGGAAAAATCCCCGAGATGGGCACATGCCAACACACTAAACTGCGGTTTATGTCACCTAGAGCATTCCGCAAAGTCTCAGTGATCTGCAAATAATTAAAGGAGAAAGCAATCAATCTTGTTGTTCAAAACAGCGATTAGCCCGGGAGAACCCGGCATTGTAATTCCATCGGCACCCAGGGGGGAAGATGCCGCATGCATAATGAGAGCTGCGAGTCCTCACAAGTTCAAGGACCACGGGGTGTTCTCCGCTTGTGATGGGAATTTCCTGCGCGTCTCCGAGGCTGTGTCATCCCGTGTTTCACAAGCTCTTCGCCGGAGGAACGGGGGAACAGCTCTGCGGCTTGTCAGGCACAGCCCGGCGCTGCTGCCCGGGGCACGGGGCACTTGTCCCTGGGTTTTCCCAGGACACGATCCAGGCGGGATGTAGAGGCTGCAGAGCAGGAGAGCCAGGGCCCCACCCGGCCTCCAGCCAGGCGACCCTGAGCTATCCCTGTGAGGGGGACAGAGCTCTGGGGAGAGGCCGGGAGGCTTCACCTGGACAGCTCTGACCCTTTTTAGAATCATTTAGCTTGGAAACCCCTCTAAGATCAAATCCAACCGTTCCCCCAGCACTGCCAAGGCCACCACTAATCCATGTCCTCAAGTGCCACATCCCCACGGCTGTTAAATGCCCACAGGGATGGGGGCTCCAGCACTGTCCCGGGCAGCCTGTTCCAATGTTCCTTCCTTGCAGTGAAGGAATTTTTCCTAAACTTCCCCTGGCACAGCTGGCAGCCCACCCTCCCTCAGGGCTCACAGTGACCACAGGCACTAAAGCTGTGGCCTGCCCTCGTCCCCACATGTGACCAAAGCAAGGTGCAGGAGCAGAGCCGAGGGCAGAACCCAACCAGCACTGACTCCATCTGCTCGAGCCAGCCTCCCTCCAGCACGGCCAAAAGCCCGGCAGATCCAGGCAGGAGCACAACTCTTCCCCCTGATTACTCTGGGAGCAGCAGAGAGAAAAGCCCTCCCCGAGCAGCACAGACACCGTGCAGGGCTGAGCAGCACTTCCCACCCACCTTCTGCGGTGTGTTTGGAGTCAGACTCTGCGTCTGTGGCTGACGCAGCCCCCAGAGAGCCGGGAGGGATCACCCAGAGCCGTGCCGGGCCGGGGGGGCTGGGTTGAGTCGTTCTGGCGGTTTCGCAGCTCCGATCCAGCCTCACCACAAGGCCAAGAGGAAATTGCAAATATTTGTTGATGGTTTTTCAGAGCCCTCATCCAAGCACGCTGCACAGGCAGCTCCCCTGAGCCTATCACTTCCCAAATGCTGCCACAGGAGCTCCTTGTTTATGCTTCACCACATACCTGCTTCTCCCCAGCATGGGGAAGCTCCTCTGCCAAGCCAATTCCCAGGGCGGCTGTGGGAAGCCTTGTCTTGGAAAAAAGTAATGTTTCACAACCTAAAAGGGAGAAAGGCAGAAAACTTTACCCTCAGCCCCCCTCCACATTCCAGAGCTGCTGCGGCCATGAGGAGACCCCAGCCCGGAACAAGGAGGCTGTCCCTGCAGGGATGAAGCTTTCTGTGCCTAGAACCGGCCTCCATGGAAGTCACAGGGACTTTCCACCAGCTTTTCCTGTGCAGAGCCCCGAGTTCCTGTGTCCCCAGCACCCCAGGGTGCTGCCCCAGGAGCAGGGCACGGGATGGAACACGTGGGTAATTGCAGTGAACTTGGATCCAGGCGTGGTCTTTCATGTCCCTGCAGGGACTTTCCTCATGGAACTGCGGTGGTTGCTGCTGCTGGACTGTCCCTGCCAGGGCGGGAAATGGAGTCAGAGAGTGGTCAGGGCTGGAAAACACCTCTCAGACCATCCAGTCCAGCCATAAGCACGGACCCAGCACAGGCAGGGCTGTATTTGGCACAAGGGCCTCCCCACAATGGGTTCCTTCCTCCTGCTGCATGAGGAACACAAAGCCATGAGAGACCCAGACCCAGAACAGATTTTACCTCCTGAACATCGAGACACAGATCAAATAAAGGTTTGGATGGGCTGATGCTCAACTCCACCTGGCCTCTGGAAGGACGTGCAGGTCGTTTTCAGCCATCTCTGGAGGTGAGATGGACAGAGCTCACTCCCCATTTAACAAAGCCAGAACATGAGTTTGGACTGGAGCCCAGAGCTCGTGGCTGGAGGCCCTGAGCCCATCACGTGCTTGGGGCTGTTCACACAGAGCCAGAGCCAGCACCCAACACAGGAAACGGCTCTGAGGCAGCAGAGCTCCCACTTAGTGCAGATCTGAGTCAGCTCCAGCCCCATCATGAGCTGAGGGCCAATCTCAGAACTGCTCAGCAATCTCAGAGCTTTCAGCACCTTCACCCCACAGACCCTCTCGCTTCAGGTTCGACATCAGGAGGAGTTTCTTCCTGGAAGGGCCAGTCAGGCATTGGAACTGCCCAGGGATGTTTGGAGTCCCCACCCCTGGAGGTGTCCAAGGAAGGCCTGGACATGACACTCAGTGCTCTGGGCTGGGGACAAGGCGGGGATAAGGCACAGGTTGGACTGGATGGGGTGGGAGGGCTTTTCCAGCCTGGGTGACCCTGGGATCCTGTAACAGTCCCAAGGTCTGGCTGCAGCGGGGCGCAGGCACCGCGGGCTCTGGGGATCATCCCTCACCCCTCCCCAGATCCAGACTCTGCTCCCGGGCAGGGCAGGCCCGGCCCCGCGGGAGAACGAGGAGGGATTTGCAGGAGAACGAGGAGGGATTTGCATCTGCAGCTGAAACCTGTGGGAGCGGCGCTGGAATTTCGCGGGAGGCGATGAGAGGGGCCGTCCCAGCGAGAGAGGCTCGGCTGCAATTAGGAAGCCAATTTGGGTAATGTTTTGATTGGGAGGGGTTTACATGCCGGTGGTCTCCGGAGGCAGAACTCCTGCCTGGGAGGGTTTGCCTCTCAGCCCATCCCTTTGTGTGATACTCAGCCTAAGCTGCATCTGAAAGAATCAGCCTCACTTATTATCAAAGCCACAAACCATCTGGTTCCACTTTGCTGGGGAAAGGCAATGAGTGGAAATCTGGTTTCACTTGGGTTTTCCTTCCCTGGGTTATGGTTTGCTCCATGTTTAATGTTGTTACTGCAATTCGATAGTTGGGCAGTGGGTGGCCCGGTTCCCCCATTTGAAACTAATTTACAGCTTTGTCTGGCAAAATTGTTGCTTCCAATCAATTAGCACTGACACCGAAATTAAACCATCCTGGGGTCTCGATACATGAGGAAGCAGGTCCTCATTTTTTGGAAGAAATTTGCTCTTCAGAGGGGAATCTGGTGGCTCACCCTTCCCCCGTGCCAAGCTGGATTTTTATTTTTAAAAAGATCCAGCCTGTGTTTCTTTTCAGGAGGTTTAATAGGGAAGGCTGAGATCCCTTGTGGATGCTATTTTTGTTTTACAGCCGTGACCTTGTTAAGGAGATGGACAAACAAGCCAGAAATGGAACATTAATAAATAAAGCCTGAATCCATCAAAACATCCACAGCCGCCTCCATCAGTCCTGCAGAAACACTCAGTGTTCCCCAGCACCTTCCCCTCCTTTCCTCCAGCCAGGCCAGAGCAGCTCCATCCCATCACACTCCACGTGGTGCAGGCTCTTCCCGGAGGCTGTAGCTCCACGTGAGCTGGGGATGGCACCCTGGACTCACCCCCTGGGTTTATTGTCCTCCTCTTGTCCTGAGAGCCCCTCACTAACAGAGGTGACCGAGGGCGGGGACACCCCACACCAGCACTGCTGAGCCACGGCCAGAGCTTGGCCAAAGCCCACCCAGGCACGGCTTAACTCCCTCCACAGGCAGCAATCCCAGCTCGGGGAGGCTTGGCTCCAAACACTGGGATTTCCGAGTCCCAGAGGACAAACAATGCCCTGGGAGAGAGGCAAGGCTCCATGGGGTGCCTGGGAGCTGCAGGATTTGGGCTGGGAGCTGGGAAGGAACAGCACTCACTCACTGTGGTGATGCCACCCTCAGCCCTTCCCTCCCCGCAGTCAGAAATCCGGAGTTCCCTTTGGATGGGGCCAAATGGGGATCCACAATGGGCTGAGATCCAGAGCAGGACTCCAAACCTCCACACAGGGTTCAGTGTGCACTGCAGTGCTGGGTCCAGGAGCCAAACAAGGGTGGGCACCCACCTGGAAACCTGGGAGGTTCCTTGCTTTGCCCTTCGCTCCCTGGGCAGGGCGTCCGGGGTCACCCGCGTGGCAGGGGACAGGTGACCCTGGGCAGGCTCCCTGTCTCACATCGCTTCTGCAAGGGCTGTGACCTCCCAGCTGTGCCTCCCCTCCTGCACAGGGCCAGAGGGCTCCTCGGACAGTCTCACCCAGGAGACTGCAGGGCAGCAGGCTCCGTGCTGCAGGAAATGCAGGAGCTCTGGGACAGCAGCATCGGCACGGAACCATGGAATGCGCAGGGCCTGCCACAGGCCAGGATTCCGGGGCTGCTCGCTGCTGGCAGAGGCACCAACCCCATTTGCTGCAGCCCTGTCAGAGCAAAGCTTGGCCCCAGGTGCCTTGAGCCCTTTGCTCCCCGATCCCTCATCCTTCCCCATGGCACAGGAGCCCGAGCACTGCTGCTCTGGGACACGGCACAGACACCTCAGCCAAAACTTGCCCTTTCCAAACCTTCCCTGAGCATGTGGACCCTCAGCAGAGCTGCAGCAGCGTGGGCTGTTCAGAACGAGCAAACACGACACAAAAATGAAACCTCTCTCCCAACAGGAAGAAAAATATTTTTTAAAGCCTTGAAGTTTTTACAGCTGGTGAGAGGCAGCACCGGGAAGGCTGGAGGGCAGCCCTGGCCAGCAAATTCCAGCCAAAGTAGGAGCATGGGAGAATACCAAACCAGACAGGAAGAAAGAGATGAAGAAGAAGAAAGGAGATGAAGCAGCTGAGATAAAAACGAGATAGCTGACAGGCTGGTGCCCACGGAGCAGGGCACCAGGGCCTCGTGTCTGAAGATGCACCAGCTAGAGCTGGGAAAATTCCCTGGCTTTGAAGACCAGGTCTTCCTGGAGACAAACAGCTCTAATCCACACTCCTGAGTAATTCTCTCTTTGGCAGCACATCATACCAGCATCGATTTAAACCTCAGGGCAGCTGCACTGGCTTTAATCTGGGTTTTATTTTTGTAAACTCCAGTTTCAAGGAGCTGCTCAGAGAGCGGAGCGGGGCTGGGTGGCAGGAGCAGAGCCAGAATCACTCAGGGCTGCAGTGGAAACACTTGAGCTTCTTCAAGAACGGCAACCAAATGTGAAAAGCTTTGATCCTAAAAAGGTAACAGCCCTGTCAGGGGGAAAAGGGGTCAACCTGTTCCACTTCTGCTGGGGCAGCTCCCTCTGCTGCCTTTGCTCCCCAGCAGTTCCCGAGGAGGCAGGGCAGGCCCAGATGGGCTCCCAGCAGTGGCTCAGCCACATGTGCTCATTACTCTCCTCTGTAAAGTTCTCACCTCCCAAGAAACAGAACCCAAACTTGAAAAGGCAAATGCCATCCCTGTGAGCTGCCCCATTCGGGAACCAGCTGGATTGGCCGTGGAGAATAAATCACATCCACAGCTGCTGCGGAGCAGGGAGAGCCAGCCCTGCCTCCAACACCCCCTCACACGTGGCAGCAGCACCAGCCCGGGGGCTCCTGGGCACGGCAGGAGCCTCCTGGCACTCAGGGATCCCCGGGGCTGCCTGGTTCCCCCAGTGCCACGGGCAGCAGCCTCTGCTCCCAGCTCCCTGCAAGGGGGCTGCTCCTGGAAATCCATAGAGTCCTGCTCCCGGGGGACACGGCAGGAGGCTTCACCGCTTTCAGGAGAGAAAGATACAGCCCGACAATCCCAATTGAAGATCCCAATTAACACTTCCGCTGAGAGGCTGTGCCCAGCTGAGCAGGTGCACTGGTCCCAGTCTGAACACAGCCCTCGCACCAGCCTTGTGCTGGAAGCAGCAGGAGGGACCAGGGATTGCTTTTGTCAGAACCTGGAGCTGGCCCCAGTTGTAACCAGCTACAAGTGCTTGTAACAGGAAAACAAACAGTCAGTGTGACACCTCTGGAAATGAAGAGATCAGCAGCTCAGCCCTGGATGGCTGTGAACCATGGCAGAGCCACTGCTGCTCTCCAGACAGCCCTGCTTTCTCCAGGAAAGGATAATCCGGATGCCTGCCTGGCTGTCCTTATGGATTTTTAGCTTGTGTGGAACACTGAGATTGAGAGATTAATGAAAACGTTTCCAAGGATATTCCGAACCGGGGGAGATGCTCGTGGAACAACCAAAACAGAATCACTGAGAGGCTCAGGCTGGAAGAGGTGACCCATGGGGTCCCCTGGTCCGACCTAAACAGACAGGATGGAAAAGGGATCTGGCATGAACCCTCTGGAACACTCTCGGGACAGATTCCTCCCCATTTCCCCTCATTCCCCAGCGCTACCCCCGTGCTCCCCCAAAGCAGCAGCTCTGCAGCGCTGAGCTCTTGTTCCCGTCTCTGGCACCATCTGCAGGTGGCAGCGCCCTCGGCAGCGCAATTCCCTCCCGAAGGATGGATGCCTGGGAAGCAGAAGGGTCTTCCAGCTCGGGGTTTAAGCCCAGAATTCCAGCACGGCTGAGCCCTCCCAGCCCAGCCAGACCCGGGAATGCTCCCTGCAATCAACTGCGAACCCCCAGGGCTCCTCCAGGGACAAACGAAACCAAACCCTATCCCTGGAAAGGGCAGTGGTGCTTGGGGGTATCAGCAGAGAGCTCTCCCTCAGCCTGAGCCAGCCCCCACCTCCATTACACCCCATGTCCCACAGTTCTCCCTCGTGGGAAGGGAAGGGAAGGGAAGATTGATTTCAGGGAGAACATGCCCACTCTGCCCCTCCCTGGGCCCTCCCGCTGCACATCCCATGGCCAAGGCTCTGGGCAGCACCCGGCCCTGAGCACAGCCCACACTCCAGCTGTCCCCAGGCCCACCCCACCTTCCCCAGCCTGAGAGGTTCACCTGCTCCGGGCCAGATGCAGGGCTCAGCCTGTTCCAGGAAGAAGGGATGAGTTTCCAACGCTGGCTGGAAGCAGGTGGGAAGCACCTTCCCCTCACCCCTGCCTTGCCTGTCGCAGCCCCTGCTGCTGGCACTTCAAGCAGTGCTCAGTAGCTTGCCCAGAGCTCAGGGAGTTTATTTCTCTTTCTTTGGAGAAGAAAACAGCTGGGAGAGCTCTGGGGAAGGAATTGTGGTGAAAAGGAACTGCCGGCACAGGGCTGAAGGGTTCAGGAGGTCGGGAGTGCTGCAGGGCCAGGTTTGCTTGGGATGAGGGGGCTGGTGTGACCCAGGGCACGCAGCTCCTGGCCCAAATTGCATGAACCCAAGGATTTCCAGCTCCAGGCACTGATCCAAGCCCACTGTGGAAGGCAGATTGTTCACAGCCACTGGAACCAGGTCCAGCTCCCATTCCACGCTCCGGGTGGGAGCGGGGAATTCTTCCCCTCTCTCCCTGGCACCGGGGCTGGCCGCTCTCCCAGCTCCCTGTCAGCCAGCCAGCACCTCCCATCAGGAAAAACAAACAAGAAGGGAGGCTGCTGAGGAGCTTTTGGCTCCAGATTTATCGCGGAATGGGCTGGGGATTGAACGTTCCTCATTCTGCTGCTCTGAATACCTGGAAGTGGTTCCTCAGGTATCCACTCAGCAGAGCTTAGCTCCGAGGAAATTCCGTACCTGAGACCCACCTTGAGCCATCCCTCTCGTCCAGAGTCTCCACCACACATCCATGAATCCAGTAATTATCTTTAGCAGCACTGATACTGGGTACCTCAGACAGAACAGACGGAACCCAAGCAAGGAAATGGAAAAAGCCTTCATTCCACAGACTTTATCACCGAAGAGATTCCAAGCACAGCATTCCCAGCACGATGAGAGATGCCGCAGGATTGGCATGTTTCCTTCCTGAAGAATTTGCAAAATATCCTTTTTCTTTTTTTTTTTTTCCTGCAGCAAAATCAAAGCCAGACTCAGCCTCAAATGATTAAAGGTTAACGAAGACTTCAAACAATCTCACGCGATGGGTCCTTTTCCCAAGAATGATGGGACATAAACTGGGCTTGGGTTTAAGATCTGCCTTTAATTAGGGCCATGTCGGAGGGCGATGAGCAGGAAAAGAGGCTCTGGTGCAGATGGGAGATTTGCTCTGGAAATTCTTCGGAAAGAAAAATATTGCTGCACCTGTTCGGGGCAAAATCCTGCCCTGGGGAAAGCGTCCCGAGTTTGGGGTGAAGTGGAATTGGAGTTGTTTTAAAACAAGATTCCACTGAAATGCACTGCAGTTTCGTTCTCTGGAAAACAAGGTGTGCTGGCTCGGGATGTGAGGAGGCAAACACAGCCCAGGCTGCAGCGAGCTTCAGGAATTGGTCGCATTCCCAAGGCTGCCAGAGTTCTGGGAGTGTTTGGACAACGCAGGCACAGGGTGGGATTTTGGGGTGTCTGTGTAGGGCCAGGCATTGGACTCAATGATCCCGGTGGGGCCCTGCCAGCTCAGGGTATTCCATGATTCTCTGAGGCTGGATTCTCCTCGAGACTTGGCCTCTGGAAAGCAGGAGCAGCGAACAGAGGAACACAAACCCGCACTGGGAACCAGCAGCTGCTCCAGGCACCACCTCCTCACAACCCTCCCCAGCCCTCACTGCAGCCCAGTCCCAGCAGCATTTTAATTAAAAGAGGTGGCTCCGTGCACCTTTTTCCTATTGATCTGCAGTCAACAAGAGCCCATAAACCAAGAAATTAAAGCCGTAATTTACAGCCCTTGGCCGGGCTGCCTGCGAGCTCTGGTTGCCACATTGTACACGATGGTTTCCTGCCTCTGCCAGGACATAAACTTGATACAACAGCTCCAAAAAGAAAAAACCTACCCGTAACCCCCCCAGCCTTACAAGGCTTCCTCCAGGAACCAGCTCCAGGATGGTTTTCAGCTCCCTGTGTCTGATCTGGGGCCAAGCCGTGGTTCCAATCAGAGCAGAGAGCTGGAGATGAAAGGCCAGGCCCTGGTTCTCCCTGGCCCGAGCCAGGTGTGCAGCTGGCACCGGGAGCCTCCCGGGGAACTGCTCCAGTGCAGACATGTTAAAGTAATAAAAAGAAAATGAAGAACATGTGGCTAAAACCAGCGACTCATTTCACTGATTTCTATAAATGAGTTTTCCCAGGGCACAGTTTGGGGTTTCTTTAACACGAGCGTGACAAGGATTCCAGCACTTCGATCCCTGGGAGAGGCTGGAAACGCCGTGGAGCAGCTCTCCTCCAAACAGCCTCTTATTTACAGTTGTGAGGGCTCAAAGAGCTGACTGAAACCTTCAAATGACAACAATTCCTCCGAGGCAAGATGCCAGAGTTGAGCAAACAATTTGTACGGAATGTTAAGTGCAGGGGGAAGCCACGGAGCTTGTAATGAAGCCGTGGTGGTGTTTCCAATCAGGACTGAACCCGGCACGGCAAAGCTGCCGAGGGATCTGACAAACCACGGCCGGGGGGAGGAGAGGGGGAAGCAGGGCTGGGGTAAAATATCCTTTTCTGTGGCTTGTTGAACAACGTGCCGTGGTTGCTGCCTGGTGGTGCTGGCAGAGAGCACAGAACCAGCTGCTGCGCCGCACATTCCGGGGCAGATTCCAGAATCCAGGTGCTTTGAGGACTAAAAAAAGATTTTTAAATAAAATCGCTTTCATGCCCTTTATGCCACGTTGAGGCATTACATGTGTACAAGTGACAGGACAAGAGGGAATGGCCTTAAGCTGAAGGAGAGGAGGCTTAGACTGGACAGCAGGAAGACACAGAGAGAGAGGTAAGGTTGCTCCCAGCCCCATCCAACCTGGCCTTGGACACTTCCAGGGATCCAGGGGCAGCCACAGCTTCTCTGGGCACCCTGTGCCACGGCCTCACACCCTCCCAGGGCACAATTCCTTCCCAATATCCCATCCATCCCTGCCCTCTGGCAGTGGGAAGCCATTCCCTGTGTCCTGGCACTCAAAGCTCCACACTTTGCCCCCGGAGGCATCCAGCTGACACAGGTAATGTTACACCTTCTTGTAGCCCAAGGAAAACCCCTGAGCAGCGTTTCTAACCTCTCCTGGGCGTCTCGATTTCATCAGGAACACGAGGCTCCTGCCCGAGCTGGGAACACACCAGATAAGCACATTCCTGGGGAGTGTTTTGGGGGCAGAGCCAGAACCCGGTGCTCCCTCCCCTCTCCTGGTGCGGTTCCCGGCTCGCTGCAGAGCGAACTCTGGCACTCAGGGAAGGCAGCCGGGAGAGCTGGAGCCACAGGGCAGAAGAGCAGCTCTGGCAGAGCCTGCAGGCAGGAGCTGGTGAGTACATGGCAATTAAACGCATCAGAAACCACCAGGGGAACGTGCAGCTTCCCGAGGTGGCTCTGACGGGAGCTGGGATGAGCAAGATGCCTTCTCCCCCCACGGCCCAGCAGGCACTGCTCAGGAGCAGCTCTGCTAGGCCAGGTCTAGCCCCTGCTAGTTTTGATCTTTCCTAGAAGACCACAGAGCCTTCCTGCCCCCTGGGCCCCTCCTAGCCCCAGAAAGGATCTGGAGACAATGGACACCTGAATGCCCCAAGCCTGCACAGAAACGTCACCTCAGAGGGCTGAGAGCAGAAATCAAACCAGTTTGTGACGCGACAGCCAGAGAGGGATGAGCCTGGAGACCCTTTTTCAGTGTTTTCATCACCTTTCAGCTCTGAGGCGTCTGATCCAGGATGGAAATGCTGGAATTGGAGCCCAGAAGTGCTGATCAGTCAAACTCCCTGAGCCAGTTCAAACACATTCCCAAGTGTTGGCACATCAACTTTCCTCCGGCAGGCCCCGTGCCAGGGCAGTGCCCTCTGTCCTCACCTCTGTCCTCACCCTGCTCCAGCCAAGCAGGGACCACCTCTGACCCCACGGGCACTGCCCCTTCCAGCTGCTCCCACAAAGGCACTGACAGGATCCCGCTGGAGGCAGAGGGATTTGAACCCAGGCGATCCCATGGCACACGGGAACGTTGTCAATGATCCCGAACCCAGAGCCAGAAACCCCTGGAACACAGCCCCAGAAACACCTGGAACAGCCCCAGAAACACCTGGAACACAGCCCACAGTACACAGCCCTGGCTGGGAGCTCTGCCTAGTCCCAGGAGACAGGAACAGGACAAGGCACACTGGGACAAGCAGGAGCAGTTGTTCAGCCTGGAGAACAGAGGGCTCTGGGGGGACCTGAGAGCTCTTCCAGGGCCTAAAGGGGCTCCAGGAGAGCTGGAGAGGGACTGGGGACAAGGGATGGAGGGACAGGACACAGGGAATGGCTTCCCACTGCCAGAGGGCAGGGATAGATGGGATATTGGGAAGAAATTGTTCCCTGTGAGGGGGTGAGGCCCTGGCACAGGGTGCCCAGAGAAGCTGTGGCTGTTCCATCCCTGGAAGTGCCCCTGGCCAGGCTGGACGGGGCTTGGAGCAGGGGACAACTGCCCAAAGTGGCTCTGAAGCTACTTTTCCTTGCTTGCTCTGGGCCCAGGACACAGCCCCACTCCAGCTGCCACCAGAGCTCAGATTCGGGGGCACCAGAGCCTTTTCCAAGGAGTATTTGGAATGTCCCCCCCATGCAGCCACAGGGATTGAGAACAGACTCTCCCAAAGCAGACCCCAGTGCTGGGTGGGGTTTGTTCATTTGACCTTAAAAAAAGAAAGGTAACAACTCAATCAGAATGGATAAAAATACCCTTAAAAACCCCCAGCAGTCAGTCAGGGTCCGTGCTTTCAAAGGCACAGGAGCACTTTAGGAACAGATTGGTTTATTTGTTCTATGTAATTTACTTCCAAATGTGTCCCTGGATTCCCCATCCATTGCATTGGAGATACTGCAAAGGTGACCGGGGAAGGTTTCGTTCCTTCCCAATATCCCATCTAACCCTGCCCTCTGGCAGTGAAACCCCAGGGGGGAGCGGTGGTGTGTCCTTCTCCCCCCAGCCCCCCCGGTTGTGGATTCCTCTGTGGATGCACCACCAGGGAATCTCCAGAGCCCTCTCCCTGCATCATCTTCTTCAGGTCTGTTTATATCCTCACTCAGGAGAGGAAAAAGAAGAAAAGCAGACTGCCAGAATTCTTCAAAGCTGCCCAAATTATTGCATTTTTGTACCCATCCCTCTCTCCAGGTGACGCTGAAACCCCAGGAGAATCCTGCCAGCCTTTCCTCAGGTCCTGCTCTCCGTCCCCACACCCTCCTGCAAGGCTCTGCTGCTTGCCAAGGAACTCCCTCTCATCCCAGCTTCAGTGCCCACTGATTTCTCTCCTTTTTTACCTTTTAGCAGGAGTGGGATGTGAGAGACATCACAGCCTGGGGCTGGAGGAGACACAGCAGCAGGGTCACAGGATTTCTGCGGTTTCTTGTCAGGACCACGCAGGAACACCAAAGGTCCCGTGCTTCCCAGTGCACACTCCCACTCCGTGTCTGTGTGGAGGATTCAGCACAGCACCTCCAAAAACCTCCGACAGCTCGAGGGTGTCAGCCTGACGAGCCGAGATCCACACACAGAGCTGCATTTTATCCGGATTTTCGGGAATTTCACAGCTCCAGGGAGCTGCAGCTCAGAGCAGCTGACAGCCCAGGAGAGGAGATGGGGTCATTCCCTTCCAGGCAAGGAGAACATGGGTATCACCCCTGGGAAACCCACAGTCCATGCTCGAACTCCTGGCTGCTGTAAAATCAGCTGTTGAAGGCCTGCAGGATCACCTGCACTTCAACTCTGCAGCCAAACCCTTCCATGCAACCCCCTGCCAGAGCCTCCAATCCCCCACTTCTCCCCCAGCACCCAGAGGTGCTGCCCAGGCTGGGCTGGAGCCATTTCTACCACCAGCAGGAGAAATTACTCCTGAATGTCCAGCTTCTGTCCCTTCTCCAAGCAGGAGCTGAGATTCTGCAGCACTTTTCACATGTCTGTCATTGGGACAGAAGTCAAAACCTTCCAAAACTCCAGCAAGTTGTTCAGTGAGACAAGGGCAACCAGAAGTGTCTCTGAACTCAAACTAATTCTTATCCCAGTCCTAATCCTCCTTAGACAGATCCCATCTCCCTCTGAAATTCCTCATTACATTATAAAATTGTAACTTGATGGCCTGCTGAGAATTTTTAAATCTTCTCCACTGTATTCTTAAAGTATATAAGCAAAACCCCCAACACTTAATGAAGTGTAAAACTAATTATTATGAAATAAAACTAGCTGTTCACCAAGTGGAAAACCAGCTCATTTTCATGTCCTATTTTCCTTTGCAATGTATTCCCTCCCCTACTCTGCAAATGTAAAAACAAATATCCCTCGCAGCATCGTGCTGCCTCAGAGGCTGCAGCCCACCAATGAAAACCTGCACAATTTAATGGCCCTTAAATGCTCAACATCTTTTTCCTTTCCTGTAAAATCCATCTGACCTAATGGCTGTGACAATTACGTGTATGGCTTTCCTATTAAAAGGTAATTTTCTGAGTTGGCAGAGCAACACAGGCACGAGATGACAAAAGCAGTAAACTCCAACTTCCCAGCATTCCGAGCCATTTCCAAGTCAGCTCCTCGAGACAAAAAGGCAAAATTCCCTTTCCAAAGAGCTGTTACACAACAGAACCTCGTGCCAACACCCAGCTCCAGGCTCCATTACCTCGTTAATGTGGTGCTGCTGTTCCGGGGCACAGCAGAGCCTCTCCGGTTGCATTTGACATTCTGCTGACCTCCCCCTTCCTCCTCTCACTCCTCAGCATTGTTCATTCCACGAGCCTGGAGACACCCCCATTTTTCCAGGATTTACACAAGCCACACCTATTAAAGCTCCAAACACTACTGATATTTCTTGACCTTAAACAGAATTGACCACTACCATACAAAAAAAAAGAAGAAACCATTTTATTGATGTTGTAATATGGGAGAGATTTAGAAAAAACATACCTAGAACTCCCTGGATAAGGAAACACAATATCAAAATAGGCCAGTTAGTACAACAAAACAAATCCTCTCCAATAAGTTTCAAGTAATACAATCATAAAAGAATTTGGCTAAAAAGTAACTCTTTACTCTGAGATGTTTTCTGTAATAGTCCTCTAAGAAACTAAAGGAAAGCAGCAGCAGATCTGTTTAACTACAGACACGTATTTAGTAAATATATTAAGGGTATTTCTATATAAAAACTGCCCTGCACATCCACCACTCTCTGGAGCCTCCACATGGCCTCTTCAGTCCTACAAGACTCTGCCCAAAAAGGGAGAAAAAAAAGGAGATAAACATAACTCTACTGTAAAAAAAGGAGCCCAAGGCCTGGAGGGGCAGCTGGGGGAGCCCAAACAACACAAAGCAGAGAACTCTGACTTCAGCCCTCATTTTTCAGGAATATGGAGAGGAAGCCTGGCTTTTCTGCATCAGGATGCCACATTCCCACTCGGTGGTTATCAGCAAAGGCTTTTAACAAGTACACTGAGGTCAGCACTCACTGGTGCTCAATTTAAACAGCCCGATTTGTTATCAGGCTCATTTTTCAATGGCTTCCCTTGAACAGTACCAAATCTCATGGTTTTTTTTTAATAAAACTTCCTTACGGAAACCATCCTTCAGTTAAAAATGAAGCCTTGTTTCATGGGAGATTCCAGCAATTAAAAATTCTCCTTTCATTAATCCTCGCTATTGGCATTCTCCCCCACAAATAAGATTAAAGTACATCGTTTACAGCTCAGAATTGCATGAGCTGGCGTTTGAAAATCCAATACCTGAAGTGCCTCGTGTGCAGCTCAGTGAGCTGCTCAGTCACACCCTAATGAAGGCCTAATGAGGAATGAAATTATGCAGCAGCAGCACCACAGCACTGGGATCAAACTGCTGCTCGTCAAACCAGGCCACTCCAGTCCCACTCTTCCAGCCTGCAGGAGTCAGGATTAAAGCATTCAGGAACAATTTGGGGAGAGGGGGGGAAGGGAGTGTTAGTGTTTGGATGGAAAACCTGATTTTTTAAGTCTTGTAAAAGCAAAGGCACTAAATCTTAAAGCTTATATATTAAATAAAGGCTGTAACTTGGCCAGCCAAGTTACAAGAGACACCTAAACACCTTCCTCTGCGTGTCACAGCACATCCTGCTCAGCCAGTGTGACAAATTAGCCACTTTCTCTTAATCATTAAGGGACATCCACAGCTACAACACTCAGCCACACTCCTCTGCACAGTTTATTTTTAACCATCCCATGAGAGTTCAAGTTCAAGGATCAACTGGAGCTTCTGGGTATAGGTCCTGCTTTAATAAGTGGTCAATCAGACATTAAAATAATTTAAACCTCTATGTCATCATTTTGACAGTTTTAAAAGACGTTCTACACCTTTTATCCATCTCATGAAAAAAGTGTCAGGCCTGAAACGCTGTAGCCCTGGTTTAGTGTTTTATGAGAAGAAAATGCTTCAGCTTTGTGAGTTGTTTCATATTTGGAGGCTGTAATTGCAGCTTTATCACCATCACTAATTTAATATCGACATAAAGGCCCTGAAGGTTCTCACTCCCACAGCCACAGCACCCAGACACAGCAGCCCTCAGGAGCACATCAGCAAACCAGGCCCTGCCTCATCCGGATGATCTGGAGCAGAGCAGCCTGGACATCTTCATCCATGTGACCCTGCAGGAGCAAACATCAGTCACAAACATTTAAAATCCCTTCAAGCATCAACCACCCACTCCCAGCATCAGGAGATTCTTTAACATCACCCAAAAGTCTTAACTCGTGGCTGTGTTTCCACCACTCTGGAACAATCTGAAATACTTGAGGGATCCTGTGGTTTTTTCCTCATGGACCTCTCAGACACAGCATTTTCCTTTATGAAAACATGATGTGGGAAAAAATGACTGTCCCAAACCATTCCTGGATTCCCTGATTGCCTGGGCTGAAGCAGAATAAAGAACATGCTCACCCCAGTTAAGACTCAGCTGTGGTAGGGGCTGGGTTTCTGCTTGGACCAGTCCATTCTAAATTAAAACTCTCCACATGGAAACAGGTACTTGATGCTGGTTTCAGGTTTATTTGAGGTCACAGAATCGTGGAATATCCTGAGCTGGGAGGGACCCATCAGGGTCATGCAGTCCAGCCCCTGGCCCTGCACAGACACCACAACAATCCTACCCTGTGCATCCCTGGGAGCCGTGTCCAAACGCTCCTGGAGCTCTGGCAGCCTTGGGGCCGTGCCCATTCCCTGGGGAGCCTTGTCAGTGCCCCAGCACCCTCTGGGGGAAGAATCTTTTCCTGATACCCAACCTAAAGCTCCCCTGACACAGCTCCAGCCATTCCCTGGGTCCTGCCCCTGATCCCAGAGCAGACATCGGAGCTGCCCCTCGGGAGGAGCTGCAGCCCCTGGTGAGTCCCCCCCTCAGGCTCCTCTGAGCTGAACATTCCAAGAGCCCTCAGCCACCCAACCGGTGCCCAGTCAGAAACGTGTCTCAGGAACCCTCACACCGAGACAGGAGAGCAGAACAATCTGCCCTGGCACAGCCATACCTGGACAGCACTGAGCAGATGTGTCCGATACACCGAAACCACCTCCTGGTGCTGCCGTTTGGCATCCTAGGAGAGAGAACAGGGACAGCAGGTGAAGCCCTCACATTTTTAACATCTCCTCCTGCCCTTTCCAGCCCTGTGCACTTGGTTTTGGGCACTGCCAGACCAACCAAAGCTGAATTTCCAGGTTAAAGTTTTATCCCCTCCACTAATCAAGGAAAAAAAGTCACTGCTGTTTTGCTGAAAGGGAAAGAGCCAGCCAGGAGCTGATATCACAGAATATCCTGAGCTGGAAAGGACCATCAGAGCCCAACTCCTGGCCCTGCACATTTATTTCATCACCGGCATCAGCTATTTGGTTAAAACCACCCCATTTAAGAACATTTTACCTTATAAGAATCAACCCTACAAACACTCTGATAGGTGTACTTGTGAATCTGTGCAAGAGTAGGAGAACTCACTTGGCTCAGCTTTAATGATGAGCTTTACTGAAGTCACAGGGGCCACAGAAGTGTGCACAAAATCCCAGCACTCAGGATGTGTCCCCTGCTCTGTCAGTGCTTTGTGATAAACAACACACTCAAAGGCAAAGGAACACTACTCACAGCCATTAAGAAATTACCACCTCACCCTTTCAAGGTGAGAAAAAATACATGGTTGGGTTTCTGTAAGAAATTACTAAAGCTGAGCCTGCATTCAGAAATGGCCTTGGCAGGACTAAAGCTCAGTATCTCATAAGCACAAATTCTCCTACTTTGCTTATATCCTTTTCATCTGGAAAAGCTGCCAAGTGTTGCAACTCAAACTGCAGAAGAAAGCAGAAAAATGTACAGAGAAGCAAGAATTCAGGGGAAAAAAAACCCCAAAATAATGGCTACTGTACTTGTGAAGTGTCAGGCTGCAGTCACACCCCCTGCTCCAGCAGGCACATCCAGATTTCCCTGTTTATACAAGGAATTAAGCAATGCTACTGCACGTCAGACAACACCTTGTGTGAGCACTTACAGCCAGCTGCTGCTGGAGTGTTTTCACTTGGCTCTGGAGCAGTTCCACCTGCTGGTTGTGCCTCTTGGAGGAGATCCCAGTGGTGTACGTCAGCTGGGACAAGCCATTGAGAGCCTGCTTCAACCGCTCCACGTCATTCAGCAGCTCTGTTATCTTTAAAAAAAAAACCACAGAAAACACCATTTAAGGATGTCTCACTGAAAACTGTTCTTTAACATTCCTTCAAGATTGATGAAGCCCAGCAAGCACTGAAGGGTCTTTGTCCCAGCTTGCTAAGAGATGACTTTATTTTCCTGACATGCTGTCAGGTTCCCATTGTGCTTCCTGGCACTGGGATGTGTCAGGTACAGACCCTGCAGGTCAGCAGTGATGTAAGTGACTGAGAAAAGGGAGGATCTGAGGATATTCCAGGTCTAACTTCTAGGAAGAACATTCAACCTTTAGAAGGCAAGTCAGGGATGCCCAACAAACAGCTCCAGTGGAAGGAGGAGTTGATACACCCACAAGTCTGAAGTTTTAACAATTTAAATACTGCACAATGTCCAAAACATACAAGGGATTGGAAAAACTTTGCATAATGCAAAACCAGGACTTCAGCTGCTTTGGGCCAGCCCTGGGTACCTAATGCTCAGCACACAGTGGTGCTGGAACACCTCAGGAGCTGCATTTGCAGCCTAGTCCCTGAATGCTGAGCCGAGAGCATCAGGAGCATGAACCCTAGATCTCACCTTGTTGTCCTTGGCTTCCACCTGCTTCGCAGACTCCTGGATTCTCTTCTGCAGGTCAATAATGGTTGTCAGTGATTTGTCACACCTTTCCTTCTGGTCCTTGATCTCCTGCTCGATGCTGCAGCTCCGCAGCTGGAGCAGCTCCTTCTCGTCCTTGAGGGACAGCTCGCTCCTCCTGGCCTGCAGAGCCTCCTCACAGGCCTGCTCGTACTTCTGGTTCATGCTGGACAAGTGGCCAGCCATGCTGCTGACCTGGGCCTCCAGGGCACTCTTCATGGAGCTGTACTCTGCCACGGCCACCACCTCTTTGCTCTGCAGCTCTGCCAAGGCCTGCTGGCTCAGCTGCAGCTCCGCCTGCAGCCTCAGCACCTCCTCACTCTTCACTTGGGTTTCTGCCTCCTTTTCTTTCAGGCTGGTTTTGATGGCTGTGATTTCTCCTTCCAGCGTTTCCTTCAGCTGGGTATATTCCACCAGAGGCACTGAGGACTTCTTCAGATCAGCCAGTTCCTGCTGCAGCTCCCCTACTCGGAGCGTTTCCTTGTCGTAACGTTCCTCCTTCCTGCTGAGGGCTTCCTTCAGCTCCTCCACTGTGTGACCAAGAGCCTCCCTCAGGGCCTCCATGTGCTGTGCCGGGAGCTGCTGAGCCAGGGGCTGGCTGGCCCTGTCCTGCTGCTCTTCCTGCCCCTCCTGCCCCGTGTATTTCCTCAGCAGTGCCCTCAGCTGCTGGTTGAGCTCCTCCATCCTGCTGGCACACAGCCGCTCCAGCTCGTGGGATTTCTCTGCCAGGATGTAGTTCTGCTGCAGGTCATTCTGGATGGACAGAACCCCACTCCTGAGCTTCTCGTTCTCCTCTTTGCACTTCTGGGCTTCCTCTTCACTTTCTCTGCACTTCTGCTCCTGTTCCTGCAGCTTTGCCCTTAATTCCTTCACTGTGGCTTCAAAGCTCTGCTCTCTGTCCTCAAAGGAGGCAACCGGGGCGTATTTTGACTTGATGCACTCATGAATTGTGTCCAGTTCCTTCTTCTGGGCTTCAATTTCTGCATGCAACTGTAAGATTTCATCTTGGCCCCTCTTATGCTCAGCCTTAATGGCAGCATTGTTCTCCTGCAGCTCTTGCACGCTTTTATTTAAAGTATTTACTGCGGTTTCATGATCTTTTAAACTTATATACTCCGTTTTTATTTGGTTCTGTAAGAGTTTCACCTTACTTTTCAAAGCTCCATTTTCCTCATTTACCTTCAGGAACTCTTGCTTTATCTCTCCAATTTTCCCCTTCAGATCTGACAGCTCCCCGTTGGTCTTTTCCAGGGTGCTGTTCAGGACAGTTTTAACCTCCTCGTGTGTGGTAGCCAGCACGTACTGATCCCTCAGGGTCTCCCTCAAGCCTGTGTTCTCCGTCACCAGTTTGTCCACTTTTGCTTGCTCCTCATCGTATTTCTTCTGAAGCTCAGCAAGCTGCTTTTCAAGCTCAATCCCATTAGATTTTAAAGCTTCCACCTCTTTCTTGTGCTGCTCTGGAGACAGGTACACAGCTTGGAAGTGGCTGATATTCTCACTTAAGTCATTCCTCTCTGCCAGCAACTTTTCAGCTTCTGCTTTGCTTTCATTGTACTTCTTTGTTATTTCAAAAAGCTTTTTTGTCAGGTCTCCCACAGCCAGATCGTTTGTTTTCTTCAACTCCTCATGAATTTTTAAAGGCACATTCTGGCTTTTAATTTCAGTTTTTAGCATTTGGACTTGCTGCTTCAGCACCTTGTTATCAGCCTGCAATCTTTCAAGTTCCTTCTGCAGGGTCTCATTCTTCTGTGATAGCTCAGAAATTGCCTTCCCCAGTTCCTCTTTCCTTTGCTCAAACCCACTCCTCATTTGCTCGTGCTCTTCTGGCTTCACACGCTGAGCCAGCTGAGCTCTCTGACTCTCAGATTCCCTCTGTAAAAGCACAACCTCTGCCTGCAGCTTCTCTCGCTCCCCTTCCACCTCTGCTAATTTCCTTGCTTTCTCATTCACCTCGTTTGACAGCAAACTCTTCATGTTCTCAAACTTCTCTGCGCTCACAGACTGGGCCAATTTGGCTGCTGTCTCTTTGAGCTGCCCTTCCAACTCCATGACATTCCTGCCCCTTTTATCTCGCTCCATCTCCAACTTCACAAGCTCCTTCTGCAACCTTTTATTTTCCTCCACCAGCCTTCCCTCATCCCTCTGGAACTCTGCCACCAGCAATTCATTCTGCTTAATCTGGTTCCTCAGTTTCCCCACCTCAGCAGAGGCTCCCTCGTACTTGGTTTTCATCTCTCGGAGCTGCTCCTTGAGCTCCTCTGTCACCTTGGTGTTTCCTGAGGCCACTTCGTTGGTCAGGTGATCCTTCAGAGCAAGGAAGTGGCTCTGCATTTGCTTCACTTTGCCTTCAGAGTCAAACATTCTCTTCTGAACATCCTTTAAAGCATCCTCCAGCTGTTTTACCTGTCCGTCAGACTCCACCTTGGTTCTCTCGCACTCTGATGCCAGAGCTTTACATTCCGAGGCCTTCAGGGACAGCTCCCTCTGCAGTTTGCTGATCTCTTCCTTGGCTGCACCAAAGCAGCTCCTCAGGTTGTCAAGTTCTTTCTTTAAAGTTTCCTTCTCTGAACTGGGTGATTGGGTAGGCAGGGAGAGCTCCAGGGGCCTCAGCATAGACCTGGACTGAAGGGAAATTGGCACAAAAATACAACTCTGACAAGTCACATACACGTGTTTATTACTTATCATTTAATATGGGAACTGTCACCCAGGAAACTGTCTAAAATCCAGTTGCTGAGCATAACTTGTACAAGAGATTTCTTTTGCTTTCTTAAAACCACACAAAGTTATTCTTGCCCATAGTAGAGAACACGTATTTCAGCTTTTAACAGCAAAAATCATGAATACAGCTCTACATTACTGCTTCCCAATCATGGAACGGTTTGGATTGGAAGGGATCTTAAAGCCCATCCAGTGCCACAGGCAGGGACACCTTCCACTATCCCAGGCTGCTCCAAACTCCGTCCAGCCTGGCCTTCTAGGCCACTTCCAGGGATCCAGGGGCAGCCACGGCTTCTCTGGGCACCCTGTGCCAGGGCCTCCCCACCCTCACAGGGAACAATTCCTTCCCAATACCCCACCTAAACCTAAACCTAGAGGGGCAGGTATAATACATTAATTCCACTTCCCTTGTTCTGCATTCATATTTAATCACTCATCTGCTAGAACAAATTTAATTTATTAAAATATTGCTCCCACCCCTCAAGCGTGTGACAATAATTTTTCAGGAACCAGAACAGAGAATGTCATGGTTTACAGACCCCTCTTGCTGAGAAGGGTGAGGAATGCAGTCATGTGGAATTCTAGAAGGGTTTGGATTGGAAGGGACCATCTCATTCCATCCCCAAGGGTCTGGTGGACCTTGTTTATACCCAAATTGTACGTTTAAAAGGTTGATAGCTATCAAACAGAATTGTCAGGGAATTATCATATAGCAGGCAGGAAAATGAAATGTTCTGAATACTAGCTGAATTTAAATTAGAAAAATATTATGGACATGAACCCCGGTTTACACTGTGACTGTGTAAAACACATTTAGGAGAGCTCATGACAGACCCAGCAGTTCCCAGCATTTACAGCCCTGTCACAGACAGGACTCTAGAGGGCACCCACAGTTAAAAATAAACATGGAAAAGCAAGAATCCCTCAAAACCGTGTGTTCAGAAGCAATGCTCAATAAACACACATTTATAAGCATGTTTAGCTTTCCCAGCACGACTATCTCACAGTACCACCTACAGTGGTAAAATATTTATTACCTGGGATTCCACTGCAAACGCATGGCCTTGTTTAAGTAATAAATCTTCTTTTCCTGGATTTTCAAAGCAAACAGTGTTTAGGCTCTGGTTAAAAACAGTAACACAATCACAAGAACACTGATTTTCCTGCCTAGCTTTATTCTGGTCACTGGGGCCATGCTAGGCTGAAGGCTGGTGTTTAAGTGCTTGTTATTAAAACAACTTCTACTTAATTAATCCCCACAGGAAGCCTGGCCAAAGTCCTCCTGAGGAGGAGGGGAAAAGTGGTTTGCCAGGCTGGGTTCTGGTCCTGCAGAAGGGTCACAGCTGGCAGCTTGCCCAGCTCATGTCTGCATGTGACCACAGCAGGAAAAGCATCCCCTGCACTCCACATCCATGACTCCTCCTGCCAGGCAGCCAAACACTCAAAATATCATTTAATCTGTCAAGAGCCCTTATGTTACACAAGTGCAAGGCAGGTCTGCAGCTGGGCTGGATGCAGGAGACTCCAGTTCCTGGAAATGGGATCATTTCTCACACAAGTGTGAGCTCAGGTCGCGTGCTGAAAGTCAAACCTGCTCCACTCCAGCTCTGACACTGGCACAGCTGCTACCCCCCAGCCAGGCAGGAGCATTGTTTAGCTTGGAAGGATGGAAAGGGCAGCTCCACTGGGAGCGTGGATCCTGCTTGGCTCGTTTTTCACGTTATCAGAGGACACAGCAGAGTCCCCAGGCACGTTTCCCAAGACCAGGCACTCCTGGGAGATTGATCAGTGGTGCCTCGGCAGCACCTACAAACACAGCTCTGCTCGGAGGGCTCAGGGGTGGACACAAGGCTTGGCTGCATTTCAGGCCAGCAATAGGAAGAGATGACCAAAACTCCCTTGATTTCTGCATTCTAACACTGCAACATGCACAGCAAGCTTTAACAATTAACTGTACTTACTATTTCCAAAGTTACCTCCAGACCCCACAGAGTCACCCTAAAATCAAACAGCAAGAACAAAAATAAAGCTGAAAATTCATTTCAAATTTCTGCTCTATGTTAAACTAGGGGTGAAGGCGCAGGGAAAGCTTTTACAATGAGATAACCATTCGACACTTTCAGCAATTTAAAATGTTGAAGTATTTCCTACTGTAAATATCAATTGCTATATCGCATTTCAAATCACTCAACATACTTCATAATACTTGAGTTTAGCTTTGAGAGCTTCAATAGTCCTTAAACTTTCTTCCTGCTGCTTTTCCTTGGTAGTCAGGATTTTCTTCAACTCATCTTTCTGAAAGAGAAGGAGTGCCACATAGCCAAAGCCACAAGAATGGACAGGTTTATAAGACCTCGAGCACCTTTTTCAGGAGTTTAGACAGAACTTCAACCAAGATCAGCACCAAAAGAATCCCTAATTTTTTGCTTCCGAAGTTCATCTTCAAGACTGCTCCTCTACAGGAGGAGTCTTGAAGAATGAGTCAAGAATATGCACCAACATAATCTGCTACTGTTTAATTAATTCATATTTGTTAGTCTTGCATTACTGAAAGTCACTGAAGAGGCTTAATATTATCAGCGTGCTGAATATCCTAAGTGGGCTTTAAAGGAGCCATGGGAATGACACATTATTTGTAGTAACAGAAATGCTGGGGAGCTGCATAAACTGACCCAGAGCATTAGATGCTTCATTTAGTATTTTTAGGTAGCTTTTAAGTAATGTGTTTAAAACTGTAGAGGAAATAAAAAGAGAGAGAGCTGCTTCCCCTACTCCCCAGTCCTGTTACACCTGCAGGTGACACATCCTACCTCATTCTCAAGATCATCTGCAAGCATTTGCTCCTGCAAAAATAACAAAAAAATCCCCCCAAATCATTTTCTCAATGATGTTTAAGGGGCTCACACACAGTTCATCAGCTGACAAAACCACCCCAGTTTCTAACGCTCCCCTTTCAGTTTCCATCCAGCTTTATTGCTCTATTTTCTATTTCTCTTGCCAGGAGTTAAGGATGTCTGACAGAGCAATGCCTCTGGAAATTGGAATATCTCCTCAGTTTTATACCTCAGACACTACTGAGGCAGCAGAGTACAGCTTTTCAGAAGCTGTTTGCTGAACTGGGGACGTGACTGTTAAGAAGTTTGTTTTATAAAGGCAATGCTTGAAATAGGAGTTCAAGACAAGCCAGTGACTGCACTCAGAAATATTCTTTCTATCCACGGGCTACATTTAGGAAAAGCTGCATAAATGCACCTCTACAAAAATACAGCAAAGAAACAGCCTCCACAAAGCAAAAACCCAACAAAAAATCCTCTTTGTATTTTCTTTCTACTGGTCATACTTAGCCCTCCAAAAAGAGGGAAATTTTTTTTAAATCAACATTTCAAATTTGGGTGACAAACTTCTGTTGAAAACCTTTGGTTTTGTTTTCTTGCCAATTGAAGACTTTTTTCTCTGTGCTTCCACTTCCACTTCCAAAAAACAGCTGATGACAAAGTAGTGCCACACACCACCGACATTTAACGGAGAGATGAAGTTCAATCTCCAAATTCCAACACTCCAGAGCAGCCCATGGCTCAGCTGCACTGGGAGGCAGAGCCACAAATGCTATTGCTCCAATTTCTGGGTGCCAGGGAAGGACATTGCATCAGTCTCCTCACAATTTAACTACAAGACCAAAGGCTTTTCCAGCAGAAAATGAGTGACACACATTGCAGTAATTCCCAGGAAAGCAATGGACACCATATCCCAATTCCATGTGCCTTCCTTGCTACTTCTCCTGTCAGCACCAGCTGGTTATCCCAGATTTCCAGTCAGGTATTCCAAGTCTTGTTTTACCTCACTCAGCTGCAGCTGTAGCCCACTGATTCTGTCCAGCAGCATCCTCTGCTCCTCCTGCACTTCTCTCATTCGATCTTTCAAATCTTGGTTTTCCAACTCCAAGTCCTTAAAAGTGAAATATGAAATTGATTTTAAATAATGAAGATGCCCCCCTCTACACACACATTGGGAAAGGTGAAGACTCTGAACCAATAGTTTTAACAGCCACTGAAGACGCCAGGCCCTGCCTAATCTTTTGAAAACAGCAATGACATGGAAATGTCATTGCCATTTTCAAAAATTAATGCTGGTTAGTAGGACAATTATGAGACAGATTATTTTTAGTATGACACAAACATACATCTCTTGACAATGTTAAAAAAATAAATCTTCCTGGTTTGTGACTCTGATTTTACTGCAGAGGCAGAAGGTTAAGAGGTAGGAAAGGTTAAGACAGGGACACTTCCAACTATTTACTACACAAAAAAGTGCCGTTTTTTCCTGAAAAAGTTTACAGCTCATCTGCATAATTGCCACACTCCACATCGTGCAATTAGGTTTTAAGTAAACAGCAATATATGACCTTTTTTGATGGGATCATTAATGCTCACTTCACCAGCTCAGTTTGTCTTTAGTGCCTCTGGTTCATAATCCCTGTGGGAATCCACAGGGCCCAGGATCCTCCCCACCCACCTGAGCGTGTGGTTCCTTCTGGAACAGTTTGACACTGAGCTCCTCCTGTGCTCCATAGCCCCAGCCCCGCTTCTGGGACATGCTGGTGACCTGCCAGTACAGCAGGAAAACATTCCTTTATATCCCTGTTGTGTCCTGTGCCCATCCCAGCCTCCCTCCCAGCCTCCCCAGGGCCCAATCCTCCCCAATTCCCATTGGGACAGGCATCACCCATGACCTCACCCCCACACAAATGGGAGGCCTGTCCAAACTTCCAAACTCCAATCCTGAACAAGCCCATCGTGGAATATCTTCCAACCAGAAGCAGCCACACCATCTGATTACAGAGGGGACCTTCTCAGCCACACAGGGAGTTAATTCAGAAAACACTGATGTTGTTTTGTGTCACAGCACAATCCTGATCCCCCTCTCAACACCCCGGTGATAAATGGCCTCAGGAAGTACCTTTTGCTCAGCCTGCCCTCTCTTCATGCTGTCTCTTCCTAAAAAAGCACCACAAAAATAGGAAGTTACAAAAGGCATTTCATTCAGGTTCATGCAACAATCCAACGCATTCAGCTAATTCTATCCCCTTTCCACCCTGGGAGGGCATTTCAAAAAATAGCTCACCACGCCCCCAATTAATCAAACATGGAAACATTCACAAGCTTTTCTATAAAATAAAGGCTATTTATTTCTATGAAATACAGGCTATTACTACAAAAAAAAAGAGACTATTTCTATAAAATAAAGGCTATTTCTGTAAAATAAGGGTAAATAACTTCCATAATCAATATTGTTAAGCCCTCAAGGCATCAGAGCCTGAATCCCCCTTAAAAGCATTACTAAACCCAAACAACCCCAAAAACTGTCTTTCCCCTCCCAACCAGGCAGTTCACGACCTTTGTGGTCAAAGGACAACCTCCAGAACAGTTCCTGGAGACACAGGAGTAGGGACACAATTCCACCCAAAGCAAAGTGTTGTAAGTTCCTCCTACCTCTGCCAGAGTCCTCAACGGCAGCTTTTATTAAAGCCAAAATGTCAATATTGTCCCCAATCCTGGCATAGTAAGCACAGTCATGCCCAAGGCCATCAGTCAAACCAACATCAGCACCATTCCTGAGCAACACCTCCACGGCATCCTTGCAGCCATATTCACAGCCTAACATTAGGGCAGTCCTGGGATGGGGAGAGAGATGGGATTGAGAGATCCAGGGATCCCACAGAGCATCATTTACAGAGCTAACCCCTGGTACATCCATGTCTAATCACAGAAACTTCAACCAAGGCACCTTTCCTCTGTCCAGAGAGGAAACAGCTTTCAAAAGTCACTTTGGCAATGTTTAAATGTTTGTGAAAAAGCAAACAAACCCCCCATAACAGCAGTATTTCCATGAAACCAGCACAGACATGCTGCCTGTGAGAGTCACCCACTGTCTGGAGAACTCCCACGACTTTGGTTTCCTCTATCAGACACAAATCTCAATAGACACAACAAACACCAGGCAAGGAGTTTAGACAAGGTTTGGAGAGGGGGGTGCCTGGGAGCCCTGGCAGTGCTTCCCAAACACATCCCAACTGCAGGACATGCAGTGCGAGTAGCCTTGTCCCACGGCAGCCTCATGTCACAGAGGAATTCTCCAAGAAATAACTGGCAAAAGCAGCAGCTACAAATAAAACCCCCCTCCCCTGACCCAAGGAATAAACAGCTCAAGGTCCCTTGGGAGCTCCAATGGACTCAGAACTTCTTGCCAGAGAACCACTTCTGCCATGGCCCATTTTGCACATTGACCCCAAGGGCTGCTTTGGACAGACAGACCCTTCAAACAACCAAGTGCAGGTTCCAAAATACCCCAGGAACAAGCCTGGAGTATTTTGGATGCAAGCAGGAGCAGTAAAAAAGGCCAGGTTTATCTGCGGTGTTGAATTGGCAGATCCACTTCTGAACTAAATCCCAGCTTCTCTTCCCCCAGGTTTAGCACATTTATTCTGCCAAGGGGCAGCTTTCCTTCACATGCCAGCAGGAATTCCAGTCCTCCTCTGCAGGCCTTACCTGCTCTGTTTGTCCCTGGCATTGACATCAGCCCCCCTCTCTATGAGCAGCTGGCAGACCGTGGGGCGACACATCTGAGTGGCCAGCACCAGCGGTGTCCTCCCGTCCTGAGGGAGGCAGGAAGGGCAGAGGGTGAGGGAAGGGGGAGGAGGCAGAGGGGGCCAAGAGCTCCAGCAGGTTTGTGCAGGAGGAGGGGGAGGGCAGCTCCTTACCCCGTCCTTGGAGTTGATGGCGGCGCCGTGGTCGCAGAGCAGGTGGATGCTGGCGGAGCAGCCGGACATGGCTGTGGAGGGAGCAGGGAGCGGAGGTTACCCTGAGAGCAGCGTGGGGAGGCCCCAGGTACAGCCCTGGGTGTATTTGCTCCACCAAAATCCCCACAACTGAGGTAAAGCCTGACAAGGCTGCAGGGCTCAGCTCTCACACCACCCGAAGTACCCAAAGGAAATCCAACACTCCTGTGCCAGACACTCTGCAGCATAGGGAGGGTGCAGAAAACCCAGAGTAAAGGTGTCTTCAACTACTCACAGCACTGCCCTAAAACTCTGCTCTGAAGATTTTACTCCATTTCATCTCAGACCTACAAGCCCCATAAGACTGTTAAGTTAATTATTGAGGACAAATGCCATGACAATATAAAACACTCTCTCCTACTACGGTCACCGAAATTGAAAGAGAAGAATTCAGCCCATCTGGAAGTAAATCCATTAATTAAATCTTCGTTTCTATACAGTTACCAGCAAAGCAAAGCCCTTCACCTGCAACATGAAGAGCAGTTCTTCCCTGGAGATCCACATTCTCCGTTGGACAATTGTACTGTTAAAATAAACAACCCCAGTTATCAATTAGAATTCAGACTGCATTTACAACATGAGGTGTTTGAGGTTTGAATTAAAGCAATAAAACATTATTTAAGCAAAAAATATGCAAGTTTGGAGCTACATATATAGTGACAGGCATGAAGGAATGAACTCTGGGTCTGTGCACTTTAGGGCTCTAAACACACTGACCAAAAGGTGCAAAAAAAGTTAAGACTGTGCAAAGAAATTGCACAATTCATTAGACTTTTTACAGATAATGGGCCATTTATATCTGCACAGAGACATGCAGCAAATAAACAAGAGTTTAAAAAAAACATAAAAATTACCAAAAACAAAATCAAATAATCATGAACGGAATAAATGAAAAAAAAAATAAACATCACACAAACCTAAGACAACTCTCCAACATTGTTTCATTAATGAGAGTTTGTGGATATAAATGCCCAGCTTTTGAAGCTAACACTACTCTGGAGCAGACAGTGTTACTGCTCCTAAATGCAACTGCATTCAGACAGGGAACATCAGTCTTTAAAAGACACTCAGCCCCATTTTCTTCAAGAAGCACAAACTACAACTTGATTTGACTGTCTATGAAAAGAGTAACATGAAAAAGTTTATTTTCTTTATTTTAGCACTCTTTCAGTCCCAACCTGTTATTTAACATGAAAGTCTTTTCCCCATGACTCTTATTTTTAAAAAAGAATCTGATTGGTTAAGAAATCCCAATTTTTTCCCCTCAGTGTAAGAGCTGTAAGAGACAAGCTGTATTTTCAATACCTGCAAGAGCTTCTGCAAACACAAAGCATGGCCATACTTTGCAGCCAAATGCAGGGCGTTTCTGCCTAAAAACAGAGCAACAGCAGTTCAGGGTTTGGCTTGAATGAATTTCTGATGAGTATTCCCAGCATTTGAGACACAACAGTTCCTGTGGGTCAGTCCCCCCAGATCTGTCTGTGCTGTGATGTCTCTTGTCTACACCTCACTTTTTTACAGTCTTTTCTTATTTTAGTGAATCTTCAATCAACAATGAGAGTTCATTTTTGAAATTAATCTCAAAATACTGCAGCTGACTCCACATAAGCATTCAAAAAATAAACTCTCCCACAAGAGGACAAGGCCAAGTTATCTCTTTAATTCTCTTGTTTTCAGCTTCATATTAAACATGTTAAATTCTGAGGCAAACAATCTGAAAATCAGCACCTGTTTTTAACTTTCTCTTTATAAGACCTTCCATAAACTCTGCTATCACACAAGGAAATCTGGAAGGTACAGATGAACTCTGAGCTTCTGAGGCTCAGTTGGGTACACAAACACCTCCCACAACATTCCATTTGAATCCTCACCTCGAGTTCATTTAAAACTGTTCTTATCCTGTTGTTGTCACCCAGAAATGCTGATCTCACCAGTGAGTCTGGAGCACATTATAAACACAATTATAGCAGCACAAACCCACATTCCGTAAGTTCTGCTGCATTCATGAACTCCATGACAGGACACGACCAGTTTCCTCAAGACCAGCAACAAGGCACACAAATAATTCATTTTTTGCCAACTACAGAAAGAAGAGCTATCCTGTGGTTCAGCTTAACTTTATTCCAGAACAAAACCCAGTTGAGAGCATTTTCAGGTTGGCCCTGGGCCAGTGAGGAAACCCACCTGCAGCATCAGTGGCCGTGATATCAACTCCATGCATGAGGATGGTGTTCAAGCAATCCAGGTTTCCCTTTGATGCTACAACGTGGATTCTAAAAAAAGAGAAAAGCCTGCTTAGGCACAGCTGGTTTGTACACAGGAACAGTAATATTGGCCAGGAAAGCCAAAGCCAACAGCTGTATAAGGGAAGTGTTACAGGGGCCAGCTCTGGACAGCATCCAAAGCTAAGGGTTCTGCAGATATTACTTCAAGGAACAAGGCAAATTCTTGAGCAACAATCATTGTTTACCTGGATCAGTGAACCAGGTGAAATACCACTGTGGTTTCAGTTTCTCTTTAATATTCAAACCTGGCAAGAGCAAGACTTTAAACACTGATTTTCAGTTGGAAGTGAAGATTATTTGAGACTTTCCCATTCCAGCCAGCTGGATTCCAGCTTAGTGAAGCTAGATTTAGATGAAGTATTACATAGATTTCTGTATTCAAAAAGGCTTCTAGAGCAGCAGGAATACAATTTTCAGCAGCTTCCCACCACTATTCCCGGAGCTCTGGAAGTCACTTACGCGGCTCTCCCTTCCACATCCAGCTTTGTAGGACTGACTCCTTTCTTGGCCAGGATGGATGAAACCTTCTCCACATCGCCCCTTTCAGCTGCCTTCATTAACCTGTCATCGTACTTGTTCCAGTCTGGGTTCAGCTGGGAGGCAGAATCAGAGAAGTGAGCTTATGGTGCACTGTGGAGCCACCAAGCCATAATGCAAATGGGACACAACAAAATCCACCTTGGTTTACAAACACTGCTGTAGCCATCCGATCTTTGGAGTTATTTCTGCAACATCCCTGTGACACGGCTGTTGGTACTGAATGTACAGAGCTCTGGGACAGCCTGGTTAAGCCACTTTGGTCCTAAAGGAGAACTTTAGGATCAAACTTCTTTGGTGTTCCTCATTCTGCTTCTGTGTGTCTTTGTTCAGTTTTCATATTTCAACAACAAATGGATGCACTAAAAATATGCTCCAGGACATGGCTTTTCCTAGCTGTGCCAGACTGTTCAGTGGGTCATAAATTAGCTAAGTGTGATATTCAAGGGAAGAACATCTACTGAGCTGCAGAAGAAAGAAAGTCAAAGTTGATAGTTTTGAATTGCCTGCAATTCCCAAAGCACTGCAGAGGACAGAGAAAGGATAAGTCAGTTATAAATAAACCACCACCAATTCAGCCCCAGACAGTCGTCACCCCCCACTCTTCCCTTGTTTACTTCAAATTTAGAATTTCAGGCCCCAGGCCAAGCCTCCCACCCCAAAATGCACAGCTTGTTCTCTTCCCTGCCAAACCATCCCTTTTGAATGGCTCTGGGCTTTTCAGGAAACCGGTCTGTGACAGAAACCTCACATCCAAGCTGGACACCGATGACTTGTTATGCAAGGAGCTTTTAATAGAAGAATAAGGCCTCCAAAGGAGTATTATACTCAAAAGAGGAGTAATACATTCAAATCAAACTCCGCACGGCAAAATAACTTGCTGGTAAGGGTGAGACACAAGCAGCCTGTGGGTGCATGAAGTTACTTATTACTGTGGGTCAGAAATTCCTCAGCACAAAAAAAAAAACATTAAACCAGGTAACCCCAGCCCAGGGTTTGTTTAAGTAAAAGAGGGTACACAAAAAAGAACAACCCCAAAAACCCACTGCCACCACCTGGCATCTGTAGCGATCTGTAAAAGGGAACTGCAATCATGTCCAGAGGAGACAGAGTGGGGAATCCCATCAATCCATACAAATATCTCCAAGGGGTGTCAGAGGATGATTCCGCACTGTTCAGTGGTACCCAGGACAAGGAGCAATGGCCAGAAACCAAAACACAAGAATTTCCACCTCAACAGAGGCGGCAGAGCCCTGGAACAGCTGCCCAGGGAGGGCCTGCAGTCTCCCTTTCTGGAGACATCCCAAACCCAGCTGGAAACGTTCCTGTGTCACCTGCTCCAGGTGACTCTGCCTGTGCAGGGGGTTGGCCTGGAGGATCTCCAGAGGGCCCTTCCAGCCCTAACAACTCTGGGTGATTATCTTTACCCCGCTTTCTCACAATAAACAAGATTACAGTAATCATGAAGGCTTAGCAGCAGCTAACCCAGGCCAACCCTCCTAGAAGTGACAAGAGTAATAAAAATAGAGCACTAATGAAATTAGCACCAGTGCTGCCCGGCTGAGGTGCAGTACTGACTCATCAATCAATTAACACATCCATTAGCCTGAAAGCCATGGCAGCCTGGCCTGAGAGGTCACTGCACTGGTGACATCACCAGTGCCATGTCCCTCCCCAGCTTGGACACACTGCCCTGCAAAGCCACCGCCTCATGCAAGGCTTAGCTCTTCACGTCAAATACCTCAGAGACTGTACATACACAGCATCAAGCTCTATGCTCCCTAAATTCTCCTGGCACCTTCCCATCCTCACAGGACAGAGATCTCACCTCGGGTGTTCACACTGGGGTGGGATTGCTGGGTTGTACCTTTGCAGCTGATACCTGCCAGCACAACTCACCCAAATGTACAGAAAATCCTCCCCAGTGAGTCCTCACTCCCATTTCATAAAACTTCTGATTAACAGAAGCATGACTTAAAAAAACCCAACCAAAACCAAACAAATCCATCATCTTCATATTTTCCCCTTGTGATTATAACACTTCAGTAACTTGTATCCACCGCCTATGATGTACTGAGTTTAAAAGGGGATGGAGGGACAGGACACAGGGAATGGCTTCCCACTGCCAGAGGGCAGGATTAGATGGATATTGGGAAGGAATTGTTCCCTGGGAGGGTGGGGAGGCCTTGGCACAGGGTGCCCAGAGAAGCTGTGGCTGCCCCTGGATCCCTGAAAGTGTCCAAGGCCAGGCTGGACCGGGCTTGGAGCAGCCTGGGATAGTGGAAGGTGTCCCTGCCTGTGGCAGGGTAGAATGGGATGAGCTTTAAGATCCCTTCCAATCCAAACCATTCCATGATTAAATCATTTTACATTTAACAAACGCATTTCACATTTAAGGAAAATTCCTCGCAGGAAGAGTTGCTAAGGAGATACAATACTCATTAATTAAACAGAACTACTACACCACATTTGCACAATCCAAGTTTTCACATTTTTGCAGTTGTAAATTACTGCCAGGATATGAAACCTCAGACAGAGCCATGAGACCTCCGATACCTACTGTGTCTTTGGCTGCACAAGAGAACCAGCAAATCATGCTGAACTCGCAGCTCGTGCTGCCAGGAGCGATCAGTTCCCGTCACATCAGCTCACAGCGCCCCGAGCCCGAGCTCACAGCGAGGAATGGCTGCTCTGCACCGCCCGGGGCTCCTCCTGCTCCATCCTTCACTTAGCTCGGCTCCCCGAGGGTATTTTCCCCATCTTCAGCATCATCTTCAGCCTTCATAACTCTGGGAAATGTCGCTGGCCAGAGGAGCCGAGTGTGCGGCCGGAGCCCGGCCAGAGCCGCGGTCTGTGCCGGACAGACGGACTGGGCTCTCAGCGAAATACTGCCCAGACCCCGAGAATCTTGTAAACAATACGTAGCCAGTCTCATCAGCCCGATCTATTTTCTGATAAGGCAGTACTTGATAGGCAGGCGATAGAAAGCAATAGCTATTAATACATTCCCGGCGTGCCCGTGCCCTGAGTCATGGTGTCAGGGTGTGTGAACTCAGGGGACTGGCACGTCCCCAGCCCCGCCGTGGTTGTTGTGCTCTGCAGACAGGCAAACACTCATTTAAAATAACAAACACGCTCCTCACATTCACTGTGCACCGACATGAACGAAGGTCACACTCAGCACCACTAATAACACACGAGGACTGAAATACTCCCAGGAGTAATTTTTTCCCCATTCCACCGCGCCACAAAGCTGAAACCAGACTCAGGCTCAGACTTCAGACAGTTACAACTGCGGAGCAGATGGAATGCGTGATCCTATTTTGACAGAAATGTAACCCATTTTAAATTAGAAAACACACATGCCTCTGCTTTAAAAAAATTCTCCTTTTACAGCACTGAAACCCTTTCTGAATAGAACCTGGTTTCAGCTTACTGCTGCTGCCAGTCTGTCTCCCAACATGTGAAATGAGAGGAGTCACAGAGGCTGTGAAAACATTAAATAGACAGCACAATGATTAACAGGAGGGAGATGGAGAGTCCCCTTTCACAAGTTTTAAATTTAAATGGAGATCTCCCAAGTGCCATATTTAGAGGAGTAGGTCAACAAGACAAGCAATGCACTGTTTTGTCTGCAGGAGAGAAACCTGGTCCAGGGCCAGGAAAACCACTTACACACACGAGAGGCTGGAAATAACCTAATAAATGGATCTTCTCAGCAGAGAATTTTAAAATCACTCACTCAGATTGGGGCAAATTCTCTCTTTCCCAGCCAGTTCTGAACTATCCCCCATCCCCTGTGTCAGCACCAGCCTTTGCCCCACAGCATCAACATTCCCCAAAGAATGCTCAAAGACTTCTCTGCAATTAGCATCCATGTGACAAAGCCACTCTAAAAAAGCGCAGTGACTGTGTTGTCTTCTGACCACAACCAAGTCTGTCTCCTCAAGCTAAAAATGGCTTTTTTTGGGGGGGGAAATAAGTACAACTCCCAAGCGGCAGCAACAGAAAAGCCCCACTTAACCAAAATCAGTTTGGTGAGAAATGCAGGTAAGACTGTGGCTTCCAGGTGTACAGTCTTCTCCAAAGTGTTCATCCCAAAGGTTTTCCTTGTCTCCACTTCATCTGCCTGCAGACATTCCTTGTGCCCCGTGAGCTGCACTCATCCCGCAGCCCCTTTGTGCTGCAGATCCTCCTGAGACAGCCCTGACCACAAGATTTAGGATTGCTAAACCACATTCCCCAGCACTGCCCAGCTCCAGCCAGGCACAGAGCAGCTTCCATGGTTCCATCAGCACCGAGCAGCTTCAGGAAACATGGCCCATCTACAAACCCCACTGATTAAATGTTCTCCAAAGCAGCCGAATCCAGAGATCTCAAAGGGTAGAACCAACTTAAACGTGCTCTTTTAGAGTAACCAAAGTGTGGAGCCTAATTCAGACTTTTTTTCCAAAATTAAGACCGGAAACATCATCAGGCCCCAGCAGTGCAGATCTCTGGAGGTGCTACATCACCCTCCACACCACAGATGCCTGGCCAAGGCTGATATTGCCCATTTTGTGTTAACACAGAGCACCTGTTTTCCTAAGCTCAGCCTGCCAGGAATTCTTCCCAACTCCAGGTCTCCAAAGACAAGGAGTACCCCACCTCCACCCTGGGCTAGGATCAGAAGCAGCCTCGTTGCCAGCAGCTTGTGCGTGGTGTGCTGTCAGTGTGAGGCTCTCTCTGGAGCAGACAGGCCGGGTGTGTGCAGGCTCTGCGCATCCATCTGGGATCAACGCCTCCGGCAGGATGCAGACACACGCTCCCAGCAGCCTGCTCAGAGACAGAACACAAACTGACTGCTCCAAGTGCCCTCCTGGCTCTCAGTGAATGACAAACTTCCTGGGCTGAAAGAATTGCACTATCGATTTCCCCAGTTACTCCTCAAGTCCAGGCAAGCTTTGCGCATCCTCGACACCCTCCAGTGAGAAATTGTACAGCTTCAGAACGTGGAGTGACAGGACAAGGGGGAATGGCCTCCCACAGAAAGAGAGGGGCTTTAGGTTGGTTTGGAGGAAATTCTTCCCTGGGAGGGTGGGGAGGCTCTGGCACAGGGTGCCCAGAGAAGCTGTGGCTGCCCCTGGATCCCTGGAAGTGTCCAAGGCCAGGTTGGACGGGACTTGGAGCAGCCTGGGAAGGTGTTCCTGCCATGGCAGGGGGTGGCACTGGATAAGCTCTGAGGTCACCTAACCCAGCTCAGAAATATCAGCTGTAAGTCAAAGCAGCTCCTAAGCCCTTCACAGAGAGCTGGGATAAAGCTGTGAAAGTGAGCCCGGCTCCTGTCACCGTGGGGCCAGGCTGATCCCATCCCCAGCAGAGCCCAGCGGGGACACGGCCCCTGTAATGCCATTAGCGGGTGACAGAAGCACACAGGAGAGCAGAGAGCTCTGGTGACACTGCCAGCACCAACACAGCACAGCTCACACACTCTCAATGGCCCTTCAGAGAACCCCAGAATGGGTTGAAAGGAAGCCTGAAGTCCATCCAGTCCCAACCCTGCCATGGGCAGGGACACCTTCCATTATCCCAGGCTACTCCAAGTCCCACTGTCCAACCTGGCCTTGGACACTTCAAGGGATCCAGGGACAGCCACAGCTGCTCTGGGCACCCTGTGCCAGGGCCTCACCCTGCTCACAGGGAGGAAATTTCCTCCCAACATCCAGTCTGAACCTCCTCTTCCAGAGCCAGGGGCAGGCTCACACATCTCTCCAGCTGCACTCTTTGATTCCCTGCTCTTTCTCCAGAGGTCAGAGTACCTTTGTCATCAAAACCAACATGTGGACAGACACACCCTGCCATTTCAATGGCACAAAGTGACAAATGCTTTTGAAGTGCTTTGATTTGTTTTAAAAGACAGAATGGAAGGGGTTAGATTAGAAAGCTATCTTAAAAAAAAAGTTCCCCAGGTGCAGCTTCCCCCGCAGTGCAGGGGCACTTCACTAAATCCATCTCTCCTGAAGATTTTGGCTTACCTGTCTAAAAAAATACTGCACATACTGGGTTAAACCCCATTGGGGCAAACGGAAATGGCAGTTTATATTTTACAAGCATATCTTACTTCCCAGGATATGTCTGTCTCCACATGTAAATGCTCTGGAGTGTCAGACTGCAAGAGTGAGATGTGGCGTTTAGTCTGTGCAAGGGAAAACCAGACACAGCCTGAACACAGGGTTCTTGTTTCACCCAGCACCTTCCCACAGGCAGCACTTTGTATTACCACCTCATTCACTAAAAATCCTTCAAAATAAAAAAGCCATTGAATGCCACAAAGTGGGCAAGGCTTAGTCCAAACAGGGATCAAAAACAGCAGTTCCCTTAAGCCTGCTCTGGTTTGGCAGCGTGCTGAAAACACTCCTGTCAAAACCTCACCTGTCAAAACCTCACCTGAACAGCTGTGCCTCGTGTTTAAATGTAACTGCAGCCTGTCATTAATGCAGGTAACAGTGTCCTAACGAACAGCTCAAAGCAAAGCAAGCAACTAAATCTCATCCTGATTTTACCCTATTCTGAAGGCATTTTTCTCCCAAGTCAGCATATCCCATCAAGATCAATTTATTAAGTATGAAGAAACAACTCAAATCGACTTCTAGTTGCGTTATGTGTCAAAAAATCCTCTCAAAATTAACAGTTCCCCCTACAAGGGGTGAGAGGTCCCTTGCAGCAGTGCCAGTTTCTCTTTTCCAGGCTGGGCCAGGGGAAAAATCCACCAGCACCAGCCACAAGAGCTCACAGGCTACATTGGAAGTGTCAACAGATTCTGCCTACAACCCCTGCGGGAGGCAAAGCCTGCTCAAAGAATTAAATACAGTCCCAGTTTTGTTTTGAAACAACTTTCTCATGTCTCATGGCCAACACACAACTCCAGAGCCCTTTATTGATAGAACAGCCTCAGGGTTGAGGCACAGCCTTGACTTGGACACCAATAAAAGTAATCAGAGCTGCTGGGGCACTCTGGACACAAAGCAGTGGCTTTGCAGCTGCATTTCCAAACTCAGCTAAGGGCATTTTATGGTAACTGGGGCCAGACTCACACACACAAAGAACATCACACCCTCCTGCAGCCAGGAGCACCACAGCTCCCACCTCCCTGAGCCCTGCAAGCCCAGGTCCTGCTGCAGCCTGGCTTCATCCCACAGGTGCCCAGGAGAAATATTTCCCCTTTAAACAGGGAGAAACAGGAGCAGGGTCAGAGTCCAGCTGCCTGTGCTGCCAGTGGGAGCAGCACAGCTCCCGCCTTCCCGGGACTCCAGGCACAGCATTAGTCGGAATTTCTAAGCTCTCAGGCAAGGCCCCATTGATTTGTGTACTTCCATTTATTAAAGCATCAGGAAATATCAGGGGTGATGAAACCTGACGTGACTGTTGCATCCAGCACACAGGGACCAGCCCCCAGCACACGGGGAAGGGAGCAACAAATCTCAGCCATGGTCAGTCACCAGTAAGTGATGAGAACAGGATCAGTGTCAGATGTTCAAGCATGTGCTCGCCAATATTTAAATACTGACAAAGTACTCCATAAGTTGCTTTTACACAAAAGGTCGTATGAACTCCAACCAGATAAGCACAGAGCTTACCTGTATAATTATGTCGGCAAATCAGCTCAGGATATTGAACTCCCAGGCCCTCACTGGACCTCCACTCTTTTAAATATTCTTAATTGCTACATTCCAAAGTGATAAAGCATTAATACTCCTTTCTACGGAGCCTGAAAATTACAATGCACCTGTAAACAGGCTGCACCATAAAGCTTATGCTGCACCACAAATTGCCCGTTGTGTTTCTGCAGCTTCACCCCAAACATCATACAAACAAGCACTAATTCCAGTTAACTAAATGCAAATGAATCACAAAGAGATTTTTCCAAGAACAAACACATTAGCACGAGCCTGAATAAAGCTTCCTGGAACCAAACATGCTCCAAGGAATAACCCCAGCCAGGCCAGGAATGACACTGGAATATTACAGTGCTGTGGGTGCTTGGCTGCGGTGCCTGAAGATGCCACGGCAAAGTCACCTCAGGCTGCCCTAGGGAGGAGGGACGGGACAGAACTGCTCCAGCCAACAGCAGCAACACTGGAAAAATTCTGCTGATGGGTCAGGGCACTGGGATCAGCCTGGCTGACAGACTGGTCTGTCCTTGCACAGGGCAGAGTCAGGACAAAATGCCACAAAATCTTGTTCGTGTACAAACTCTCGTGTGCCCCCAGCAGCACCAGGTTTTTCTTCTGTAAGTGATCTTGAATCTTTAAAAAGGGTTAAAATTAGCTTATCAAACACCTATTTTTCACTTCACCCCTTCAGTTACTAATGTGCATGGGACAGCATAGAGGCTACAAATCACTGTTAACACTTATGCTGCTGCACATACAATAAGAAGGTGTTGCTGATGAATTAGCAAATTCAAGCAGCATCCTTCATTCCCATAATAAAATGGGTCAGCCCAGAACAGGAGGTGGTACCTGCTCTCTCTGCTGCTGACAGGGCAGAAGCAGATGTTTAATGGTGTATTGGGTCACCCCACAAAGCTCCACTCCTTTCCCAGAGGAAAACTCATCCATTTAACAGAGCTGGGCAGCATCCACAGGGAAAGAAGTGTTGACACAACCTTGAACAAGCTCAGCTGCCACTAACTCCAGAGGCTGTTCAGATATTCATTTAATAATCACAGCTCATCACACCAGGGCAAGTGCTCAGGTGTCCCTTTGTTCCTTGCACAATGGTTTCCGCTAATTATATGGCAGGTTTGGTTTCTCTTAATTAAACAAAACCCAGCACCACTTTTCCCAGAGGAGAAAGGATTGGTAGGAGTTTTCACATGGTTTTATATCTGCCCATTCCCACCACTGCAGGTGATTCCCATCTCCTGCAGGTGCTCCAGGCAGTGCTGGTGGTTCCTGAACCGTGGGGATCCCACACCTCGGGATGCAGCTCAGTGGCAGCTCCAGCTCTGCTCAGAGCACCACCAGGAACCCCGCATTTCCCAGTAACTCCAAGTGCCCGTTCCCTAAATTCCAGGCCTCATCATAAGGGACAGGAAGGTTAAAACCCCACCTAAGGAGATAACATGCCTGAGATTTAACAGAGTCCTTCCCCAGCTGTCTCCCCAGAGTTACAGAAATAAGCAGGTCCTTTTCCCCTGCAGAGGCCACAGTCAGAACTCACCACTGAAACTCTTTTTGCAAAGGTCTGACCCAAAGACAACGTTGCAGAACAACAAACCAACCCTTCCCCAATCAGGTTCTCAAGAGAAACCAACCACTGAGCATCTCATTGGTACAGACACAACTTCTAACTCTGCTGGAAGAACACATTTCCTTATCACAGTCCAGGTCCCAGACACATTTATAGTGCCAGGATGTATTGTGGAATCTCAGAAGCACAGGCAGCGGGAGCTGCTGTGGTCCCAATGGGATTGAGGTCCATTAATTAAGATCTTTCTTGCAAATGCTAGTGAACAAGGCACCTCCTCTGACCTTAAGGCTTCATTCTCCACAGAAGCCCACATCCAACTTTCCAGCCTGCACTCCTGCTAATGGCAGGCATTTGTCTCACTATGCAGAGCACTGAACAGGCTGCTCAGATGATTTTCCAAGCACCATCAGTCAGCTGGAGTTGGCAAAACCAGGTAATTCCACTTTCAGGCACAGCATTCTGGATAATGGTGGAATTGGTAATAACTAATATGGTTTTTACTTTCTGCTGCTTTTTGTGGCTTCCCTCCATCAAAAATCAGTAATAAAGCCATTCCCAACAGCTCCCCATCAGAAGGCATGTAACTATTACCTTCACCTGGAGGAAAGTTTCCAAAAGCAGGCTGGATTAGGTTTCTCTCCACCCCCCAGGAAATAGCACTGGGTGGAGAGAGGAGAGAGGGATGAAGTTTCTCAAACAGGCAACTCTTGTACACTCCTTTAAAGCAGGATCTCTAAAGCCGCCGCTGGCAGGATTCCCACCCACTTCCCCTCCTTCCCAGCAGGAGAACAGAGACCCGGCTTCATCCCATCGCCCCCCCTGCGAACACCCACCCATGGGGATGGATTTTTCCCTCCACAGAGAAGATTAAAAGTTGCTATTTGATGAGATGGTGGAGTGATCACATAACCAAACTATGTAATAAACAGGGGAAATAAGTTTATCGTGGACAAAAATCCTTGTTTTTAAAGGATCGTGCTGAAAGCAATTTCCCTTCACGTATTTTAGAGTAATTTCATCTCTAAAAGGTATTAAGACTGCTCAAACCTCCTCCGAAGAGAAGGTTTATTGGAAGTGAAAAATCTCCATGTCTATTCAAAACCAAACACAGGTGGTGTCAGTCTTTGTTTGAATTTAATTATTGGGCTAATTTGAGAATAACAAACAACTCTAAACTACAGGACAACTAATGAACACAGAGCAGTGCCAGCCCACACATGACAAATCCTCATAACAGCCTCATGAATCACTGCTGTGCTCCCTGGATCCTCGGGCACAGGGATGGGAGCTGTCATTTGCCAGGGAGTTCCGTCAGCACTTTAGAGCAGCTCCAGCTCTTTCCCCACGAGCTGTTATTGCCAGGTAACAGCTTCAGACCCAAGGCAAATGCGCAGGAGGATTTTAGAGATAGCCAATATCTCAAAGGACAACTGATAAAAGCCAGTGTCTCACATTCACCTCCCTGGCCCGCTATTCCACGTAGCCAGCGGCGAGCTCAGCAAAGGAACACAGGGATAAGCTCAGGATGGATTCCCGGGGACGCATTTACGGAATAGGCACAATTAAAGATGATTTACCGCGCGAAGCAATTTCCAAACACAGCTTTCTCCAGTTACAAAGACCTCCTCCCTCAACAAAAGTCATCTGCAGGGATGAATGAAGTAAAAAGAAAGACCAAGAAAGCCAGTTAAAGCCAGCTAAAACCAGCCTAAATTTTGGAAGCCAGACAAGAAGGCACAGACAACTGCACCATCACAAAGGTGCATTTCCAGAGGTTCTGCCTCCCCCAGCTCTGCATTCCAGACTGGATGATCAGCAATCACAGCCGCGTGGTCACCAGCCACTCTGAAAGCTTTTTGCCCACTTTCTAAGCAAATCCTCCTTCAAAAGCGCTCCGATGTAACTCCTAGCGCAGAAGCAGCTCCTGCCGATGCCCTCCACACGGACTGAGCGAGCCCCGTGGCGGCTGCCAGCCGGGGCTCCGCACCGGCTCCCAAGGCTCTTAGGGAAAAGCAGAGCGTTAGTTCGTGCTGGAGCCAGGAAGCAGCGGCGAAGGCACAGGGAACCTGTTCGGTGCTCCGGGCGCCGGTCGCGCCGGGCAGCCGGAGCGAGAGGCCAGGTGCGGCTCAGGGAACGTCCTCACCCCGCTGCTGCCCTCGCTCAGCCCCGCTCCTCCAGCCCATCCCAGCTCCCTAAACACCCTTCCCTCGGATCCCGGGGTCTCTTCCCCCCGCGTTACCGCAGCTCCCCTCGCTCTCTGCTCCCAGCGAAGTCCTCGTTTTCCGAGGAGCTGGAATTCTCCGTGCTTTGCCCCTCCAGGAGCCGGGACCCCCGGGCTCTGCGCCCCCAAGAACCGGGACCCTCCGTACTCCAGCCATCCAAACGCCGGGACCCCCGTGCTTTGTCCCTCCTGAAGCCGGGACACTCCGTGCTCTGCCCACCCACGAACCGGGACCCCCCCCGTGCTCTGACCCTCCAGGAGCCGGGACCCCCGTGCTCTGCCCCACCCCAGGAACCCCCAGCCCCGCGGGGGTCCTGCCCCGGCACCCACCGCGCTGCCCCCGATGACCGCTTCGTGCTTCTTCAGGCGGGACTTGAGGCTCTTCATGGCGCGGCCGCGGGCGGGGGGCGCGCACCGGCCCCGTCGCGCTCCCGCCGCCGCCGCCACGGCCGGGACGCGGCGGCCCCGCCCCGGCCCGCCCACCCCTCACCGCAGCCAATCGCCGCCCGCCCGCGCGGGCTCTGCGGCCAATCAGCGAGCGGGGCGGAGGGGAGGGACTTCCTCGTGTTCAAGGGGTGCTGCCCGGCGCGGAGCCGCCCGGCCGGCAGGGGGCGCGCTGCGGGCGGGGCAGGCGCGCGGCGGGCCGGGCGGCGCTCTGGCACGGGGCGGCCCCTCAGGGCATCACAGAGAGGGCGGGGCTGCGGCTTCTGAGGGACCGGGATAAGGATCGGGATAAGAACCGGGAAAAGGACTGCATCTGGTGCCGAGGAGACCCTTCCTCCGCCCCTCCAAGTACAGAGCTCCCGGTCGCTGAGAAGGAAGCTCAGAGGCCTCCCGCTCACCTGCAGCGGGCGATACAAAGCAGTGGCCGCCGTGCAAACAGCCCCTGTAATAAACACGACATTTGTGCACAAAGGAATGAAGAAGTCACACAGCAGAGGCCCCAGCTGGGCAAAGGCAGTGCTTTAAACAACACAATTAACTCTAGCCTCGGTGTGAGTACTGTCAGAGTTTGAGTTCAGTTCTGCTCATCCCAAGTCTTATTTACTGTCCCCTTCTCACTCCATTTTCCTTGCAGCCCCATCACACTGCACTGATGACAGAAGGTTTTAAAACTTATTTGAGACTTACTTAATTACAGCTCATGGATTGGGTTTAAGACCTTGCTTATTAGAGTTGGAAAGGGGCTGTTTGATCTATGGATCTCTAATACAAGCAAGGCTGGAGGTAAATGTCACTGCCTTTTAATCAATCCTGCCAAACCCTGTTCAAACACTTGGGTTACTCTATAGGTGGCCTGTTTGGAAGGAAAGAAAACGGTGCCTTTAAATATGAACTCATTTTGTGCACAGCAGGGTGGCTGGGGAGTCCAGCAAGCTCCAAAATGGAAACCTTCCCCTGGGCATTATGACCCCTCATCCAGCACGGATTAATCCCAGATTTCGGCTCTCTGGAGAACACGGTTCGTGCCCCAAATGCCGTTTAAAGTTTGTGGTGTTTTTCTCCCTAAAGAGCCATGTTTTAGGCAGTATCTCTCCTTTCATTCCCCCATAGAAGCCTCTGCGCTTCCAGGGCACCGACAGAACTCCAGCATGTCCTGGAGCAGGAGCCACAGCTCCGGACACCTCTCAGTCAGCTGGGCAGCCTCACGCCAGCTCTCCCAGGCCATCAGTCCTTTGGAACCCCTGTTCCCACCACTGTAGCCTGGCACTGCCACCCTGCCACCGCTGGCACAGGCGATCTGCCCCTGCCTGGCACAAAGCAAAGGGACAGCAGCACCTGGAAGCCGGGGAGATCAGGATTCCCTGGTTGTTTTCTACCCATGGCAACCAAGTGGTTTCCTTTGGTCTTTCCTTCCTATTTCCAATAGCTCTGAAGGGACAGGATTGGAAAAGCAAATTCCTCGAGCGCACCCAAGGTGCTGCACGTCAAAGGGGTGTTTGCCCAGGGATGTGCACAAACACGAGGCAGCAACATTCATGTCCAATCAGGAATTCAAAGAAAACGCTCAGCCCCAGCACCAGCAGAGCCCAGGGCAGATGATCTGGTTTGAGTTGCTCGGATCAGAACCATTGTCTGTCAAGTTGTCACAGTAAATAGTTGTTTCATTAAAAATAAGCTTTTATTTCCAGAAGTTTCAGCTTTACAAAAATATTGTCACATTCTCAGGACCAAGCTAACAACAGTAGCTTTTCCTTTTTCCCACCAAATCTGTGCTGTTTGAAGGAAGCTCCTTCTGAGTCATTCCAGTACGAGGGAAAGCAGAATCTTAAAAATAACTCCTTGCTCTCGAGTCAGTGCCGAGAAGCTGCACGGAGCAGTTCCAAGTGCTCGGCCAATTCCGGCACCGTTCCCTGATGATCACACACATCCAAGCGTTTGCCCCAGCCAGCAGAGCCTCTGCTGTGCTGAGGGCTCAGCAGATGCTGCACTGAGAGGATGGCATCCAGCCTTGTGATCCAGCTCTGTCCCGCTGGAGCCGATCCCGGGGGAAGCGTGTCCCAGGCACACCACAGTTCTCACTGGCCAGCTCTGTGCAGGGTAGAGCCTTCAGCCAGAGCAGCTGGAGCAGAGCCTTCCCATTTTTCCCCCGCTGTCAAAGCAGGAAGTTCCCTATCTGAACACCATCTCCCAGCCGATGTGTCAGCGCCAGAACAAGATGTTTCATGTTGAATTACTGGAGCCTGACTTGTCGGTCTGAGTGGCAGCCCCAGGAGCCCAGCTAACCAACCTCACCTCACAGTCCCCAGGCCAAGCCGGGCCATTCTGGTGCAGTCCAGGCAGATTCCATGTCTGGTCCTTCCCTGACCACACTGCCAGAACTATTCCCTCATTCTGGACACTTCTACAGGCTTTTTCTCCAGAGTTCTCACTTTGCTCTTCAAATTAAGTCAGGCTGCTGCTGTTAAGATTCTTGGCGTGTAGTTCCCACTACATCACCCCTCTGCACGTCCCATCCCCTCTTTGCCTGTGAGCTAGATGATATATCATGGAATCATAAAATCCTGGAATGCTGTGGGTTGGAAGGGACCTTAAAGCCCATCCACTTCCAGCCCCTGCCATGGGCAGAGGCACCTTCCACAGACCAGGTTGCTCCAAGCCCCATTTTTGTTCCTGGTCCCTGGTTTTGTTCCGCTCTCACCATCACTCCATTCCTGGTTCCTGGATTGTGTCCCTCATTGTCTGGCCAGACATTCTCCCAGCTCTCTTGGAAGTGAGACAAGCTGGGACAAGCCAGCCTGGTGTGGTTTGTGTTCCCAGTGCGTGGGCACCGAGAGCAGAGCACAACCTGAGGCTGGTGAGATAAGGTCACTTCATGCTTTCCAAACAGAAATCTGGAGCTCCTGCTGGAGATTTGTTCCCCGCTCTCCCCAGCTCCATGATTTCTCTGTCTGTGATTTTACCCTTCAAAGCACGGGTTTCCTTGGAGCAGTGGCTGAGACTGCACATCTCTGTGCACTGACTCAGGGCTTGGTGGATGTTGTGCCTCAGCAGTTCCGTGAGCAGTTCCGAGGGCCGCTGGGAGCCGCGGGCACGGCTGCCTGCACTGACACACACTTAGTGCCGTCCCAGTGACCGGGGCTGGCGTCTGAGCTCAGCAAGCAGCTTATGCAGCTCCCAAACCATCACCCTGTGTCTGCTCAAACGCCTCATTTTTGTGACAACCTTCGCTTACAGCAGCACAACAAAGGGGAGGTTTATCCCAACAATGTTTGCCTGATAAGTGCCGAGTTAATGGCACACGAAATGTGCTGGCTGGTCCTCTGCAGGCCTGGGATCTAATTAATCTCTGGCAAGTCCCCCTGAAATAGAAGAGTGTTGGCCTGCACATGTAGCAGTCGAGACCAACTAATTGGAGCCAAACTGTACAGTGAGGCAGGAGGAAGGAATTGCTGCAGCACGGTGGGATTTCCAGAGTTATAGTGCCAGAGCCTGTGTTTCTGCTCAATTGGAAGAGCATTTGGGCCATTCTCTTACCCCAGTCAGAGCTCAGAAACCTTTTGAATCAGTCACAAAAGCACAGAACTAGGTGGTCACACACTCCACAAAATGAGGTGGTACCGACTGTCTCAGTGGGTGAGGCCCATTTCCATAGGGATGTGACTCCAGGACCTCCACCTGCGCTCAGTGACACCTTCCTGCAGCCACACAGGAGCTGGGGACCTCCCTCTGCACAAGCCATGGCAACATCTGCCCCCAAAAAGAGGCTCAGCAAGCTCTGGTTCTCAGCAGTTTCATATGACAGAGAAGCAGATCAGTGTGGATATATTCCACTTCTCCAGGGGGTTCATTTATCAATCCATTTGTAACGGGACATAAAAATCAAACCCCAGCACGACTGAAAGGGAAACACTCTTGGCTTTCTATTTCCACCTGGGTCATTAAATTATCCAGCCACCTCCTGCATCACTTGCTGCCTTAATCATCCGGATAAATTAATCCCCATGCCAGCCACACACATGGAGGAGGATATAATTTTATCTCCCTTTGCTCTTGAGCCCAGGAAGAATCCCGGTCTCCACTGCAAGGATAGAGCTGGGCCTTGTTCCCATGGGATGTCTGACACCCTGCTGGGTGCAGTGTCCCTGACAGGACACACGTGTCTGTCCGGTGTCCCTCGGACCTGGGTCTCAGAGTCACACCAGGCACATCCTGAGAGCAGCGATGGCCACACAGGCAGGAGCACACACACAGTCACTGCCGGGCCCAGCAGCCCCTGGAGCTTGGCTGACTCCCACCTTCCCTAGGGCAGCTCCTGCCCATCCCCAGGAGCGCCAGCCAGGTGTGCACAAACCTGCACTGCTGGATGGGGAGGGGATATGGCCCCAGGGTCGTATAGGCAAGCAGAGGGAAGGTTTAACAACACACAGCTGAAGCAAACCAGTGTCCAAGCTCTATAGAATTGTGGAATTATAGGACTGTCAAGGTTGGAAAAGACCTCTAAGTTCATCAAGCCCAGCTGTCAACCCAGCAACACCACCGTGTTCAGCACTAAACCTTGTCCTTGAATGTCATATCCACATGTTTTTTTGAACACTTCCAGGGATGGTGACTCTACCACTTCCCTGGACAGCCTCTTCCGAAGCTTGATAACCCCTTAAAGTGAAGAAATTTTTCTTATTATCCAACCTAAACCTCCCCTGGCACAACTTGAGACTGTTTGCTCTTGTCCTGTGGGTTGTTCCCTGGGAGAACAGTGTGATCCCACATCACTACAACCTCCTTTCGTCTTACTCCTTTCACCCCCATCCTGTCCTGAGTTCCCAGAAAGGGAGAAGGAAGGGAACATGTTTAGACGGCAACCTGCACTCAGCAGTGTTTGCACACTGAGCTCTGAGCCTGCCTGGCCTGAGGCCGAGCTCAGGAAAAACAAAGCGTGTGCCAACCTCTCAGGAGCCGAGTGCGACGAGCGCCCGGTGCCAACTTGGCTGCTCTCCCTTGCTCCTCGCGGCTACTCCAGAGCAGTGCCCGACAGGCACAGGGAACACTCACCCTGCGCACGGAGCTGTGCCCAGACCCAGCGCCAGACCGTGCCTGGCAGGAGCTCCTGGAGAGCTGCGGTGTGCAGCCAACAGGGCAGCGTTGGGAATGGGAACAGGTGGGAAACAGCTTTCCAAAGTTGTACGTCAGGTCAGAAGTGGGTGTAGAAACCAGGGCTGCTGCCTGCTGCCAAGAGAGCCAACAGAACAGGCTGTCCTGTGGATTCATTACAGATTAAAACACACCCCAGAAGAAGAAAACACCCCAAAGGAAGGGAATCTGTTTTGGCAGCAGGAGAGGGTGAAGTTCAGGTTGTGGATGAAGACTGAAAACAGCTCCTCAGTTTTTTCCCACTCACACATGCCTGCAGGGAAGTGGTGAATTTAATTTTCTTGACTGCAGTAAAGTCTTGTTCCAGATGCCGGGAGAAAGTTTTGGAATGCCACTAGGGAAGGTGCACAGTGAAGGCATCTTTGCTTGGGGCTCCAAGCCTTGCCAAGCACCTCAGCTGCTGAGAGAAAGCAAATTCACTCTCAGAGAAGTGGAATCATTGTGCTGAGGCACTGAGAGACAGCCAAGCAAATCCGTGTTCACCATGGTCACAGCACCTGTGTGATAAATGATGTTAATTAAGCAGCACATTCCAGCAAGTGTAAGGGAGCTGAATTCCCAAGTGAACTGAAGGCAGGTGTCCCACACAGACTGAACTGTGTCACATGTGCTGTGGTCGTACCCGAGGGTGGGAAGTAGAATTAGAAACAGAAGTGGGTGCAAGGGACATACCAAAAACTTGTCACGTTCCCATCAGAACATTGTTGCCAATAGGTTCTGGTTCCCCTCACCTCAAACAGAAGTGGGGTTTGCTGCTGCCTTGGTTTATCAACAGGAGCAGGCAGGAGTTTCAATGGGATTATGCAACTCGTGGAACACAGGAGCAGAGGCAAAGGGAACCTCGGACCAGGGCTCCTGGGGCTGCACCAAGGGACAGAGCAATGGCAGGAGAAACCCTGATCTCCCCTGGACTGATTTGATCGTGGAGATAAAGCCTTACCATGACTATGGTAAATGGGAGGACAGACAAACACAAGGGATAAGGAGAAGTGATAAGGAGCCAAAGGAATGTAAAGATCAAAAGGAACTTAACCAGAGCTGAATGCCTTCCTGCACAGAGCAGTCTGGCCAGGGAGTGACCATGCTGCAGTTTAACTGTTTCATTTGCAGCAAAAGAGAGAGAAAAACAGGTCTCTGTGGCAACACAGTGTGCAAATCCATCAGAGCATTGGCAGAGCTGCAGACAGGTCTTCAGGGGACAATGCTCTATCTGTGGGGAGCCAGCCCAGCTCAGGGGAAAGCATCTCAAATAGCTGCTGTCATCAGCACATCTTCCTCCATCCTCACGGATGGGCTGGCTGGCTGCACTGGAAACCAGAGCTCCCAGGCAACCACGGCGCACTTTCCAAAGCTTTAGAGTCAGTAGCAAAGGCAAAGCTCTTCCTAAGCTTCTTATCCTTGTGTGTGTGTGATGTCTGGAGTTGGACCATCAACAGCTTCGAGTGTTTTTTGAGCTCAAATGGATCAACAGTGAAACTGGAGCCCCGTGACCTTCAGTAGCTCCTTCACCCTATGTCTCTTCTTGGGAACTCCTGTCAGCACCGGAGAGATCCTGGATTCATTTTTAGGTTGATGAGGAGCAAAGCAAGCAGGGTCCCAGGTTAGCAACCATCCAGGCATGCAGGATTTGCAGTGTAATAATAGCAACCCCAGTGTCTCCCACAGTAATCCCAACCATCACCATCTCCTGAAGCCAGAGAAACCCCACACAGCTCCCCGAGCCTTGCAAATTAGCTCCATTATCTTGGCCGTGCCTTCCCTGCTCTCCATCTGCTCTGAGCAGTGGGAAACCAGCGGGTTTTGAACTCCTGCCTGCTCTGAGGGAGCAGCTGAACCTGCAGCAGCCAAACCAGCCTGGGCTCACAGAACGGAGCTGCAGCAGAGGAGGAAGAGGAGAGGCTGGGGCATGAACACCCCCTGGGGTGGCACAGGAGAACAGGGTGACCTGAGGCTGGCACATGACTGTCACTCACACCAGTTACTGCACCCCCGGGTTCATGGTACTCCTGCAAAATAAATCCTGTGTCTGCTGTTACTGCTCTCTCTTGGATGCTGGCCGATGGCAAACGGGGTCTGAATTTCCTGTGAATGGGATTCATTCTGCAAAGGAGCTTCGGCTCCTGCTAAGCAGCAATCTGTGCATGAATCCGGGAGCTGATCTCGCTGTAGAGCAGAGGCCTCAGCCCTTGGAGCAGTCCTGGAAGAAGGGGCAGGCACACTGTGTCCTAATTCCACTGGCACCCCACAGCTTGCTGGACAAAGCCGCGAGGCTGCCCGAAATACCTGCTGGATGGGTTCGGCAGCTGGGAAACCTGAGCCGGCTCCCTGCGGATCTGTGCTGCCGGAGCTATTCAAGGATGGGTTTTCTCAAAGTCTTGTCATTTCAAGAGGGGGAAAAATACCCGTGGGCAGAGCACCCAAACAGCCTGGGAACCTCTCCGGGAGTGCTTTGCTGTGCCCTTTTGGTGTGGTGAGTGCCCGGAGCAGACACCAGACACTGTCCCGACATCAGCCCCTCCAGCGCCGCCGGGATGGCGCATGCCACAGGGCATCCCACCTGGGAATGCTTCCCTGGCTGCGTGGGCAACTCCTGCTCCTCAGTTCAGGGCTTGTTTTAGTTGGTGAGACTCCAGCCCTGCTAAACAGTGTCAGTGTCCATCGCTCTTGGATTCTGTTGTTTGAACACACCTGTCTGCTCAGTCTCTCAAGTGCAGTGAGCAATCTGCAAACTCCATGGATAAAATAACCTCTGTCCTGCTACAGGGCAGCTTCCACACTTAAATTCTGCCTCGCATCCAGCCTGGGATGCATTCCAGAGTGGTCTCTGCTGCAAGAGCCTCTCGAACACTCAGCTGTATGCAGAGATCACAGTGTGAGCGATTGCACAGCTTCGCTCCCTCTCCATCCCCTGCAGGGCCCAGCAGCCCTCCAGGAGTGTGCAAGTGGGGGAAGAGGCACAGCTAAATCCAAACCAGTTCCAGTTCTGCTGGACTGGGGTGAACTCTGCCTTAGGGGTTTCCCCTGTGTCAGGCACCACAGCTCTGCATCCTCCTGCATTTCCAGTTTGAATGAGAACACAGGATCACAGAATCCCAGACTGGTTTGGGTTGGAAGGGACCTCAAAGCTGTGGGAAGTCATTCCCCCTTGCCCTGTCCCTCCAGGGCCTTGTTCAAAGTCCCTCTCCAGGTCTCTTGGAGCCCCTTTAGGCACTGGAAGAGGCTCTAAGATCTTCCTAGAGCCTTCTCTTCTCCAGGCTGAACACCCCCAGCTCTCCCAGCCTGGCTCCTTAGGGGAAGAACAGGAGGAGCCTGAGTTACTTCAGAAATATTAATTCTGAAAACATGGTAAACAAGGGCCAGGACAAAACATGCAGGGAAAAGTACTGAAACCAGGAAGTGAACAGTCAAACACAAGGTAACATTAAGTCTTAAAAACCCAAAAGCTCAGGAGATCATGTTCAGGCATGAAAAACCAAAACCCCAATAAATGTCCTTTCAGAGTCCCCTCAGCTGCCCAGCCTGGCCATGTCCCCTACAGCCCCACTCGGTCGCCACCTCTCCATGACACCGGTCCCTGGCAGCGCAGTGCCAGGAGCAGCCGTGGGCAGGGATGTTTGTGCTCACACTAATGAGCTGCTGCTTTGCTGTGTCCTCAGCGGAGCGTTCCAGGCTGCTGCACATTCCATGTGCCGGTTACAGCTGCTCTGCACTTGGACTTTCTGGTGTTCACACCGAGGAGGAAAAGAAAATGACTTGTATTTTAAATAACAGCTTCAGTCCTGGAGCACGAGACCCAAACACTGGGGAGGAGAGCCTGTTGCCAAGCCACCCTAATCCCAGCCTTTTCCTTCTCTGTGTTTAGCATTCCTGCTAATGGAATTTGGACTACAGCTAATGCTGATTAACATTTCCATGTTAGTTATTTCACATAATCTCTTCTCCAGCTGTGGCAGAGCCTAGAAATGCACCATTTATCCTTGTTCAGTCTCTGCTTCCCAAGCTCTTCCCAGCCAAACCACTGGGAATGAAAGGCTTCTGTGTTTAGCTGCCCCTAATAGGGATCAATTCCTAAATGCAGGAATGGTGTCCCTCCCCTCTAAACCTCCACCTGGATACCAAGATTGTGATTGCAGGCCAATCCTGGGGCAGGAACAGGGCTGACTGGGAGGCAGCAGCACGGACACGACTGAGCCGGACGTTTCCGTGATGGAGCACTGGTAACCACCAGCCCAGAAATAATCAGGCTAATTTTACACCTGCACTCATTCTTCCCTGCAGGAATTCAGCACCAGAGACCAATGCCTAAAATTAGGGCAGGTTACAGACATGATCCTTAACATGTTAAAAGTAGAAACATGCCAATGGATGCAGTGCTCTCATCCCACTGCTCCAGCCACTTCCCACTCGGGTCACAGGAACATTCCAGACACCACTTGGGGCACCTCCCGGCTTTGGTTACAGGGCTCTGGTCGGGACAGCCCCTGGCTGCCACACACGAGGGCAGGAGGTGCTGCGGTGGCACAGGAAGGTGCCCAGACTCTGCAGGTCAACCACCGAAACTTCAGTCACCTGTGTCACCGCCGGCTGTGTCGGGCAGACCTGCCGTGCTCCCGCCCCAGCTCCAGCCAGCCCGGCACGCCCGCAGCCTCCGGCACTGCCCCGGGCTCAGGGATGCAGGAGCTGAGAGTGGTCGAGCAGAGGTGACAGGGTCCCCAAGCCAACCACTGACAGCTCTCTGCGACATGAGCTCCCCATCCTACTGCACCTTCTCCTTCCAGCACCAGCCTGCTCCACCAACCCTCACCTCTGTCTGCCTCGGTTTTCCCAGCTCCTGGAGTACTGATCCCATCTCCTCAGAGGACTGGCTCAGGCACCAGTTCGGGATTATTCTGGCATAACTGTTTTTTCCCTCATTTGAAAAAAAACCAACCATTTTGTGACACAGCAGTTGTTAATCAAAATTAATTTTTCTCTATCATTAATTCTCCAAAGGTGAAAAAAAATACCACAGACATGTGCGACTGCATCTGTTTGCAATATATAATCAGAGCCCACTGTGATGTTGACTTTATGGAGGGATCAGCGTTTTCTTCACCCGGACCTGCGGGCAGGTGAGGCAGCAGCTGCCGCACAGGTTCAGGTGGGGCAGAGACACTTCAGAGCAAATCACGGGGAACAGCTTCTGCTGGGAAGCTCCGAGAGACAAAGGATCACAAGGAGCTCCTCCCCGGCCGCTCCCAAGCGCTAATTGCTGAGCCGCTGGACCAAGAAGCACGCAAGGTTGGCCCGGGCCAGTAATTATCCCTCCTCCTCCTCGGAGCATCACCTCCACCTGCGGCCGGGTTCAAGCGCAGGCTTAGAGGTGTCGGGGTCAGGGCTCCCCGCGCAGGTTTGGGTGTGGTGGCGATACCTGCCCTGGGCTGGGCTGGCAGCAGGACCGGGGTGTCGGGGCTGCCAGCGGCAGGAGGAGCTCGGCCAGCCCTGCATTCCTCGCTCCCGGCATCACTCATGTACTGAGCAACCCAGGGAGGGAACAGGGAAAATCAACACAGCCCAGTCCCTGCCGTGCAGCTCTCCTGATCTGTCCCGCTGCCACCTCGGATGTCAGCGGGCACTGGAGCAGCAGTGCTGAGCAGCGAGAGCGCCAGGAACCTGCCCTGCTGCTGTACAGGAGCCACAGGTCCTGGGAAGGGAAGGGCCAACCCGTCCCTTGAGCATGGAGCATCCTCTCGGTCCGGGGAGGGCACAGGGATCGGGGCATCCTCTCTGTCCGGGGAGGGCACAGCTGTTTTGGTGCCAGCTCGGAGCTCCGGCATCCATCTCCCCCAGCCCTGCTAACGCCAGCATGGCTGTGGGACGCCCGGGGATGAAGCTGGTCCCGTTTCCATGGAGAGCTCGACAGAGATCAGAAGAGATGGAGAGGGGTGGGAGCTCCATGAGTGCGATTCCTAGCACTGGGGCCTGGATAACAAATCTCTCTTGTTTATCTGGGAAGGGGATGCCGGGTTTCCATTCCCCACCCAATTCAGAAACAAAAGCAGCGATTGTGGCAGCGGGAGCGTCCGGCTGATAGCGTGCCCGCAGCTCCGCAGGGAGGTTCTCCCGAGCCAGCACACACCCGGATGGCCTCTAGAAAAGCGACTTCCCTCTTTCCTCGGGATGTGCCCGCGGGCTGTCGCAGGGCCGGGAGCCAGGGCAGGTGCTCGGCCCTGTCTCCCGGCAAGGTTTCCCAGGTTCAGGTGTGCCCGTACCACACCAGAGACCCACAGACGCACATCTGCTGTGCCACAGTGGGGTCAACACCCCAGGGAAACAGCCAGGGACGAGCAAGTGGGAACAGGGACACGTTTCATCCCATCTTGGTGCTCCCGAGGAGCAGGAGTCTGGTCATGCTGTAGCCTGAGAGCCGTGAGCTCGACAGTGACAGTGACAACGGCCAGCAGTAACAAATGCAACAACATGCCATGTTTGGAGAAGGAAGAATTTTGGGGTAGAACATTCTTTTGTCACACATCGTTCTCCAAATTTAAAAAGCAAAGCCAAAACATCCCAAAACTTTCTAAAATGTTGGTGCCTCCTGCTCCCTGAGGCAACGCTTCATTGCAGCCCCTGGGGCCATGAGGGAGGGAAGGAGTGGGGCAGAGAAAAGAGACAAAGTGAGACGAAAACCAACAAAGAACTAAAAATAGTGTGGCACCGAATTGTTCAAGTGCACCACAGTCTCTCACAATGTCTCTCCCACTTCACTGAATCCCAAAGAGCCCTGAGAATTCACGGGATTGCTCACAAGGCTGCTCCTAAAGCGCTGGCAGCAGGAACGCTGCGGTGTAGGGGGAAGCAGGGCCTCAGCATGGGCACCTGAGGAACCTCTGCTGCCCAGGACATCAGTGGGGGAAGGAGGGCTGGCCTGGCCACCACGTCCCTGCCTGTGCCACCGTGCTGTCACCCAGCTTTGATCTCCAGGAGATGGGAAGGAGGGAGCGTGCACAGGTTTGTGTTTGCCAGCTCCATTAGCTGGCCTAACGAGGTAATGACACCCCTGTCCAGCCCTGGCCTTTCCCAGATCACCAAGTTGCTCCTGAAAGGCTGCTTTAGAGAATAAACTAATTAGCCAGCAGCCTTCACTGCTGCATTGAGCAACCCCTCAGTGCCAATTACAGGTGACAGCAGCAGCTGAGCCAGAGCTGCTCCCTGGCCCTGCTGCCCTGGCTGCTCCCCCTGCTCTTGCCAAGGACAGGGACTGGATCCCATGGGACTCCCACCCTCCACCCACTCATGTTGCCAGTGGGTGCTGCCTGGCCAAGGCCTTCCAGACCCTCCAGCAGCTGGTGGGTGATGTGAAGCCATGGGAATACCCTGGGAATGGAAACCTAACGGTGCCACCCAGCAGCAACAGCAGGGTCCTTGAGGGGACACACAGCTCCTGGCAGCCCCTGGCACCCCCTGCTCATGGCCCAGGGCAGCTGCAGAAAGCTGCTTTACTCGCAGAGAAGCCGATTACAGCTCCCTGACACCCAGGAAGGCCACACAGGCAGCAGAACCCACGGTGGGCCTGGATTCTTTGGTGTTACCTTTCCTCTGGAGGCACCAGTAGGTCCTTGGGGTGATGGGCCAGGGGAGCATCCTCTGCGGTGCCCCCTGCATCTCTCCACCTTTCATCTCATTAATTCCAGTTAACAATTGACAGGAGTGAGTAGGGCAAGGCCTTGGCATAATCCCAGTGTGGCATTAGAGCGCCTGGAAAGCCCGGTGTGCACGTGCCTGTCGCAGGTAACAGGGAGCCCCATGGAGCCTTAATGGGCTTTGGGACCCGTTAGCTCCTTATCCCCTGGAATAAGCTCCTTATCTCTTGCAGGGAGCTCCAGAACCCCCAGCATCTCCGACAGCCCCGGCTCCTTCCCTCAGCTGTGTCAGGGCTGAGCCCCCTCACTCTGACCCAGCCCACGGTCACACACAGTGCCCCCATGTGATGTGTGCACCCCCAGCACAGACCCCCGGCAGGGCACAGCGCCCGGCACATCCCGAAGCACACGGACACGGCACATGCAGGACACAGCTGGGAGGGTGCCAGGGACGTGGCTACGGGGAGCACTCACCTGTGCAGATGCCATGGCTGAGCTCGGGCAGTGCCACAGGGATCGTTCTGCTCCCTCCTCTCCCGGCCGTCCCGCGGAGCCGGAGCCGGGGCCGAGGCAGCCGAGCTCAGGGCAGGGACCGGCCCTGGGGATGGAGCAACATTGGGATCACATCTGGCACAGGCGCTGCTGCGCCGGCAGGCTCGAAAGGGCAGCAGGAAAACAGGGCGAGGATGGACCCAGCCCTCCGCACCCCGTGGCACAGGAAACCACCCTCACAGTGGAGCGAAGGAAGGAAGAAGGCGACACAGGGGGCACGGCCAAAACACCAGGAACAGCACAGCCGAACACCGGGAACGGCACGGCCAAAACATCGGGAATGGCACAGCTGGAACACTGAGAATGGCACAGCCTCGCCCTCCCACCGGGCTCACCCCGACAGGGACAGTTAATCATCGCTGCTCCCCACGACCTCCTCATACAGTCATTTTCCATGTGTAAAAGCACCTTTTTCAGGAGGGAACTCAGCCTGCTGAGCTCCCCCAGGCTCCGTCACACCATGCTGTGCCAGGGACTCCACTTCCAAGAGCCTCCCTTCCTGGGCACTGGGCTTGGGCCCCAGCAGTCCATCCTTGCAAGGATTTAATTTTCTGCTCTACAAACTCCTCAGCTTTCCAGGGGGTACAGCCCTGTCCAACGAACCACAATCATGAGCACACCCAGCCTCCGTGTGTGGGTCCGAGGGTACCCACAGGCTCTGAGCTCATCTTCCAGCTCTCCAGGGCTAAACACAGGGATGCTGGCACAGCTCCCATCCCTCTATCCCAGATCTAGCTCAAAAAACTGGGCTAAAGATGAGTCCCTACCAGTGATCCAACCTCAGAGCTGTGGTTGAGGCTGCTGTGCCTTGGAAAAGAACGTGCACATCCCACAGCACTGGGAGCAGGAGCTTTTATTTGTGTGGGTACAAGGTACATGTTATAACCCTTCACCTTGTGAGACCCAGCCTGAACTCCAGCAGGGCACTTACTCCGGGCTTGGCATGGAATCCATGATCTGAGAGATCTTTTCCAACTTAAACAGTTCTGTGAAATCGCTGCCTGGAAGCCGATGATTCCTCAGGCCAGCCCGGAAGAGTTCACCCTTCCCAGGAGGAGCTGGAAGGAGCAGAGGCTCCCAGCTCAGAGGGGGAACATGCCACCAGGTGTCCTCTCCCTGGGAACCTTGGTTTTTCAGCAGGACCCCAGGGACCTTCCCACATAAAACAGAATCACCAGAAAATGGGAACGGGCCTTGGTACAAACACTGTTCTGTGAACACGAGCACTGACAGCAAAAGGCCATTTTCACTCTTGGGGCAGTTGGCAAAGGATAAATCCATTGTTCAGATTGGAACATGATCCTGGCTCCGGGTAATGGCCAGGATAAATAATGAGCAGTAGCTAATTAACAACACTGAGGCGAGCAGACAGTGATTGGAACAGCACCAGGAGCCAGAGGAGCACCCACCTTCCCACATGGCTCCAGCCCAGCCCGGAGCTGGGCAGGGAACCCACAGTGCCCCTTCCCTACTCCCTGCCTGCCCTGAACAGAATTCCAAGTAGGAACCTGTCTTGGAAGTGCCACAGCTGCTCCTTGCCCTGCCTCGGTTTCCATGGCAACTTCCCCTTACCCCATTGCTCAATATTGTTCTTTTTCCATGTAACAGCAGATCCTGCTGCTCTTTCAAACACCTCCTTACCCAACCGGACCATCCCAGCCCCAGCACCACTAGGGGTTGTGCTCAGGATAGGAGGGCACCAGGGCAGGGTGGGACACGACCCTGCTGGATTCCTGTCCATGGAATGTGCTCACACCTTCCCTCAGCCCCGAGCAGGCCCCAGCCCATCCTCACCCCCAGCAGGTGCTGGGAGGGCACAGCCCATGCTGGGGACATGTGTGGGACCCTCCTGCCCCTCAGCCCCCGCAGGAAAGGCTCAGTCCCACCCCAGCTGCACCAGACCAGCCCTGGGGCAGGATGGGTCCCAGATCCCTGGACACTGTGGCTTCCTGCAGTAACATCTGTGATTAAAACCTGGTACTTTGCCTGGAAAGAGCAGCTACTCAGAGGCCCAGCCAAGTCCTGCAATGCCTTTAAGAGATCCAAACCTCTCATTCCCTTGGATCAGCCTGGCCAGGACACTCACACGGCAGTGACTGATGCAAACACAAACATCAGAAACCACATTTGAAATTAAAAAAGTTTATTTGCAGATCTGTAAAACAGCTCTGCGAAAGACCAACATTTCCAAACACTACGAGATGAGAATGCATTTTCCTATTGTTAGAATATAAAAAAAGTCACAGTCCTTCAACTACCCCAAAGAAAAGCAGACATTTATGAACCAAACATTGAACTTCCAACACCGAAAAGTCACTGGGGTGAGTGAGACAGTCAATAGCACCAACACAGGTGACACAGCCCTCGTGGGTCTGTCATTACTATGGAATAAAGCGGGTTAGTGAGGCCAAGCCTCTGGGGAGAGCAGCCCTACGAGCACTGAGTTCAGACAATGACACACCAGAACACATTCCTCTACATCCCAGCGATGCAAACATCAAGCCAGAAACACCACAGAGCTCCCGGGAGCTCTGAGCTTCCACTTCGGGACAAGAAATTCCATTGGAGAACAAGAAATCTTCTGAACTTACGTGGCAGTTCCATTTCACACACACAACTTTATTCACTTTAAGTTTACAGGAGCTGTGTGATGGGGAGGTGAAGGACAGGATGCAGAAGTGGATAGTGGTGCAGGATCCAACCCTTGCTCCATGGAAAATTGGGATTACACCGCTTTCCGGTGGTACTCTGGAGGGGCCACCTCATAGTCACTGGCGCTGAACAACGCAGAGGAATTCTTTGCTAAATACCTACAAAAATAACAAAAATGTTACATTACTTCTTGCCCAAATTCTCTGTTGTTCAGTGGATTTGTGAATCAGGAGGTGTTTGCCCAGACACACAACAGGGTTTGAGAAGCACCAATCCCCACACGTAGCTGCTCACGTCAGCTCTGCCAAGCACTTACAGATCTGACAGCTCAGCCAAAAAAATCCATTCCAAACAAGCTGCCAAGCACCTCTGGCTCCAGGTGAGCTCAGGCAGCTCGGGATTAACAGGATGAAGCCGTTGATATATGAGGTTCAGGCAGCTGCTGTACCAAGAATCAATTTGCTACTGCTCTACTCAAAGGAGCAGGGACAGGGAACAGGACACCAGGAAGCTCTGTCTGCACAAAGGTAAGGGTTATGTGCCATTAATTCTCATGGAATGGGTTCAGGATTTCTGGTCACTGGGTTCACATTTCTACCTGACAGCCACAGCTCTTCCAGCACCTGCATTTACCTCAGACTGCCCCAAAAGACCAGGGCTATCCCAGGGCAGGTTTTCCCTGGCGACCAGGCTGATTCCTGTCAAGCTCTGCTGCAAAGACATCCTCAATTTAGTGAGGGTTTTCTTCCAGCTTCCAATAGCTCCTTGTCATAGAATCATGGAATGGTTTGGGTTGGAAGGGCCCTTAAAGCTCACCTCATTTCACATTGAAGTGTTTTATTATTATCAGGATGTTTTCCTCCTAAACATCCCACGGCTACAGGGTACCATAGCACACTAAAGCCCCAGTGAGAGTCTGTCCCAGAAATAACATTCCTAAAGTTCATAAGTTTTTAAACATTTGCTCAATTGTTGTTGAGTAACTATTGTGTAATTTAATAGCTTGCTGGAATTATCATCTGCTTTTTTTAGCAGCTATAAATAAATGTTGAAGCATTTATTTTGCAACAAGGAGCAGATGGGACAGGGTTGAAGTGCAGATTAACAGAACCAGAGAAGTGGAGTCTGAGAGGCTTCATGGCAGCCGTGGGGAAGATCCCACACACAGGCCCCAGTTCTACAACAATTCACTGAAAAGGAGCAGCCTCACAGCAGCCTGAGCTCCCTGACCTTTCTATTTCTTGCTGGAAGACCTCCCAAGTACTCACTTTAAGAAGTCATGCAAGTAGTTTAAGAGCAAAGCCAGACTCTTCTCATCCAGGGGTGTGTAGGCCAGCATGGCTCCGATCCGCACTGCTCCAAAGGAAGGACACTTGTCACAAACACTGCTTCAAGTTGTTGTTGAAGTCCACAACTTTACAGTAGCACAGAAGAGCAGCCCAGGAATCTATTCCAATATACACAAGCTCACCTAAACCAACCAGACTTAAAAATCCATTTCCATCCCAACTCCCCCAATGGCTCTGAGCCTTTTGGATACATGGACAAGGAGAGAATGAACCCACACTTCAGAGCTGCCAGCCACAGACCTGAGAGAGGGAAACAAGCACTTGAACACTTCCCACTGCTCTTCCTCACGCCCCCAGCTGGCACTCACCAAAGAGCCTCAGGAGGTGTGGGGCACCATAGACCTGGGACATCGGAGCATCCGGGTGATCCGCCAGGATCTCGGCGTACTGGGGCCTCTCGAACTTGTACAGCAGCTGAGTGCCCAGCATGACATTGAAATACTCCTTAATGCCAGCCACCACCTCGTTGACAGCGTATTCCCTGGGGACAAAGAGCTCTGCAAGGCCTGCTCCAAGGACCAAACCAAGGACTGCTCCAGGCTTGGCTTGGGGAGACCGCCAAAATCAGGAGGGTCTTTCACAGGCATTCAGATCTTGCAAGGAAATTTGTCTGGAGACCTTAAAATCTACAGCCAGAGGGAGGGGTGCAATTCCAGACCTCCCTGGAAAATGGGCGGTTCTGAATTGCGCCGGGATCTGGGCAAACCAAGAGCAGCAGTTTTCAGTCATCCTCTCCAAGAGATGCACTCTGGGAGCAGCCCTTCTGAAGCCACAGGCAGCACTGGGGACATTCAGCAGCTTTTCTCTTGTCACCCAAAGCTCATCCCAGCTCACACCAGGTTCAAAGGACAATACTGAATTAATTGCACTGAACAGAGGGACAGCCCCCCCAATATTTCAGGCACCTGCTCCCTTCCTCCCAGGCCTCTCCTGCCAGATTCCTGCAGGCCTCCAACCTCACCCTGCCTGTACAGGAACTGGCAGTGACACTGAGGAGCACAACCCTCACCCCACCCTGCCAACAAATTTAGAACAGGCATCAGGACAATTACATCAGAGGAGGTTAAAACACCCTGACAAGTCAATAATCTGCTTCCTCTTGAATGGAAGAAAATTACTTCCCCTTTCTGTTCTCCCTTTCAAACAGGAAAGTTTCCTGCAGAGTAAACACACCTTGTTTTGCTCAGGGCTGATTGCTGGGGTAATTACAAACAATCATTAGCTTTGCCCATCTGAGTGTTTAGTGCACCTCCCTGGCCCCCAGCCCTGGGCTTGTGAGGGAGCCCAGGGGCACTGAGCTCTCCCCACACAGCTTTTCTGCAAAGTTTCTATCACCTTCCTTCAGGAAAAGGCTTAGGGCAAGTGGGGAAGCACAAATCATATCCAGAAAGCAGAACTGCAGTCTGGAATTACTCCCTCAGGATTTCTGAACACCTCCGTCACCTTGGGCTTGGAACAGGGCACTGGACATGGGGCTGGGCTGGGTTTCACAACCTTATTCCATTTTCCATGGAATCCAAGTCCAACAACAACAGCCAAGGAAGTGTTTAAGGCTGGCAGTGACCACTACTCACTTGTTATCGGTATTTCCTCGGGATTTTTTGTAGTTTGCATAATCCTCTAAAATGGAGTCCACATTCTTCTTGGCAGGGAGGTAGAAGAGCTAAAAAGCAAAACAGAAAAAAAATACAAGTTTGTCTCATTTTTGCAGACATTTATCCCTGGAAGCTGAACTGAAACCCTTTCTCACCAGGACACTTCTAGGATGAAATCAGCAGGTTAAGCTGGTACAGGTTATGAAAGGAACTCCACCAACAGTTTTAATTGGGCATTAAAATCCCCAACCAAGCTGGGCAACATGGGATAGTGGAAGGGGTCTCTGCCCATGGCAGGGCCTGGAACTGGATGAGATTTAAGGTCCCTTCTCACCCAAACCATTCCAGGATTCTCTGACTATATCCATGTGTCCTCTTAACACTTGTGCTGCTCAACAGCAACCTGCTGATGAACTGGTACATGAGATGGTGCCAGTAAAGCCAGGCCCGGAGTGACAGCTCCACAGCAACACACGCAGGGGTCCCCCAGAGCTGGGCAGCATTTTCACAGGTACCTGTTTCTGCCTGGTGATCAAGTCCCAGTCATCCACCAGCCATGGCTTCAGCTCTTCGGGGATCTTCACCTTCACTTCAACTCTGTTCATAAACGTTTCTTCCTGAGAAAAGCCAAGCCAGACTAATTACGCTCAGGTACTAACTGAGAGCACAGCATCCTTCTGCTTTGCACCCAAAATCCCTGGGAGAGAATGGAAAATACTCACACTTTCAACTGTTGGATCCACCCGAGCCCTCTTCTTCCTGGGAGGCTGGGGAGTCTCACTGGTGCTGCTCCCCTCTCCAATGCCTGGAGCTGTGCACAGCACAGACAGCAGCAGGAAAAAACAGCAGGGAAGATTTAGGAGAAGAATTTCAGAGTAAGGCTCAGATTTTTCTCAGATCACCTTTGCACCTGTTGGATTTTTTGTTGTTTCAAATATTACTCGTGTTCTGGGAGTCCCCCATTTGTGCCAGTTTAAATTGCTGCACTGACACTTAATCTGAGGGAGGTTTCTGCACTAGAACCAAACCAGTCTGTCCTATTTTGGGGGGAGAATTTTTGGACCCAGCAGCTCAGCTTTGCAGCTGTGTCACAACTCTATATCAGTAAGAAAACCTAAGTTTGACTTAGGAAATTATTTCAGCAGATCAACTTTGGTTTTTCAATTGCAAGAGCTCAAAATCCTGACAGACTGAAACAAGTAGACTTTTGTACCAACAACAAAAGTGTGACCCTTCCCCCTCCTGAGCAGAGAGCCCCAGGAGTCCAGGACGGACAGCACAAGGTGGCAGTGAATTATTGGGGCAGACTGAATTTTTTCAGTCTTATTTCAGCTACAAATCCTTCACTAGAGAGACCCACTCAGATGCAAAATAAGACACACTTACTTTTCTGCTTGTTCTTTTTTGTTTTCCTGCAAGAAGAACACAAATTATTGCACATATCAAGAGAGTGGCACTTAAGGAAGCCACAGCAGAAAGCCAGAAAATGTTTCAAACATTCAGCACAGCGAGCAGATCCTCAGGGGCCTGGGCAGTGTTTAGCTAAGGACACACAAAAGAAATACAAGCTATGACTTGGCTTCAGAGCTGTGGTACCACAAGATTCTTCATGGAACAGGTTAGAATTCACCATTTTTGGGATGTTTTGTCCTTCCCAAGTGCTCTTGGAGACCTGCATGAGATTTGTAGCTGTTTTATCTCAGACAGAATATGGCACAAGGAAACAGAAGTGCTGGGAATTCCCAGAAAAATCTCACTCAACTGAATTAACTTCCAGTAAAAGATTGAAAAAAATCCTCCAGTCTTCCCTCTGCTGATGCTGCAGTGGTAAGATTCAGGAGCACTTTGTCTATTTACTACCCATTTTCAGGAAGTTTTACCTGGAGTACCACTACTCATTCTCAGTTTGCTCCCCGCCAACAGCAGCCTGCACCAACTGCTCAAAAACCAGGCACTGGGTGGATAAAACTCTACCAATCCAACACTGATTCCTCAGAAATTCAGCACTCTCTCAAGTGACTCATTTTCAGGCTGTGAATTGGAATTATCAGGGCCAGGAAATAGGCAGAGTTCTGAGGAAGGGCTGGAGATAGGAAGAGTAAAGGGTTTGTTTAAAGTCAGAGAAGCTGAAATGAGGCTGAACTGTGGGCAGGATAAAGTTCATCCCTCAGAGGGAGTAATTCCCAAGTTAAGTCACTAATAGTGGACTGGCGCATTGAAGAGAAAGGCTTTTCTTCCAAACCCAAAGTCATCAGGGAGGAAGAGGAAGTCCTTCCCAGGATTAATTCACAAGATAAAAATAATGTTAACAATTAGAACAGAATCAGAGTTTTAAAAAAACAGCATTAAGATAATTAAAAACCAGATGTTATTCCCTAATTAGCTATTCAGTGCCATATCTTCCCTCCAAAACACTTAGTTACCCCTTCTATTTTTCCAGCACCCATTAACTCTGACTGTTTCCTGATTTTTAGGCCCATGAAATGTAGAATAAACTCATGGAAGTTGGAATTCAGCAGAGCTACATTTAACAGAGTCAGAAGGTGTTGCATAGGCAGCCATAAAACCTGCTTTAACTACACATTTTTTCTGTTACAGCTTCCAGTTATCAGAAGATGAGTAATTATTTTAAACCCAAACCTGCATTTCATGCATATTTCTATTTGATCACAGATTGCTTCAAAGCTTTTGGAGCCAGCTGCTGCAGTTTGCAGAACAGTTGCTCTGAACAGACTCAAATTAAAATACAATACAAGGAGCACGTTCCGAGCTCTCCCTTCCAACACCAGCATTGCTCCCAAGGCTCCAGAAAACTCTTTGTTACTGGTTTCCACGAACTCCAGGCTGCAGGAAGCAGGCAAACCCCTGGAACCTTCTAGAAGGATCCAGTGCCAAAAGCCTGGAGTCATTTGGACACAGGGAGTGTCCTCCCACTGTACCCAGCCCAACCAAAAAGGTGCAGGGCAGAGGAACTGGGAAGGGGCTTTAAAAAACCCCAAACAAGGCCCTGCTGCCCAACTGCCCCGGGACCACCGAGGGTCTGTCCAGAAACCAGGGATGAGGGAGGATGGGATGCCGGGGTGGCAGCCCTGGTGTGCCAGCCCATCCCTCACTCACCGTGTGGAGATGGCCGGGGTCTCCAGGCAGCAAACGGTGTGGGCTCCATCCCGCCGGAAAAACCTGGGGACAGCAGGGCAGGTCGGAGACAGGGTCAGAGCTCCTGGGCAGCCTTCACAGGAGCCCAGGAGCCAAACATTTGCATTTCTGGCAGCATATCACTACTGAACATTCCTGGAGGATAAGCTGTGCTCACATTAGCACCATTATTGCTTGGTTATCTGAATAATAAATTTTAGAATATAAATTACCTTTCCCTCAGATCCTCCAGGAGTGCTACAAAAGGTAAATTCTGAGGCCCACAGAGGTTGACAGTGTTACCCTTTTAGAACAGTTGTGTGAACAGTTTCTCCCCCTCCCCACCACCAGTACTTTATTTATCTGCAATGAGCTCAAATGTACAAGGGAACAATCCAGAAATTTGATTTTGGAAGTGTATTTTGGGATTTTCCAGAAACCCTCTCGCATTTAGCTGTGAGCAGATACAAGAGGAGCACAACCCAGGGTAAGTCAGAGCATTTCCTCTCCCTCAGCCTCCAAGAAGGGAAGAAACTGTTGGAAACAGCCCAGGTGTAGTTCAGAGGGATGTGCTGGATGTGGCACTCCCAGAGATGAGGAGCAAGATCAGTGCAAGAAGCACATGGGACCTGCTCTAACTCACGTCCCCCAAGCCAGGCTGCTGCTTTCCCTCTTCCTTTTCCCAACTCAAGGCATCAGTTTTTCCAATAACATGAAACAGAAGTTTCACAGAATTACCTTACACCTGCCCTGCTGGAGACACCATAAAAGCTCAGGACAGTGATGGCAGCAGAAAGCCAAGGCCCTCCTGCCCCAAAACTGGCTTCAGCCAGGAGTGAGGTCAGGCCTGGTAAGGTGGTTTAAGTTTACCCTCACACAGGGGCTCAAACCAGAAGCATCTTTGCCATTGGGCCTCCCTTGGACACAGCCCTGGGCAGGGTGAGAGGATGAAGCCAGCTCTGCCTTTAGGCCCAGGTGACCACTCAGAGCTCACCCAGGCACAGGGGAACCCCCTGCTCTCATCCCTGGTGACTCAGAGTGGCAGCAGTGGCACCTCCCCTGCAGTCCCTCCTGCCCTGCTCTCTGCAGTGCAAACCACACACATTCACAGCTGAGTCAATCCCACACCCACAATCAGCTCCCCTCCCACCACTCACACAGGAGACTCAGGCACAACAGCCCCTTAAGCAGCCAGATTAGTAATGGTCATCATTTAGACCTGTTTTAATTAGATTTTAATGACACTCATTATCAGCTGCCTACATGGGTTTGGGCTGGGTTTTGTCTGGTCCCACAAGAGGACAGGCAATGACTGGTCCCTGTGGGAGGCTGGTCCTGGGCTGGCAGAACTCACCTGACCTGGAGCACCTGAGCACAGGGGAGCATCCAGCCAGCACCAGGGTCCAGCAGAGCCACTGGGATCCAGCAGAGCCACTGGGATCCCCTTTCCCCAGACCAGGAGCCAGCTACAGCCTTGGCCAGGCTTTGGCTAATCCCAAAGTGAAGCTGCTCCAGGATCTAGAGCAAAACCCAGTTCCCTGTCCCCACTTGAGCTGCACTCCTGAAAGCAATGATTCACATTTCATGACAAACCTGCCCCTGAATGAGACATGAAACCAGAGGCTGCTGCCAAATCCACTTCTGAAGAACGGACGGCATTTCAGCAGCTTCCTTGTGAGGGCCAGAATCACAAATGAAGTTAGGAATTCAAAACATCCCATTAGTAAGGGCCATGTTCATCATTAAGTGAAACCCTGCCCAAACAGAAGATGATAAATGAGCAGAGCTGGACTGACTGTCTGAAAATCTACCATAAAATCTGCCATCTGCCCTGCAACACCAAAAGGAGAGAGTGAAGGAAATCTGACAGTCACAGCTCAAATCAAGTTTTTCTAGTAGATGCCTGAGCTTGCTTCTGGCCTCCTAGGATGCAAACTCATTTTTAATGGTGTATTTATTGGTTTAGTTTCATCAAAACCAGCCAAAGAAAGACTCTTTAAATGCAGTTTTGACATCTGTATCATGAGAAGGCAAGGCATTGTAAGGCTTTTATTCCAAAGGGCTTGGAAGAACTGGGAAATTCTATAGAGAAACTGATTTTACTGAGATATACAAGAATAATAAGGAATCACCACTTTTTGAGTGTCAAGTCACCAACTTAAATGGAATAAAGTGAGAAAAATGCAGAGGGTGTCTACTCAGCACCTCAATTCAACATTAACTCTGTACCATCTAAAAGGCATTTTAAATAAAATACTTTTTACAAAGGACTTTTTGATACCATTAAACAGCTTTTTCACAGGCTGTGCCACTAGAAATGGAGTTGACCTGCAGAGCCATTAATAGTAAAACTGATAAGCAAAGGTTTGGGAGGTATTTTGGGCAGGGTTTGGGGGTGACTTGTCTTGTTTGAGTCTTTTATTTTTAAATAAAAAGAATCTTACACTTCAACATTCTTTTGCTGCAGACCAGAAGTCTTCTTGCCCGGAGCAGCTCCTCTCATCTTCCCCTCTGCATATTGTTCCCTTTAAACAGAGCATATTCAGAAAAAAGATTTTGGTGGAAAAAGAAGCCTCTTTGATTTTGGTTTGAAACTCATTGATTTCCCCTGATAACTAGATAACCCGATTGAAGCTCTGTTGAACAAATATTCCCTGACAAGCACTTCTTCCACACTACTCACTGGTTGGCCTTCTGGAGTTCTTTTTGTTTCTGCAGGTTGGTGTCCACGTATTTGAGCACTCTGCTTTCTGGAACCCATTCATCCCAGCTGGAAAAAACCCAGAGATAAATCATCACTCAAAACCATCCCATGATTGTCTTCTACACACAACAGTCAATTAAAAGCTTCACAGAATTCAGGACTAAACTCTGCTTTGTGTCAAATCATGGACTGGCACAAGTCAAGGTCAAAGTTACCAAACATTCCCCACTGACTGGAGCTGGAATGATTTCTCTAGGGAAATGTAACCCTCTGACATTTCCAGTTTCCCAAACCTGAAGGATGGGCAACTTAGGAGGGAGAGCACAGTCTTAAATTCAAAAGAAGCATCACAGGAAAAAAAATATTCTATGCTTACATAATTATGGGACATCTGTAGCCATAATATATTACTGAGAAAGTTTCCTTTATCTATTCCAACATTTTATAGGTTAACAAATTCAGCAATAGGATCTTACTGTAAGGAGAAGAGCTCTGATTTCTGTCTGTGAAGGAAACCAAGATGGCATGAATATTTGAAGAATCTGAAGTGAACGATTTAAGAGAACAGGTGTTGGGGAAATTGCCATTACCAGCAGGAATTCCACTTCAACAAAGAGTGGCTCAGCTGAGCAATCTGACAACTTATCTCAAATAAAACACATTAAAAGTGGCCAAGGTATTCTAAAGTGCATCAGGTAAAGCTCTTTTTATAAAGAGTTCTGTGCCATTTTTCAGTAGTGCCAGTCTTGGAGCATCAGGTGGCCGAACCAACATTGCTACAGGAGCACCAGGACTTCAGAGGGTGGACAAAAGGCAAGGGCAGCATCTAAAAACTGCAGAGAAGCATCTCCAGCTGTACCCAAAGATTGTGGGGTTTGGGCAGTGCTTTGCTCAGCTGTTTAAGCCACTTATCCCACTCCTGCCTGTCCAGCTGCAAGAGACCTTCCAGAAGAGGTGTGACACAGGCAACGCATTTACACCCCATGGTGACATATTTATGCCCCACGGTGACAAAGCTTTTTGGTATCCTGATTGTTGATATTGGCAAAATAATTCTGAGCCAGGCCATTACAGCTGCAGAAAGCCAAATGAAGGCTGTGCTGCCCTGGCTCTTGCAGCAATGCCACTTTTAATGTCCTTAATTGGAAGCTTGAAGGCAAAAAATAAAACTCAAACAGCACAAGCAAGAAAAGCGGGCTCAGGACACCACTTCTGGCCCCCTTCATGGCATAAACAAGGGAAGGAAGGGCCAAATTTATGCTGCCTCATTAAGAGAAGCCACCATACAAACTGATTATGCTCCTGTAAGTGTTGTGTTTACACTGAAACATCCCCTATCCCTCTGGCAGGAGGGGGAGCGGATACAATTAAAAGTCACATCTAAGACATGAGGCTCAGCTTTTAGTCACAGCACAGAGATCAAGGCTGTTGTGACTAAGAGTCCTCAGCATTGAAATGAAACGAAACCAAACAGGAAACTGCTCTCTGAGACTTCTGGGTCTGAAGAGTGGAGGTTTTTAATCACTTAGAAAAAACCTCCACTTCTCCTGAATTCAAACTGAGTGGTAGAAAACAACTCAAAAAAAGGCAAAAACAGTACATCAATGTAACAACCTCATGGAAGTTTTCACCTCTAATGGGCTCAGCATTTATCTCACAGAGGTGCCTGTAATCCTCAGCCATCTCTCACCTGGAATCCTGCCAGTTTTGCAAGACGGAAAAGTATCCGCAAGTTTACTTTAATATGAGAGGCTGGATCTGAAACACAGGCTACACCTGCTGCTAACCCAGCCAGTCTGAACAGAGCCCTCAGCAAGCTGTGCTCCAAAATCCCCTGCCAGACCTGGGGTAAAAGGCAAGGGCAGGGTATTTGAGTGGTTCTGCCCCACCTCAGCAGGAGCTGCCTTTCCTACCAAGGCATAACAAAGAAGTTTTCATGGCAGACATTTCTGCCAGGGAGGAATTCCAGTGTTTCCCACCCTGAACAACCAGAACATTCCAGAGCATTCCCATCAGCCTCCTGACAGCTCTGCAGGAAATGGCCAGTTTGGCAATGTTCTCTTTGTGTTACATGAATCATCAGCTTAGGTATAAAATCATTCTGGTCAATCCCAGACAATCTGCCAACAGCAGGGACGCGGCAGTGCTGCTGCACCCAGCTCACACTCAAACAAAGCATCTCCCTGCAAAGGAAAGAGAAATCCTGCTTTCATTTCATACAGTACTTACTTTTTATTCCAGCCACTGTAATGGATAAAGTATTTCACTTGCTTGTCCTTTATGGCAACCTTTACACACTGGAACAGAGAAGAAAGGTCAGTCAGTCCCAGAGAAAACAGGGAGGTCTCAGGGAGCTTTGCTGCTTTAGCTTGCAGAGCTTCCCCTGCCCCTGAACTTCTTGGCTGTACCATTTAAATCCACCAACTCAACACTTCCTCCAGGGAGCTCAAGTCCTGTTCTGGAGGTGCTGAGATTGAGCTGCCACTGCTCCCCTGAGCAGTGACAGAATGAGGCTGCTGTAAAACCTGCAGGCTGCCCCCTGAGGCTCCAGATTTCAGTCTCTTTAAAAGGAGTTTTTCTTCCTTTGAAGTAAAAACTACTCACAGGAGTTATAATTGGTATTTTCTTGGCATGCAGAGCCACCTCTAAGTGTTTCAGAGAGCAAACCTTTGGCTATACAACATTTTCTCAACACCACACTGTGCTGTACCCTCTTCAACTAAAAACTATTGCCAGAGAAGAACCTACTTCAGGAAACACCTGCAAAATGCCACATATGGAACTTAAACTCAGGCTCACGTGGACTTGCACCCAGGACTAAGGTTCTCCTGCTCCTGCTAGATCCTCTGCTGCACCAGTGGCTTGTTCTGACAGCCTGAATTAAACCCAGCCACACACAGCCTGTGCCTGTCTCTACTTGTTTTGGAGAATTAAGAGGCTGAGCATGAAGCAAAAGATGACTCAAATATAGTTCTGTGGCAAAATATTTTCCCTGCTGGAGGTTAGAAGGGCCTGAAGTGAATCTCCTTTAACTCTGCATTGCAGAGATGCACAATCAGCTCCTGTTTGCCACGAGCCCTCACACTGCTCCAACACAAAGAGCTGCTCTGACCACCTTGCTGTGGGACACCAAGGATGTGGTCAGGAACAAAAACTGCTGGACTGAGAACCACAGGAGAAAAACAGATCAAAGGAGCAGGAAGAAAGCCAAGGTTATTATTCATTACTACTGACAAAGCAGCTTTTAAAATTAAACCCTTTAAAATAAACAAATAAAACCTTGTAAAATTAAACTTCAAGTTCATGCTGCCAGTGCACGAACTCAGAAGGACCCACTCAATACAAACAGGGAGACAAAAGCTACTTGGGAGCTGGGAAATCCCTTCCAGCACCCAGCTGGCACAGCCTGATCCTGCAACACTCATTCCACTCTGGAAAAAGGAGGGACACAGCATGGGCAAGCACAACTGCTGTCCGGCTCTGGGCTGTTTCAGTGACATGAGGTTATCTCCTCAAAACCAGAAGCCTCAATCACCCTCCTCTCTGCAGGCACTGGCACAACAACCCCGAGCACACATTCCCAACAACCTCATCCTCCTGTTCCAGAGATGGCAGAGCAGCAATACCAAAGTGGGAATGGTTTAGAGCAGCCCAAACCCTCTCAGTGCTCTGGCTGTTATTTAAGCATTACAACAACTCCTTCTCCTGAAGGGAGAAGTCAAGTGTTTCTCCTGCCTCCCTGTGTTAACATTTATTGACACTAAATCCTAAAGGATTTAAATCCCTGCCTGAGGTGCCTCAGGAATTTCTGCAAGCCTTCTGACCCACACAGCTACAAGAGCCCTTTCTTTCCCTTTCAGAGGGAGTGGGAGCACTTAACCCCAGAGCTGCGCCTGCAGTAACACTGAGGCAGCAGAGGCACAAATCTGCAGTGCGGGTTCTTGTGGTCTAAAAGCCAGAACTGGGAAGCAGAACTGGGAATGCCACTTCCTTTGTCACTGCAATGCAGCTTCTCCGGGGCACTGGTGGTGTTGAAGACCACAGGCTGTACTCAGCCACCTCCCCCTGAGGAAGCTCCAGGTGCAGGTGACCGAGCAGCCATTATCCCAGTGTTCTGGGATATTCCAACAGCCTCTGGGAGCTTACCAGAATAGCTGCACAGTGCCACTGGGCTTCCTGAATTTGTTCTGGAATAGAGCTCCAGGGTTTAAAATGGATTCCAGACAGGTTTTTGTTAATTTTAGTTCCAGTCCTTGATCCCATCTAGAGGCACAGCAGGCAAACTAAAACACTCCCTTGTTTTCCTGGGGAGCAGTGAGAGCCACCTGCAGCCACACACACCTACCTTGGCTTCATAAAGGAGAGGTCCATGGAAACAAAGCACTCGCTCACCTGCAAGGGAAGCGCAGAGAAACAGCTCAGAGCTCCAGAGGGCCATTTCCATACCTTTCCATACCTTGTGTCATCGGGAACCACACAGAGCCAGTCCAGGGGCAGTCTGGGAAGCTGCTCAAAGGCGGGTACTGACTGGAGAACCAAATTCACTCTCCCACCAAAGGGGATCAGAGCTGTGATTATTGAGACCCCAGAGCAGAGATCCCCGAGTATCTCCATGCAGGAGCAGCTGCACACAAACAGCAGCGCTGGTGACTTCAGCAGCACCTGGCACCAAACCCCACATTCCTGCCCCTCTCTGAGCTGACAGACATTCCCAGATCCCACAGCAAGGCTGCCTGAGAACTCCTGCCCAGCCTCAGTTTCGGCTGCACCCCCAAACCAGGCTGGGCTCACCCACGAGCAGGTAAAGCTGCCCCTCTGAGGGGTTATTGATCCAGGGCACTCTCCTAAGATCCCCCCTCTGCACCTTAAGCTTCTGACACGGGAAAGCCACTTCCATCCGTGTCCTTTTCCTGCAGGAAGAGCAGCACCTGGCATTCCCAGTTCAGGGAAGTCAGGAAGAGAGGCCCCCCTGCTGCTTCCCCACCCGACCTGCAGGCCGGGGCTGTGCAGCAGCAGCAGCAGAATCTCCTCACTTTGGGGCATTTAAGCAGGATAAGATTGTCCTTCAGCCTGGTTTTATCTCCTCAATAGCCAAGTCTCATCGTGCGGTTACCCTGTGGGAATTGCAGTGTACTTATCACAGGACATGTGAGTCCACACGTTCCCTTCTGGAAGCTGCAGTGCCTCATGTTTTTGGGGAGATGAGCTGCAGAACTGTAAAATGTTTCTGTGTATCAAGAAAGAAAAAGGCTCAAAAGGGCTCTCCCAGAAGTGCCCATTCTGATACATCATACAGGCGGTACTTTTATTTAAAAACGTCCCTACAGACAGGGCTGACAATCAGAGGTGACATTGTCACTCTCATTATCACAGTGCTCACTAGTGCTGGTGGAAGACACATCTCTGCTTCAAAGCTGTGCAACGTTTTCTAGGAGAGATGCCCACAGTTACTGAGGAATATTTATTTTTATAAAACACAAGGGTGATTTGCAGAAAGGGTTCTTTGTCTCCATGATAACCTGGCAGGCTCCTGCTCCCTCACACGAGGCCTGTCCCCTGGATCCACACACTGTTCCTTATCCCAAAGCTCATCCCATTCCACCCTGCCATGGGCAGGGACACCTTCCACTATCCCAGGTTGCTCCAAGCCCTGTCCAACCTAGCCTTGGACATTCCAGGGACGGGGCATCCATCTTACACCATACTGCTATTTTTATTTATCTTACTTATATTACTCCCAAGCACAACCATTACCTGAAAAGCAAAATACAGGCAGAATAAGCCTCCCAAAAAGCCCAATTCGCCTTCATTCACCTAAACCCCGGTGCTTTGTTGCAGATGTGGATTCCGGCACAGCTGGAATCCAATGCTGCCTCTATGAATCCTCCTGCGCTGGGCTCCCTTCCAGGGAACCATAAATAATAACCATCTTTCAAACGCATTAAAATAAAAATCCCGACAGACTTGAGGGATTTCAGCAGTTTTAATGCCAATGAATGTCCGCGCAGGAAAATGAAGGATGTTTGGAATAACGGGGTGGGAAGGGCCCGCGTGCTATTGGGAGGAAAGAGGAGGGACAGGAAGGGACAAAGACTGCGGGAATTCAGCTTTTCCACCTATTCCCACCTCCTTAGGGCTGAGCAGGGAGCGATGAAAGCCAAATCCCCCCGGACCACGAGCACCGGGGCGAGACCCCCGCGCCGGGCGCGGCCGCGGAACCCCCCGGGCCCGCCCTCCCTCCCCGCAGCCCCGGGCCCCGCCCGCACTCACCCTCCTGGAACTTGGGTTTGGGGTCCTGCTTGGGCGCCATTTATAAGGGCCGGTCCCTCCTCCGGCCGCTCCCCGCGGGGCCCCGGCGCTGCCCGGCCCGGCCCCGCCGCTCCCCGGCCCGGCCCCACCGCGCAGCCGCCGCTCGGGCATGCCGGGACATGGAGTCCGCGGGCTCCCCGCCCCGCTACGCCCCGCTCGGGGTGCGGGGGCGGGTTGGCCGCGACGTGTTGGCTGCTTGGGTGGCCAGGAGCCAGAAGGGGGGAAAAAAATTAATAAAAACCGAGAAAAAAGAAGAAAAGGCAATGCGCCCAACGTGGGGCTCGAACCCACGACCCTGGGATTAAGAGTCCCATGCTCTACCGACTGAGCTAGCCGGGCACCACACAAGTTCATTGGCGGCCTCGAGTGTCGGCACAGGTTCCCCGCCGGCCCCGGGCACTCCCCGCTCCGGCCGCCAGAGGGCGCGTGGCCCAGCTGATTTACATATTGAGATTATCTTTTAATTAAACATTATCCCACAGCCCGCAGGTGTGGCGCGCCGGCAGACGCGGCCGTCCCGGGAAAGCTGGGGGATGCCGGGGCCGCGAGCAGCCCCCGATGGGTTAATTAATAGCGCCGCCTAATCCCGGGTGTACGCTCCCAGTTCGCTTTAACCTGAGAGAAAATAAAAAGAAGCATTGACGGGCAGCCCCGGCCGAGGAGAGGGGGGATATGACGGCATCAGCCAAGCACCGGTTTTCATTTTTGACCGAAAATTGGCTGAATGTTTTTGATTTTTTTACCGCAATCCTCACGGCGGGGCGGACGAAGCACAGCGGCAGGCGACCGCCAGGGGGCGCGGTCGGGCCACGCCGGCACGGCGCGCTGTAAGCCACGCCCTCGGTGTGTAAAACCACGCCCAGTTGATTTGCATAGCCCCGCCCACGCTGTGCATAGCCCCGCCCCGGCCGCGGCCCCGCCGCTGGCGCGCGGAGCCCCCAGCCCGCCGCAGCCATGGCGGCCCCGGCCGCGCTGCGCCCGCTCCTGCCCCTCGTCCCCGTCGCCGCCGCGCTGGCGCTGGCCGCGGGCGGGGGCGCCGCGGCGACAGGTCCGCGGGGACAGGACGGCGGGGACCGCGGGAGGGGCGCGCGAGGGGTCCGTGGGGATGAGTGCGGGATGTCCGTGGAGCGCGGGGCGTCCGCGGGGCTGAGCGGGATGAGCGCCGGGTGGCCGCGGGGATGCGAGCGGGATGCCCGCGGAAATGAGGGCCGGGCGGCCGCGGGAGTGCCCGCGGGATGTGCGCGGGGATGCTCGCGGGGCGCTCGGCGGGGCCGGGACCGGACAGCCCGGTGCCCCCGCCGCTGCCGCGCTCGCCCCCGGGCTGGGCACGGTCGGACCCGGCAGCCCCGGCTCCCCGCGGCCCCTCCCGGCTCCCCGCGGCCGCAGCGCGGAGCCCTGGCCGAGGAGGCTCCGGGGCGCTCCGTGCCCGGGGGTGCTTTGCCCCCAGAGACGGCGCCCCAACACCGTTTCAAAGTGGGAATTTGATTTTTTTGGGGAGTTTTTTCGTTGTTTGTTTGTTGGTTTTTTTACTGGCAGCCGGAGTTTAACAGCAGGAGCGTGTGCGTGGTAAGCGGGGCCAGCCGGGGCAGAGCCGAGCTCCGGACCTGCCCGAGCCCCCCTTGCCCACCCGCTCCCTAACCCTGACCTTAACCCTATCCCACGGCAAACCCCAGCCCTGACTTCCCGAGGGCAGGAGGGGCAGCCGGAGTCCCTGCTGTCTCTGCTCCGTGCCGTCCCAGTGGCCAGCAGTTGCCGGATCCAGCTGGTGTCTGGGTGCCTGACGCCGCCGCCACGGGAGTTCGGCATCGAGCCGGGGGGAAGGGGTGGGAGAGGAAAGGTGAGGAACCCTGCAGGTAACCACTGCACCCGCTCTTCCCAGAGCCGTCCCCGCCGCGCTCCGGCAGCGACATCGTCCATCCCATCAAGGTCGACGAGAGCGGATCCTTCCTGTCCTATGACTTGTCCCACCGGGCCCTTCACCGGAGGTCTCCTGCCTCCAGGAGCAAGCTTCCTGCCTTCTATGAGCTGCAATACAAAGGGCAACCCCTGAAATTCAACCTGAGCCTGAACAGGCACCTCCTGGCTCCAGGGTTTGTCAGCGAGAGGCGTTTCGGGGGCATCGCCGGTGCCAAGATCCAGCCTCACTCCTACAACTCCTGCCATATGATCGGGGAGGTCCGGAGCCGGGCGCTGCAGGGAGGCCTGGCTGCCCTCAGCACCTGCGACGGCCTGGTGAGTACAGCCTCAATCCACAAGGAGCCTTAATCCATAAGGGAATAGCAGGAGCTGAGTGAAACCCTTTCTTCTGCCAAAACTGATACCAAAATTCCCAGCAGCAGCAGCAGAGTCAACATCTCATCTGTAGGTCTGGTAGCAGCCATGGGTGAGCTGACTGTAAATTTCTGATGGATTCCAGTGGTTTGGGAACTCTCCGGGGCTGGGTTTACTTGTTTGTGTCCAAATTCCCAAAGAGCAAATCTCTGCCTTCTAGCTCATAAATGTGGGATTGTGAGGAGAACATCTGGAAACAAGGGGCTTGGAGCTGGAGGTGTTACTGATAGCACAGCCCCTGAGTAGTGAAGCTGCTCGCTGTTTCCTGAACTCTCCACTGCCTTACTCCACTCTAGGTGTTTCCAAAGGCAAAAGTGACCTGGAAGAGTGGAAGTTTGGGGGAAAGGGCTTAAAACCGCCTGTGGGTTTGCAGAAATGGCCCCAAGTAACTGGTGATGCAGTGCTCATGCTGGTGTCTCTCACTTTGGAGGGAGGACAACTCCATCGGATCCTCCATGGCTTCCCACTGCCAGAGGGCAGGAATAGGTGGGATATTGGGAAGAATCCTCCCCTGTGAGGGTGATGAGGCCCTGGCACAGGGTGCCCAGAGAAGCTGTGGCTGCCCCTGGATCCCTGGAAGTGTCCAAGGCCAGGTTGGACGGGGCTTGGAGCAGCCTGGGATAGTGAGAGGTGTCTCTGCCCATGGTAGAGGCTGGCACTGGATGAGCTTTAAGGTCCTTCCAACCCAAACCATTCCATGATCCCGTGATTCTGTGATCACTCCCAGTCCCAGGTTCCTCAGGGTGAGCCGGGGTGCAGGTGGCCTCACGGTGCTGCTTTGTGTCTCCCCGCCAGAAAGGTGTGTTTCGGCTCATGAACGAGGACTATTTCATCGAGCCCGTGTCCAGCAGCCCCCGGGAGGAGGGAGCAGCACAGCCCCACAGGATCTACAAGCGCCAGGTGCCCAAGGACAGGGCCGAGCAGGGCAGGAGACGCCCGGCTCCGCGGGAATCCTGCGGCGTGCGAGGTACTGTCCCTGCCTCTGGCCTTCTGGCAAAGTTTGTGACACCAGTGACTCAATGGGTGCTGGACCTCAGGCCTCTTGCTCTCATCTTCTGCTCCCAGCCCTGCTGCAGGCAGGGGGATGATGTAGAGAAGGAGCAGTTGCTTTCATTTCCATGAAAACTTTGCTTTTTGACCTGCCAGGGCATTGGACTTTGGGAGTGGAACTTGGTCGCTGCCCCGGGAGTTCCCAGGGTGGGCACAATGCATGTGGGTCCTTCCCTGTCCAGAGCAGATGGGTTGGATAAACTCCTAAATCCAAGATTTCAAGTACTGAGGAATTCAGTGCATTCCCAGAAGCTCACGGGCACTTTATTCCCTGAGGAAGCTGCAGTGCATTATGTGCTGCACATTTCCTGGAGCTCTCTGCTTTCACAAACTGGGGTTTGTTTCTGTAATAGGGTTATCTTCAGGCATTCTTCTGATAATCTAAATTAATTATTTAATCTGTGGTAATAATCTTAATGGCTTCTTCTAGGCTTTGAAGTCTGTTCTTGACTCAAGTCCATTCTGGACTTTGAAGTCTGTTCTTGAAAATTATTTTCTCTGGATATACCATGGCCTGTGTGTAACTCATGTGGATCTCCTCTCTAATCAGAGCTAGCAGGGTGGATGTGCTGTGCATGCGCTGGAGAGGAATCCCAAAGGAATCCCAAAGTCTGTAGGATTTTAGTGACCATCCTCTCACTGAGCTCTGCTGTGCTGCTGGTTTGCTTTGCCCCACAGCAGGCAGATGCTGCTGCTGTCAATACACGGGGCTGCCTGTGTGCACAGCTGGGCCAGTGTTTGACAGGGATCATCCCAGAGGGAAATGCCACAGGAGCCCCCTGGGACCCCCGGGCACCCCTTGCTCTGCAGCAGCCTCACGTCCCGGCTGGGAGCTCAGCAGCCAAGGACACAATGGGAACGAGCTCCAAGGAAGCTGCTGCGATTAAACTGTCACAGTGGTATTAGCAATTCATCAAGTGGTCCAGATAGTTGGGATTTTTCAGGCTGGGGGATAAAACGCCCTTTCACAGCTAACGTTCAGTACAGCCCAGAAAATGTAGGAGTCCATTGTTAGGGAAGTGAGGCTGAGCCCTCCGAAACCAGTCATGAAAGCGATTCCCACTGTGTGGGATGAGGTTTGTAAAGCCTTCACCCAGCTTGGGGCTGACCCTGACCTTGCTCTTGGAGCCGCGTCACAGGAAAAGTCCCCGCTGGAGAATTCCCAGTTGCTGGTGTGCGTGAGGAGCGGCCGAGCTCTCCTCCGCCTCCGGACTCCGCTCAGCCCACTGAACATTCCCATTGTTTCCCCTTGGGAAGGCGCAGAGTTCGGTCTCCGTGTGCCTGAGGGAATCTCCGTGCTGGCCTGCAGTGTCTCGGCTTGCCCAGGACTTTGGCCCTTGTGGGATTTGGCTCCAGTCACCAGTCCCACTTTGGGGGCACAGAGTTTATTGTGATGGGAACTGTCCCTTCCTGAAAATACGGATTTGGGATGATCCAAAATGTTGAGCCACCAGGGTGTTCTCAGGTTGTTTCTCAAGCATCTCTGCAGGGTTGTCTATAAATTCCTGTGTCAGTACCAATGCTAATACTGCTCTGGGAAAGTTCCTCGTTCCTTGTGCAATATTGCAAACCCTCTTCTGGTCGAAGAAATTACTTCGAATGCTTTGTTTATTTTTTTTTGTGTCATGGTCATGTGCAGCAGACTGAGCTCAGAGTCCTTTGGAGCAGAGCACAGCAAAATGCACATGAGTTACTGAGTTATGGGTCTAAGTGTGGAGCCTTCTCCACATCAAAGGTGATTCCTGTGAATTAAAAAAGGAGATATTTTATCAAAGTTGCAGGCATTTTATCAAGGAAAAAAGTCCTTTTTTCTCCTTAAACCCCTCAGAATCTCAGGAAAGCCTGGAGCGGTCTGAGAGGCGCAGGGAAAGGTGGGAGCAGAAGCAGCACAGGAGGAGAAGGATCAAGCAGCGCTCCATCAGCAGGGAGAAGTGGGTGGAGACGCTGGTGGTGGCAGACACCAAGATGGTGGAGTTCCATGGCAGTGACAACATCGAGAAGTATGTGCTGACCGTCATGAACATGGTGAGTGCTGGGCCCTGTGGGGCTGGGACGCAGGGAACCACGGAACTGTGGAATGCTTTGGGTGTGGAGAGACTCCAAGCTCATCCAGGTGCACCCCCTGACACGGGCGGGGTCACCTTCCACAGACGAGGTGGCTCCAAACCCTGTCCATCCGCTGCCCCATCCCGTTCAAGATATGGAACAGCCACAGTCTCCCTGCATCAAAGACCCCAGGGCTTGCCAGGAGTGATCCCTGGTGGAACCTTGGCAAACCCCCACCAGCAGCTTGTTCCCGCCCTGCCCTCGCCATTGCTGCCCTGCCCAGTGCCCCGATGCCGCGGGAGATGGGCAGGTGGCAGCAAACCTGAGGCCAAAACCTCCCTGCAGGCAGGAACAGCTCAGCCAAGGCCATTTCACCTTCCTGTAGGGCTTGAGGGCTGTTCCCTTTTCCTTCCCTCTGGGGACGGGGGACATGGCCTCCCAGGGAGGTGCCAGAGAGGACAGCTGAGGGAAGGAGAGCCAGACTGTGGTGGTCTCCACTGGGAATCTGGGGGGGCTTTGCTGGCACCACGAAACAAGCAGATAAGTCTGGGGGAGCTGGCTCAGTTTGTCCTGCTGCTGCTGCTGCTGGGGTAGCACCTCTGCATTCCAGAGGAGAGCTTTGGTTGATGCCAGGAAAGGGTGGGATTGGGCAGAGGACCTCAGGTAACATCCCTGGATTTCTGGGGGGTGGTGAAGGCACCCAGAGAGCACTGAATTCCTTTGAGATGTTAAGCACATCCATTAGGAGTGAGAGCAGAGGGGTTCCCCAGGCGTTTCTGACTGAGTTCCAGTGTCTACAGAGATCATGTCAAGTGTAAATGGATTTCATGGCAGGCCTCACTCCAAGCCTGTGTCTGTTCTTGTCTCCCATGTGGGGAATTCCCGAGATGTTGTCAACAGCCTGCAGCAGCTTCCCCTGGAGCTGGAGGTGCCAGCAGCAGTGTCCCGGGCTGCTCTGTGCTCCCAGCTCTGTTCCCATGGCTGTCCCACTGCAGGTGGCGGGGCTGTTCCACCACGCCAGCATCGGGAACCCCATCAACATCGCCATAGTGCGGCTCATCCTGCTGGAGCACGAGGAGGTGAGGGCACAACGGGGACTGAGCCCTGGCAGCCAGGCTGGGATGGGCTGGGAGCTGGTCTGGAAAACCAGGCTCCCTCCTAGGCTGTCCTCGTGGCCTGGCCGAGCGTGTGTGAGAGAAATCCAGGTGACCACGTTTGCCTCCTTGTCTTGGCTGGTAGAGCCAGGGGCGGTGTGGGCAGAGGAGCTGCAGAGTCTGCTTTTTGGGGTGGTTTATGGTAACACAGCGTCAGTGAGGTGGCAGAGGGCTCTGGGTCACTGCATGGTCGTGTCCCAGCTGCTGTGGTTGCTGTGGGGGGCCTGAGGCCACTCAGGGGCTCCACAGCTGTGTCCTTCACCCTCAGCCAGCATGGGGGGGTTTCCCTGCAGTGGTTCTTAACCCTTGTTACTGGATGATTTAATGTTTTGGTTGAATCACAGATGAAAAGAAAGCAGGAAAAGGGCTGTCTTCCCACCCAGCCTACAAGCTATAAACGTGGAGCTATTCCATCTGGATGGCAGTCACTCCCAGTTTCGCTCTCATGTATCTGGGATCAGACCTCTCCCCTCCCCATCCCAAGCAGATTTCCTCTTATGTTGGCAGGAGGACCTGAAGATCTCCCACCACGCAGACAACACCTTGAAAAGCTTCTGCAAGTGGCAGAAGAGCATCAATGTGAAGGGAGACTCCCATCCCCTGCACCACGACGTTGCCGTCCTGCTCACCAGGTGAGGAGCCCACGCGCTGGTTTAGTGCTGTAGGAGCTGCTCTGGCAGCTAAAAACTCACCTGGCTGCAGGTGGGGGCAGCCAGGGGAACATCTCTGTGGGAGCTGTTGAAATCTCACTCTCCCTGCCTGGACATGTGCATGTAAGATCTGTACTGTGAAATCTGGAGATATTTGGGTCCTGATGGCTGGAACTGCCGTGGAAGGTGTCCCTGCCCCTGGCAGGGCATTGGAATTAGATGATCTTTAGGATTCCTTCCAACCCAAACCATTCCATGAGTCTGTGATTCTATGAACTGGTCTCAAATCTCAGGTTTAAACCTGGACACAGCTCCCAGTTGAGGTTTCCAAAGCAGGTTTTCACCATGGCCCTGTTGCCAAGCCCCAGAACGGCTGGATCCTCCCGGGAGTTGTACACAGGGATTAATTCTCCTTTTTCCCTTGGAGGCTGGGCTTGGCAGAGGAGCCTCTGGGAAGCCCCTGACCTCCCACGGAGCTGGCAGGAATTCCTGCCTCTGGCCAAGTTTGTGTACCTTGCAGTCAAAGCCTGGTTTGAGGCTTTCAGGCTGCTGCGAGTTGGCTGTTGTGGTGGTTTGGGTGATGATTCACAACCCACAACAGCTTTATCTTCTCTGGGAAGTTGCTTTGTAGCAGAAACGAGGCACTTCAGGCCTTGTACTTCAATGGAGCTGTTGTTCCTGGGTGGCTGGAGCTGCCCTGGAAAACCACAGCACCTCTGGGATGTGCTTCCCCGTAGCATTGCTTGATTATCCCCAGCATCAGCTTTATTTATACAATGGAATAAACGTAGCCAGGCTGGCCAGCAGCTCCCATTAATCAGGCTTAATAATGAGCTGGGGATACTGGGAGAGGAAAGGGGAAAGGAAAGGTCATGAATGTTTCCCCTGTGGAAGGATGTTGGATGTCTCCATTCTCACTCCTGTTTGGCTGCTGTCTGTGTGCCGGGTCCTGCCGCCTTCCAACGCCCTCTCTGCTCTGTGTCTGTCTGTCTGTCTGTGTGTCCTCGTCCCCTCGGCCAAGGAAGGACATCTGCGCTGCCATGAACAGGCCCTGTGAGACCCTGGGGCTGTCCCACGTGGCCGGGATGTGCCAACCCCACCGGAGCTGCAACATCAACGAGGACACGGGGCTGCCCCTCGCCTTCACCGTGGCCCACGAGCTCGGACACAGGTAACCCTCCTCCTCCTCCTCCTCCTCCTGCTCTTCCTCTGCATGCGCTGTGGGGCTGGAGTAGGCACAGGGGGAAGTTGGGAGACGGTTCCCAAGTGGTTCCTCACTGGTGCAAACCCTCCCTTGCGCCCTGGGGACTTCATTCCAGAGTTAAGTTTTGGGTTGTCCCAGGTTTAATGAGAGCCACATAATCCAAGGCAGCCTGGGGAAATTGCACTTGTGTATTGTCCTGTGGTGGTTTGGGAAGGTTTTGGAGCAGGGGTTGCCCATTGAGAAATTTTAAAGTAGGATCTGTGTGTAGTATTAGCGAGAGAATTTTGCTTGCCCCAGTTTCAGTTAAATTTTGACAAGGTCACTTGAACATTGCAGTTCCCAATAGACATCTGTGTGTGGGAAAACACCCACCAGTATGATCTTGTTGAGTATTCCTGAGTTTTCAGTGGGAAAGCTGAGATAAAAGCACGGGACAAAGTTCAGGGCTGTCAGTAGCACGTCCCCCAGGGCAGATCCCTGCTCCTGTGCCGGGAGCGGGGCCGGGGCTGTGCCTGGTGTCGCGCTGTGCCGGGAGCGGTGGTTGTGGTGGCTGTGGTGGTTGTGGCTCACCTCCCCTCCGTGGGCTGTGCTCTTACACAGTTTTGGGATTCAGCATGATGGAAGCAGCAATGACTGTGAGCCAGTTGGGAAAAGACCTTTCATCATGTCTCCACAGCTCCTGTATGACACGTCCCCACTCACCTGGTCCCGCTGCAGCCGCGAGTACATCACACGCTTCCTCGAGTGAGTGCTTCCTCCTCTTCTTCCTCACTGCGGGGCCTGGGGGGTTGGGGCCCAGGGCATGAGGGAATGCTCTTAACTCTGAGACCATCTGTCTAAGAGTGTTGGGGGTCTCTTGCCCAGAGCAGCTGTGGCTGCCCCTGGATCCCTGGGAGTGTCCAAGGCCAGGTTGGATGGGGCTTGGAGCAGCCTGGGATGGTGGAAGGTGTCCCTGCCCATGGCAGGGGGTGGGATGAGATGAGCTTTAAGGTCCCTTCCCACCAAACCATTCCATGAATCCGTGAATCCTCCCTGGGTTGCCTCACTCTGTGCTGTGAAGGGGGGCCAGGAGTGTTTGGGGCAGGCACAGGGGCTGTGGTTGCATGGATAAAACCAGAGTGTTTTCCCTGATGCTCTCTGCAGGTTCTGCAGAATCTCTTCGATTCTCTCTGCCTGACATGGGCAAACCAGACCCAGCCAAATTCTTCCCTGCCTTTGTTTATTTTTAGCACCCGTGGCTGATTTTTCAGCCTGTTGTTAGGAAGTTCTGAGGAACACAGCCTGGAGTTTGGTTTGTCAGCCAGTGGCTTGCACTGGAGGAACATTTTCCTCTCTTGCTACGGGAAGGTTTGAAAACAGTGAGGAGCAGCGAGGGGAGAGCTGGGCCAGGGGCCGGTGTTCCGTGGCCTGGAGGCTGCCAAGGCCAGGCTCCTGCTCCCAAATCCCAGCCTGGGACATGTGGGCTTGGCCCCGTGCAGGCAGAATTACTGCTGATTTATGGCTTTCAGAGGAATGGAGTTTTCCCGCATCCGCAGCGCTCTTGGCCCTCTGCTTTTAACCTTCACTTTGGGATGAAGAATTTCCTGCTTGTGATGACCCTGGGCTGCTGCGAGCTGTGATGGGGAGACAGAGCAGCTGGAAGCTGCTCTGGTGGGGTTTTGGTCTCTTTGCCCCCCCAGAAGGAGCAGCTCTTCCTTGGGAGTGGCGCGGGGCCCGGCAGGCGTCCGTCACCGGCTGTGACACCCCCGGGCCAGGGAGAGGCCGGGGCCAGCACAGACATGAGCGTGTTATAATGGGATGTTGGCAGGAGAACAGGAAGGAGTGAGCCAGGAAACCGGACCCTGCTGACCTGGGGTTGCTGGATGTGCTTGGAACAGACCTCACGTTTGGAAAAACCACACTCTCAGATGATGATGATTATTATTTTACACAAGATTATTATTATTTTACAAGCGCTGCCGAATGTTTGAGCATCTGAAAGCGACTCCCGGCAGCAGCACAGCCCCGGCACTGTGGGTCAGCACTGGCTGCAGCTGGGGCTGCAGGGTCAGGGTCTGCCTGGACATGAGAGGTCCTGTCCCTGCTGCGGCATCTCCTCGCTCAGACCAGTGTAGGATGCTGGCACAGGGTGGCTGATGATGCTCCTGCGGTGGGGGGACCCTTCAGTCTTTGCTCTACATCAGACAACCGGATTTTCAGCCTCTTTCCAGTGCTAAAGCTTCTCTTCCATCGCCCTCCTCTTCCCAGGGCCTGGGCCCTGCTGCCCTTCCCCTGCACGTGCCACTCCTCTGCCAGCTCCACCAGCTCCATGTTGTGCAGCTGATTCTTCCCAAGCTCCAAGCCTTGCCTTTGTTTTTTCTGAATTCTGTCCTGGCTTTTTTGGACCCTTCCTCCAGTTCTCTGTGAGCTTTTGGAATTTTAATCCTGCTCTCAAATGTATCTGCAGATCCTCTCAGCCTGCTCACAGATGGGGATTTAATCATCGTTCCATCCACTCCATCCTCCAGCTCGTTAAGGAACGGGCTGGAACAGGCAGAGCAGTGCAGGCCCCTGTGTCTTTCCCTGTGGACTGGGATTTACTGCAGATCCCTGAAAGCCAGAGGGAAACTCAGGCCAATTTTTCCCTGCTTGGAGATGTGTTTTGGCCAATTGAACAGACCAGGAGAATGATTGTAAAATATTTAACAAAGAAATAGATTCTGGAAAAGCTGGAAAGCTGAGGCAGATCCCAGTCACTCCCAGACCAGACAGAGACCCCTCCGTAAGCTGGGGCAGTGCAGGGAGTGCCCCAAGCAGGTCGGAGGAACAGGAGGCTCGGGGCAGTTTGTGGGGGATCTGTTGGGCCCCTGTGCTGGGACACAAACAGGCAGAGTGAAGAGTCCAGAGCAGCACGAGTGTCACACCTGGGGCTCATCCAGGATGAAGTGCTGGAGCCTGGACTTTTTCCAGTAAGGATACCATTCCTCCCATTTTTAGAGAAAACACTCTAAGTGTAAGGAATGGGAGGAGCTTTAAGGCTCCTTCCAACCCAAACCATTCCAGGATTCTGTGATTCTATGGAGATATGTGTGGAGGTGCCATGCAGTGACCCCACTGTGTGCCTGACACAGGCTGCACCAGGACCCTGTGTCCAGCTGCCCAGTCCATGCTCCATCCATCCCGGCTCAGCCCAACACCCACAGCAATCCTTCTCTTCCCACTGGGCTGGGAGCAGCAGGATGCTCCTGCAGTTGGGAGTTTGGAAACAGAGACTTTCAAGCCCCTGGGCTGCTGAAAACAACCCATTTCCTGGTTTTTCCCATAGGGAAATATAAGTACATTGCAGTAAGGATATACATGGGAGTTTAAGGGGCTGTCTCCAGCCAAGGGAGCTGTTTGCAGGTGTCCAGTGTGGAACTCGGTGGGTGGGATGGGAAAGGGAGGAGGGGGCGCTGGTTCTGCTGGGCATCACCCCAGGCACTGCCAGCACCCCAAAGCAGGAGCTCTCCTGCTTCCAGCCCTTGTTTCTGTGCTGCTGGTTTGGGTTAAAAAGGAATCTCATTTCAAGTTAATTCAGAGCTGTTCCCAATCACAACAAACCCGAGTAATCTGATCTGCCGCCACAGCCTTGCCAGAGGCTCGGCCTTGCTGGAAACAAGTTTGTTTAAATCAACACTGAGGGCTGAACTGGTGACAGTTCCGTGTGTGTTTGGGAGGTATCGGAGCAAAAGCAGTTGGAGCAGTGGGATGCACCGCCTGCCTCGGCCGCTCCACTCCCACCTCTGCTCCCAAGAAATCCTGTCCAGCCTGGTTTGAGCACGTCTGTGGTAGCAATGTGGGGCTGAGCACGTTTGGCTGCTGATAATCTCCTTTATTCCTGTTAGCAGGGTCTGCAGGGACATTTCTGGACGTTGTGGGTCCACCGGGATGTTTATGGTTGTTGCTCCTTCTGTCTTTGCCCCTTTGCCTTCCCCATGTCCTGCTATCCCTGGGGGACATGGGGGCATCCCTCTGGGGGGCTCCCACCCCAAAAAGGTACCCAGAGGTGCCCATCCACACCAACACAGCTCCAGAGATTGCAGAGCCAGGGTCGTGTCAGTGGGAAATGCTGATAGCTCCTCATCCTGGGACATTCATCAGCTGCTGTTCCCCCCTGGCATCTGCCAGAGGTGTTGGATGCCTGGGGTGACACTGCTGTGACCTGTCTCTTCCAGCCGAGGATGGGGCCTGTGCCTGGATGACCCCCCGGTCCAGGAGGTGCTGGACTTTCCCCTGGTGCCCCCAGGCGTCCTGTATGATGTGGGCCACCAGTGCCGGCTGCAGTACGGCCCCTACTCCACCTTCTGTGACGACATGGACGTGAGTGGGGTCCCTGGTGGGCAATGGGCTCCGGGGGGCTCTGGGCTGGGGCTTTGCTGTGGCTGTGCTCTCCCTGCCGGAGGGTTGGATCTGTGCCAGAGGGATGGATCTGTGCTGGGATCCATGGCAGGAACCGTGTCCCTCTGCTTCCCACAGAGCGTCTGCAACACGCTGTGGTGCACGGTGGGGAACACGTGTCATTCCAAGCTGGACGCGGCTGTGGACGGCACGGCGTGCGGGGAGAGCAAGGTAACAGGGGGACACCCCTCCGTGGCCTCGGGGACCCCTGGTCCTGCACACACAGGAGCTGTGCAGGGTCCAGTGCAGGGATGGGCTCATCCCACTGCCCTTGCTCTGCCCAAACACCCACTGCTCCCAGCAGGGACTGCCCTCAGGGAAACTTAAAAGTCCTTGGGAAGGGGACTCGCTTGGGATTGCTAGAATCACTTGGGAAGGTGAAACCCACAGTTAATGACCGTGGCAGGAGAGCACAAGGCTCTCCTTCTGCTGCCATGGTGGATGCTCATCCCTGGGACCATCCCCACTGCTGGGGAGGCACCTCTGAGCCCCTCTGGCTCTTCCCTCTGGGCTGACACTGAGCTGTGAATCCCCTTGCTGAGGGGTCTCCGTGGAGGTTTGGGTTTGTTGCCTCCCTCAGATCCTCAAGCAGCCCAATATCTCTGAGTTTCCCATTGCTCGAGGAGCTCCAGGCTCTGGCAGAGCCCAGCTGACCCCAGGCACCTCCATGCAAGCGAAGCGTGAATTTCCACGGGACAATCCGTGTGCTGGGCCTCAGTGCTCCCCATCCTTAACCTTGTGTTCTCCTCTTGCTGCCTGTCCCCCCGCAGTGGTGCTTCAATGGCGAGTGTGTTCCCGTGGGATACCGGCCCGAGGCCATCGACGGCGGCTGGAGCTCCTGGAGCTCCTGGGCCTCGTGTTCCCGCAGCTGTGGTGCAGGAGTGCAGAGTGCTGAGAGGCACTGCAGCCACCCCACGTAAGCCAGCCCTGACCCTGGGGCTGCCCACACCCCCAGGACACCAGTCACGAGTCACAGAACCCTGGGATGGTTTGGGTTGGAAGGGACCTTATTCCGTCTCCTGCCCTGGGAGCGTTGCAGTGTGACTCAAACAAAGGGCAGAGACTCCACACTGAGAGATGTAAAACATATCCAGTGTCCTTTAGTGACAAAACAGCAAACCAGGCATTCTTTGAGCCTGATTCAGAGTTGTTTTGAAAAATCCTGCTGCAGTTTATCACCCTGCTGCGTTCCATGAGCCAACGCTGGCTCCTGCCTGGAAGTGTCCGGGCACTGCTGGAGGAGCTGCCATCTCCATCCCAGAATTTCTGGGCTGACCCATCTGCTCCCCACATGTCCCCTTGGTCACTAAATCACTGTTGCACTGGATTCAGCCAAAACCCCCGGCTTGCCCTGGTGTCAGAGTGCCCTGGGATGGGGAGGAAAAGGGCTTTGTAGTGATGTTCCAGGGGAGTAATTTTTCCATGGCATGGGGAGCTCTGGCAGCCCCAGGAGTGAGCCCCTGATGTGCCCAGACATGTGTTGTGCCCATCCTCGGGTGAGTTTGGCATGTGCTGTTGGGCTCTTGAGGGAAGTGCTCTGTCATCTCAATCCCGCATCAAGACCTGGATTTGTGTTCGACATAAACTCTGTGGCAGAGGTGCCGTGGTAGTTTATGGAGTGTTCCAAACACAGCTGTGGACAGGCAGGAGAGCAAACACTGGGAATTTCCCGGGCAGTTGTTTGCTTTGGCCACTGGAGGTAAATCTTCAGCTTTGCGCTTGGGATGAAGTGAGAAAATGTGTGCTGGGCATCCCCCCCTTCCACAGCCATTCCCTCAGGGCAGGGCATGTAAACACAGCCCTAAAATAATCATTAGCTTCATTCTCTTCAGCAAAGTGTGCCCAGGAGAAGGAATTTTCATGCGGTCACGGGGACATGGGCCATGGAGAGTGGTGTGACCGAAGGAAAAGGCAGCATGGCGGGAGATGGTGGCCGTGTTGTGAGGGTCTGCTGGCATCTGAGAAAAAATCATTGATGTTTCTCAAGTCTCTCTTGCTTTAAAAAGTCCATTATCAGCTTTGCCATTCCCTGGGGCAGTAGAGGAGCAGAGTCAAGAGAACATCCTGGGTGGGATGGAGAGCAGCTCCTCTGGAGCAGCTGCAGGATGGGCACCAGACTGGATGGGGCTCGGAGCAACCTGGTCTGTGGAAGGTGTCCCTGCCCATGGCAGGGGGTGGAACAGGATTGGCTTTAATGTCCCTTCCAACCCAAACCATTATAGGATTCTCTTATTCTGAAGTCTCTGTCACTCCAAACCCCTCTGTGACTCCTGTTTTTCCCTGCCATGGACAGGCCGAAGTACGGGGGCCGGTACTGCCTGGGGGAGCGGAAGCGGTTCCGGATCTGCAACGTGAGGCGCTGTCCCCCGGACAAGCCCTCCTTCCGCCAGGTCCAGTGCAGCCAGTTCAACCCCATGCTCTACAAAGGGAAGCTCTACAAGTGGACGCCGGTGCCCAACAACAGTGAGTGGAGGGCAGAGACCTCAAACCTGGAAACGCTCGGACACGGTCCCGCAAACGGCTGGAGTTGGCTGTTTGTGTCCCAGCGTTGCCTTGCAGCCTGTTCGTGCTGTGTTTTGTATTTTACACTGTGGCTGGGCTTGCAGGGTTGATTTGTGTTTTCGGAGACGGCCCCGGGTGCTGGGGTTGAGTCTGTGCCTGTTCCCCAGTTAACCCCTGCGAGCTGCACTGCCGGCCCGAGCGCGAGTACTTCGCGGAGAAGCTGCGGGACGCGGTGGTGGACGGGACGCCCTGCTACGACAGCGACGCCAGCCGCGATGTCTGCATCAACGGCATCTGCAAGGTGGGGCCTCGGGGGAGACAGGGACACCCCGGGCCTGGGAAAACACAACTGGGGGCAGGACCCACCTGTGGGTACTCAGCATCCCCTCCCTCCCATGCTGAGCTCACTCCTTTTGCCATTCCCCATGTGGGAGGTGTTCCTGATTCCCGTGGGGTGTGTGGTACGGGCTGTGTCAGCCTCTGTGCTGGCCTCAAGGAGACAGAGCACCCAGGCCAGGCTGGATGAGGCTTGGAGCAACCTGGTCTAGGGGAAGGTGTCCCTGCCCATGGCAGGGGGGCTGGAACTGGATTGTCTTTGATGTCCCTTCCGACCCAAACCATCCCATGATTCTGTGAATCCTTTGGAGACGGTGCAGTCGGTGCTATGAATGATGTGGGAGATGCTGGTGTGGGGCTGACGGGGCTCTCTTGCAGAACGTGGGCTGTGACTACGAGATCGACTCGCACGCGGTGGAGGATCGGTGTGGGGTCTGCCACGGGGACGGCTCCACCTGCCACACCGTCCGCAAGACCTTCGAGGACAGCGAGGGGCTGGGTAAGGGCACCTCCTGCTGTGCCCAGAACACCGCGTGCCTGGTCCAGGACAGCTGGGCTGCTGCTGCTGCTGCTCCTTTGGAGGGGGGGTTTAATTCCAACTTGTCGATTTTTTGGGGATAAGACAGCAGGGAACTCAGGTGGGCTCAGGGCAAGGTAGGGTTTGGTGCCCACTGGTCCCTTACAGAGGTGTAAGGATTGGCACAATGCTGGCACCTGGGGACACAGCACCCACCCAGGGGACACTGGCACCCACCCAAGGACAAAAATCATCTCGGACACCTCTGACTCCACCTAGACCAACGCCTGGTTCCATTCCCAGGTTATGTTGACATTGGGATTATCCCTGTGGGAGCCCGGGAGATCTGGATTGAAGAAGTGGCAGAAGCTGGGAATTTCCTGGCGCTGCGGAGCGAGGACCCGGAGAAGTATTTCCTGAACGGTGGCTGGACCATCCAGTGGAACGGGGACTACAGGGTGGCAGGGACCACCTTCACCTACAAGAGGACAGGGAACTGGGAGAACCTCACCTCCCCGGGGCCCACCGTGGAGCCCGTGTGGATCCAGGTACGATGGATCCTGCCTTCCTTGTGGGGCAGAGCTGCCGTGGTCCCTCACAGCCCCTCCTTGCGTCCAGGGGATGGGCTCGGCACCTCCTCAGGGTGTGTTTCTCTGAGAGCTGGAGCAGCCAAGCACGCGCTGCCGGCCTGGAGAGTGTTTCCAGCCCACACCACTTCCAGCAGAGTCCCATCCCCTTTCCAGCATTCTGCAAAATATTTACACAGGAGAGGGAGAGAGGAGAAAGAACTGTTTCCTGAGGCCTTTTCCCTATCTTATCAAGAGCAGGGAAAGAGCCCCCAGTGCTTCTGGCTGGGCTGGACAGTCAGGAGTGAGGGAGCTGCCAGTTCATGCAAAGCTGTTGGGAGTCAATATCCTTGTGACTGAGGCCAAGCCTTCCGCTGGAGAAACCAGTGGGAATCATCCCACAGATGATGGCACAGCTGGCACCAGGCTGAAATCCCTCGTGGTGCCAGGTGTGGTGCAGAGGTGGTGATGGCCACAGAGCCGCATCCCCTGGACCCCCAGGATCCCCCTGCCCCGGCAGTCAGGGCCCAGCCTGACGCACTCCCCGGAGCATCGCCCGCTTTGCACGGGCTCGCCCGGAGCTCGGCCACCCCGAGCAGCCAAAATCTCCTGCCTTTCCTTCAGCAGCAGCTCGGGGTGGGATGTGAGCGGGATCCTGGGCCCGCTGCTGCCAAGGGCTGCTGTTAATGGGAATGCTGGCGTGCTCAGCACCCACAAATCACTTTCTGGGATTCATAACCTAATTAAAACCTTTGGACGAGAATGTTTCAATACTCACGGAGAGGTTTTGGAAAGACGCCCTGGCTCCCGCCAAAGCTCCAAGAACAACAAAGCTTTGGCAATAAAGGGAGTGCTTAGGCTAAGAAAAACAGGGATGAACTCCCGGCCCTCGCGAGCGCGGGTGTGGGAGGCGCTTTGAGCAGGACTTGTGTCAACCACAGCAGCAGCGAGAGCCCGTTTGGAGTGGGAAACAATTTAGGAAATTCCACTCACGGGCAGGGACACCTTCCACAGACCAGGTTACTCCAAGTCCCATCCAGCCCTGGTGTGGAGCTGGGCACAGGGTCATGTCCTTCTGGCCCTGCTGGGTGGGTCCTTCTCTCCTCAGAAGCCCCTGGGGTGATGCCACCCCCCACTGCCCTGCTCGGCCACTCCCTGACTGTCCCCTGTGTCCCCCAGCTGCTGTTCCAGGAGACCAACCCTGGAGTGAGGTACCAGTACACGATCCAGCGCCCAGCTGACAGCGAGAACGAGATTGAGCAGCCCGAGTTCCTCTGGCGCTTTGGCTCCTGGACCACCTGCACGGCCACCTGTGGGACAGGTGAGTGCGGCCCCACGGGACACCCGCTCTGAGCAGTGGAGCATCCCTGGGGAGCCTTAGAAATTCCTGGGTCTTGGGTTTCACAAGGTCTTAGGGGAAGAAAAAAGCAACATCTGCTGAGGTCACGGCTCCGGTGCCCCCGTGGCACTCACCACGAACCCCAGGGCTCTATCAGTGCTTTGCTCCTGGCTCGGTGTCCTGTTACCCGGCAGGGGATGGAGACAAAAGAGCTTTAGAGAAATCAGGGAGTGTGGAAGGGCTGGTCTCCTGCCTGGCTGGGCCTCTCCAGGGGGCAGAATATCCAGGGTTTTACAGAGAGCACTGGGGTCCCACACTCTGTGTGGACATTTGCTTCCCCCTGTCCTGCCCACTGCACCGCTGGCTGGATATCCCAGGGTCCCCAGGGCAGCTTTTGGGGCAGCTGGTGCAGAGGGACATTGCTGGAATGCTTTCAGGGGAGGCTGGGACCAACAAGCACTTCCTCGAGAGCAGCTGGCACAGGAAAAAAGGGGAGTTCAAGGACACTCATGCTTTCTAGGTAGCACAGAGTGCCAGGACATGGGCTTCATTTAAAACCAGCTTTCCTTTGTATGATTTGAGTGCTTGGCTTCCAGAACAGAAGGGAAATAGAGGAGTGAGTCAGGCAGGAGTGGGGTGAGGGTGAGCAGCTGGAGGAGGGCTGAGCCCCTCTTCCTGCACTGAGTGATGGTGTGAGCTGAGACGTGGATTTGGGAGAGCTCACACTGAGCCTCTGGTGAGTCCCAGGGCCCTGTAAGCTCCCAAGTGCTTGAGTCAGGGCCCAGCTCAGCAGCTTCAGCAGGGTTCTGTCAGTCTCAGCTGAGCTCGTGGTGACAGCTCTCCATGTCACAGGTCAAGTACGTGTTACAGAAACAGGGACAGAAGCTGGAGCGAGTCAGTGTGGTGAGGTCACCCTTAAAAACCCCTGTGAGCAGACTGGGGACACGAGGCTTTGGCCAGTGATTTGTCCCTAGGCTGGGCTGGGGCAGGGCTGCCCAAAGAGCTGGGTGCTGCCCCTTGGCTCCCCAAAGCCCCCAGACCTCCCAGTGCACACAGGCTCCAGTGGCTGGGTGTGGCTCTGGGCAGTGGTGCCAGGATGGTGCAGCTGCGTGGCTGCAGCACCTCCAGCTGCTGTCCTGCCCCAGCTGCACCAGTGCCGTGGGGCTCCGTGAGGGCATCGCACCCTCAGTACAAATCAACTTGCAGCTTCAACTGGTGGTTTCATTTTCTTTCCCCTGTTCTGGTGGCTCAGGCTCACCAAGGGCCTCCTGCCACCTGCTGCCAGAGGGTGCTGGGTGGTTCAGTTTGGTTCGGTTTGCAAAGACAAGCTGGTGCCTGTGTGGTGTCAGCGCCCTCAGGGCTGTCAGTGTCCTGTCGGTGCCTTCAGAGGTGCCCTCAGTGTCCATCCCGCCCGCAGGGGTGCAGCGGCAGGTCGTGCACTGCGTGGAGAGGCTGGCGGGCCTGGTGGAGGAGCGGTTCTGCGACGCGCTCACCCGCCCCGATGACCAGCAGCGCACCTGCAGCGAGGAGCCCTGCCCAGCCAGGTGTGACCCCACCCTGCTCCTCCCCTCTCCCTCACGCTGGGGATGGGTCCCAGGCTGTGTTGGTCCATGACAGCATCTCTGGCATTGCCTGACTGCTGCAGGGCATTGCCCATCTGCAGGCTGAGCCTCACGGGAGTTCTCATCCTGGCAGGATGCTCCTCTCTGCCTCTGTGCACATAACCCTGGCACAGCTCGGGGACTGTCCCATCCCTGACCCTCTGTCTGGGCTTCCAGACCTTGGACTGACACATTTGGGATCCTCCTTTCCCCATGGCCCCACGTGACAGGCAATGGGATGGATCCTGCTGCGTGGCCACTTGCTCTGGCTGAGATCTTTCCCTTTCCCCTTTTCTCTTTCCCCTTTCCCTTTTCCCCTTTCCCAATTCCCTCTCTGCAGGTGGTGGGTGGGTGAGTGGCAGAAGTGCTCAGTCACGTGCGGCCGGGCAGGGCTGATGAAGAGGACGGTGCTGTGCATCCAGAGCGTGGGGCTGGACGAGCAGAGGGCCCTGCAGCCAGCAGACTGCCAGCACCTTGCCAAGCCGGATGCCACCGCGCCCTGTCACCCAGAGGTCCCCTGTCCCTCCCAGTGGGCTCTGGGGAACTGGTCTGAGGTGAGAGAGAGCGTCGGGGAGGTCCCAGTGTCTTGCAAAGTGGTGGGAGCTGGGGACAGGAGCCCCCAGACACCTCAGCCTGCCCGAGAGCGATGGGTGTGCTTCTTCTCACAGAAAATCCATGGATGAGTCTGTGTGGGCTCAGCAGCTCCCATGGACAGGAATTCCATTGCTTGGAGAGGTCTGAGAGTGAGGAAGGAGCGTTGGGCAGTTTAACTCTGCCCTGTCTCTGAGCTTTGCAGCTCCCTCACACAGGATGAGGGCCACGCTCTGGGCTTGGCAAAAGGAGGGCAGAAATGAGGTTTTCAACTGGACATGGCTTGGAACAGCCTGGTGTAGTGGAAGGTGTCCCTGCCCATGGCAGGGAGTAGAAGTGGATGATCTTCAAGGTCCCTTCCAACCCAAACCATTCCATGGGGTGATTAATGGTGACACTCTGTGTAACCTTGATTTATTTTTGTGTTTCTGTGAATCAGCTTAGCCACAGGCTGAGGGTTTCAACCAGAAAATGATAACTCCTAATTTAAGCAGCCGTTCCAAAAGTGTTCAGAGCGAAGACAAATATCAGGAGAGAAAGGAGAGAGCCTGGGAACAGAGCTTGTTGCTAAGGAGCAAATGGAATCAAATGTGAACAGAGAATTTGAAGGCTAGATGAGAGTGAGTTGGAATTATTTTTCTAGGGGCCCACAAAAGCCACAATTAAGGGCTGAGAAAGATGGATGCAATGGTTTAACGGGAAAATTACGGCTTGTTGGTGGGTCAATGCTGGGCAGGGCCAGCCCCAGCCCTCACAGTTGTCCTCTGTGGTGTTGGCACCAATGGATTTGTGAGCCCAAAAAAAATGTGGTTGGGATTTTGAGGTTCTGTAGTTTTTCTGTCCTTTAATTTAAAGGGAGAGCCCTCTTTCTTTTCCATTTCCACCACCACCATAAGTAGGGGAATTGGAGGGGCTTGGAACCCAGAACCATGGTCCTTCTGTCAGCAGTACCAGCAGGGTGGGGCAGCTTTGTCCGTGCAGAGCCCAGGCAGGACACGTGCCCATCCAGCACTGGAGCACCCAGCACTGCCACGCCAGAGGGGCTCTCTCACAAACTGCTTAAACACTGGGACTTAGTGCCTTAGAAGGACCCCGAAGCACTGTACATCCAGCTGTATGGACTTTCCAAAGAAGTTCATGCGGTCAGAAGGCTGATTTGTTGTTCATTAGTTCCCAAACAGGATGGCTGTGTCCTGGCAGGAGCACATCCCACCTTGCCAGCCATCCCTAATGCCTCCTGCCCAAGGCTGAACCCTCCTGCAAGCTCGGTGTGTTCCCACACGAGGCTCCTAGCAGCCCTTATTGCTTATCTGTGTCCCAAGGGCTTTCCTGATAACCCAGCCTTGGCAAATAACCTCCCTCCTTCCCCCCTGCAAGCGCTGTGATACCTGAAGTTATCTCCTGGATGGAGCTGGAGGCCTTTGCTGGGAAGTTTCAGCTTTGTGGGAGTTGACCTCTGTTTTCCCTGGTTTGGCAGTGCCATCCCAGTGGGAGGAGCAGCTCCTTGCAGCCCTCTCACAGGTGTTGGTGTGTGGCAATGTTTGATTCCAGCTCCTGGAAGTGCCTGGTGGTGGCCACGTGGTGTTACCAGAGAATCCTGGAGTGCTCTGGGGTGGAAGGGACTTTAAAGCTCATCTCATTCCACCCCCCTGCCACGGGCAGGGACACACTTCACAAGTCCAGGTTGCTCCAAGCCCCAAATGCAGCAGAAAATGCTGCTGTTCTCCTTTCCAGCTTCTCAGTTTCTTTTGTACTGATCCATCTCAAAGACCCCATTATGGGGGGATGGGGTGTCCCCAACAAAGCTCCCTCCTGACCTTTGCTTTTTCCCTACTCGGACAACACCCATGTTGTTATTCCCTGCTTCAAAGAATGCTCTTCTACAAGAAGAGATGCAATTCATGGCAATAGGCCACAGGAAAGACCTATTAGATCATCTTACCCCTGCCCTTCCCAAAGTCCATCTCCTGGGAAAACTACTTCTGGCTGGAGTGCAGGTCAAGGATCACCCTGAGCAAAGTCCCCACAGCACCAGCCCTGCTCTGGGATGGTCTCCAACGGGGGGAGCCCCAGAGGGCAATTTGGGCAGTAATGCTCTGCTTACCAGTGTGACCAGTACCCCATGGGTGGGACTGGCACAGGAGCTGTCCAGGGACCCAGGAGGGCGGTGGGAGCAGGCGGAGTGACATGGAGCCCCATGCCCAAAGCACTGTGGCACAGGGGACAATGGAGCCCTCACGGAGGGAGCACCGGTGAGGGCATGGACACTGCTCCCGGCCTGGCCCTCCAGACCTGTCCCTCTCTCTTCCCTTCCCAGTGCTCTGTGACCTGTGGAAACGGGACCCAGAGACGCCCTGTCCACTGCAGCAACAGCACTGGGGCCGCGTGTGACCCTGCGGAGAGACCCAGCCCCGAAAGGGTTTGCTCCTTGCCACAGTGCCAGAAGAAATGGGACGGTGGCAACGCAGACTGGTCTGGCAGCGGCTCCTCCAGCAGGGAGATATTTAATGAAATCCATTACATCCCCAGCAACCACATTGCTAAATTTAACCCCTTAATCCCAAACATCCCGGAGTCCAACGATGTCAATGTCATCACCGAGGAGGACTTCTCAGCCAGGAAGGGAAATGTCTTTGTTGATGATTTTTACTACGATTATAACTTTATCAACTTCCATGAGGATCTGTCTTACTATCCCTTCACGGAGAAGGAGACCAAAGGCGAGGAGCCAAAGCCAGAGCTGAGCACTGATGACATGGAGGGGCCCTGGGAGCTGCCCACTGAGGCCCTGCCCACCACGGAGCTGGGAGGAGAGAGTGAGGGCACCAATGAGGAAAACACTTCTGCTCCTGTGGATGAGCGAGAGACAGAGCCCGGGGATTTAGCCGTGAATGACCTCCTGAGCGTGGTCTCTGAGGATGTGGGATCAGTCACTCCCAGACACACCACCCCTGGCTTTTTGGGTGAGGAGGGAGAGGATACAGTGCTTGTGCCCCACTCTGAGCACCACCTGCCCACCCAGAGCTCCGTGAGCCGCGACTCTGCAAACAGCCACAGCCACCTGCCCTGGGATGAACCCCACAGAGCTGTGCCCACCAGGACTGGCCCTGGGCAGGATCCCCCAGTCCATGGCCTCCAGGCTCCCTGGGATCCCCACCCAGCTGATCTGGTGCCCACAGGCTGGGGCACTGCTGGTGTGGATGTGTCCCATGGGCCAGGAGTGCCGGGCAGCAGCGGCGATGGCCGTGTGAGCACAGAGGGACACGGCATGGTCGGGTCTGCAGGGAGAGGCTACGAGGACTCCAGGGAAATGGGTCTGGCCATCACCAGAGACATTAATGGTGCAGCCCCCCAGCCGACGGAGCAGCACGGGTGGGCAGGAATGCCGGAGGGGATGTTGGACATGCAGGCAGGTGGGCAATCCCATGGGATGGAGACGGCAGATCTTTCCTTGCCCACCCCACAGGCCCCGGGCTGGGAGGTGGCAGGGAGTGCTGGCAGCCCCCACCCCGCTGTGAGTCCCCCTCCTGCGGGTGCTGATGTGGCCCCCGTGGGGCAGGGAGGGCACCAGCCAGAGCTCCGCACCCCCACAGCCCCCACCTCAACCCCCTCAGTGGCCACAACAGCCCCTCCAGTGTCCTTGTCCCCTGCCATGCCCAGGCCAGCCACCCAGCTCACCTCCAGCAGCCTCACCCAGCAGGATGCTCTGGCCCCAGCCACGCCCACAGCCCCAGCTCATGGCCCACCTGCCCACACAGCAGAGTCCCCCCTGGAATGGGGGACAGAGGGGGTGTCCCAGCACCCAGATCCAGCATCGCCCCACACCGAGCTGACCTCCCATGGGACCCCATTCAGCGTCACTGCACCAAAGGAACCCTCACCGTGGGCACCCCCAGGGACATCTGCCTCCAGTGACAGGGGGCACGAGTTGTCCCAGCCCACCCCTTTGCCCCCCCCGCTCTGGGAGAAGAGGCTGGAGGAGGAGGAGGCTCTGCTTCCACCATCAACCACCGCAGCAGCCACTGCCAAGCCCAGCTGGGAGGTCGGGAACTGGAGTGAGGTACGTGGTGAGCCCCATTAAAAATGTGACATGGCCAGTATGGATGCGAGACCTGTCCCTGTCCTGGCTGGCTCTGGGACGTTGCTCTTGGCAGCAGTCAGTGGCTGGGGTCATTGGTGCTAGTTAAGAGACAACTGGTAACCAAAAGCTAAAGGCACCCCCGGCCCCAGGGTGCTGCCCCATTTTCCCTTGAGCCGTGGCCATGGGAATCCTCCTGGGAGCAAACACTAAGCAAGGAGAGGAAGGATTAGTCCCACCCAGAGCAGAAACAACTGGAATGGGCTATGGAGGAGCGTGTTCCTCCTCCTTCCCTGGGCTGAGAGCTGCCTGATGTGGGATTGCTTAGAGGGGAAAGGTCCTCTCCCCAAATCATCCCATAGTCCCAGTTTACCCAGCACCCTCCCAGTGCCCATGGAAGAGGCAGGAGCTGAGTCCCCAGGGACCTTACTGCTGGGTCAGCAGGCTCCCTCCTTGGCCAGACCCAGAGCTGGGGGGCCAGGGGCGGCGGGATGGAGAGCAGCAGGATCCCTGTGTTGCAGTGCTCGGCCACGTGCGGCGTGGGCGCGGTGTGGAGGCCCGTGCGCTGCAGCAGCGGCAGTGACAGTGGCTGTGCCGCGGCCGACAGGCCCGTCCCTGCCCGGAGGTGCTCCCTGAGACCCTGCTCGGCCTGGCGTGTGGGCAACTGGAGCAAGGTAGGGGGCCCTGCAGGGAGGGAGGGCCCCCAAAACCCACAGGACAAGGCGGGCGTGGGGTCACACCTGCTCTTGGGGAGGGCTCTTGCCCCATGGCTCACAGAGGCAGACGGTGGAGGTTTGCACTTGCCACAGAGTTTAAACTGCTCATCCCACAGTGTTTCCATTTTTCCTGCTCTTGGGCTGGTAAAAAATGTCAGGAATTTACAAAAGCTAAACAAAGTGATTTGAAAGGCCAGGTTGGGTGGGACTGGACAACCTGGTCTAGTGGGTGTCATCCCTTGGCAGGGGCTTGGAACAAGATGTTCTTTAAGGTCCATCCCAAACCATTCTGTGGTCCTATGATTTGTCAGTCTCTGGACAATGTTCTGGCCACTCTGCACTACCAGGGGACGTTTGCAGTTGGGTTGGGTGAATTCGGTAGGTTCGATGGTGGGGAACAGCTCTCCTTGCTCTGGGTGGTTGCTGTTCCTTGGGGTCATCAGTTCTTTAAGGCATAAAGACTGTTCTTGTCACAACTGGAAACTGCCTGGTTTCAGAGGGGTGGTAGTGACAGATGAGCTGCACAGACTGTGCTCTAGCTTGGCCTAGAGCAAGAGGGGAAAGGAGTTTGAGTGTCAACTCAACCCATCCCAAGGCAGAGCTTGTCCCTGGGGCCACCTCCCATTCCCACAGGGATTATTCCCCCTGCACCGGCCCTCGCTGCCCTTCCCCAGCGTGGTGCTGTGTCCTTTCCCAGTGCTCCAGGAGCTGCGGCGGGGGCACAAAGGTTCGGGATGTTCACTGCATTGACACCAGAGACCAGCGGCTGCTGCGGCCCTTCCACTGCCAGGCCACGCTCTCCCAGCCCCCGGCACAGCTGCCCTGCCAGAGCGCGCCGTGCCTGGACTGGTACACGTCCTCCTGGAGAGAGGTAGGGGCTGGCCAGGGGCTGGCCGGGGGGACAGCTCGTTCCACCCCCTGCCATGGGCAGGGACACCTTCCGCTATCCCAGGCTGCTCCAAGCCCCGTCCAGCCTGGCCTTGGACGCTTCCAGGGATCCAGGGGCAGCCACAGCTTCTCTGGGCACCCTGTGCCACGGCCTCACACCCTCCCAGGGAACAATTCCTTCCCAATATCCCATCCATCCCTGCCCTCTGGCAGTGGGAAGCCATTCCCTGTATCCTGTCCCTCGATCCCTTGTCCCAAGTCCCTCTCCAGCTCTCCTGGAGCCCCTTTAGGCCCTGGAAGGGGCTCTGAGGTCTCTCTGGAGCCTTCTCTCCTCCAGGTGAACATTCCCAGCTCTCTGCAGGGCAGAGGGGCTGCAGCGCTCAGCCCCTGACGGCGTTGCCCGCTCTGTCCCGCAGTGCTCGGAGCCGTGCGGCGGCGGGGAGCAGGCGCGGCTGGTGACGTGCCCGGAGCCGGGGCGCTGCGAGGAGACGCTGCGGCCCAACAGCACCCGGCCCTGCAACACCCAGCCCTGCACCACCTGGGTGGTGGGGTCCTGGGGGCAGGTGAGCGGGGCCTGCTCCCCTCCACGGGGAATTGCAGGGAACGGAGGATCCCAGCCCGGGCGCTGGGGGGGCACGGGGGGCTCTGCGGGACACGGGGAGGGGTCCCCCAGCCTGACCCCGCGGTCCCGCTCCCGCAGTGCTCGGCTCCCTGCGGAGGGGGCATCCAGCGGCGCCAGGTCAAGTGCATCGACACCAGGACGGGGGTGGCCGAGGAGGACAGCAGCCTGTGCGACCACGAGCCCTGGCCAGAGAGCACCCAGAAGTGCAACCCCCAGGACTGCGACAGCTCCGAGCCGGGTGAGCAGCAGTCAAAACCAGCCTGAAAAATGATGTGGGATGTCTGTGGGGAGATGGAGCGAGTGTTTCATGCATGGATTGTGTAAGGCTGACTTGGGTAATTGATAATTAAGTGGGAATGTTATAACCGTCTATAAATGTCCAGGGCATCCGTCCCTCAAGGGGCCAAGCAGGGTTTTGCTGTCACGGATGTGAGCTGGGATGTGCTTGTTGGAGTCAGCAGTGTCACCCAGCACAGGGACACCCAAGGGACCCTGTGGGCTGTGAGGTGAAGGGACCCCATTCAGGGGCAAGGGGCATTCAGGAAAAGGAAGGCAGAGGAGAATAGCCAGTGATGGAGCTCTCAGGAACCTGTTTAGTGGTAAAGTCCCAGAACACAAGACTTGTGAAACAAGCGGGGCCCAGCATTAGAAAATGGAATAAAGGAGGAGTTCTCCAGCATCTTCAGGTGTGTCTGAGCAGATGCCCCAGGCAGCCAGCCCCATTTTAACCCATTTTTCATCTACCTGCCCTGCTACAGCCACAGTGCTTGGCCACACCACGGGCACTCACTTGGCTTCTCCTGCCTCCTCCACTCACAGATACATCCCAAGCACCAGGCAGTTCCCTGGGAGACAGAAATCTGGGGGCTGCAAGGGTTAACAGCATTTACAGAAAAGCAATATAATGAGGGATTAGATGTCACTGATGTCAGCATGTCAATCATTTATCAGCTTTATCTTTTTAATGTGTCTGTGCAAAAGAAAAGCTCTTTGGCTACCCAGAAAGTATTGTTGGACCTCCAGGAGGTTTGTTGGACACAGGGAGGGCTGAGAGATGGAGCAGGGTGGGCAGGGGGGCAGCAGTAGCTGGTGCCTGGAGTAGAGGAGCCGGATCCATTGCTGCATCCATGCAGGTGCCCTCTGCAGCCTGGGACACCCCTTCCACCCTTCCAGCTCTTTGTGTTTATCCCGTGTCCAGGGTGTTCCTCCTAACACCTATTCCAGAGCAGGCAGAAGCATTAGCTTTGATTAACTGGGACTTGGACACTGGCTCTGTTGGCCATCAGGATGTTTTTAGCCATTAATCTGCTCCTTTTTGGAGCATTTTCAGGGCCATGGGGTACTCCAGTATTTAGGAAATGATGAGTCAGCCCTGCTCAAGAAACGATGTGTGGTTCCGGCTGTTTTGGTCAGGGGAAAATTTCCGTGCCAGGATTGGTGATGAGAGCTGTGGAGCCAAGGCTAGACCAGAATAACCACTGAGATGTGTAGGAAGCACACAAATAAATGGTAAAATCCTGCATCAAAAATGACATAAATGCTCTGGCTGCAGCCCAGAGCAGGAAACGCCTTTTGGAAATATAAACGTTTCCAGCCAAAGCATGAAGGGGAACAAAACTTTCACATGGCAGGAAATCCCAGATGTGTAAATGCACAGGCAAAAGCTCCCAGAAAGACATAAATGTAACTCCAGCCCTTTCCTGTGCTTTAAGGGATCTTTACTGCGCAAAATGGATTCAGGCTGGAGCGATCCATGTTTTTGTGAGGAGCACAAGGAGCCTCTCCCTCCTCTGGCATCAGGTGCTCCGGTACCAGCAGAGCCAGGGCTGGGTCTGTGAGTGGTCATGTCCTCACTGGACACAAAAGTGCCAATAACCCCAGAAGGGTTTAAATGTTCAAACCATTATCAGATGGATTTTGAGCAGAGATGAAACAGATGAAGCACAAACAAACATCTCACAGCAATCGGCTCCTCAATTAAAGGAGGTCAGGATTAATTAGAACCAGAGTCCTGAGCTGTTGCCAGGTTATAAATTAATTGATTCCACCGAGGTTATTTTTGAATGTGGCTGCTGTCTTACAGCTGCAGCCAGCTGTGAGTGTGTCCTTAGATGGCTCCTGGGAGCTTCAGAGCCATGGGCACCCCAGTGCCTCCATGGGATACTCCAGAGGCTGGGGACACTTATCTGGGAATTGTTTATGGTGTCTTGGAAAGGAGCTGAGCTCCAGGTCCTGCATGAGGGTCTGGAAGAACCTGCTGCAGTTTATCCAGCAGATCAGAGAGGTTTAAACCAGAAAAGTGGGAATTGCTGTGTACTGGAGGAGGAAGCAGGGGATGAACGGAGCTGGTCACTCAGCTGGTCACTGCAGGGTGGGGGCTGTGCTGGACACAGCTTTTGGGCAGATCCTGGTGGTGGTGACACATCCCTGCTCGGGACAGAGCAGGGCAGCCCCAGGTGCTCGTTGTGGTCATGCCATAGAATGAATCAGTTCCCTCATGCCCGTTTCTCCAGATCCGATAGCAGGGAGGTCTCCGAGTTCCCTAAATTTGCCCCAGGCAGGTGATGGGGCCAGTTCTTGGCTCCAACAGCAAACACAGCTGTTCCACAGGTGTCTCAGCTTGGAATTCCAGAGGGATGAGGTAAAGACTTCACTGGCTGAAGGACAAGTGTGTATAAAGTGGTGCAGTTCCTCTGGGAGCGGGACAAAGCGGTGGGATGGAGCTCAGCCCCGTGTCCCAGGAGCAGCCAGCACAGGGGATCATGCTGGGGAGCTGTGGGAGCAGCAATGCCTGGGGGGGGGGCCGAGGAATGAAGCCCCTGCTCACACTGGGTCAATCCCAGACACCCATCACTCTCCAACTGCTCCCATTTGCTGGCTCATTATCCAGGGCTGGCTGGATCTCGAGTTGCCACAAGATTAATTGGCAATTAAATGTGGTGCTCCTGCTTGCTCTGAGTAAGGAAATGAAATTGTTCGTGGTTCTGCAAGTCGCAGAGTTTGTCCACAAGGGATCCATGTGGGAAATAATTGCAGCAAATCCCAATTTTCTCTGTCATTTGAGCGTGTAAGTCCCTATCTGAGTGGTGAGGCCAGGAGGTGCTGCTGAGCAAAGCATGGAGAGCAATTAATTAACTGCTAATTAACAGCAGGAGTCAGTGGGAAAGGGATGCTTGGGAAAGGACTCCCTCTTTTGATAAAATGTAGAAGAAAGATGTTGCGCGCAGCAGGGCTGACACCTGAAAACTGTGGGGTTTGTGGTTTTCTCCCAGTTTTCCCAGCTGTGGCCGTGTCAGTGCCAGCCTGTGCAGGCCAAGCTGGCAGCTGGGGGTACATCCTATCCATCCCATCTATCCCATCATGCTGACCAGAGACCACAGGGAGGCACCTCGGCCCCAGAGCAGGACCCTGGGATAATTTACTTGTTAAATTCAGCCCTGGCTCTGAGAGCATCCCAAGGGCCAGAGGTCAGCAGCCTAATTCCCTGGATTTGCTAGCTCAGCTCTAAGCTCAACCTTTCCTTGTTTTTACAAAACGTGTTCCAGGAAGTTTATTTTTCCCAGGAATAAAAGTAAAAGCTTAGGTCTGGCTGGCAGAAGCTTAAATGAAATTTAAAGCAACTTCCACACCGACCTAAAAAAACAGCCCAAAAAAAAGTGGGGATTTTCAGTCTCTAATGTGCTGACTTAGCCTGGAGTTTTAAAGCCCTGCTTTAAGCTATTTCTTTAGCCTAAAATTTGGCATGGACTTATGGAGCGTGTGTCCAAATGAAGTGTGAGGATTATATAAAAAATTTGTTAACAGAAAGAAATAGCAGTAAAAGGATTAAATGAAAATTGGGTGGGTTCTGTAGGCCCTTCTCTGAAGAGCTGACAAATTAAGTGCTTATTACAGCTTCCCTTGCCCAAGACCGAATTCCAGGGAGAAATCATGAGCTCAGCCAAGAGTTTCAGACGTGAGCCTGACCCTGCACACATCCACCCTGAGACTGCATCAGGATCTGGGAAAGTGATGGGAACTCAACCCCTCAACAACTCCCATTGACTTCACCGAGTTCAGGGAGCGTTTGGAAAGAGCTCTCAGGCACAGGGTGGGATTGTGGGGGTGTCCTGTGCAGGGCCAGGAGTTGGACTGGATGATCCCTGTGGGTCCCTTCCAATTCGGGTGTTTTATGATTCTATGAGGTCATTTTGCTTTGGACCCCTGGGGTCCTGCCGGGGTCTCCTGTAAGGTCAGCAGAGCCTCCAGCCAAGGGTGGTGGCTCTTCTCCCCCATCCCCAAGCCCATCCCAGCTGTTTTCCACAGTTATCCCATACCTTTGTGAATAAGGAGGTGTTCAGAGAGCAGTAACCCCTGGCAGGGTGGGCTCATTGCTGCCTGGGCATGGCACAGGGATGGGAATTTCCTGACGGGCCCAGGATGCTGACCCGCTGGAAAGGGATCAGGAAAGAGCTAAACCGTCACTCCAGGCCTGGAAAGCAGCCTCCCAGTGTGAGCCTCCAGCAGCCTGGCCTTCACAGCTCTTTCCAGGGAAGGCAGGAGGCAGCTTGGTTGTGATCCATAAATAACTTTCTAGGAAACTGTGATAAACGCAGTGAGGGCTAAAAATACCGAGGGGCTGGGCAGGGTCTGCCCAGGCAGAGCATCCCCCACCAGTGCCCAGGACATTCCCACCCATTCATGGGCATCCAGGCTGATTCCCACTCTCATGGGACACCCCTGAGGTGTTTTAGGAGCCCTTCTGAGCCATCCCTGTCCTGCAACAAATGGGAATACCTGTATTCCTGTGCTCCACTGTCCCGATGCAACAGGGCCCTGGGGGTTCAGGGGGTGCCTTGTGGAGCCACAGGGATGCTCCCAGGGAGTATTATCCTGAGAGCCCAGTGGAGCATAGCACCAACAAGCACTTCCCTTTTCCCGATGGCTCCGGTGCTCTCACAGCAGGTCTGGGATGTGCTGCGCTCCTGGCCTGGCCCTCACTGGGCTGTGCAGAGATTTCTTATCTGCTCTGCTCACCCAGCAGGGAAAATCCACATTGTCCCAGCACGCAGGGGCTGGAGCGAGCCCCCACCCTGGAGGGGTGCTGTGAAGCCGGGATCCCCTCGGTCCCGCTCTGTCAGCACTGTTGGATCCAGCAGTGCCAGTGATAAATGGCTTTTTTGGGGCACAGGGACACTCTGGCAGGGCACAAAGAGCTGCAGCTCGGGAGGCAGAGAGGAAATACCTCAGTTGAAACAGAAAATAAATTTTAGAGCAGTGTAGTGACCTTTTCACTGCTGGGCTTGGGGAGGGGGCTGTGACTGAAATCCCAAACCGGGGGAGAAGTCTCTGCTCTGCATCTGCCGCGTCCTTCGCATCGGCCGCGGGTCGGCTCATCCCGTGGGAATCGGGGCAGCAGCCGTTCCCTCGGCACAGCCTTTGTTCCCAGAGGGGACAGGGCGAGGGGCAGTGGTCAGTGAGAGCTCTCCTGGCTCAGTCCTGGTATTTCCCCTGCAGAGAAGTGTCCTGAGAAAGAGAAGAGCCCGTTTGCCTGCCCCATTTCTGCCCCTGCTCTGCATGGTCCTGGTGGACGGTGCCCAGGGAGCAGCAATGGGGGGGTTGGCCTCAGAGTGCATCAACTCTGCCCTTTTCCAGAGAAAAGCTGTCATTTATTTTAATTCTTTGTGCAGGAGGTAAAATTGGAATCACAGAATCATGGATTTTAAGCTTAGGCCCCTTTGTGAGTTGGTGTAATTTAAGCAAGCGTTACACCACTGGGTGAGAAGCTGCAGGCTCAGGGAGTCATGCCTTGCTCTGAGATAAATTAGAGAAGGAGGAAATCAAAAGTTCAGACAAATCGACTGTGTATTCATGTAAACAGTGTGTATTTGGTGGTGGGTGTCTGCTGCTGGACTGAGCCCAGGCGGGGCCTGGTGGAGCCTGGTCTGGCTGGTGGTGGAATTGGGGCTGCTGGTGGTGCAGGGAGGGCTCTCCCCTCCTTGCCACATCCCAGCCTGTTCCCTGGGATGCATGTCCCACATCATCCATGGGATGATGTCTCACAGCATCCCGTGGGATCCGTGGGGTGGCAGGTGTGAGGCAGTTTCAGGTGGGATGTCCCACCCACCCTCTCACTCCTTGGGCAGCGCTCGTGTCTCCCCCGCTGTGAAACCCAAACCCCTGACCTGTTGCTTCTGGCCCTGGAGTGGGAGCTGGGATTTCCAGATGGTTTACAGAGAGGAAACAGTTCCTGCAAACAGTTTGCTCAGACGGGGGGTGACTCAGCTGGGGTGGCCGGGCTATGGCCCATGGCCACCGTGGTCGCTGCTGCAGCTGCCCGGGCACTCCCCCACAGCAGAGCTGGGGCTGCCACTGGAGCAGCCGTTCCCAAAACAAAGTCCGTCCTCGGAGCAGCACCAGCGTTGTTTTGAGGTCTGCAGGACACCTGCAGGAAGCGAACCAGATGATGCAGGTTCTCAAAATAACCTAAACAATTCAAAGAAAAAGGAGTGCTGGCCTTTCTGCCACTCTGCTGGCACTGGGGGGGCTGGGGACTGGCAGGATGTGTCAGTACGGGGGGGTTTGTCCCCCTGCACCTCACCTCTGTTCCCTGGGAGCATTGCTGCCCTGGGAAGATGTTTTGGAGCTTCCAGCAGCAGCACAGGTGTGGTTTCTGCTAGGAATGGGAAATGCCACGGCTGCCCAGTGCCCAGGCGGGCTCTGTGCTGGGGGAGCTCTGTCTGTGTCTCTCCAGCCGGTGCCAGCTTCCATAGAATCCTGGAGTGGTTTGGGTTGGAAAGGACCTTAACGATCATCTCATTCCAACCCCTGCCATGTGCAGGGACATTTTCACATCAGACACCTGGTGCCACTGGCACTGACACCCTCCTTGTCCTCCTGCCTCCCCTCCAGGTGTCCCCTGCGAGCGCGACCGCCTGACCTTCACCTTCTGCCAGACGCTGCGGCTGCTGGGCAGGTGCCACCTCCCCACCGTCCACGTCCAGTGCTGCCGGAGCTGCCGCCAGCACGGGCTGCTGGCAGGGCCCGGCCGGGACCGCGGCGACGAGCGGCTCTCCCGGAGGTGACAGGACCGTCCCGAGGGCGCCGGGATCCGCGGCGGCTCCCTGTGGCTGCTGGGCCACGGCAGGACTGGTGGCTCTGCCACAGCCCGGGGAGGCCCCGGGCTCTCTAATTCGTGCTACTCTCTAACGGTGCTCAAACCATCAGTGGGGCTGCTGGGGCTGGGGGTGCAGATCCCGCTGCTCCCGACCGAGATTCCAGGATCTGTCGGGGTCACGCTGCCCGGGGGAACCAGCAGGGAAGCATTTTGGGGAAGGGGAACTGAAAGCAGCAATAATTCGGGGAAGACCTCTCAGAAATGCTTATGGTGCTATCATTTGATATTTGCAGCCTCTCAAAGGTGTTGGCTGGCCAGCACAAGCCTTGACTTTTATTATTATTTTTATATCTCTGAAGCGAGCATCCAGCATTCCACTGGCTCTGCCGACCCTTTGGGGTAGGGATTTTTTTTTTCCTTTAGGGGACTTGAAGCTGGCAACCCATTCCTGTAATTTCCATTAAAATGTTTACGCACTGAAGCTAAATAGATTTAATTTAAGAAGTGGAGACAGGGCAGAGGAATAAAGTTTCAGCTTCAGTTGGGAGTGTACAGGGCTCCATATCCCGTCTCCCCACTGCTGGCTTTCTCTGCCAAAGCCATTGCTGTGTCCCTCTGGAGCAGAGGGGATCATCAGGGACACCGAGGTTTGGAGTCCACCAGCGCATTCCCTTGTATGTATGTGGGCAGGAGAGGGAAGCTGCTCTGGCAGTGGGTGGCACATCCCCTCCCTCGTGGGCAGCCAAGCACTCAGTCCCTGGATTTCTGTATGTGTAGCAGTGTAATGCTCGGTTAAGGTGTTTTTCTGTGGCCTTACGGGCTAAACCCTTTCTTTCCTGCTTATAGATTCTCCTCTGTTAAGGTTAGCTGATTTTTAACTAGAATATCCGATTTACTCTGAGGCACAGCCCCTGCTGCCTGCTCCCGGAGCAGTGAGGAAATGAATCCCTCCCTGTCTTGGGGAAGGTTTGCTGGCAGGTTGGTCTCTGGAGGAGGGCAGGAGCATTTAGGTAGGAATTCCTTTCTGTATTACTCTTCAGGCTGTGGAGGATGCCCAAAAACTGGGGGACCTTTAAGGGCAACACTCCCTGCACTGGGCAGTCAGGCTCTGGATGGAGCCTGTCCTGGGCTGCACAGCTCCAGGTGCGTCTCCCTGGGCTGTCGGGAGCAGCACTCAGTCCAAACAGGGAAATTCCTGTGTGTGATTTGTATGTAAAACACAAGCCATGACTTCATCATTTGTGCTTTATTCCGTTCCAAGGTGATGTAAATTTTTTATGTTCCAAGAGCCTGTGTTCAGTCCTGGTTTCCTTGTCCCCAGCACCATCTGTCCCCCACCCTGTCACCCTCCCAGGATTGCAAAGGGACAACCCTTGTGTTGGGGTCTGATGGCCACAGCTCATGAGTGTGTTAAATTAAACAGTTACTGGAGGAAACAGGTGGGTTTCACATTTTCTCTTCCCCTTGGGGAATTCTGAGGGAGTTTTCAGTTAATTGGAGATGGTTCGGGCACTGGCAGCAGGAAGGAACAATCAGTTTGCATCTGAAAATTATTCACAGCTCATGTTTGCAACTGGAATTTGTTGATTAAAACATGAGCTGGGTTGATGGGGTAAATGAGTTCTGCGAATCTGTGTCACAGGATCTGGTGAGCCCCTCCTGCGGTCCCTTTCCGTGTGCAGGGTCCCATCTGTGGCTGGTTGAGGGCACGGGATAATCCCTCCTGTGGGACACCAGGCCATGGCCAGAGCCCGGTGCCCACCTATGCCTCATGTCCCTGGGGTCCCCAGCAGGGCCTTTGTGTCTCTTTGGCACAGGGAAGTGCAGCAGCCAGGGAGAATCTTTTCCTTTCAACCAGAAACCTCTCCGTTTCAACCCCAAACCTTCCTGTTTCAGCCCCAAATTGGTGTCCCCGGAAGGGCCAGCCCCACCAGGCTGGGAGCACTGGGGTTTACAGAGTGTGGTGGCCCCAGCGCTGCTGTGACCTTCAGCTGTCGCAACAGAGCCCTGGGCCAGGGTGTCCCTCTGGGAAGGACTGAGCCAAGCCCATTCCCAAGCACCTGGGCCAGGAGCTGCAGGATTTACTGCAAACCCAAACCACAGCAGCCCCCGAGCCCAGCAGTGCCTGAGGGGGGTGTGGGCACTGAGGCTGGAGAAGGTTGGATCACAGTGTGGAAATTTCTGTATGAAGGGCAATTCGTCTGATTTTTAGTCACACAACAATCCAGGCCTCCCACCAGCACAGAAACTGCATTATCAGTGACAGTAACACACATCTGGCTTAAATATCTGCAGTATTTTCTTTCCGTGAGACACCTCCAGTGAGTGTCTCTGGAAAGAGGCTCTTCACAAGGGCCTGGAGTGACAGGAGAGGGGGGAATGGTTTCCCACTGAGAGAGGGCAGGGTTGGATGGAATATAGAAATGCCTTTTTTCTTCTTCTAAAGATGCTTTTATTGTCTCAACACAAGCAGGATGTTATTCAGACGGAGCTGCTGCAGTGGGGCAAAAGGGAAGGAGGAAAGGGCTCATGGATCAAAAGATGTTTGAAATAGGATCATGGAATGGTTTGGGTGGGAAGGGACCTTGAAGCCCACCCAGTTCCTCCCCATGGCAGGGGTTGGAACTGCATGGGCTTTAAGGTCCCTTCCCACCCAAACCATTCCGTGATTCCATGATGTCCTGGAAGACTCTCTGAGAGAGTCTTTGGCTTCAGATCAGAAGTCAGACCTTTGTGCCTCCCTTGGTCACCCCCAGACATTTCCATACTGGAGACAGGAAGGAAGAGGAGCTCACTAGCTGGGAAGCAGCAGCTGCTTGTGCAGGAGCTTGTTTGTGTCTCAGATCCACGGGAACACTCCAAGCGCTTCCGCAGCCCCGGGAGCCGCCGGCTCTCCTGGCAGAGCACCTGTGGTTTGCAGCTCTCAGACCTCACCAAGGGCCTCTGTCCAGCCCAGATGATCTCAGCTGGAGGATTTTAATTCCCAAGGAGCCAGAGGAGTCATCAGTCCATCATCAGCTGCATGGACCAGGGAGGGGCACTGTCCCAACCCGGGCAGGAGAGGAGGCAGCGAATTCAGTGGGACCTGGAACAGCTCGACTCCCACCTGTCCTCTCCAGATAATAATAAGAGATGGGTTTATTTTCTCTTGTTCTTAAAACCTCCTTGAGCTACACAGAAAGGGTTCACAGGCGCAGCACAGAGGGGCAGCAAAGCCAGGACAGCAAGGGAAGGATTTGAAAAATTCCACTGGTTTATCTTTTTGTTTGGGTTTTAATTGGCAGCTGATCCCTGCCAGCTGCTCCGGTGGGGAACAGCCTTCATGCACCCACCTTGGAGTGCTGCACCCCGGCCACTGTTCCAGCAGCTCGTCCCGGGACCGCCTGTTGCAGAGACAGGACATTCCCGATGGGAAGTAAAGCACAGACAAGGGGAGGAGGGAGGGAAGGGAGGGAAAGGAGCTGCCCCGCTCCTCAGCTGCTACCAAGGCACGGTGTGTTTGCTCACCCAGAGCAACCATTTGGTTGGGAAATTCAATAAAGCTGTTCCACATGTGCTGTGGGAGGGGAGGGAGGCCCCGCAGAGCCGGGGCAGGGCTGCCACAAACCCACAGCTCCCGGCTCCCGAGCTGCACTGAGGGACGGCTCAGCCGGGTGTAAACATTTAGAAATATCTACGTGCTAAAAATAGCTCTGTCTCTTCACGCAACTGCTCCGCTGCTGTCTGTGGTGAGTAATAGTTACCCCCCGAGTAAAGTGTGTGCAAACACGAGCCCTTTACGTGGCCCTGGGGCCGGCGGGGCAGCAGAGCAGTCCCCGTCCCTCTTCCTCCGCGCTTACTCCTCTTCGCAAGGGCCCGCAGCCTGGGGGTCTGGGATGGAAACGTGATTTCAGACCTGGAAACGCCAACTGGAAGTCCAGAGGCTGGTGTAAATCCCTTTGCATGTCAGGGGTCTGGCAAAGGGGCAGAAGGATGATGCTGGCTCTGCCTGGGGGGAGTGAAGGTGGGGAATGGTCTGTGCTATGCTGAGGTTTGAGGCAAGCCAGGAGCTAAACCTGGGCTCGGGGTGCTCCCTTCCCCTTGGAGTGCGGTCTGATGGGAAGGAAGGTGCCCGCCAGCAGCTGCCCTGGCTGAAATCCCCACAGCTCCGGGTGCTGGGGGTTTGCTGTGCTCTCTGCTCCTCCCCCGCCCCTGCAGGCACCTCCCGGGCTGCTCTGAGCCTCTGGAGAGGTGTAACCCCGGGAGCGCACCCTCCTGCCGGGATACCTGGGGCCGCCGTGGCGGGGAGAGAGCCGAGCCCCTTCCGGCTCCGAGTGTTCCGTGATTTACCACAGAAAACAGCACCGAAAGGGCAGAACCGCCACAGCTCAGCTCAAACCCTGCACTGTCCGTTCCTGCACCTCCCAGGCTGTGCACAGCTTCTCCAGCAAACACCTGGATGGCTCTGCAGCCGCAGGGGTGCTGCTGGTGACGGGCACCAGGGGAGCCCGCTCGGTTCCCGGGATGGCCGCGGAGCCGGGCGGGTGGGGATGCTCCTCCCGGCACAGCAGTGCCGTGGGGTGCTGGTGCCCTCTGCAGTTGTCTCGCCCTGCTGTAAATGCAAAGGATTCTTAATCCGAAGGAACAATTTTGGTATTTGGATATCCAGGTGAGGGCAGTGACCCGCGTGTGTCTTCCCGGCTTTGAAGGAACATCCCGTGCTCCTCCAGGATCATCCCGTGTTCCTCCAGCACCTCAAATCCTGCCGATGGGATCCCCCTGGAGCTGTTCCCCCCGGTGTCTCCTGCTCCCTGGCTGTTCCTCTGTCACCCCCACGGTGTCCCCAAAGCCCGATGGCAGCAAAGCCTCTGCCCGCCCTGGTCTGTGGGGCAGCAGTGATGGGGATGGACAAAGATCCCAAGCCCAGTTAAAATGGAAATGCTGGAAAGTGCAGCAGTTCCTGGGGAGCCACCTCCCAGTGCCCCAGGAATGATCTACTCCCTGAGGAACGGGGAATATTTCTGGTTTCAGAGGCCTGGTTTTGGGATCTGGCCCATTTCCCCAAATGTCTGCTCTGAAGAAGAAGTTTTAACCCCTGTGTCTCAGCACAAACCCCTCAGGGCTAAGGATCTCAGGGCACTGCAGAAGCAAGGAGAGTCACCTTGTGGTCACCAGAGCATCCTATTCCCTGTCCTCCAAGCTTTTGTCAGAGCTGGGAATGCCATTTTGGTGGTGTCACCGAGCTGTGCAAGGGCAGCGGGCACAGAGAGCCCCCAGGAGCCCATCCAAGGAGAGGAGCCGCTATCTCGTGGCCACAGGATCCACAGAACCTCCTTGCTGGCAGAGATATCTGCATTCTGAAAAGAAAATATCAACCCCCCTGCTGGGGAGCGAAAAAAAAAAATAGCAAATTCCAGGAAAGAAGCCAACAGATAATGGCAGCTCAGACTCCCTGGAGCGTTTGATCCATCCCTGCAGGAGTTACCTGCCTGGATCCTTCCCAGCAGTGGGCTGGGATGCAGGACATGTGTCCCCCTGTGCTGGCACATGAGGCACACTTGTCCATGGGGGTGCAAAGGAGATTGAAATTTAACTAAAATTTAATTGAAGCTGAGTAACTGAAGTTAAGAGGAGTATTTCTTCTTATATGCAGGAACCTGTGGGAAAAAGGGAATTGTTCTCTCCCCCACCTTTCTCCAACCTTCCCCCCCCCCCCCTTAAATTAGTTTTTTCAGCTAATTGGGCACTTGAGGAGAGGAGCCTTGCTGTGCCATGGTGCAGTTCACTGGGTTACCAAGGGGAATGTTCCTCCTGTTTATAACGCTGGAGTCCATTCCATCGTTCCATGCCCTCAGGAAAGCTTTATGGAGATTACTAAAATGGCTACAAATCCCTGAAATCCCAACAGATGCTTGCTCTGCGCTCCAAGGATCTCTCACCATTGAACCAGCCACAAACCACTCCAGGGAGGAGCAGTTCCCTAAACCCCTCAGGAGCCACTACCGCAGATCCTGAACACCACTGCACTGGGAGGAGGAGCTGGGAGGGAACTGCATAATTCCTGGGAAAGGTAAATCCAGAGCTGCAATGGAACCCTGGGGAACGTCTCCAATGAGAAACGTGGGACAGCTGGAAATGTTATGGATGTTCCAGGTAAGCTTAGTCAGGGAGCAGCGACAAGGAACAGGGGAGTGGGAGCCAGCAGAAGGAGGGGCTGTGGGATGCTCTCACCTCTCACTCTGCAGGAAAGTCAGAAGGAAAAGCAGGATCAAACTGGCAAGATCTTGTCCATAGGAAAACATCACCCTCAGGGTGTTATAAAGCAAAGCTTCCAGAATCAGAAATGGGTACCATTAACAGGGAAAAGAGCACAAATATCCTGCAGGAATTGTGTCCCAGTAAAAATCTCTGTGTTCTAGTCCAGTCCCTCAGCTCCAAATTCTTTCTGTGACTTAATTTCAGCTTTAATGTTTATCAACACCAAAGAAGCGGAATGAAATTAATTTCTCTAATAGAAATCTAAACTTAATCATTAAGAAAAAACCAAATTCATGACCCAGAAAGCAGCATTTCAGTACAAGAATCTGTTTTATTTTTACAGTGCAGTGATTGAAACAATGTAGAAATTTAACTTGCAAAACTGAATTTATATCACAATGTCTCTCAGAAGGCAATGCAGATGTGTTGCTTTGAATCACAAAATATTTCTCTGGACACCAGAAATTACAAACTCTCAGCACTATACACTGGACTTTCTTTAGAGACTGATTCCTCATAATTTAAATCAATCTTATAAACAATTTGTCTTTAAAAAACACGTGGAAAATAAAAAGAACTCAAGTATTAAACTCAAGGCCTTGATTATTATAATTTTCCTCAGTTTGCAGCAGGGCTGTCCCCAGGGGCAGTGTCCCTAGTCAGGCTCGGTCACGCACTGCTCCACAATCTCCCGCAGGTTCGGGTTCTCCATCGCCGCTGCCACCCTCTCCTTGTCATTGATCTGCTTGTTGACTGCAAAACACCCGGGAGAGGGGGGATCAGGAGCTACCAGGGACACCCGAGGGCGTGGGGGAGCTCAGGAGAGAAGGATGTTACAAGGAAGATTACTGGGAAATGGGGAACGAGGGAAATGAAAGCTCAGTCACAACAAAACAAGCATCGGAAATCAGTAATTCTTGTCACTTTTCTAGTTTAGGAAAAGCATGTAAGGTGTTCCAATGACATGTCCCAAAATCAAGAGTGAAATTCATGATAAATTAGTAGCCCAGGTTCTCCAGGTTCAGTTTCTAGCGATTTAACCAAAACAACCCATTTTTGCCAGACACTGAACGCTCAAGCCCAGTGCACTGCCTGGACTCCACGGCTGCTTAAGGCAGTGCCTGGCTCTGGCTGTGCAGAACATCCATGTCCTGCAAGCTTTACTTCAAAAACTGACTGAGAAACATCAATTTTTGTTGTGAAGATTTTAGGACAGCGAGATCAACGGGTGACGCAGCTCTTCATGTTAATTATTCAGCAGCACCTCCTTTCATTACAAACACAACACCTGCAAGAACTGAGGGAGTTTTGTTAAAAAACCAAACCAGCAACAAGCAGGTGGTCACAGAGTCACCACAGCTTTGGAAACACCTTGATGCCATTTGGTTTTCAAGCTTTCACAGGGTATTAATTTCTGGAAAGGCAGGGGAGGAGAGGACCCCACAGAGCACAAAGAGGCTGAAGCAGCAGCATGCACAGGCTCTACTCACTGTCCTCCTCAGTGGAATGTGTGCCCTCAGAAATGTAGATTTCCAGCTAGAGAGAGATCAGCAGTGTTAGGAGCACCACAACAGTGGAATCTATTCCTTCCTGAAAGTAAAACACCGTCCCCCACACACACACAGTGCCTGTCACCCCTGCTTCTACAGGAGGGGACTGGTGGCAAGAGCTCTCTTTACACTCTTCAGCTGAGAGGAGGGAGTCAGCAGCTATAAAAACAGAAGAACCACCCAAAAATCAACAGCAGAAATCCTCAGGTAATTAATTTATTCTTTAAATTATTTTGGTCAAGTCTCTAAAGGTCTGTTAATCGCTGTGTTTAATTTAGAGAGGTTGCCATTCATTCATGCAGTTTAAAATAGGCTTCAAACCAGGCACTTTACCTTGTGTCTAAAAGGCAAACATCTCTGAAGTTTTATTCTTAAACAAAGGCCTGTTAAAACAGAACACACGAGAGATTTTTCTGTAAAATTCGAGGTTTGAGGTGCATTTTCAGAGAATCCATATTTAACAACCAGTGTAACTGACAATATCTTTTTTTATTCTGAGCAGCACAAGCCACAGAGGGACTAAATAATTCTTGGTTTGACCCTTTGGGTGCAGCTTCTCAGGTAAGTTCTGACCTGCCTTACAAGGCTGGGAGGTCTCTGCTCTCTAAACACCTCCTAGAAACACTAGAGACAAATTCCTGCATTCCCAGCTTTCTTTGGTATTTTTCATACAGCTTCCCAGCCGTCCTGTGGCTGCATCTGTACTGATGGGAGTGCTTGGATTGTTCTTTAGTATTTATTAAAAAACCCAACATAAATTATTTGGGCATAAGTACAGCAATTTCCTCACTGAATTAAATACTTGATCTTTAATCTTAAAACACACTGAGAAATCTTAGTATTGATATTTTATGATGAGTTTCTAGTGTTGGCACATTTAAACAAATCATGTCAGAGCTCTCAGATGTGTTTTCAGATGAAATCTCACCACGAATCATAAGAAAAAAAATAAAAAGGAAAAATAAGCCAGTGTGAATTCTCATTCAGCTTAATTCCTTTCCAGCTCCTGGTGGACCAGGACTTTTTGGGGATTCTTGGATAGCATGTGGGGATTTTTGTGCATGTGTGAGAATGAAGAACAGCCCACAAGGGAGGGAAAGGGGACAAGCAGAAAGTTGCAGGTTTTTGGGTTTTTTTAAATTTAAGAGCTGACAAATTGTCAATTAATAACATTAATGAAGTAACTTGGAGAATACAGAGAAGGACTTTTGTACCACTTCCCAGCAGAGTTTTGAGAGGTTCTCTTTGAAGAGATTCCCTAACATGACACAAACAGATGGATGTCCCCATTTCTCTGGATTTGGGGTTTTTTTACTTGGTTTGGTTTGGTTTTTGGTTTGTTTGCATTGGTGGTTGGATTCTCAAGATGCAATTCCTGGTCAGACCAACACAGCCAGGCAAGACTGAATCTGAACTGGGACTGATGGTATCCAGACAACCTCCAATTAAGCTTGTACTCTTTGCTTCTGATTTAATTAAAGGAATCTCACCGATGAGAGTGGCCAAGGAGCAATGAGGTACTGTTGGTGTAAACCTGATGATGACCAGATATTCATCCTCCCCTATCTCCTGCACTTCCACGCAGTTTTCCGTCACCACTTCCAGTTCTTCCAAAGTGTTTGGCTTCTCCGGGTCCCGGATAGTCCGGATTATATCTGAGGCACGAGACAAGTGAGCAACAATAAGGTACCTTCCCTGGATTTAATCAAACATATTTTTATGCGCACCCACCTTCTCAGCACTGTTGATGTTGCTCGTCTTTGCAAGCCACAACAAACGAACCAAGTAAGGCAAACACGGCCCCTTCTCCCTGCCCCACATGGAGCACCCCCAGCCCCTCGGGGCCCCCTCACCGCTCTGAGCCCCTCAGGACCCGGCGTGATTCCCCCACCTCAGCCCCCCAAGGGCAAATCGGGAACAGCCCCAGGGCTCCCCCAGGCCCCTCACAGCCCCCGCCCCACGACCCTCGCGCCCTCCGGCCCCGGCAGTCACCGTAGACCTCGAGGGCCCTGTCGTGCTCCATGGCGCGGCTCGGGGGGGCATGGCGGGCCCTACTCGCGGGGCTCCGCCACACCCGGCTCAGCGCCTGCGAGAGCAGCGCCAGCGCCAGCGACATGACCCCGCTCCGCCATGGGCCCGCGGGCCGCGGCACTTCCGCGTGGGGCGGGGCGGGGCCGGCCAATGGAGGGCGGGGCGGGGCCGAGGGAAGGACCAATAGGCGGGGAGATAGGGCAGCGAAGCCCCGCCCAGGGGCGGGGCCGCGTCCCCTCCTCGGTGTCCCCGCGCGGAGCGGCGTCCCGGGGTGGGGACACAGAGAGACCCCCGGGGCACTCCCGGGGTGGGGACACAGAGAGACCCCCGGGGCAGCCCCGGGGTGGGGACACAGAGAGACCCCCGGGGCACCCAGGGGTGGGGACACAGAGAGACCCCCGGGGCAGCCCTGGGGTAGGGACACAGAGGGACCCCCGGGGCAGCTCCGACCCCAGGGGTGGGGACACACAGGGACCTCCGGGGCAGCCTCGGCCGGGTCACCGGCCGCAGGGAGCCAAGGACGCGGTGTTGCCGTGTTTTAGGAACGCTCTAAACACGGGCAGAAGTCAGGCTGAGAAAGGAGACGTTGTTTATTCTGCGCACGGTGCATGGGGGAGGTGTTTCACAAATCAAGCACGGCAGGGAGTAAAAATCGGGAGAATTTATACACTGAAGTTTACATAAACCCGCCTATCTACCTGAGAGCATCAATTTGCATTTAAAAGAGGGGTTGAAGGTGAAAATGGTGCCAGGTGAAAATGGTGCCATGGGGGTCAATCTGCAAGAGAGATCAGAGGAAGGGACAGGGACAGAGGAAAGATACACAGAATACAGCTGAAAGATAAAGAAAATTTTGCTTAAAGACACGAGCGGCAGTCGCGGTGCGTGCTGGGAGTTGTAGTCGCGGCTCGGCGCCGTCCAGCTGACCGGAACGAGGGGCGGCCCCGCCAAGATGGCGGCGGCCCGGAGCAGGGGTGTCGGGCGGCTCTGAGAAGGAGGAGGAGGAGGATGGCGGCAGCGGCGGAGGCCGGGACCCCGGCCCGGCGGGAGCTGCGTGTGCTCCTGGTGCCCCGCTCGGGGGAGCCGCGGGGATGCCCGCGGGACGCGGCGCGGGTGCGGCTGAGCAGAGCCCAGGACGCTCTGGGCACCCTCCTGGTCTCCGGCGGGATCTACCTGGAGTCGCTGTCGCCGGGCGGGGCCGGCCGGGCCCGGGGCAGCGTCCTGCCGGGAGCCTGGGCTGAGTAAGTGCGGGGCGAGCAGGGCGAGGGGCGGCCCCTGTGCTCGGGGAGCCGGGGCTGCGGGGGTGCTGTGTCATATCTGCCTGTTTAGCTGGGTGTGTTCACGGCAGTTGTTCCGAAAGCCGAAGCAAACAAAAAGGGTTTGTCCGTCAGGCTGTTGGCTTCGCACCCACCCCCAGTGCCCTGACTCCCCGCGGGCTGCGCCTCCCCCGCTGCCCGGGGCCAGCCCGGGGTGACACTCGGCAATCACATGATGGCTTTGACATCTGCTGTAGCAACTTGCGTGCTGAGTGAAAACCACGGTCACGTTTTAGTTGTGAGCATCTGCAGTGTCTAGCAACACCAGCACTGTTCAGAGACTCACAGAATCCCAGACTGGTTTGGGCTGGGAGGGGCCTTAAAGCCCATCCCGTTCCATCCTTGCCATGGGCAGGGACACCTTCCACTATCCCAGGCTGCTCCAAGCCCCGTCCAGACTGGCCTGGGACATTCCAGGGATGGGGAGTGTTTCGGGGCTGTTACAGGGCTCTGCTCTCTGGTTTGCTCTGCCCCATCCTGAGCTGGTTCCTCTCTGCCCCCTCCCCATCACCACGGAGCAGGTGTGACACACCTGGAGAGTTTCCCAGCCCAAACAACAGGGAAAATCTGAAAATGGACGATGTGTTCTGCTCTCCCTTGCTGGCAGAGTTGATGTTCCCCCTCCTGGAAATCCTGAAGCAGAGCATCCCTCATGTCCTGGGTGACCAAAGGGAAAAAACATACGAGAATGGAGACCCCTTTATCCTGGAGAGGAAGAGGAGTTGGGATTCCTCAGGCTCTGTCCTGCCGAGGATGAAACAGTTCCAGTGCTGGGAGGGACGGGGTGGCAGCAGAGTCTTCACTGCTGAAGTGAAAGCGACGCTGTCCATCAGCAGTGCATGTCCAGAACTGTTCAGTGCAGGAAATGGGGAAAGGGAATAAAGCCAATAACCCTCCTGAATGTTGTGTCTTCAGCTTCATGTGGGACAGCACAGAAGATGACGGTTTGCAGTCAAACAAGACAAAACTCCTGGCTCTTGGTCAAAGTCATGAACTGTTTGTCTATGAGTTCAGTGTAGAAGATGGAAAACACAACCCGAATTCCCTGCACAGCTGTAAGGAAGAGACGCTTAAAAAGCTCCTTGGAGCTAAAAACATTAGTGAGTAACTTTCAGTGTGCTCCATGTGTGAAATTGTTGCAGGTCTGGTTCTGCTGCTCCTGGTGGGATGAATCAGGCAGTGGGATTGAGAACTAGGGAAGTGTCGGGTACCTCCACACTGATGCAATGTGATCGGCAGGATTCGTGGGCTTGAAAAATAATGGAGACATTTCTGTATTCAAAGGTTCTAGAATTAGTGCCCCTGGCACAGAAAGTGAGATTTAAAACCAACCACCCCAACTCACAATCCCAACTTCTGTTAGGATGGTAACTGGGGCAATGAATTTCAGCTGTCGTTTTCTTGGGATTCTTTTACAAATCAAAAGTCCCAGCTGGCTGTAATCTGAAATTTAAATATCTTTAAATTTGCAGGTCTGCCTTCAGTTTTCTCTGTGAAGATTCTGTCTTTTGGAAACAACAAGTGCAAACTTCTGCTCAACCAGTTTATCCTTGTGCACCTGACGTTTCCTGGGAAAGACTCATCCCCAGAGACCTGTGACTGCTTCACCCTGGCTCTGCCTCCAGAAGCTGTGGGGAGAATAACAGATTCCCAGTTCTGCAGGGGGATCCTGTTCCTGTTGGAGAGTGCTGGCTGGATTTGTATCCTTTGCAGGAGAGATGAGCTCCCAGGGAAAATCATCTGAAAGAACAAAGTTGCTTCTCTTTGCTGTCAGGGCTGAGCAGAAATTTCTTTAAAGACATTTAAGTGAGATGCCTGCAAAGAAGGTTGTGTAGCCAAATCCTGGTTTTTGTAGTGGAAGTGCCATAGTTGTGTATCAGGTCTTTCCCAGTACTCCACTGGAGATCTGTTTCCCACTGGATTAATGGGTTTGATTCATGGGTCTGTGTATAATAGGCTGACATCTACTGTCACCTAATTTCTTAATTAAAATAGAAATGATCTGCAGGTACACAGTGAGTCAGAGTTTGGGAGGCAGATTTGTGTGTTGGGATGAGCAGGGGCTCAGACCTGTCAGTGCCACCAGGTGCTGGATTGAACCTATTCCTGGTCATCTTCTCTGACACATTAAAATACAACAAAGTCAGGTTGCCTTTCCCTTCTCTTACAGCCAAAATTCACCACCTTTCCCTCCTGTGTAACTTCTCTGTTGGGCACTCCAGGGTCTGGGCTTTTCCTTGATGCTGTTTACAGACATATTTGACTGCTCTGATGGTGCCACCTTAGGGAAGGTCAGTGTAGCCCTGGGAGCTGGGCAGGGGGAGGGCCCAGCCCCCGTGTCCCCCCTGGCTGCCCTGGCAGTGTCCCCTGACCTCAGCATGGCCGTGGTGACCAACACCTGCCACCGTGCCCTCGCCGTGCAGCTCAACACCTACTTCAGGTACAGCTCCCAGGAGAAGGCTTTGGGCTGAACTGACCTTCACAGGTCCCTAACCTTGGGCCTGGACTCATCGGGGTGCTGGCAGCTTTTCATTCTGAGTTCTGTGCTAGAGCAGAAATTTCCTCTTCATTGAAAGATTGTCCTTTCATTATTTGCTCCCATTCACACTCTGTCACTTTAACGAAGGAAAATGTATCTATAATATCTCTTTATTTTAATCTATCTGTTAACAAGTAGATAAACTTTGTCTTGCACTTCATATTTTTTCCAGGAAGATTAGGTCCTCTCAATGCCAGGGACCTGTGTAGTAGCACCTTTTAGAAATGCTGTGGGGTATGGAATTATCAAACTCTACTAGTACAGCTGTGCTGATTTAGCTTGCTAAATTGGGGCCAGGTGATAATTAAGAGGTGGTGTCCACCTCAAAGGAAAGAGCATCAGGTTTTGATGGCTCAGCTGTTACCCTGAGAGAGCACTGCTTCGCCGAGAGCTCTTGGTGGAGTTAAACGTGAAAAAACAGCTTAAATCATCTGAGCAAGGTGAAATTTCATATTTATTTCTTTACAGACGGTTCCCTGAACATTTGCTCTGTAAGAGAGATCCTGAAAATCTTCCAGTGAAGCCTCCTGAGGGACTGGATGAGGATGACCTGGCCAGTTCTGACCACAGCATGGAGCTCCTGTCGTCGCCTTTCCGCACAGACAGGTACAGAAGGGAAAAACCTCCTGACACAGGCTGGGCCTTGCCTCCTTTGGTTCGTTGATAACAAACTGCTGCTTTGTTTCTTTCAATTGTAGTTGTGACAGGTAAAATCAGCCCATTCTGCTGTAAATCTTTTGAATTTAGGATGGGCCGAGACAACTTCACATGTGGCATTGAACAGCTTCCAAACAGTAGTTGCTGCTTAGGGGTTGCTTTTAGGTCTTAGAGTATTGATATTAATAAAACATGTGAATTATAATGTGATGTTAGAAAGACTCAGTTCTGGAATTAATTCAGTTCTACTATTTTTTAATTGATGGGGTATTTTCTGTGAGGAAAAGGAAGCTTTTTGCTAAAAATGCTGAACATGGGCCTTGTCAGCTAATGCAGCTGCGATCAGTCAGCTTGGCTGCAGCGAGTATTTAAATGCAGATAAAGAGGCCATGATAAGGTTAAAATGGAGTTTGCTGGATGGATTTTATAAGCTTAAAGTGCGTTTTATTTATTCGAGAGAGCTTCATCTGCCTTGTTCTTGGAGTAAAACCTGGTGTTACATGTGACTCTGTCCCCTCCCCAGGTCCTGGAAGGCACACTTATCCTCACTGTGGGACAGAGTAAGGAGAAGAAGAACACCAGGTTCTCCAGATTTGGTGAACGACTTGAATTTGCCTTGGTATCAGTTTTTTACCCATCTTGAAGATCACGATCCTGAAATTTGTGAGGATCCAGAGAAGATGGTGGCCTTTGTTCCCCGGGCTGCTACGTGGGCGGCTTCCCGAGCGCTCCAAAGCCAGGGTGCAGCCCGTGGGGGTGCAGGACAGCAGTGGGCACAAATCCCCGTGGGAGCACCTCAGCAAGTGGTGAAACTGGAGTGTAAACTGGTGACTGGAGCTACAGCTGTGTTCGTGGTGCTGGCACAGGACACGGGGCTGTCTCTGGTGCTCTGGGATTTTGAGTCCCAGCACGTGACGTGTTCCCACTTCGGCAGAAGCAGTGTTTATGTGGAGTGCAGTGCAGAGGTGCCGCTGTGTCTGCTGCTGACAGGTGAGGGGTCATAAACTGTCCTGAGACAGCTGCTTTAGGGGTTTTTAGTGTTTTACCTGGTTGCCTGGCTGCTGTGGGTAACTTCCATTGCATTCCTGCTCGGGTGAAATCCAAACAGAGCTGCTGCAGCTTTGCTCCACTCTTTTGGAAGCAGCAGTGGATAGAAATGCTGCTGCCTAGCACGTGGCTGCTCTTTCTTTAATTATGGCTTGGTTCTGTCATTCAGAGCGTGGTCTGTCCCTGGTCCTGTTTGGTTTAACTCAAGAGGAGTTTCTGACCAGGCTGATGATGTTTGGCAGCGCTGGAGTCGTGGATTCCGTGTGTCACCTCAATGGGTGGGAGAGGTGCTCCATTCCCATCCATGCCCTCGAGGTAAGGAAGGCTGGTTTGTGTCTTACAAATAACAAACTGCTTCTTTCAAGTATTGAATGCAGCTTAACAATGTTGGTGCGGGTTTAGACACAATTAAAAGTATTTAATTTTTATTTTAATTTGCCCCTCAAACCTAGGGGCAAAAGGAAGTGGTTTAGTTATTAAATAAACAATAAAACCCCAAGCAGATGAGTAACCCAAAGGAAGAAATACAGCAACAAAGTGAATGCACATTAATAAAATAAAACAGAATAAAGCAGTGTTCAAAATTCCCTCTTAACTGGACCCAAAAGCAATTTTGCCAATTTCTGCAGCAGTTTTTGTCCTCTTGCAAAATATTAAATATTAAAAGAAATCCTTGGAACTAGGTTTTTGGGTTTATTATACCATTCTTGTAAAATTGCTGTAAGCTTATTCAGAGTCCTGATTCTCGTAGTATTTTCTTTATATTGCTGCAATAACATTTTGCGTGTGAAGATACAGGGCAGGGTTTGAGCAGAGCCTGTCAAAGGAGCCTGGCAGGTACTGAACAGGCCACCTTGTTATTTCAGGCTGCAGGTGTTGCCCACAGAGTTTAAATTCCTTGTGGTTTTCTGCACGTGTAGTTTGTCACTGAGTATGGAGTGAGAATCCCAGCAGTAAGTGCACAAGGTATGGTTTTAGAATCCATGCTTAATTGTTCTGTTTCATGTTTGTCTAGGCAGGTTTGGAAAATCGCCAGCTGGACACAGTGGACTTGTTTTTAAAAAGCAAAGAAAGTGTTTTCAGTCTCTCCGCACCCTGCCCTGGGCCTGAGCACTCTGGGGATGGTGCCTCCCAGTCTTACCTGAGAAGTGAGTGAAGTACCTGCAGCTGCACAAGGGTTTATTTAATTACCTTTCTCCCTATGGCTGTGTGCAGAATGCAGATTTTGAACTGTTTCTGGAACCATTGCAGATTTGGAGGAGCTCAGGCCTGCTTTAAACTTGCTCTGCTCAGCAATTCAAGAAAATGATATGGAGCCTCATAGCAAACACTTCTCTGAGCAGCTCCTGACCCTCACCCTGACTTTCCTTACCAAGCAGCTGGAGGAAATCTTTGTGCACACAGAGGGTAAGATCACTCATGCTGGGTCATATCTAGTAATGTGTCTTCATGTAAATAAGTAAGAACAGCTATTCTTTTAATTAAAAGCTCAAATTTGTCTAGAATGAACATAAAATACCAGAGTTAAGTGAATGAAAAGGTGTTCATCCCTGTGTTTTAGATTGGATTTACATGACTAATAATTGGTTGGATTAACACAAAATTCAGTTCTCATTTACTGGTCCCTAGGAAGGAAAACCCCTCAGTGAGGGCAGGGAGCTCTGGTGGGGTTGTGGCTGTGTCCTGTATCCTGACAGGATGCTGGGAGTGCTGGGCTGTGCCACTGCCTGTGCAGGGGAAAGAGCTGATGTGCCCTTCCTTCTGAGGGGTTTCTGTTTATTAATCAGGACATTTATAAAATCAGCATTGCTAAATGTTAAAATCCTGTCCGTTCATTCCCATTTAACTGGTGTCTTGGATGCTCTTGGCAGAACCTGATGAATTCCTGCAGAAGGCTGCAGACATTTTAACTGATTACATTATTAAACTGAGAAAATTCCTGAGGAAATATCCTCGTCCACCAATAACTCCAGGGCACATGGAAACTGACGTGGATGAAGACCTGCCTGAGATAGAAGAGAGCCACGAGTGGGAAAAACTGGCACCAGAGGTGAAAATGAGTAACCCAGTTTTTACTACTGTTATGAAGTTTATTGAAGGAGATCATTAATGTGGAAATATCTTAAGGTATTGGGGAAGAAAATCAACATAGGGATTACGAAGGAAGATCAGTTTGTTCCATGTTTTTCCCTTTAGGAAGTCATTGCTGAGGCCATCCTAAGCAATAAAATGCCAGAGGCCCAGATCTTCTTCCGAAGGCACCAACATCCTGCTGAGAGTCTCCAGGAATTCATCCAGATAGGTTTGAACCTGGTCTATGACTGTCTGCTGAAGGGCAACACCAGGCAGGCCTCAGAGCTGCTGAGAAATATGGTGAGAGGTGTTCAGTGGATCTTCTCACTGGTTTGTGACTAACGAAATGCAGGAGCATGGGGAGCTTCTTGGGGCCTTACGGATGTGCTGATTCCACCAGGAAGAGGTGGAATTGCAGTGAGAATTCACTTGTTTGAGCTGCTGCTGGGGGAGCCTGCATGTGGGTGTGTGTTGGCTGAAGTGCTGATCAGCAGAGTGAGGGTGGCTCTGGCTGGGGAGGTGTCACGGGGGGCGGGGTTTGTACCCGAGTGCTGGGGACATCGGGCACGTCCCTGTAGGAGCTGGTGCAGGGACTGTCACAAGCCTGTTTGTAAGGGTTGGGTGCTTTGGAAGGAAAGCAGGTGTGTTTATTCTTTATTTGATTGTTTTAGTGTCTTCTGTGGGCACATTTTACAGTTTGCATGCAGTGAGTGTGTTCTTTGTGCCAGGGCTTCGATGTGAAGGAGGAACTGCACAAGATCTGCTTTCACACAGAGGACAAACACGTGCGGGATCTCTTGGTGAGTGCAGCAAAGGCTGTTTTAGTCCAGGTCTCAAGCCTGAAGCCTTGTGTGTGTTTGTGCTGAGGGAAACCCCTGTATTGAACTGACTTTCAGAGCAGCCAGCCAGGGCTTGTCCCTGCATCCTTCCGGTGTAGTTCCTGGAACATCCCTGTTCCTTTGTATTTGCAGTTAAAGTACAGAGGTGTTAAAATGTTTCTTTGTCCTGCCTCTGATCTAGTTCTCTCACACAGTCTGGAGTCTTCTTGTCATTTAAGTGTATGGCCCTCTGCTTCCAGCATTTTTTTCCTACTGTTGGTTAATTGTTGCACTTGCAGGATCATTTTACAACTTGAATATATTAAAGATAGATAAAAAATGGAGGTAATTTGAGGTAATACTTTAACAACTGGAGCTAATACTTTAATTTGAATTAAAGGTGAAAGTGTTACGAGAAGAAAATTATTTTTCTGAAAAAGAGAAGAAAATGATAGACTTTGTGCATCAGGTTGAAAGCTTTTACTCGGAATCCTTCCAGGAAAATAAAGAGACTCAGTCTCTTTCCAGGTAATGTGAGTTATTAATTTTAATTATTAATTAATAACATTAATAGGATTTAAAATGTGCTGGATTCTACATTCTGTGTGATTTACTGCACTAACAAGTACAGTCTTTAATTTCATTAATTTCACACTGATCTTCATTTGCAGAAATCAGAGTCAATGTGGGGACTGAGCCATTTTCTCATTAATGTAACAGTTGCTGTCATGTTCTCTCATGACAAACTATTGTGTGAGTCATGACAAACTATTGTAGGGTGACAGAGCTCTTCTGCTTGAAATGAAGCATTTTTAATAATAATATTAGAATTACTACTCAATTATTTGTGTTCAGATGTTTGCTCTATTTTTGATCTATGATGTCTGTCATCCAGCGAGCTAAATAACCTAGAAAAATCATTTTACAGTTAAATAATTGTAAAACTGTTATGATACTCACAATTTGTCATGTCAGCTTTGGAAAAATGAGGTAATTCTTTAGTTCTCAAACCTCAAGCTCAAGTCCATCCCTCTGGTACTCCCAGAGCTCTTCAAAATGGACTGGGAACTTTGCTGAGCCTTCCTCAGCTCCTGTTTTTTAGACTGGGGACTGTTCATCGTGAGAGCAGTAAAGCCCACCCTGATCCCACCCCCATTGCAGTTTCAGCAGCTGGAGAAGGGAGCAGGACCTTTCCCGACACCAGGCAGTGCTGGGCTCGGAGCTGGGCCGGGACAGGCCCGGGGCTCACAGCAGGAGGCTCAGGGTGATGTTTGACTGGGCTCGCTGGTGGGATGAGCTGGTGCAGGAGATGATTCTGCTGCCCAGGAAACCACGGCAAGGCAAGTATTGTGGGACTGAGGGCTTAAACTGGGAATTAAAATCTCTTTGGCACAGCATACGGCCACTGTGTGGGAGTGGCACAGGCACAGTTAAAAGCCTGTGCTACCACAGAGGTCACTTACATTTGTCAGTGGAAGTGGGTAACGATGGGTTTCACCCTATTCCATCCTGGATCTCGGCTGTTCCTGTAGAGAGGAGTTTGGAAGTAGCTGGGGGGGACTTGCCTAAGGCATGGCCACGTGTAAATGGCACCTTCTGCCACCTTCTGTCCTGCTCCCTGCACTGGGGAATCACTTTCAGCTCTGCCAGCATGAAGCTCCAAAAGCTGGAACAATATCCTTGGTCTCGGCATCATGTTTGCAGCTGTTCGTTAAAAATAGGTACCTGGAGGAACAGGACAAGGGGAAAGGCTTCCCACTGCCAGAGGGCAGGGTTAGATGGGATATTGGGAAGGATTTGTTCCCTGCGAGGGCGTGAGGCCCTGGCACAGGGTGCCCAGAGAAGCTGTGGCTGCCCCCGGATCCCTGGAAGTGCCCAAGGTTGGACGGAGCTTGGAGCAGGCTGGGATAGTGAAAGGTGTCCCTGCCCAAGGAACTGGATGGTCTTTAAGGTCCCAGCCCAAACCGTTCCACAATTCTGTGTAAGAAACTACCAGTATTTCCCCCAGAAGTGTTTGTGTGTGCTGGTTTCATCCATTTGCCTTTTTGAAACACAGAACTCAAGACCTGCAGTCCTGAGGTTCTTTGGATGCACTTGACAGCCCAGCATGATTGGTTTAGTATTTGTTCCTGGATTGAGGAGTCAGAGCCCAGCCAGGCTCCCTGCAGCCGAGCTGCCTGGCCCCCCCTGAGCCCTGACATCGTTGACAGGCACACGCTGTGCAGCACCTACATGAGACAGGACATCCTGAACAAGCTGGCCAGGTAGGGCCCCCAAAGCTTTACACTCTCTCTCCTTCTTATGTGAAGCCAAAATCAGAGCAATAAAATCTTTGATACATAATAATTTTTATATTGCTCTTTTTGGAAACAGCATGAGTCCATTGATAAGTGTAATTTTAGTCTTGTACTTTCAGTTATCTAAAAACATAAGAACCATGAGAGCAAGAGCAATTCTCCCTCAGCCTGTGGATGTTTCCCAGTGGTTGTATTCCTGATGCCCACTTTAATGCAGGGGAGAAAACTCTGGGCACACTCTGAGCATTTCACTGCTCACACCTCATTCTCTGCAGTGACCTGGAGTAACCACAGGGTTGTTTAGGCACAGGCAGATGGATTTTGGCATGTTGTGTTTGCCTCAGTAGGGAATTAATCCCTGGGAGGGAAGGGTCTGCTCTAATTTTGAGCTGAAAACACCCATCAGAACTTGTCAAAGAGATCTGTGTGATCAGGGTCTATGCTTTTTCTCTTTTCTGACAGAAAGGGAATTTTTGTCCGTTCTGAGCTGGAAGACTTCGAGCTCCTGCTCCAGAGGTTGTCATGCCTCGGGGGAGTCCTGCAGAATCCTCACCCTGTTCCAAAATACAGCACTGCCAGTGGGCTGGACTTCCATGCTCAGTTTGTCCTCCACTGCCTAGAGCACAGCCTGCAGTACCTGCTGTACACTTACCTGGACTATTACAGGTAGGAGTGCTTTCCATCCCTCAAATCCCATGAGGGATCCTGGTTTTAAAGAAGGAAACACAATCTGAACAGTTGATGGGGAGAGTTTTCCTAAGCCCTAGCAATGTCATTTAACAGAAACTCTGGGGCAGTATGTGAGATTTTAAGATGTGTTTTGCAGCTTTATTCAGGTTGTGTTGATATTAATTTGTGTGTCAGTTGTGAAAGGAAACAATTACAATTGTAATGAGTATAATGCTATAAACAGTACAATCCTAAATGAGCCAAGACAAGTTGCTCTTCAGAAACTCAGAATTTACAGAATTCAGAAACTCCCTTGATCACAAGTGCGAGTTGACCCTTGATATGTTCACAAATAAGGAAATTGCTGGTTTCCACCTAAACTAGGATTAGTTGGGATTTGAAGGTGGTACCAATATTAGGTATTGGAGCTATATGAATACCTTCCACTTAATGGATACTTGGCAATTAAAATTTCTGAGCTGTAACTCCAGTCTAACACTGGAATTACCAAGAACGTAGAAGTGGACCAGAAAAAAAGCCAATACATCATTTTCTAATTGTTTGTCTAACCAATTGTAGTTGGCATTACACCTATGAGATGCCCCAGATCTTTAATGCTGTGTTACATCAGTGGTTACAAATCCTGTATTTTCACTGTGCTGTTCATTTATTTCCAGTTTAACCCCTTCAAACTGCCCTATTCTGAATAACAAGGAGTTGCACGAAGCACATCCCTGGTTTGAGTTCCTTGTGCAGTGTCGAGGGGTTGCCAGCAATCCCCGAGGTAGGAATCTCACTCCAGAGGGGGGCTGATGTTTCTGCTCTAGCAGAATTAAACCTCTGCTCTGCTGCAAACCCTTTGGCCATGACCTATCACTTCCCTGTCCCTCACTTCCTCATCTCTTAAGTCTGGATTGTAATTCCTACTTGAACTGCACTTACAGATCTGGAGACTGCACATAAGTGAGAATCATTTTGTCTATGATCATCGTTACCTCCAGTTCAGTTACATTCCCAACAGGTTGAACAAAAGGAGAATTCATAAGAAAATACACATCCCATTAAAATTAAACCTTCCTCTAGTCCCTGTGGTGCATTTTGATTTCTCTGCCCTTGGATTATGTGTTTGCTTCACTGAAAACCGGTAGAATTTGTGCCCTTAACTCATGGCACTTTTTAAACGTTTCATCTTCTGCAGAGTCACACATTAACAAAAGATAAAAATAATCCCAAGTTAAGTGTTTTTTTAGAAAGTGTGATCAGTATAGGATAAAGAATTGAACCACTACAGTGCTAAACTGTGGGGCTCAACCCCAGTCAATCTGCGTAGGCAAAGCTGTAGTTTGAAACTGGGGAAAGCTTTATAAACCTTAGCTCATCTCACCTGTGTTTATAGGCCAATTGAGAAAAACCAGTATTGACAACAAAAAGCAGAAAATTCAGCATTTTTCACAGTCAGAGGACAGTTGTAATGTGTGATTGAAGAATTAATACTGGTTTTGCATGGAATTAAATGTCACTTCTTTTTCTTTTAAGATCCCAAGATGATTTTCCAGGCGAGTCTGGCCAACGCTCAGATCCTGATTCCCAGCAGCCAGGGGGGTGTGAGCAGCATCCTGCTGGAGGGCAGGACCCTGCTGGCCCTGGCCACCACGGTGTATGGGCCTGGGGGCATCGACCAGGTACTGCCTGGGGCACCTGATCCCCCCTGTCCTGCTGCTCCCCTGTCCTGCCCTCGTGGCTTTGTTAGGAAAATGCCCTCTGAGCCACGTGTTGGGGCAGAGGGGATGAACAGAGTGTCCTGATCCACAGCACAGTCACCTGGAACATCAGGTGCTGGGGAAGTCTGATACAACTTAAAAGCGTTTCACAGGAAAGAAATTATACTTTGTGTGTTGTCACTGCATGTCAAATTCCCATGAGATAGATTGGCACGTCCCAAAATTGTTTCGTTGTTGTTTAATGCAGTTTCCTCCTAATTAATTTTGCTTCCTTGCAATGTAGGTCCTTCAGAATGAAGATACAGAAAAACCTCTAAAGAAAGTTGATCCACAGCTCTTAAAAATGGCCTTGACCCCTTACCCCAAGCTCAAGGCTGCTCTCTTTCCCTCCTGCACTGCTCATGGAATTTTGCCTCCTGACATCTCTCTCTACCATCTTCTTCAGGTACACAAAGTGCTTTTGGCAGGACACAAGGAAAGAGAAGCTTGTCTGCAGCTAAAGCCTGGGCGTGGGGGCCATGGGTTGTTTCTTTGGGATCCTTAATGTGGAGCTGGAGTTCGCAGCTTCATCCTGAACTGCTTTTTCAGGTGGTCTCTACACCCTGTGAGCTTGCAGTGCTGGAATATCAGAGAGGGATATTTTTGCAGAGTTCAGTGGGCAAGGTGTTTGATATTGCAGAAATTACGGTAGTTAAATTTTAAAATGTTTGTAACGGTAAGAGAATTAGAAATTGAGAGTTACAGGACAGCAATGTGAAGTTCTTAAGCTGCCTCAGTGTATTTTGTTTCTAATCTTTCAGTCATTAATGCCCTTTGATCCCACGAAATTATTTGGCTGGCAGTCAACAAACACTCTTGCTGTGTCAGGTATGTCCCTTCCAAGGTTTACATGCTTTCCTTGCCTGAGCACCTAAAATAAAATACATTTCAGGGGAATTATTTTTCAGATAAATTTACTCAAAAGACCACTTCTTTCACAAGAAAAATCGTGTAATTTACTAAAATTGTGTTTTGAACTAGAATTCTAGATTTTTGTGTTAAAAAATCCTCACAGACAGAATTTCTAAATATAAGATAGAAAAGCAATGTTTTCTTTTAAAAGCAGGCTGAGGTGATGCAGAGCTCTGATTTTCCAGTGAGAAGGGGAATTTCAGTGGGGTTTGGATATGCCAAGATCTGAATTAGCACCAGAGGAGCCATATTTGATTCTCACGTCACGTTTTGTAGCTAAAGGCCGCTTCTGATGTTGAATTCAGCTGTTCCTCCGCTGACAGTGCTGGTCTGTTGTTCCCAGATGCCTGGAGCGAGTTCCCTCACTTCTCGTGCCCCGAGCTGGTGAGCAGGCACGCCGTGGTGGAGAGGCTGGATTTCCTGTACTACCTGCTGCACGGCCGCCCCGCCTTCGCCTTCGGCACCTTCCTGGTCCAGCAGCTGGTGAAGAGCAAAGCCCCCAGGCAGCTGTGAGTGTCCTCAGCAGGGACAGGTAGAGTTCTGCAGGAGGCAGAACTGAGCACAGGGAGGGAATTAATCCTCCCCACAAGTGCTGAGCGTTGGAACTCTGGGGGTCCTAAAGGTTAGAAATCAAATATCACCTGAGAAGAGGTGAGCTTTATTTGGAACTACTTAAATAAAATCTGCACAAGGGAAGCAAGGAAAATATTCCTGTCGTATCAAGCACATGTGGGCTCTTCTTTTAGGAACCTGAGCCTCTAGATCACTTTGTAGGAGAATGATGCCCCTTTTCTTTGACGTTTCCTAGTGGTGACACTTCTTTAGTTAAATTAGCAAGGCAAAAAATGTACTGGAGGTTGATGGGATTAAATGTTCTGGCTGAAGCTTCAAAATCAGGTGTTCAAAAGGGTACAGTCAAATGACACATCTTGCTTGAATACATGAAATTCACTATTTAGTGTAGGAATTAGAACAAATCACTTTGTTTCTGGAATGTCTGGTTTGTGTATTAGTCGCTGTTTGTTTCTCTCCATCGTTTCTACACAGATCCGTTTCTTTTGTGTAAACAGGTAAAACTGGGGCAAAAAGGAAAACATCCATTAACGTAGAGTGAAGTCATGGTTTAACAGACAGTCAGGGATACAGGGTTTTTTCAGTGACTTGTGTGGAAAAACCCTTTGGGTACATTTTTCTCTTAGCACCATCTGCAGGTCAGACTCAGGTTCCTGGTGCTGCAGTGGGTTGTAAACTCTGCAAAGGCACTTTCTGCACTCAGGTGCTGAGGGGGTGTTTCATTAATTATAAAACCGATTCCACTACCTTTAGTTTTTGATAAGTGCATTAAATTGCGAACTCTGCTTACCATGTGGGAGCCTTTATTCTCATGCCCACATTTTTTACAAATATGAAACTTTTGGCTCATAATTATCTTTAATGCTGATGAATCTGAGAGTTCAGTAAACCTTGCAGGTACTTGTTTGCCTGGGGAATACTCATGTTAGAAATGGGTTAAAAACCCTGTGTGTTCCTTGTTGCAGGATCCAGCAGGCAGGACACGAGGCCGAGGTTTTAGCTCTGTCCTCCTTCAGTGCCCCCTCGGTGGCAGCAGCCTGTGTGTGTTTCCTGGAGCTGCTGGGCCTCGACAGCCTCCGGCTCCGCGTGGATGTGAGAGTCGCAAAGATGATTTTCAGTCACAGGACGAGGAATGAGGCCTCTCATCACAACCAGATCAGAGACTCTTTGGGTAAGGTGTCTTTGTCTGCTTTGGAGTAGGTGCTGTGGATTTCTTGGGAAGAGAAGCAGAGGGATGCAAAGATGCTGTCTGGTGGCTCAGCAACGAAGTAAAAGCACCTAAGAACTTTGTTCTTCTTTTATTCCTGTTTTTTTACTAATTTTGAAGGTGCATTTTGATCCTGCCATGTCAAATAAGGCGGGAACACTGATATAACCTGTATCAGGATCTAACAGGCACTGTCCAGCAGCTGCCGAAGACTGATATTAGTGAGGTTTAGCCTAATGTTGTAATAATGTTACAGAGAGTTAAACAAAGTCCACTGCCAAATCTTCTTTTTCCTTCCTATTTGAAAACTGTCCTACAGCTGCAGCGAGATCAGGTGTTCAAAGCTGTAGGGAAATTAATTTTTTCCTAGAAATAACTTCAGAAAGTTGAATTTCTAACTCCGGGACCACAGGTGTCTGCTTTCCCAACTAGGAAGCTACTGGTACTTTTGGAAATGCTGCCCTGACTCTGATCCCAAATAGCATCTCAGGAATGTGTTCTTTTAAACAGTTGAGAAGTTAACCAAGTTGGCTGATGGTGAAAAAGCAGCAGCAGCAGCAGTTCTTACCTCATTGGAAGAAGCCTTCTGGGATGCAATTGAGCACCAAGGAATAAAGAGGTGAGAACAGCCTGGTTTGAGGGGTTGTCTGGGAAATGGAGACTGGGCACTGGCTTTTGTTATTTGTGTATCAGATAATACTAAAGAGGTCAGGATAGGACAGTGTGCCTGCCTTGGTGGATGGGAACATCCAGAGGGTCCAGTGTGGAAGCTCCCAAGGGGATGTGACCTCGTTATGGTGAAGCCCCTGGCAGTGCCGTGTTGCTGTTTGCACACAGTGGGTCTGGGTCACAGGGTCACTTCATACCTGAACATCTGGTGTAAATATTGCAGTTCATTACAGCTGAAGCTCTCTAAATTCCGTGCAGGACGTCCGGTGACTCCAGAAGGCAGTGGTCCTTGGTCATGCAGTTCTGCAAACTCCATAACCTCGAGCTGAGCACATCCTTCCTGAGGGAATGTGCCAAATCCAACGACTGGCTGCAGTTCCTCATCCAGACCCAGCTCTACAGCCACCAGCCAGCCCAGGTGAGCTGTCTGTGCATTAAATTGAGTCTTGTAGCAAGAGAATATCCCAGTGTGGAGACAACAGGAAATATCCCAATGTGGAGACAACAGGAGCCTCTCCAGTTCCTGGGTTTTGGTTGTCTCGGGATGTCGATACCCTTGGACTGTGGTAGCCCTTCCCTTGCAGCCACACTTGTGAAGTTAATTTAAACTCATGTAGTTACTGCTTTTTTTTATTGGAGAGTTGCCAGATGTTCAGTGTAAGTTTTGATAAAGCCACCCATCTTTCCTTTCAAAACTCAAATTGATTTTTTGCTAAAAATACTTAAACTTTAGAGAATCCAAATCTTCCACCTTTGGTTTTGAACGTGATTTAGAAATGAATAAAATACTGCCAATACATAAAAGCTGTTGGGAAGAGTCATGTGAGGAAGCTAACTGGATAATTACAGGTAAAATGATGCTTAGCAGGCCTAGGATTTTAACTTGGGTCTCCTTGTTGTTTTGAAGAATCTATAATTCCACAAAAGCACCTGAGTAGACCCTTCTCATGCTCTGTTGCTGCACTACAAGAGAGAACAGAACTGAGGGTCTCTAGGAGGCATTTGAGCATCATGGAAAAGGATGAGCTTCAGTCTTTCATTAGAATAATTCACACCTACGGAACGTTTTTTCCTCTCTAGGTCTCCAAAGTTTTTCTAAAAACCGAATTTGAAGAGTGTTTTATTTGTCTTTGTGTGTTCAGTGCTTCCATCCTCCTGCCCTCCCCTCTCTGGACCTCACCAGGTTTTGGTGCTGTTTCCCCAGGTCATTCCCCTCCTGCAGGATTTCCCTCCTGTGGTACAAGATCACCTGGTGCTGGCCCTGGGGAAGTTCCTGTGTCCTGAGCCCGGTGCTGCTGGCGGGGCCTGGGGCAGCCGTGCGGGGAGCCTGTTCCAGATCCTGCTGCAGTGCCAGGAGAATCCCAGCCCCTCCTGGTTCCTCCTGGCTGAAGGACTCAGGGAACACGCCCCCATCCTCAGTGTGCTGGCAGCCTGCTGCCCTGTGAGTCTGGGAGCTGTTTGTCTTTTAGGGAAATAAGTAATGACAGCTGATGATTGTGCCTAGTTCTGTTAAATGGTTGATGTGCAGTTGCATTAAAAGCTGTTTTGGTCAGTTTCTGTGGTAGTTGTGCACAGTGTGACCTGTTTCACCGAGTGCTATATAATGGGGTGATATATAAACCCATCCTTTTGGCATTTCCAGGGTGCAAACCTCATTTCCTGCCTCTGTGTTTGGATCATTACCTCTGTGGATGATGCCACCAGGGCTGAGGCGACCACCCACACCCAGAGCTGGGCAGAGAGCCCCCAGTGGGACCTGCAGGACCTCGCTGTTATCTGGAAGGTCTTCTTGAGGAAGCAAAAAAGCAAAACACTTCTAAATGGCTTCCAGCTCTTTTTAAAGGTGAGGGAATGTGGTTTCAGTGGTGTATTTGAGTGTGTCTCAAACCTTCTGGGCCGGTAAATCCCCCTCTCTCTTGCTTTGTGCCAAGGATAACCTGGCTGTCCACTGAAATTCCCTGTCAAATTGGAACTTCTTCCAGTTATCACAGATTGGTAGATCCTACATCAACCTTGCACGCAATTTTAATAAATTAGAACTTCATTGTTCTGCTGCTGAGGAAGACAAATTCTACGTTTATTGAATGAAATAATATATGATTTTTTAAAGTATGATTTATTTATTGAGGTGCTTTTGGGAATTTATTATAACCTGGTTTTGTGTCTTAAAGGATTCCCCTTTGCTGCACATCCTGGAGATGTATGAACTGTGTATGAACTGTAAAAAGTACAATGAAGGTAGAACTAAACTGGACAAATTTCAGGAAAGCCTCACAAAAGTAAGGAAATTCATTTTCTCTGAATGTCATTGTCTGGATTTAGCAGTTGGGCTAAGAGGACCAGAGTGTCTTCACACACTGCTCCTTGTCTCTGAATGCAGATGTTTTAACAGTTCTTCCCTTTCCATCCCCGTCTTCTGGTTCCCTGGGTATGCTGCTAACTAACATTCCTGGTCTTTAGTGGTTTTCCTTCCTGGACTTCAGGCTCAGGCAGCTCAGTTTCCTTTCCCTTCATGAGCAGATGTGCTTGGGAAGGATCCAGCAGTGACAGGGACTGTTTGTCTAACAATTAATTTTATTTGGTCATTACGGATCCTCCTCACATCTCTTATCTCCTCCTTGGTTATCAGCAGTAGCTGGTGGTCACCCTGCTGTAAGATGTTCCACTTTCAGGTCCAACACACACCAGTGATGGCTCACTGCTCCCTTGGGAGTGGCAGGTCATTGTTCCCTGAAGAGGGACAGGTCTGGTGCACCTTCCACTCCCGGTGCCATTCCCACCCAAATGCACAGCATATCTGCAGGAAAAGAGAAGCCCTAACCCTTAACCCTCTTTATTGCCACAGCTGAGAGCTGCAGGAGCAGCAGCAGCCGCTGAGCTGCCGGTGCCGTGGTTGGAATCGCAGGCGTTGTTCCTCCTGGAGCTGATGCTGCAGCAGTGCCGGACGGAATACGAGCTGGGAAAGCTCCTACAGCTCTTTGCTGCAGCAGAGAACCTCCTGCTGGATGGTAAGGACAAGATGAATCCCAGGCCCTCTGGCAGGGCTGAATCCTAAGGGAAGTTCAGACTTCCCTGGGCTTCAGACCCAGCTTTCTGAGCTGTTTGTCCTCTTTAACCCAGGCCCCTGCGTGAAGAAACTCTGTGCCCTCAGTGAGGCCCTGAAGGACTCCTCCATATCAATCAATCGCTCCATCCTGACCTCCGACAGCCTGGAGGCATTCCAGGGCGAGTGCAGGTCCATTCTGGAGCAGCTGCAGGAGAAGGGAATGTTCAGCCTGGCTCGGGAGGTGGCAGCACTGGCTGAGCTGCCTGTGGACAGTGTTGTCACACACGAGGTACAGTGCAGTTAGTGACAGTCACCTCTTCTTCTGTTGCTGCCAGGATTGAGGATGCACGTTCAGCCTTCCTGAAACATTAATTGGTCTTTAAATGATTTTTATTTTAAATGCAAGTGCACCAAGCACACTGGCTGTAAGTGCTGAGCTGCAGAGGACGGGACAACTGTCCTTATTCTCTTACTGTTTTTACTTGTATGCAATCAGTTTTATTTGGGGAGAAAGACAGATGGATTTGTCCATTGGGGGTGGAACAAGATGATCTTTAAGGTCCCTTCCTACCCAAACCAATTCTGTGACTTGTTGCATATTGGGGCACTTACCTGAATCCAGTGTTTCAGTGCTGGCCACCCTGCGTGAGTTGGCATTTTCTTTCTTGGAAAGATAATTGTGATAAACCTCTGTGAATTTTGCAGGTTCTGAGAGATCTACATCATTTAAGAGACACTGGACAGTGGCATCAAACCCAGACAAGAGCTGAGTTCTGGAAAAAGTGCAACGACACCTTCACTAAACATTCCATCTGCAGCCGAGCCGCAGCAGGGTTCTTCCTCGATCAGGCCAACAATGTTTGGGAATCCTCAGGGCAGGAGAAGACAACCAGCATTATGGAGAGACAGCTGCTGCTCACCCTGGCTGGGCACTGGCTGGCCAAGGACACCGAGGTGGCCGTGCAGGAGCTGGAGGAGGTGGAGAAGCAGATCTGGCTGTGCCGCATCGCTCAGCGAGTGCTGGCGGCTGAGGGCTCGGGGCAGTGCCCGTGTCCCGGCCCCGCCGGGGTGGGCACGGACCTGTCCTTTGCCACCCTGGCCCAGGAGTTCTCCTTTGCGAAGTTGCCAGCCCTGAACACGGCCAGGCACTGCAGGCTGGAGGCTCCGGCTCCCGGGGAGCCCCGGCAGGCGCTGGGGGACGCGGAGCGGGCGGCGCTGGGGACGCTGGTGGGGGCCCTGCTGGACGAGGGCAGCGTGCACGAGGCCACCCGGGTGTGCCACTACTTCCACCTGTGCCACAGGGACGTGTCCCTGGTGCTGCACTGCAGAGCCCTGGCCTCCGGGGAGGCTGGGCTGGAGCAGCTGCAGCCCGAGGTGCGGGCCCTGCTGGCAGCCGGAGCGGGGACACCTGAGGGCAGCACGGCCGCGAGCAGTGAGTAACTCACGGGTTCACCTGGCAGCTGGCACCTGCGCTGGCTTTCCTCTCTCGTTGCATGTCCCCAAAACCTCTGCAGAAATGAAGCTCTTCCTGACGCTCTCTTTGGTTCATAAATGCTCTTGTGAAAGGAATTTGAAGCCTTGCAATGCGCATTGCCCCTGTGTGCTCCAGGCAGGGTGTTCTGTGTACAATTTCCATAGATCTTGAACCTTTCATTTTTTATAGCTTTCAATTCTGGCCCAGTAAAGCAGCACTGGGCTTCATCCCTGTTCCTGCTTTTAAAAAACACACTCTACTAATTTCTTTTTCCGTAGCTGAAGCAAAGAAACGCTTTAATTTATTTTTCTGACATCTTTGTGCATTATAAAGGGTTTAGCGTTTCTTGTTTAATAGCAAGGCTAAGTCTGAGAATGTTTATCGGTAGAATTCTCTGCATGTCTGTGAAGTCTGAGTGACTAAGTTTCAGCTGGAACATCCCTTTCTAATACTGATGTGTAAAGCTGAATAGACACAGAAGAGCATAAATGAATCCTAAGCCATCAGAAGAGCTGCTGAACCCTTACTCAACCTTATGCTTAGAAATTTTGTATCTGAGATATTGTGTTCTGTTACATTGTTTGTACCCTGAAACAAATGTAAAATTTAAAAAAAAACCGCAGGTGTCAAGAGCTCAGTTTTTAAAGACTGAGAAAGTATTATGGAAATGCTGCAGATGTTGGGAGCCTTGCCCAGGTGTAAGGGTGTTGTCTGCCTTTATGAGATAGGAATTGATTATTTTTTGTTTCCAGCATCCAGCTTGGAGGACTGGACCCCTCTGGGGTGTCCGTGTGGGGATGATCCGGTGGTGGCAGCACTGAAGGCTCTGGCAGAGGAATGTGTCCATGGCAGGGGCTACTGCAGGCAGGTCCTGTGCCTCTATGAGCTCTCCAAGGTAACCCCAGGGACCAGGGCTTTGGGTCAGCTCTGCTGGGGTGGGGAGGGCAGGATAGAGGGGTGAAGGTCCTCAGTAGGTGCCCTCAGGGAGCTGCAGAACGTGAAATTCCCGACCCTTTGCGTGGAAAAAGGCCAGAGGCTTCCTAGACATGAGGTGCTGAGATGAGCTCGATTGCCGGCCTGGCCAGTCCCTACTCTGAGCCCGCCCAGCCCCAGTTCAGCCTGGGTCTCTCTGATGGCCTTTTCCACAAGCTCCCCAGCACATTTGTTCACCCTGCACTTTTCCTTAGGCCATGTGGGAGCTGCCTCCCTGATCCACAGGGATCTGAGGCACACGGGGCCTGCAGCTGCCTGGGGGTTCGGAGGAGCTGTGCTGGGACAGCCTTTGCTCAGGGCAGCGGCTCTGTGTCCCCAGGGCTTTGGGCAGTGCCACCGTTTGTGCCCCTCTGCTCCGTGACCTCCAGTGAGTGCTGCTGTCAGGGGACACAGCCCTGCCATGGGAGTTGGGCTGTAGTTTTTGAATGTAGCATTAAGTTTTTTTCCTGAACAAAACAGGAAAAATGTTGGTGTCATCTTTATCACAGAGGTCCTTGGATTTTCCTACAGAACTTTTTGTGCCTCAAGTATTTGTACTTTAGGTTTGAGCTACTAGGAGTTAATCATAGGGCTGCCTTGTCCCTCTTATCCCATCCATATCCTTCTGAACTGAACCTGATGTCCACACTTTTGAATTAAGAGTCAATCAAATGTGGCTTTCAGGTACATTTTTTGATTAATTTGTAATTTTATAAAGTTGTGATATGTCACAGCAGAGTATTTTCAGAGCCTCACCAGCTGTCCTTCCAAACATGAAACCTAATTTACCTTTTCCACTGAGAGTTTGTGGTGTGTGAAGAGGAAAAGGAGCCTTGTGCAGTAACTTGCAGTAACAAGTCAAACTTGTGCAGTAAAAGAAAATTCTTTGTTCGGGAGGAACTGCTCCTGTATTTCTGTAGGTGTTTGGAGCGTTGAGGTTTATCTTTGGCTCAAGAAATCATCTCTGAGCAGCTCTGGGATGTGAGGCTGCAAATCCAGAGCCCCTCCCTGCCTGGAGCCCGGGGTTAAGGGAACGTGCTGTGGGTCACTGATGCTGCGAGTGGGATTTTGAGTGCTCGTGTGTCCCGCAGGAACTGAGCTGCTCCTTCGGGGAGGTGTCGGCCCGGGACCCGCGGGAGGTGCTCGGGGCCATCCTGAGCCGCCGGGGGCCAGAGCGGGACCGCCGCGCCCAGGCCTTCATCGCCTGCCAGGGGCTGCCGCCCGCGGCCGTGGCACAGCTGCTGGCCCAGCAGATCACGCAGGAGCTGCTGGCCTCTGCTCAGGGAAGAGGTGGGGAACAGGCCTGGTTTGTGCTTGGTGGGTTTGGCCTCTGAGGGGGGGGATTTGTGTGTCTGAAAGCAGCCCCTGCACTCGGGTGCCGGAGGGCTCGGTACAGCCAGGAGTGTCTGGGCAGCTCTGCTCTGTGAGCGTTGTGTGCCTCATGGAAAATTCTGTACAGATGTTCATTTGTAGTTACTCCTGTGTCCGGCGTGGTGTTGCAGTAGTTAAGGTTGTATTTTTATGGACATAAATTTAATATTTTTTTTTAAAAAGGATTTTTAACTGTGGTCTTTGCTGCCCCACATCATCTGACTTGGGAAAACTCATGTGCATTTCCCTGTGTACAGCATGACAGAGGTTTTCCCCTTTCTTTTTTCCTTTGTGAAATGAGGGACAGCAGTATGGTTGTCCAGTAGGAGTGTGCTGGACTGAACTGGCAAAAAAACTGCTTTCTGATTGTAAGTTTAAGCAATAACGCCCAAAGTGTCTTTAGGATTGTAGTCCCAAGTCCTCAATCAGTCTGGATGGCATCAGATTGCTCTGTTAATTAATGATAAAAAATAATAGTAATTCTCTCCTGCGCAATTAGCAGTGGTGATATAATTCTTTCTCTGGCCACAGGACAGAAGCAGGTTTGGAACCCTGCAGTGGAGAGCCAGGCATTTCTGCAGCTTGCCAAGCTCTGCCAGGATCACACCTTGGTTGGGATGAAGTTACTGGATAAAATCTCCTCTGTCCCTCGTGGGGAGCTGTCATGCAGTGAGTAAATGGCAAATCCTGCCTGGTATAACCTGTGTGTAACTAATGTGGCATTGTGTGGTTTAAACTCACAGCTCAAAGAAGAGAAGCAGTGCTGAGGGAGGGCTCTGTTGCTGATCTCAAATTTGATATTCAATTAGTAGGGCTGAGGATATGCACAGTAGATAAGGGTGTTGCTTAAGGGTTTATTTTCCAAACAAAATTCAGATTTTTTCGTGCCAAGCAAGAGGTGGGAAATGCAGTCAGGGAGTGACCTGAGCTGTCGTGGTGGTTTGTTACAGAAGGGGTATTGTGACTTTGTTCATATTCATCACAGTTAAAAACTGAATTTTTCAAACCCAAATGCAAAACTTGTGCCCTTCCTTTTCCAAATGCAGAGCTGGCAGGCAGTGGAGTGATGATTTATATCATCATTATATATACATAATTATACATTTGTCAGCTTTTGGTGGAGGAGGTTGGAAGTCCTGTGCTTTGTGTGCGTTTTGTGTTTTCTCTTCTGGAGAGAGGCAGTCATTTACTTCCTCAGCCCTTTAACTGAAATACCCACGTTTTTCTGCTGTTCAGTTACAGAGCTGCTGATCCTGGCCCACAGCTGCTTCAGCCTGACGTGCCACATGGAAGGGATCACTCGAGTGCTCCAGGCAGCTCGGCTGCTCACCGAGGAGCACCTGGCTCCCAAGGAAGAGTACGGGCTGGTGGTGAGTGTCTGGGGGGCAGGGGGGCTGTCCAGGGCTGGCTGTGCCTGTCCAGGTGGTGATTAGCTGCTGGTGAAATGTGGTGGTCTGTGTCACCGGGCGGTTGGGCATCTTTAATTCATGCCTTGAAGGAACTCCTGGAGTCTGGGACATGCCCAGTGGAATGATGTCAGTGCTAAAAGCTTCACTGCCTATTTTTATGTGATAAAATGATGCCCTTTGACCTCACTGTGAAAAAGATGCAGTTCTGGTTGGTTTAGGAATACCCGCCATGGCTCCAAGGGAACATGTGCAGCCCAGTGTGACTCGTGTGCCTGGCCCAGCCCTCGGCACTGGCTGCCCTGGGAGGGGATTGTTCGAGTTCCCTGGAGCTCCTCACGTGCCCTGGGTGTCCACAGGTGCGCCTGCTCACGGGCATTGGCAGGTACAATGAGATGACCTACATCTTCGAGCTGCTGCACCAGAAACACTACTTCGAGGTGCTCATGAGGAAGAAACTGGACCCGGTACGTGAGGGGCAAACGTGCAGGGAATTGTGTGGCTGCATCAGAAACTGGTGTTTACACAGGGTGAAATTATCTGGGCATTTTACTTCCTGAGTGCAGGAACTGAGAGTCAAGTTTCATAGAAATAAATTAATTCTGGGGTTTATTCTCATTTTAGTTGAACCATTTTTTTCTAATTAGTTCAGGGCTACAACGAGATCAGCATTGAAACTTAAACTTGGCATTGTCAGAGTTTTCACATCCTGCTTTACTTTTATTTGCAGTTAAAGTTTCATGGGGGTTTTAAAAATCATAAATATTCATAGCTTTGTTTAAAATAAATAAGTGATAAAGAAATGTCACATTTTGACATTTGTATGTAAAGAAATGCACAGGTGCTGGATTTCCATACCCAGTTGAGCACAAGTGTGAGGCTGCTGTTGGGTTTTAGGGTGTAATAATGATCACTTTTTGGAAAATTATGGTTAGGGTTAGGTTTAGGGTTAGCGTGGCTTGTGGGTGTGGGATGTGGCCAAAGCCAGGCCCTCAGTGTGCCCTTTGTGCCCAGAGCGGGACGCTGAAGGCGGCGCTGCTGGACTACACCAAGCGCTGCCGGCCCGGGGACAGCGAGAAGCACAACATGATCGCACTGTGCTTCAGCATGTGCCGGGAGATCGGCCAGAACCACGAGGCTGCTGCCTCCACCCAGCTCAAACTCATCGAGTGCCGGCCCTGGGGTGAGTGGGGCCACAGGGGAAGGACAGAGATGGGGGGGTCCTTTGTCTGTGTCCTGAAACACCCCTGGAGCTGCCACTGCCTGAGGGGAGGCTCCTGCCTGCCCTGAACAGTTCCCCGGGTGTTTCCAAAGGAGTGAGATTTACAGCTCTTTCCGTGATGTGACATTCCTGTGGTACCTCCCACGGAGCGGGTACAGGCACAGCCAGGTTTTCCTCAGCCCGTAGGATGTGACACGGTGGGTTTGCAGGGGGTTCTGTGAAGTGCTGGGGTTTGTGTCTGTGTGTGACACCCACGAGGTGAGCTCTGCACACGGGAGCTCTGCAGCGTGGGCAGCCAGTGCTGTAAGAGCAGCTACACCAGGAGCTGTGCCAATGGATTTCTGAGTGGATCTGGCAATGGTCAGTGCTGGGGTCTGCCACAAATACGTGTCTGGGGTTTCTTTCCAGTCTTCAATCACTTGACAAGGCTCCAGCGATAGCTTTGATCCATTAACTGAACAGGCACTGTGTTTCTTCCTGCTTTTTTAGTGCATAAATTTTGGTTTAGTCTGTTGGTGCTTTCTGAGACAACACCAGGGACAGACTTGGCACTGGGAGGGAGTTTTGTAACTTTACTTTGTCACCTTTATAAATAATTGGTTATTCCTTCTTTTTTCCTGTTTCAGAGGAGTCTCTTCAGGATGTTGCAAATTTAAAGAAGCTACTGCTGAAAGCTCTGACTCTCTTCATTGATGCAGCAGAAAGTTACTCCAAGGTAAGAGTGAGATGGAATGGAATGACTTGTCTGCAGCATTGGGAGCACAGGAGGAGTGGGCTGGGTTGGGAGAACACACAGAGCTGCCCCGGGGAGGGTATGCAGGGTCCTGGCCCAGTGCAGAAGCAATGTGTGTCTCTGCAGCCCAGTAGCACCAGTAGCATGGCTGTATCTTGAGTGTGCTGTGCTCAGGCTGAGTGTCCCCTGCTCAGGCTTTAACCCCTGGGGTTACAGGTGTGTTCCCCACTTTCAGAGCAGGGACCATGAGCTTAATTAGCAAGGATAGAACAAATGGAGTATTTAAACCCAAGCGTAATTATGATGGAAGTATTTGTGGGAATGAAGCTTTGTTTAACACTCATGGAATATGATGAATGTGAAGCTGCAGTGCTCTCAGTCACTGCACAGCTCTGAGCTCCTCAGGGCTGCTCTCAGGGATGTTTCCAAGTTCCCCTGGAAGCTCTCAGGCTGCTCTGTTCCCAGGACTCGTGTGTGCGGCAGGCGCTGCGCTGCCGCCGCCTGATGCGGCTCATCACGCTCCAGCTGCACTTCCTGGGCTCGGGGCAGAGCACGAGGATCATCAACCTGGGCAGGCAGGACCTGCCAGGTGCCATCCTGGCCTTGCCCAGGTTCTACCAGGTGAGCTGGGATCCCTCGGGGTCCTTCTGTCAGGAAATGACGTGGTCACAGCAGTGCCCGAGCACTCGGCTCCTTCCCCTGGCCTCCGAGTCCTGTGACTGTTATCCTGACTTTATCCCGTGGTATACAAGGGATGGAGGGACAGGATGAGGGGGAATGGCTTCCCATTGCCAGAGGGCAGGGATAGGTGGATATTGGGAAGGAGTTGTTTCCTGTGAGGGTGGGGAGGGCCTGGCACAGGGTGCCCAGAGCAGCTGTGGCTGCCCCTGGAAGTGTCCAAGGCCAGGTTGGACACTGGGGCTTGGAGCACCCTGGGACAGTGGAAGGTGTCCCTGTTTAGGGGCTGAGGAAGGTTATTCACAGTGCTTTGTTACCCTGTATTTCACAGCTGCTCTCAAGAACAGCAGCAAGGGATGGGTCCAACAGACGATCTCCAGTACTGAGTTCTCTGTATGGAATGTGCTGTGCAATCCCCCTTCTCTGTTCCTGCTCTCCCTGCAGGCAGCCATCGTGGCAGAGGCCTACGAGTTCCTGCCTGACTGGGCTGAGGTTCTGTTCCAGCAGGTCATCACCAGGGGGGACTTTGTGTACCTGGAGGAGTTCAAGCAGCAGCGGCCACTGTGGCCCGGCCTGTTCGAGGAGGTGGCCAAGAAGTGAGTGAGGGGTTCTGGGGGTAAACTGCAGCTTTATCTACACCAGGCCCTTGAGGGGCAGGAGCAAAGTGTTAAACTGTTCAACCTTACAGGGTAAGCTCTCATACACAGGGACTTGAAGATAGAATTCCAGAATGGTTTGGGTGGGAGGGGACCTTAAAGCCCATCCTGTTCCTCCCCTTGCCATGGGCAGGGACGCCTTCCACTGTCCCAGGCTGCTCCAAGCCCCCGTGTCCAACCTGGCCTTGGACACTTCCAGGGATCCGGGGGCAGGCACAGCTTCTCTGGACCCCCTGTGCCAGGGCCTCCCCACCCTCACAGGGCAGGATTTGTTGGTAAGTTTGGTTCCTGAGCACAGTGTGGAAGTAGCTCTGATCCAGCCTTGTTCTTGAGCTGGACAGGAAGGGAGCTCAGGGCTAGGCAGAGCAAATTTTTCAAATGAATCAGAGCAAATAAACGACCACGAGATTCAAATGTAGGTCTTGAGCACAACCTCTTGTTGAAAATGTAGTTTCTGCAGGCCCAGAGCAAGAGTCTCAGGGACCTGGGAAGCTTTTGTGTCTCAGTTCCATGTGCAATTGTTCCAGGGTCAAACAACACCCCCCTGCTGATGCTGCCCTGAGGAACCTGAAGCGCTTCCTCACTCACTGTGAGGACATCTACACCTACTACAGGCTGGCCTATGACCACAAGTTCTATGACGTGGTGAACTCCCTGCTGAAGGACCCTCAGACTGGCTGCTGCCTCAATGACCTCTTATCCAACTGAATTCCAGCTGAATTCCAGCCCAGAGCACAGACTGCAGGGTCAGTGCTGATTAACACAGATTTTATCAATGACCTGCTCACAGGGCTCTGCTGCTCTGTAAAAATTACTCCAGAAAACTGGACAGGGTTGTAAGTATTTAAAATGCTGAGACTGTGTTAACCTGAAATTGTGTTTTGTATAATAAATCTTACTGTTTATAAACAATTTGAGTCACCAGCAAATACGGAGTGGCCCAGGTGGAGGGTGAAGCAGAGATCCAGCAGCCCTTTAAATTAGGGGCATGGGGGAGGAAGCACCCCAGGAACTGTAGCAAAAAAGGCTGAAATAGGCGTACAGAATATCCAGGCCAAGGGGGTGGAACAAGCAGAATCAGTGAAGGTTTCAGGTACACAGTAAGATAATGTGTTCTTTGAGTCCAGTCTGATTTATAAAGTCTTGTACAGCTCTAAACAGCACATTCCTAATTCTGCTGTCTTGGAGTAAAAGAAATAATCAAGTGCAAATGTATTTTTACAATTACTGAATACAAATTCCTTTCCAGGCCCAAGCCATGGGCACACCCCCCAGCACAGCTCAGCTCTGCAACTCTCTTCAGGTATTTTTCCTGTCAGGCCCCAAAAGAACTGCTCCAAGGCCAGCCTGGTGAAGTCCTCAATAGTGATTTTTATTAAATTAGTTGCTTTATAAAACATTGCAGATGTTGTAATTGTTAACATAACAATTTGCCCAACTGTAGGAACTGCTGCAGTTTGCTAAGCAAGTTTGGTTTGTAATGAAAGAAAACGGCCCGAGTCGTGAGAGACCCACCACAACCCAGGAGAGCCCCAAGGAAGTCGTGTGGTTTGTTTTGTTTTTTACACTTAACCCCTTAATTAACTGTTAAAGAACACCCAACCCCGACAGCTGCATTAGTAGAAATTTAAATGAATGGAACTAAACTTCATCCTTGAGACACAAGTGGGTTTTGCCTTGCTCTGCCCCACCAGGTGCTGTTCAGGTGTCAGGCTGTGGAGCAGTGGCTGTCCCAGGGGACATGCTCCCAGGTGCAATATTCCACACTGAAGTTAGCAGTTCCCTTCCCAAAATACTGAAATCCTCAAGCTCTAACTCAAGACAAAGCGACTGGAACTCTACGTGCACACCCTGCCCTTGCTGCAAACTGCTCGTGCTCAGCCCTGGCCCTGGAGCAAGGACAGTTAAGGCCATGTCATGGAGCTGTGCTGGTTATAATCCTTCACCTTGTTCCAATTCCTTCCCAATTTAGTGGCTGTTGCTATAAATAGCAACAGTGCCCATTATCAGAATTTTGGGTTTTTAACTGCAATTTACAGACCTGTTCCTTTCTACGCCCGCCCGGAGCTTCTGCCCGGACCTGGCACCTCCAGCCCCCAGCACACAGATACTGCAATTCTGATTGTAGCATTTGGCAGAATTTAAAGGAAGAAAAGTTGTGCTACATGTTTAAGGGATTATGGGCAACAGAAAGACAACAGAAGGGAGATAAATGTCACATGAAGTCTTCAAAGTCTTGTACGTACTCGCCGTCGTAGCCGCCATAATCGGCCAGGTCGTCTTTCATCGTCGCCTTCAGCCCCCCGCCAGGCACAACACCTTTTTTCTTCTTTTTGGCTTTATTCTGTGGCAAGAGGATGAGGATGGTTATTCAGGCAGGCCCAGTGCTCTGTCATTACCCCAGGCAGGGTCAGCCCAGTAGCCCTGAGCAGTCACACCCCACTGCATTGAACGTGGCCTTGCCAATGGTTTCCACCCCACACATTTTCTCTTCCTAGGAAAGCTGTGACAGTTCCAGGTGTCCCCAGCTCCCTGCACCACAGCCCTGCCCACCTTTTGCCTTTCATCCTATTTCCCCTGGACTCTCAACAAGTAACTAATAAATGCAGGGGAATCCTGAGCAGGAGCTCTGATCCCTGAGGAACAGCCCCAGTCTTACCTTCTCTTGTTTTTGTTTTTCACTGCATAATACTGTCAGAGTGTTTGTGATCTTTTTCAAATCATCCACTTCCACTGCATCAGGGAAAAAAAAAAGGAAAAAAAAGATTCCTTATCAATGTTGTTCTTATAAGGCAGTTAAATAACAGCAACAGTCTCTAAAACTAGAAATAAGCATTAGTGTAACTATGGGCAATTACTTGATTTAAATCAGCAAAACACAGAGTGGGTGGTTCTGGTCCTTAAAATCCCAACAAGGATTCCAGCTGGTCCCTTGGAAGCCTGAGTGTTGTAAAAGGTAAAACTTGCAAATAAAGTTACTGAACACAAGAGTCTTACTGAGGCATTTGAACAGTGAAATATGGAGATGGTAAAATACAGTAAAATGTTATCAAAAGGAGCACTGGATTAACAATAAATTATTATGTTTATCAATAAATGGTGCAAAAGGCTGGGAGTCCCTCCCATTAGGAGCTCTGGAAACACTCTTGAGATGGAAGTTCCCAGCTGCCACCGGGGATGATGGATTTACCCAGCTCCGCCTGAGATCGAGTTACCCCTCACTGAAGGACAACTGGGTACAGGACAGGGAATGATCCCAGCCAGTTCTCCAGCCACCAGGGCAGTGGGAAAAGGAGTTTAAATTACTTCATCTCTGTATAGTTACACGCTGAATTCCAGAACAGTTAATCTGCAGTTACAGAATTACATGAACTCAATTTTGTAATAGTTTCCCTCCAAATGAAGTACTCAAATTAAGAGAACTTACTCTTATTATTATTTTAGAAATGGCTTCAAGAAAAACATGCAGGATTTAGATCAGCATAAAAATTCACACTTTTAAAATGACTGTCTCTAACCAACGTGCAGAAAGAGCAACTCTTGCACGAGGAGAGGATCCTTAATGGAGCTTGTGGGAATGGAATCAGGTCAGTGCTTCATTTAGTACAAACTACACAGAGCAATCCCCTCTGAACACTGACTATCAGCATGTTTTCCACTTCAGCTCCACCACAGCTCTGCCAGCAGTGTTGGACCTGTCTGGACTTACAGGAAATACAGACGTCCCGAAGTAACGCTTCCAAAAACCCGGCGTAATGTAACGACTTCTCGTACTGTGTGATTTTCTCCTTGAGGAGTTTCCCAAATTCCGTGAAGTCATCTTTTGAAGAGGGATTCATGGCATCTATTCCACAAGTGTTATTTACACCTGCAGGGACAGGCAGGGGTGTTATAGAGAACATAAGCTGTGAGCCTGAAAACAGGACCCGGCTCCCACCCAGCTCCCACCTCCCTGAGCTCTGCTCCTCCCACAGCCAGGGCCCATCCCTGGCCTTACAGGAAGGAAGGAAGTTTGCTGCAAAACTCAGTAATTTCACAGAATCCCTGAATGGTCTGGGTTGGAAGGGACCTTAAAGCTCACCCAGTGTCTCATCCCCATACCTTCCACTATCCCAGTCTGCTCCAAGCCCCATCCAACCTGGTCTTGGACACTTCAGGAATCCAGGGGCAGCCACGGCTTCTCTGCGCACTCTGTGCCAGGGCCTCACCACCCTCATGAGGAACAATTCCTTCCCAATATCCCATCTACCCCTGCCCTTTGTCAGTGGAAAGCCATTCCCACTTGTTCTGTCACTCCATGCCCTTGTCCAAAGTCTCTCTCCAACAACTTTTGAAGCTGAGTCAAACTCAGTAATTCAACCCAGCTATTCCTGTTCTCTGGACAACCAGCACCAGGAAAACCCTTTTCCCTCAAATTAACAATTCCTGTGTCAAGCTCCTGAGTGCAGAACTCAGCTGGTTCTTCGCAGCTGTACCCAGTGCACCCCACTAAGCACTGTGCTCTGTGACAACTCACTGAGCATAACCTCCCCTGAGTAATGAGCTGAATCATCCACCATAATCAAGGAAACGCTTCAATGTTTGAGGAATGCTGCTGTGCATCAGCATCTTTGCTACTTCTTTGTTCTCAGTGCCACAAGCTCTGTGTGCTGACAGCCAAAGCCTGCTCAGGCTTTGCAGGGTCCCACAGGTCCCAGGGGTTTATTTCCTGTTGCTTTAACTCACCAAAGGTTTCCTTTGCCAGCTCCAGGTCCGACTCCTCTTGTAACTTCTTTAGCCGTAGTTTGTCTGCCAACTGTTCTTCTGGTGTGAGCTCCTTCTGTTCCTCGGGTGCCTCTAACTGGAGGGAAAACACACGGAGAGAAAGTGTCACGTTAAAGACACGGTGCCTTCTCCAGAGCCACTGAATCACCCACTTCTGCCTCGAGTCAGAGCACATGGAAGACCTGGAACCTATTCCCCAGAGTCCCAGTAAATTGTTCATTTAACAAGGAATGGGAAGAAACACCAAACTCCCACTCCTGCCTGTTCCATCACGTGCTGCACACAAAGGAACTGGGATAACACTGTTCCAATCACTGGTTAAATTTATACGGGAATTAAAGTGCCCGGCTCCAGATGGGATCAAGAACAAGACCTAAGTTTGGTTTATCAGATGAATCAAGACCTTTTCGGGTCTTGCTCAACCTCCAAAAAACCAAATGAAAGCCATCCTCTGAATTTTATGTGACCCAGAAGAAATCAGGAGTTACCCTTTTTTTAAGCTCCTCTTGCTTTTTCTTCTGTAGCTTTTCTTTTTCTTTGATTTTTTCTGCTATTTTCTTTTTTTCTGAAACTTTCGGTTCTGTAAAAGGTGGAACAACAAACACAGCTCTCAGAGGTCTGATAATTTTTTTTTCCCCACCCACAACCACAGAAACACTGGAAGCCACCGAGCTCAGCTACTGGGAGTGAACATAGAGTTAAAGACATTTCTGTTAAACCCAGCCCCGGCCCCAGCCCTGCTCAGGTTTGATCCTCACACACCCCCAGACACAACCAGTGTCTGTTCCGATGCTGATACAGAGCCAAAGTTACCTTAAAGTCTCACCTTGTTTTACCTCTGTCTCCTTCACCTCCTCCTCTTCCTCCTCATCATCCCAGTTATCCTGCAAAACAGTTAAGATTGTTTTACAGATACCTGTAACCTCTTCCAATGCCCACAAACCCATTGATCTGGTGTCAGAGTGAGAAAGCCATGGGAGGGAGCTGTACCTCAAGGGTTTTTGGGGTTGTCCACACTGGTTGGGGCCAGTTCTTACCATGAAAAAGGCAGGTTTTGGTCAAACAATCAGCTTGTGTCAATAGTTACAACAGCCAGATCATGAACAGTCAAACAAACCCCACATAAACAGGACTTTATTCTCATTTCTGGTATTATGAGACACTGAACATCACCGAGGGGTGGGCGCAGCACAGCCCTGCTGGAAACCCCAAACCCTGCAGAAACCACGTTAAACCAGCACAGGCTGTTCTGTTCCACACCACCCCAGGGACCTGCTCCTTCCCAGGGACCCTCTCCTGTGCTGGGAAAAGCATTCCTGTGGCTGCAGGGATTTTCTGGGAGGCTACACCAGAGGCAGTGGTGCAAAACCCCACGTTCCACTGGGATGTGCTGATCCAAGCAAGGAGACACCCGAGTCCATCCACCAGCTCAGCCGGGTTAATTGGCACTTGCAGGGGACTCGGCTTCCCTTCCACATTCCACGGAGCTGACTTGAATTTGGAGCAGCATTATTTTAGCTCACATCTAATTAAGTTTGTTACACCCACTGCTTAAATAGCTCCACTCAGCACTGAGGAGCTGCCTCAGCCCCAGCCTGGCCATGCTGGGAATCAAGATGCAAACTGCAGGGGAAGGGCAGCCTGGCCGTGAGGGATTCATCCATGGCACTGGGGTATCTGGGAGACTTCACAGAGGGCACGTGGGCAAGGACTCCACATCATGAGACATGCTCCAATCTCATCCTGCCAGCCAGGCCTGGTTTTTAAACCCAGGGAATTCCAAGTCCTGCCAGCCTTGCCTGGTTTATAAGCTCAGGGAATTCCAAGTCCTGCCAGCCCTGCCTGGTTTATAAACTCCAGGGAGCTCTCTTGGAGGAAGAGCCAACTGCCTTAGTGCTGTGTCTTTGCAGTGATACAGTAATTCCAAGAGAACATCTTTATTCCACTGTAGTTCAACACTGTTTCTGCATCCTTAACTACAACAGGGCTCCTGAAACATATTCCCTGCAGTTGAGGCTGGGAAGTGACAGGGACTGGGCACTGGCTCCCAGCTACAGACGAGCACTGGGATGGGAACAGCCACTGCCCCGCTCTGGCTCTGCCAGCACTGAGTCAATAGATGAAAATTCCTTGGCAGGAGGCCCGACTTCTGAGAAACGTGTGCTGGGGTACACTGAGAGGAGTTTTGTTACCAAAGGTGCTAATTTTAAACCTGGGAAGTTGACGTTTCCCAAATTAACAGTTACTGCAAGTTCATTACTAAAAAACCTTCCAAAATACAGATCTGCAGCTACAAAGCACATTCCAAAATGTGAAATGCCTAAAGAAAACCACGGCCAGAAAACACTTTGTGCTGCTACTTTAGACCACGTCATTTCCCTCACGTGGGGATTTCCCCACGGGGGGCCCTCACACTGAGGGATCCAGAGCCTGAGCAGGGGCCTTTGGGAATTCAGCAGGAAGAGCAAATCAAAGGAAAATAAACCAAAATGAAACACCTTTCTTTGGTGGATCCTCTCTAGATGCAGATCCGGCACTAAATCCATAATCCCTTGGAAACAATTAAGCAGCTGCATCCTTACTACGTGTGAGATGTAAAATGTCTTCCCACTGCCAGAGGGCAGGGATAGATGGGATATTGGGAAGGAACTGTTCCCTGGGAGGGTGGGGAGGCCCTGGCACAGGGTGCCCAGAGAAGCTGTGGCTGCCCCTGGATTCCTGGAATGTCCAAGGCCAGGATGGATGGGACTTGGAGCATCCTGGGACAGTGGAAGGTGTTCCTGCCCATGGCAGGGGTGGCACTGGATGGGCTTTAAGGTCCCTTCCAACCCACACCATTCCAGGATTCTGTGATTCCATGTGGGGAATATTTGTGCCTTTATTAAACAGAGAACCCGCAGGTGTCTCCAAGAGCTACTCCAGTCCAGTTCTCCTGGACACATTCTATCCAGCAGGAAAGCTTCTAACCTTCTAAGGAAGGAGGAAAAGCAAATGTCCCAGGCAGTCTGAGCTACAGGTGTCTGTACCCACCTGTCAATCACACAGGTGTCAATCACAAACACCTGTGTCAATCACAGAGGTGCCAATCGCACACACCTGTGTCACTCCCACCCCGTGCAGTTCCACGCTGTCCACACTCACTCCCAGTGCCTGGAGCTGCTGTTCACACACCTGTCCTTGTCCTGCTGCTCTAATGTGACACCTGGGACACTCTGGGCTGTGGCTGTTACTGAATTTAAGAAGGAAAATTGCCAGCTTGTAACTCACAGAAATTTGGTAACTTTGGGGTTTTTTTAAGAGATGATGAACTACTTTTTCCGTACTGTTTATGAGAAGAACTCCACCTGAGCCCCAAGAATAACTGCTGGTGTTTCTCAGAGATTCCGGTAACAGTGTCCTCAAAACCAACTCTGAGTCCTCACCCAGTGTTACAATGTCCCAGGGCTGGATTTGAAACAAAAATGTCTTTTTTAGTTGATTATTCTACTTAGAGAATCCTGGCATGGTTTGGGTTGGAAGGGACCTCACACACCACCCAGTTCCACCCTCTGCCATGGGCAGGGACACCTTCCACTAGACCAGATTGCTCCAAGCTCCATCCAACTTAACCTTGAAACCCATCTGGCTTGTTCCTTGTGCATCCCTGGCATCCCTTTGCATTATCCATATGAACGTGGAGCAAAAGGAGGCTTCTGTGGCACCACCACCCCACCACAGGCATCTGGAGCCGACCAGGAGCAAACAACCTTTAAGGGAGCTCTGCCTTCAGAAGCACCAGAAATGATCATCCACACGTTTTAATCCCACTCCCGTGCACACACCACAGCGAAACATGGCAAAATCCCGCCTCGTGGTGTCTGAAGAAGCAGGAAGATCAGGTGGAAAAGACACGCTGGTAGAGCACAGAAGTTTCTGGTCAGCAGCAGAAACACCATCACAGCACGGCAATCATTAAACGCGTCCTGACGCTTCACCCAGCGCACCCCACTCATAGCTACGGGCCCGAAAGGCTGCAGAGAACGAGGGGAAAGCACCCTAAAGCCTGGGAAGCAGCTGGAAAGCAGCAGGTGGATCCCCCAGAGAGCAGGAGGTGCCACTTCAAGAGCGTCTGTCCGACCCTTCCTGCCCGGCAAGTCCCAAGGCAGCGACACCGGCTCCGGGCAGGGACCGGCTCGGGCTCTCTTGGCATTTGGACTTGTCACCGTGACCGACCCGGAGTCGCTGCCGCGCGGGCGGAGACGCCGGGACCCGCCCGGGCCAGGAGTCCCCGGCGTCCCCAGGGGGTCCGGCCCGGCCCCGCCGCCTCCCGAGGCCCAAGCCCGGCCCGGAGCCGCGTAAATCCGCCCGGCCCGGTGGGGCCCGCTCGCCCCCGCCCCAGCGCCGGCCCCGTCTGGCCCCGCGGCCCCGCACTCGGGCGCCATATGGCAGCGGCCCGCCCGCCCCCGCCGCCCCCACACCGGGCCCCGGAGCCGCCGCGCCGCGAGGCCCGGCCGGCCGCACCTTCACGTCGTCCTCCTCATCCTCGCCGGCCCAGCGGTCCCCGGCCACCCCCGGCACCAGCCGCTTCGCCACCGGCTCCACCACCTCGAAGCTGTCGGCGTCTGTGGGGAGAGGAGCGCGGGTGAGGGGCGGGGAGCGGCGCGAGGGGGCCCCCGCTCGCCCCGGGCCCCGCCGCACCCACCCCACGAGTCCGCCGCCTCCGCCGCCATCTTGCCCCGACCGCGGCCGCCGGGCAGCGCCGCGCAGGGTACGCCGGGACGGCGGCGGACCGACCCCGCCCCCGGACACGCCCCCGGCGGGGCGGGGCCCGAGCGCCACGGCGGGAACGGGAGGGGAGCGGGGGAGAGAGGGCGGGGCAGCGCGGCGGGATGGGACGGAAGTGGGATCGGGATCGGGATCGGGATCGGGATCGAGATCGAGATCGGCATTGGCATTGGGACCGACATCCCGCTCCCGCTGCCCCGCAGGTCGGCGGCCCCCGCCCGCAGTCTCGGGTCTCCCCGCCCTGTCCCGCCCCGCCCGGCGCTATCGCGGGGCCGCAGCCGCGGGAGCCGCCCCGGCGCTGCCCCGGCCCCGCCGCAGGCATGGCCCGGGAGGGGAGGGGACCGGGCGACACGGCCCGGTTTGGCACTCGCGGGCTCAGCCCGGGCCCGCAGCTGCCACGCGCGGCGGTTCCGCGGCAGCCGGGACAGCCGAGCCGCTGCCCGCTCTGCTCCCGCCCCACACCGGGAACCGGCTGTGCCCCGGGCAGGATGCTGGCGGGGGCACCACCAGTGCCCTGTGCTCCCGCCTCACATCACCGCGCCCCGTCACCGCTTGGCCGCGGCACGCTCAGGTTTATCCACATCAGGGTGCGAGGTTCTCCTTCCCCCTCTGTCCTATAACATCGACTAGAGAAAAGCTGGAAATGTTCACTTCATCCACTTCACTGCCACCTCCCAATTTCTCTGAGAATCTGAATAAGTGGAAAAGGAGGATAGATTTTGTCTGAATATAATAAATTTAAAACGTGTCTTCCATATAACAAGTGAATGATCTCTGTACACACTTGTATAAATCACACACGTGTCTAGGAAAAACACACAGAAAAAACAGAGACTTCCAAATTTATCATCCTTTTCCTGTTCTTCTCCATTTACCAGACAATATGAATAATAACAGAGCTATACCTACAGATCAAACAATGTCACAAGTTATATCCTCACCAAGTCTACACAGTTTCACAGGCTCACGGTGCTGTGGGGATAATCACAAAATTGACAGGAATTGTGCAGTGATTTGGAATATGTTAATATCGGAATATGTAATATGGAATTCTAACGATTTACATAGAACATTTAAATTTTTCTTTGACAGTAAAACACAGACACGATTTCTTTCCTTCCAATTCAAGGCTGAAAACTGACAGGAACAATGTCTTGACTTACAGAAAACTGAGTCTCAATGAAGAATGGTATCAGCTAAAAATCATAAAAACAGAATCCAGAGCATAAGTATTTAATTAAATCTTTGTGCTTCTGTAGACTAGAAACGATTGCAGAAGAAACAGAAATCCGTAGCACAGGACTTCTCTTCCCGTTATATTTTACAAGATTTGGCCCCATCAGTACAATGATATTTTTGCAAGTATCAAGGACAAAAACCCCTCCTCCTCCTTCTCCTCCTCTTCCTCCTCCACTCCTGCTGGTCCCTCTTGCCCTGGGGCTCGATGCTTTCCAGCTGCACCAATCCAGCCATCCACGAGTGCCCTGGAACTCCGATGTGCAACAGAGCAGCATTGGGGAGGCGGACGATGCACTGTGAAGGGCTTTTGTCACCCACAGCACCCCCGTGAAGTTTGATTCCACGTTTCAGGGCTTTTCCCAAACCTGATTCGTCTCTTCGCCGTGACGCCTTCGGCTGACACCACTCGTAGTTCGGGAGATCCCTAATCCAGTCTTGAGACATTCAGGCTTCCTGCTACATTCAAAAGCAATGAAAAATGTCAGGTGGAATGAATCCGAGGTGGGGGGAAGCAGCAACACCAAGGCGAGGGCCATTCCAGCTACAGAGTGACTCCAGGGAAAACAAAGGACCGAACAGGTACTGCCACCAAAGGTCCGAGAGATGTTGCTGTGCTGCCAGAACCAAGGCGCTCCAACCTAGAACAGAATCCACAGGGACATGGAAAACAGGCACACGGTCACCACAACCCAGCAAAGACCACAAAGGAAATCATTCAGAACTTTGGAAATAGGATGTTGTGCTTTCCAAAAGGACAGAAAATGGGAATCAGTGACCCAGCTGCACGATGCCCTGCTTGGGGGGCACAAACCACACTCAAGGCTCAGTAACACACATGGCTGAGGCTTCCCCGGGCACGGGGGTGGTTCTGGGGACACAACCTGACCCAGACCTCGGCACAGGAACAGGGAACTCCCCCTTGAGACAAACACAACAGAAAGAAAACCTGTGAAAAACTCTGCTTCACACCAGAAGGGTTCGCAGGAGGCAGAACCACTCTGCAGAGTTCAGAGTGATAAACACCAGGCTTGCAGCACAGGAAAATATGAATATTTAATATGTTTACTAAGCAATCTCTGTCACTCCTGTTGTGCATCGATGTAGAACTAAATCCCCTCGTTTACATTCGGGTTTCCCTCACGGATCTGATCAGCACAACACAGACAGCTGGAAAGTGCAACATGCCTTTGGTTTCCTCAGCTCCGGAAGCACTTTTGGAATGGCTGGAGCCAGAGAGGACCTGGGGATAAGGACGTTATTTGAACAGGTGAACATCCCATTACAGCTGAAAAAGGCCATGAACTAAAGCTGGGCTCATTCTGGCAGATCCATGAATTTCACAGCAGTTCTGTGATGTGGAGAAACTGGGAGGAACCCCCCGTTAGGCAAAGCTTCACCACTGAACTACTGAAACCCCTCAGATTCAGATTTACATCGTAAGGAACAACTGAGAAAGAGCTGGCAAACCAAGGGGCAGCTCCAACACAAGCTGCCCCCTTCCAGAGTCCATCCATCCATCTCTCCATCAGCACCGCCACGGCCCCGGAGGCCGGGGCTGCCCAGAGGACACGGCTGCACCAAGCAGATGTAAAGGTAATGTTCTGTACATTTTATTTCAATAAAGACATAAGACAAACAGCGTAAAGATGCCCAGATGCCCTAAAGATAAATACATTTAAAAGATTCTCATTAAAATGAATCTGTAGTATTTCTTTCCTGCAAGCAAAATACCTTTCTTTAAATACAAAAAAAATCAGTATTCTGAATTGCAAATGTTTTCACTTTTTTGCAGAAAATCTGCCATGATGATTTTGTTTTTAATGAATAAGGATTTTCCACAAAACAGGCTTGCTCTACATGCTAAGTTTTAACAGTTCAGTGACACCATGTGCTAGCTACATACACAACAGATAATATAGTAAGAAAACACTCAACCTGATGAAAAGTTAAAATCTTCATTAATACACTGGAAAAAGTTGACATAACTCATGCCTTTTAAAATCAAAAATACAAAAATTAAATGTTTTGCTAAAAAGATTTTCCTTATTTTAAGGACTCATTTGAAAATGAAGCTGCATGTAATTTGTACAATAAAATTGTACAAGTAAACAGGTAATATACATAAAAAATTAATTGACATACTTCTCAATTATCAGCTGTCCACCTTTAATTTCCAATACTGTACTTTCTTATCAAGCATACAAAATAGCAAACTTCTCTTTAGAAAAAGTGCCGTTCTGTGACATCTTTTACACAAAACCAGTCCGAGCCTGTGGCGTGGTAATGCAGTCGAGAGGCAAAGCTTCCTAACTTGTACAAATTCTACCTTCCATAAAAAGCCTCCGGAAAAGAAGATTCCCCACCGCTATAAAAATATCACCTCCGGGGCGCTGCATTAGGAGCCACGGCCGGGCCTATTCCCTCGGGAAACCAGTGGGATGGCAGGGGAGCCCTGCCCCAGAGAGGCTGATTGGAACCAGGAGTGTCACAGCGAGCCCAGCCCGGGCGGCGCCCCGAGCACGGAGCCCTGCCCAGAGGTGCAGTCCTGGAGCAAACGGGCGGCAGGAGCGGCCTCGCCAGACCTGCCAGGTGACCACGCTCGTTCTGCTCCCAGGCCCATGCACAGCAGAGTGTGAGGTATTCCTTGTCCATCGTGGTGCCACTGCCAGGTGTGCTCTGTCCGGAGTACGTGCCATCGCAATGGTTTAGAATATTCCGAATATTAGTAATTCTTATCTTCGTCTTATCTAGCCAGTCTCTTGATTTTTGAAAAGATTTCGACTACAGTAGAATATTACAGAAAGAAAATATAAATGCAGGGGGTTTTTTTTTCTTTCTAAATGAAACTTACATGGGCTAAAACTAGAGAATATTTTTAAACAAATATACAGGATGCAGGCAGACAAAGCAGGGAAACGGCCAGCCAACTGTTTAATAAAAAACTAACAAAATTTGGCTATTTCCAGAAAAACTATGAAGCGCCTCAACTAAAAGGAATGCATAATGAAATTCTAATCTAATACAGGTCAAAAATGTAAAAAGGTTATAAACCTTAACAGGAAAAATAAAACAACTTTTACTGGCCATTCCTGTTGAAATGAGAATCTTAAAAGTAACAGAAAAGTGGCTACAAACCCACTTAGAGCACCGAACAGAGAGAAAATCCGAGTCCGTTTTCAATCTCTGTTGTATCATAAAATCCTGTGTTTCTACAGGTCAAACTGCTGGTGGCAGAAACAGAATTTTCTTTATAAACTGCAGATGTCCTGTACATAAAAAATTTCCTTGGAGTTGCACTAGTTCTAAAGACTTTTCTGTTCTAGCCTCCCTACTGCGGGTACTGGATTGTACTGATGGCGGCAACCTCAGGTGTAGAAAGTCTCTTTCTGTAACCCTTGATCATTGTTGGGCACCAAAGATAAGAAAAGCAAGACGGGGTACAAAAATGCAAAATTTCAACAGTAATGGCAATGTTTTGTATTAGTCCAACAGGGTCCTGCATTTCCTCCCCTCGGCAGCGAGAGCAAAGGCTTTAATCGGGGGGTAGCAAATCATGCAAGCGAAATCTGTCTCTGATGTGAGGTCGGACGTCTTCGTTCTGTGGGGGAAAGGGCAGGTTTAGGAGAATAAACACAGCCAGAAACCACGCCGCAGCAGGGCTCCTTGTCTAACACCCCTATTTTAACGTAACGAATATAAACCATGAATTATGTCGTTCCAGAGACTTACAGAAACAACTCCATAGCGTCCACAGCAGTTCAGGAGTAATTTATTTGCCTTTTAGGAATAAGGACACACAGCACAGCCAGCAACAGGCACTATGTCATCAAACTGCTCAGAGATTTCCAATTTCCTTAAGACTGATGTCACAATCCCACAGCCCTGCATCTACAGCACAGTCAGCAATGACAAGTCCCCTTTTTGCTGTGTGAACACATCCCTGGATCTTCATCAGGCTCAATCTCAGCGACTCAGAAAAGCTTACAATAGGCGAAAATATTAAAGGAACTCACTGACAGTTTTGAGAAAAGCCACAGAAAGCAAACACTTACCAGCTCTACGAGTTTCTCCAGAAATGGAATCAACTTTAGGAGTTCATTATCATTTTTATCCATGAACCAGCTTTCTATAGGAATTCCATTGGAAAGCTAAAGTTAAAATAGGAAAAAAACCATCAACACACGATTTATACTTTATTTATCTACAAATATGACTTGTGAAATAGCATTTGGGGGAAAAATGTTTCAAGTTACGGATTTGAGTATTGTTCCCACAGTTTGGTTTGCAAACTTCAATACAAATGTAAGGCCCAAACTTACCTAAGAAGTGAAATCCAAGGGTGAGGTTTCCCTGTCCCCCCTCAGGAAGTCTGCCCCCCTGAGGTGCCTCCCACCCCAGCCCCTCACCTGGTAAGCAAAGGCTTGCGGTGAATTGTCAATGATGATGGTTTTGGAGAGGTCTCTGCCCAGGATGTTTAAATCCTTGATGTAATTCCCTTGTACACACACACAATGCTCGCGGAAGAGTCGATGCCTGTCATTAAAGGAAAATACTCGTTAATGAGACCAAGGACAACATCCACACTGCACCAGGAACACGGAGCTTTGCCAAATGTTATCCAGTTTTTTCTCTTCCAATCTCCTGTTAAGAGAATTGCACCCTTTTTCTGCTCTCTTTAGAGATTTTTACTGGTAAAATGCCCAGTTCAGGTGATTTTGCGCTAACCCAGTTCTGGGGGTGAGTGTTTGTATTTATTCAGGCTCTTCCTTCTGACCCCTTTCACACACAGGCCGATGAAGGAACCCAGAACACCCCAAGGATCTGCCAAGCCCCAGGTGCTGCAGAGAGCCAGTTTATTGGGGTTTATCATCCCTTTATTCTGTCCCAGCCCTCACAGAACGGGGCCTCCCTGTGCCACCTCATGCCAGAACACAAATTGTCGCAAAGAATGTTTCCTTTTCTGTTACACCTCTGCTGGCAATTAACCTATTTCAGTTATTTCATCTCAAAAAAATGCCTCGGGGCCAAAACATCCCATCAACTCCTTCCCTTCCCATTAGCCTGCTCCCGTGTAATTTATGAAAGAAGAAATGGATGGATTGACTAAAAGGACTCCAGTTAAGAAACCAGCAGGAATAAAACTCCCATTTCATGGCGTATCCACAGAATTATAAATTGTAAAGTAGGCAGATTTGGGGTTGCCCAGCCCTGTTGCAGAGCAGCTCCTTCCGCGCTGCCTGTATTTTTAAATGGAGTGTTCAGAAGCTGTACATAGTGTGCCTAATTCCATGCAAGAGCTGAGTTCCCAACGTTGCCATGGAGGGAAATGAGCTGCTGCATTTATATATAGAGTGTGAGTCACACGTGTGGGGCCTGACAGGCACCTGGGGCTGGTGGCAGAGCTAGGACCAAGTCAGCTCAGCCACACCAACCCCACACAAATCCAAGCAGCACAGGAACATCTCTGCAGGCTTCTAGACCCTGTCTGGCTGCTTGTGCCATTGGCTCTTCCCTGTCCCAACAGAGGAACAACCGCAGTCCTGAACATTCGCATCAGGCGTCGGGAGAAAGGTTTGACACCCCACTCCTGTTCTGGAGTGCCAGTGCCTACCTGGGCACCACCCTCCGGGCTGGCACAGCCAGGCTCAGCATTCCAAGCACTGAAAGTACTCCCAGGTCTAATTTACACAGTGGAAAGGAGGCACCAGGCCCACCTGGATTCTGTGTGTCACATAACAGAAGCAGTAAGATGGCCCTGGGTAAAATTAGTGACAGTTTATCCTTCTGCACTTCAGGAAAAGGACTTGGGATGTGCCCACAGCACTGAGTGTAAGGCTGGATAAACCCACTGCCTTCTCTTTGTGTGCAGCAAATGCAGTTTCATTGCAGAATGTACAACACACAGTGAAGAGATGGCCATGCAGTGATGTCACACAGCTCTGGCACCACCAGGGAGAGGCTCCCTGGCCTGGGACATCCCACACATGGGAAATCCCTGAGCAGAAATCAACACTGAAAGGTACAGTCCCCCTGCCAGGTCAGAGTGACAGAATCTCACCCCTGGAATTTCCTTCTGCCTTAAGGAACTAGAAAAGCCAAACAATTCCCAACAAACCTCAGTACTGAGAAATGAAAAACCAAACCAGCTCTAATACAAAGCCAACAGACAAACGATTTTGTGATTGAATGAGAATTTAAAGAAGGCTGATTGTAAAAGCTACACAAGTCACAATTCATAATAAATAACTCAAGTTTGAATAGTTTAAAAGTAATCAGATACTCATTTCATTTCCTTTATTTGCAGTGTGTATTCCAAAGCACATTTTTGATCCCCAAGAGGTCATTTCCCATGAGCCAACCTAACAGAGAATGAACTGGTACAGGTTTTGGCCTGGGGTTATTTTATCACAAGGCACCAATTCCATCACTTCAGTCCATTTTTCTCCCTCTCTTAGGAATCAGTCAGGGAGATACTGCAGTAAGGAACACGTCCCATCCCACTGGTCAGGCACAGGACTCAGTTTGCTCACAACAGGTTCGTGCACATTGTTCTGGTTTTACCTGACCAGCTGCTTTTTGGGGTCCAGGATGTTCAATAACTTGTCTGCATACACCTTCTTAGAAGCAGTAAACAGAATGATCTGGGGATTGGAGAGGAAAAAGTCACCACTGGAGGTACAAGTAAGTGGATACAATTTAAAAATGAAATCCAAAGGTGGTGTCTAATAGTTTTACCTCATAAATCTGAGACATACGTTCCAGGAACTCTCGGAAGAACGGCCTTAGCCGGACATACACCTGGAGCAGAGAGGGGCTTTAGCAAACATTCACAGTCCTCCAGCCATCACCCTCCCCACTAAATGACACTTTGTGCAGAGGAGGTGAAAATGAGCATCAGAAATAAACAGCAAATATCATTTTCTTGTATAATAGCAACCCAGTGACACCAATATTCCAGCAGCTCCCAGCCTGAGCAGCTCAGAGTGAAGGCGCAACACGGTAACATCAGCCTTAACACATCTACTGGAGATTTGATGGAATTAGAAAAAAATTTTAAAAAATATAGAAGTTGGACAATCTCTAATTTAAAAATGAAAACTCGTTGCTTTGACTAAACACCCTGACTCAGCTCTCACCAGCAGGGCAGCACCTGCTCAAGCCCTGGACACAAGAACTACATCCTCTTCTTAATAACCACTAACAATTACCCGAGCCTGGGGGTGTCAGAAGTGATTATAAAAAAAAGCCTTCAGTTGTTTCTAAATTTCCATAAACTCAACCTCCACCAGCACAGAACTGCACACACAGAGCAACCATTCCCTGTAAGGAATTGTAGAGTCGCAAGAGGCCCCAATCAGGAGGGGTTTGCCTCCCTCTGACTCCAATACAGGATTTGGGTTGCGGGGAGGAGCTGCAGGGAGCTGGAGCTCCAGGCCTGGCCCAGGTTGTGTCTGGTTGTGCTGGGCAGCCCTGGCCGTGGCAGTGACAGCACATGGGGTGGGCAGAGCAGCCCCCGCTCTCTCCCAGGCTCAGAGAGCACCCACACGGAACTGCAGCTCTGAGGAGCTCCTGGAATATCAGGAGAGAAGGGAGGATACGGAGCTGCCTCTCATTTCACAGGGATTTCAGCTTTATCAATGGTTTAACAGCCAGGAACAGGCTTGAGTTTTCCTTCGAATCACAGTACATCTCCACAAGGATTTGTAGTACATGAACTGACTTAGATCAAATTTATTGCGGACACAACCCAGTGACCAGAGGGGAAGAAAAGGGAAACAATTTAAGTGAATACAAAATTTCTTGCCAGATCTGACACCTGCAGTTTACCACCAGGCAGGTGTAAAATGCCAGGCTGCTGCTTCTCTCTCTTTAAACAAGCTGTGAACAACTACACCCAGCAAGGATTCCCACAAAACAAAATAAAAGTTTGTGTTTTTCTATTTACCTGGTAAATGACATCTTGAAAAAGAACTGGAAAAGTGAGTGCAGCATCTTCTAATTCGTTTAGACTACAGTGCACTAATGTTTCATCCTAGGGAAAAAAATATATAAAAGAGAGAAAAGAGTGTGAAAAAACAATCTTGAAAAGAGAAGTAGCTTTCTGCATTTTATGTTCATTTTAAGGCAGGTTTATTTAGAATGGAAAATGTACTTCTGTGCAAGTGCTGTCAAGATTGACGAAAATTCTTAGGATGAATTAAACAGTTCATTATTCTTGTAATTTTTTAAAATTTTCACTAAAATTACATGCTGGGGGTGTAATTATAAGGAGATATTTTAATTTTGTAGGCTCTCCTCTCATTCAGTTCCAGCCTGTATCTTTCACTGTGAATAATCCACCCATTCCTACGATCACACAAGGATGGCTCAACTGATGCTGCTCATAAAATCACAACATCATTAACAGGGTCTGAAACAACTTTTGAAACAGAGACACTGAAACAAATAATCATAAAGATAAATATATTTTGTAAGAGTATTTCAAAAACTGGATTTATGCTCTTTAAGAATAAGAATGTCCTAAAAGGTAAAAGTTTAATTTTTCATCAATCTTGATGCAAAACACTCATAACTGAATTTTCCTCTTTATTCCATCTCATTTTTCCCACACTGGATTTAGGGAAGCTTTATGGGGACAGACAACTCTCTGTTTGAAATGTTAAAACTGTCATGCTTCTTTTTTTAAGCAGGATGTAAGTATTTGACAACTACAACACACATTCTATTCCTACCACAATTAATTCTTTTTCAACTATTTTTAACTAAAATTATGCAACTTTCAACAGTCTTTTTGTTCAAAGCAAACAGAATTGATTTCCACAAATAAGGGAAATGCTCCATCCCCCTGCTTTGGTTTGTGTTTATAAAGATATTTACCAAGTCTAGAACTAATGAGAACTCTGGTGTGCTTCTGGTTTTCAGTGGGAGAGCTGGTTTCCTGTTCAGCTGTTCTTCTGTTAGTGGGGGGACATGTTTGATGAAATAGTATCTGAAAAGAACACAGATTTTGCTGTAAAAACGTACATTATTGAACTGCAATGTTGTAGCCCAACTTAACATTTGAAATATTTAAGGCTGCACAAAAAGTAAGTATTTTAAATTTAAATAAACCCCACATGAGCATATACTTTTTTTATTTAAGCTAAGAGCTTTTGGAGTTCATTACCATAGCATGAAAATGATCCAGTTTAAATAGAAGTATCTTAATTCAATACCCCAAATGATTAATTTACTATTTCTAGTACAAATACTGGCACTTACGGATCAAAGACTTCCCAGTCCTCTTCATAGGTGGCTTCTGCATGAGCTGATGAGTAGCCACTGTCTGGAGATACTGGTGCTGAAATTCAACGAAAATGACCAAAACAAAAAATAAAACAAAAAACCACAAGAGCTGGTCTTATTAGTGCAGTTCTTTAAAGTGACAACTTGCACTTGAGACACGAGGGAGAAACAAGTGACGAACTCTCCCTCCAGCCCCACCTCCCCTGCCAAGGGCTCTCCTGGGCTGGACCCAGAGCAGCCCCTCTGCTCAGAGGTCACATTTACCCCCTACTAAGAAGCTGCTCGTCTACCAGAGCTTGGAGGGTCTGGGGAGGGTTTAGTTAAGGATTTGATACTGCCCATGCACACAGAAACTCAATTTTATGGCTCCAGTTTTTGTCAAAAAAAGATACTGTCTTCTGAAGAAAATATGGAAAATGAATGTAGGATCTGTGTGTTTCTCATTTACCATGTGGTTCTAATACAAGTTATCAAAATGTAGCCAATTTCTCTTTGGAGATCAGCAAGTCCAGAGTGTACAAGTTCAATGTTAATAATAATGCCTTTCTTCTGGAATCTCTGCTTCCACAGGAAGAAGTGTTACGAGGCCACCTGAGGTACAGCAGGAATAGATAAGCCCTGCCAAAACTGTGTCTTCGGTGCATAAACCAGATTTGTCGATTAACCATAAAAACCAGTATTAATGCTGTTTGTACACCCCAAGGGAAGGTGAAATGGGAGTTCCTGCCAAGCACAGGAGCTGGACTCCCCGGGAGCACCCTTCCCTGTCCCCCATGGCACAGGCAGCCTGTCCCTTACCCAAGGGAAGGTGAAATGGGAGTCCCTGCCAAGCGCAGGTGCTGGATTCCCTGGAGCACCCTCTCTGCCCCGCGGCACAGGCCTGTCCCCTGTCCCTTACCCGTGAGTGGGGGCAGGTCGCGGTCCCCCGGCTCCTCGGTGTCCCCCAGGCCATTGTTGACAGCCCTGACCTGCACGGCCTGGCCGGGGAAGGCGGCGCCGTTGGTGGAGGTGGCCGTGCTCGTTGTGATCTCGTCCACCTGCTCCATGTCCAGCTGCTTCACGATTTCCTCGGCTTCCACAGCCTGGCCCGGAGAGTCGGAGCCTGATGTTCCTGAGGGACATTTCCGAACACTCCTTACCTTTAGGCTGAGTTCCCTATCACAATGCTCACACTCATTATTAACCACACACACACAAAGTCTCAGAACAATTAAAGGTATCTGCACTGATTCATGCCACTAAAATAAGAACCAAACTGAAGACCATGACAAACGACTTTAAAACATGTTTGGGACATGGAACGTAATCCCTTTTTTTTTCCTTCTCCTTATTTTCTTTTTACTGAAAGGTGCACCCCTAATACACCTATGAAAGAAATGTTCTAATGCTTGTAAACTTATGCCTTCTTTCATTAATGACCAACCCATCTAAGAAATAAGGAGCCTTTTACCTGGCAGCAGTAACTTGGTTTGTAAATCAGAATGAAAAGTGTACTGCCATTCAAAGCACTCAAATCTATCACTCTCAGCTTTAAAACTATTGGCTTTTTGAATAATACTCACCATTTTTATTTGCTGGTGAAAAAAAATTGAAAACAGGAGAAAATATGGTTCCCAGTAATGTTGTTCGTGGGGGACTGCCTGTGGTAGGGTTATCTTCCAATTTTCCATTTTGCTTTACATGTTGGTTCGTCATTTCATAACTTCCAGCTTCTGGAAAAGAAAAAATATGATTTTTAACACCACTCAGCTGGGTTTCAGTTGCATCTGTACCTTTATGGTCAGCATTTGCCCTCTAGGAGTGAACTCTTGTTCATGGCTCAGCTGGGTCCATGAGAGTCAGCAACTTTCTACCAGCATAAACCCAAAACGTCCATTCTCAACACCCTCTAAAGCTTCTCTCCAGATGAGGCAGCACTCCTTGTTCACCTAAATAGCAGAGGTGTAAATCCTCACAGTGATTTGGTGGGAAGCAGCCCCAGAGCCGCCGTGCCCTGGCAAAGCTCGGCGCTTTCAGTGCCAGGACTCCACTAGAGGGAGGCACGAGAAAGGGTCAGAATTGCCTGGCTGAGCCTCCTTCCCAGCTGCTCCAGAGTCAATCGTTACTCTCCACACACACAGAGGCACAAGCACAACTCGGAAGGGAAAGAACCGTCAGTTGTTATCACAGATAACAAAGGACAGAACTAAATAAACATCCATGTTACAGATCTGTCACGTAACAAGGGTTATCTCTAAATGTTAGGAACGGGTATGTACATCCCACAACTCAAATCCCCATCCCATGGCTGAGGGCCAAGGCAGTTCTGAGACTGAGATGAAGGGGAATTATTTCCTTCACAGCACTCAGGCTCTGAGATGTCCGTCCATATGGGAGAGAGTGAATGGATTTTGTGCACATGAGCTGAGACCCTCCCTGTCAGCTGAGCCTGATGGAGCTGCTCGAGGACTTCACACAGCTCTGGTTCGTGGGGTGTGCCAGCTGCAGCTCCAAGCCCTCCCTAACAAGGAATATTTAATGAAGAACTTTTATCCCTGTAACAGTGACAGGAGCTCAGGGTGCTCTGTGTGCACCCAGGGTACCACAGTCACAAGATGGCTTGGGTTGGGTGGGAAGAGACCTTAAAGCCCATTCAGTGCCACCCCCTGCCAGGGCAGGGACACCTTCCACTGTCCCAGGCTGCTCCAAGCCCCGTCCAAGCTGGCCTTGGACACTTCCAGGGATCCAGGGGCAGCCACAGCTTCCCCAGGAACCTTTGCCAGGACCTTGCCACCCTCACAGCTTCCTTAGAAAGGAAGTTTAAAACCCAGGTTTTTAATGTCAGATTTGGAACCACAGGTGATGTTTTAAGTATCACTGACAATTTTATCATGTCATGAATAAAGGTATTCAAGAGGAGAATTTTCACAGGGAACGGGGAATCTCCACCCTTAGAAAGACACAAAACTTGTCTGGACAAGGGCACCTGGTAACTTCCACAAAGGTCAAGAGTTGGGAGGTCACATTTCACATGTATTTGTGAGAAAATGGGAGAAGAGCTAAATCAAATTATTATGGGACTTATAGAATAATAATTAAAAACAACAAAAAAAGCTAAATTAGTTCCAAAGTAGCTGCTCCTGATCCAAACTGTTCTCACAGAGATACACTGGATATGTCTGGGGCGTGATGGAAGTGTTGCTCACACCCCTGGAAATCCTGTTTTGCTATGATTAGCTCAGCCCTGCTCTTACTAAAGTCAGTCAGAAGCCCCAATAACCTCCCCCACTGCAGAACGGCCCTGGATCAGTGCACAGCTGGGAGATTACAGAATTCCCACCGCACTGCAATGCACAATGTGAGGATTTACCGACCTCCATTCATCTGACTTTTCCGCCGCACTCGCGAGAGCTGTTTGTTGGGCTTCTCTCCTGTCTGAGGTGTGGATGTGATCAAGTTGTTATCGATATCCCGGTCGATCCGACTCCTTTTGGTGGGATTTTCTCTTTCTTCCTTAAAATAGAAAAGAGGGAAAAAAGAAACATACTGAACAGTGCCTCTTTTCCCATGGAACAGACCAGAGAATGCTATCTCCTGGAGAAAGTTCACCAAAGGTCCCTTTACTGCTCCACTTCCAGATGCAGAACATGCAACATGTGTCTGGCCAGCTGGGATTTTACATGACTTTAAACTAAATCAAAGTATGGGGAATGAAAGCTGTACATGGAGCTGCTGTAGTAGAAAAATTGTCTTTACAGACGATCTATAAATATTTCAGTGCTGCAGAGGCTGGGAAATGCAGAGACAAAGCAACTAAAATTACCTGAGATTTGATTTCTTTGCCTGTTAAATACACAGGAGGTGAACTGCCCAACAATATCAAATGTGGCAATCCATATCAGTACAGGGCAAAACCGAGCTGTGAGAAATCCAAGGATTCTCCTTACCTGGAAGTAAGTGACTGCTCTTCCCTGCAGCACTCATGGCAATGAGACAGAACCAAACAATTTTGCACATTTTCTGTGCATGGCTCTATGTGCAGGCACACGTTTCTGACAGGTTTCTGCCCCTTTTCCCCCAAAACACCTACTACAACTCAATAAAATGTAAATCTGAAATCTAAAGCATGATCATCGAGAGTACCCTGAACTGTGTGAGACAAGGCAAAATCAACCCAATTGAATAACAAATAACAAGGCCACAGACAATATCAAAGTTAATTAAAATTTTAATTTTAGAATTACAAATTTTAGAATTACCTTGCTGGAGCAGCAGTTTCACATCTTTAAAAGGAAAAGAGAAAAACAGTTTGCGTGCTCCAAAAAAACAGTAAATAGAAAATTCAGAAAAATTAATCTAAAGCCCCTGCTGTAACAGCAGCTAAAGGAAATACCAACATGAGGACGTACTGACAGTCGCAGCAGAAGACAGGAGAACACCACTGATCCCACAAACCTTCTGCTTGACCAACAACCTTGGTGAGAACAGCCTAATTACTAACACCTAGAATTAGTAATATTGTATATACCATAATCCATATATTGAGAGGAAACAGATAAAACTGATCAAAAGTAAGGAAAGGCATTTCCAGGTTATTTTGGAGAAAACAACCAAAGAAATTCATTAACTTGGAAAAGCTATCCCTTGGCTTTCGTAATGAGGTGAATTCTCATTCTGCCCTATGGAGAACAAGCATAGAGACGTTACAAAAATTCCAGTGAAATCAGGAAAACTTGCTGATGGGATCAGAGGCAGGAAAACACCGCTCCCTCTGGAGAACCCTCTGATCCTGCAGAAGAGGATCCAGCTCGGCAGGAAGCTCAGACTGCTGTGCTCATGGTGTCCCGGGGAAGGGAATTCAGGTGAGATGGGATGAAATGTTACTGGGCTGCTTGGTTTATCCATGGAAAATGCTGCTGCAGAGATGTAGAACTGAATATATCCATTGTATGTATTCACAGAGCCATCTGCTGGAATTCTATCACTCCCCTCTCACCTGTGACAACACACCTGTGCCATAAGGGACATGGCAATGCCACAGGGACACAAACATTTATCTGCTTTTGGGTGTTTCCAGAGGCCAGGGATGTGCTAAGGACTGACCTGAACTGAGACTGGGAATAACAACACACATTTGAAGTCGTGACCAGATAAATGACCTGTGACTACGATGGAAATTGCCCAGACACATGTTATGGGTACATAGGCTGCCATAAATCCACAGAACCCCAGAGGTGACTGAGACTTTCCCTCTCCATGGCCAAACTCCAGGGTATCCAGAGAGCGGTGCCGTTCCCATGGCAGCCCCAGGATGAGCTGGGGAAGTCAGCAGGCTCTGGAAGCCGGCCCGGCAGAGTCACTGGCGTGCCATGCTCAGGCACTGGAACCATGCCAAGGCCTGCTACAGGCACGGGAGAGGATGGGGAAGGGAATGGCACAAAAATGAGGGCATTTCATGACAACAAACCTGACAAGAAAAAACAGAACGGAAAGTAATCCTGGGATTTGGGAGAGGAAGAGAAGATGGGAAGGAAGGAAGTTCACAAAACCTTAAAGAGACATGGAAAAGGAAAACCAGACATATTTCCCTTATCTAAAAATTCCAATGAAAAATTTTAGCTTAGATTTGAGTGTTCTGGTGCAGAGGTTTTACAACCAAAATGTTGCACTCCTGAGATCCAATACAGATACTGATCGTAAAATAGATCAATTATCACAGTTTAATAAAAAACAAACTGGAAGCAGATTTAACCATTAATTTTTGCTGAGATATTTCTTTGTTCTAGTACTTCACTGTTTCTAGGACAGGTTGTTTTGGTTTAACATGCCATGAAATACTCAATTTCACTATAATTTTAACAATTCAAGAATATAGTGTTACATTATTAAAATTATTTGAACTCCAACTTGTTACAAAGTTACTGTTTCAACACTTAGTTCAAACCTGAGACAATACTTCTGAATTTACACCAGATTTTTATTTATCATGTAGCTGATCTGGGATACATTGTAAATTAGTTATGACTTCTTGGCTAATCTTCTTTCAAATCTGCAGTTACATAATGCCAGTATCTGAACTGCTGGGACAGAACGATGTGAGGTTTTTAACTGGCCTCCATCTAGAGAAAAAATGCCAGTTTTTGAAGCAATCGCAAGGTTACATTCAGCCTATCAAAGTTTTATATATGTATATATGTGTGTGTGTGTGTGTATTTTCCACTCTCAAATGTCCATGCAGCACACGCAACAGGTGTTCACATGGGCAGATCAGTAAAGCTCAGCCTTCTGGCTGGACCAAGACACGAGATTTTGTGGTTTTCCCCAACAAGATCTGGATGCGGTGCTCCAAGCAGGGCAGTGCTCACTGCAGGAATCACTGAGCAGCTGCATCAATTCCATGGCACTTGGATTTGTGAGGTTTGACCTTCATTGATGAAATGACACCTAAACAATTTTGAATAAAATTGACAGAAATAGTCAACAAATTTACGCTTACAGACTGGCTTTTCTAAGTTGTCAGTACTGATAATTCCTTGAATCTGGATTCAAGGAATCCTTAAAATAGAAATTAAGAATGTACTGAATTTATTTGACATTTTCACAAAGAAATACCAGGTAATAAATCTTGTGATTTATCGGACTGTTAACTACGCCTACAATTGACTCCTGAAGGTTTCAAAGTCTGCTTCACCTGACAAAACTCACAGGCACTTGTTGCCTTCCAATTCTTTATGTTTTGCTTCCACCCCATGATTAATTCTTAACAGAACTGGTTTTCAATCAAATTTGAAGTGATTATGACCCACTTAAAAGCAAAGCAGGGGCCCGCAGCTGGCGTACCTTGGGTGTGCTTCCTTTAATGAACTTTTTGATTGAAGACAAGAGGCCCGTCTCATTTTTGGGTGGTTTTCCCCCGCCGCCAGGTAAGGGCTCCTCTACCTCCGAGTGTTTCCGCTTGGCCCGCAGTGCCCGCTGCGTGTGGAGCTGGTTGGACTGCTGGGAAGCTTTCCGTGTCCTCAGCCTCATCTTCATGGGTACCACATGGAAAGCTATAAAAGGAAAAACCAGGAATACTTACTCATTGAGGAAACATATTAAGCTGCAGCTCCTGAATCCAAGGAATTACATAACGCTGGTGGTGCTGCGCCGAGCGCTCCTCTCCCGGCGCACGGCTTCACTTACAGCACAGGGGAGCTATTTCAGTGAGAGCACCACACTGCTAGAGGAACAAATGGCTATAATCTGGCCATGGATACAGCACCCAGCACATCAGTGAGTCTGGCATAACCCTCCAATCTGAGTGGCAGGGAGGAAAAACCTACCTGCTCAGAATGACAGAACTATCTAGGGTGGAAAGGACCTATTGGATCATCGAGTCCAACCTGTGAACAATCACACCTTGTCAACCAGGAGGGTGTCAACTACCTTGACGAAAGGATTAATCGTAGGGTGCCTGTTGTCTCCAGCCCCAAATGACTGGACTCTGTGACCCAGAAGTCCTTTCCTCTCTGTGTTCCTCAAAACACTTCATTGCAAGTCTCCACATTAAATTTGAGATGAGGCATAAATCTAAATTCCTGTCAAGTGCTCACAGAAGGAATTATGAGCCTGTGCACCCAGTGTGGGTGAGGACAGAGCAGCTCTGCAAAGGAACCCAAACTGAGCTTTAATACAGCTGAGTTTGGGATTCACATTAGACCTTGGGAACACTCGTGCAAGGGCAGTATTTATTAAAGCAGAATAAAGGGCCATTACAGGGAATGCATCCCATTTATCTCCAGCCTTCAAGTGTGCTGCTGGTATTGTCACACCCGAGCCTCAATGCCACTGTTCTCTGGGCTGGGGACGTGTCTTCTGCAGCTGCCCAGAGCTGGGCTGGTTTGAAGGGGACTCCTCCTGCTTAAAATCATTCTTATGATGAATCGGGAGCAGAAAAATGAAGTAGCAAGAAATCCATCTGAGGTGTAATGCACAGAAATACTGGAAAGAAAGTAATTTGCCTTTCCTAGCTGAAATCATGACAAAAAGCAGGTTTTTAAAGAAAATTGTATTCTTATCCCGACAGGAATCAGTGCCTGCCTTTCTGGAGTCCATTTAGTGTAGATCTGATTGCTGCATAGACAGAATAAATACAGCATTTAACATATAAGTTGCCTTTCTGGAGTCCATTTAGTGTGGATATGATTGCTGCAGAGACAGAACAAACAATCTGCAACATTTAACATATAAGTAATGTCACAACAGGTATGTTGTTTAGGAAAAGGCAACGGTGGCACTGGGATGAGTCACAGACAGGGAAATACTGATAGTATTTTTGAAAACCAGTCCAAAACCTGTTACACAGCTGTGTTTGTTCCCAGGTACATCTCAATCTTACACAAAGGTGTTGCAGCTAACGAGGAATGACCCAAGTACTGACACTGCTGCCAGACTTAGCAAGAAAAGTACTCCGTGGGTATTGCCAAGGGTGAAACATGATGTTACACAGAATTACCACATGGAATATTCACTGTAACTGCCAGCAAACACGGGGGGTCATTTTCCACAGGTCCATGCTCAGCATTTTCCATCAGTGGTCAATACAGCAACATGAGGCAGTTCAGTCCAACCATCCCCACCACTCACCCATGTCCCCAGGTGCCACATCCACACGGCTGTTAAATCTCTCCAGCAACAGGGTCTCCGACACTGCCCTGGGCAGCTGTGCCAGGGCTGGACAGCCCTTTCCATGAAAAATGTTCATTGATATCCAACCTAAACCTCCCCTGGCACAGCCTGAGGCCGTTTCCTCTTCGTCCTGTCCCTGTTCCCTGGGAGCAGAGCCTGACCCCACCCTAGCTGCCCCCTCCTGTCAGGAACTTGTGCAGAGCCAGAAGGTCCCCACTGAGCCTCCTTTTCTCCAGGCTGAGCTCCCCCAGCTGCTCCTCACAGGATTTGTGTTTCAGATCCTTCCCCAGCTCTGTTGCCCTTGTCTGGACACACTCCAACACCGCAATGTCCTTGCTCCTGCTCCCTCCTCATTTCTTTCCCACACTCACTTCAGATTTTGTCTCCTCCTCAGAGACCTGACCAGCTCACTGAGCTAACAGGGAAAATTCCTTAGTTTTTACACCATTAAATCAGTTTATAAGGGGAACCAGTGGGCATCCGAGCAATGCAACAGAGCGACAGCGAGTGACACAGCTGGACATCACACAGCCCGTGGAGATGGTGGATTCTGGACAGCTGGACAGGACAAAGTCCAAGGATGGCAGGAAGGCAGCAGGGAGTCCCAGGAGGGTCCATTCCCAGAGCACTCACCGTGGTGGAGCACTGGGCTCAGGGCGAGCCCGACGGCCTGCAGCGAGGTGGGCAGCGTGTGTATGTGTGTGTGTGTGTGTGGGGCCAGGCTCTGGCCATGGCACATGGAACAGGCATATCCATCTGACTTCTGTGACCTCTGGGATCTGCCAGTGATGTCATGGAACCACTGAGCTTGGACAAGACCATTCAGCCCACTGAGTCCAACCATCCCCCAGCACTGCAAGGCCACCATAGCCCATGTCCCCAGGTGCCACATTCACATGGCTGTTAAATCCCTCCAGGGATGGAGACTCCACCACCAGCCTGGGCAGCTGTCTCAGGGCTGGGGAACTTCTCAGTGAAGAAATCTTCCTTAATAGCCAACCTGACCCTCCCCTGGTACAACTTGAGGCCGTTTCCTCTCATCCTGTCCCTGTTCCCTGGGAGCAGAGCCCGACCCCCCCTGGCTGCCCCCTCCTGTCAGGGAGTTGTGCAGAGCCAGAAGGTTCCCCCTGAGCCTCCTTTCCTCCAGGCTGAGCCCCCCTGCTCCCTCAGCTGCTCCTGGGGCTCCAGCCCCTCCAGGTCTCTCTTGCTGGGAGGGGCCCCCAGCTGCCCCCAGCACTGGAGGTGTCCCAGCAGTGCCACCTCAGGGGATGGGCACTGCCCTGGGCCTGTGCCCACACTGCTGTATTGGCCACACTAAACAAACGTGTGCAAAAAGGAATTAAAGAAAACTGTAAAACGGGGAAAGAAGACTGACACTAATGAAATTCTAATGTGGGAATGAAAATATTACTTCAGATTTGCTCCAGTTTAAGTTGCCTGATTTTTCTAGAACTGAAACAAGTATCAGTCAGACAAAAAATGAACCAATTTAATATTTGTCAATGGTGAGTATATATTTGTCCAGCAGGGAAACATTCAGCTCCTCTGTACAGCCCTGCCAGGGACTCTTTTGGCTCACTGCACATCCTGGGTATCAAGCCTGGGGTTATAAATATCTCTAATGGACTTAGCAACAGGTACCTACAATCCTCTCAGAGACAGGAGTTTGTTTTCCTAGTACTGGATCCAGTTGGCAGGGGAGTTTTTATTGAATTATAGTCGTGGTTCTTTCCTGAACCAGGCTACAAAACTTAACACAGTCAAAATAATCAAGTCTAAACACGTAGGAGAATTTCCTTCCTCAAACCTGCGGGATTTGGATTTCCCCAGCACGTGCCATCCCTGACGGGCCCTACGGCACAGCCGGGCAACTGAGCACCTGAGCCCGGGCTGGCACTGCCACTTCCACTGTGCCAGGGAGTTTTGCTAAGGGAAATCAACTCCCCAAAATCCTTCACTCTTCAATTACTTCTACACTTATAATAAATCCAGAAAGAGTGTGGAAAAAAAAAGGAAAACCCTTGTTCTTCAAGAGAGAATTACATGGCAAAGAAGGACTAAAAGGAATATCCAATCAATAATTTGTGGGAGAGGAAAATAAAATGTAGGAGCTCTTAAAAAGCAGCAGCTGAAGGAGCTATGGCTGCAATAAATTCCATTTTCCTGAGTCCACACATACCAAGTGTCAGGCTCCCTACGCTGTGAATACTGTTGTTATTCCACGGCACAGGTACACTGTACTTACAGGAAAGAAATTCCTGTGAATGACTCATTTTTCAAACTGAGAGCACACCTCCATGGAATCTGCAGTTATGGATGGTTTATTTCCCACACATGACACTGCTGTTTTCTCTACTTTTCCCCAAACTATTAAAAGGAAAATTAGGCAAGGCACATCTAATTACAGGGTTTAGGGCTTTCTGATACAGGAAAAGGTTGAAGATGGTAAAGGAACAATGGTGAAGAACAATAGGAAGAGATAAGTGACAAGAAAATTTAAAATTATAGTGTTGAACAATTTTTCCATTCAGTTTGGCACTCAGGAATAACACTGAACTGCCACCACAGAAATCAATCTATCCCAAGCCTCCACACCACAGGAGCTCCAGAGGATTCAGACACTGTGAACATGTCCGGAGTGTGACTTTGGTGACAGCAACACAAGAGGTGAAAAACTTCTATTTATTTATCTGGGGTTTTTCTTGAAAGATTTTTTACACAAAGCCAAGAAAGTAAACAGTTTTTTAACATTTTTAAAATTTTGAGCAAGAGCATCAATGCACAGTGTAAACAGAGATGGAGACGTGACCAACTGCACAAAGCTGTGACCTGTCCCCAGATTTAACAGCTGTGACAACTGAGGGGTTTGAAATTGAGAGAGTGGCAGGTTCAGTGTCCCACTCCCAACCAGCCCAGCTGACACACACCTCCCTGCTGAGAAGATGTGTGTTTCCTTCAGTCATTGCTGGATCACTGGGCAGATCCACAGACAGAGGAACCAAGACCAGGTATTTTGTTCGGTTTCCTTTCAAACAATACCAGAGGTGTTTCGTCAGCACAATTTGTGGCTGAGATGTGGCCCAGATTTCAGGGTGAGGAAACATCCCAAGGAGGAGATGTGCTCCCAGAGCTGGCTGGGATCCATTCACAGGGTGCTCGGGATGCTTTCAGGAAACACAGATCCCAGGCTGGTGTCCAGACACCCCTGAGCCACCACAGGGAAGGGCTACGTTGGCAGGGCTGTGGGGGCAGAGAAGTGTGGGCCAAACAGCAACCGTGGTGTATCCACCAAAACCAAGGGGAAGGACTGGCAGGTAAAGCCCTTCACACAGACAGGCCTCAAAGCACTTCACACACCTCAAGGAAATACTTTTTGTTAGTTCAAAGACATTGAGACTCTTCCCCTGCAACGACTCCTGGCCTTTTTTAACCAACTTATTCTCCTTCCCTAGAAAATTACAGCCATTTCATGTCACTCCAGCAGATGTATTTCATATTTTCCAATGTACTGCAACCACTTGTCACTCTTCTCCAATCTTTAGCTGTGTTTTTCTGCCATCGCAGAACTGCGAGAGCAATAAACCAGGAAACCCTGACTCAAAGGAGTCTGGAAGTGATGCTAGTCTGGGGTAGGTAAAAGCAAAATAAAAAGACATTGATTTATTAAAATAGAAAATCACCCAACATGTACTCTTCAAATGTTGATGCTGGGTTATGAAATCTGGATAAATGTATAAAGCAATCACAAGTTCCATCAAAACAACAGTAAGGAATTACAACTACCAAAGGCACCTCTAAATTCTCCCTGTTTCACTGAAAGCCCCTTTTCTGCTCCTCCCCACCTTCCAGGGCACTAAATCATTTCCATCTGAAACAGAATCCTGCTTGAAATTCTTGGTCTTCTGTCACCTTGTCCAAACCCTGATCCCTCAGGACATCTACCTTGTGTTCACTTCTACTCTCCCAAACTTTGAGTATCTCCCTTAAAACAAACATGTCCTTAGAAGGATTTTGCCAAAGAAGGATGGCAGCTTTTTATAATTGGCCTCAACAGAAAACAGATCTTTTGTTCCTCTATTTTTCTGCTCTAGCCATCATATTTCTGTTTTGCCATTGCTTTGCTAGTGAGGCTTTGTTTTGATTATACCAAATGCATTTGGAACTGAAAGTTTATTCCCTCCCAGCCAAGATATTTTTCTCTTTGCACTGAGGGTGCATGCTGGTAATTAATTCAGGCTTTCCAGTTTGTGTCACACTAAGCAAGGAGGAAACATGGAGAGCTGGGGTAACCATGGGACAGCAAACCTCAGAGCAGAACCCCAAAACTTGCTGCAGAAAGAAGACCTTATTTACAATCTCCAGTGTTGCCCAAGATGACAATTTCACATGAGTCACCTTCAGATCTTGTGAGGCTCCCGAGAGCTGAGAGGTTGGCAAAGGAAAGTTTGCAGTGCTTGAGTTTTAGATGAGCAGTAACAGATTCCACAGAACCAGCACCGCTCCTGTTGGGATTCTGGGAGGGACCAGCTGTCCTCAGGCTCTCTGGACATTTAATCCATACTGCCAGGCACACAGGGAGCCTATTTATGGAAGTCAAGTCCCTCTTGTTACAACCCGTGGCATAGACAGGTTGCAAACACTTCCTGAACAGACCTTCCGGGATGTTGTCTGACTACAAAACAATCCTAAGGAGTTACTTGTTCTAATTGTTCAGTTCACCCATATTAGTTATCTTTTTAATAAAAAAAAAAAAAAAACCAAACCAAACCCAGAAACAGGCAGATTAATGAGCCCAAGTAAGTCTGAGTTGGACTATGGAAGCCATGGAGTAACTCCTGTTTGTGAGGAGAATCTAGGCATTTCTGCAAGGTCTACACAGCAACAGAGCTGCCTTTTGCTTAACTTCACCAGAAAACCTAATCCTGCTCCACTGCATCTGAATCCTCCCGGGGCATCACAGGCACAATCATGTATCCCACAGGACCATGTCAGGTTGCTATCTTTTAAAGGGATAGATAAGGGTTCTGGCTGCTCCTTTGGCCTTAAAAATAGCAGACTATTTTTATTGCAGGATAAAGACTCTTTAAATGATAATATGATTATTGCCCTGGAAAACACTTTCCTTAGCACACTGTATTCTTTCAGAATCTTTCACAAGATGTTAAACTCTGCTCTCCCCTTTGCACGAGGCTGCTTTCATGTTTTTCTCACACCTGGCTTCCCTGATTTAAAATAAAAATCAACCGTGTTGTTAAAAATGAGGAAAATGCGAGTACAGTCAGGATTTGTATTACTCAGTGTCCAGACAAAGTTTAAACTAATAATTTTCCCTTATGAATACATGCTAAATTAATCCTGACTCTTTCGTAGCCCATCCTGGCTTCTTTCCTGCATGGAAACATCATTCTCACAAAATTGCAAATCTGAGATTAAATTGTACTTGTACCTGAGTTAAAACTGACACAAAAATAAGTTCTAAAGGTTTAACAGCCATACTCATTTGTGAGTGACATTATGTTACTACATATAACCTTAAAACATAATATTGAGACATGATGAACTTGAAACTTATCCAGTCTCAAAAACTTGCCTGAAATGAGTTTCAGGGACCTGTCTGATTCCATCACAATGAAGCTATTTTATACATTTTATTTTCATTCTTTTTTTCCCCCGTTTTGTTTTGGGTGAAAAATCCACTAGGAAAAAAAAACCAACAAACCTTGTTGCCTTCTCAGTGGAAAGTTATAGGAAGTTTCTGGTCACATATATTCCAATAATACCAAGTATAATAATAAGCACAAGCTACCAATGACAACAGAAATTTTGTAGGGTAAAACTGCCCTGCATCCACACTGTAATGTTTCCAGTTGATTTCACCCTGAATTTTACTTCACAAGATAATCACCTCCAGGTTGGTCTAATGTATCTCTGTCACTTTGAAACGTGCAACATGTAATGAAATAACAACTTTCTGGCTGTGAAGTGGCAGATTTGGCTCTGCAAACAGCCAGGGGATTGCTCTGCTGAGTGAGGAGATGGTGTTTGGCTCGTGCCTTACTTTGGGAAGTTTCTGTCTCAGGGAATTTTTGAGTTAGGGAAAAGGGAAGTTGTGCACCTGTATCATGGATTCATGTGCTGCAGCAGGAAATCTGCATGGGTGAGCGCCCTAATCTCCACACACAACCCAAAAATCTCTATTGAGGGATCCTCAATCAGAGAAATCAGCAAGAACAAGAAGTACTGGTATCACCTGTGAGCTTACACTGTTGTTGGATTTGTTTCTAGTCATTTCCCAGTATCAGGAGGGAGCCTGGCCTCTCCATCAGAAATGCTTATGATGAAGAAAGCACCAAGCCGCATTCCAAACTAACACAAGTCTTGACAGTGGTTAATTTATCACATTACAAAGCAGCTACATTAGAATTTGGGAAAATTTTCCAGATACTGAGGAGGCCTGAGTTAACTTAAATAACAAATTTAACGCAAGTTACCTTAAATACCAAAGAAATACTTGAAAGAAGTTAGCTGTCACCTTTGTGTCATGTGGTATATGACAGAGCACCCATCACTTCTCACTAGCAGTGCTGAAGAAACAACTTAGCAAAATTGTGGGAGAGTAGAAATGTTTTAACGGAAGTGAAAAGAATGCTTTCTGATTCCCATTCTTCCTTTCCCTACATCCCTTCCAGCCCCCACAGCCCTGCAGCTCCTGAGGCAGCTCTGGCGCTCCACTGACCCTCCAGCGAGATGTGTCCTCAGGCTGGAGTGTTTCCACATGGGAACAAGGGGTGGAATAAAAACACATAACTCCTGGCAGGGGAAAGGACAGTTACAGCAGTGAACCAGCACAGCCCGGGGTTAGAGCTCTGTGCCACGACCATCCATGGATAATTCCATAAGCCAGGCCCCCGGCTGTTGGCTCACTGGCACCGCCACGATGGGATCAGCAGTGGGATCAGCAGCGCAGCATTCTCTGGGATGGTGCTCAGGAACGGCTCCAAGCAATCCATGGGAGAGGGCTGTTCCCTATAGGCAGCACAGAGGGGGTCACCCCGCTTCCAAGGAACCCAACCCAGCCAGGAGGGTGCATCCTGTGTCACGCTGCTGGCTCTCCAGGCCAAGGAACACATCCCAGCCCATTCCCTGGACAGAGGCACCGTAGCAGCCAGGAGACTGTTCCATGCTGCTGTGGAGCCACAGCTCCAGCACAACCACGAGCCTGGGAGCTGTGTTCATGTGATCAGGTCCCAAACTTGCCTTTTATTTTCAAAATTATTTTAATGAAGAAATCCGGTCACAAATTTTTAAAGCAATGGTATTTTCTGTCATGGGTTTCATTTGCTCACTGCACTCTTTGATGGGCTCTGTCCTTCAGCATAGAAACATTGATCTGCTTTTCCTACAGAAAATAAGGCTTATCCAATTGCAACTGTGTGTGTGTCCATCAGTCCTCCCTGGGAAATGCAGAACCCATGGACCAGCATCAACCCAGTGTCACAGAGGAACAGAAATTTCAAATGTACTCGGTTCCTACAAGGTTTCTGAAAATTCAAACCTGTGTAGGTAAGACAGACCCTTCAAACATCCCAAGTAAGCAAAAGATGGCCACAGGGCAGTCCTTACCCCTTATCCAGTCTGGCTACACAGAGGTACATTCCACCTTGTCTCCTTGCCTAGCCCATCTCTGGAATATTTAAAAACTGGCACCTTAAAGTAGGAAAAAAATTCCTTCCTTCATCCTTTCAGTATCATGTATGCTACAGAAGAGAAATTAGGTTGTTTTAATTCTCTTTGAACACAGAGGATAAGCAAAGCCCACCCACCTGAGTTTAAACAACCATCTATTGCCAAGCTCAGTGCAGGAGCCGGGGGGGGGAGTGTCCATGCAGCCACAGGGAAGGAGGAGAGCTGAGCAACACATGGAAAATCCTCATTCTGACATGTAGAAAACTGCATAGATTCTCAGTGCTTTGCCTCCATCCTGCGGATGCTGACTGGGGGCTTTGAACCCTCTCTTACAGCCTTTTCACTCCGGTTTGTCCCTTCCATCGCTGCCGTGACTCCTCCCTCCTTTACCAAGGGGTTTAACACACACTTCACAAGTGGTGTGGCATCCTCTGCTTCCTCCTGCGGCCAGGGGGCTTGGACAGAGACCTGTCCCTGTTGTGAAGTTTGGGTCTGGTGTGGAAAAACCCCCTCTGCCCCACTCCCAGTGCTCTGCTTTAAGTGGGGGGGCACTGCAGGATGGGCCCAGCCCGAGGTAAAACCCAGAAACACAAAGAACATCCCGCGGGTGTCACCCACCACCAGACTCATCCCGAGGTCTGGCCCTCGCACCACGTACGCGACAATGCCCCGAGGGAGCCACACAACAGCAGGGATTTATCGGCACAGCTACTTCAGTGCAAAACCAAAACCAAACTATCAAACAAACAAACAAACAAGCCTTTACCCCTGTAATTCTGACAAATATGAGCCATCTGCAGGCACCGAGCCTCCCGAATTCTCAGCAAATGGCACAGGAGCAGTTCCACGCACTCCTCTAACCTCAGAGCCCCCAGCTACCAGGGACCAGAAAACCCATCGAGTGGAGAAAGAGCAGAGTAATCCTCTTGAAATGACGTTTTCGTTTTGAAAGCACATACCACCAATGACAAATGTTTATTTTCTAATCTTAAACTATTTTATGGTTTGGATCCCTATTATGTTAATTGACTTAGAACATCTTTATATTAACTATTAATCTTTGAGATGGAACATTATCAAACCTTTTCAGGTATATAATAAACCAATCTACTATCAAAAGAGAATTATCTTCAAATAAGTCCAACATGGTAATTACACCTAACAATTATGTCTGACACCTCTTCACCTGAACCTGGATCTCTGCAGCCCATTTTTCCAACTGAGCTCTCAAAGACCTTTCTCTTAAAAGTACCAATGAGCTTCCTAGTCCCTAAGAAACACAAAAGAAAAGGACTCTAAACCCAGTAATTACAGTTGTTTAGGAATATTATTTTAGCTACATTGAAGTCCTCAAAAGTTTCTTCCAAATCCATAGTTTTAAGAACATAAAAGCATCAAGATTACACTAACTTTATTTTCTTCTGTAATCTTTATCGGTTCTGGCCTGATAAGCAAAATAAACAAGCTTTTCCAATTGTTTTTAAATTGATTTAACTACAACTGCTTGGTCTTAACACGAGCTCAAGGTGTCAGACAAACTGAGGTAGGTAATTCGATCAAATACACTGTAGTTAAATCCCACATTCACAATGCCTGCAAGTACCTTCGACATTCCTGTAGATATTCCTGCTATTTATTAAATACTTCCTTTACTTTTTGTGTACTGTTTTCCCCCTCCGAAAACAAACCTTAAAACTTCAGTTCATGCTCTGCTTTGCTTTGGCAAGCACCAACACAGAACTGTTGCCCACAGAGCTAATAAGGAGTTTTCTCCTACTCTCTGCTTTTCTTTCGGAACTCCTGACCATTGTCCATCATTTCCCAGCTGATCCCACAGACTCGGGGCTGGGGCACATCCCACCAGCCCACACTGCCAGGACAAAGAGCTCAGCCCTCACCTGTAGGATTTCCCTCCCAGGTGATGGATTGGAATTGGGTGACCAGGCATCATCCACCTGCCCAGAGCACTGTTCCATATAAAAGGAAGCCTCTCGCACTTCAATGCGCTCCCCCAGGATGCTAAAATGAGAGATGGTAAAAAGCTTCCAGGAAAGGGAGGAAAGAGAAGCATCTCAGGTGGCGTTACATCCTCTGGAAGGGGTACTGGAGAATGAAGCAAGGACAACGAAGAGGTCCTAGCTGCCACCTGGAGCCAGCCCCTCCTTCCTGGAATAGTGCACACTCCAAACACAGCAGCTACTGGATGCAAACCAGAGAAGGGCAAGCCTGGAGAGAACTACAACGGGTGAAGCAAAATCCCAGCAGAGGGTAAGGAACACACACACTTGTGTTGGGCTCTGCTCCAGCACTGCAGCCCCTCTGTGCTGAGCAGAGGACACAGAGCACCCCTGAAGCTCTGCCTAGACTAAGGAAACCTGTGCTAGGGTCTAAACCAGCAGCTTTCCCAGGGCAATACTATCTGTTGGAAAAGGGAAGGGAAGGGAGAATGCTGGTTTTCCCCAGTCAGACAGCCAGACTGCGAGGCTCCCAGAGGGCACGTGCAGCCAAGGAACCCCCACGTGGGGTTCCCCACTAACCAAGCTGGTGCTGTGGGGCCAGGGAAGCCCTTGTGGTACAGCCTCAGCCTTAGATTGAATTACGTCCCTTCCTCTAATTAGCACCTCCTAAAGTACAGGGTGAATCAAAGCAATCATGGGTTAGAATGGCCTAGGGTAAACTGAGTTATGATTTACACTGAATTGGTGCAGCACAGGCCAAACTGCTCAGAACAACTGCTCTGGTTTGATCAGAGTTCCTGTTACTTTTTTAACTTAAATTAGCTATTCCCAAACACAGCCTAAATAAGGACAGGATCCTTCTCTTCCCTCTGAGGCTTTGAGGATGCTAACGCACCCTGCAGCATCACCTTCCTGGCCCTATTCTGCTGCTAACAACACTCTTGTTTATACATATAAGGTAATTAATTTACAGGTAAGTTCTAACTCAAATGCTTTAGAGTCCTAGATTCTTTTCTCCTACTTACACTTGAAATATTGGAAGTGACTAGTAAGATGTATTTTTTATAATTGTGCTCCTTTAAGTAAGTATCCACAGCTTATTTTCCAGATGCTGGGGAGATAACAGCTCCTTTCAGTTAAACTTAGTTTCACGGCAGTATTATACTTAAAATTATACTGCTACAATAAATACTATGATCACAGAACTAGAGGTGTTTCTTGCATCCTAACTAGACTCCTCACTCACCAAAAAGGAATTCTGAATTCAGACTGGTTAGGACTGCTAGAGATAACTTCTATTTCCATCATCTCTTTTCTATGGAACTCCAGCAGAAGCATCACTTGGTGGGCAGTGTATCCTTGCTGGATCTAATGCAGCAGACAGGCACTTCCTAAATGTTGGCTTTAGGGTTATTTTTAGCAGGATGCACAGAAATCTGGCTGATGGGGCTGGACTCTCTGAAAACTTCCCCCATGGGGAGCTGTATTTTGAATGTCCCAATACAGCAGAGATCAATGTGCTGCTGAGTTAATCCTGTCCACCAGCAGCTGCATAATTCCTTCCTCTGGGCTTGGCCACAGATCCTGGGATTACCATAAACACTAACCCATCAGATAGGGAAACTGAGGCAACAAAGGCTGTATCTCCTCAGATCCCACATGGAACAGTGCTGGCAGAGGTGGAAGTACACTGCAGGCTGATGCTCATCTCCCTTGTTTTCTTATAGCAAATTGTCCTGACAAGGGTTTTCCTTGGATCACAGGATATGATGAGAGAACTTATCATTTAAGAAATTAAGAGGACCTTAATCAAAGTAATTACTGAAACTGATCTGATTGGGAAGTAATCTATTTAGAAAAAGTTAGGACTGCCAACTGGGAAGCTCCGACCCAACCCCTGAGCTGATTGCTTTAGATGTGGATGATTTCCCACTTAATTTTTCAAGTGCTATTGAAAATGTCTTCATCTGTGAATGTCAAATATTTATTTTTCTAAAACACTAAATAATGGCCATCTAGGCATCTCAACATGTAAACAACATGTTAGATAGGCTTTCAAGCACCTGGGTGTGAGTTTCTCTCAAGCAATCAGAAGCGCTGCACCTCACTGCAGCTACTGTGGCACTCCAGGGAATTCCCCTGGGATAGAGCTCTCGGTAGGGCTGGCACTGTCACACCCTGCCTGGGAGAGCTCCTCTTAAACCAGCTGCTGAGCGCTTGTTCTTCCCTCCCAGGATCTCAGCAATGATTCCATTTGAACAGTCTGCCCCCTGAAAATCACAACCCATCATGAATTTGATTAATCAACTCTGCACTCGTGGTGCATATTTGCATTTTCTGCAGATTTAGTTGGGATGTACAAACATCAAATCACAGATCGTAGAATGGTTTGGGTTGGGAGGGACCTTAAAGCCGATCCCGTTCCAGCCCCCGTCGGGGCAGGGACACTTTCCAGTATCCCAGGCTGCTGCAAGCCCCGTCCAACCTGGCCTTGGACACTTCCAGGGATCCAGGGGCAGTCACAGCTTCTCTGGGAACCTGTGCCAGGGCCTCCCCACCCTCACAGGGAGAAACTCCTTTCCAATATCCCATCTATCGTTGCCCTCTGGCACTGGGAAGCCACTCTCCCTTGTCCTGTCACCCTTGTAAAGGGTCTCTCTCCATCTTTCTTGTTGGCTCCTTCAGGTCCTGGAAGGCCACAGTTAGATCACCCTGAAGCTTCTCTTCTCCAGGCTGAACAATCCCAATTCTCTCAGGCTTCCCCCACAGCAGGGCTGCTCCATCCCTCTGATCCTTGGTGGTCTCCTCTGGACTCACTCTAACAGGTCCATGTCCCTCCTGTGCTGGGAACCCCAGAGTGGGAAGCAGCACCCCAGGAACTTTTCATATATAACAGACAAAAAACAATCTCCTATTTAAAACGTACAAGAGATGGTGCCAGTGATTTAGGGGCCAGCAAATGAAGGGATTTTATTCAGACTTGGTCCTTTACTTTCTGGGCTAAGAGGAGTAAGAATCATCACACCCGATCTACTCTCAGTGATGAATGAGAAAGGCACTTGTGGAGAGGAATACTCCAGAGGAAGTATGGAATAAGGATGCAGTCACAGAGGGAGGGAGTGTGGGAAGGGGCAGCCTTTAAATCTGGGATAATCTTAGTAGTCCTACACTGACATTACCAAAGTCCAAAACCTATCATACATCGGAACTGGCTTCCCTGAGGAGACCAGGCTGGAAACACGTGGATGGGGCAGAACTCGTGCAGGGTTTGGACAGGGAACAGCTGCACACTCATAACCCAGAAAAGGCAGTTTTAGGGTTATACTGTTACATAATCAGCTGTGATCCTGAAATGATCATGATGATGCTCTGGAACCCCAAGTTACTGATCCAAAAGGGCAAGTAGCCTCAAGCTCCTCTCAGAGCACACATATGTCTAGAAACACACAGGAATTTTCATTTTCTGTCAAATTCCAGTCCTACTTCATGCATCCTGCTTTTACAGACTCCCAGAATGGTTGAGGTAGGAACGGAACTCTGGAGTTTCTCTTGTCCAACCCCCTTGCTCAAGCGTTTCTTGCAAGTTCTTGCCAAAATAGTTCAGCCTGACTTTGAGAATGGTTTTTACAAAAATGTGCAAGTGCTCCAAGTTATTCTTCCACTTACACCTGTGGAAAAGTTTCTTCCACAGGAATGAAATATGTGCATAGAAATCTGTCAAAAGAGCATATGTGATTCCTAAAGTCTCCTGCAAACACGATTTCTGTTGGTGTCAACCTCGCAGCATTACAAGAGATCAAAGAAAAGCCAATGCAGTATGGAAAAACTTGGGAAGGTGAAGACTGAGTTTCCTTTTGAATTCAGACAACTTTTCCTGATTTTTTAACTGCTTAATGCTACTGAGCCTCTGACAGTGTCACATCCTTGTGCTGGGGAATCACCACCCTGGAAGGAAGTTACCAACACTTGTGGTGCAAGGCTGGAGATAGAAAATCACCTTTCAATTATGAAATGCACATACAGCCTGAGCATACGTGGAATGTTTACATCTTTAGAAAAATGATCCAACTGTCCCATGCAATCTCCAGGGCAGACTGACAGGGGAATTTTTCTTTAATAAAGAACTTTGATGAAACAGGAATGTCAGCTTTAGTGCATGCTGCACTGACTGGAACAGGATCAAGTCTTAACTAAGTTCCACACGATGTTTTCAGGGGAAAAGAGGAGAATGTTTCATGGAATTTAAGTCGGGATTTGGCTTGCATCCTAGAACATATATCTTGTTATGAAAACTGCTGAAACACTTTTAAGTGGGCAAGCCATAAGTGTCCTTGGAGCTATCCTGTCAACTGGAAGTCACACAGGCAGAACCTCCTAAAGTAGAAAAGCCTGAAATTGGGAGGGGGGGTGAGGGAGGGGCAAGTAATCTTGGAATCCTATCTGTTATCCAGAACGGCTCGCTTGTGCCTACAGCATGAAGTAGTTACAACTTGTTTTCTGCTATTGTCACAGATCCAGGACGTTACTCTGGCTAAATCATAATCTCTTCCTGCCTCAGTTCATCCATGTGCAAACCTGGCTCGCTAACTCTTACCTTAATGTGTCATGGGGCTTAATTAATAACACTTAGGTCTTTTAAGTCCTCTACAAACATTAACTACTTCTTGTAACAACTCTCCAAGGTATTATTATCCCCATTTTACTCATGGAGAAACGGCAAAAGAGGTTGTCACTTGCCCAAGGCAACAGAGTAATAGTTATACTTAGAGATCCTCTTCACAGACTGCTCTAACAGTGGAAACATATCAAGAAAGGCAAAGACAATAATGACAAACTCGAAATTACTTTTAAAAGTGCATCATAAGCACCTGGAAGATGATGGAAAATCCTTCCCAGAAACAATAGGCTTGGGACCAGAAAAAGCATCACAACTGTCACCACAGAGAAAGAAGTACCCTGGACAGACCTAGGCTAGAGCTCACCCAAACAGCCACACAGAAACAGCCAGACCTGTCCTCTCGAGCGCTCTTAAGTACCATAAAATTGAGCAACAGGCTTGTACAGTGCTCTCCAGTAACACCGAGCGAGCAGATAATCAATGTGCTATGCAGCATGCTAATTCCTTCCGCCGCGTTCACAGCAGGGACCGGGAATGCCAATAACGGCCCTAGACGGCGGGGGTCCTGCACGGTGCCGGCGGGTTCAGCGCGGCCGCCGCCCCCGCCGGTGACAGCGACAAAGTTGGTGTCCCCCGCGCCCCGCCGCGCTGACATCCCTCGAGCTGCCGCCGGGAGCCCTGCCCGGGCACCGCGGAGCCCGACACCCGCCGGGGCGGCCGACCCCGCCGTCCCCGTCCCGCTTCCCCCCGGGGCCGGTGACAGGCGCGTCCAGCGCTGCCGCCCCGGCGGCGACAACAACACCAGCAACAGGCACGTCCTGCGCGGGACCCGCGCGGGCACGGCCCGCGATGCGCCCGCAGCGCTGCGGCTCCGGCCCGGCCCCGGGGCGCGGGACGGGCCGGGCGGGCGGGACCCGCCGCAGGCCTCGGCCTGGAGGGGCGGGCGGGGGGTGTCAGGCGGGGTGACACCGCTCCGCCGCTCTCCGCGGCAGGGCCGGCCCGGCAGGGCTGCGGCCGGGGCTCGCCTGGGGCTCCGCGGCGGCCGCGGGGGGCGAGCGAGGGGGACGCGGTGTGTCCGCGGGCAGCGGGCCCGCCGCGGGCAGGCCCCGAGGGGACATCCCGCCGGTCACTCGGAGCGGCCACCCCGCGCCCCCACCTGATCCCGGGCTGGGACCCGCGCGGGTGCGCCGCGTCACTCACCTGCGGGAGCGGGGGCCGGGGAGCGGCGCCGCGGGGCCGCGCTGCGGGCGGGCGAGCGGCGGGGCGGGCGGAGGGTGTTGGCGGCGGCGGCGGCGGGTCCGCGCTCCGGGCGCTCGGCGCTCAGCGCTCAGTCGCCATTTCCCGCCTACCGACCCGCTGCACCGCACCGAGGGACCCGGATGGCAGCGGGGCCGCCGCGCAGGCGCGCCCGGCCGGGGGAGGGGGCCGGGCCGGGGCAGGCCGGGAAGGAGGGAACGGGGCCTGGCGCGGTAGCGGCGCCCGGAGTCGGCGGGATCGGGATCGGGATCGGGATCGGGACCGGGACCGGGACCGGGACCGGGACGGGCAGCGGCCCCCAGGGCCCCGCGGCCGAGCTGCGTCAGCGGTGAGGGGAGAGGGGGAGCTTTGAGGGGACGGCGCGGGCGGGGGCGCGAGCGGGGCGGGGGCGCGAGCGGGGCGGGGGGGAGAGGGGATGAGGGGGAAGCGGGAGCGAGTCTCGGCCCTTCCCGGCGGGTCCAGGCTCTTCCGGCGCTTCCCGGGAGCAGCGGCGCGGCGGCAGCGCCGGGCAGGACTCGGCGCAGACGGAGGACGGACGGACGGACGGACGGACGGACGGACGGACCGACCGGCAGCGGAGCCCCGGGCCGATCGCGGCTCCGGCCGCCCCCTCCCCGCGCTCCCGTGGGCAGCGCCGGACGCTCCCGCGGCCTCTCCCCGGCTGTGCCGGCCTGGCCCTGCTGGCTCGCTCTCCGTCCCATTCCCAAAGCGTAGGGCAGTGCTGGCTTGTGGTTTCGGTTGCTGTTTTAAGTCGCCTGTGGACTCTGGTGTGAAGTTTTATTTCCGCTTTCTTTTTTTTTTCCTAGGCAGCCTCTTTGTGTGTGAAATGCTGAGGATGCTGCATGCTTTACTATTTGAAGCGCTTAATGAAGCAGCTTGGCCATCTCTTGCAGTATAGGAGGATGTAGGGAGGCTTACATTTCTCATTTCAGTACTACTAAACTTGGCTATATTAATTTTTCTCTTGATGATCACTTTTACCCACCAGTCTTTTTAACAGAAATCTTCAGTTCGCAGGTTCACCTGTGTTATGACAGGATAAAATCTCAAGGTATTGCCCAGAATGGAAGGTTTTTACAGGAGTATCTGGCGTCCTCTAATTTAGCAGTAAAGAAGCCTACACGGCTGTTGTGTTTCCTGGTACCTGTTAACTCCCTGCTTAGCTTTTGAACATGGATCAGATTATAGAAGTCCCAGCTCTCTAGTCACCTAAAATATTTATTGGCTTGTTAAAGAGAAGCACGTCTGCTGCTGTGAAGGCAAGATTTGTTTTAGAATTCTGTCACGGGACTCTACTAGTGTGTCTTTAGCAGAAGACACTATAAAGCTAATTTTACCATAGAAAAGAGGTCATAGGAAGGCAGTGGAAACAGTGCAGTCCTCATTCAGAACAGGTAACCATATTCCTTTACAGCATTCAGGTATTTCTTGTGAATATTTTGTGAATGATTAGCTGTGAAAAAGGTTCGTTTGGGCATGTTAAAGCCTCATTAAGATGGTTTGGCAGTCCCTTAGGAGGAACTTGTATGGCAGGATAACTGTGTGATGTCTCACACTGTGAGCCCAAAAGGACATTGACTGATACTTAGAAAGTGGGAGTTTTGGGAAATGGTGGGTGGAAATACTCTCTCAAGCTATGTAATTAAAATGAAACGAGCTGCTACAGGAGATGATCCAGCAAGATTCAAAGCAAGCAGATATTTGTGTGAGCACCAGCACGGCCAAAAACACTCTTGAGAAGAGATTAAATGTGTGACTCAGGGTTCAAACTGATCTTTACGGCAATGAGAACTGGCCTTTTCTGTGTTACAGGATATCAAAATTTGTGTTTCGCAGTGCCTTGTGCTCTCCTCAAGTTCCCTGGTGCTGAATTAGGGAGAGGGGGCTGGACTGGCAGGAAAGGGAAGATGGAAAATCATCTTGCTGATGGTGTTGCTATGCAGGGAGAAGTTCAAAGGTCCCCTGCTGTACCCTGCTCCCCACGGAGCACGTCCCGGTACCCAAGCACAACTTCAGCTCCGTGTGTGAAGTGTAAAAACCCTGTGCCAGCACATGGAGCCTTCAGAGCTCGGAATGTGTGTCTGGGCCAAAGAAAAGGCTGAGTTGGCAGCAGTGGGCTTCCCCCTGCCAGAGGATTTGGGCTCCAGTCACACTGAGACATTCGAGGAGCATGTTTGCTTCACAGAGAAACTGAAGGGGAAATGTGCAGTTGTCAGACCATTACCCATTCCCGCAGTGGAATCCTGACTGCTCCTTGAAGGCCATTCCTCATGCTTTAGGATTTCCTCTCAACTCTTTCCCTGAGCCTTGCAGAGCCCTTAGCTCTGTGTTTATACATCGTGTAAACCGAAGTGCTTCAGAGTGAGTTCCCTGCTTGTGCAGAGCTGATGTGGGCCGGGTTCACAGTGTCTTGGGCAGCTGTTTGCAGGATCTGCAGCTCAGGGCTGGGTGGGGTTTATTCCAGTTTCAGTTTAACTTCAGCATCTGGCACTTCCCAGTAACTTCAGGAGTCTTCTTTGGGTTTATATCTTACTATTGCCCATTTTCAGTGTTTGCTGTTTCTTTTGCCTTTCTGAAGGGAATCAATTCCATTGGATAGGTGACCGGAGTTAAAAGAGAAGCAGCTCCCAGGCTGTGCTACTCCTCCATTCCCGGCGTCTGGGAGCCAATCTGGCTGTCCAGGAGCACTCCAGACTTGCTGTTCTCACTGCAGACACTCCAGCTGACAGCAACAGGGATTCATCTGCTCCCAATCCCCACAGAAACACATGGGAATTAACCTTGTGTTTGATCTGGCACAGTGCAGCACTGGAGAGTGGCATGAGACATTCCTCCAGGGATGGAAATGCACAGCCACAAGTAGTCAAACCCAGTTTTGGGAAATTGAACTGTAGATTATCCATACCAGTAATCCCAGTGTGGCTATACCGGGTTTCAGATAGGTTGAGGGATTGGAGTATTATGGTTTCTATATTGGCATAAAGAAATTCAGGCATAAATACCATTACTCTGTTTCTGGCTGGCTTGAAAATTCCACTGCACTCTCATAAATAGGGAGGGATGGCCCCGGTTGGTTTTGTGGGTTTGTTTTCCTGTTTTATTTAAACTACAGAAATCTGGTCTCCTCAGTCCTGGAGCCAGCTGGAGCAGCAGGACACTGCTCCTCCTTATAAAGTGCCAAGTCTCACATTTTCTAGTTCGTCACAGCAAGACTTTTGATCCTATAAAATATTTTGGTCAGTATCCTCAAGGAAGGGTCCCAGGTTACTTCAACTGGAAGTTCCATACTTGGGTCCCAGGGTACTGAAAGTTCCGTGTATCTCCTGGAGTAGGGATTGCAGCTGACATTTATGGCATGTGGAAATTCTCCTTAATAGGGATAAAGGAGAAAGTTTTCAGATAGAGAATTTCTTCAAGAGATGTGTGTGCACAGGGAAATGGATCCTGCTGAGAGCTCGGGACCTCCAAAACCACCACATGAACCAGCATTGTTCAATCCAGCTTTCTCTGGTCTGCAAACTGTAACCAGGGGCAGTAAATAGATTTATAGAGAAGAAAACCTTTTGTACTTTCTGTATGTTCTACTGCAGAACCCTCACTCACAAGCTCTTCTGTCCTGCAGGCTTTGGATTTCCCACTGTTGCTGTGTTTGCATATATGAAAATGTAAAATGATAACATTTAATAAAATCCACAAACCATTATCTCGTGTCTGTTTCTTGTCACTTCAAAGTATCATAAGCTCTTCATGGCTATTAAAATGCTGAAAAATGTGGGGGTTTGTTTCATCCAGAACTGGGTTTCACCTTTTGGCAAGATCTTGCTCATCAGTTTGGTTTTCCTTATTTTGAAATTAAAATGGGTTCATCAGTAATTCTTTGTTTTTCTGGGATCCATGTGACTTTGGGAAAGCTTTGGCAGAGCCTGTTTGCTGAAAACCTCCAAAATTGGGCAGCTAGGACTGGCTGGAGTAACTGGAGTTGTTTCTCTGGCTGTTGGGTGGAGGTGCATGCATTTCTCACACTGCCTGAACTCATCCCTCAGCCTTGGCAGCCGAATCTCAGCTCCCTGCTCCTTGTTTTAAATGCATTGCCACGTGGACACAATGGAATTTATAACTGGAGCCTCAGACCCAGGACTGGGTGCGCTGCTGGAGCCACTTGGGCATGTTGGTTAAAATCTGGGCTGGGCCGTGGTGGGAAGAGGCTTTGTTGGATTTCTCCTGTGGACCCCGGAATGTGAGAGCCAGTTTGATTCCCAGTCTCGCTGGGTGCTGAGGGGAGCAGCTGCTCGAGATCTGTCAGCGTTGTCTGTGCTGCCATTGCCATGGAAACGGGAATCAGCTCCACACAAACGGCACACGGATGTCGGAACAGCATTTTCAAAACAAACCCAAGCTGGTTTGTCATTCTCAGTGCTCAGAGCCCAAGTGCTGCTGCACAGCCTGGCTGCAGGGACAGCTGCAGGCCCATGAATCTGCATCTTCTGCTTAGAGAGATGCTCCAGACCCCTCATCATCTTTGTGGCCTCCTAGACCCTCACCAGTAGCCCCTTGTCCTTGCTAAGCTGTGGAGCCCAGAATTGAACACAATACTCCAGATGTGGCTTCACTAGGGCGAAGCAGAGTAATCACTCTGACAGAAAGAGGAAAAAAAGAGAAAACATGGAATGCAAAGAAAAAGAAAAGGCAGAAAAGGAGGAACATGGAGCAACCCACCTTCAGCACACGAGCACAAGAGGGATGGTCCTGTTGATGGGCAGGGAAGGGAAAAGCAGATGAAGCTGTGAGTACAGAATGGTTTAATCTCAAAATTTCAGAAGTAGCTCTTTAATTTAGAGGTCTCCCCAAGCTATGCCATGTGATGCTGCACTACTTCGGAGAACATGGGCTTCAGCTGGAACCAGGACACAGCACTGAGCTGGAGTTCCACTTTTTAAATGCAGAAACTGGGGGGAATTTTTTTTGCCATTGACACTCGAAGTAGTAATAAATTGTCTTAAAACCCCATAAAGTAATTGTACAAGCATTGAACTTTATTTAAGAGCTTCACTGAGCTGGCAAGGAACAAACCTGACCCATTACTTCAGCCCAGCACCTGAGCACAGGGATGAGTTCAATCACCCTCATCAGGCCTTACAACCTGTGTCCACAGGAGCCCTTGGGGGAGCAGGGGGGACAATCCCCTTCGTTCCCACCACTGCAGAACAATGGAATCATCTCCATCAATTCTGGAAGTGCTTGAACACAGAATACAGAAAAGGGTCTGACTTACAGATCTGATGGAGAAAACCAAACTGTGGGATGTGGTGGGTGTTCAGGTCAAGGGATCAAACTGGAAATTAACTAGAGTGGCTGGACCTGGGATGGACACTCTGGGACAGCACACCAGCACCCACAGCGTGTTTAGCTGGGTACGAGCTGGTCCTTCCATCGAGGGACACAGCTGCTGGAGATGTGTCTCTCACTGACACACTTACTCTTTAACATGAAGATTTCCTACAAGCTGCAAATTATTTGTATCACCTTTTAGATCAAGCTATTAGTTGCACAACTTTTTTGGGATGTATCAAATTATTCAAGTCCTACTATAGATTTCCAGCTCTAGCTACAAGATGTGGTCACTGTACAGGAGTTCAATGGGATGTGGTGCTGGGTTGCAGTGAGGAAGGAGCAGTTATTGAACCATTCAGTTCCCAGTCCCTCTGACGTTCCATTCTCACCTGCTGTACAAACCCCAGCACTTGGGAGCAGCAGTTCTGCCACACAGGCAGGACTGTAGAAAAGGAGTCCTTGGCTGTACATGGCTTCCACAGCAGCTTTGTTACATCAGGTACAAACTGTACAAGTTCTCCAGGTTCCAAGTGTTCTAAATGGCAGAAACAGTTCAGCCTGTGTTTTTAGACTGGGTTTAAGTGTGGAGATTATTTCAGATAAGGACCAGGCTGAGTAACCAGCTCCATGTAACAGCAAAGATGTGGGTTTAATACAACCTGCAATAGTACAAATATGTACATATGTACAGAGCGGGTCCTCTTCACCTGCTGCTGAGCACACTCGGCACTTGATCCTCAGCTTCCTTGGAAGTAGGAAACACTGGAGTAAAACAGGTTCACTTTTGCAGCACCTCAAGTTCCTGGGTTGAGCTCTCTGTGACCGGGGCCTACAGGACCCCATCGCTGAGGCGGGACTTGCTGTAGTCCCCGAGGTCATTCTGCAGGTCTCGCTCCTCATCATCTGCAATTACAGATTAGATTACAATCAAAATGCTCGGATCAGATCTGATGTGGTATCACTGAAAAAATATCAAAGTACAGTTCCCCAGGACATGCTGCTAAAGGGCACAGCACCGAGCTGGCCGGGGCTGGTGACGGGATGGAGTCAGCAGGGACAGGATGTGTGGCTGTGCTTCCAGCATGGCTGTCAGCACTCCAGGTGGGGATCTGTGGCTGCAGGGCAGCCCCACCTCACAGACTGCCTGACTTCAGACACTGCAGCACAGTCACACCAGCTGCTGGGCTTCAAGACTGCCTATCAAGCTTTCAAACTCCCCCACTAAAACCCAACTCCTGCAGCCAGTCTCATTCCCAGAGTTGACACTGTAAGGCTTCACAGAAGCTGGGAACCTCAGGGACTAGCACTGGGACCCCTTCCAGACCAAGGGCCTCCTTCCCTCAAAAAGTGAAAAAACCCTAAAACTTCCATTTGTTCCAACGAATTAGCTTCTCCTGCACCTCAGTGCTAATCCTTTATGTCAGGAAACACTCCTGTTCACAGCAAAGGAAATCCAAGTTGAAGTCACCCATCTTCTGCCAGCTGCCGAGCTGCCTGCAGCTCTCCACACCTTCACACCCAGCACCCCAGCAGCCAGGCAGGGACCTGAGGGCTGCTTCAGCAGCAAAAGGCTGGAGTTCACCTGCATGACCCAGGTTTGTTCCATAAGAAAGTGCCACCACAGCACCTGGACATCCTGGAGTTACTAACGGACATTTTACAAGCTGCCACCTTCAAACATCCCCTTGCCCTTCTGCAGGTGCCTGAGCGAAGGAACCAGGCTGGGTGCTGCCCTGCCCCAAGGAACATCCCCCATATTGGGTATTTTCCCTGGATAATTTCAACCTAAGCCTGCACATTCCTAGAGGCAACAGAAACCATGTGGAATCCAGTGGCTTTGTGGCACGTGCCACAGGCTCTGTTCAGCCTGATGCAGACCTGGGTGATGTTTTCCTGACAGTTTTTAGACAGAAATTCTCTCTTGTTTTTTCCCCTCCCTGAACAATTACAACCACCCTCCTCCAACCCGCCAGTTCTGCCCTCTCCTGCCCTGAAGACAAATGAGTATAAAGCCTGAAGCAGCCACTTTTTCTGGATTACTGACCCTGGAAGCACCACTGGCCACACTCAAATCACAGCTCAAGCCAACACAACAAGCTATTACGGAAAAAAGAGAACAAAGCTTGGGAAATGTGGTTTGAGGTAGTAACACACTCTGCTCAGACCATCCCTCAGGAAGAAGCTTCCAGAAGTCACCCTTTAACCTTTACTACCAGCTCTTAATCCAGTCTGTCTATACAGAGACATGGAGGGGTTCATCAGGAAAAGGATCTTCCCCAAGTCCAAATTCCGAGCCACCAGAGCAGGGACCTTGCAGGGACCCCACCTGGATGAGAAATGGTTTTATGGGGTCACTGTCAATCAGAGCTCTGTTTTTTCAAACACCACTCACAGTGCAAGTTACTCAAGCCCAACCTCTGGGGTTTAACATTTTCTCCACCACTTATAGCTATTATCACACCCACCCTTTCCCAAGTGGCATTGGGGAATGCTGCCCATGTCACTGTAACTGTTCATGGCACAGCTGCTGCCTGAGCCATCAGCTCCCCTGTGAAGGCCCCCACAGCCAGGTACTCATGCTGATGGAGCAGCACAGAGCTCCGAGGGGCAACAAGAGCTGTGTGGGATGGGGACAGGGACAGGGTGCTGCATCCCTGCACTGTGTGGCAGCCACCTACAGCCACCTGACAGGGGCAGCCAGGTGGGGGTCTGGCTCTGCTCCCAGGGAACAAGGGACAGGACAAGAGGAAACGGCCTCAAGCTGTGCCAGGGGAGGGTCAGATTGGATACTGGGAACATTTCTTCACAGAAAAGGTTATCCAGAGCACCCAGGCTGAGCCAGGCAGATGGCACCAGTCAGCACAGACTCAACCCCAGTTACAACTTCCAGAGCTGCATCCTGAAGCCCAGGTAAGGAACTACTGCAGCAAGGAGCTGGGCAGGACCCACTGCTGACTGAGGAGAATGGAACTGAACTATGAAACCACCACCCACAGGACTGCCAGGGCTTGCAGGGCTCAGGGCACCCTGCACTCTCTGCCCACGACAGCCCAGCACCATCAGGAGCATGGCCACAGCATGGACAGAAACACTGTCAATCACAGAATCCCAGGATGGTTTGGGTGGGAATGGACCTTAAAGCCCATCTCATTCCACTCCCTGCCATGGGACAGGACACTTGCTACTGGACCAGGCTGCTCTGCATCCCCCTGTGCCTTTGTGCAGCTGCCAGCCTGGATGAGCAGCTGCCAGCCCAGGGACCACCCGCCAGAGGGCCAGGTGTGACACACAAACCCCCTGTGAGTTCTGAGCACGAGGGGCACAGAACAGGCTGCAGCTGGAGCAGCAGGCACTGCAGTTCATTAGTAAGTTAATTAATTGCTACAGGTTCTGGTCCATCCTATTCTTTCACTTGTTTCAAACTCTCAGCCCAGCCCAGCCTGCTGACACTGCATGTTCACACAATCAGCTGCTTTTTACTGGCTTTGCCCATTCATTTCGCTTAGATGCCAATTAAATACGGTGCCTGAAAAACCTCCAGCTAAAAGCTTATTAATTTATATAACCAATAGTATGAGGGTCAAAATCAGGAGGCCTGTAGGATTCCCCCTCTTTATTTTACACTTTCATTTAACTGGAAATACTCTCTCTGTTTACACACCATTCTCACCCTACAGACATGCAGGCCTATCACAAATATCTCCAAACAGCTGGATGGAGAAGGCAGACAAGGCAGGCAGAGGCAAGCGAGGGAGGCGATGCAGGAGCTACATGCAGGACAGGGAATGGCCATGCACACACAGGTGTTAGGCAGCACTGTATCAGGAGCGCCGAGGTGGGTTAGCAGGAACACCACAAGCCTGTTGAATCTGTGTATAATGCACAAAAGTTACACCTGGAATCACCACCTGAGGCCTCACCGCACACCAGCTCCAGGCAGGTGTGACAAGAGCAGGAGTCAAACCACTACATTCCTCTATTTGACAATTTAGGAATGTCAAGGCCCAAAGCCTTCCCAGCAAGGGGCCAGAGCTGGGGGTTTGGGTAAAACCATGTCTAGAATTTAAAAGTCTTGCTTTTCCTAGCAGGAACCATACACAACTGCAGTAAGGTGCCAAAACCCTCTCACTCAAGGCTGTTGCATTGTTGCTGTCTCACAGAGAGTGAGACCAAATTTCAAGCTTTTTTGTTCTGTCTGAGCAATTTGTCATCAGCTAAACCAGCGAGGCTTTACACAAATTCAACAAGTAACTCAGCATGGATTTATCACAATGGGATGGAGGTAAGGCCCAAGCTCACCTTGGACGTCTTCTTCTCCACCATCACCATCCTCTTCCTCATTGTAAGCCAGCTCGGCCTGTTTGTCTGCCTCATACTCACCCACGTTCCCATCATCCCCATTATAATCTGCCAGTTTAGAACCCTGCTGTGGGTCCACAGGGGATTCATTCTCATCAAAGAACCGGCCTGTGGAGTAGGAAAGGAGTGAGTCAGCAGCAGAGAGGAAAGAAACAAGGAGATCCTATATGAGAGCAGATCGCAGGTGGAGGCAGTCGGGGTCTGTGGTAGTTCCAGCTGGAGAGAAAGGAGGGAGAAGGGAGAGGGCTTGGGCAGGGGTTGAAGGAGGCTCGTGGAGCACCTCCGTGCAGGAAGGATGTGCTCTGTCACCCAGCACTTGACCTTGTGACACCTGACTGTCCCACACTCCTCTCTCCAACAGCAAGGGCTGGAGTGAGCACCCAAACAGCTCCACCTTGGATTGCCCACAGGCACCAACACAAGATTTCTCAAAAAGCACAAGATCACTCACTCAGTGGAAAGGTTAGTATCCACTTTTCCTGAGGCCTGGCATTTTGCACACCCCGGAGTGAGCCAACGCTGCCCTGGTGCCTGGCAGTGCCTGCAGGGGGTGCCCTGCTGGCACGGGAGGGAGCCCAGCACAGGCCTGCCCTCGCCTTTCAGCTTGGAAACTCATCCAGTTGGCTTTACACTCTGCTATTAACAGTTTTCAAAATGTCCCAAATCCAGTATTTTCATCTCCCAACAAAAAATTAAGAATGGTTTCAGATCCTGAAACAATGCACAAGAAAAAAAGGAATTAGCTGGATATATGGAGTGAGCAGACAATCACCCAGGCACACAGTGAGAGATTACTGGTGTGATGTCAGCTCAGAGCTGGTGTTTAATGGGATACAGGGAGACCTCTTCCAGCCCAGTCCTTGAGGGAAGCAGCTCTGAGTCTGCAGAGGTCACTGGCCTGGAAGGTTGTGTATAAACGAAAAAAACGGGATTAAAGTGTGATACAATCCTTACATGCTGGGCACCAAGGCTGCTGGGGCAGGTGGTAAGTGATTCCCAGTGCAAGCAACTAATGGAGAAGTACACCTGGAGAATTATTTCAACATCAGGATTAAAAATGGGCAGATGTAAAAGTGAAATTATTTCCTAAAACAATGTGTGTATAAAAGCCAGGACAGAAGCAGTACCATGGTGCTTCTCTGTACGGGGGAAAAAAGCAGCAGAATCACACCTAGTGCAGCTCAAATGTACAGGAACACCAGTTTCAGGTATTTTCTTAAAACAAGCAAGAAAAAAACCCCACAATCAGTTTAGAAATCTGAAGTTCCACACATTATTCATTGCCTGTTCATGTCTCATTGAGTGATCCTGGCTATTACTGTTGGTATTTCTGACACTGCATTATATACAAAACCCAGATAGGACAGTGGGATTCGCACATGTTAAACCCAAAGTGAGCCATGGAAGACAATGGCATGTACCCAACTTCCAGCAAAAACAGCCTGTGGATAGCCAGAGATACTGTGACAAACAAGCACTGAATGAATTGAAATTGACAGAAGGAAAGGGTAAAGTGTGATGAAGAGATCCAAGGAAATGCAGCAGGCCCACACAGGCTACAGACTGAGCTCAGGGAGCACAGACAGTCCTGTGAGCCCATCCTGTCCCAGCCCCAGCCAGGGCAGGGACACCTTCCACTATCCCAGGCTGCTCCAAGCCCCATCCAGCCTGGCCTTGGACACTTTCAGGGATCCAGGGGCAGCCACAGCTTCTCTGGGCACCCTGTGCCATGGCCTCCCCACCCTCCCAGGGAACAATTCCTTCCCAATATCCCATCTATCCCTGCCCTCTGGCAGTGGGAAGCCATTCCCCCTTGTCCTGTCACTCCAGGCCCTTGTCCCAAGTCCCTCTCCAGCTCTCTTGGAGTTCCTTCAGGGACTCTACGGTCTCCCCAGACCCTTCTCTCCTCCAGGCTGAACAGTCCCACTCTGCACCCTCTGCTTCAAAGCTCTCAGTTGCCAACACCCAGCCAGGCACTTGCCCATGGTGAGAGCTGCAGAGCTGGGCCAGAGCTGGGCTCCACCAGGGGTGAGTTTGTCACCAATGGACCTTTCTGAACAGCCACTGACCATCAGGACAGAAACCTTATACAAACCTGGATTAGCTATTTCCCTTCGTGATAAAGTCTCTCCCTCATTGCACCATTAAAACATACAATAGGAGTTATTCCAAATATGAAGAAGCAAAGAGAAGAGAATAATTGGGGACAATTCCTGACTCTCAGGTACCCCCTCACAGCCTACAATGGAGACATTTCCTTCCTAGCTCCTGCCTACACAACCATGCCTCCATCATTTAATCCATGACCACGGAAGAGAGACAATGCATTAACAAATCCAACAACTGAACCATTAAAAAAACCAACAACTGAAATGAGAAGCCTTCTCACTCTAGCAGTTTCTTCCAGAAGCTCCTTTGATAAAATAATGAACCTTGCACACTTCAGAGTACACAGAGTGGAAGCCAGGCCCGCCCAGTTTCTGTGACAATCTGTAATATGCTTGTCCCTGCTCCATCACAAAGTTCCACAAGTGATATTAAAACAAACAAAGTTTTCTCAGTTTTGGCTGAATTCTTACAATATTGTCCAAAAAGTGTATTGAAGTCAAGTAATAAAGTGAGTAACTCAACATCCTGCATGTATCAAAGTTCTGACTTAACCAATTTAACTGTGCAGTAATTTCCAAAAGCATCTTAAATTCTGACAAGGAAATAATTTTTTAAAATAACTGAATATACATGTGAAAAATAACACATTAAAGCATATCTTTTACCCAGAAACACATTATATTCATTCTCAGGCTCTCTCTCCAAAGCCACCCTCTGCAATGGTCTCTATTTTCCAGACAGGCACTTACACAGATAAAAAATGAATGGATTTTTTTAATATATTGAAGTGTGTGACATTGGCCAACTTACTTTGCTTAATCTTCTGCAAGTCGCTAACTCGGCTCTTTGGGATTTTTATCTGGTCTGGCTCAATTTTGTGGTCTTTCTGGGTTTCCATATTTTCTTCAAAATTCAAGTGCTGGAGAGGATTTGGAGGGATCTGCTTGGCAATGTCGGCGTTTCCATCACTGTCACTGGGCAAACCTACAACATTCAAATGTGAAGTTATACTCAGAATTTTAGCAGGACAGGATTGGAACAAGCCACCTGTAGTGCAGGTATAAGCTGATATTTCTCTGACATTAAAGTGACTTGATCTGCAAGCACAGAGTTTATTTTCTATGGGTTTGTCTCTTTTCTAACTGCAATTCTTCCAAACCGTTTCATGCAGGACTTTGAGTTCTCACATCCTAAACCTTTCCCACGTCACCCTCAAGTAAGCTGTTCCCAGGGACAAGAGGACACCGAGCAGGCGACAGGAACATCGGTTTATCTGACTGTGGCTACCAAGAGATCAACAACCAACCCCTGAGGGGGTGGTGCAGCTCTAATTAGTACCCTAAGGAGCAACACTCATTTCAATTACTCTGTCCACTGGAGGAATCTTGAAGCACTTATCCTTGAAACTTCTAAGTCAAATTTAGCTGCAATAGGTCAAAAGGCTCAGAAATTATTGGTGTGGAGGGTACAAGAAGAGATCATACAACAGCAGCCCAAGTGCCTCAGCCAGGTAAGAACACAGCCTTGGATCCTGCAGAAATTTATCCTCAGCTTTCTTCTTGCAACCAAAATACTGCCTCGTCACCTGCTAACAAGAATTTTACCTGGTGCCAGGTTTGGAGCATGGGGCTGCTCAGTTGGAAGATTCATAACAGACTGATGACCTTCACTTTTAGGAGCTGAAATAAGTGGCTTCTTTAAAGCTAAAAAAAAACCACAGGGACAAAAGCATTAACATGAAACAAACACATTATTTACCTGGTCTAGCTCTAACAGTCCTGTAAATTTCTATTTTTTTATAGTTTCCTTAATGAAAATATAAAAGACAAGATTTCAGGAGGGGCATTATCCAAAACATTCCATTTTGAGAATTCAAACCTCTAAGGCACAGTAGAAATGGTCTGATTTTACACCCCACTTGAATTTTATTACCACAGAGAGATTTTAAAAGTCTGCGCTCACTGTGAACCACATGGTGTTCACACACAACATCTACATCACCAAGACCCAAATGTGAAAGAATGAAGAGTATTTCTCCTAACCAGTGGGAGTATCTTCAGCTTTAGCAGGGTCATTATCTTCTATTTCAGGCATGCCTGCATCTCCTCCTGGTTTGATTTTCTCTGCAAGACAAGAAAAGGATATTCTGCCTTACTAACCCTTCAGTCTGAACAGTGAATTTCCCTCTTGTGGAAGGCTCTAACTTAGAACAATCACTGCAGCTAATCAAGTTATCTGAGCCAAACAATTCCTTCTTCTACTTCAGAGAAATGCACAGTCTGGAGGCTGGCAAAGGATGCAACACAACTGGCCCATTCTCTATCAGAAATGCCCAGAAAAGGAAATACCTTTGCCATTTGCAACATGTTCTGAAGGCTCCTCATTCTTCACTGTCTCTTTATCTTCCACCTCTGCAACAGTCTCAGGTATTGCCTGGTCACCATTGCTGGGACTGACTGCAGTGTCTTTACTGGACTGAATTTTTTGTGTGGCCTGTTAGAACAAATAAAGAGACAACATTAAACACTTCCCTGGAAATTACAAAACAAATGCCCTCGAATTCAAGATTACTTTGAGTAAGCAAAATTGAATTTATGAATTCAATGATCACCAAAGCAAAGAGCAGAGCCCTCTATGCACAAAGCTGGACCCTGGGGGTCTGGAAACACAACTAGACAGAAAATGTTCAATACAGCACAGCTGCAGGACATTTCTACTGCCACACAGAGGTGTTAAGTACAACACAAACAGGTTAAGGTAACATCAACCTTAAGCCTCAGGTCAGAGCCTTGAAACAATTCTAGACTGTAAGAGAAGATGTGACAAACTTGCTCTCAGTCTGCGCTATTATTTGAGATGTTTAAAGATGAAGTAAAGAAACAAAATTTTAAGCATCTGTTTGCAGCAAAGAGGCCCAAATTCTACTGGAAGCCTGTTTCATGTAATCACACCCTTGATACCATTCCAATACGATCACAATTTGCATCACATTAGCACCTCGAGGCCTTGGCAGAGCTCAGGCTCCCTCTGCAATAACCTGTGTAAGGCTGTGAGAACACAGATCCCACTCTGGAGAGCTGAACAGCAATACCCATGTTACAGGCAAGAACTGAAATCCTCAGCAATGACATCATGGAAGAAGGCTGGAGCAGAGCAAAGAATTTGGCCTCAGCTTGGAGCTCAGTCCACCGGGTGAGACAACAGGCAGATTTCTTACCCTAACACTCACTTAGGGCTGCTCAGGGGGATACTGAACACAAAGTTAGGGAAGAAACGTCCCAGTCCTCCACACCTCTGAGGCAAACAGCAAACTTTGGGCTCTTCTCATTCAACACACACTTTCTTGGCGTTACCTTTTGCTCCCGTGCAATTTGGTCCATTAATTTCTTGATGCTCTCTTCATGCTGCAGTCTCATTTCCTTGATCTGCTGCCCACACTGCAGGCTTGAGGAGAAACACACCATTAGTTACACTTCATTTGTTGGATCTGCTCTCCCACAAATAAAATAAGGGAAAAAATATGAAGTGGCACAAAAAGCCAAACCTGAGATATAACTAGAATAGTCTGCCCAAAAAGCCTGGTCCTGGCATGTATATGGAGTGGGAATGGACTGAATACAGAAAGAAAGCAGAACTGGAAAAAACAGGCACAGAGCAGAAAAAACAGTAAAATAAAGATAATGGCCTTGAATATACTTCCTCCAGAAGCTGGAATGCAACCAAAAGGTCAAGGTCCACAGTTAATCTGTCTGCAAATATTAATTCCACTGGGAAGGCAACGTGTCTCTCCTGGCTGTCAACGGAGAAGGTGCACAACTGCCGCTATCAGTTACTGCTCCCAACTCAAATAACACAATCTGAATACACAGCCAGGTGTCCCAACTTCCCCAACAAGCCATGACATCAGCCCAATCACCAAAACTCCCATGTCCCACAAACGCTCAACACAGCGCAGAAACACTTCATGTGTGTAAAAGTTTCAAACACTTTCTCAAGTGTTAAGTCTTCCTCACTCTTCAAAGCTGCAGGAGTATTTGTTCTCCCTGTTTCTCTATCATCAACTTAAAGGGCTGAAGTCAACTTAAAATTTCAATCTACACAAGGTGCTTTCAGCTTCAGTTGAAACAAATGAAATTACACTACTAGAAAGGCAGCAATTCACAACGCTGGTGACGCAGGACTGTGTCCTTTAAACTTTCACGTGTTAGTGAACTAAATCTCCATGTTATAAAAAATACATTGACTTAAAAATGCAGAACAATTCCACTAAGTCAAGATTTTCCTTAGCTCCTATCTCATGTTGGGAGAAGGACTACAACACCAAAAAGAACCTGAAAGGCAAACAGTCAGCTCAGATGCATCACTAAGTGAGCACACTCGCATTTGAGGATTAGCAGACACGAGATTAATTAGCACTTTTTAGTAAATACAGGTCCCCATCCCACACACCAACCTGCAGTTACCAACACTCCTGAGGACATACCTGTCATATTCCAGCCTCCTTGTCAGGTACGTGTTGTTCTTCTTGTACTCATGCAGCTGATCCTCCTGGCGGATGAATTCCTGCCGTAACTCTGCCAGTTGTTCTAGGCGAAAAAGCAAAAATCAACATGAAGACAGAAAGAAAACAAAAAATGCCCCACGGGAGATACAATTTCCAATATTGCTAAATAAGTATGAAATTGCTCAAGTTTCATGTCTAGACATACTTTAAAGATTCTTAAACCAATTTGAAGATGCCACTTTACTCATGTATGCCAGATGGCAGCATGAATTAGAGACAAATTCTTCTGATACTATGCCAATCCCCCTAAATGTTTCTGTACCTTTGCATTCAGAAGCCTTGCACAATGCTATTTCACTTATCTGTTGGAAATCTCCATAATTTCCTGAAAGATTCTGTCACTCTAACATGGAAGTGCTGCCAGGTTACTCCAGGCAGGATGCTCAACCACTGTTTGTCTGCAGTAAGTGTACAAAAGGAGGCACCTTCCCGCTATCCATAAAGCCAACACGGATTTCCTGTCTTCACAACGGCTCTAGAAGTTTTCCCTGTTCCTCAGGCTACAAATAATGAAGCTCCCTACTATTTTAACCTGCAGCAACATGGATACGGGCAGAAACCATGTGTATTGTGTGCAGGCATGTTCACATCTGAGCATGTTCCGGCTCACTCTGAAGTACTCTGAATACAGCAACACCACAGGCATTATAATCATGTCTGTACAGAACTTCAGAGGTGTTTCCTGGACCTTTTCTAACCCAGCATAACCATCACAGTGTTTCTGATCAAACTCTACTAAACTGTGTATTTGGCCATGAAAATGATTCTACTGTCTTTTAACTCAGCAGTGCCAGAACACACATCCTTTCTGCAGCAAAGTAAGTGACAGCCAACTCTGCACTTACCCACACCAGGTAACAAATACAATGAGATTTCACATTATGAGATGTTCCAGCATCACCAGATCCTTCATTTAAACTGCATTCTACAGCACCTGGGCAGTTAAAATGCACAACTTCAGCCTGCCAAATGAGTTTGGCCATGAATCCCTCACCCTTTAGCCGATGTATGTCTGCCATCTGATACGAGATGTTGTTTTGCAGCTTCATCTGGAAGGAAGAAAAAGTTGGATAAATACAGGTGACCAGCAGGTTGTGGAGGGAGGGTTTGGGCTGTGAAGACTCAGGTGTGTCTGTTTGCTTTGTAAAGCCAACGTATGGACAGGATTATCAGAGTGACGTGCGCAAAGTTCCTGTAAATCTAAGAAATGTGTATTTAGTGATCTGTAAGTGACATCACCAAATTAAACACTGTGTTCAGGCTTTGCTAACAATGGCTTAAATTTTAATTCCAGAACATATTTATATCAAAAAAGTAGATTGTCTGGACTAAAATAAACATGCCGCATCATGATACCGCAAGAGGGACTGTAAACAGCCAATGTTAAAGCACAGGTGGATAAAAATAAACACAGCATCCACAGCAAAACCAATTGTTACCTAAGGTATATGATATAATAGAATAATTATATTTAAATAAGTCTTTTATGTGTTGCTATCTAACATCCTAACACACATTTTATTTTGAGAGGGAATCTCACACCAGTAAACTTCTACAACAGCTTTTGGCATTTTTAGTAAGGAAAGAAATAGTTACAATAAGTAAGAAATGCATGTACACAAAGTCCTGAAGTAAAGATGCTTTGTTTTGTAATTACATAAAGACAAAACCCAGCAGGAACGAAGAGAAAGATTCACGTGTGGAATATTCTAAGAAACGGGGTAAAAATCCTCACCTGCCCTCAGGCACCTCAGGTGCTGTGGTTGTTTTTCTTGCAGTTTCATGGTGATACAAAGGGTACCTGCAGGAAGGTGCTGAGCAGGGCTGTCACACGTAGGTGACAAGGTCAGCATCACCTCTGGGAACAGCACACTGCAGTGCCAGCACAGCCACTTGGCCAGGGCCTGCTGGGACATACACGGGGACATGCCTGGACACAGGGGCTGTTTCAGTTCCCCCCTGAGTCCCTGAAGTGTCTGCATCAGTCACCTCCATTTCCTGTCAAAAAAACCCAAAACACATCTGCCCTGCCTTTAGGACTTCCTCCCCCTACCTGTGCCTTCCCTTTTATCAAATTATTCATTCTTTAAATATATTTCCCACTGTGTTTTTGTTGTTACAAGAGGCACTCTGACCAGGCTGATCCATTTGTCCCATGTGGATATCATCAGGCATTCCTGACTAGGGACTCCAGCCATGCAGGAACTGCAGGGATGGTGCTTTTCTGCAGCACACAGTGTACACAGAGCACACATCTGACAGCTCCTGGCACACAACAGAGGTTCCTTGGGCAGCAGAGCTTTTGTGCCAGCCTGCAGGATCCTGGCTATCCCCGGAGCAGGGCATGCGGGAGTGCAGGCAAATCCTGACCCATGCTCAAAACAAAAGCCAAGAGGGTTCTAGGGCCTGGAGAGGCACCATCACGGCTCCCACCTATGGCAGGACACAGCACTGCTTCACAAGGCTTTTCCCAAAAAAAAGAAAGCAAGCAGAACTGGAAAATTAGGGACAGAGCAAAAAAAACCGCAGTAAAATAAAGAAAATGGCCTTGAACATGTTTCCTCCAAATCCTGGAACATAACTGAACAGTCCAGCTCCACAGTTAATCTGTCGGCATTTATTAATTCCACCAGGAATGTGATCTTTAGGTAACCTGAGCCCTCTGACCACAGTGTTCTGAAACAGGGACAAAATTACTCCCCACAGGGACACTCAAGGAGCCTCCTGGCATGTCAGAGCCACATGTGCCCATGCGCCACATTTGCCCATGCTCATGCTCTGCCCACCGGGGCATTCAAGGCCCCCTTATAGGATGCACAAAGCAACACCCCATCAGTGACAGCCTGGGTAGGACTTGCAGAGCTTGACTTCAAAAGCACAACTGGCCCTGCAGTGGGGACACACAGGGAAGCAGAAGATACAAATCACCACCGAGCCTCTCAATCCACTGGGTACCCACCATGCCAGCTCCCCCTCCAATGACCTGGGACAGGGGAGCAGGTACACACAGTGATTTGTTGTGTTAATGAACAAGTATCTCCCCCTATTTTGCAAAACCACAGGCAATAATCACTTTTTCCTGTCTTCCATTCTAATGCAGTTGTTTCCCAGAACCCAATAAATCTACGAACAAAGGAGATCCTTCGAAATAGCGGGTCTGTTTTCAGACCCTCCTCTACGAGAATTCCTCACACACAAACCCTTCCCACTGGCTCCTGCTCATCCCATAACCATGTGCCTGGCTGGAGGAGGGCTGCTGTCTGTGAGCAGTAGCTGCATGGGAACATGCGGCACTTTTATCACACAATCTTTCCCTTTGGTGATTTTGAGTTTCAGAGAGAAGTGACAGAATTTATATCCAAACCAGCTCAGCTGACAGCAAATGTCCCTCATCTGAAGGATAGAAAGGGAAGAAGCTTTTTTATGATTCATGGGATCTGTTCCACCTACACATGCAAAACCCACACTTCACAAGCCATGGCGCAGGTCCAGTTCTTCCTGGACCATGTCCTCCTCTGGTCTAGACCTGTTTGTATTGCTGAGCTCTCAGGGGCTCCTCAGGGCCTTTCCAAGCACTTGGGATGCAGAAAATAAACCCTCTGTAGCTCAATGAGTCCTGCAGAGGAAAAAAACCACCAGAAATCCTGTGCATGGACATGTGGCAACCCTCCAGTGCTGTCTGAGTTCTGAGTCTTGCCATGTAACAACTCCATATTGCTGCTGTCAAGCTACAGCTTTGCAAACTGGGGAGTTACTAAGTTTTGGCAACAAAGAACAGACCCAGCTGCTCCCGGGGATGTTTGACTTAACAGCTTCATCCCAAGCATTTCTGGGCAGCAGGTAAGGGCAGGGCTGTGTTCCGCACCCGGCATGGCCAGCAGCAGGTATGGAATGAGAGGTGCGCCCTGCACGCTGGGTGCCTGCCACCTGGAACTTCTCCACCACGGATTCCTGCCAGTCACACATTTTTATTGCGCTTCTTGCAAATGGATGTGCAAAGCTACGGAAAAACCCCAAAACCTAACGGCATGCTGCAAAAACCCCATGGAATACTGAGGAAGCTGATGCTACCTGTGCATGCAGCACCTGCCCAAATTCCAGGGTAGGCATTACCCCTGTTTGCCTCTCACAGGGAGCTCCAAAAGAGAACTCCTTGTTTGTTCCAAGGTCCAACAGACCCTCAGGAGCTCACCATAGGAGAGGAGAATTCCCAAGAATTCATGCTTTTGCTGTTTCTTTTTAAACAAAAGACACTGGGTCACACTCCCATATTTGCTCCCAAGAGCAAACACCATCCTGGTGCAGTGTGACAGGCTTGTTCCATGAGCAGGGGACGGAGGGGAGAGCCAAGGGTTTGGCCTTGACTCCAGAGATCCCGGAGCCAGGGGACTCCAGAGATCTCTGAGCCAAGAGGAAGCTGCTGCAGAAACTGGAGTTGCCTCAGCACTGGGATAGGCACTTGATTTACGCAACCACAAGGCAAAGAACCTCAGCTGAGGACAAAGGAGCACAAAGCAGAACTGACACTGAGAACCACCAGAGCAGAATCTTCAAATGAGTTTTCCTTAAAACGAGCCTGAATTTGTTGTGATCACTTGATACCAATGTTGGGGTTTTATTTCAGCTCCTGCATTTCACAAATGGACTAACATCACAGGTTACAAGCAGTTTGGTCAGACAGACTTGCCAAATTCTATTTTGAGAGGAAAAAATTATCATTCAAGCCTTTTTTGGTCAGACACTTTATATTTACTACTGTTTCCTTATGACAGACTTCCATGCTCTAAAACAAAACTTTATTCCCTACTCTCATAGAAGCAATAGTCTCTTAAGTAAAGTCACTTAAAAGGCTTTAGAAAAAAAAATAAACACTGTTGCCACTGAGAAAAGACAGTGGCTTACATGGGAGGAAAAACAGCCAGCTACAGGTTTTTGATAAAATCCTGCTATTCTGGACTCTTAGGGCACTCTGAACATTTTGAATGAGGATGTTCAAAAGCTACGAGCTCACACGGCCTTAACTGGCAGCTTCTGGAACAAAGAAGGAAGGCACACACTGCAGTCAATTAACACTAAATTTAATTTGGGAGGTTTACTAGGCACGTTTCTCTTGCTGCCCTCCTGCTCTGCCCTGTGCAGTGTCACACTCAGAGCAACCAAAGCCCAGGCAGATCTCTGGGAACACCACAGTGGTGGACAGGCAGGAGCAGCCAGCAGCACCTGTTTGTACCCCATGCATTCGAGCGGGCCCTGGCTCCAGTAACCAGCTTAGACCTACATCTTCTCCCCCGGTGTCCTACAGGAACACATCACAGACTTCCAAAAAAATACAAATTCCTTGCATTAAAAGCACACCTTGCCATGCAGCCCAGTAACTGATCACAGAATCCCTGAGGCTGGAAAAGCCTCCCCTGAACACTGAGTCCAACTTGTGCCTGATTCCCACCTTGTCCCCAGCCCAGAGCACTGAGTGCCATGTCCATGCCTTCCTCAGACACCTCCAGGGTTGGGGACTCCACCAGCCCCCTGGGCAGTTCCAATGCCTGACCACCCTTTCCAGGAAAAAATCCTTCATGAACTGTGCCTGATAGCTTACCTGAATCCTGCCAGGGGAGTTTTACACCCACAGGCACTTACACTAACACACCAGACAAGCTGACTGCCCTTTTGCAGACAGAAGGGGAAGTATCTTGGCTAAACCCCAACTGCTTTAGAATCACCGAATCATTGAGGCTGAGAAACACCTTTAAGATCATGAAGTCCACGTCATATCCAATTGGACTTTTTATTGCAATCTAAGGAAAAATAAAAATTAAAAATATGTTCGCTGAACACACAAAGGGCTTAACTGTAATGAATCAGTAGGAAACTTTAATACAAACTTAATCAGTTTGAGGGAGTCTAACTCTGGAACGGGACATGTACATATTCAGCTTTTTCTGTGACAACTAAATGCATTTTCTGAGGCTGCTCATCCAATGTGTGATAAGAAAGGGCCAGAAAAACAAACCTAGCCAGCAATTACCCTGGAGAGCGTGACATTTCCACAAATCCCCCTGCGAGAACAGTGTTCAATGAGCAGAGTGATGACCTGCATGCAAATACACCCCACACACCCCCTGAGCAGGACTTGTGAACTTCCCAGTTCAGGACGGTTATGAAAGCAGAAAAGTGAAAGCTGAGGCATTCACTCATCTTCCACAACAAAAGAAATCCCCAGGCCACCCCCACTGAAAGGGCTAGCTGAATTTTCTATGAGCTTGGCTTCTCCAAGCCAAGGAAAATGACATGTTAGTCAGCAGCAGGGTTCTTCGGTTTTTTTTTCCCCAAGTACACGCTGGCAGCATAAAAATCAGTGTGCTGTACCAGGCATTCCAAGAGGCAAGCTCAGGGTGCTACTGAACACCACACTGGTTTAATTTCCCTCGAAACTGTAGTTTTACGGTTGTGTCTAGTTTCTTGAATGATCGCAAAAGATCAGATATTCTCAGCAGAGACAGAAAGCTAAAAAACAGTAAGTAAATTTGAACCAGCCGTCTGGAAACGAGCGATCTCTCGGGATTTTCATTGTTCACACACACACACACACACACACACGACATCTTCAGCTCTTTCTGGGGACGTTTTCAGAAATCAGAGTGCGCTGCAGCTGTCCCAGCAGCACCAAACCTGCGCCTCGGGGCCTTGATTCACTTCTGGGCTGCAGAGGCTGCGGGGACACCTTGGGCAGGCGAGGACTAACAGTGCCCCGGGCTGAGCCTCCCCGCAGGGTACCGGGACCCCCCACCGCCCCCTCCCCTTACCTTGCCATCCTCGCACCTCTTCACCTGGCCGTCCCTGGCCTGCAGCTGGCTGCTCAGGTGGCTGTAGTCCGCCTCCTTCTGCTCCAGCTGCTTCCTGTGCGAGTCCACCTTGCCCAGGAGGTCCGAGTTCCGCCGCTCCAGGCGGCCCCGCGCAACCTCGGTGCGCTGGGCCTGGCTCTGCAGCTCGGCCAGCTCCTCCCGCAGCAGGGCCTGGCGGGACGCCGCGTTCCAGCAGTGGAAGGCGAGCACGGCGATCACCGCCAGCAGCGCCACGAGCACCAGCGAGGGCAGGCGGCCGCCCCGGCGGTTCGCCCCGAACCCCACCATGGGGGAGGCCGAGGGCGGGGGCTTCAGGGGCACGGGGGAAGGCGCTCAAGGGGGCCCTGAGGGTGCGGGGAGATGTGAAGGGAAGGGGTATCCTGAGGAGGGAAGAGGGAATGAGTCGGGGGGGGACTCAGGGATCCGTGGGGAGGGGGGGTAAGATGGGGGGGGGGGCTGCGGGAAGGGAAGAGGCCCTGAGGGCGGCGGGCTAGGGGAGCTGGGAGAGATCGGCGGGAGGAAAGACCCCGAGGGGAGCGGGCGGTGCCCAGGAGGGCTGTGCCGGTCGCAGCTGAGCCGCCGCCGGGCCGTGAGGGACCGACCGGCCGAGCCGCCACCGCGGCGCCCCGCCCGCTGCCCGCCCCTTGCGCCTCTCGCGAGAGCAGCCCGCGGAGCGCTCGCGAGAGCCTCGTCCCGCTTGCCCTGAGGCGGCTTGTGGCGAGCGGGCGGCACGGGCGGGAGGAGAGCGTGGCAGAGTCACGCTAAAGGACATTAAAAACCTCGCAGTGTCAGCGCCTGCCATGCGCAAGGAAACTTTTCACATTCACAGCCCCGTCCAACCTGGCCTTCTAGGCCACTTCCAGGGATCCAGGGGCAGCCACAGCTGCTCTGGGCACCCTGTGCCAGGGCCTCCCCACCCTCACAGGGGAGAATTCCTTCCCAATATCCCACCTAACCCTGCCCTCTGGCAGTGGGAAGCCATTCCCCCTTGTCCTGTCACTCCAGGCCCTTGTCCCAAGTCCCTCTCCAGCTTTCTTGGAGCCCCTTTAGGCACTGGAAGGGGCTCTGAGCTCTCTCTGGAGCCTTCTCAAGGTGAACACCCCCAGCTTTCCCAGCCTGGCTCCAGAGCAGGGCACACTGTGGTGGGAACGTCATGGGCTTCTCAGCCCCACACCTGAGAGGTGCTTCCTGAGGGAACAAAGCATGCCCTCGGAGTGAAGTGAGGGGGTGAATCGCTCGTTTTATAAGAAACACTCAGATAACGCATTTATTCCTGGGCAGATTCCTTCACACCACGTTAATGTTGCTGTGCCACTGGTTCTCACAGGGCGAAATGGGACACAGAGCTGGGCTGAAACATGGAACCAGCTCCAGCCGTGGGTGCAGCTGCTCCCTCGGTGTGAGAGGAGAGAGATCCCAGCAGTCAGGGTTTGGTGTGAGGGGAGAGAGATCACAGCAAAGTCGGGCATGCGGTTGTTCACCCACACAGAGACTTTGGGCTTGGCTTTACTCCCTGTGATGGGATTTAGTAACAGTTCTGCTGCACTGCTGTGGCCAAGCACCTCGGGCAGCAGAGGTTCACGGTGAGCTCCTGGGCACAACCCCAGCACCTCCAGCTGCAATGGTGTGGGGAGGATGTGGGAGAAATGGAAGGGGATCAGTTTTCCTCCTAAAAGAAGCAAAGATGACAATATTTAAGAAATCAAGTATAACATACCTTCCTGAGACCCAGCATACATTGTGCAGAATGTCAGCTGTGACAATCATGTCACAGCTTTCTCCTTCCCACCTGATTCCATGCTTTACATACCAATATGTGCACTTTGGCTATTTAATTGCTGCTACACTGATGGCCCATTAATTTGCCAACCTGCTCTCTGCAGATGGCAGTGCAGATTCACATTCCAAATCCAGTGTTGCAAATTTTTCTCCTTGTGAAGCTGGACAGTTCTAGGCTTTAAGTCTGCCCTGTTCAGCTTGTTCCTTCTGGCTGCACTTACTCTGTGCCAACCTGACCACTGAGAACCAGGAAATGTTTGTCTAAATAATGGAAATACAATATAAATGTGACAGATTTGAGCTCAGAACTATACCTGGGTTTATTTTATTTAATTTATACCTGGGTTTCACACACTTTGGTTTTGTACTAACCTGTAAGAGTCGGCTCAAAAATCTCTCCATGTAGTGCTCAGTGGTGTTTCCCCCTCTCCTGTTTCAGCTGTTCCTGTTGGAATTTGTTTGATTTCCCAGCTCCTCAGAGTTCAAGGTCAGAACTGGCCCTTGCACATTTTTTGTGGTTTCCTTTGCATATCTGGGAACTGAGGCAATACCAGGGAATTTTCTTTTTCCAATTAATTTGCCATTTAATTTCATCTATGTTCCACGCCCTGTGATCCTGTCCTAGTCTGTTCTTTTCCTGGTTGGAAAGGTGTTCTTCCTCCCTCTCCCTGGCTGTAATCTTACATTGTGTGTTGGAATAAGGTATCCCATGACATGTTCAGCTCAGCCTCTGACAACATCTTGGCTGATCCGTGGCTTCTCTGCCCACGATCTGGTGTGAATGGGGAGATCACTCCCTGGAGCACTCGCGTTGTTTCATCCTGAAACACAGAGCAAGCACAAGAACTAAGCCTTAATCCCTGTACCTATCATTGAGAAAATGAAGTATCCAAAGAAGAAAATGTATTTGGTGCTGTATCAAAACCTTCCAGATCTTTCTGTGCATCTTTTCCATTTGTCTGCCACTATCCAGATTAATATACACAAAGGTTATTTAACAAAAGAATAGTAATAAAACAACAAACTCTTCTAGCCACTAATATGATCAAGAAGAAGTAACACAGCTGGCATTTAATGGACTTTTTTTGTATGTCACAGAGAAAAAAAACTGATGTAATTGAATGACTTTTCTGTTAGCATTACCTGGATGTCATAAAAATGTGCAGAGGTTTGATAATATAAAGTTACAGTGGTTCTGGAAGGTGTTAATGTTTTCCAAGAAAGAATGGTCAGGACTGGTGGTGCTACAGAGGTGTGTAAGCAGCAGCATGAGAGCCCTTATCAGGGGAGAAAACATGCAAAGGAACCTCAAAAACTGCTGGTTCAACCCTTGTACTGTTACAGGGCATCCTCCTGGCTTGGTTTTGCTGATGAAATCTATCATATACATTTGATTTTCTTCTTCCCTTCAGACATTCCACTTTGCAAAGGAATTGCTGATTATTTGCTTCCTTTTTTTCTCCTGCTGTGAAGTTGGAAAGTTTAGGAGCCTCACATGAGGTATTTTTAGAACCAGTGTTGTATTGTTACTGCCGTGGCACTTTTATCAGTTAAAGCAATAAAAAATCTGAGTTGTTGTTCCAGCCAAGTATTTTGATCCCTTCAGAATCCAGAGCAGGTTTTTAAATGAAAGATAAATTTAGCCATATTTATTTTTTGTGCATAATTTAACTCAAAGATAAGAAGACAGTCTGATTTAATAATCTATTCAGCGTTACAGAAAATTGGTGATTTTAAAAGCCTCTGATTAAAGATTCTAGGATCCTGTTTCCTTCCACTGCAGCAGAATAAACCTTTTTTTTAAAGTATTATAAGTTTGTGGTTTTTTACAAACATTCTGAACACAGAACTCAAATTATCCTAGACTTCTAGCATATCCTTAAAAACTGATTAACATACTCCATCTGTTGGTATGCCAAGCAACTGTCCAAATGAGCAGCATTTCCATGGAGATTTGTAAAACTACAGTTAAAGTAAGAAAACAGCTCTAGCAGGGGGATGGCATTGGAGGGCTGTTTTATTGGAATGTGCTTGTTGCAGCTGGTGGGTGAGGTTGATGCTTAAAGCACTGTTGTCCTACAAAGTGTCCAGGACCTCCTCACCTCAGAGCTGTGTCTGTGAACACTTTGGGTGCTCATTTGCAGGAAGAACAGTAAAAATAGTTCATTTCCATTTCAGCACATTGAATGAGTACCCACGAGTGGCCCTCAGTGCTCTGAGGGCATCTCTTTCCCGTCTCTAATAAAGTGTAACTTGGGCTGCAGAAGCCAATTAGGGCCCGTTGACTTCTAAGGAAAATGTTTGCTGTATCTCTGAAGGGTGAAGGTGGCACTTGAGCAGCTGGAGAAGGAGCTGAATGGAATCAGAACTGGGGTTTAGAGCTGAAATGGGGTTGTGTTTATTTATGGGCACCTGAGGATTGGAAATCTTTCTGAGAATAAGTGGTTTGGAGTGAGGTATCAGAATCAATCTCTTAGAACATATTGCTTTATGAAAACAAACCCAAGAACATCTGGGACTGGCTCACCAAATGCCAGCCCAAAGAGCAGACCTGTATCCAGGGAATTGTGATTGGCTTGAAGCTGCATCCCAGGCCAGGAGCAGGGAGCACATCTGTTCCTGGGAAGCATCTGGAGAGTCTCAAAAGGTGCTTTCTCTCAATAGTATTCTGCAGAAAAGGTTTGTTTTCATTTTTAGTAGCAGCTCTGAGGGGCTGGTGGAATTCCTGTAACAGCAAATGACATTTCCAGCAAGGATAAAGCCACAGCTGCTGGCAGGAGCTCCCATAGGTTATTGTGGATAATCACTGAAAAGGCAAAGCATTGATTTTGGAGTGATTTTTGCAGAGAAGCATCTGTGAGGGAATGAAGAGTGAACGGTGCGGTGGGAATGGTTTTGTGCTGAGCTTCAGAGAGGAGCTGATAGCTCAGGGCTCAGGGAGCTCCTGGGGATGCAAACCAGGCTGGGCATGCCCAGAGTGTGTGCGGGGGAATCAAAATACCCCTTTTCCGTTGAGCAGGAGTGGTTGCAGGAAGGGGAAAACATTGCCGTGGATTTCCCTGGGAAGAGATGAGCTTCAGAGGAGCAGTGCTGCAGCCAGGTCCTCGGAGCAGCTGTTGAAGAAGGTGGCCTGGGGAACAAGAAGTGGGGCAAAAAGAAAAATATCCTTGGAGATGAGGTAGCCGTGGCCTCGGAGTGGGTACAGGAAGCTTGTGGTTTTTCCCGGCTCCTAGAAGGAAAGGTTATGTGTGCTGGGAAGGAGCTCAGCCAGAGTGCAGACAAGTATTTTAACACAGGGAGTTGTGGTTCTGTTGTCTCATGTTGTGGTTTCACAAAACATCCACCTCAATTACTGTTTCTTTGTTGCTGGGGAGCACAAGCAGAGGAAGAAAATAATAATTTAAATTTAACTCTGCTAAATATACATGAGATTTCCTGGGACAAAGAAAAGACTTCTGTAGCTTGAGGGGGTGTTGCTGTGCCAGATTTCAGAGGCTCTACTACAGCCAATAACATTCTTGGAACAGCTTAGTTGGAAGCATTTTTATAACATTTTTTAGGCAACACAAATACAGCCATTGCCTGCAGGAGTGTATGGGATTGCTCTGGAAGTCACACCAAGTATATCCGTGTGGTGCTGATTGTTACTGTGTTTATTTTGGAGAATTAGAGAGAGTCCAGGATGATACAATTCGCAGATCATGCCCTTGAAATTTAAAGAAAATGTTTAAAAATGTATGTCTGGCCTCACTTTCCCTGGATGATTATGGTCATAGTATACGCATTCAGATATTCCAAGGGCAGGTACTCTGTGTTTTCACTCTCCTCAGGACAATGAAGCCCTTCCTCAACTCTTGTTGCTGGAACTGCCGTGTAATAAAGACTCCAGCTGCTGCCACATGATGCCAGTTACAGTAGATCTAAGTTAACTACATTTCATGGGTCAAAAAGGTAGTAGACAATTCTCCAATAAACATGTCTTATTAAAAAAATCTTCTGTGTGGTGCATGGTATTATACTGAGGCACTTTCTGATAAATGGGAATTGGTTACACGAAACATCTTTTTAAAAACCTTAATTTGATAATGTGAGTGCTGCTAAAATAATTGATTTCCGAACTGGTAGGGATGGTGGCGGTTTTATGTTTGTTGCTGCCTATTCTAAATTTGATAACAGCTTGAGGCCAAGATTTTAAGGCATTTAAGCATCCCAAGCTCCATCAGGGAATTTTCTGCTTCATACACCAAAAACCCCAACAGTTTTGCCATAATGTATAAAGGTTCATGTAAAGTGTCACAGGACGAAATCTCACCTTGTCCTGGTTGTGCTCTGGATTCACAGCTGGGAACTGATGTTTTTGTTTTAATAATTAAATATCCCCAAACTCACATTAAAGTAACAAGTCAAAGCTCATCATGCTGAGGGACTCTGCTCCTCAGGGGTGAAACGTTTCCACAAGGAGGGGGTGGATATTTTGGGGGTCAGAGCTCAGGCCAGTGGGACTGGCTGGGAAATGCACTTCACCCAGTCAGCCTTTCCTCTTAGGAGAGGTGCTGCATTGCTGAGTCCTCAGGAAGCCTGCAGGAATCGAGAATATTCTGTATTTCACAGCCTAAACCTCTTGTTGTCAAGCTCAAGCGAGGTTTGCCTGGTCCCCTCCCCCCATTCCTGTCTCCAGGGGCTCTGGGCTGTTCCCAGGGCAGTTTGACCAGGAGTTTTGAGAGGATTTTTCAATCTGATTGCTGAGCACTGCTCTGACCTGCACTGGCTGCTTCCCGCAGAGATGATTCACGACTTGGATTCGATGATCCTTGGGGTTCCTTCCACTTCAGGATATCCTGTGGTTCCATGATCTGAGGCCAGGGTGCCCCATGCCGTGCCCCAGTCGGGCATCCCAGCACTAGATGGTGCCAGGCACCGTCGTGCCATGCGTGAGGAATGGCAGATCCAATTGCACAGGCACTGGAGCAAGGCAGAGCCATAAAACTCCACTGCAAACAATGTTCATCAATTATGGCATAAGTACTGGGCTACGATAAAATCAGCAATTAAGGCCAAATGCTTATTAAGGATTGAGAGATTCAATGAGAGCTCACTGGGCCGTGAGGAGCAGTGCTGGAGCCCAGCTGATTCTTCTGCTTTTCCCAGCTCTTACACAAATGGCTGCTGCTGTTTACCACTCGCTCCAGGAGACAATTGGGAATGGCAATTCCGAGGGAAGAGCTCTAAAAGGCCGAGTAATTTGTTGCAAGCAGGTGATGATGATTTCTGTACGTGAGTGCAGGAATTCACTGTCTCAATAGCCCAATTCCTTGTGCTGTTTGTACCCCTGGTTAGGTCACAGTTATGATTCCTGGCCTAGGAGTTTTTGTGGGGTTTTTTTCTTGTCGACTAAGAAAGCCACAAATTGAGCATCAGAGATTGTTGGTGTGTGCGTCAAAACCTGACATGAGCTTGGAAAATGCTTTTGTATTCCCAAGTATATTTTAAGAGCTCCTTCCTTTGTCCTGAAGAAAAAAAAAAGAAAACAAATTATTATTGCAACACCTGGATTGAAAAGTGCTTTTTATCATACTTGGGAATCTCCTGTGTTTGTTTCTGCCTTCAGAGTCAAACCATAGGATTTGATTGATAAACTCCTGGTCACAATTTGGGCAGATTTCCTTTCTTGCTCTAGAGGAATTGGCATTTCAGTGAAGGAAAAGCAGCAGATCGAGCTGAGGACTAGGAGAGTTCTCTGTGTGCATTGTGCATTAGCATAGTTTCAATTATATATAAAGTGCGCATTTCTAATTTAATTGAGGTGTCAGCGAAACAGCAGCCATTGAACAGTGGATATTTACGGGCTCTCCAGCATGGAGCTGAACCCAACCCCACTCGCATTATGCTCATCACATAAACAGGAATCATCTTCCCTGGGACTTCTCTGGGAACCTTCCAGAGAACGCTGAGAGCTCAGACAGCCTGTGCAGGGCACAGGAGGGACAAAAGGAGACATCCTGGGCAGTCTCCCAGTTCAGTGCTGGGTGTGGGTCAGGGGACACGGTCTACAGAAGCCAAAACACCTGAACGTACTGGGTCTTCCCTTATCAGGGCAGTGTACCAGCTGTGTACTTTAGTGTGGACTAGGTGAATTCCCAAGTCCCTTCCAGGTCTGTAAGCCTGCAGTGAAATCCTGGGCTCCAAACTGAAAGGAAATGGAAGCAGATGTTGTGTAGATGCTCCCGCACAGGACAAAAGGAATATCGAGCCTGGTTAAGGAAAAGCTAACATAGGGCAGAAATGGGATACGTTTTCAAGAGCAAATGGTTCCATTAAATCCAGGGAAGCGCTTGTGTCCTCGGAAGTCAGAGCTGGCCTGAAGTACTGTGTCCATCCAGGGCACTCAAAAACTGAACAGTCCTTGATGTGCTAAATTAGTTTACAAATCATTTAAATAATGCTTCCAGAGAAAATTCATGTTTCCTTGTCCCTCTGACTGTGGTTCTTCCCTTTCTTGCCTTTGCTTCTTGTCCTCTGCCACACACCCGCTACAGAATTTTTGTTGTTCTCTAAGTGCCAAATTGCTTTCCTCCCATCACCCAATTTTTTTTAATGTTCAGTCTAATTAAGGCCTCGGAGCCAAGATGTGCAGAACAAGGGGGTCAATTGTGCTCCCACTTCCATGGTGCGAGCCCGGAGTAACTCTGCGGAATGCTGCAGTAAATTTCCATGAGCCTCAGCAGAGCTGCTCCAGCCGGGCAGCTCAGGGGGAGCTGACTCAAACCTCCCAGAGCGTCAGGAGGGCACCAAAGACAATCCATTACCACGGGGAGCTGTTACACTGCATGGGAATGAGAAAGGAAATACCTGGGAGGCAGCCAGGCTGCCTCATCCCGGGGTGTCCTTGGGAGCGCTGCTATCGTGTGGGGCTCTGGGAGAGGGAAAAGGAGGGTGGGTGGGCATAAGCAACATCCTCAGTGGCCACTGCTGTTTTCCCTCTCAGGAGATCACAGTGTCACAGAATCCTAGGATCACTGAGGTTGGAAAAGACCTCTAAGACCATTGAGTCCAACCTGTGACCAATCCCAACCTTGTCAACCAGACCACAATGATGGAGCTTTTCACAGCAATTGGTTTCCTTTTCTGCCTTCTAAATGCTTTTTCCACAGGATAATGGTTGGCATCAAGAGCATTCCTGTGGGAACAGGGAGATCAGGAAGAGGAGTCATTGTCAGGGCTGCTTCAGTGATGGGCCTAATTTAATGGGATGGCTGTGACCCAGGCTGGAGGTTGAGTAGGGAAGTGGTGCAAGTCGGAGAAGAGAAGAGAGGTCACGTAAATAACATCATCCAGCGTGTTTGCTGTGAGCAAGCAGAATGTGAGTCGGGCAGAAATCTGTCTCTGTCAGGGACTCCTGCCGATCCATTTCTCCATGGATCAGCTGCACGTAAAGTTAATCTGCTTATGCAGCAGCTGAGAGACTGAGATGCCCTCAATGCCCTCATCTCATCCCTGCATCCAGACAGTGTCTCCAAATCCCAGGGGAGCAAAAATTCCATCTGCATTTGGTGTGACCACCCCTCATGCCTCTCCTTTACTCTCCCCCTCTGCAAGGCATTGGGTGGGACAGGACTGAGCAGGAGTGAAGTCACCTCTGAGGACACATCTCATGGAAGGTGCCTCTGTCCATGGCAGGGGGTGGAATGAGATGAGCTTTAAGGTCCCTTCCCACCCAAACCATTCCATGATTCCATGATTTTGTGGGCTGAGGTGGAAGCTTGTGGGCTTAGAGCCTCAGTGCCACTTCAGGTTGTCCGTATCTCTGCATAGGTGTGCAAGGGAATTGCATGTACGTGTGTCCTCCAAAACCTCGGGCTGGCCTCCCCTGATGGCTCATTGTCCTTGCCAGCAGGGACCGTGTCAGCCAGGCTGCTCCAGGCAGTCTGGTCTGACCAGTGTCATCGTGGAGCCACAGGAGCTCAAATGCCATGAGAAGGAAAAGAAGAAAACCTTTATTTTGTCCTAATTTAAAATCAGCTGAAGTGTGTAGGTTGGAAGATTCAGTTTGTAAACATTAGTGGCAAATGTGTAACTTAATCTGCATCTTATTTATTTCATTTAGAGTATCATCCATAATACCTCATCCTTTATTTTACAATAACATTCATAGTCACATTGCGAGGGCCAACCAGAATTAATCCGTGATTCTTCCCTCTGGTTCATTTCTAGATAGAAACCCTGGGAGATAATTTACATTCAATACAGGTGTTCTTTACCACCCTTGGACCCGTGTTCCTTATCACCTGGCCTGATGGGTCAGCACAATCCTGTCCTTTCTGCATGTAGTGCTGCCTCCAGGCCCACCTACCCCATGATCCAAGGGCTGGTGGATTCCAGGGAGCTGATCCATGTCTGTACTCCTGTAATTTCCTGTAACAAACAGTGCAAGGTCATTGCTATGGGGATGGTTCATGCCGGGCTCCTGGGGATGCTGTTCCCTGCTCCTGCAGAGCTCTGCAGCATCGAGCTGCACGTTGGGCACGTTCCAGTTCCAGTTTGGAACACCCATGTGGGCAACACAGCCCATGGTCAGGACACTCCTTTTGTGCTGCATCACTGCAGAACAGGGAAACCATTGAGGGAATGCTGTACTTCCATGGGGTAGAGTTTGGGATGGAGAAGGGCTGGGCCTCCCTGAACACCTGAATGTACATCCTTGGCTTCCCTGTTTTAGCTGGATTTCTGAGGTCCCAGTCACATGCACCCCTTTATTCAGCTTTATTTAGCTTTGCTCTCTGCAGGAGACCACAGCCAGTGCACTCTGAAAGTGCTTCTTCCTGATTGCTTTCCCTTCCACTGCATTTTAGCAGGACAGCAGGTCAGCCAGTGAGACCTCTTGGACTTTGAACTGTGTCCTAAGAGCATCATTTTTCCAAGCCCCCTCATCCTCACAGAGATTTCTCTCCCTGCTTAGCACCACACACAGCAACAATCCCATTTTCATCACCTGAGTGTCTTCAACAGATTCTCAGTCTCAACAAGTTAATTAGATTAAAGTGTTTAAAAAAAATCACTTTCACAGTGAGACATGAGCAGAAAGCAAGATGCTTCTCCTCATCTAAGAGAGCAAGAGCCATGTATTGTATCAGTTAATTGGTTCAACTAAAACTTGGATAATTCAGTTACTCCAGAGTGAGTGATTTAATAACAAACCCTTCAGTTCACAGCAGCCCAGTGCTCAGGGAGTGTGAAGATGTGCAGCAGGGCTGTGTGCAGGCAGGGCTGTGCAGGGTCCTGTGAGGAGCTCCAGGTGTCTTCAGCCAAAACAGCCACCAAGGGCATGATCCTGCCTGGATAAAGGGAGGAGCGAACAGCAGGCACCCAGAGAGGAGTAATTATTCCTGGGGACCTCTTCACAAAGGTCATCCTCAGATGGTTTTAGTGCAGCCTCTTAAGCCTGCGCCTCAAGACTGTCTCTGTTACAGTGATCTACATTTTTAGCCCAGTTTTCCCCAGGATGAAGAGTTGCAGTCACACCATCTGGCTGGCTGCACAGCTCCCTCCCAGAGCCTTTGTGCCTCCTGTGCGCCTGTGGCAGAGTGTGCAGGGCTGGAAAACCTGGATCTGAAACCTCAGAAAGGGGTGACAGTTGTCAAACAGGCACAGGGTAATTGTCCCCCTGAGCTAGAGGGTGAGGGAGCACTGAGGACCCGTCAGGAGCTGTGTGTAGGGACAGGACACAGCTGCTTTGGAATCAGGTGTCTTTGGTTCTGCTGCTCACAGAATTGCTGTCCTGTCTCTGCAGAGACACTCTTAGCTGTTGACTTGGAGATATTTTTGCATGTAGGTAGGACTGTCCCTGTACCTGTAATGTACCTGTCCTTCAGGCCTTTCTGAGCTTGGATCCAGCCTCCCAGTTTCTCTACAACCCCCTGTATTGGGATCTGCCGTGCTCTGAGCCCAGGTCAGGCCATGGCACTTCCCATTCTGGGGAACCACAGCTCGGTCTTGGCTGTGCCTTGCACCCCCTAGTCACTCCAGTCACCCCATGATCACCCCAGCCACCCCACAGTCACCCCATGGTCACCCCATGGCCCCCATGTGCCCTCTCAGTTGGACCTTATCCCACCAGGTGAAGGGCAGTGTGAATCCCTTTCTCCCGACAAGTACCTTTTAAAATTAATTTCTTTCCAAGGCTGGATTGAGTTGCAGGGAGCCCTTGGGCACAGGTTCTGGTGGCTCTGACCTTGCCGTGTTTGCTGACAATGAGCTCCCAGGGTGTCTCACCGGCCCGGGCTCGCGAGGAGACGGGTTCTCTGTGGGTGAATCACTGCTGACACAGATGTACTTTCCTCACCCCTGCAAGGTTTCTGTTCTGCCCACTGCACTGTGTTAACTTTCAGTGTCTTTGTGTCAAGTTTGATCTTCAGGCCTCTCTTTAATTTGGGACAGATAATCAAATTATTGGTAGAAATTCTGAGGTTCCATGACCAATCTTTCAATCTAATTTATATTTGTGCATGATTTCAAAGCAAAGGTCAGTTGTTCCACAGTGTTTGGGAAGACTGTTTATTCAGATGTACAAAAAGATTAATTTTTAGCATTAGGCAATCAACTTCTTGTTAATTAGTTTTCTATGAAGAAAAAAATAAGACAATTACACGCACACACAGAGAGGCACACACACCACCTTGCATCAACCCAAAACCCAGCATCTACAAGACTGGAAAATGCTTTGACATGTACTATTAAGTGGGTTTTACCAAATTGCTTTTGCTATAGTTCAATATTTTTCAAAAATTAACACTACTGAAGTTCACTTTCAAAAATATTTACCCCAAAGACAGTGGGGAAAGTCTCCCAAGTGGTATTGAACATATGAGATTATGCAGGAAAATGTGATTTCTCAATGGGGAATTTTACATCCATTTAGTTGCAGTCACAATGCAGTTGTGTTCATCCCACAAGTGAATACTCACCTTCAGTACCTACCCACGGGACAGCTAAAGCTCAATAATTAATACAAACATTAGTGAGGATTGAAATTAGATGATCTTTAAGGTCCCTTCTGACCCAAACCATTCCATGTTCATTCTACACCTGACCATGACCCGCAGGGATCAATGGAATTAGGTTTTTTTGACTTCTTGGCTGTTTTGTCCTGGTTCAGAGTAAGGTGAAGGGGGCCCTTGGAGAGGGCTCTGTCCCTGCACCCCGTTGCCCCTGGAGAGGGTCAGCGTGCAGAGAAGCTGAGCATATTCCTTGGCTGGGGCTCGGCTGCGTGCCTGGATTGCCGGGCAGCAGGAACATCAGTGCTGTCTGAGCCATGGCTCTGAGCCACAGCCCTGTTTCCTTCCAGCAGTATTGAAGTGCTTCCCTCTGTCTAGACTATTTCATGTCCTTTTCAGTGCCTTTTTTATGCCCAGAGTTTTATGGCAGCAGCCTGGGAGCATAATTCCCTTGCCCTGGATAAACAGCCATCAAGACAAGAGAAGTGTTGGGGTTGTTTGTGCTCTCATGCAGTATTGTGCCCACACGGAGCAACTCTTGCCTTTCTCATGGCATCTGGTCTCAGGCACAGTTGATGTAAATATCTTTAAAGCTAGTGAAAATATATTTATATCCAGCTGCTAATGAATCTACTGGAAGTACAACCACTCATTTTCCTCCTGCAGCTCATGGAACACAGAGTCAGAAGTGTTAAGTTCTTTGTTTGGTAGAGGACATGCTAGAAACTGCTGGTTCAAAAAGATTAGGCACAGTAATTAAAGCATAATTGCTATTAATAGTTGTCTTCCTAATCAGACTTATCTCTCTATTGCTCCTTACCTCAGAGGATTTTTCCTTCTTTGTGTTTTTCTGGGAATGTGTTGTTATGGACGAAACAAGGCAAACCGTGGCCACAAACCTGTGGGCAAACGTGTGTAATTCAGTGAGCCCAGCACACACTGGTGGCTTCCCGGAGGAGTGGATCTGTCCCTGGATAGGATGGATCTGTTTTCCTCACCTGCCTCCCCATGCAGCCAGACAGCAGCTCCCGGTACTCACTTCCAACCCACTTTTAGATAGGGCGGTAAGGTGGGTGCCTCTCACCTCGGGGCTCTGTGGTGTCCCTGAGGTGCTGGCAGGAGGTGGCTGCTCTGACCAGAGCGTTCCCATGGCAGGAGCCAGAGCAAGGGCTGGCCGTGCCCGAGGGCACTCATTTCTTCTACAAGCAGGGTCCTGGGGAGGACAGCTGGGGATCTGCACATTCCAGCCCTTGATACAGCCTTTGTGGAGACTTCAGAGTCCAGCTCAACCCAGTCTCGTGCCAGCTGTGTTCCTCTGAAGGTCTGTGTTGGTGCAGGGGCAGGGCTGGGAGTGCTCTGTCAGTCCTTTCTCTGCGTCACTTTGTGCAAAGACAACATATTTTCCTCCTGTCTTGGTTTTATCTTTCCTGCACAGTCTCTATGGCACTCCTCTGTGCCTCCTCACTTTCTGCCATTCTCATTTCTACTTGCTTCTTCCTTTCCCTTTTTTCTTTTCCAATATTCATATTGCCCCCGAGTGCAGCCATGCAGCGACAGGAGAAATCCCCAAACAATCTGCCAGCCCTTTGAAGAAAGGTTGTGTTCTTCTATGTCAGCTTAATTACTGTGTCCCACTGAGGATGCCAAGGCCTTCTGGGAGGGGAGAGAAGAGGCAGCTCTGAGCGTTGGATTCAGGCTGGGACTGTGCCCGGGGCACTGCAGGGCTCCCGTGGGACACTGCCTGTCACCTGCCCTCTTGTCACCCTGTCTGTGCCTCCAGCATCTTATTGTGTTGTGTTTATTGCGGGTTGGTTCTTACAGACCTGTCCCTCAAGTGCTGAGCTCCTCACCTGTGATCTGGAAAAGTGCTGAGCAGAGTGCTCAGAAATAAGCACCTCATTTAGTCACTGAGCTGGGTCAGAACTGGCCGTGCCTGGTGGGAACAGGCCTGCACTGTGCCACACAGAGGGTAAATCGAATTACAGAGTCCCTGGGGACAAATCCTGCTGACTGCCCTGCTGGCTTCTCTCCCTGAACCTGTAGATTCTGCTTTTCCCACACTCCAGGTCCTGCTTCTGCCTCTCTTACCTGGTCACCGCCAATATCGACAAATTGAACCGCTCAGAGCATGAGCTTTATGAGAAAATCCATATTTTTCATGGCTAAACACCTTTCCTGTCTAAACATTGTGATTTCCTGGAAACAGCATAAAGCTGTTGTTAATGGGCCTGATCCTGTGAGCAGCTGAGCTCATTTCATTCCCACTGACTTCCTTGGCAAGTGAATATATTCATTTCTATTCATATAAAATATAGTAAATATAAAATAACGTACAAAATTTATTATAAAAATTGAATATATACATTTATATTGATTATTATACATATAATATACGAATAAATATTCATATATTCGTCTGACTTTCATGGTCTGGCAGCACACATCTGCCCTTCTTATGAGGACTTACGTAAGCGAGGGAGGGAGGCAATGGAAGGGATATACAGGACTTGGGCCAGGCTTATCTTATTCCCGATCCCAGTCAGGCTAAGCCAGAGCATCACCTGTCCCCTCTGGAACCAGAGCCCTTCTGGTGCCTCAGGAGGAAACCTGCAGCTCTGGTGACACGGAGCTGGAATCTCAGTTGTTTTTCAAGGACGGTGTTTTGGGGTGGCCTGTGGATGCTGTGTGCATCAACCCAGCATGCTTCTGGAGCAGACAGGGTCACATCAGCGCCGTGCTTTTTACAGAAATAGCTCCCAGATGTAACCATTGTGTCACAGCACATTTATGAAATTTGGCAGAATTGCAGGATGTGTAGGGTTTGTGTGCGTGAGGGTAAATCTGTGCTCAGTCCTCCTCTCTGACCTGCAGACGAGGTTTGTCCCAGCCTCTTGGGCTGTGTGTCCTTGCCTAGTTTGGGACCACAATAAACAGCCCTTGGTGGTGATAAGACAATACCAGGGCTTGAATGCTAGACTGGAGTTTTCCTCTGCTGGCCTAGATGGGCCTGGAAGCAGAGTCAAGGCATTTGAAGCCCCCCAACATATGAAGAGGAGGATTTAGCAACCAGCATCTCCTCAGGCAGCCAGTTAAAATTCCACAGAAATAGAGAATTCCTGGTGGGCTTCAGCAAGGTCCATCCAAGAACAGGAGGAGCAGCACCACCTCCAGCGCTGGGTGTGCCAGGGGAGCTGCACTGTGCTGCACCATCCAACACCCAGGGAGGTTCAGCTCTGCCCAGCCCAACTTCTGTCACCCCAGAGACCCCCTGTGAGGTCTGGGGCCCTGGCAGGGGTCACACATCGCCTGGGAAGTCACCTATCGATACACAGCACTACTGTAAAAGCACATCAGTTTGCTTTACCATTACCTGGGTTTTCCAGTCTCCAGTGAAAAATGAGAACAGAATTACTTCCCTTCTTGCATCTATTTGACATTTTTTCATGGCTTTTTAATGCTCTTAAATGGTGTCAGGAAAACCCAAGCATGAGTGAAAGCAGGACTGGTAAATGCTTTCACTCCTTCAGCTGATGGACATCAAACATCTCCCATTGCCTGTTTCTGTAATACTGTAATTAATGGTTTGATGCATCTGTAAAAGTGGGGAAAAATAATCCTAACCCTTGGCAAAGAGCTTTCTTTGAAAAACAAAAGGCCACACAAGAAAAAGGGCATCTCAGGTTTGTTCCCAGTCATGCGCGCTTCCAGCCATTGAATCATACGGTGAGTGATGAGCAGCGACACATCGGAGTTCAGTTCCATTCCCTGTCAGAGGAGGCACCCTTTGAGGGGGTTTTAGTCACAAAACTGGAGTAAGAAAGGTTTTTCTCCTTGTGGGAGTAAATAAACCATCTCGCAGAGTCTTGGGAAGCGGTTTCCAGTGGGGATCCCTGGAGCCCTCTCACTGGTCACCAGATTGGTTTCCACTTCACCAGCTCTCACCCCAGCATGCACGGGGACAGGCAAAGGCCAGAGCTGGTGGGGACAATGTGCCAGGAGCTGTGCCACCAGCCGTACCTGGCAGGGCACGGCCGGAGCAGAACAGCTCATGTGGCTCCAAGGCTCTGGCTGCTCACGTTCTGCCTCACAGGTTGTGTTAGACTGCAAAGATGAGGCTGTGCCACCCCAAAGTCCAGGAGATGCTGGTCTCCATGTCTCGCCTTGCTTTGGAAGGAACAGATGTAACCTATTTGTTGGATGTCTGAAGGGCATTAGGAAAAGGTCAGTGGTTAGAATACGGATGACGTGCTTCAAAAGTGCATTAAAATAGCACAGTTCATTAAACTCTGAGGAGCAGAATGTTTGGAGTTAAGGGGGGAATTGCCTTTATAATCCCCTTTGTGGCCAGTTTTGTGTGGAGGAATTTAAAATAGTTTGATATGGTTTTGCATAGGGTTTTTTTTGGCCTTGTTATAAAATATTCATACTGCAGTTAAGAGAACTGAATCAGGACTTGCAGTCTGCTCCTGTGACTGACGTGTATCCCCATGCCCTGCCTATATTCTTGTTTTTTCCAATACACAGGCAATGGTGGAGCAAACACCATCAGTGACAAGCATGTTCCCTTGTCGTTGGGAAGCCATCCTCGGTAAGAACAGATTGCCTTCAACAATTTGTCTTCAACAATTTATCTTCAACAGATTGTCCTCAGCCTCCTGAAGGAGGAGTGGATTTGCTTCTCCAGCTCCAGATTGGAAACTCTGCCCCTGAGCCATGAAAGCAATGGCAGAAAACAGCTCCCTGTGTTCTTCTAGAAATAGAAGAGGGTTACAGAGTAAGCCAATCAAACAAACGAGACAGTGGTTTAATGAGAGTGGCCCAAGGAAGCAGCCAAGGGACTGTCCCTCAGGAATGCTCTCTGCTGGGCACCCATCCCCTGCTGCCAGAGCGGGCAGGAGCCCCTGCTCGTCTGGTGTGGGCATCCAAAGATGAAGACAAAAGAACTCATCCAGTCTCCTCCAGCACAATCAACATAGACAACAAATTCATGGCAAACCATTTTCTTTGGCCACACTAGAGATCTGGTACTCCAGGCACCTGCCTGCCCCGAAGGGAACCCTGAGCAGCACCATGGCAGGCACTGCAGGGGGTTTCATCCTCCTGTCCCTGAAACACCCAGGAGTGGGACGGAAACTCCCTCACCTGGATGTCAGGACTGTCACAAATTCTTCCTGAAGGCTGCCACAAATTGCTTTGCTGCGGGAGGGGCTGGCCAGTGGTCACGGTGAGGGTCTGAGGAGGCAGGAGGCTGCTCAGTGCCTCTGCCTGTACTCTGTGGTTCTGCTTGGAGCCTCCTGGCTGAGTGAATGTTATCCCAAAATGGACAGGGCAGTTCTGGACCTCCTTGCACTGAGTTCCATCGGAGTGCCACCAGCAATGGACTTGAAATGGGCATGAAGGGCTTTACCCTCACTCTTTATGCTGCTGAACCCCCTGAAATACTGGACGTGCAGAATTCCTGCTCTGTTTGCTCCCTTCCTCAGGGAGAGCCAGGTCAGCTCTGTCCGTGGCCGGGAGTGCGTGGTGCTCCGGGATGAGTCAGTGCCTCCCAGGGAGGGAAGCTGCCCAGCCCGTGACTCACCGCGCACATCACGCAGACGCTGCGGAGAACCAGGTGTCCGGCTGGGCGTTCCTGCGGGAGAGGCTGCCCCTCTGCAGGTGCCTTTTCCGTGCTCCCGTGGATCTGGGTCTGCGGGTGGGTCTGCAGAGCCCCCTGGGCCTTGCCCCTCCTGCCTGGGGCACATGAGAGGCAGGGGATGCTCCCGCCCTTCTCCGATGCTTTTTTTAGGAGTAGCTTTGCACGGCATCAATAAACCTGCGGCTGTCATTCAGCAGTCACGAAGTCAGAGCGAGCCGGGAAGGCAGGCGCGGGTGGGAGCCAGGCATGAGCTGATTTAGCAAACAGCTCTGCAGCAGCCGGAGCAGCGCCAGGCTCTCCTGAGCTCAGGAATGCTCAGGTATCCAAGGGGCCCTGCTCTAAGCAGACACTCACTCACCTGTGGGACAGCAGCAGTCTCAGATGCCACCCACAGCCTGCTGAGTCTTTTCCACAACACAGTGGATGACTAATTTGCCCCTCCAACATTTCCCTGGCAGCTGGAGACGGTCCTGGCTGCCCAGCCTGTGCCCAGAGCCCCACCACGAGGAGGATGAGGAGGGAGGGCCCTGCTCTCACCTGGATACCGTTGCTTGGGAAACCACTCCCTCCTCTTCCGCTTCTTCCACAGATTGGTTCTGCCTTCCAGAAGGCAATATCAGATGGAGCAGCCTCAGACCCAGCACAGGTACAAGAGAAAGCACAGGGAAGGGGTGGAAACATTCCTGAATGTTTTGTGAGAACAAGTACCTAAAAATATTTGTGTTTTCACATGCAACATCCAGAGAAACAGACTTGTAATTGTGTGGGGGTGTGCTCCAGGCTGCAGTCTGCTCCAGGCCAGGGTCTGCTGGGCTCTGAAGATGAAATTCTGACCCCACAGGTCTCAGGGTCTGAGCTTTAACTGTGCTGTGAGTCCTCAAGGATAAAATCGGACACTTCAGTCAACTTTTCTTTGCCTTTTCCTGGGACATCCCCCTCTGGTCACCAGGGCATTAGGTGTGGTTTTTTCCAATGTTCAGATTTTCAAATGAGGTAAGTGGTAGTTCATTGTGGGAGTTTTTGGGTCCTGCAGGTCACTCTTCCAACTGGCAGCACAATCTTCCCTTTGAAATTGCTCCCTGATCACAAGAACTGGCACTTTTTGATATTCCTAAACGATGACATTAATCATTTGCTATTTTTGTTGCTCTGTCAGAAACATTTGGTAAAGCCTTTTTGTTTCTCTTCCCTTCCTCAGGCTGCTTTCCAGGCACTCACAACCCCCTCTCCTGGACTAGAAGCCTCCTCTCTGCCCTCCCAGGCTGCGTGCCGTGGGATGGATTGGAGTGAGCAGAGTGAACAACCAACATCTTCACGAGCTTCTCTTCTTCATTCTGCAAAAAACGGGTTTGAAATGGCAAAGCTGTGCCACAAAGAGCCAGGATGGCAGCACCTCTCCCAGCCTGTCAGGGACTGGCTGCATCCGGGGCAGCGCTGGAGAAATGGGTGTCCAATGCCAGCATCCCCATCCACTGCTAACGTCACTTCGATCTGACAGAGAGAGAAACATCTCTCTGAGCTAAAGATCTTCCCACCCGAATCTCCAGGACACTTAATTACCATGCAGCCAGTACATTTCATGGTGCCATTACAAATAATTTAGCCACAACAATATGGCAGTTTAATTTGCCTTATTTATCTCAATCATTTTGCATGAGGGAGATAAATGCCTCAGCAGGATTTCACGTGGACGCTCCGTCTCCTTTAATGTGGTTTCAGGTAAAGGCTGCACGATACATCCCTGCACAAAAATTAATCTTGCAGGCAATTGGCCTGAACTAAAACACCCAGAACAGGCAAACAGAACTTTGCCTCGTGGCTCTGAGCTGAGCCAGGGCTCTGTCGTGAGCTGGTTGAGAAGTATCTTACCTTGGAGCCCAGGAGAGGGGAAAGGCAATACAGATCCCCCCACAGCCATGTCCACGGCGTCCCGCTGAGCACGTACTTTGCTGCTTCTTTCTTTTTTTAGTTTGGAAATGTCAGCACTTTCCGTTCCCATGGGAACCCTGCCTTTTCCCTTGGCACGTTGTTGCACTGAAAGCTGCTGGGACTGGCGGGGCTGTGGTCGTTCTGGAAGTGTGTGCCAGCCGTTCCTGGCTCCCGGCCAGCAGAGAGGGATGGACCCCAGCCCTTCCCCGGGGCTCCTGCCCCTCTGACCCTCCTGAGTGGGCCCAAACCCAACAGCTCTGGGCTTCCAGGGACAGCCTCAGCCACGGCATAACTGCAACAAGGGGTCAGAAGCTGATGGTGAAAACTCTTATGGGCCTGATTGTAGTCTCTTATTACAATTATTGTAATTATTCTAATTCTCTATAGCCATGTGGGGTCAGGCTCTTCTCCCAGGGAACAAGGGACAGCACAAGAGGGAGCAGCCTCAAGCCGTGCCAGGGGCGGGTCAGGTTGGACATCAGGAGGAATTTCTTCACAGAAAGGGTGCTCAGGCCTTGGAAGGGACTGCCCAGAGATGTTTGGAGTCCCCATCCCTGGAAGTGTCCAAGGAAGGTCTGGACGTGACACTCAGTGCTCTGGGCTGGTGACAAGGTGGGGATCAGGCACAGGTTGGACTCGATGGGCTGGGAGGGCTTCTCCAACCTCAGTGAATCTGAGATTTTGTGATTTTACAAAGCACCAGTGACCTCATGGGAGAGTACAGGATCTCCCCAGTGTGGAGGGAGCCTGGCAGATGCATAAGCACTGTGGTGATGGTGAAACTCACATTCTTGGAGTAAAAACCTGATTTTGCCACTGTTACAAATCTCCAAGTTAGAGGCGATCCATTTGCTTCTGAAATAATTTGTGATGTAGTAAAACAGCAGCAGCAGGTGCGGTTCAGCGGTCAGCACTCCCGAGGGGGCACTCTGGAATATATCGAGTTAATACAGTTGCCCAAACACACTGAGTTCACTGGGTTTAGGGGTGCCACGACTGTTATCTTCATTGCTCAGTTTTCAAATGCTGCTGCTTAAAAAAGCTCCTTTCAGAGCAGTGGGACGTGTGAAACAATGCAGAGCTGCTGACAGGTGCCATGGCAATGGCTGTGCCAGGAGCTGCACGGCTCTGCCGAGCTGCTCTGCTATCGCCTGAGCTAATTTCCACTCCATATTTATGAGTATTCCCACTCCTGAAGGATGCTGACAGCTCTTCCCTGGATTGCTGATGTCTCGGGCCAGGGGCTGTGCCCTCTTTGTGCTGGGCAGGGGGAATGTGGCCACAGCTCTGTCTGTGCCTGGCAGGCAGGTCAGGGGTGGTGGGAGCTAAGCACCAGCCTGAGAAGTGACCCTGAGATCGGGATCCCACCTGAGATGTTCTGAGGCTGCACTCCCACCCTGCTGTTCTCAGCTGCCTTCATGTCCCATCCAGTCCCAGAGCCCTGTTCCCCAGCCCCATCCTGGCAGGGCTGTGCCACAGCAGGGGCTGCTCCCCTCCCAGTGCAATGTTCCAAGCTCTGGGAAGCCAGGATTTCAGAGCAGGAAGGTTAATTGCTGTTTGCTTTCCAAGCCTTTATCTCGTTTTTAACTCCTCTCGCTTTCATCTTCCCTCTCTGCTTTTTGAAGAACCACTTTTAGAGATCTGTTTCCAGGCTCCAAATCAGCTGCAGGTTCAGGGCCAGGGAGAATTAGCAGAGGAGGCTCATCTCTGGGCTGTGGTGGTCTGTGGGCAGGATCCTGTGCTCCTGAGAGACATATTTTGTAGGGACAGGACTTAAGGGTGTGGGGAGTCACTGATCCCAGCTCCCAAGTGTGGTCTGCCCCTATAAGTCCCAAGTGCTTCCTCTCTCAGCTTCTCTGTTTTGACTGCTGGCTGTTGGCACCATCTCTGCCTTTCTGTGTGAAATAAAAGCACCTTTAACCAGCAGGTGCTTTCCTTGCCATAAAGATATTTACACACTTCAATAAAGGCAGCTCTCCGCATTCCATGTAAGTTAAGCAGATGGAGCTCACAGGGTGTTTTTGCAGCCTCTCAGGGATTTTACTCATTCTCTCTGCACTTGCTGCACATCTCTGTTAAGCACTCAAACACCAAACCTGAATGCAGATCTCCAGGGTCAGTCTAAACACTGGGTAATTGAATTTTCCATGGGCAAATTCACTGCCCTGCTCTTCTGGCTGGTGGCTTTGTTTGCCAGGGAGCACCCTGGATGCTCCTTGTGCATTGTTTTTCCCTCCATGCTCTCCCAGGGCTTTCTAGGAGCAATCTCCAGCATCCTCATCATGGCCCAGTGCCTGGGCATGGCCAAGGTCTTGCACTCACATATCCAGTTTTATTCCCAGACTTATTAAAACCTCTCTGTTTGGATGAGTGGAGTGTTTGGGAGCACTGTGTGCCTCAGCTGCTCTTCCTTGTTAGTGACTCTCCTGCCAGGCTCTTAATCATCCATATGTTTTATCAGCAGTGATCTTGCATTTGCTAACAATCTGCAGATTAGAAAAAAATTACCCCCAGTCCCTGGCGAGCCCCTCCACAGGCCGGGCTGTGCCAATGGTGCTGTGCCGATGGTGCTGTGCCACGGGCACGGCACAGCCCTGCCAGCTGCCAGTGCCACCTCACCTCAGCCTTGGGCTGATCTCATCCATGTTGGGGCACGTCTGCACCACAAACTGCCAGAGGGCAGGGTTAGATGGGATATTGGGATGAGATTCCTCCCTGTGAGGGTGGTGATGCCCTGGCACATGTTACCCAGAGAAGCTGTGGCTGCCCCTGGATCCCTGGAAGTGTCCAAGGCCAGGCTGGATGGGGCTTGGAGCAGCCTGGGATAATGGAAGGTGTCCCTGCCCATGGCAGGGGGTGGAACGGGATGGGCTTTAAGGTCCCTCCCAGCCCAAACTATTCTGGGTTTCCATGATTCTATGATTCTATGAATTTCACTGACCTGTGATCTGATCAAGGAGTGGAAGCACATTTATTTGACAGTATCTACTGTCTATAAAACTGTATTAGCAACAACTATATTTTTGTCCCTTAACTCTGTCTCAGTTTTTCCATTACTTTTCCTGTCTGGAAATCTGCCACTCTGCTTGATTTTCACTACAGCATCAGCACTTTCTGATTTTCCCCAGCATTCACAGGTGTATTCAAAATCGAAAGCACTGGGTCAGCTCACTCTTTTTAGATTCTGGTGTTCCTGATTGTGGCTGTTTCACATCTTCCTGGTTGCCAGTGGATTGGGAATGTGTGTGTCACTGCTCTGTGGCCCAGGCTCTGCCCTCTGCTCCTGGCCAGAAGACAATGCTCTCTGCACTCAAACCAGCCATTCCCCTCTTCTCCCATTGCTCCCAACAGACACAGCTCCAGCTGGGCCTGAGCCCTCCCATCCCATGGCTTTTTGCTCTTCATCAGTTCTCTTCTCTCTCTGTTTTCTCCTCAATCTCTTTGTTCCTAATTCAGCTCATTAGAAACATGAAGTGTATAAAAATCTGACCTCGGTTAATGAACCTGCCCGTTTAATACCTGTGTTTGGTGGTGTATTTAAAGGGGCTGCTTTCCTCACAGTTAATACAGATGGCAATTGCGTTCCTAAATATGGTTCCACCAGGGTGTTTTTAGTTACTGGAACTCTCACAGTTCTTATGCACATCTCTATTTTTTAATTTCTTGTCTGCATCTCGGCACAGGCTCTGGCTCCCAGACAGCACTCAGGAATCCACAGGGATGAGAGGATTTCATATTGACTCTAAATAAAGGGTAGTGTTACACAGAGGAAAAAACATATCCAAACAAAGAAGAAGCCCAAACCCCTGGGTTTCCTACTATGAAGGGAAGGTTTAATTTGTTACCCCACACCTGAGGTCAGCCATGCTGCAGCACCACAGCTTCCATTCCTCCTCCTCTCCCATGAGGAGAACCCTTTGGAATGCATCTTTTTCCTTATAATACATTATCCAGTAAAAAAAAAAAAAAAAACTGTTTGGAGGAGAAAAGGCCATTTCCTGGGTAACAAGTGGGCATCATCTCTGTGTTGGCTTTCCAGGGTCTTATCCACAGGAACAGTCTGAGGTGACTGGGGCAGCCCGGGAGCTGTGGACTAGTGCCTGCATGGCCTCCTTAGGCTCTGAGGAAGGTCGGCTCCGTGGCCCGTGTGCTCCCAAAGGGCAGAGGGACGAGGAGCCGGGTGCTGGCAGAGCTGGGTGGGCTCATCAGCCCCACTCCCATCCTGTGCCCCCAACGTGCCTGTCCCCGACTTCACTGTCCCAGCCTGGAAGCGCTCAAATGTCTGTGTCACCCAAAGGGTGACATCCAGGGGCACGAGTGGCCCAGTGCACCCCTGCCCTGCCAGGGGTCCCTGCACAGCCCTCACACATCGCTTACCTCCTTCCACCCACAATGTGCAGTGAATGCCCATCCCTCCAAAATGCCAGGGATTATCCACTCCCTGCTGGCAGCCCCATGACGTGTCTGCAAATGCCCAAATTATTGTCTTTGCTGTTCTCTCGTGGCTATGATTGCCCAAAAGTCTGGATACAGAATGAATATAATAGAGCAGTAAATATCCAACCCAGGCGCTGGAAGTTGTAGCTGTAGCAGCACCCCGGGAGTCCATTTGCTTCAGACAACAGGGTTCTACGAGAAATATTTTGAAGAAAGTAATTTTAAACATATTTAAGAGAAAAATAAAAGCAATTTAAGGAAAGCAATGCCCATTGCCTGGAACACTTCCCAGGCAAATGCATTTTCCATGGTGCCCGAGCACTGGGGTTTGAGGGTGGTGGGCCTCCTGCCATGTTCCCTTGGCAAACACTGTTTTAACATCCCTCAGACCTGAACGATGAGGCTTTCCTGTGGTAAAATGAGTGTCTGATGCTCCGGCAGGTCGGTGGGGCGGTGCTGTCCCCGGCAGAGCCTGTCACTGTGCTGTCACCGTGCTGTCTCCGTGCTGTCCTCGGCACCACGCAGAGCCACCGCGGCTCGGCCGGAGTGGGGACGGCAGGATGGGATCCATGGGCTGGGAGCGTGCCAGGGAGCACTTGTCATTCCCTGTTCGTCAGCGAAGCCATCGCCTCCAGCGGCACACGGGGCTGCGGGAACAGGCGGCCGCTCCCCACCGCGCCATCAGGGGGTTTGCAAACGCAGAGAAAGAATTTCCAGCCCTGCTTCGTGCCAGAGCCACAGAAAGACTCCTGAGCCAAGGGGTTTGGCGACATCGGCCCTCCCGACTGTCCCTGGCTCCGTCCTGCCCTGCCCAGGGGCAGCTCTGTGTGCCGGGGGACTTGGGGGGTCGTTCACCCCCACGGGGAGGCTGAACGGGAGCGACAGCCCCTCCAACCACCACAGGAGGCATCAGGCAGAGTCCAAAGCAGAGATGCCAGGAGCAGTTTAGATTAAATCCAAATTAAATCCAAGGCTTGTCAAACCTTCTGCTGTTACGGGGAGCAGTGGGAGCCGGGTGCTGGGCTCTCCTCTGAGCAGGGTCAGGCTGTGCTGAGCAGGCTCAGGCACCTCGGGGCAGAGACTGCCTTCCTCAAGGACAGAGGTGTTCCAGGAGGGTTCCCAAGGGCTTGGACCTTGCTGTCCCCTCACAGAGACTGGGGAGCCAGCTTGAATTAACACCAGAGGATGAGCCATGGTTTTTCTGTGGGAAATCTGCCAGCTCAGCTGCACTCCATGTGCAGCTTGGGGCCAGGGTCAGCTCAGAATGTGGCCAGCAGCCCGTGGGCAGCTGGGCCTGGCAGTGGCTGCTCTTCTGCTGTTGGGAAAAACACAGAATCCAGGTTGTTTTTTTTCACAAGGGCTCATCGAGTCTCACCATGGGGTGGCCTCTCTGATTAAGGCAAGAATCACAGAATCCCAGAGTCACTGAGGCTGGAAAAGACCTCCAAGACCTTCAAGTCCAACCTGTGACCGAGCCCTACTTTGTCACCCAGCCCAGAGCACTGAGTGCCACATCCAGACCTTCCTTGGACACCTCCAGGGATGGGGACTCCAAACATCCCTGGGCAGCCCCTTCCAGTGCCTGAGCACCCTTTCTGGGAAGAAATTCCTCCTGAAGTCCAACCTTAACCTCCTGTGGCACAGCTTGAGGCCATTCCCTCTTGTGCTGTCACTAGAGAAGTCACACCTGATGCCTTCCCCCTCTGCCCCCTCTCCTGGTGCTGTCCTTGCTTGCTGACATCCTCCTGTCACATCACGTGCAGCAGGATCTGGAACACGTGCTTGTCTTCTCCCACTCGCCTGGGCTCCAGACCCAGACCAGCAGCTCCTAAAGCCAGCGCTGGACAGTCCTCAGTGCCCACCCCTGGTAGCTGCTGTCACTTGTGGATCCTTCCCCTGCAGTGAAATGCCACCCTGATTCCTGCAGTGCCTGGAGCCTCCCATCACCCTCCCACTCGTTTTGGCCTGTTTGGATGCTGGCTTTAGCTGGCAGGGCTTTTCTGCTGCCTTCTGGCGTCCACTGATGCCCAGGGAGCCAAGGCCCGGGAGGTGGCGGGACGGGAGCCCCACACACATGAGGGTTCCCACGGGCATTTAAAGGATGGGGCTTCAGCAGAGCTGAACAGACTTGGGGGCCCAGATCTTGTGGGATTATGGGCCCAAGTCCTTCAAGCATCCTTCAAGCATCAATGTAAATTAAGTATTTACTTACAGTTAGATTCTTGCACGCACATCAGGGACAGCATTAGCAAATCCAAGCCCTCGTGCCTGAAAATCAGGAGCCAGGGGTGCAAAGCCTGGGATGGAGAGCGAAAACCCCAGGGCTGCTTCTCCTGCTGTCTTATCTGTGACCCCCACTGAGCACCCTCTGGGCCATCTGCCTCTCACATTTTCCAGCTTTCTTTGACAATCAGCAGAGAGATTTTTTTTTTCTTTTTTTTTTACAGAGTCTGTGATTACTTTTCATGAAGAGCAGGGAGTGGGACTTTCAGGAAAATTCCACTAAATATCATGAGAATCATGAAAGAAGCACAAGTGCTGGCTGTGGTGCCCAGTCGTGGGTCATGGCAGAGCTTCCCTGGGTGTGCTGGGGGGACACACAACCCCAGTAATGTGTTTTTATGACCTCCCAGTTCACAATAGAGTCCCCAGAGGCAGAGTTACACAGAGATACCCTCCTCTCTGCCTGTTACAACATTTACAGAAACAGTCGGTAAACAGAATTATAGGAATGTTTTAAATGGATTTCTGAGCTGGATTCAGAACTATTCCCTAGTTGCATTCCCTAAATATAAACCAGAGTTTATCTTGCTGGCACAAAACCACCAAGAGCGTCTTTCAGCGTTACCTCTGTGAGCACCGGAGGAGGCTGGAAGTTGTATTTGCACTTTTTGGGGACTGCTGAGGTACTACAGCTCAGGGAGGGACTCAGGGGGGAGGAGGAGACCCTGTGCCCCATCCAGCCAGGCACAGGCACGGAGCCTCTGAAGGGGACACTCTGCTGTGAGCACAGAGCAAAGCTTGTCCTGACACACCTGATCAGCTCTGCGAGCAGGGAGAGGGGTCAGGGCAAAGGTTTGCTGGGAATTGCTGACTTGAACGGTCACACAGTCAGGTCTAAGTGTCTCTGCTGTATTTCAAAGTGAAAACAGACAATTACAAGCCTTAGTCTGGAATTATTTGGTGCAATAATGGAATCATAGAATCCTGGAATGGTTTGAGCTGGAAGGGACCTTAAGGCTCATCCAGTCCCACCCCTGCCATGGGCAGGGACACCTTCCACTATCCCAGCCTGTTCCAAGTTCCATCCAGCCTGACCTTGGACACTTCCAGGAATCCAGGGGCAGCCACAGCTTCTCTGGGCACCCTGTGCCAGGGCCTCCCCACCCTCACAGCCAAGAATTCCTTCCCAATATCCCATCTCACCCTGCCCTCTGGCAGTGGGAAAGCCATTCCCGCTTGTCTTGTCACTCCTGGCCCTGAGCTTTGCCCCTGCTCCTTCCTGGGCTCTTCCCAGCCCCTTCCCCATCCCGAGAGCCTCTCTCATCCCTGCAGCTCCAGGGGGAGTGAAGAGGTGGATGTGGTCGGCTCCCCTGACCTGCCCAGCAGCACAGGCTCTATAATTAGTCCCGGGAATATCTGCCTCAAGCCAAAAGTTGTGTGCTGGAACTGAAGGAGTCTCTGTGTAATGAGCCTGTCCCTGGATGTCAGCAGTAATTAATGTGCATCGCCCTGCAGGTTCCCACCTCCTCTTAATAGGCTGAAATTTTATCCTCTGGTTATAATTGCAAATTATGGTTAAAGTTTTACATGCCTGGGAGTCGGGAAGCTGGATGCTCCAGCTTATTCCCCTGTGGGTACACGTGGGGAGGTTGCTGAGATGGTTCCAGCCCCTCCTTTCACTCCTGGCCCTCTTACACTTGACTTCCATCCTCATCACCCTCTTCTCCTCCCTCGTCCCCTTCTCTTTCTCTCTCACTTTGTCTCCTCCTTTCCTCACCTTTCTTTGCCGCTGTGTCTGAGGGACAGCGTCTGAGCCTAAGTAACCACAACTTATTGACCTCATTTGGCTGGAGGAGACAACTCAGCTGCTGGTCCAAATATTCCCCACGGCCATCAGTGCCCAGCTGAGGGTGAAGGATGCACAAACAATTGCTAAAGGGCTTCCACAGTCCCCAAACACGACCTGATGGCAGAGCTCCCGCTGCTGCACCCCCTGGAAAGATCTGTCTGGAACCAGCCTGCAGTGCTAAAACTGGCCTGGAGCCAGTGGTGAGTCCCTCGACCGTTGCCATAGTGTTATAATTATTCTTTATTGTAGGAAAATATTGCATAAAGAGGTGACAGACATTTATTCCAGATCCAGGGTAGGTAGATGGGAAGGAGCTCAGTGGCTGGTTGCAATAGCCAGGTGAGCCTCTTTCGAGAAGAGGTTCAGTCTTCTTTTCCAAACCTTTTAATCCAAAAAAAGTAATTAAGGAATAAAAGAGAATTTGGGCTTTGTTCCTATCAATTCTCAGTGCATAGGAAGCTGAGAGCAAACGTGAGGTGGTGAATGATGGGTCAGGCAGCTTGGAGAGCTGCCCAGGGACGAATCCAGCTGCTTTGGAAGGCTGATGGTAATGCTGACAGCACTGTTGACCACTTGAATTACGGGCAAGCCCTGAGAGCTGGGCCCCACTTTGACATCTCGTCCAGCCGGCGCTGGCTCGTGTTGGAGCTCAGATGCTGAGAACAGTGGGTTTATATAATTTCAGATGCAGGTACCTGCTGAAAGGCAAAGCAGAGCTGACAGCCCCGCTCCCGGCTCCAGGAAATGCCAAATGTGTCCAAACAGAGCAGGCTGCACTCAAACAAGGAGTGCTCCTGAGAGCAGAGGGCTGTGTTTTGGTCATTTCAGCACAAGAAGTAGTTATTGCTTACAACATTTGCATAATTCAAAGATGAACAGCCATCCTTTACCCCTGTGGCTGCTGGCTGGGTTCCCCAGCCAGGCCCCCTAGCCAGGCACTCGGCATCCCTGGGCTCTGCTCCAGCCTTACCTGGGCAACACCCACGTGTTGTTCTCCACACCTCACGTACACCTGCTCTGCTCTCAGAGCTCCAGCTGCCTGTGGGTGACAAATTGTAATCGATGGTAAATACATGGATTATGTACAGAATTTTCTATTGAAAGCATAGAATCACAGAATCCTGGAATGGTTTGGGTTGGAAGGGACCTTAAATCTCATCTCGTCCCACCCCCTGCCATGGGCAGGAACACCTTCCACTATCCCAGGTGCTCCAAGCCCTGTCCAGGAGCTGAAACATTTCAAGGTATCTGGCAGCCACAACTTCTCTGGGCGGCCTGTGCAACCCTCTTAATAAAATTTAACCTGCTGGAAAATAAACACAGCTAAGAATTCACTTTACATTTGGAAAGCTGCATTTTGAATTTTTTAGCTCAAAACTGCCAGTGACAGAGAATCCAAATCGGGAGAATTTGTAGGATTTACAGTATAAATTATTAAAAGGGAAAGAAAAAGACATTACTCATGAAAAGTGCATTCTTGTCGATCAAAGCTGCAAACAGAGAGTACTTTTATAAAGGCATCTGCCAGCCTTTGATACGCTCTGTGGAAAACTTGTCAGGTATTTTGAGAGTGGAACGTGGAGCTGTCGGGCTCCAGTGATGTTCCCTGTTTCGAGGACAAGTCAGAGGCAGCAGAGGGGGGGTGAATTCAGCCAAGGGGTTCCTGTGCTGCCTCAGCGAGGGGCTTGAGGAAAAAATGCAGAAAACTGGAACCTCAACAAAACTGTTCCCTGGGTGGAGGAACAAAGTTGCAGCGGCGCCGTGGCCCAGGCAGAGGCTCGGCACAGCCGGGCTGCCATGAATGTGCTGCTCATTAAACTGCTCAGCTGGCTCAGCCCCGGCTGCTTGCGCTGAAAGCAGCACCTGCCAGCACCGAGGATCCCATTCTTCAGCAACAGCTCAGCTGGTTCAGAAGGGGAGCTTGGAGGCAGATGAACAATTTATGCAGAGTGGGATCCATGACAAAGTAGCAGCTACTTTGGTGAATACAAGCATCTTTGTACAAGTGCCCAGATGGTTCAGGAGCGGGGCCGTGGCTGTGAAAAGCGCCGTTGTTGTTCCAGGCTCGGCATCACGCCCCTGACAACGTGCCGGGCACAGCCCGTGGTCCTGGGAGCTGCAGGATCCAGCCTCCCGACAGACATCCCACACAGGCCAAGTCCCTGGCTCTGCTGACATTTTTTCTGCAGGATAATGTCCTTCCCAGGGTGTTCCCTGTCTCACTGCTGCAGCACTAGTGCTTGCAATGTCGTGTTCCAACTCTCTCCTTTACATTAACTGGACATTCGGATTAATGGCCTGTTGGACACTGAGATAATCAAGCGTAATCCTCAGTGGTCCCTCCATGGGCACAAGGGTCACAGAGAGGTGTCCAGCCTGACAGGCAGCCCTCGTACAGCCAGCCTGGCTGGGGATGGGGGACAGGCTGGGAGAGACTCATCTCTCATGGCCCATCATGAGACAGCCTTTGAACTGTAGGATCTTAAAGGATCCCAACCCCATGCACCGGAGTGTCAGCTCCCTACAGCAGAAACGGTGGGTCAGGGATAGGGGAGCCTGGAGAGCCACTGGCCTGAGAGCAGCCGTCCTTTCTATGGGGGCTGGAAAGAAGGGCAGGGAGAGACGCTGCCCTGCAGCCAGGAGTGATCTGGAGGGGCTGGTGGGAATGCTTGGGAAAGGTGAGGAATATGGCTCTGTAAACCATCTTTCTGGCTGGGAAGGCAGAGAATGAGCGAAGCTGGAGCAGAGAGAGTATGGGGAGAAGCTGGACAGCTGTGGTCCATGGAGGCTGGTGCTCCTGGGGGGAGGATGGGAGCTGCACTGCAGCCTGGGAACGCAGCTGAGGGGACAGAGGTGAGACTCCAGGCAAAGAGGAGCTGAGCCAGGAAGGTGCAGTGGGAACAGGGCCTGTGGTGCAGTGGAATGGACTGGGCACAGCTTAACATGTGTCCTCATGGTGGCCTGTTTGATTTGGGTGTTTGTCAGTGCATGGGGGCCAGGGTGTGTGGGGAACACTGCTGAACCTCTCGGTGGGGCCTCAGGGGATGGCTCTGGGGAGTGTGACACCCAGGCAGGGGAATAGCCGGGGCTGGAGGCAGAAACCTGCAGCAGTGCTGGCTGGATTCCCATCCTCTGTGGTCACTGCTGATGCTGCCACCAGGTATTTCGCTTCCCCAGAGCAGCACCAGCTGCATCCCATCAACACTGATGGCTCTTGGAGCCCATTTTGTCCAAGAAAAAGAGATTTAAAGGTTTCCTTCCAGAACAAGTGAACATGAAGGGTCAAGCTCATATCCTGGGGGCCACGTTGGCACTTTGGTTGGCTCTGCTCAAAGGACCACAGCAGCTGTCGACCCTCCATGGGAATACCATCCTAGTAATGGAATTGGGCTCTGACAAGATAGCTGGGCATAGGTTGGTGCTTTGGCAGGGACCAGTGGGCCTGACTGTCGTGCCCAGTCACCTGCTGTCCTTGGGGACACAGAGTCTCTGGGGCAGCCCCCGCCCCTCTGATCAGGGAGTCTGGGCTGTGGGTACCCCTTGCGCGTGTCCGACCCTGCTCGACATCACTGGCAATGCTCAGTGCCACCGCGGTGCCCAAACTGGGGGCTGTCCCTCTGCCCTGACCCGCTGCCCCCGGTGTGAGGGAGCCCCTCGCTGGGCGCCAGGCTGCGGGGAGCGGGCAGAGGTGCGGACACCTGCGGCGGAGCCCCGAAGCGCCGGGTGCCCGGTGTCCGCGGTGCCCCCCCGCTCCCCCGCCGCCCCTCCGCGCCCGCGGTTCCCCTCCCGCGCGGGGCTCCCGGCGGAGGCGGCGGGGCCGTGGCGCCCGTGCCGCATTGGTTTGCGGCGGAGCCCGTCACCGCCGCCGCGCCGAGATTGGCCCCCGCAGCCGGCGCCGGGCGACCCCCGGGCCCGGCCTCCTCCCCGCCCGCCGAGCGCCGCGGCCCGGGCAGGGCACCGGGCACGGGCACCGCGCTCCGCTCCGCGCCGCGCCGCCTGCAGCGGGGGCAGGGCCGGGCCGAGCCGGGCGGGGGGCGCGCCCACAGCCCCGCCCCGCCCCGCACCGCCCCGCGCCGCCCCGCACCGCGCCGGCAGCGGGATGTGAGCCTCGGCTCCGCCGGCAGCGCCCGCCGCTCCGCGCCCCGGGAAGATGCTGAGCAGGTGGATGAGTGGCAGCAGCAGGAACCTGGACCGCGAGTACAACTGCACCGTGCGGCTGCTGGACGACAGCGAGTACACCTGCACCATCCAGGTCAGCCTCCGCGGCACCGGCACCGGCACCGGGGCCGCGCTTCCCCCGCAGCCGCCGCGCTGCCGCCCGGCCCCGGCAGACAAAAGGAGCGGAGCGGCGGGGGCGGCCCGGTGCTGCCCCGCGCCGCCAACAAAGGCGGCCCCCCCGCTCCCGCCGCCCGCCTCCCCCCGGCTCTCAGGCGGCGACGGGAGCCGTGGCTGTCGGCGGCGGGGAGAACCCCGGGGCTGAGCCCCGCCGCCCGCGAACCCCTCCGCCGCGGAGGGGTGCGGGGATGGAGCGGAGAGCCGCCCGCCTGCCCCCGGCGCGGTGATGCCCGCAGCACCCGGAGCACAGCCGGAGCCGGAGCGGGGCAGGGGCAGCCCGGCACGGCCGCCCCGGGGCCGGGGGAGCCGCGGCCGTGCCCCGCGGAGCCGCTCGGTGCGAGCCCTCCACTGCCGGGCGCGGGGGCTGCGCGCAGCGCGGGGAGGACGTGGGTGCGAAGTGAAGTACGGGGGATGCAGCGGGGCAGGGATGCACAGGGATCCGCGGGGCAGGGATGCTGCAGGGCAGGAATGCGCGAGGGATGCTGCTGGCAGGGACAGACCCTCCCGGCCCCGCCGCAGCCGGGTGCCCGCTCTGCCTCCCCCGTTAGCGCCCGGCTTGCCGTGACGAGGGCTCGGGTTTTGTAATCGTCCGGAGCGGCGAGGACGGGCGCGCGTCCGCCGCCCCCTGCGCCCCTGTGCCGGGAGAGACCGGGACCGGGGCCAGGACCCATGGTCGGGGCCGTCGCCCCCCAGCCGGTGTCCCTTTGCTGCCAGGGCTGCGAGGGGCATCGCTCAGCCGGCAGATGTCGTGGGATGTGTCGTATTGCTGAAAACTAGGGAAACGCACTCCCGGGCTCCGCTGGAGCTAGTCCGGTACCGGGTCCGTGTGACCGGGGACTGAGAGAAGCATCCCTGGCTCCGGCTGCTCCTGCGCCTCGTTCCTGCCATCAGCATCATCCTTGCAAGGGAGCTCACGAAAACCTGTGCGGAGCCGCACGCGCGGGGATTGCTGCTGGAGGCGGCTGGCCCCAGCCCAGCCCGTGGGCGATGGAAAATTCGGGGCAGAGTTTTGAGTAAAGGTGACTCAACACGTCAATAGCAACAGCTCCCACCGTCCAGCTTCGGGGGCCCCAGTTCTCCCTGCCCTGTGATGCCAAGGAGGGGTGAACATCCTTTCATTTACAGGCACGAACCTGCTTTTGATGATAATGCCAAAGGACGGTTACCAAGGGAGCTGCAGGCTATGGGAGGCACCGTCATTTTGGCTTAAACAGTCTAAAATCGATAAATAGGGTGATTTGTGCAAATACCACTGAAGAATGGTGGTAACGCTGCCGGTCCCGGCTCACCTCCCCCACCGGGGTTGTAAAGTGTGACCCAGTAAACAGCTCGAACAGCAGCCCAGTTTATTTTGCATAAGCCAAACTAATTCGTCTCTCAGAGGTTGTTTTTAATACAAATTAAATGGGAAACTGTAGTTTGGGAGAGAAAGTGTGGGCAGAGCAGTTCAGAAAAATCTGGATTTTCTGCCCTTAAGACAATTTGACAAGGTGTCGTCATTTTGCATGTCAGTTTTTTTAAAGAGAAAATACTACTTGGTCCCATATTCTGGTTGATATTTTATGTGTAGCATAGTAAACAGGGAATCCTGGTATTTAGCATGCATGACCTGAGGGATGAAGAATTTGCTCCTGCTACCCTGACAAGCAAGGTTACCCCACTTAAATGTTTGCTCTCGCTTACTTTCATGCTGCCTTATAAGCCAAGTATTTATAGTCCATGCGAAATTAGGGAGAACATAGCAGGAATGTGTAATGTCTCGCAAGTGAGGAAACCGTCACCGCGCAGGCTGCGAGCGCTGAATGAGTTTTGAAGGTCATTCCCTCACGAGCACAGAGATTTCACATCTTGCCGAGATCCACAGTGTCTCCTCACCCAGGCTGGTTCTGCGCCTGTTGGATGTAATTTATGTCTTTCTATTTTTGCTTAAATCCGGAGAAACTGGCCAAAGCAGCAGTCATGGTTCTCACACGCAGTGCTCTGGGTCCAGGCACACGTCTGGGAGCGGAGCTGTGGCTGGAAGTTTGTGCCTGTGGTTTTGCTGCTGTGCCCGTGTGTCCTCCCTGGCAGCAGGGATGAGGATGGGCTTTGTGCCCTCCCTGGAGTGTGGCCTGTCTGACAGGTCATCTGGCTTCACTGCTGGGGAGGAGAAAGCAGCGCTCGGAGGCAGAGCTGATTTTAAGAGGGTTTATTTACATTTCAGATAATGGCATTGGTTAAACCTGTCATAAAATTAACCTCTGGCTCTGCTTGATGAAGGTGTGTGAGTAGGGGTTTTGTGCTGCTGGACAATACCTGAGCATTCTGCTTCTAAATAAAGCCTTTTTAATGTGATTATCCAAGGTTTGCTTTGTTCATATTCCCATGTTGAACGAGCAGTTCATTGTCTGAGCTGGGATGAATTCTTCCTCTTTTTTTCCTGAATTTTCACTCCTGAACAGCCCATCCAAGCAGGCAGAGGAGCCTGGAGAGCTCATCACTGGGGCCCCCCAGATGCTGTAGGGGGGACAGAAGTGCCATGGGCACAGGGAGTGGGGTGCAATGGGTCAGGGCAGCAGGGTTGGCACCTTTTGTTGTGAGGTTTTTTTGTGAATTCCAGTGTTTGCTGGTTTGGGAAAGATGTTGTCCCAGCATCTGTCTGTGCTGGATCCCGGGGGTCAGTCCATGTCTGCCAGCGAGCAGGGCCGTGGCCTCAGCCCTGCCAGGACTTGGGGACTCGTAGCAGCTGCCTGGACATGAAGATGTTCAGCTTTTGTCTGGGAAAAGCTGATATTTAACAGTATCACAGGCCATGGAGGCACCTTTTAAGGGAATAAAGGTGGTGGTTTGTGTGTGGTCTCCATCAGGTGTGAGAAGGCAGCAGTGCCATCCCTGCTCCATCCCTTGGCATGTGCTGACTGCCACCTGTGGGCGTGGGGACCCTGCTCATGGGTGTCACTGTCCTGAGACGTGTCCCCCAGGGAGCGGGGCCTGACAGAGAGTGGCAGCCATTCCTGAAGGCATTTTGCTCATCTCCATGGTGAGGGGCTGGTCTAGCTGTGTATTCAATTTAAGTTTCACCCCTTGTGCTCCGTGTCTCCAGGAGGGACGTGGAGCAGGCTGCTGGCCAGGCTCCTCGCAGCACTGTCGGGATGAAAAGAGCTCTGAAACACCCAGCAATGCTGTGGTTTGCTGTGAGTGAGTTGCTTGTCTGAGGAAATGTTTCACATTCTTCACTGTGGTGTCAGTGGTGGCATAAAAGGCTCAAAATAATTAATGATTTGCCATTGCTCGATGCATCAAGCATTTTCCTGAAAAGACAGTGGCATTTTGTTTCAAACCCCAGTAGAACGACAGGAACGTGGAGATGTGAGAAAATAAATATATGGTTTCTTAGATGCAGAATGTAAGAACTTTCTTGCATAAGATTGGGAAGGAACGAAAGCGAGCTCCTGGCTGCACTCTGGGACAAACCCCCTGTTTCCCACTTGGAGCACGAAGTTCTTTAGGAGCCCTGACAGTATCATTAATATCAGGCAGCAGCACAAAGGGGAATCTGGGGGTTTGTGGCAGTGAAGGTTATTTGTTCATTATCTTTTTATCTTCTGAGAGTTTCCAATTGCTTTTCCCGGGAAGTAGGTTAGGAGACCGCTGCTTCCGCAGGGGGGGCTCCGCTCTGCAGCCCCGAGCGCGGGTGACGCGTTGGGGGAACAGAGGCCGCTCCCGCTTCCGAGAGCGCCACAAACCAGGGGCTCTGTGCCGAGCTGTTGGTGTCTGTCTGTCCCAGAGCCCTCCCTTCCCTTAATACCGGAGCCCGAGTGCGGGGACGGGGACCGGGGCCAAACCCGTTGTCAGAAATGCAGCATGTGGCGGGCTGCGCGTCCCCGGCTGCGAGTCCCAGGCTGAGGGTCCCAGGCTGAGGCTCAGCACCGTGGGTCGGGCGCTCCGAGCATCCCTCGGTCTCCTGGTCCGGCGGCAGCGAGGGCCCGGCAGAGCCCCCGAGCAGCTCCAGCTCGGTTCGGCCGGGGGGAGACCCAGGCTGGGGGCTGGGCTGCAGCGGGCACAGGGTGCTCCGGCCTGCGGGTCCCAGGGAGGCTGAAAGCGTTACCACAGCTTTGCTGTTGGCTGTTCAAAGTCATGTTTTTATTCATAGCCTTGGAAATGTGTTTGCAGCAGAAGCCCATCGTTCTGGCTCAGCTGTGTCTCCATGAGTTGTGCTGGCGGGGCAGCTCCTTCGCCCCTGGCTCCAGCATTTCCATACACTTGGTTCTGTAGGCTTGGGAGGAAACTGCCTGAAATGCACAATGAGTTTGAAGGGAAAACAGCAGTCAAAGCAGAGCGTTTTTCTTCTCCTTTTCCTCTTAAATTTATGTCCAACAATATAATTTTAAATACAAAAGATACAGAAGGCAGCTGAGGAAAACATCCACTAAATGTCCACTGAAAATGGGGGACGATATTCATTCACATTTCAATGCAAGCAAAACCCCAAGTTGTTTTGGAAACCTGTGGAAAATATTTCTATTGCTGCTCTTTCTCTGCCAGCCGAAATGTCTGTTTTCTGTTCACTTTTCATACCTGTTTTACAACGTTACCTGCTGTGAACCCGCCAGCTATTCCCCTCTCAGGAGCCAATTTCCTGACAGAACTACTTTGCTTATCACTTTCCTGTGGAAGATGTTGAAGGCAAATATAGACATAGAGTCAGATCTGGATATAGATGTCCACACGCTCGTGCACACACACAGAGATGCCGTTGGAGAGAGATGTGTACCACGGCACCATGAGAAAGGAATTTGCTCCTTCTGTCGTGTTAGAATTAGGTAATGTGCAGCAGGAGGCTTTTTTTGAGGTATCTGGGGAATACTGAAAGTGCCGTGAGCAGCCCACTTATTTTTAATTTTTGAGTCAGCCTCCGGGAGCCCAGAGGGATTGTGGACACGGGGATGACGTCGATGGCCACGTGCCGGCAGCGCCAGGACTCACACGATGCCTTGGTTTGCCCCGTACAGGACCAGAGGCACTGGAAGCTCCTGTGATCCGTCTCTGACCTGGCACGTCTGTTTTGTCACCGAAATCTCACCGTTGGCTTCTCCTGGAAGCCATGTATGGAGTGGACAAGGACTCTGTAGGGAGCCAGACCCTCACTGAGATGCCATCAGTGGTGGTGGTCAGGGCCCTGCTAGAGATGCCCTCATTCTGTGGAAACTCCTCCCCAGCTCATGCAACGGTGGGGGTCCTCTCCAGGGTGCGTGGCACCATAGAATCCTGCAATGGTGTGGGGTGGAAGGGACCTTAAAGCCCATCCTGTTCCCCTCCCTGCCATGGGCAGGGACACCTTCCACTATCCCAGGGTGCTCCAAGCCCTGTCCAGCCTGGCCTCGGACACTTCCAGGGATCCAGGGGCAGCCACAGCTTCTCTGGGCACCCTGTGCCAGGGTTTTGTCACTTGGCTCAGGGGATGGCTCCTTGATGGGCCCTTCATGTTCGAGGATGGCTTGTGCCATGCGATGTGAGGAGGGAATTTGTCAGTGGACAAAACCCAGCCCTGTGGTTTCCTCAACACCTCGACCTGCTGGGGCTTGTGGCACTGTCCTGTGCCCCACAGCCAGCACGGGGTGTGCGGGGCTGGTGGGAATCCCGACAACGGAGCAGAGCACACGTGTGCTCCCACCAGAACAGGAGCTGCGGCTCCGAGCAATCCCTGGAAATCACCACACTCCTGGCTTCCAGAGGCAGGGGAAGCGTGGCCCTGCTGTCACCTGTTAGAAATGACATGTGTTACTGAGAAGGCTGGGAACAAGCAAGGTTTGCTGTGAGGGAAGTGCTGGGGTTTATTTGCCATCAGTTTTGCAGAGAATAGACAATCCCTCATTAGCCTGGGGTCAGGCTGGGGACTGTAGCAGAGCCCTGAACATTTCCACTGCAGTCGGCCACTTGTTTGTGGGTAGAAAACCCAATTATTGTTTGGTTACAGCAAGCTTTGGAGTTGCTTCTGCAAATAAGGTTTCAGGTCAAATTCTTTTCTTTGAAATGTTTGTAAATTATTCCAGCAGTAGGGGAGCAATTTCCTATTGATGATCTGGAATTGCTGTGAGGCCGATGTGTCCACAGTGAGTGTCTGCAGAGACTGTGGCTCTTGCACAGCACAGGGGAGACGGCAGCAGCTTCTGACGGGTGGTTACCTTGGGCCAGAGTTTGTCATGCCAAGGCTGGGGGGATGATTGGAAAGGATCATTGAATCATAGAATCATGAAATGGTTTGGGTTGGAAGGGACCTGAAAGTTCACCTTGTTCCAAACCCTTGCCATGAGACACCTCCCACTAGACCAGATTGCTCCAAGAGTGGGGCTAAATGCCCTCCTCTGGCAGGATTAGTAGTTACTTACTTTTGGTTGTTCCTACCAGCCTATTGACAGCTTTAGAACTCAGGAAAATATATCCTATCCTCATTTGTGGATTCTCCCCTTGCATTCCCATCAGTGTTACCTCCACTGCGGCACTTGGTTAGTCTCTGAAATCTAATTTATGTGGCACCTTTGTCACCCCAAGAGACATTTTCCTTGTGCTCCAGCCCATGCCAGCAGAGCTCTGCCAGTTGCTGCCCAGGCCCAGAAGAAAGGCAAACCCACCGTCCTTGGTCACCACAGGAAGGAATCCACACTTGGAGCATTTTTGGAGCTGTCACCAAAGCACAACAACACCTTAACCAGGGCAGGTTCCATGCCCGGGGCGGGAGCAGCCGCTCGCAGGATGGAGCAGCACGGCCCAAGGTTGCCGCTCCCTGCAGGAGCCCTGTGGCTGCCAGAGCTTTTCTGCTCAGTGAGGAAGAGGAGCGTGAAGGGCAGCGGGGTGGGAGCACGCGAGCTCCGTGTGGGAACGTGTTCGCTGGGACTCACAGACACGAAAGCTTTTTGTTGTTGTGCTGGGCTGAGCAGGCTGGAATGGCAGAGGGAACGTCCCCAGCGCCGCGTGTCACTGCTGGCGCGCTGAGCCGTGCTCTGTCAGCGTGTGAAGCACTGGCACTCCTAGAAAATAAAAATAAAAAACTAAAAATGAAATGAAATCTCATTAAATGTGTCACCCAGCAGTGTGTGTGCCTGCGTGGCTTGTGTCAGGATGCCAGAGGGTGCTGGGGCAGAAGCCAGGTGAGCAGCGCTGGCAGGAGATGTGCCAGCTCTTCTGCCCAAATCCTGGAGACCAGCTCCTTCCTCTCCAGAAAAGAAATAATTTGGAAGTGTGTTTCCTTCCAGAGCGCAGGGATAGGTGAGATATTGGGAAACAGTTCTTCCCCGTGAGGGTGCTGAAATCCTGGCACAGGGTGCCCAGAGAAGCTGTAGCTGCCCCTGGATCCCTGGAAGTGTCCAAGGCCAGGTTGGACGGGGCTTGGAGCAGCCTGGGATAGTGGAAGGTGTCCCTGCCCATGGCAGGGGGTGGCACTGGATGACCATTAAGGATCCCTTCCAACCCAAACCATTCCAGGATTTGATAATTCTATTTGCAAACAATGCCTGGTCCTGAGTCTGATGTTTTCCCGGGAAGGGCCGGGGGCAGGTGTGGGAATGGGCTTCAGGTGCTGGCGCAGAAAAGATCTTTTTTTTTCTAAGCAAAACCAGGATTTCTGTAACTGTGGAGGAATGATCCGATGGGAACCTGGGAAGCAGCTGGGCATTTTGTCCCTCCTGCTTTGCCCTTTTAAAGCTGCAGGCACTGCTCTGCCCTTAATCATACTTGGGCATTAATTACCCTCCAAGCACTTCACCTCCACCAGTGCTGTTGTCTTTGTCTGTAGAAGTGACTTGGCAGCTGAAATTTCATGAGGAACTTGGTTAATTGTTCACACACAGAATACAAGATGCCGTTGTGCTTCCTCCAGCTTGTTATCTGGGAGGGACTCAGGGGTAAAATCCAGGAAAATCTGATTTTCCTCAGCAAAGTCAGCGGCTGTCGTGGCCGATCCCCATCAGAGCTGCGCTGCCACCGTGGCGGGGCCGGTTTTATGTAACCCCTTGGTGGGGCAGGGCTGTATTTCAAACCACGGGATCTACTCTGCGTGCCCATTACTGGATGATCCCAGTCCTCCTTATGGAAACCAGGGAGTGTTTGTTTTCCCGAGTTGTCTGGTCTTTGGTCCTGGCCAGGAAAGTTGCTGTAAATGGAAACGGCTCCTCTGCAGATGAGGGAAGAGACTGAAAACCTTCCTGGTTCTTTACAATGTACTTTGTGTTGGGAAAATGGGAAGGTTAGGAAATTCCTCCCGGAGAGGTGCAGGCGTTGCAGGGCTCAGAGCCATGGGCTGGCTCTACCCTGATGATTTTATCAGAATAATTTTGCCATAATAATTTTAACATACTTTCTTTGGCTGTTTGAGCTGGGAGCCTCCCTCCGCTCCCAGCCGGCTGCGATCCCACTGGAGCCAAGCGAAGGCTGAGTCCCGTTTTCCTGCCCTGGGAGTGCCGGTTCTCTGCACTGAGCAGCTCACTGGAAATTCAAGGTTCACAGGTATTTTAATCTTTCCTATCTGGCAGTAAAGAACATGAGCCCTGGACTCCTGAGCAGAGACAAACCCTTGGGCTGGGTCAGGAGGAGAATCCAGGTGCGCCAGTCCCCAGCAGGTACTGGCATCTCACCAGACAACTGAGGTGTTTTTCTCCATGATAATTAACAGCAGCTTCCACAGCCAGTGAGGCCTCAGTTCATTAATGTGGGATGTCAGGATCTGATCAATGCTGCAGCCGGAAATAGAATATTTTGGCTGCATAATGTCTGTTACCAAAGACGTTAATTATAGTGGCATATCTGTCACATCAGTGAGGAGCTTGTGTTTTTCAGAGAGTTTATAGTGGCTGTTTTGTGTTGGCTCTTACCCCGGAACACAGGCTGGGATCCCAAAGGAAATATCCATCCAGCTGCCTATAGGGGATTTTTCTTTAATAAAAAAATGACAAAAATTGAGTCAGCCATTCTGGAGCTGGAAAGAGGCTTTAAGGATATATAGATCAGGTAGTTTGTAGCAATTGCAACTATCCCTTATACACTTAACTCATGGAATGGGCAGTATATTGGGACTGGGAGAAAAAAAGCCGGAATCCAATAGACTTGTGTTTGAAAAATAATAATAAATTTGCTGAGCCGGTACTTTTCATGAATCGATCTAGTTCTCATTAGCTTTGCACTGTATAGTTTGCTGACTAATATTTCTGGCTTGCAAGTAAAAATGGCTTTCCAAAGGAAATATGGAATGAGAACAGAGTGTTTTTGGGACCTGAAAACCTGGAGCTCCTGTGGCCATTGGAAAAGAAGAGCTGTGAGGGCAGCAGAAACTCAGGAACAGAGAAGAGGGCTGGGGTTGGAGTGACAGTGGGACAAGACCAGGGCAATGGAGGTGTGATGGGTACTGGGAGCGTTCCTGCTGTGCCAGCCCATCCTACCCCATCTGTACAGGGACACTCGTGACCCCCGTGGCACCGTGGAACTGAGCCTTGGCTCTGGCCCCTGCCGTGGTTCTGTCAGACCTCCTGCCCAAGGTGCTCTCTTGGACCAAGTCCCAGCCTAAATTTCAGTGATCCCAAGCTCTTTCTCAATATTAAGGTTCTTCTCCTGGACTTTTCTCCCTCTGGCCCTTGTCACTGCTGTCCTTCCTTTCTCCCCCAGTGTTTATTCCCTGTGTGTTCACAGGTTGGCATCGTTCCCATTTGCAGGTTGATATAAACCCCCAAAGCAGCAGGGAATGATTCCCCAGCCTGCCACCGCTTCTTGGGAGCGATTCCTTGAGCACATGATGGGGCTTTTTTCTGCCTGTGATTTCTGCTTCGGTGACAGATTTCTTCATGTGGGGCTTGGATGAAGCTGAGGGGGCTTGGGGCTGTCCAGGGAGCTCAGCAGGGCTCTACCCTGCCATGCTTCCAGGCAGAAGCACATTCCCTTCATGGAGCCTTGGTCCTTGCTGGGAACCCCAGCTTCACATCTGGGCTTTGTTCTGGACATGAATAAGGTACCAATACAAAATTAGTCCAACGAGGCAAGCTGTAAATGACACTGACAGGGGCTCTTCCCTGGCTCCTGGGATGCTTCCCGCTGCCAGCGGGAACACACAGGCACCTGGGCAAAGTCCCCTGGAATTGAATAAACCCACAGCGAACAGGCTGAGGCTTTTCTCAGAGCCAGTGAGAGGAGAGCGCTCCTATTTCCATAGGGCTTTGTAATTAACACAGGGAATTTTGTTCCGGGATGACATTGAGTGTAATGGGGAATGATGGCTGAGGCGGTTTAGGCTGATTCAGTTTGGAACTCCTGTGGGCGGTGTGTAATTCCCAGCTCTGCTGGGCTCTTCCCAAGACATGTGTTTTTGGGACACAGTTAATCTCTGTGTCCAGGAGCTGATGGGCCCTGCCACGTCCTGCTCATGTCCTAGGGCAAACACACTGTGGGAGCAGCAGGGAGCACTGAGGGAGCTGGTGTTTCCCTCACTTCTAACTGGTCCTCTTACAGGATGCTTCCCATTCCCTCAGCTGGTGTGTCTGCTATTCCTCATCCCTGCAGAGAAGTGCCACCTCCAGCAGGCCTGGCCTCGGGGGTGGCAGTGGCTTGGTGGCCGTGGTGCCTGTGGGACACACAGGAGGGTGGGGAGGGGGGTCAGGTGGGCTGGGGTTTTACACCCTGTGCAGTCTTTGTGAGACGTGGATAAAGTAAAAACTCGCCCGGAAAGGCTCCAGCCTTGGCTTCTATGCAGGACTTGGGGCACCATAAATCAGCCTGAAGGAGTGACTGACCCTGCACACACACTGCCTAATTAATTTCTTTTGCTTTGTTCCATGGATTTCTATGGAGAGAGTGGAGAAGTCAACGTTGAGTGCAGCTGGAAGGGCCAGGGATTGCCATGGGAACAGAGGAACAGGACTGATGGCAGGCAGGGGACGCTGCCACTGCCTGGGAGGTGCCCTCATCCCCACTGCCCCATTGCTGTTCTGGGCACATTGGGCTGGAGCTTCATGTCCAGCCCCTGGAATGATAACAAGGAGCTGTGTCCCGCTGGAGTGAGTCCAGAGCAGCCTCATCCCAACCCCTGGGCTCTGGGGCTCCTCTGGGGCTCCTCCGGGGCTCCTCCAGGGCTCCTCCAGGGCTCCCCAGGTCCATGCCACCGAGGCAGGGTAGAGCTGTGTGTTTATTTATCCCCAAAGCCAATGCAAGGGGGGTTATTTATGTCTTTACTGAGGGTTTGCTTTTGCCTGTTTCATTTGTCATCATAACACAAGCTGGATCCTTCTCCACTTGCCTGAAGGAGGCTGGAGCCCCTCTGCCATGGAGAGGGGCTGGGAGAGATCTGAGAGCCGCTTCCAAGGCCTAAAGGGGCTCCAGGAGAGCTGGAGGGGACAAGGGTTGGAGAGACAGAATAAGGGAGAATGGCTTCCCACTGCCAGAGGGCAGGGATAGATGGGATACTGGGAAGGAATTGTTCCCTGTGAGGGTGGCGAGGCCCTGGCACAGGGTGCCCAGAGAAGCTGTGGCTGCCCCTGGATCCTTGAAAGTGTGCAAGGCCAGGTTGGATGGAGCTTGGAGCAGCCTGGGATAGTGGAAGGTGTCCCTGCCCATGGCAGGGGGTTGGAACAGGATCAGCTTTGAGGTCCTTCCCACCCCACATACCTCCACGATTCCATGATCTGTGGCAGTTTCCTGAGCAGGCTGGTGCTGGTGCACCCTGTACTGAGTGTTGGTGTGTCAGTGTTCCTGAAGGAGCTGTGCAATTCCCATTCCTGGTGTTTTCTCAGTGTCCAGGCAAAGGAATTACGGTGCTGTTTGGCTGCTGCAGTCTTGCAAGTGAGCAACCTGGCATGAAAGAAGCCTTACACGGAGCAGGCATGGGAAGGGTGAGTGCTTATGGCTTCTTTCAGGGGTTCTTGGGAAAAAAATCCTCTGATAAACTACAGAGGCCAGAAGAGATCCTTCTGTAAGTGCTGCAGTTATCCTGGTCTTTCTTTGGATAGTCAGTGAGCCACAAGGATTGGCATCCTGGCCAAGGGAAGGGCTGAGGGGCAGTGGAGCTTGGTACAACGTTAGAACAGATTCACTCAGCCCCTTCAAATATTTATGGCCTTGCAATCCATACACACTTTAAGCGTATTTGACATCCTCCTACTCTGCTCTTGCTTGTGGAGAGAATCTGGAGAGCATCTGCCCGGCCGTGGGGGTGGCTGCAGTGACCAGGCATCATGGGGGGCAGGTTTATGGCTGGGATTTAGGAAGGATCCATGGAGTCTGTTCCTAGAGAGCTCCTTGGTGTGAGGAGGGGCTTTGCAAAGCACTCCAGGTGCTGGTGGCTCGTGCAGCCCACGGATTGGGATGCAGGATACCTGTGGGTGCTGGCTGGACAAGGAGGGGTTTGGCTGTGGGGGTCATCCTGCCCTTGCCCATGCAGCTGGAATTGTGGGAGGATGCACCAGAGGACCACTGGCAGTGCTGGACCTGGGGCCAGGTCAGCAGGGGTGTCTCACCTGCTCAGAAGGGACAGGAACTTATTTTCAGCAAAAGAAAGTCAGTTGTAACAAGCCAGTTGCCTTTTTGCCGGAGGGACAATTCCTGTCAATCTGCCACGTTTTACTCTGATGGGATAAAAATAGAGCACGATTTCCAGGCAGCAGCCGCACATCCTGTGGTCGTAATGAGCTCTTAAGGTAATTACCTTTGGTGGGAAAGAGCTGGAGAGGGCGTGTTCGGCTGACACAGGGAGCGTTTGCAAGAAATGGGTCTGTGCTCCCGTGAAAGGGCAGCCTCCCACAGCGGGGGGCTGAGGGAGGCGCAGGAAAGCCGGAGAGGGGTTTGGGACAAGGGCCAGGAGTGACAGGACAAAGGGCAGTGGCTTCCCACTGCCAGAGGGCAGGGTTAGGTGGGTTAGGTGGGATATTGGGAAGGAATCCTTCCCTGTGAGGGTGGGGAGGCCCTTTGCCCTGTGCCAGGGCCTCACTATGCTCACAGAGAAGAGTTGGTTGTAAAAGAATGTTTTAATCTATTTAATTTCTTCATAGTCTTATTTTGAAGTGCTGTTCCATAGCTGGGGGTTATCTTAACAGAAATCGTGATCTGAGCTGAGAAAGTGCCACGTGCCACCCACTGCCAAGCTGTGCCCTACCAGAGGCTGTCCAGGAAGCCACCACTGCCCTGGGCATCCTCTCCCTGCCCCAGCTCTTGGTGCTGGGGGCTGCAGGGGCAGGTCAGACCCACCTTTTCCCTGCTGAGGCTTTGCCCTCTCCAGGTCAATAAATAATCTCTCGGAGCACTGCGTTGCCTCCCAGCTCTGTAAATCAATTTACCCTGTTGCAGAATATCCAGTGCTTGCATGGAATAGGTAAATTACATCTCCCGCTGTTCCATCTCCGTAACGAATTCGATACCATCTTAAGAATATAAACCACGAGAGCGCTTTTGTCTGACTCAATTTGCGTTTGTGCGGCAGAGGGGCTGATCTCCCGAGCAGCGCCTTTCCCGAGCCCGTGGTAATCCTGAGGCTTTTCTTTATCGCAGTCTCCGATGTGTTTCCCCAATTACAGCCAGATTTATGTACCTGCAGCTCCCCTCCTCTGTGCTGAGGTGGGATGGGACCTCTCCAGCCCCGGGGCTCCGCAGCCGCCCTCGGTGCGCTCACACCATGTCACACAGAGAGGAGCTTGTCCAGCCATGACTCCTGCGGTGTGCAGGCAGCATTCCCTCATCCTGCTGGGTGTTTTCCAAGCCTGGCTTCAGCAGTGAAGTGCTCCTATAAACCCACCCGACTCCTGCCCCCATCAGTGGCTGTGGCTGCAAGGTTTCCATCGGACATCAGGGAATTTGCACCAGAGGAGGAGATGTCACCTGTCCTGTGTGGCACTGCACACGCCGCTCCTTTGGGCTCGTGCCAGAGCTGGGATTTCCTGTCCTGGAATGTCAGCACTGGGGAGGATTCTGCAGAACCTTCCTTAATACAAAATTCCGTGTCAGGGATCAGCGTTAACAGCCCCGATGCAGCCGGTGTTCCTTGGGAAGGGGCTGCCAAGGAGGATGGAGTCAGGAGGGAGGATGGAGAATGGTTCTGGATCAGCAGCTTTGAGGACAAAGCCTCAGCTTTGCCATCCCTGTAGAGCAGCTGGACCCTGGCCCTGCCCTCAGCACCCACTGCAGTGGGTCTGGTGTGATGGGAGCTGTGGGATGGACTGACAGACACCCTGAGGAGCAGAGCCACGGAATGGGAGCACTGGGATGGACAGACTGACACCCTGAGGAGCAGGGCCATGGTGACAGGCAGTGTTTGGTGCGGTCCTGTGGCAGGGCCAGGCAGGGTCCCCCCAGACCCACAGTGGGAGGACGAGGTGCTGTCCTGAGGCTGCTGCAGGCACCGAGCAGGGTGTAAATCTCTGATTGGGAGCCAAGCAGTGCCTTCATGCAATTCAAGCCACTCCTGTGCAATGTAAACATCATCACTGCAATAAAGCCGAAGATCTGGTGCTGGCAGATAACAACTGCAGCAGGGTGTCAGCAGGACCAGAGCCTGCACTGAAGGATGCTCGTGCTCCTCGCTCCTTGGGGGATGTGGTGGTGCCTGTGTATGTTCCAGAGTGTGGAGTCACAGGCCAGGACATCACATTTTTATCTTTTAATTGGTTAATGCCATGTTCCATCACCCTGGCCAGTGTGGGATTTTCACTGTAATTAATACTAATGAACATGTCTGTTGGAGAGGGCACTGGAAAGCTTTTCATACAGTGCTGTTTTCTCCCTGAATTATCATTTTGGTTTACACCAGACCCCAAAAACACAGCCTGCCCACAGCTGTGGTATGCAGTGGCACTGGGCCGGGGTGCTGGTGACACCCCAGAGCTTGGTGTCCCTGTGTGGGGCCGGGTTTGGGGGAGCTGTTGCGGAATGGTCTCCCTGGAGGAGCATCTCTCTTCAGTGGGGCAGAGCTGAGCCCCCCCATCACTCAGCCCTCCCTGGCAGGAGCAGGAGCAGGATCTCACTCCGGCTGGCATCGCTGGACAAAAGCCCTGCACTGCCCAAAGCAGGAAATGACAACCAGGGGCTGCCCCAAAGGTGATTGCTCTTTTCCTTCCCACCTTATCTAAAGTGCCTCTCTGCTGCCTTGTCTGACACTGAGCCCCAGGCATTTTGCTGGAGTATTTGGTGCACTGTGCATTGCTGGGATCAGGGAGGTCCCAGGGGGCTGTGGGTGCTGTGCCCCAAAGCTGAACTGGCCCCCAGGGACTGCTGTGCCACAGGTGCTCCCCAGGAATGCTGAACCTCAAGATTCCCTGTGGGGAGATGTTGTAGTTCTCAGGGTGATGCTCCAGTTCTCAGGGTGCTGCTCCTCTCGTCAGGGTGCTGCTCCTCTGCTGTGCTCCTGCACCAGGCGCAGTCTCGGTGCTGCCAGGCAGGCAACCGCTCTTTCCTCGGTGCATTCCCCCATCCTCCACCCCTTTTGTGTCTCTGTGTGCACCAAGGGATGCTGCCAAGGATGTGGCCTGTCCGTGACTGAGCAGTGGTGCCCCTGGGCACGGTGAAGGGTCTGCCTTGGCACCCTGCTAAAATCTGGGGGTGTTTCTGAAGGTGGCTGAGGAATGTGAGGCTTGATTTCAATTTCTGACAGCCCAGAGCCTCTATTTCCAGTTCTAAACTGCAGGGACTCAGAGATGGACAGGGAGCAGTGGATCCTGGAGAAAGGAGCTGTTTGGGAGTGTTTCTGTGTCAGGCCTGTTACAGCACTTGCTCGCAGGGAAAGGTGCAGCTGCGTGCGAGGAAAGTTCCCAATTCTTCCAGCTGCCAGGCAGAGCTATTTTCCCTCTCCATCTCCTCTGCATATTCCAGACACGGGATCCGCACTGACCCTGCAGCCACCTGAGTTCCTCAGCAGCTCAGAGTGACAGAGCCACCCTCCTCTGCCATTTATCCATCAATTTGTGCCAGGCAGGAGCCTAATGGAGCGAGTAACGCCCGAGCTGGGGCTCCGCGGGGCCACGGCACAGCGCCGTGCCTGGGGAGAGCTCGGCATTCTGAGGCATTCCGGTCATCTGTGCAGGGAGGGATGGAGGGATGCATGGATGGATGCACGCATGCATGGATGGATGGATGGATGGATGTCCCCAGTCCTGCCAGGGGCCTGTTCCCCAGGGATCTCGGGTGCCCCGTGCAGGGCAGGGGTTGCTGCACACTGGTTTGTGCTGTGGGGACAGGGCCTGTTGGGAGAGAACAAGCGGTGATGGTTTTAAACTGAGAGAGTGTCAGTGTACAATAGATACAATAAGAGGGTTTTTATGATCAGGGGGGTGAGGCCCTGGCACAGGGTGCCCAGAGAAGCTGTGGCTGCCCCTGGATCCCTGGAAGTGTCCAAGGCCAGCTTGGATGGAGCTTAGAGCAGCCTGGGATAGTGGAAGGTGTCTCCTTTTTTGGCCCCAGGGACTGCAGCATCAATCCCTGGCATCAATCCCAGGAGACTGCCCTGGTACAAACATCCCTGTTTTCCCCAGGAAGGGGGTCAGAACCAGGAACTCTCTGGGTCAGAGCAGTTCTTCAACGGGATCTTGGCTCAGCACTGGTGCCCCGGAGCTCCCGTGGCCTCTCAGCCCCCTGGCATCTCAGGAGATGTTGAGTGATCCAGCACCTGCTTCCAGACGTGAGGGAAGCCCAGATCTTGGCAAACCATGGGAAACCCACTCTGGCTAAGCACTGAGCCCAGAGGAACAACTCCTTCTGTAACTTGGCTTAGTTTGTGCTGTGCAACCTCAGCTCTTGTGCTGGAGAAATGACATCTCCACCCAGCACCCCCCTCTGTGTCCAAGTGAAATGTGATTGCGTCAGCTGATCAGGGACTGACACAATTTGGGAAGTCCTTGAGGGTTTTTAAAGGTCAGGGATGTGTGATACGTAACCAGCCCCGCGCGAGTCCCGCCTGTGCTGAGGCAGCTTGGTCTGTGCTCTGCCTTTCCTGCTTCTCCAGGAAAAGCAACAGCTGGGAATGGATCTGTCTTCAAGGTGTGACTGAGGGGCAGAATCTACTTTTCAGAAGGTCATGTAGTGATAAGGCAAGGGGGATAGAGAGGATGGGAAGAGATGGTGCCTCTCTGCCCTGCCTCTGTCTCTGGAGCAGCACCGTGAGCGATCATCACTGCAGGGATAGAAACTGACCACAGCTCCGGGACCTCAACATCAGAAGGACATGGAGCTGTTGGAGCCACGGAGATGCTCCAAGGGCTGGAGCCCCTCTGCTCTGGAGCCAGGCTGGGACAGCTGGGTGTGTTCACCTGGAGAAGAGAAGGCTCCAGGGAGATCTTAGAGCCTCTTCCAGTGCCTAAAGGGGAGCTTTGAGCTATTTAAGCCCAAATCCTGCAGAGTTGCAGTGGGTAGGAAGAGCATCCGTGCTGCAGTGCATCTCCTTCAGAGGATCACACAGAGCAGCCTGTGGTTGCAGTTTTTTCCTGCTTTGTCAGCAGTAGTGTCTCCTTGTGCAGAACTGCAGCTCCCAGGAATTTTCTGATCCTGGAGTTTAATAAAACCCCCACCAAATCCAGTGACTGTGTGGTGTGCACCGGGGCTGAGGGGCAGGGGCCCACGGGCCTGGTGTGACCCTTGGCCATGGAGCTGGTGTGGCCCTTGGGTCCAGGTCTGGGGCCGAAGGAGGGAAGGTGCCACCTGCAGCAGCATCTCCATCTGGACCAGGCTGCACATGGGATGAGTTCCTCCATGGCACTGGTGGGGTCCTAAAGGGATGGACACTGAGGAGGAGCTGGGAGCTGGGGGGATCAAAGGCTCTTTTTCCAAGCACTGCCACAGGACTGGGATGGCCCATGGTGTGTGAGCAGATTGATCACCCCTCTCTTGTTGTCAAGAGGTGAGGGATGAGGAACCTTCTTCCCTTTATTTCCGTGTCCCATGTGTGTGTGCATGTAAATCACACTGCTCTGAGCCCCTTCATGGTTCTGGTAGCACAAATAATACATCAGAGAGAGAAAATGTAATCAGAATGTTTATTTAGTGTTAAAATAATCAGAGAATCATGGAATGGTTTGAGTTGGGAGGGCCCTTAAAGCTCACCCCGTTCCGCCCCTGCCATGGGCAGGGACACCTTCCACTATCCCAGGTTGCACCCAACCCTGTCCAGCCTGGCCTTGGACACTTCCAGGGATGGAAGTGGGCAGCCACAAACTGCAACAAATCAGTGTGCACACAAATTAGTGCAACTTGCACTGATTTCTCTAAGCCCACAAGTGTCCCATAGGTTTAATTCCATTTGTCTTCCCTCAGGTCTCCCGAACCCTCCCTTTCCTTTAGCAGGGATGTGCTAATCCCATGTGAAACCTGCTCTGATGTGAGTAAGTGGAACAGACAGGCAGAACCTTTTCTACATTAAACTTGAGGCGCGGAGTCTTGTGCACACACGGAGTGTTATCACAGACATGATATCCCAGCGTTACACGCTCCCGGTATTCTCGGCTGCACGTCAGGAGCGGCGCGGCTCCGTCGCTGCCTGGCAGTGAGGAGGATGATCTGCTTCGAGAGGCAAAGGGAGAGCTTCCCTCCCTCTGGTTTGATGTGGCCATGGAAAAAACCACAGCCTTTTGTCTAATTTGGGTATCTGATCTGCCCTGAGCTCTCTGGTGTAATGCAGCTCATCCAGGTGGAATTTTTAAGGTGGAATTTTGAGCAGGTCCTGTTAAACCCGGGAGCTGACCTGTGGCAGTACTGGGACGCCTGGGGAGGTCCTGAGGGGCTGCAGCTTGGGTGGGGCTTGGGTCACCCTGTTCTACGGGAAAGTGGAGCCATGGTGGGTGTGTTGAGGTGGGGGTGGTCAGGACCCCCGTGCAGAGTCCCCAGCACTGCCAAGCCCCAGGGGAAAGCACATGGGAAATGGGAGCAGGGATCCTTCCCGGCTCAATGCCCACCTGGAGAGCTGATCCCATGTATCCGTGTACTTAGATTTGCTCCACTCTCCTTCCAGGAGATAAACACAGGTGAAAGAAAACAACATTTAATTTGGAATTCTAGGTGTTGTTTTCTCACCTGCAGAATTCCCAATGAAGATAAACCCAGCAAATGCAGGCAAAGGACTTCTGCTCTGGCCATTAGGGCTTCCAGCTCAACTTCCCTCGGGCTTCCAGCTCAGAGTCCCTTGGCCCCTTCAGCGTCCTGAGCAGCAGATCTGGGGCCACCATCCAGGACACACCACCCCAGCTTTCCCAGCAAACCTTTAGAGGCAGATTTTGGGAACAAAGCCTTGATGGATGCCCACAACAGCAGCAAACCCAAGATCTCTCAGCTCTGATGTTTTCTGTAACCTCGGTGGGGCTGGGGTGGAGCGGGTGCAGGTCCCAATGATGCCTGTTCCTGCAGGCTCAGTGGAATAGCCAAGGTTTAAGAACTCTGGGCATTTTCAGGAGCTCCTGGAGGGTAAAAGGCTGTCAGCCCAGATAAATATTAGAGCAGCAAAGAGAGGAAGGAGAAACCAGAGTGAGCAGGAAGAGCAATAGAGATGAGGAGATTGCTGCAATTTGTGGGCCCTTGGGACAGTGCCTGAGAGCCATGTTCACATCCCACCAAGCTCAACAAACACTCCTCCTGTCTCTCTGGCATCCCAGCACGGTGAAATGTTGCACTGACGTGTGGTCCGGCGGGCTGGGGTGGCTCTGCTTCCCACTGCCCACTGCCACGGGGCCACTGGTACCACCACTGCCACTGGGGAGATGCTGGGCTGCTCTGGGAGGCTCCAGTAGAGCGATTTTCCCGGGATGCTTCCAGCAGCTGAGCAGGGCCCCTTGCCCCCAGCAGTGCTACGGTAACCTGTGCTCCAGCTGGGGAGCACAAACCTGCTGGAAGGCTGGGCATCGTCCTGTGCTCCTGGCGTGGACAAGGGCATTCCCTGGCAGTGACAACAGGGTCCCCTGGCACGGGATCTCACTGCCCCAGATGTGTTTGGAGCGCTCACCTGGGGTCCAGCAGCCCTGCTGGAGCAGGGAACGCTCTTTCTCTGGGTTCCTTCGGAGGGACGGCATGAAATGAGGAGTTAACACAGCAATAACCTTCTCCATCACCAGCAGCAGCTTGAATCATTAAGCCTGAAATAATTTTAATTGGATCCAGGATTCACAAGAGATTTTTTTGTGCCATGGTGGAGCTGGACCAGTTTCTCCGCTACCACCAGCTATTGGAGCAGGGGAGAGGGGAGAGGCCCTGCTTGGCTTCAGATGCCTCTAGATCATGAGGTGTTGGGTCTATCTCAGCGCCAAACTGGGTTTAAAGACAGAGAGATAAATATTTTCTTTGCCTTGGAGTGGATAAACATCCTTTGGAAAGCTCTAAGTTGTTGATTTAAGTCCTTGACAGGAATTCTCCAGTTTATTGCAGTGACAGGCTCCTGACACCTGCTCCCATGGGCCAAAGGTGGGAATCTGGGGAGGATAAACCCCCAGCTCTGTGGGGGTGGTTTGAGGGTAATAATTCAATTAGTCATTCTGTGTGTCCAAATTAAAAATGAGGCATTTGTCTGTGCAAATGGATGGAGGATCTGTGGCCCTCGCCCACACAGGCTTTCCAGGGAATGTGTCTTCACAGCACATGGACTCTTTCAAACGAGCCAGGAATTAATCAAACTGAGGTGATTCAGTGCAGTGACTGCACAGACAGGCGAGGTAAAACATAAACATTAAAAATTCAATTTAAATAGAGAGGCCTGGTGGCATTTGCAGCCAGGTGCATGGCAGCTCCCGATCCCGCGTCCCCTGGCTAAGGAGAGCCAGGAGGCTGCTGCAGCATTAGTGGGGTTACAACAGGACAGAGAATTCCTCTGGCCACAGCCTGATGGGGCTGGGGATGGTTTGCTTCCAGCACAGGAGTAACCAGGGTCCGTTTTAAAATGTAGACAGAAAAGTCCCAGAGGGCATCAGAGATTTAACTGTGTTTGAGGAGGATTCAGGTGTACAAACAGCACTTGGTATTTGCTCCATGGTCCTACTCCTTGTTGCAATCAGATGGTAGTTATAGAATCCTGGAATCGCAGAATCCTGCAATGGTTTGGGTTGGAAGGGACCTTAAGGCCCATCTTGTTCCTGCCATGGTGTCCATGGGCAGGGACATCTCCCACTATCCCAGGGTGCTCCAAGCCCTGTCCAGCCTGGCCTTGGACACTTGCAGGGATCCAGGGGCAGCCACAGCTTCTCTGGGCACCCTGTGCCAGGGCCTCACCACTCTGACGGGGAAGGATTCATGTTGTGACATAGGAGAGGTATGGCCAAAGCCCTGGAAGGTTAAAACCCAAGATGCTCTGGACCATGTGAGGTTTTGGAGCAGTGCAGGGGGGAGCAAGGAGCGATTTCAGGAGTGGGACAAGGCAGGGGGATTGTGGGGAGCAGGGGCTGGAGGGGAGCTCAGGAATGGCAGGAAGGGTGGGCTGGCAGGGAGAGCGGGCTGGAGCTGCTGGCAGAGGAGCCGGGAATGCAGTCCCAGGCTGTGCGTGGTGCCGGCGCCAGCCCAGCCCTGCCCTTGGCCCCAGGCCCTCTCTGTGGGCGTCTGGCGAGCGGCTTTCGAGGAATCGGTGCCACACCTGTGGTGCCACCTGCCCGTCCTGCCCACGCCGAGGGACAGGGGATGTGAGGAACAAAGGGCAAATGCACGGTGGGGAACTGGTGCCGTTTGTCCCCGTGAGCCCTAGTGCCCAGACACTGCACCCACCGCTCGCCAGGATTGGGCATGGGCCATGGCCGGGCCATGCCAGGGCGGCAGCGCTGGCACTGCGCAGGCTGAGCCGGGCTGCCCTGGCCTCCGGGAAGGCTCGGAGGGCTCTGGCTGTGGTGGTCCATCCTTCAGCCTGCTTGGGCACTCGGGGAGCTCGGATCCCCCGGCACTGAGACCAAGGACGGTTTGCAGGCGGTTGTGCAGCTGGAGAGCTGCTGCTGACGTCGTTGTTCTCCTCCCTGACAGACGCCGGCGATGCCATCGGGTCACCCGCGATTTCAATGTTTAACGAGATGCTTCAATATTTAATCGCACGTTGCTGAGGGGGTGTGCACCTCAGAGACGCGGCACTGCTGGCGCGGTGGCTGAGGGATGCAGAGGTTATTCTGCTCCAGGAGTGTCCCCCGGCGGGCACAGCTCCGTGGGCTCCCAGCTCTCCCCCAGCCTGGAGTCCTGGACAGAGCTCGCCTGTGGGAGCCAGGGCTGCTCCTCCGTGGGAGCACGGAGAGGAGTCTCATTCCTCTGCCAGGCCCCCTCTGCCGTGCAGCCCCTCGGGAGGGGCTGTGCCAGGATCATCCTTCCTGCTGCAGGAGTGAGAATCCTGGCGCTGCTGGCCATTTTCCCGGCCAGTTTCTCCCCATATAAGCCGGACCCCTTGGCATAGGCACTGCTCCGGTGCGGCTGGGGCCGGGGTTTGTTGTGGGAGCTGTGGCCACAGCTGGGCTGGCAGCTGATCCCAAAAACAGGACAAAAACAGCGACGGCAGTCCAGAAAGTTGCAGATGGCCTGGTGCGGGGAATGCTGGAGAGAGGAGCTGCTCCCTGCTCGCGTCCAGCTGCAGAGAGCTCACGGCTCATTAGCGCGGCTCCGAGCCGAGCGCGTCCCGCCGCGGGGCCGGGCACGGCGGCACCCCCGGGACAGCAGCACCCCCGGGAGGTGGCACAGAACAGCACTCGGGGCACAGCGGGAAGGGGGAACGCTGCAGAACTCAGGGAAGAGATTCAAAAGGGGCTTTGAAAACGGGGGCAGCAAAGGGAAATAATTTGGGGAAGGGAAACTGGGGGTCTGGGTTTGCTTCTGGAATGGGGAGGGGGAGAAGAAAAGGACTGGGAGTGCAGGGTCCCATTCCTGGGGATGAAGGTAGTGAGTGTGTGGAGAAGAAGAAGGAAGCATTCCCTGGGTTTGCATCCTGGATCACTTCCCTGTGCCCCCAGGATGCTGGATGTGAGCAGACTCCGGCTCAGCCTGCCAAGCAGCAGTGCCAGCCTCCAGGCCTGGCCGGGCTGCTGTGAACCCAGATCAGATCAGGAAGCCTCTTCAGCTGCTTTATTTTCCTAGGATTAGAAATCACAATCTTTATTATGAAATACTAACACTTGCAAAAAAAATTCCCAAGGCTGGGCTCCTCCATTGCCAATTCCATCAGTGCCAGTGCTCCTGGCTGGCAGCTCCTGCAGAGCCGTTATCTCCAGGAGAAATCATTACACAATCCTCATTCTCATGCTGCAAACGGCTTCATTATGGAACCAGGACTTCAAAGCAGACCCAGAAACAACCAAGTTTCTGTTCAGAATCCAAGATGTTCGGGGAGGATCAGGATTTAGGCTCTGCAAACTGTTCCAGAGAGCAGGTTGGGCTTGATCCCGAGGATGGAAAGCGGCTCCCATGTTTGTGAGGGGAGAGAAATGTGAAAATCCTTTCCTGACCCAATAGGTGCAGGGAATTAACTGGGAGTCAATGTGAATCGTGTGGAACAAGTGAACAAGCAGTCTCCATTCTGCTGCCTGGACAGTGGGAAGGAACTGGTCCGGCAGAGTGGGAGGCTAGAGTGGGATACTGGAGTGAGATGCTGGACCAGGATGCTGGAGGGGGGTGCTGGAGCAGAATGCTGGAGCGGAAAGAGTGCTCCCTGCATTCCTCCCTCCAGCTGACCAGAGGATTCTCCCAGGGCCATCGACTTCCATGGTTTTGAGCTGCGGGAGGCTGCGGGGTGCGGCCGTGCCAGTGCCGGGGCCGCTGCCGGGGGGGGAGGCTTTGCCAGGCTGTCCCCGAGCTGCCCCGCTGTGCTCGGGATGTGTCTCCGTGCCCCGGGGCACTGGGGACGAGGCGAATGCCCAGCGCTCATCCTGCATCATCCTGCTTTAATGAACTGCTTTCCCAGTCCATGGACAGACCAATTTGGCTCCTGTCTCCCGGGGAATGAAGCCGTGGCTCGTGACCCCGCTGGCTCTTGAGCTGCTGGGAAGTCGCTGCGGCTCGGCCGAAGTAACCGCGTTATCCCTGCGGTGCCCATTAGTCCTGATGGGAAGGAATGGCTCTGTAGCTTCCCATTAGAGCTAATGGGCATCAGCGGAGCCGCCTGCCCAGCACAGGGAAGCCGTGCCAAGCTGTGCCGTGCCGTGCCGTGCCGTGCCGTGGGAGCAGCGTGGGGAGTAGGAGCAGGAGCAGGCATAGCACTGCGGAGACCTGCCACGGGCGGGCAGGGGCTGATCCCCGCTGAGGGGGGGATGAAGGAGGGACACAGTTTCCCTGGGATGCAGGTCCCAAAGCTCCTGGAGAGTGGGGCTGCACCAGATACTGCAGAAATGGGTCGGAGCCATCAGATCCCCACAATGAGATCCAGAGCTAAGGCACAACTATTCTAGAATTTTCAAAGCAGCTTTTAATTTTGGGGGATCCATGAAAGAAGAGCTAAGCTCACAGATCCTGCCAGGTCTGTAATCTTCACAACAGCAGCAGCACCTCAGCTGCTGGATTAACCTTTGTTTCCTGGTTTTCCCTGAGCAGCCAGTTCGCTTCCCGGCAGCAGGCAGAGATGCAGCGCAAGCACAAAATACAACTACCTGCTCTCTTTTCCTCCAAAATTCAGCATTTTTGACGAAGCAGGAGCCCAATCAAGGTCAACCTTGACTGGTTTTAGCAAAACCGTTTCCTTCAGATTTGGATGAGGCTGAGACTTTTGGAACTTCACAGTGGACCCAACATAAGTATTAACAATTTGATGTGTGTTCCCTGACAGAAGGTGGGCTTAGATGGCATATTGAGAAGAAATTGTTCCTTGTGAGGGTGAGGAGGCCCTGGCACAGGTTTCCCAGAGAAGCTGTGGCTGTCCCATCCCTGGGAGTGTCCAAAGCCAGGCTGGATGGGGCTTGGAGCACCCTGGGATAATGGAAGATGTCCCTGCCCATGGCAGGGGCTGGAATGAGATGGGCTTTAAGGTCCCTTCCAACCCAAACCGTTCCAGGATTCTGTGATTACTAAGTCTCCATCATTTCTTCCCTTCCTCGATGGAGTTGCTGAAGAGAACAGAGGATGAGGGAAGGAGGGAGCTCAGTCTCACTGTAAATGCTGGCAAGAGACGCTGATGCCCAAGCGGGGGCAGCTCTCGATGCCGATGTTGCCGGCTCTGCTGACCCAGGCACGGCTGCGAGGGCGAGCGGCCAGCGGACAATGCCCGCAGTTGTGCACACCACAAAGGGGCTCTTCTTCCCCCAAAGCACGCCTTGCCACTTGCTTCAGCTCCTCCTTCCCCTCGACAACGGCAGGAAAACCTTCCTTTGCACTGGAATTTCCCCTTCCTTTGCACTGGAATTTCCCTCGGTCACTCTCGTTGTTTCCCAGGCCAGGGCTGTGCTGTCTTGGCTGAGCTCACACCTGGGGGCTTCAAAGCCTTTAAGACCCACACCAGGTGCCAAGGAGCAGCTGGTGACTTTCCACACATCTTTTGGGTGCCCAGATCATGCCATTCCGTGTGTAATGATAGTAATTAACAAAATCACCTTTTCATCTTTAAGCCCATCACTGTTATCCTGCTGAGCGCTCCATGCCCCTCGCTGGATCGCCCTGCCCCCAGCACAGGGAGCTGGGCTGGTGTCCCACAGCTGCTGTTCCTGCTTGGTCATTCCACTCAGGAGCTCAGCTACTGCAGCCTTTGACAGTCTCCATCTTTATAGCTTATTTCATGTTTTGAAAGATTTATTTGAATAAATTGCCAGATGAAATACTGCTTTCAACTCACTGACCTGCTGGGCTGTTGTAGCCTTCCAGCAGTGCCATCAGGGAAAATTCCAGCCTCAGAAGTTCTCCTGGTATAAACGAATTGCCTCGGAGGTGTTTTGATGCAGAGCTGCATTAAGCAGAAAGGGGGTTTAGTGGCAGTGGTTATTGGTTAAAGAAGAACAGAAAACTTCTGTGTGTGTTTGAAGGGCCGGGTTGTTTGCCATGGCTGGCGTGGGCTGTTCAGGGAGTGGGAAGCTGGGAATGCTGAGGAGGGATAACACTCATGGCAGATGCTGAATGGAAGCCAGGGCTGCTGCTCGGTTCCTGTGCCTGGGAGAGTCACACAGGAATGTGGTGATTGCTGGGATGGGGAGCTGCTCGGAACATGATGAAATTTGACAGGACAAGAGGACATAGCCTGAAGCTGTGCCAGGGGACATTCTGGTTGGGCATCAGGAGGAATTTCTTCCTGGAGAGAGCAGCTCTGCCCTGGCAGAGGTGATAAATCCTAGGATTTGGGAGCAGCCAGGCTGCACAGAGGGAAAGTGGCTGCAGAGCTGGGCTTGGCAGTCCCTGCTTCCTGTGGGCTTGGTTTGCTGATCCCTCATCCTCAAGGCTGCAGCAGCCAGTGGGATTTAAAGTGACAGCACAAAGTGACCACAGCTCCAGCTCAGCCAGGTGGGAGGGAATGAAACGGGGTGAAAGCATCCCCAGATCAGCAGCAGCACAGTCCTGAGCTGAGCTGGGAATGCCTTCATCCCATTTCCCTCTCCTCCCACCCAAGCCCCCACACTGGGAAGGTGCTGTGAGCAGCAGATCTGCAGGGAAAATGGACAACCCCATCCAGGAACCAGCTTCCCTTCTCCAAACATGGATGGGCACATTCAGTGCTTCAATGTGGCACTTGTACTCCTGCTCAAAGACTAAAGAGATAATGGTCTGGTGATGTTCATCCAACAGAATTAGTTCTGGAAGCAGCACAGCACCATAATAAATGCCATCCAATGGCACTGTGAATGCTGCTTCTGTGCTCAGATGTTCAGAGCTTCCAAACTGCTGCTGAATCCTTGCCTTCGTCTGCGTGGGATTGTTCTGGGTTCCCAGGACGTGGTCACGTTGGAGGTCCCTAGTTTCATGCTAGATTTCAGTGGCTTTAATAGCACTGGGATGCCGAAGGGAGCAGGGATTGGATTCACTGGAGCCAGGCCTTACTGGGGCCAGCCAAGGTTTCCTTCTATACAGGAAATAATTTAACAGCACAGTAATAATATCAATGTATTTAATAGAGTCATGGAATCATTTTTGTGGGAAAAGACCTCCAAGATCTTTGAGTCCAACCATCTGTAAGTAGGAAACTAATTCCAGGCTTTACTCACGTGGATGTGGCGTTATCCTTGAGGGGCACTGGGTAGATTTGTGTGCACACACAGCCGTGCCCTGTCATGCGTCATCATCATCATCCATCATCATCATCCACCTCAGCTGATCCTCACCCAAGCTGCTGGAATGTGCATCTCCGGGGCATCAGGCAGTGCCAGGACAGGGCACAACGAGATGGGGGCGACCATCATGTGTCCCACCCATGGCAGGGTGAGGAGCTTCCCTGCAGCCACATCGAGAGCTCCGGGGGCCTCTGGAATAACTGGCACAAACTGGGGCAGAATGTGTGGTTTGTCAGTGCCCTGTCATTAATAGTTAATTAGCCTGCTCTGTATTTCAAAGCGTGTGGGCATGGGAGGGAATTGCCAGCGAAGCAAACCACTTAACTCGGAGTCGCGTTTCTGGCGCGGAGCCTCCGAGGAAACGCTCTCCAGGTTTTCCTGGAGAGCTCATTACAGAGACAATAAAGGCCCAGGATAAATAGGATGCAACTGTTATTAACACGCAGTCCCTAGAAACTGGGCTAAAAAATCCTCGGTACTTGGACAATAAAATTGTGTCCTTGATCCGTGTGGTAGCGTGTTCCTTCCGTTGCCATGGTGACGGCATCCTCCAGCGATGCTCCCAGCTGCTCCTCACATTAACGCTCCCTCAGATCCTGGGGCTGGGGTATTTGCATTTGAAACCATCAGCAATGCCTTCCCCAACTGCCATGTTCCATCCATTTCACAAAGTATCCCCATTTATTCCTGCCTCCTTTCCCACACATTGTGATTACTGGGAGCAGAACACCCTTCCCCAAGGCAAACCCATGCTGGCACATGCCACCGTCCTGCTGGGCATGGAGAGCTGGCTCCAGAGGGAAAATTTACTGCAAATTGCGTCTTCTGGCGTTGTTTAAAAATCCGTGTCTGTGGAAATCAGTGGTGGAGAGGGCTGAGTATCAGACGCCACCTCCTCATCTTTTCACCTCTTCCCCTCTTCGGCTCTTTGCACAGAAGCCACATATGCCACCACCTGTGCCGGGGATGGTCATGGAATCCTGGAATGGTTTGTGTGGGACGGGACCTTAAAGCTCATCCAGTTCCACCCCCTGCCATGGGCAGGGACCTCTTCCACTATCCCAGGTTGCTCCAAGCCCCGTCCAGCCTGGCCTTGGACACGCCCAGGGATGGGGCAGTGGGTCACAATGGAAGCTCATTCAGAGTCATGGTGCAGATCAGGATATTGAACCCCGGGCTGAGCTGCAGGGAGGTATCTGACCCCGGGACCTGTGCCATGCCAGGGACCATCCCAGTGGTGTCTGGGCTCCTGGACCCCACACAGCTGCTCCAGGGGCTGTGGGAGCTGGCAGCAGTGTGGAGGCATCCAGGGCTGTGGCTTCCAGGAGCCCATGTTGGAGCAGAGCTGCGGGATCCACCACCCCCGGGGCAGTTTATTCTGCTACTTAATCACTCTTATTTTTAAAAACTGCATCTTGTTTCTAATCCAAGTGCGTCTGCTCCAGCCCCCGGAGGCTGGGTCTGTGCTGCCTCTCTTCACTTGATTGAAGAGCCCTTTAGTAGGTGATATTTTCTCTCTGTGAAGGCATTTAGGGATGATGGTCGTGTCACCTCTCACTCTGCTCTCTGATGGATGAGAGGCTGAGCTCCTCGCATTTCCTGCCAGGCAGCTGCTTCCAGACCGTTCCCGTCTCTTTGTGCCACATCCTCGGGATTTTCACCTCCCTCGCTCCGATGCAGGTACCGGGGCCAGGCTGAGCCTTCCAGCACCCATCCAGGAGGGCTGTGCAGGGCAAACACCTCTGCCCAGAGCTAACCCTGTATCCTGGGCTGACCCCGCAGCGTGGGCAGCAGGGGAGGGGGGATTCTGCCCCTCTGCCCCACTCACGTGAGACCCCACCTGCAGAGCTGCCTCCAGCCCTGGGGCCGAACATCAGCAGGATGTGGAGCTGCTGGAGTCCAGAGAAGGCCATGGAGATGCTCTGAGGGCTGGATGTGTCTGTACATCCCACATGCAGGGCTTTGACTGGGGGTTCCTTCTGGGGAGTGTTTTTCCAGTTACCAATTTTGACAGCATCTGCCTATGACTCTGCTGCCATTTGCCATTAATGCCCATTTGTAGGAATTCCTGACTGTCTGAGTCCTTTGGTGCCTGAGGGAGCTGCCCTGGAGCCTGCCTTGAGCCTTGGAATCAGTCCACTTTATTACCTGAATGACAGAGCTCAGTGTAAAGCAAAATCTTGTGGAAATATTTTTTCTGTGTTGTAGAACAGAGAGGAGCTCACAGAACCAGCTCCTTCAGGACAGCACACCAAAGATTTACTTTCAGACCATGAAGAAAACATAATAGATGGGGCAAATTGAATAAATGAGAAGTGAAAAGGGCAAAGGGCGGGAGCATTGTTGCTGTGGGTGTTTTCACAGCAGAAGGGACCTTAAAGCCCATCTCATTCCATCCCCTGCCATGGGCAGAGAGACACCTTCTGCTAGACCAGGTGGCTCCAAGCCCTGTCCAACCTGGCCTTGAACACTTCCCTGGTGCAGGGAAGGAGATGCCCTGTGTGCTGGGGTGCTCCTGCACTTGGAAGCTGATTTCAGAGCTGGGAGCAGCACTGACAGGCTCTGCTGGATCCAGCTGTGGCCCGGTGGTGCATCCCCATGTGCCTGTGCAGGATTTCACAGCTCCTTGCTTGTCCAGTGGTTTTTTGCTCGGGAAATCAGTGAAGGTGAAAATTTAAATGCAAACACAAAGAGAGGCTTTGGAGTGAACAAATTGGAAACCCAAGTCAGTGGAAGAAGGAGAAGAGGCTGTGACATAAAAGAGATTGTGTGGTCAGAAACAGCTCAGCCAAAAATGAGCTCGTTGTGGTTTTTTGCCCCAGGACAATTAATGGATGGTTAGTTCCTCTATTTTTGAGGGATTTCTGGGCTACTCTGCCCATGTTGCTCCCTCTGAATCTGGTTTTGAGGTTTTGATTTTAGCAAGGGGCTGCCATGGCAGATCTGGGCTGGTGCCACACCGAGGAGGAGGAGGATGGAGGGAGCAGAGTGGTGCAGACCCACTGCAAACCACCACCCTCTGCAGACCTCAGGCACCCGCCAGAAAGGAGGGAGGCAGAGATTTTTGGACAAACTCTGCCTCCCACACCCCCTGGCCCTGGGGGCTGTGTGGGGCTACGTGAGGCTGTTTGTGGTCCCCCTGGGCGGGGGCAGGAGCAGATTGCTGTTGCCTGGGAGCGGGGTGGGATCCTGCCCGGGCACCGCTGTGACACACAGCAATGTGACACTTGTGTGTGTGATGTCACACTCATGCTGGAGCCCTCGTGGCTTCGTACACCGAATCTGGGGCAGCCGCGGTGCCCACAGCGCTGCATTTCCATATTGTCATGTGCGCTTCATGGCTTTATTCAGCCCGGGCCCTGTGCCCAGGAGAGTCTCCAGCTCCACAAGCTCTGACTGTTGTTGGTCATTTGCAAGCAGGCACAGCCCCTGCCTGTGGGCAGGAGAAGGTCTGATGGTTCAGGCAACAACAGGATTGAGTCTGACAGTGACTTTGGACAAGGGATGGAGTGACAGGACCAGGGGCAGTGGCTTCAAACTGAACAAGGACGGGGTTAGATGGGATATTCTGGAGAAATTGTTCCCTGTGAGGTGAGGCTTTGGCACAGGATATCCAGAGAAGCTGTGGCTGCTCCTGGATCCCTGGAAGTGTCCAAGGCCAGGCTGGACAGGGCTTGGAGCACCCTGGGATAGTGGAAGGTGTCTCAGCCCATGGTAGGGGGTGGGATGGGATGGGCTTTAAGGTCCCTTCCCACTCAACCCGAACCATCCTGTGATTCTGTGATTCTAACAGCACGAGCCTTGGAGTCAAACCTCTCCTGCTGGGACTCCTGCTCCCCAAGCCTTTCCTGTACCATGAGCTGCCTTCTGCCTCATTTTCCCTGCATTTGGAACATTTTGGAATGGGTGCAGTAAATAATGTCATTAGTAGGTGCTGCAAGGGTTGAGTTAATCCTTACAGGCACCACTGGAGTCTGAAGGGGCACCATTTCCTCTCAGATGTGTCTCTGTTTCACTCTTGCAGAAGCTGAATAATTCTCTTTGACAGCTTTTTGCTTTTTATAGCAGTAATTAGTCAAAAAGCATCGGCGTGACGAGTGTTGGGAGCACCGCCCTGGCACTCCTAGTTGGTGCTCCAGGCACATGGCTTGGGGAGGGCACTGCTGCAGATTTGGGGGTGGTGACAAGGCCAGGGGTGAGCAGGGTGTTGGGCTCTGATGCTAAAATGGGCAAAACCTTGCCCTTTTTTCCTACCTAAATTTGCACTTGTGTTTTAAAGCACCTGGAGGGATCTGGGACGGCTGCTGGAGCCAGGCTGTTCATCCAGCCTGGAGTGACTACTACACAAAACAACAAAAAGTAAAAAATGGAAGACTAGAAACCGTGATTTTACAAGTTCAGTTGAGGTGGAAGGAGGTAGAGGGATCTGGGGGAGAAGCCAGGTGTTAAATGTGGTTTTAATCCCAGTTAGTCCCCAAAATACCACCAGATCTGGTCACAGGGGTGACGTTGGTGTAACGTTGGCAGGATGGAGTGTTTCTTTAACAGAAAGTGTTAAAGGTGTGGGAAGAGTTTACTAAGGGAAAAGATGGAGGTTTTGTCTCTCTTTGTGTAATTCAAGCTCCCCAGAAGCCACGGGCCTGGTTTATCACACGCTGTTGGTAACGCACGCCTGTCATTTTGTGGGGCTTTTTGGCTTATTTTATTCAGAAGACAAAATTAGAAGTCAGAGTTATCTGGTGACTTCAAAATAGCTGAGTCTGGGTGGAATTGGAGTTGTCTGTGGCTCTTTGCAGAAAGCCAGGATGGAATTAATCAGCTTACTGCAGCCAGTTTAATGCTATTTATGTAGCGTGGAGCTCTGGAAAGGCATAGCCATGATAATATTTCCATACAATATTCCCAGAGAAGTGAAGATGAGGAGCAGAACAGGTCCATGGCTGTTCCTACAGACCTGCAGTTGTGATGTGAGCTGGAGGGGTTTAAAGCCGTGTGGATGTGGCACTTGGGGACATGGGCTAGTGGTGGCCTTGGCAGTGCTGGGGGAACAGTTGGACACGATGATCTCAGAGGGCCTTTCAGCATAAAGGATTCTGTGATTCCATGATTCTGTGAAGTCCAAGGCAGTGTTTGCAGTGGACAAGGACGGGGCCTTTGTGCCACCCTGAGGTCACAGGAGGTGATGGAGGTGCACAGCAGAGAAGCCAGGTCTGTGCTGTCCGAGAATCAACGGTGCTGGAAGCCCCAGGGTCCTCGTCACAATGTCCCAAAGTCACGGGGAAGTGGCTTTGCCGCTGTGATCGGCTCCTGCCAGTGGTGCTAATGGTCCCAGGGGACCCGCCGGGACGGGCTGTGTCCCGCCCCAGCGAGGTGGGGCCAGGCGGGATTTATGGGGAGCAGCTGAGGAGCAGGAGCTTCGGGGGCAGTTGTGGTTTGTGGCTGTGTGGCCACTCCCTGTGGCCGGTGCGGTGTCTGTGGCTGCCCCAGGACGCTGCTGTGGTGAGTCCACGCTCTTGCTGTGCCGCTCATCCTGAGCTCAGTGGGGTGGGAGCCCTTCGTCTCTCCAGGACATTGTAGGGTATTTTTGCCTCCTCCAGCCCTTCCCCCTGGTTTGAGATGAGGGCTCAGTGCTGGGACCTGCTCTGGGAGATGTCCCTGGACTCAGGGTGAGGCTGGGGCTGGTGCTGAGGCAAAGATTTTGTGGAAGAGCTGAGTTTCCTGGGGCTTAAGTGGGAGGAAGAAGAAGGAATGATGATTTCTGCAGCTGAGGGTGTTTGCTTGGGGTCTTCATCCTTATCGCCCTTAGCTGAAGCCCTTTGCCTCAATGTCGTGGATGAGTCTGGAGAAACCCTTGGGGGTGCAGGTGCCAGGTGATGCCTTTCTGAGAGATGGCATAAAATTAATGCTTTCTCCCAAGAAACCTGGAGCAGCTTGTTGGAGGAGCAGCCCTGGATAGAAACTGTGAGCTGGGGACTGGAGAAAAGGCACCAAGCCAAACCCCCAGACTGGTGCTGGAATTTATGGGGAAAAGGTGGGTGCTGCACATGCTGCTGCTTTTCCATCTTGCACCTCAGAGGAGCATCTTCCTTCGCTGCAGTTGAAGTCCAGGCAGTGGCCTGGTGGAGGGAGGGTTACACATAGCTCTCACACCCAGTGCCTGCAGGGCTCCCCCAGCCCCGTGTTCAGATTTCCCCTGCACTCCTGTCCCTCTCTGAGCCCTCTGGTGAGGAGGATGGAAGCCTCTTCCCACCTCAATGATTTGATCAGTCCTGCAGGCACAGGCAGGGGCCTCCACAGCTGCTGGGTTCCCTGGAGCTGGGGAAGGATCTCCTTGTGCCCTCGGGCTTCTTCAGGTGTGCTTTCCTCTGCTGCTGTTGAAATCTTTGCTCTAACTCTGACCACAGGAATAATTTGTACTCCTCTCCCCAGTCTGGGGCCCTGAAGCTGTAGTGAATCCCTTTTAATTGAGACAAACTGATACAGTTCAGTTTTGTTGTTTAATTTTATCACAGATGTAAATATCCTACAAGTCCAAAGCTGTTGGTAACTCCTCAGAGAGTCTCAGAACTGGAATGTGGATTTAAAAACGTTTAAGTCCTGATGTTGATGGGGATGTACATGGGAAATTCAGTCTGTAAAGGCAGCTTAAAGCTTTTCCTCCCCTGTCCTTGAGCAGTCGGCTCAGCCTGTGATGAGCAGGGACACCTCCCCTGGCAGCATCCCTCCTCCCTCACACCCATGGCCTGTGCTCTGTCACCACCTTGCTGTCACCACCCCTCCTGCTGTCAATTCCTTGCTCTGGGATGAGGAGCTGGGACATCTCACCTCCTGGAGATGTGCTGCAGAGCCACCTTGGCTTGAATTCCCACCATCTGGAAAGCATCCCTCTCCTGAGTCCAGGTGGGATTTTTAATTTAGGGAAAGATTTGCTGTATTTGAGGGAGCAAGGAGATGGATGTACATTCTTCCCATTCCCAGGCATGTGCACGTCACTTGGCAGAGAGAAAATCGCAGAACCCAGAATGGTTTGGGTTGGAAAGGACCTTAAAGCACACCCAGTCCCACCCCCTGCCATGGGCAGGAACACCTTCCACTATCCCAGGTTGCTCCAAGCCCTGACCAACCTGGCCTGGCACATTCCAGGGATTGAGCAGCCACAGCTTCGATGCTGATTTTTAACTTGCATTTGATTTACAACTCCAGTTGCTCTGTACCAGTGACCTGGCACCCCTGCTCTGTGCTCTCTGCCAACTGCACAGCACTGCTTTGGCTTCTTGTAGCTTTTTGCTTAAAATCTTGGGAATTGGACCTGTTTTCCCAAGGATCCCTGTTAAACCACCCAGCAGTTGCAGCATCCTAATTGCATTGCAGTCAGCTTTTAATCCTGTTAGTGCGTGTCATGTTGCTCTTGTATCTTTCTAATTTTTAATCAAAATGTCATGCGATACCAGGTTAAGTGTCTGCCAGAGTCTAAATCCATTAAATTGGCACCGTTGCCTTTATTAACCAATTTTTAAACTCATCAAAAGCTCAAACAAATTTGACAGGGTTCATTTTTCACCAGTTTTGGTGCCTGTTCTCTGCTATCAGCGGACCTTTCAGTGGATCAGGGTCAAAGGATGGGGTTTGCCCATGCAGACACTCATCCTTCTTATTTTTTGGCAGAATCCTGTTTTCCATCAGACTTTTGGAGCCTTCTCCTGTAGAGGTATAATATAAGATGAGTTTCTGCATAACCCTGAAGTGCCCAAAGTCCCTGTCCCAAAGAAATTCCAGTTCAGATGCTTAAACCTGGATTTGCCAAGAGTTTTGTCTTCCTGAATGCAAATATTTGAATCCTGCCATTGGGTGCTGACTGGGAGCTGGGTCCCTGCTCCACGGGGCAGCGGAAAACTAATTAGGCACTGACTGATTATTTCAGGTTTGGCCACCTTGAAATCCACAACTGAAAGTGGGAATGGGAGGCAGAAGAGTGTTTATTATTATTTATTGTGTTGAAGGAGGTGCTAATGTTTGGTTCTCCTGTCAGATGGAGCAGATACGAGTCAGGAACGTGGCTTTTCCTCAAAAATCTGTGGGAAGGCACTTCCCCCCCACCTGGGGGCTTCCAGCCTACCGGAGCCTAATTTATGATAATTATTTTTAATATTGCATTTATGTGGTGGTATATTGTTTGAATTCCATAACAATGCACCAGCAGATATGAAGTGTTTCCAGGCTGGCTCTGGGCTCCCTGAGGCAGCATTTATTAAAATCTCCTTTTGTCCATATTTCATGTTTATTGCTGCCATCTTTAATTAAGGGAGGTAAATATTGCCGAGGGGGGCTGAGAGGCCTTTTTAACATGAATAATTGGAAATGCACTTGGAGGTACAAGATGTTGTGGGAGGGAGAAGGAGCTCCAGGGTGCTACTGCTGCCTCTTCCTGCTCTGGAATGGGGCAGCTGGGTGGGGAAAGGGTCTCTGCTCCCAGGGACTGGTGATTGTTTAAAATTAACAATGAGGGGGGAGTTGATCTTAGTTGGAATTGGATTTTTTACAGATTTCCTGCAGAGTGGTTTGGGTGGGAAGGGACCTTAAAGCCCATCTTGTCTGGGGCAAGAACACCTCCCACTGTCCCAGGTTGCTCCAAGCCCCGTCCAGCCTGGCCTTGGACACTTCCAGGGATCCAGGGGCAGTCACAGCTTCTCTGGGATCCTATGCCAGGGCCTCACACCCTCACAGGGAGAAACAACTCCTTCCCAATATCCCATCTATCCCTGCCCTCTGGCAGTGGGAAGCCATTCCCTGTGTCCCATCCCTCCATCCCTTGTCCAAAGTCCCTCTCCGGCTTTCTAAGGTCTCCCCAGAGCCTTCTCTGAACTGAATTCAGGTGTTCTCCCACTGGTTTGACTGCTCCAGTGGGTAAAAATTCATAATCAACTGCTGGCACAGCTGCTGGTCTGAGCTCTGCAGATCCCAGCCAGGAGAGGGTTTAATTCAGGAAAACATCCTCTGGGGAGGGCTCAGATGTCTCAGCTATGAAGACATCCAGGATGGAGCCATGCTGGGAAGCTTCTGAGATACTCCTGCTTGCCTGTGCCTAGAGGAGAGGGGTTTCTTTGGTGTTTTCCCTTTGTTAGGGCTCCTGTTTCCCTCACATCCCTCACGCCGGAGGATGGAGCTGCTTGGTCAGAGCTGAGTCACTGCTCACTCGTTCCTCTCCTTCCCGTCTCCCCATGCTCAGCCCAGAGCTCTCCTGGGAGTCCTTGTGGTGGCTGAGGCCTGGGACAGGGGGATTTTTCCTCTCTGGCAGCTCAGCCGTGCTGGAGGTGCTGTCTCACTTTTCCTTGTCCCTGGCAGAGTAGATGGAGTGGGGAGCACACCTGGTTTGGGACAGAGGCGCTGGGCTGGTGCTGGCACAGCAATCCTGGGGCTGGAGAGTCCCATGCAGCCAGCACAGTGCCCTTTGGAGAGAAGCCAGAGGCTCTTTGGAGTTGGTGACAGCTGGGATAGAGGAGCAGCTGGCAGCAGGGAGGCTGGGAAAAGGACATTTCTGCAGCACGTGGGGCAGGAGCCCTGTGCTGGGAGAGGGTGGCACAGGGAGAGGGGCCTCTGCCCGCAGCGATGGGCTCCGTCACCAGGGGGAAAGGAATGTTTCTGATGGAACTTCCATGGTGGCAGGGAGCCCAGCAGTGATGAGGGGCTGTGCTGACCCTGATGGTGCCCGAGCTGTCCTGGCAGCACTCCTGACTCGCTGAGTGAAGGGAGACTTTTCCTTGGGGACTCATCTTCTGTCAGCCCTGAGATAATCCGATGTGATAGTGCAGGCACAATGACTTCATTACTGTAATTATTTTTATTGCCTCTGCAGGCCTCTGTTTTAAAATAAACTCAGGAGCCAGAGCATTCAATTTCATCCCAGTACTGGGGGAGGGGTTGGACTTGATGCTCTTGGAGGGCTTTTCCAACATAAATGTTTGCATGACTCTACAATCTCCATCTCCTTTATTTCATTGTACCTAGAGGCCTGAATGTTCAGTTATCCCCAGTGCCAGATTCACCCTGCTTTTCTTGCTCTTTCTTCTCTCCAGGTTACTGGGTGGGCCCAGATGTTGCTACACATGTCACACCAGGGGTTTTAAACTTGGGCTTTAGGGATGGGAAATGTTCCCTCAGAAGCTGGGACCCATTGGGATAATGGACAGTACTCACAGACGGGACACTTCAGGGTTGTGACCCAGTCCTGGTTTCTCTTGACAAGATAAAACCTCCTGGCAAGGTCTTGCTTCCAGTCCATCTCCAGCTGCCCATCCTGGCTCTCCAGTGCTCATCCACTGTTGAGCCTGCCCAGACCTTGCTGGGCTCCCACCTCATTCCAAAGGTTTTCTGTAGGAAATATTCAATTCACAGACACCCGAACTGGCTCCTTGGAATGTGTGCCCTCTGGATACAGGGGGAGGGTGCTCTGGGGGGAACAGAGCAGGAGAAGCTCTGTGCTCCCCGTGGAGCTGTGGCTGCCGGGTGCGCAGCGTTCCCTGTTCGGATGCCCAGCTCGCATCAGCTCCAGTCACGCGCTCCAGCAGAGCCTCCTTCCATTAATCTGTGCCGTTCCCATCGGCTGATCCGGGCTCGGGGGGAGCTTATGAGGCCATCTGGGCTTGGAACAAAGACTTTCCCCATCAACACGAGTAATCCTGTGCCAGACTCGTGTAATCAAGGTTTGCTCCGAGTCCACACCGGGCTGGTGGGGCTGTGTTCCCAAAGTGCTCCTGCTGGGAAGGGACAATCCCTGGAACAAGGGGCCGGTGAGGGTCAGTGGTCAGAGCCCTTGTCCTGCTCTGGGGTCATTGGGGCAGGGGGGGCTGAGGTCCTATGGGATGGGGGGGCTCGAGTGGCTGCCTCCTGCCCTGGGGAGGTGCAGCAGGGTCAAGAACTGCTGCTGTCAGTGGAGATCTGTCCTGAAACTCAGGTTGTGAACAAGCTCAGCTGCTTCTGGGCCCCTGGGAGAGCCCTGGGCCATGTTTCTGTGGATTATTTTTATCTCCAAATATGAAATTCTCTAAGCAGCATTTAAAGCAGTGTCACTGCCCTGGCTTGGATGGCTGTCTGCGACACTGACACAGACGTGGAATTCAGACAGTTTCTTTTCATGTCTCTGATTTTTAGCATTGCCAGGAGTTGATTTTTAATAGTGATAAAGGAATTTGAACTTGCTGGGGTCTGTTTAATGAGCTGGCCAAGCTTGACAGGGCTGGTGGCACTCTGTCCATCTGCAGTTCCCACATTCTTTCCATGAGCAGAAATACCCCAACTGCTCCGGGTGGGGGGCTGCATTTTGGGCCTCCCTGGAGCACTCCCAGGGATTGCCCTGTCATTCACTGAGGATTTTGGGAGTGGGAATGGTTTGGATTTCAGTTTAAAATGAAAGTGCAGTGAGAGTTAAAACCCTTCTGTTTGCCCTCGGCTGTGCCCGCTGGCAGCACTTCCCTGGCTGTCCCTCGGCCCCCTGCCTGCAGCAGGGACAGGTTTTGGGGGTGAGCCACACCGGGCAGGGGCTCGGACTGCTGAGCCCTGGGATGTGCCCAGCCGGATTGGTGGGGCAGAGAGGGCATCTTTAATTTGAATATAAATTGGTGGGCAGCCGGCTGTGCTGGTCAGGGAACAGCTGCTGCTGGAGCCTCCTGCTCTGCAGGCAGGGAATGGGCTCGGGAGCTGTGTGCTGGCCCCTGCCTTACCCACCACCCACACTGTGCAGGGAGGGGTCGGAATGGGCTTTGGGGGCCTCCAGAGCACCTGGAACTGGTGGCTTTGTCCTCTGCAGGCCATGGGCTTGTTTTGCCACAGGAGGTTTATCCAACAGAGTGTGGCATTGCCCTTGGTTCCTCCTTGGCTTCGGTGTCTGTGGCAGGGGATGGGTTTGGCACGTGGTTATGGGGGCTCTGGTGGGTCCCCCTCCCTTGGGCACACTCCTGGTTCCTCTCTGACGTGTCTGTGGAGCCGCAGCCGCCCCTCCAGCGGCTCCTCTCCAGACGTGGTGCTTTGTCAAACATGTTTTTGTGGAGTGGAGCTGAAATCCTTTATTCTGTCGGGTTTGATATGGAAAGTAAACATGTTAACATCAAGGCAGCTTTCCAGCGGCATCTGGGATTTCGTTCCTGCTCTGCCGCCCTCGGAAGCCGCGCGGGGTTCGGCGCTGGGGGTGCTGTTCCCGGGGAATGGGATTGCTCAGAGTGATGAAAGCTCTGCCTGCGGGGTTGGATCACTTACTCACGGAGTATAACGTGGGAAATGGCTTTGCTGATAGAAATCCAGGCTGGGCGTGTGGGCTGCTCCCCTGCTCCTCCCGTTCACCGTCAGGGAGGGGTGCAGGGGGTGCCAAGAGGCTCTTGTTCCCTTACCAGGCTTTTCCGTGCCTTTCCCGTGCAGTGAGGGTGCATCACTGCGAGGGGGGAAGGGGAAGCCCTGGGTGGCCTGTGGCTGGACTCGGCCCTGCAGCCCCTGCTCAGCTGCGAGGGCTGGGGACGAGCCACAGTTCTGGGCTGGGCTGGGCTGGGGTGGAGCTTGCGCAGCCGTCGGGGCTTGAAACAGCGTCTTCCCACAGAACACAAGTGTCCTGGTGCCTGGCAGCAGGGGACAGTCCCCAGCCCTCCAGTGTCCCCTGCCAGGGACTGTGATGCAGCCAAGGCGGGGATGTGCCAGCGCTCAGGACAGAACACGGAAATAGGGTCACTCGTTTCTGTTTGAAAAAACCAACAAAGCAAGTAATCCTGCTTCTGGCTTTTTGTGGGTGGCTGGGTCCTGCTGGACAGTTTGGGAAATGGATGGAATAACAGTTTTCCTTCCGCTCCTGCAAGACTTTGCCACGGAGGATGGCACATCCTTTCTGCAGATGTTACTGCAGATCCTGCCTAAATCCAGAGCTTTGCCTGCCAAACGCCTCATGTGCTCCCATGTGCTGTGAAGGGATGGTCCCCAGCTGGGGGCTGAGCTGGGCTCAGCCATGGCCTTGTGCTACCCGGGCACCTCTGGCTGAGGAGGGGGGGTGGGGGACACCCTGGGGGTGGCACTGGGGGCAGCATCGCCTGCTCTGAGTCAAAGGCCCTGAAGTTCCGTGCCGTGTTCCCTGCAGAATCCCAGCGCTGTGTCCCGTGGGTGTTTGCAGGGAGATGTCAGCCCACATCACCATCCCCCGAATCACGGCACCCGGAGAATGCTTTGTGCTCTCTCGGGTTAATCTGAAAAGGTCGTGTGTGACACTGGCATGTGACTGGAAAGACAGAGGCCTTTTGGGGGCTTTTCTTTAAAAATAGAACAGCTGAGCGAGGCCCCATCCCTTTGCAGCTGGAATGGTCCTGCTGGCACCAGGGCACTGGTCCGTGGGCTCGCTCCTCCTGGCACCTTGCTGTCCACGTGGCCAGGGCTGTTCATCCCTCGGGGGGCTGGGGGTCCTGAGGCTGCAGGGAACAAGCAGGATGCAGGTTCAGCAGGATGGCATCTTGCAGACCCCTGTTCCTGCAGCTTGTCCCCACAAAAGAGCCACCAGCCCTCCCTGGGGAGCGGGGGCTGGTGACAGGGGCTGGGCAGTCCCTTCCACTCCGGACCATTCCAGGATTCTGTAGGTCGGCAGTTACTGGCACGGTGCTGCTTTCTTCCCGACAAGGTCACCGGTCCTGGCCGTCTTCACAGGCTTTGACGTGCCGGGGAAGGCAGGGAGCGATAGAGAGGCACGGGAAAGGTCAGTGTTCACTTCACAGTGCTATTGTTGGGTCCCAGGTGAAACCAGACGTTTGCATTTAAATGAATATGTATTTTGAGACGTTAAACCCAGCGGCAAAACAAAGGCCTTGCTGAGATAACAAATGCATCGCTCCTCGTGCCTGTTCCCGATATCTCCGCAGCAGCCTTTAGAAATAAACCCACGTCAGCCAAAGCAGTTTTTCTTCCTCTCCTTTTCCCAAAACCACAGCCTGATGTAAATACTCTGTGTGGACCTGAGCGGCTGAAACCTTAAATGAGAAAAGAACTGGTGGATTTGCAGGGTCTGTGATGTGCGGGAGAACGATCTCAGCACCGTTCTGCAGTTCCAGGTCAGCTTCTCTTCCAACCTAAATCCTCATTAAGAGAGAAAAATCTGCTCGGCAAGGGGGGGAAAACAAGTTGGCTCTGAGTCATCTGAGAAGCAAAGTGGGGCTTTTTGGCTTGGATGCTGGAGGTTTCAGTCTGGCTGAGGGGTGAGCCAGGGCTCCCGTGGTCCCTCGATGGAGCGATTGGGACTGTCACTGGGGTGGGACTGAGCATGGCAGCCCTGGGGCTGTGATGCCACGAGCTGAGGGCAGCAGGAGCCCTAGTTGGCATCTTCTGCACTGAGTCGGAGCTGGGCTGGTGTCAGGGTGCTTTGGGCAACCAGGGAGATGGGAGGTGGCCTGTCACCTGTCACTGCTCCTGGCGGGAGCTCCAGGCTGTGGCACAGCACGGGGAGGCAGCGGGCAGGGTCCTGTGCAGCCAGAGGGGTGGGCACCGTAAAGCACCAGTTCCAGGCTGCGCCGCCGTTCCAGGCTCCCGTCTGAGCGTGCTTCTGTCTCAGACTTGTGATGAATAAAACACAGGCTCTCTGAAGTCGACACCCAGCTGCTCAACAAGCTTGTAGAGCGTTTAGTGCAGGAGCCGGGCTATGATCAGACCTGCCTGCGCCCCCGCTCGCTCGCTCCCGGCCCGGGCTGGCAGCCGGGAATGCTCAGCTCCCTGCTGAGGCGATCTGTGCCGGGCAGCCCCTGCCTGCTCCTCTGGGCCACGGCTTCCCGGGAAAAGGGGCCGGGGCTGGTGCCCCTTCCCTCAGAGAGCTCTTGCTTGCCGTGGGGCCGGCTGTGCTGCTGTGTCCCTGCAGGGACGTGGCCCTCGGCGTCTTGGAGGTGATCCTGGGTGCGGATCCCCCTCCGAAACGTCTCTCCACTTCCCTTTCCATATCCCAGTGCTGTGCAGAAGTGCCTGGGTGAGTTTCCCGGCTGCCTTTGGCCAGGCTGCCCTGGTGGTGTCGATGGCGACGCGCTGGCAGCAGGGCACGGGCTGGGCGTGTTTCCTTCTGCCAGTCCCAATTGCCTGAACTGAGCTCGGGGGGCAAAGCGCCCCTTCGGGAGGAAGAGGAGCGGGGAGCACGGCTCTTGCTGTGGGAGACCGATTTCTGGACAGCCTCCCTGGCTCCCACAGCATCCCCAGCCAGCAAGGGACTGCCCAGAGCACCCCGGAGCTGGCACAGCCTTCCCAGCCCCCCTTTGGAAACAGTGCAGCGGCATTTTCTCCAATGTAAGGTTTTGCAGCCCTGCGAGGCTGCTCTCCCCGAGGCTGGGCTCTTCCCCTCTCACATGTGCAGGTGCTCCCTGTGCAGTGCCCAGCGTGTTACCCAGTGACACCTCCGGGGCTGCTGATAACAGAACGTTGTTGTGATGCAGGTTTCCATCCCCCAGCGCTGTCTGTGTCTCATCTGCTGCTCAAGGCACTGTCAGATTTATTGGGAAGTTTCTGCTCTCTGCCCCTCTATTGGTGTGGATCATTTACACCTTAAAACGGCTCGCCAGCCTCTCCCTGGAAATCACCTCCTGTGAGGATGAGCCCTCTTGCAGCCCAGTGCTGTCTCTGGCTATAAAAAACCAAGTCCTCGTAGTTAATATTCAGGGAGCAGTGCCACTTCTCCCAGGACAAAGACCTTTCCGTGGCTGGGCAAATCAGAGTTCATTATCATGTTAATCTGACTGATTGCGGTCTCCCAGAAGGATTCCACATATGGTCATTCTTGTAGCACAAATAAAAGCTGTTTTGCCTCACTCACGAGGCTCAAGCTCCTCTCTTGGTGCATGACGATCTTTATTCTTGAGGTGCAATTCTGGGAGATGGAAATATTAATTATTTTTGAACCTGTTCTTAGTTTTGAGTCTGAATTGGGGTTTTGAACGTCTGCCTTGTGTTTGCAGTCAGGATTTTCCCTTATTTTTGTTGTCTTATTTTGGCTCTGGTTTTAAATCTGGAAGTGTGAGCTGAGCACCCCACACACTCCCCCACTCCATTCGGGAGCCTGCAGGGATCCACGTCTTTTCTGGGAATTGATTTGGGGGAAGCTGTAATCCTTGGCGCTGGTTCTGGTGGAGATATGGAGTGCAGGGCACCCCTCACATGGGATTTAGCTGCTTGCTTAGAGTCTGACTGACACTGCTGGCCCAGGGCTTCAGTCTAACAGCTCATACTGGACTATTCCAGTGGTTTTTGTAATACAAAAACAAGGGTTTGGGGACACTTGTGGAGTACAAGCAAATTAAAAGGCTCATTCCACCCTGCTGGCACGCTGGGATGCTCAGCATCCCCCCCAGCCCCACCCCCAGGATGTGGCCGGGGGTGGTTGGTCCAGCGTGGCTGCGGGGACCCTGGGGTTGGTTTTGGGGCACGTTTGTGGGAGCAGCCGTGTCCCACCCACTGCCAGGACCAGGGAGGGCTAAGGAAGAGCTGGACTGTGGCTTCATTGGGCATCGTCCTCACCCCTGTGCTTCTTCCAGCACCACACTTCGCTTTCATGAAAAGTAAATTTTTTATGAAGCATTTATAGTTTCTTTCTTCCCTCCCCTGAGCCCTGTGCTGCAGTCGGCTGCTGGAGGGAAGCGAGCGGCTCAGCAGGAGCGCTGCCAAGAGAGCCGGGGGTGCCTGCTGCTCTGGGTGCCAGGGGCACACAGAGATTTATATTTTTGTTTGGTTTATTTTGTGTTTCCTCGGCTGTGTGTGCAGCAGAGCTGAGCACAGACTGCAGGGCTCGTTCCCGCGCAGTCTGGAAGAGGATGCTGCTCCCACAGCGCAATTCCCCCAGAACTTTGAAAACCTCTGCCCCAAGGGGCCTCCCCAACACCTCTTGGAGCTCTCCAGGGGTTATAGAGGTGGAAAGAGAAGGTGTGAGCCCGCCCTGCCTCTCACAGCTCCCCGTGGTTGTCCCATCTTCTGCAAGCAGCTCGTTGGTTTCAGAAGGTCTGACCCAGCTTTGCTGGAGTGGAAGATGCTGAGCCAGGCTGGCAGCCCTGAGATCCCGTGGGAATATGGAACTCAGATCCACGGAACAGTTACCACCTTGCACAGGCCCTGGAGCTCCTGGGCAGACAGCGGGACCCCTGGGTACACATGCAAAAGCTCAGGTACAGCACGACTTGACACCAACCCTGTGGGATAGAATCGTTAAGATTGGAAAACAACTCTGAGACCATCAAGGCCATGCTAACCCATGTCCCCAGGTGCCACATTTATAGTCCTTTAAATTGCCCTAGGGATGGGGACTCTGCCCCTGTCCTGGGCAGCTGTGCCAGGGCTGGACAGCCGTTTCCACAAAGAAATTTTCCCCAATGTCCAACCTGACCCTCCCCTGGCACAGCCTGAGGCTGTTCCCTCTCCTGCTGTCTCTGTTCCCTGGGAGCAGAGCCCGACCCCCCCCCAGCCGCCCCCTCCTGTCAGGGAGTTGTGCAGAGCCAGAAGGTTCCCCCTGAGCCTCCTTTCCTCCAGGCCGAGCCCCTTTCCCAGCTCCCTCAGCTGCTCCTGGGGCTCCAGCCCCTTCCCCAGCTCCGTACCAGAGTGTTTCTGGTTCCCACATGCTCCAGACAGCCCAGCCTGCAGGAGCAGAACCTTTCTTGCACGCAGCAGGTAGGGCTGACTTCGTGAGACAGTGTTCATTGTGATGATCTCTCTGAACGTGTTTATTGGCCTCTAAATGATACATACCAGAGCTGGTTGTGCGAGAGTCTTTTGCATGCTAATGGCAGGGGAGTGCCAAATTCAACAAGAGCCACATGGAGCCACTCCAGCCTGTGTGAATGAAAAAAGGGAGTTTGAGTTATTGGAAAAACCAATTTGGCTTTATGGAGAGAGATTTTCAGTGCCTCTCAATTATAGACTTATAAATTCTAAGTGTAATTCATAAAAGCTACGTGGTAGCAGAATGTGAGGTGACGTGTCATCAGTCACTGCGAGGGGAGGTCTGGATTGCTGGAGAGCTGTCAGGGCTTGAGAATATTCCGTGTATCCTCTGTAAGTCTCTGTGCAGGATCCACGCTGGTGCAAGCCAGGAGCTTGTCCAGGACATGATTTGGAGGTGAGGATGTCCTGCCTTGCCCTGATGAATGTTGGGATGGAGGGAGAGGTGAGGGACCTGCTGTCCTGGGAGAGGTGGGGCTCAGCAGAGAGAGGCCTTTCACCCAGCCAGGGTCTCTCCCGGCCCCTGGGACTGGTGCTGGGGAGGACAGGGAACAGCTGTGCAGCATCAATCCCACCTGCCACCACCTCTGACAAAGGTGCAGGGACAAAGTGCCCATCTGGGGAAGTGGGATGGGGGAGGACAGCGTGGCTTTGCTCTGCTCTGTTCCCAGCAAGATCCTGCTCCTTGCTGGAAGATGCCAGAGCTGTGGCGTTGTGCCTGGAGAGCTGCAGTGCTGCGCTGGGTAAGCTCAGGGGAAAGCACAGATTAAGTTTTCCAAAGCCCTTGGAAGCTGTCAGGAAAACTCATCAAACAAGGAGATAAAACCTCCCCAGATGCTGCTGGGAGCCTGGCAAGTGCTCCGGGCACAAGTTCCTGATCATTAATGGATTTAAAAATGTGCTCAACTGCTGTCCCACTGCAGACTTTCCTAAATGAGGACATCAGTGGCTGAAATTCCATGATGGAGAGCCGTGAAGAACCTTCTGCATACGCCAGCATGTCAAAGGTTTGAAAACCTGTGGAGGATTAAGACGGGAATTGATAATCTGGAGTTTAAGGCTCCATGGGTCCCTTCATTAGGAACTTTCCTCCTCAAGAGCTTTATAAACTTCTGGATCAAACTGCCCAGATAAGTCTTGAAGACAGAAATTACTGTGTCAGCGAGGAGGAAGGATTAGAGATAACAGGGAATTAATACTGAAGTGCATATGCTATAAATATAACAGGATTACACTGGAGTTATGTAAAACCCCTTTTCCTTCCTCCAAGTCTCCTCAGGTGGGCAGGGCTCTGGTGGGCAGGTGGGCAATCCCCTGGAGTTCTGGCTTCACCTATGGATCCCAGAGCATCTTTTCTTGTCATCTTAATAGGACAAGGGGGAATGGCTTCAAACTAACAGTGTTCAATGGGATATTGGGAAGGAATTGTTTCCTGTGAAGGTGGGCAGGCCCTGGCACAGGGTGCCCGGAGCAGCTGTGGCTGCCTCTGGATCCCTGGAAGTGTCCAAGGCCAGGTTGGACAGGGCTTGGAGCAGCCTGGGAGAGTGGAAGGTGTCCCTGCCCATGGTAGGTGGTGGGATGGGATGGGCCTTAAGGTCCCTTCCCACCCAACTCCACTCCCCTCAGTCTGGGATCTCAGGGCACCTCTGTCCTGCCCCACGACACCAGGAGGTCTCGGCACCAGCCCGGGAGCAGAAGGCACAGCCCGGAGCCCTGTCCTGGCAGGGAGCATGTCCTGTCCCTTGGGGACACCTGCCCTGCACTGGGGGGAGCCTCCGGCCCTCCTGCCCCCCGCAGCCCCTCCCTGGGGACCCTGGGGAGAGGAAATGCAGGAAGTGCATCCCGTGAGAGGCTGGAGCGCTCTGCTCCAGCCGTCCTCATGGATTTCTAGGCTGCTTATTCCTTGCCTGGAAATGAATATTCTCAGGCCTATTTTTGCCCATTTCCTCCTCATTCCAGAGCTTAACAGAGGTTCTGGCTCACTGTGAGGGCTGAGAGCCGTCATTCAGGAGGACTTGGCCCTGCCTGCAGAGCCAACATTAAATTTGTCCGAGGGATGATAAATCCTGAACTCGTACAGCACAATGCCGAACTTGGAAAATGAAGCATTTAAACCACAATATTGCAGTCAAATTGCTGGTGAAAATCTCTTCATGTTGGCAGTGGAGCTGGAGGGTCTTTGATCTCTCCCAGCTCAGATGTTGCTGCCAAAGAGACTTAAGCTTAAACTTCACTTTGTAAAAGAGACTTTTTTTGACAGTTTCCTTTAAAAAAATAATCTCCTCCTAAGCTCAGGAAGCAGGGACGAGTGGGCAGCCCACAAGGAGATTTCCAACCCAAATAACGCAGGAAGGAGCCGTTTTCAGCTGCTTCTGTTGCTTCTGTAAATCCTGGGCTTAATCCGTGGAGCGGCTGGGGGGGGAACGCGGCATTTGAGCCCCAGAAGTGCAAATGCTGTGGTGGGGCTGGGGGTCTGGCACCGTGGGGATGGTGAAGGGGCTGGCTGTGCTCACCCTTGTCATGAAACTGGCTGTGCTGAGCTGGTGGTGTCGTGGAGGTGGCAGGTTTGGGTGGCAGCAGTGCTCGGGCCGGGGTGGGCAATGAAGACATTTCTGTAGCTTTGGGTTTGGTGCTGTGCGGCACCTGACTGAGAAGCTGGAGTGAAACAACCCCGTTGTGGCATGTGGTAAATGGTTTGAAGAATGGCTGTACCACCAACCTCTGCAGCCAAGACTTTGGGACAGAGCTGGGACTCATCGTGCAGTGCAGTGCTGTCCCTGCCCCCAGCGAGTTCACAGCTCTGGGGTGGGACGGGAAGGCTCCTGCCTGAATTGAGCCCTCTGTTCATTTTCGGATGAGCTGCTATTTTTAAATCTCTCTTTTTTTTTCGTTTATTTTTCTATCTGTGGATGACCCTAATTTTGGCTGAGGAGCTTAGAAAAGCAAAGAATGCAAGGTTACTTTAATCTTCTTAAAGTTTAGAAGTCCCCTGGGACTCTGTGTTTGACAGTGCTGCGGGCGCCCATCGCCCCGCAGAGCCCTGGTTCTGTTTTGCAGCACATCAGGCAAGGCTCTTGCAGAGACTGGTGCCAAATTTCAGCATTCTGCAGGTTTGTCCTGTGGGCCTTCCCAGAGGCTGGTGCTTGGTGTGGTGAGTGCTCCGGGGTCCTCTGCACTGGGAGGGGACTGGGATGCTGGGCTGGCAGCACTGGGGCGCAGGACAAGGGCCAGGTGGGTCCCAAATGGAGTTTACTGAGCTCTGTTGAGAAGCTGAGGATGCTTGAGATGCCACATCCCTGGCACAGGGATTCCCATCACCTGCATCACACAGGTGCATTTGCCACTGGAAAATCCCAGCAGGAGCTCCCTGCCCTGTTTCCCTCATAAAAAGGGGATCATAAAACTCTCTGGAAGAGCTCATTCCCAAGGCCACTGGGAACCCGAGCAGCGCGCAGTAAATCTCAGGATGAAGCTGTTGCTCACAGGTTAATGCTCCTCAGGTACCTGGTGAAGGCGCTGTGGGGCCAGACTGCTCCGAAGGGCTTTGCCAAGGAGCGGGTGGTGATGGACCCTGTCCCAGCAGTGTCCCCCTCGGCAGGGTGTGTCCCTCAGCCCCCCAGTCTGGCCAGAGCAGGAGGTAGCAGCAGTGACATGGGCCTGGGGCTCGGTGGCCCTGGCAGGTCCCCAGGGGCTCCACGTGTGCCACCCAGGGATGTGGGGAGGGTGGCAGGGTGGGTGCTGCGATGCTGTGGCCACTGCCACAAGCTGTATCTGAGGCAACACACCCCTCCCGACCCCAAAGCAATCTGGTCCCACAGTCTGTCCCCATCCCACACGCTGCCCTAATGAGCTCAGCCAGTCTGCAGAGATGAACTGGGGCACTGGGATGTGCTGGGGGCTCCGGACATCCCACAGAAATGGGGAGTGCCTTGAGATCTGCTCCCAGTCACGCCCAGTGCCCTTGGCCAAGGTCGGGCGTGAGGGAGGCTGCGGGAGCTGAGCTGGGGGTCGGAGCCCCGCGGGTGCTGCCCTGCAGTGCGTCAGGGTGTCGTAGCTGAAAGCACAGCTCTGCAGGTTTGCAGCCGCCTGTGCCACGATGCAGCTCCTCCGGCGGCGGCACAGCCTCGCTCAGCTCCCGCTGGAGCTGGGAATCAGGGGTGCTGTGAACCAGAACATTCGGGGCGGTGTGTCAGGAGTCACCGGTGATCCCAGCTGTCCCCTGCAGCCCAGCCTACCCCTGGAACGCTCCATATCCTGCTCCACTGTGATTAATAGCAGTGACGCAGCACCCTACGGCAGCCAGATGTGTCTGGCACAGCGCTCGGCTTGGCTGCACTTCCTCAAGGGCTTGTAAGTTCTAAGTCAGAATCACTGAGTCCCAGACTGGTTTGGGTGGGAAGAGACCTTAAATCTCCTCCCATTCCACCCCCTGCCAGGGCAGGGACACCTTCTGCTATCCCAGGGTGCTCCAAGCCCCATCCAGCCTGGCCTTGGACACTTCCAGGGATGGAGCAGCCACAGCTTCTCTGGGCACCCTGTGCCAGGGCCTCCCCACTCTCACAGGGAACAATTCCTTCCCAATATCCCATCTAACCCTGCCCTCTGGCACTGGGAAGCCATTCCCCCTTCTCTGTCACTACAGTTCCTGATGAAGAGTCCCTCCCTGGCTTCCTTGTAGGCACCTTCAGATACTGAAAGTCCTTGGCAGGTGTTGGCACTTGGAGCAAGCCCTCGGCGCCAGCCTGGCACGAGGCATCCCAGCGTGTGCCAGCGGCTACCCGTGGTCTCCTCATCAGCCTGGGCACCTCAGAAGGCTGACCTCAAAAACCTTCAGACAGACAGGAATCTCATTTTATAAGAACATATAAAGATCCAAACATGACATATTTAAGCCGGTGTTATGCAATGGGAGCTCTTTTAAGTCGTGATTTGTAAAGGCAGTTCAGATAATTTCCTGAAAGACATTCTGCTAATGATTAATTTAGAATATGTTTAATTCAAGTTAGAGAGATCAAAGAGGGAGCATTTTCCCTGTAATGCCATCCGTGGTTTCACACTTTCACCAGATTCCAGGCACTAGGGGGTGTCTGGTTTGTCCTTCCCTGCAATTCCTCTGTGAAAATCGCAGAGGAAAGCATTCTGCAGGCTCCGTGCTGGTTTGGGGCAGGGCAAGGGAGAGCAGCCTCGAGCACATCCGTGTGAAATTTGCCCTGAGAGGTGTGGGGGGACAGGATGGTGGGGGGATGTGGAATCAGCCCCTCCCCTCCTGCAGCAGTGGCTCCGGGTGGGTCTGACAGTCCTTCGGCTCTAGCTGGGAATGATTTAGGAGTATGTCTTGTTTATGCATTTTCTGTCATTAGTTGTTTTAACCTCCGTGTCTGTGCCAAACGTCCCTTTAGTTCAGCCTGCAGAGTAACTTTCTGTGGGGGAAGAGAACAAACCCAGCATGTATTACTGTTTTCTGTGAGGGAAGAGGTACAGCCTTCCCAGCGCAGGTAACAGCCGGGCTGGGAAGGTGATCCTGTGCCTGACAGGTGAGCAGGGCTCTGGGTTTGTCCCTGTGTTCCAAAGGAAAGTAACTTGTTCTGGCTCAGGAAAAGGGGTCTGGGTTCAGGTGTCACTGTGCCTGTGTACTCGGGCCGGGCAGTGCTGGTGACGGTGACGGATGCCGCTCACAGAGCACTGTTTGCCGTTAATAAAGCACGATCTAGGCCGTGGCTTTCCAAGTTCAGCACCTAAATCCGTGCTGTGGCCTGCGGGCAGCTCTGTTTGCTGACGGCCCCGGCTCTCCCAGGGTTTGGCAGGAGCACTGCCCGCACAGCCCCGGCCCCTCTCCGGCCGTGCCGCGGCTGCAGAGCCCCTGCCCAGACAGCAGCCCCGGGCTCCGCTTCCGCACCGAGGAGAGCTCCTGGAAAACCGGGCACTAGGGTGGGGAAGAGCGTGCTCAGCCGAGCTCCACGGATCCTCTGCAGGGCCGGGCCAGCAGCTGCAGGCACTGCGGGCAGGAGTGGGGCTGCTCTGCTGGGGTTTTACAGCAGCTCCAACACCCCAGTGCTTGCTCCAAGAAAGACGTGGAGGTGCTGCACTGTGTCTAGAGAAGAGCGACGGAACTGGGCAAGGGTCTGGAGAAAAGGAGGCTCAGGGGGCCCCTTTTCAATGTCCCCAACTCCTGACAGTAGGAGGGACCCCCGAGGAAGGGTCGGGCTCTGCTCCCAGGGAACAAGGACAGGATGAGAGGAAACGGCCTCAAGCTGTGCCAGGGGAGGGTCAGGTTGGACATTGGGAAAACTTCTTCGCAGAAGGGGCTGTCCAGCCCTGGCACGGCTGCCCAGGGCGGGGGTGGAGTCCCCATCCCTGGAGGTATTTAAAGCCGTGTGGATGTGGCACCTGGGGACATGGATTAGTGGTGTCCTTGGCAGTGCTGGGGGATGGTTGGACTCGATGGTCTTGGAGGGCTTTTCCACACTCAGTTTCTGTGATTTACTTCGGCACGGGCCAGGCGCCAGGCTGCGAGCTCGGGCTCCTCCAGGAGAGCGCCAGGGCCCTCCCTGACTTCTCTGTGGGGTTGCTCCATCTCCCGGTGCCGCTGCAGAGCCAGGCGAGCAGGACGGGCTGTCCCCGGGCAGGGTTTGCACCCGGGACCGGCACAGCCCCAGCACGGCCGGGTCTCCGCGTCGCATCCCCGTGGTGCTGCCAGCCCGGGCCCCGAGGGCACGGCGTGTCAGCGGCTGCATCGCTGCCAATGTGAAACCCTCTTTATTTACAACACAAACACATTTCTCACGCGGCACCAAGCCCCAGGAACGGGTTAATGCCGTCCCGTGGGGTTCCCCCACTGCAGTCTGTGTCTGCAGAGCGACTGTTTGATCAGATAATGCACTTATTTGATCAGATAACGCATGTGCTCCATGTATTTGTCAGGAAGCAATGTATTCACGGTGTTTGTGGGAAGGAAGGAGGCAGCGCGGGTGTCATGAGCAGCCTTTGATCCGCGGAGATGCGCGAAGTGCAGCAGGAACCCGGCCCTGCCAAGCACGGCAGCTCCTCAAAGATCCGGGGGTGCCGGCGGTGTGAATCACATGGGCGTTCTGGCTGTGAGAGAGCTGAAATGTTAAGCGTTAATGACTCAAACGATGGGCCATTTGCAAAGCAGCAGGGGCTTTGCAACCCCCAGTCGAAGGGGAGGAAGAGGAGAGTTTTTGGGGCTGTGGTGGCCAAATGTTTGCATAAGAACAGCCCAGGGGCAGAGGGGATGAGCACCCACCGCCGGGGGATTGACCACATAAACTGACCTTTGTTTAGCAACGAGCTGGGTTTGGAGACAGATAAGGAAAGAGGCCGATAAGAAGCAGATCCTGCAGGTGGGATAATGCTTTTTATCAGGGCGATGTCCTCCCTTACACAGCTGGCTCAGGTGTGAAACTTCTCCTTGGGGAGGTATGGTATTCACCCCTTCTAATGGGGCGTAACTGACTCAGCTGCCCCTCAGGTGGGATGAGAGATGGTTCCTGAGCTGAAAATGTCACACAGGGAGGTGTGTGGGGTTTGCACTGTCCTCGGTGTCACTTCACAGACTCCAGACCCCTCACACACACATCCCCCAAGCTCTGCCCCACCACCCCCCTCCTGTGCTGTCACTGAGTCTCTTTGTCCTGCAGAGAGATGCCAAGGGCCAGTACCTGTTTGACCTTCTCTGCCACCACCTGAACCTGCTGGAGAAGGATTACTTCGGCATCCGGTTTGTGGATCCCGACAAGCAAAGGGTGAGAGAGAGCCCCTCCTGCCCGGGCTGGGGGAGCGGGGATCAGGCTTGTCCTTGCAGCTGAAAACCAGAGTATGAGGCAGAGATCTGGAATAAAATCACGTTTAGGCAGTGGTGAGGGGCTCTTCCCCAGCAGCTCTGCCCCGCCCTGCTGCTGGGCCAGGGGGCTCTGGGTGCTCCGACGGGGTCGTTCCTTTGCCCAGGGGACAGGCAATGAGCACCGTGGGGCCCCGCCAGGGAGGGGTCAGGGATCCAGCCAGGCTCTGGCAGCAGGAGCCCCGGTGTCCCGGCTCCCTGAGTCCCCGGCATTGGTCGGGATGTGTGTGCCGGAGGGGCTCTCCCGGCTCTCGGGACCCTGCGCAGGGCTGAAGCATCCCGGACTTCGCAGAGTGAGAGAACGTGATGCTGTTGTGGAGCGATGTCCCCTGGCTCCCCTGATGTGCAGGACCGTCTCCAGCACAGATTCACGTTTTAACACCAAGATTAGGCCATTTGACAGCTCTGTGCAAGGACCCGGACGCTTGAGTGTTGCCTCGGGCAATGGGGAGTGAGCCGAGCGGGAGTGCAGGAGCCGGAGCCAGGCAGGACCTGGCCTGACCCAGCTCCCACACGGATGGATCCGTGTCCTGCTGATCCCGGGCAGCTGCAGCAGGGCCAGGGGATGGGGCACAGACCCACGGTCCCAGCAAGCTGCATTCCCACGCCAAGGCTGTGTGAGTGAGTCCTGCCACTTCCCTGGGGTTAAACAGGGCTGGTGCAGAACGAGCTCTGCCCAGTGTCTGTTCAGTCCCTCCTTGCCATTAGAGCTGTGAGGCTGTGAGTAAGAATCACTGCGGGCTCTCAGGCACGGCTATTGATTACAGCCTCATGTTGTGATCAATATAAGCCACAGAACAACCAATTCCTGCTCCCAGGGCTCTTCTGCCACAGCTGTAACAGGGAGCAGCCGATGCTGAGGCAGGAGCTGGGCATGGAGCTGCTCCCTCACTGTGGATGGGACTAGTCTGAGCCTCCTGCTCACCTCAGCCCCCTTCCAGGGGCACTCACTGACACTCAGGTGGCTTTTCTCACGCAGAGCAGAACCCTCCTCTTCCTTATCCTCCCTATCTTATCAAGTCATGGCTGTCAGGCTTTATTAACCTTCTTTTCCTTTCAGCATTGGCTGGAGTTTACCAAGTCAGTTGTGAAGCAGATGCGGGGTGAGTGTTGCAGGTGGTCTGGGCAGACTGTGCTCCTTCCATCTTGGATGTATTCCCATTTCCTCCAGCCTGTCCCCTCTGGGGTTAGTTCCCAGCCCCTCTCCCAGGAACAGGTTCCCCCAAAAGCTGCTCTGGTGGGTTAAGAGAGGATTATCCCCCACCAGCCCCACAGCAGCTGCAGCCAGCACAGGGGCACAAGGCACCAGCCTCTGTGGAGACATGGACAAGATGATGGGGGTGACAAAGTGAGATTTGGGAGTGGGAAGTGGGTTGGGTGGCAGGTAGATAGAGCCACTGGCACTTCCCCACAGCTTTATCAGGGACATCTGCACTTGCCACGGCCACTGCAGTGAGGAGCGTGTCCATGCCTGTCTGCCCCCTCTTTACCAAGGGCAGTTTGGGGGGAACAGATGAGACCCCGAGTAGGACCTGACTCGAGGGGGGTGGTTCAGGGATGACGAGGACAAGTGCAGCCCTTTGGTGACATGGTGTCCCTGCTCTCCGCAGCCCAGCCTCCCTTCACCATGTGCTTCCGTGTCAAGTTTTACCCCACGGACCCCGCGGCGCTGAAGGAGGAGATCACCAGGTGAGGACGGGCACTGTGTGGGGGGACCAGCCGGCCCCGGCAGCAGGGGCTTGGCCGAGGATGGAGCACATGGACAAGCTTGTTTTGTAGCCACAAAAGAGCAACAGCCATTAGGATTTCCCAACCAGCCGGAATGCTTTGGGATTGTTCCTGCTGTGGGGGAAAAGCACGGGAATCCCCACCTGTGCTGAGTCAGCACCTGGAGCCACCATACTTGGGGAGCACAGGCTGAGGGTGCTGAGACCCTGGCACAGGGTGCCCAGAGAAGCTGTGGCTGCTCCAGCCCTGGAAGTGTCCAAGGCCAGGCTGGATGAGGCTTGGAGCAGCCTGGGATAGTGGAAGGTGTCCCTGCCATGGCAGGGGGTGGAACTGGATGGGCTTTAAGGTCCTTGCCTGCCTGAACTATTCCTGGGTTCTATGATTAAAGCCCCTGGCTTGGTCTTTGGGTGCAGTCGGTTCCAAACCCACATTCCAGGACAGAGCACTCCGAGCATGGCACCAGCTCCGTAACACAATCGCTGCTGCCCAGACTCCTCCACTTCAGAATCAGCCATTGGTGCAGTGCCCGAGCACGTCCCTCTCGCAGTGTGTCCTTATTGTGCTCGGTCTGTCGGGAAGGGTTTGAGCATCTCCAGGTCCCCTGACATTCCCTGGAAGCAGCCAGCCGTGCCCCTCTGACGTAAGGAGCGCGGGCGCTCTGGGAGCGCTGGGTGAGGAACTGCGATGCAGAACCTGACAGCGCCTCTCCCGAGTTTCTATCTTTAGGGGCTCTTCATGCCGCTCTTCCTGCCAGGAGGAAGGACATGAGGAGTCCACGCAGAGCAATAACAGCAGCTTTGGAAAATGAGCCGTGGCTGTGGATCTCCAACAGCACTGGCCCCCGGGTCAGCTCTGCCCGGGGCAGCTGGGCTGCAGCCTCCACTGAGGGGTTCTGAGCTGGCACCTTCTGTACGGGGACATCTGAGAGCCCCCTCCAGGGCCTAAAGGAGCCCTTTCCACGAGAGCTGGAGAAGGACTTTGGACAAGAGTTTGCAGTGACAGGCCAAGGGGGAATGGCTTCCCACTGCCAGAGGGCAGGGTGAGATGGGATATGGGGAAGAAATTCTTCTCTGTGACAGTGGTGAGGCCCTGGCACTGGAGCAACCTGGTCTAGTGTGTCCCTGCCTATGACAGGGGATGGAATACAGAGAAGAATTTCCTCCCAAAACCTTATCTAACTCTGCCTTCTTTCACCCCCCACAAGTCCAGGTTGAGGCCCCCATGCAGGTGAGCTGCCCCTGCTTGCTGCCCTTTGAGGTGTGCCTGCAGCTGCAGCTGGAACCCAGGCTTAAAATTCACTTTTCCCTGGACTCAGTTCACTTTAATACCAGGATTTCTCTTTAATGTATTTTATCTGTGAAAATTAATGGTTTACCTCATCATAAACTCAGATTTGAGCAATGAGGCATGACCGAGGACTGCAGAGTGCGAGTCTGGTTATTTAAATTAATTTCTGAGCGCTCCATTTTGCTCCTTCACTCTGTGACTTATGTTTTACCAGCTAAAGGTTTTCCCAAATGCCACATGACTCAGCCCAAAATGTTACTTAGGTTTATTGGAATATGTAATTTTTCCAACATAGTTTGTCTTTTCACTAGGCACAGAGACAGGGGTGGGGAGCACAGGACGCAGCTCGCCCTGGGTGATGCAGGGCTGGTCATGGTGAGCACGGAGGAGGGAAGTGGGTGCATACACCAAGACCTGGAAGGACACAGAAAGTTTGGGAAGGAGAAAATCGCGTTATGGGGAAGCTGAACATCCAGGGAAAATGCAGCAGGCACTGGTGGGCTCTAGATCATGAGACCCCCTTCAGAGCATTGGGCACCTCGGCTGGGCTGGGGTTTGGAGTTGTGTGAAGAAACATGATGAGTATCCAGGTTGATGGAGATCTCCACCAGCCCTCAGGTCATGTGCTGGCCCCAGAGCAGGCACAGTGTACCTGGAACACCATGGGCTGGCAAGGGGCTGGGATGTGTGGATCTGAGCCCCAGTCCTGGCCGGGATCAGCCCAGCAAGTGTCATGTTTGGTAAATGGGCTGCTGGGAGAGAGATGTCAGAGCAAGTGTCTGGTGGCAGACATTCCATATCTAAATTGCCTGTTTGGGTAATTTATGCTTAATGAACAGACTCTCCTCCTGTCCTCAGGTACTTAGTCTTCCTGCAGATCAAAAGGGATCTGTACCACGGGCGGCTCCTGTGCAAGACGTCGGATGCCGCGTTGCTGGCTGCCTACATCCTCCAGGGTAATGCTTTGTGACGGGAGAAATTCGCTTTTCCTGCTGAGTTCTGCTTCCATTGTTGCACTTACAGCAGGTCACTGCCCCTGCAACACCGATGGCACCCACCACTGCTGGGCTGGGCTGGGGGAGGGTGAGGATGGGTGCTGCGCTCTCACCTGCAAGGCCACACCAGTGCTGGGGGTACGGTGTCCGCAAGAACAGCTCCTGGGCTCATCTAGTCCCTGCCCTCCTGCCTGTTCTCCTGCCTGCTCCTGCAGCTTGAGGAATTAATAAATTTGGGACAGTGACCATCTGCTGCCAGGTGATTGCCACACAAACAGCAAAATTAATTGGATGCAGTTAATGCCTGACAAATGATCCCTCCATGTGGGAAGCACAGCGGGGTCAGAGCAGCATTCCTGGGTAGTGCTGAGCCCTGGCTGGGTGCTGCTGGGATGGGGATGCATGCTGTGCTCTGGTTGTGCTGCTCTTCCCAACTGGATCTGTCTCCCCCCAGCTGAGATTGGGGACTACGACCCGGGGAAGCACCCAGAAGGCTACAGCTCCAAGTTCCAGTTCTTCCCCAAACACTCGGAGAAGCTGGAGAGGAAAATTGCGGAGATCCACAAGTCGGAGCTGAGGTACAGGAGCAGCGGGGGTTGGTGATGTTCAGAGCACTTTTGTCCCTCTTTGGGATTTTCACTCACACCATGGGCTGAGCCCTCACCCCTCGTGTCAGATCCAGGTGGGACCCTGCTGCCGCCTCAGCCGGCACAGCCCAGGGGATCTTCGGATGGGGACAGTGACTAATGCCCTCATAAACCCCCTCCTGCCTTCACCCCTCTCCAGGGACATGAGGTGTAGAGACCATCAGCAATCCCCATTATCCCGGTGCCTCTGGAGCTGTGTCCTGAAGGGACTAAGGGTGCCCAGGGAGGGAAGAGGGTTCCACTTCCCAAAAACCCATCAGAGCTGTGTCCTTAAGTGCCGGGGGCTTCTGTCTTCTGACGCCAAACTCCCCATTCCTTCCTCCCTGGTGAGATGCATGTGCTGCAAGTAGGGAATTCATCCCTAAATTTGGCAGATGCCTTTTGACCCTTCCCAGTGCTGCCAGTTCAACGTGGCTCCTGTGGATGTAGCTGGCAGGAGAGGATGGGCTAGGCTTCAGTGCTGGGCTCCTGCTGATCCCGTAAAAATCTAATGGGAATGTGCTGTGGCTGATGCTTCATCATTAACAGAATCACTGTCGCTGCCTTTCACCTTCCTGTCTTCCATGGAATATTCTTTTTTTCCGGTTTTTCCCTCCTGCAGTGGGCAGACACCAGCTACTTCAGAGCTGAATTTTCTCAGGAAAGCCCAGACTCTGGAGACCTACGGGGTTGACCCACACCCGTGCAAGGTAAAACAGTTGCTAAACCAATTCCTTAGGCTGTTGCTGGGGTTGGATTCTTCTCTGTGGCCAGTGATGATCCGCAGAGGTGCCAGGGACTGTCCCAAGTGCATTTGTCACCTGCCAGTGGCTCTGGGGTTTTGGTCAGGGGGACGTGCTGAGGCCATCAGCCTTGTCCAGCCTTGGCCCATCCCTGGCCAGTGCGAGTGCATGGAGGGGAGTGGGGAGGGTGAGTACTCTGAAACCCTTCCAGGGGTGTCAGGGAAGCCATAGGAAAGCATTTTCAGTGCAGTGACAGGGTGGTCGATCCTCTCCTGCAGAAGCAGGGCTTTGGAGACAAGAACAAGGTCAGTGACGTGGCTGAGGAGCCACCAGACATTAATCTGCCTGAGACAGTCCATCCCTCTGCCCTGCCCAGCCCATAATCCAGTTTGCTTTTGGAAATGCTCTTTATTGACTGAGGATGTCACTACGTGTGGCTCTCTGGTCCCTGGTAATCCCATCACATGCAGATGGATGTGGGATACAAAGCAGACAGAAAATTCTCCTCTCAAGCAGTGCTTGTGCTGGGGTTCCCTGGGGCTTTTCCCTGAACTGTGACACATAAACACACAGTTGCAGTAAATTGAGGGGGTTCCCCATTTATGGGCAATTTCTGAGTACCCAAGAGATTGCTTTGCTCTGAATTCCCTCTAAACCAGTGGCCTTGCCAGCAGCCACCCATTTGTGACCTTTGCTGCTAGAGTCAGGTAATTGCCTTCGTTTTACTTCAAGAACCTTTTGAACATATTTGAGTTACACTGATTAATGTTCTTATAACAGCTGAGGACAAACATACACACTTGTGGGTCTATCAGCAGAATTGTGCCTAATTCATCAAGAGCTGCTGTTAATACGCTTAAAGGATCTGGAAACCAAAGTGAAATGAAGCTGATTCTGTTCTCTCTTCTCCAGTGGATTGTGGCAAAGTTTGGATGAGGGGTTGTTTCCTCTCACCAGCCATCCTCAGTTCAGTGTGCCTTAATGCAATCCTGCCTGAAGTTTTCATGGTACTCTCATAGTAGTTTTCTCCCCAAAAAACAAACACAGGGAAAGATCTTCCTTTCTTCAGCAGGGCTTACCTGAGTCCTGGGGTGTCCTTGGTACTTGTTTTATATGTAAATCCCTGTAGGAATGTGTGTGTTCGTGTGTGTGAGAATAGCAGGGGTCCCTCTGTTTCTCTGTTTCACGCGATGGACAGAACTTCTGGCCCGGCCAAGGAGAACCATGGAATGGTTTGGGTTGGAAAAGCCCTCGAAGACCATTGAATCCAACCATTCCTCAGCACTGCCAAAGCCACCACTAACCATGTCCCTGCGTGCCACATCCACACATTTTTTTGAGCCCATGTAGGGTTCTGTGCCCCATTTAGCACCCCTGGCCCCTCCCAAGCCTCTGCACCCCCAGGAGGATACATCCTTCTGCTAAGACTCTGCTTCCTTTCCTGGAGGTTTTCCCAGATTTGGGAAAGAGCCAAAGCACTTTGGGCAGCCTCAGGCCTGAGCTGTGGCTGGTTTGTGCACAGATACACAGGAATGTCCCTCCTGTGCCAGCCGGGGCTGTGGCGTCCCCAGGGCGATGAGTTTAGGCTTCCCCCCTTGCGGTGTGCAGGTGTTGGGTTGAGGGTCAGCATTCTCTGCCTTTGGCCATTCAGCCTTGACAACTGAGATGGACTTTTGTTCTGAGCATCCCTCAAAAGCCCTCTGGGTATCTGCTGGCCAAAAAACCCCCAGGATGAATCCAGCCATTAGTGCTGACCCACAGCTGTTTCACGCTTTTACAATTCAGCCTGTCCCTGGTTTTCCCTGTGCGCAGTGCGGTCACCAATCCCTCCCCTGGAGCCGAGTCCTTGGGATTGGGTTAAAGTGCTGACACTAATTAGTGGGTTTGGACTGGCTCAGTGCCACTCAGGGCACCGGCTGGGCAGGGCTCCGAGGGAGGGAAGTACAGCTGGGGGTTATCATGTTCTGGGTTAATTGCTATAAATAATATATATATATTTAGGACTTGGATGTCAGTGATCCTTGTGGGTCCCTTCCGACTCAGGATATTCTATGATAATATAATAAATAACCATCTTAAACTATATATATTATAGTAATGATATATACTAAATAAATAGTGTATCTCTATGTAATAACTATATCTAGTTACATGGAGTAGTGTAGTTACAATATATACTATATAAATATGCATTCATTGCAACAATTATAGCATGGTATTATATTAATAACATAAATTCTGTATGTATCAATATGACATTTAATATAGATGATAATAGATAACTGTAACGTCCTGCTGGCAGCGCTGGCACACAGGGCAGTGCGGTGCCCCAGGCCTGGGGCTGAGGGGGCGGGTGCTGTCCCAGCTGTGCTGAGGGGCAGCAGCTGCACGAGCCCTCGCTGTTGCCTTGCAGGACGTGTCCGGGAACGCGGCGTTCCTGGCCTTCACTCCCTTCGGCTTCGTCGTTCTGCAGGGAAACAAGAGAGTTCACTTCATCAAGTGGTGAGTTCCCGCTGCGGTTCCCGTCGCTCCATGGGTACCCCCGGGGTGTCCGAGGGGTGGCCGGGTATGTGGGCACTGGACAGTGCTCAGTGCACCCAGAGCTCTGCTGCCCCAGGCTCATTATTCTCTACATTTGTCCCCATTAAACTTCATTGTTCCCATGTCGGCCACATCCCAAATCCCCCCAGCCACTGTGAGCCTTTCTCAGCTGCTCCTGGGTCACTGCAAGATGTCCAGTTTTGGCTGGTGTGTCCCTGGCAGCTGGCATTGCCACCGGCCCTGCTGACCCTCAGCCTCACCCTAGGTTGTCCCCCATTCCAGCTACGGTCTCTGAGCCAGGGCTGCTCTCACCACCCTGTGGCACCTCCTGGGATGGAGAACAGGGTCTGGAAGCTGCCCTGCTGCCATTCCAGCCACCGGCTCCAACCGGCACAGTGCCAGGAGCTGGCTGGGCTGGGTGGGCTCCCGTCTGCGGTGGGCTCTGCACAGCTCCCACCTGCCTGTCCTTGTCCCTCCAGGAACGAGGTGACCAAGATGAAATTCGAAGGGAAGACTTTCTATCTGTATGTAAGTCAGAAGGAGGTGAGTGCTTCCTCTTCCCGTGGGACTTCCCGGGCACAGGGTGGTCGTTCCTTCAGTGGATTCTCCAGGAACGTGGCAGCAGCATCACCCTGGCCTTGCAAGGCAGGGACATGGGGACAGTGACAGCAGCTGCAGCTCTGTGGCAGTGCTGGGGTCACCTCCCTGCTCCTGCTGGTGCCCAGATCTGGGCACTGGGCCCCACGGCCCCCCTTAGCCCCAGGCCAGGCCACAGCGGGGCCTCTGCCAGGACCCCCCACAGCTCTTGGCCGTCAGGATTATTCCCAAGGTGCTTATTCATTTCATCATCCCTCAAAGTCGGCCAGAACACCTCTGGCTGGAGTTGGCTCCCACAGGAGCCATCAGCAGGAAATTAAAAAAACCCCTGTGTTTCTGGCTGTTGCCAAAGGCTGGGAGCAGAGTGGGAGGTGTGGGCACTGGAGCACATCTGCCCATCCCTCATGCCAGGTGCTGCACCAGGCTGATCCCTGCATCCCAAATGGCTCCAGAGCAGGATCTGTCCATGCCAGTGCCACTTTCCAGCTCTGTCTACTCCATTCTTCATCTGTGGGATAAGCACCACTCCCTGTTCTCCCCCTCAACTCCCTCTCTTTCTCCTTTAGGAGAAGAAAATTGTTCTCACCTATTTTGCCCCGACACCAGAAGCCTGCAAACACCTCTGGAAGTGTGGGATCGAGAACCAGGCTTTCTACAAGTAAGTGGTGGTTTGTGGGGTGTCCTGCAGCCCCCATGGGTTGGTGCCCGCCTGTGGGCTCCATCCAGGCTCTGGTTTCAGTCACTGGCCATGTGGCACCTCGTTCCAGTGGCCCTGGCAGAGCCACCAGCCACCAAAAGCACCAGTGCCCCTGGACAGGGGTCTCTGCCCTGCAGGGTTCCTCCTTCTCCAGCCCCTCTGTGCTCATCCCTCCTCAGCAAACTTCCATCAGGAAATTATAACTAATTATTTGGGATGAAGCCTGGAATGCCAAGCAGCAGCATCCTGTTCATGCCATACTTAACCCAGCCCGCTTTGTGCTTTGTAATGAGTTTTATTTTAATCAGCAAGCTGCGAGACAGAGCATGCGATGCATTCCCACCGGGAATTCTGCAATCAGCAGCTGCAATCAGCAGGTTTCACTCCTCATTACATGAACATGAAATGAAATTGCAATATTGCTTTACAAATCTCTCTGTGATTAATTGTGGCAGTGAATCACCGCTGGGTTGTGCACCCGGCAGGTGGACCGTGGGCTGGGCTGAGGTGCTGCTGGGCACTCCCGGGGTGAGGGATCAGCTCCTGTAGGATGGGGAAGAGATGGGATGGTCCCTCTGGGCAGCTTCACCCATCGTGGCGAGTGCCCACCTGCCCAGGAGGGGCCGAGTCTGTCACCCTGCAATTCCCAGGCCATGGTGGGCTTTCAGCCCCCTGGAGAGTGTCAGTCCCTGCACGTGGGTATCACTGCTGGCCCTGGGGTCCCGGCGGGAGCTGTGGCCCGAGCCCCCTCCAGTCTCCTTGGCAATGGGTCCTTCCTGGACATGCTCCTGCTGCCGGCAGGGATGAGCTGTGCTGACAGAGATGGCTGCAGGTGCTCGTGTCCCACCGGCCAGTGCCACCCACCACTGCCAGCAGTGGGTTCATTCCTGGTGACATTCCACATCTCCAGGGCTCTGCTCCTGTCACCTGGCCTCGCTGCCGGTGGCTCCCAGTGCTTGGCCAGCAGTGTGGGACTCTCACACCACTCCTGGTGCTGTTGCAGGTTGGAGAAGTCGAGCCAGGTGCGGACGGTGTCCAGCAGCAACCTGTTCTTCAAGGGCAGCCGGTTCCGATACAGGTAAGTACTGACAGCAGGAGCAGCTGCTGGATGTATTATTGGATGCTCCTTTGGAGGCGCTTTGGGGAGCTGTTTGGGGCTGCGGCAGCCCGGGGACATCTCAGGGTCTTCCAGAGATCTCCCATTGCAGCACTGACCCCCACCAGGCCACCTCTGCCGCTGTCTCTGTGTCACAGGTGCCACTCCCCTCCCCAGCCTCACAGGTGAAGTTTTGGAGGGACAGGAGTGGAGGATGGGAGAGGATGGGGGATTTGGGGGTTGAGAACAACAAGGTGTGAAACAAATCACCACTATCCACAAATTCCTGCACTGAGTTGCCAGCAAGAGCCTGGACCTGGGACCTCATATCTGCAGGATGAGACACCCCAGTGTATCCCCAGCATTGAGGTGCACAGTGCTGGCACCCTCCTCGCTGGCATAGGAGGATCTGGATGCCCGTGTCGTGTCCATCTCAGCTGAGGGGAGGTGACCCCTGGTGTCCAGCATCCCGTGCCAGAAGAAGCAGCAAAATATGGTGGCAGAGGTGTCAGCTCCTCCTTTCCAAGCTTCTCCATCGCCCCCATTCCCGACAAACGTTTCTGCTTTGCCCTGGAGCTGCGGGGAGAGCCCCCTGGGGAGCTGTGTGGGGAGGGGCCAGGCTGTGCACGGTGTGACCACGTGGCTGCCAGGGCTGTGCTCTTGTCCTCACCTCTGCTGGTCTTGACCCACATGCAGTGGCCGCGTCGCCAAGGAGGTGATGGAGTCCAGTGCCAAGATCAAGAGGGAGCCCCCTGAGATTCACCGGTAAGAGCCTGGCAGCAGCTCCCAGGGGTGGGTGCCTGGGGTGGGAGCGTGGCCGGAGCGCTGCTGTGTGCCCGGGGCGCTGGCTCGGTCCTGGCTCTGATCCTGTCCCCGCTCCTGTCCCCAGGGCTGGGCTGGTGCCGAGCCGGAGCTGCCCCTCCATCACGCACGGGCCCCGGCTGAGCAGCGTGCCCCGCACCCGGCGGAGAGCCGTCCACATCTCCATCATGGAAGGTAGGACACGGGGCACCGCTGCTGCACACGCTGGGGCGCGGGAGTGGGGACATGCACACCTGTGTGCACACACAGACACAGGGACACAGACACAGGGACACAGACAAGACAGACACCCAGACACACATGTACACACAGACACACACAGATGGGCACACAGACACAGGGACATAGACAGACGCACAGACACGTACACACAAACACATGTACACAGACACACAGAGGGACACACAGACCCTGTGTGCATACAGCCGGACACATGCACACAGACGTATGCACAGACACAAGTGCACAGACACACACACAGACATGGGCACAAACATGTGTACACAGACACACAGACGTGGGCACACAGATGTACACACAGACACACGTGCACACAGACATTTACACACACATGTGCACACACACACGTGCATACACACACCTGCATACACACACACGTGCAAGCAGACACACACACACACACACACACACACACGTGGACACACACACACACACACAGGTGCATGCATGTCCACCTGAGGCTGCAGCCCTAGTGGCTTGTCCTCGGAAAGGCTGGTGTTTCACCAGGCTGGAGCGGGGCGGCTGCTTCTCCCCATCCTGGGGCTGTGTCAGAGTAGGATGCACTGGGAAGAAGGTCTGGCAAAAGGCAAAACACTGGGAGCAGCTGTGGAGCTGCCCCACAGGGCTGGGGACACGCTGGGGGCTGTGGCTGTGCTGCTGGTGGTGGCTGTTTTACCTGCTGGTGACAGCAGTGTCCAACTCCCAGTGACATGGCTGTTCCCTGCTCCTGGATGGGCTGCGGGGCCAATCCTGCCCCAGCACAGCCACTCTGATCCTGGTCCTGGTCCCAGAATTCAGGCAGGGACAGGGACTGCCTGCCCCAAGGGGCGGGATTTAATTCCACCAAGGGATGCCAGGGTTGGTGTCTGTGCCAGTTTTGGGGATGGAAGCAGACAGGGTCACCTCTGCCACCCAGTTACATGTGACAGTCTCTCCCCCACATGCCGTTGTGAAGCAGCCAGAGCATTAAATCACCTCCCACCATAAATCACCCCGAGCTGGTACCACCCCTTTGCTTTTCCTCACTCTCACTTCAGCTCGGTCTCGTGGGAATGCGGGTGCCCAAAATAGTGCTGACCCCAGGGCCAGCAGCAGTGCCACTTGCAGAGCCGTCCCCACACTCCTTGCGTCCCTGTGCCACGGGCCACCATGGTGAAGTGCCTCGTAAAGATTAAAACCAGAGTCAGTGTCCACCTGTGGCTCATCAACCACTGCTGCCGGGAGGTGAGGGTCCGGGTGCTGGCCCTGGGGCCACGGCTGCTGTCCCGGGCCCTGGGGATTCTGCCGCTGCTCCCAGCTGTCCCCAGCCTTGGCCACGATGCTCCGTACGGCCATGGGGACCCACCTGAGCCAGGTAACACCGCGCCGTGGGGTCTGGGCTCTTCTGAAGTGTCCACGGGGATCCCCATGGACTGTGGTCCCCATAGTCAGCTGGTGACCACAGTCCCGGGAGCAGGTGGAATGCAGGAACGTGGGATGCAGGATATGCATGGCAGGGAGTGGGCTGGGGTCTCCGATGCTGGCTGGTCTCCAGGTTGTTACTACCACAAAGCAGCTCTGGTGGTGGGGCTGGACTCAGATTTCCCAGGATTTTCTAGCTTCTGATGCCAGCTCTGTGGAAGCAGATGGCAGGAGGGTTTGGGTCTGGGGGGCCAGCACTGCTCTCATTGTGGTGATGAGCAGAGGAACCCCCTCAGTGGGTGTCCTCCATGTCGAGGACGCAGTGGGTGCCACGGGGAATGTTCCCATGAGAGGGGAAAGCACAGAGCTGGCAGGGTGAGCGCGTGTTCCCTCCTCACCACCCGGGAGCCCTGGCGCCGCTGCGGCACTCGCGCTGCACCGAGCTGAGCTGGAGGTATCCGGGCAGTGTTCACAAACGAGAGGCTGCAAATCCCTGGGAATGCAGCCGGATGAGCTCCAAGTGCTGCCCTTCACCCTTTGGCAGCGCAGGGCCAGGAAATGTGGTGACAGCATGTCAAGGTGCTTTGGTGCACTGTGCTCTTCCCGCGGCGACAGGTCCAGCCCTGTCCCTCTCCAACCGCCTGCAGGGTGGCCCTGGGGCCCAGCTGGTCCCAACCATGACCTTCAGACATCCTCCCTGGAGCTGGGGCCACTGCAATGGCAGAGTTCCTATCCCCTGCCCGGCTGCCAAAACTACCTGAAACAAGTCCCATATGTGTGTGGTTTCTTGGAATTTGAGGATTTGGAGGAGGTGTTGGTAGGGGCAGGAGTTCCTCAGCACAAAGGACCAAAGCTCAGCCGGCTACAGGGCTGGGGGCTGGCACAGGGGGCTGGCACAGGGGGCTGGCACACAGCTCCTCCCACAGCTCCTGCTCGTGTGTGAGTGATGAAAAACATTTGGTTTGTGGTGAACTCAGAGCAGCCTGTGCTGCAGGGGTCTCCTGCACGAGATGGGGACATCTTCCCCCGTGTGATAGGGGACACCTGCCCCCTGCAAGACCAGCACAACCCTCTCTTCATACACCTCCCACCCTGGGTTCTCACCCGTCCCTCCCCCCTCCTCCCCCGCTATGGCTGCGCTCCTCAGCTCATTCCTGCCTGTGTCGCCGTGTCCCGGGCAGCTGCCCGTGGTGCCGCAGTGCTACGGCTGGCGTTGCCAGCGGCAGAGGGGCCCCAAGCACTGTGGGCAGCTGCCAGGGGGACTGTCACCGTCACCTCAGGGCAGCTGAGCTCGGACCCAGCTCGGTCCCGGCTGGCGGTGACACTGACAAGCCAGGCGGGTGTTGAAGTGCCACCGCCATAGTCACGAGTTGTTTTGAAGGGACTGCAGGTCTCGAAGGACCAACAACAACAACCAGCAACCCAGGGCAGCCTCGCCCTGTCTCCGCGGGGGACACCGGGATCGGGCAGTGCGGGAGGCTCCTGGCTGTGGAGAGGGTCCCCCCTGCACCCCGCTGAGTGTCCCCCTTCCCCCTCCCCTGTCTCCCCAGGCCTGGAGTCCCTCCGTGACAGCGCCCACTCGACCCCGGTGCGCTCGTCCTCCCACGGCGACGCCTTCGCGGGCCCCGGCCGGAGCGGCCGCGCCGAGAGCAGCGAGCGGGTGGCCGTGATCGCCGATGAGAGCTACAGCCCCGCGGACAGCGTGCTGCCCACGCCTGTGGCCGAGCACAGCCTGGAGCTGATGCTGCTGTCGCGCCAGGCCAACGGGGCCCCGTGCAGCATCGAGGAAGAGAAGGAGTCGGAGGCGGGCACGCCGGCGGCAGAAGCGGAGGGCGAGCTGCGGGCGCTGTGCCCGGGCGCTGGTGGCCTGGGGCCGGCACAGGCCCAACAGGTGAATAAGTTTGTTTTAAGTGTCCTCCGTTTGCTCCTTGTGACAGTTGGACTCCTCTTTGTTTTGCTCCTTCTCCTGATCGTCCTTACCGAGTCCGACCTTGACACTGCCTTTTTCCGTGATATCCGCCAGACCCCAGAGTTCGAGCAGTTCCATTACCAATACTTTTGTCCCCTCAGGCGATGGTTTGCCTGCAAGCTCCGCGCCGTGGTAAACCTGCTCATTGACACCTGAAGGCAGGAGCCACCACGGGGGCCTGGACCTGCCGCCATCCCCGCACGGGACCCGCTGGGGCACTCACTAACCCTCCCCTCCCGACCCAGAGCCTGGCCGGCCGAGGAGGTGGCTTTCCGGGAGGAAGAGGAGGGTGGGCGCAGCCCCCGGAGCCCTCTCCTCCCCGTGCCCAGCCGCGCTGCTCCCACCCCCGGAGCCCGCACAACACCTCCCGTCCCGATCTCATGCGCACGACTTGGGAAGCACCAAGCAGAGGGGAATTCATTGCTCTGCCACCCCCACGCAGCAGCTGGGGCTGGTGGGGCCATTCCACAGGAGCTTTAGCAATGGTGCTACTGAGGTTTAATTTAACACTCGTGTACTGTTACGGTATTAAATCCACACTGTGCCCGCCACCACCACCCTCCACGAACCGCTTGGCAGAGCCCTCCCTGCTCACCGGAGCCTCCTACGAGGTGATACAGCCGCAATGCTCTCGGGGACGCCCCGGTGCCCTCCCCTCCCCACAGCGCAGCGATCCGGAGCCCTCGCCCTGATGCGGACTCGGCCCTTTGCCACTTTTTTAAGCCTTGAAGCATCGGTGCTCCCGAGGGCAGGGGAGCCTGGAAGCCAGGGGAGGCCAGGCACGTGTGGCCAAACCTGGCATGGAGCTGTAGTGACTGTGTCAGATTTATTGGGGTGACCTTTACCCTCCGCCAGTTGTACCCGTTTTGTAAAAAAAAACAAGCAAAAAGAACAAAAAAAAAAAAAGAGACATTTCAAGGTCTATTTTAACAAGGAAATGCTATTTTGTTATCAAATCTAATCCAGTCTTTTTTTACTTTACGGATGGGGTGACCGTGGGTGCCGGTACTGAGCGGTTCCCAGTGAGCAATGGTTTAAGAGTAAACGCCGGGAGCCCAACGCCAGCCGAGCCCTGCTGGGTTTGGGACAGAGAAAGAGCTCTGGTTTTGGGACTCTTCCCAAGAGGACACAAGTTCAGAAGCGCAGGTGACACTGAAGAAGCCAGCGGACACCTTTAGCCCCAACCGTTGTTAAGTGCAAGTCAATAAACCCGACCCATCGCACTGGTGACGACCCCCGGGACTGTTGGTCACCAGGAGCAGCAGCCCATCCACAGGGAGCAATAACAGCCAGTTCTGGTTAGGTTTGGGTGAGAAGTTGGACATATCAGCAAAAAAAAAAAAAAAAAAAAGGTAAAAACAGTTGAGCAAGTTTAATTTCATCTCAGGGAGAGATTTTGCCGTAAGCTGGGGCCATAACTGCAGTTTTACAAAGCCTGATGTCCGTGTTGTCTTTGAGCATCCACCATCCACCGCTGGGCGGGACGGTGACACTGGGCCAGACGGGCTCCTTGTCACTGCAATAAGGGGAGAGGTCCCACTGGGGGGTACAGCCCCCCTGCCCAGGTCACAGCCGTGGCCACCCGCTCACAGCATGAGGCCCGAGGAGGGGGTGGGGGTCCAGCCCTGGCTCCAGAGCAAGGCAGGAGCCCTCTGGGAAGGCTCCAGGAGGCGGAGGAGCGATTTTTTTTACATGATAATCCTGTTTTATGCAACATAGCAAAATTAATTCTTAGTGTAGTGTTCCTACCTCAGCCCATAGCGCTGATGTTTCTATGCAGTTGTGCTCGTCCCGACGCTGACATTTTTTACCCCCGGGTTAACGCTGCAGTGTCGTCCTTCCTCCTCCTCCTCCTCCTCTCCTCACTGCAATGTTCTGTGTGACGTGTGACAGCACAGCTCCATCCCATGCCCCATCCTTTTCGGACACATCCTCCGAACCCCCACCTGGGACCTTCCACCTTGGCTCTCCTCGGATAATGCTCTGTGCCAGCCCCAGGTCACCTCTGCCGTTGTCACCCAGCGTTTTACTGCAAAACCACGACAATTGGTGATTTTCCGTTGTATGTTTTTCCAGTCTGTCCCAGATCCTGTCGTGTGTTTCAGGCCCTGTTAGTTTTACCCGTCTATCAAAATGTTGTTTGCATAGGTTCTGAGATCAGAAACCCATGAATCTCGTCCTAGCATACTGCATCTTTCAGCAGTAGACAGTAAAATACCTGAAAATGTGAATTTCTTAGTTTTCATAAAGAAAACCTAGAGACTAACCTTTCATGTGCCAAATACTGTAAGTTACATCTTTTTTTCCTTCAAAATGTACCTTTTTCTACATATCCAATACCTTAGTTAGCATAAAATCATTGGTGCCATGAAAAGTATTTTTAAATTTAAATAAATATTTAAATATCATGAAAAGCAGAGTTGGGATGAGCTTTGTTCAGTGACTCTGATTTTAGTTTACTCAAGCAAAAACAGCTCACACTGTGGGAAATTTGGTCTTTTAGCAGCTTCTCATTGGAGTGAGGAGCAGCTTCAGGCCACATGAGTTCCAGAGCTGCAGGTGAGTCCCTCGCACATCTCTACACTCTGGGAGCACAATTTAACAAATGCACCTGGGAGTTTTGGGGTCCTCACCATAAGGAAGACACTGAAGGGCTGGAGCACCTGAGGGAGCAGGGGGGCTCAAGGATCAATTTTATTTCCATGGAAGACACGGGTGCCAAAGGTAGTTTAAACGATTTATTTTAAGACTTTCAAAGTACATTTCTGTCCTGAGAAACAACAGTCAGCTTCGGAACTGCTTAATACGGAATAAACAAAGTCAATACAGAAAGTTAAAAAATACAGATCTAAGGCACTTCTATTCTTTGAACACATGAAGGCGGCCACTGGAGTTGCCCCCCACCAGGATGTTCTGGCTGGGGTGGACAACGTTAACGGAGCACACGGAGCTGAGGCAGTCCACGTTGCAGAAGGAGTGCAGCAGCTTCCCGGTGTCCTGGAAGACCTGGATCTGTCTGGGCTGTGCCATGCTGCCCACCAGGAAGCAGTGCTCCTGCTTGGGGTCCCAGATGGCCCTGAAGCGGCTCAGCCAGCGGCCCGTGTTGTTGTTGTGCCTGCAGGGGAAGAGGAACATTCTTTCTCATGAATGCAGCATTTAGAATTGTCATTTATGTCCCATTTGCTCCCTGGCCTTCTAAACCTTCAGCACTCACTCTGGAATGCTCAGATCCCTGCAGTGGATCCCTGTCCTGGGATGGGCAGGATGGGACAAGAATACCAGAATGGTTTGGGCTGGGAGAGACCTTAGAGACCATCCAGTGCCACCCCTGCCATGGCAGGGACACCTTCCACTATCCCAGGGTGCTCAAAGCCCCATCCAGCCTGGCCTTGGACACTTCCCAGGATCCAGGGGCAGCCACAGCTTCTCTGGGCACCCTGTGCCAGGGCCTGCCCACCCTCACAGGGAGGAATTTCTCCCCAAAACCCGATCTAACCCTGCCCTCTGGCAGTGGGAAGCCATTCCCTGTGTCCTGTCCCTCCAGGCCCACAGGAGCAGCTGTGGTGCTGCCCTCGGCCCAGGTGTGCTCTCCTTACCTGATGGAGCTGAGCAATGTGACAGTCGATGACAAGGATGCGGTGTCGTAGACCCTGAGCACAGAACAGCACATTAATACCATGGACCTGTGCTAAAAACACAGCCCTTCCTTCCCCCACACAGCAGGATCAGCTCCTGGGGCCACCCAGGAGCAGCATAGACACCAGCTTGGCCACAGGCACCAGCATCCCAGCTGGAATCACTGGATGTGCTTGGTGAAGTGGATTTGCTTCCAGCTGGAACTGCAGCCCACCCTTTTTGGCAGCTGAGGGTGGAGGAGGAGCTGGAGAGGCCAAAGGCCAGCCCAGCATCCCACCTGCTCCTTCACCCCCATGAACTCGGGGGATCCCACCCCTCGGGGCAAAAACTGCCCAGCCCAAACAAAATCAGGTAATTACAGAAATTATGGTCACAAAGTAACCAGGAGAAAAAGAACCTCTAACACAGGCAACTCACAGCAGCTTAAATTATGAAATGGTAGGCTATTTACAGAAGAGCTGATATCATTATTTCAAGTACCAGCTACAAACAAATTTAGTTTCTGAGCATTTTGTGTTTGTGTTCACCAGCCAGGTTTTGGCTGGCTGTTTTTGTGGGGTTTAATTTTGTTTGATTGTTTTTTAAAGATTAACAGTACCTGTATATTTTTACTGTTAAATATCCTGTGGGAAAATGAGAATTAAATAAAAACCGAACCAAACCAAAAAATCATTAAAAACTACATCAAAAATGTTAGTGCAAGTAAATCTTTATCATTTTTTTAAAATGATAAAGACAGAAGGTTCTCAATGATGGGTCATGTGGAGAGTTAATAATAATAATAATAATGACAATAAACTGCCCAAACGGTTGGTATTTTCCATGAGGATTCTTCCTTCCACAGCCTTACCTCAGCTTGTCATCAGCACACACCGTCACCACCCTGCTCCCAGTGACAGGTGAGAAATAGGCCGAGGCCACACTTTTGGTGTGTCCTGTGAGAGAGCTCAGGGGCTTGTTCCCCTTGGCCTTCAGGTATCGGACATCGAAAACACAAACGTCCCTGCAACAGGTACCACACACACTTCAATAATTATCCTTCATTTACTAAAAAAAGCTCCAGAGCACGGCAGGCTGTGTGGGAGCTGGTTTAGAGATTCAATATCCACTCAAATGGTGGCTCCAAGGGTTTTTGGGAGCACCAAAACCACCCCAACCAGCCCTCCATAAAGTCCCTCGGTGCCAAAGCCCACCAGGGCCCATCTGTCCCCATTTCCAAAAGGTGAAGGGAAATCAAACCAAATCCCACCTTAAATCCTGCTAAGGACTGAGAATTTGTTTTCTAAAAGGACCAAACCAGCTTTGACTGTACATTGAGACTGACAAACTCCTCAGCCCCAGCTCTCCCCAGCACAGAGACCACTGAAAAAACAACCGGTTCAATGTGGGCTACGTACACGGAGCCAGCAGCCAGGAAATACTGTTTGTTCACAGGGTGCACGTGGACTGTCCGTATCCTCCTCAAGCCAACGTCCGCAGAGAGCTCCGAGGACATCCCCGGGGTCCGTCTGTCCACAACAGCCACGTCCCCGTCCCAGTGACCCACTATGGCAGTGGAGGCATTCTCTTCCAGGAAGTCGAAGGAGGAGAAGTTTTCCTCACTCCTGCAGATCTGAGCCCAGGGAAGGCCAAATGTCACCAGAACTAAAGGAAACACCCAGTTGTTCTAACACCCAAACACTCCCTGGGCTATGGGTTTCATCCTTTCCCTTTTTAGTTCACTAAAAACACTAGTGCAGCCCATGTGACAGCCTTACCCAGCCATGCAGGTAACCCTTCTGCGAAACAGCTTTCCACAGGGGAAACAATTAGGAGATAATTAACCATCCAAACCAGACCAGCAATAGCACACTCCAAATTTCCCTGTTAGAACTCCTGCAAGGCACTTGCCACCTCTGTGTTCCAGCAATCAAAGGGCTGTTGGCCTTGAGCACATACTGAGCAAGGATTAAGGATGTCTTACCCTTCTCCAATGCTGCAGAAACTTTTAATCATGTGCAGAAATGTAAACTTGGAAACTGGGAGAACCCAGGCTGTCACTGGGTTTTGGTGAGCAGAAAACATCTCCCTATTACTGTGATGTTAATTAAAGGTTAATTCACATGTCCTTGTGGAAATGGAACTTGAACTTTCTTGTTAATAAAACAACCAAATAATGACTCGGCACAAGCAGACTGAACCTTTCCAGCAGTGCCTCACCTCATCAAAGACAGCCCTGGTGACATCCCCACAGCGCAGAGTGTCATTGCTGAGGGACAGCAAGTGAGCAGGGTTGCAGGGAGAGAAGTGCATGCAGTTGACCTGGAAGCTGTGGGGGATGAAGATGTGGGCTCCTTCCTCAGACCTGCAGCTCTGTAAAATGACAGATCCCACAGACACAGGTGCTGGTCACTAAAGTTACTTCTTTTAATTACTACAACTCTTAAAGCAAAACCTCTGGTTTTTGAATGTTTTTTGGAGGAGGCAGAGGGTACTGGGTGAGAAGAGACACCAGCACAGGTAATATGGACAGTGAGGCTGCTTCTGGCCCCTAATTACAGAAAGCTGCAACTTCCTGCTGCAATTAGTGCCACTGCAGCTGCCAGCCCTGGATCTGGATGGCAGCACCTGGCTCATTTTCACCCACGGAGCCAGTTTCTGTTACCACATGTGCCTTTTACATCAAAATATGAACACACTGCGTTACTGAGAGTTCAAGCTGCATTAGTGACCCAAACTGCATGAAAGCAGAATCTCCTGTGTCTTCTCTTCTAAATTTTGCATCATTTTGTTATTTTAAAAGAAACTGAACAGGTCATTGTGGACCCATTCCACAAAGATGACTCAGCTCTCAAATTTCAGAAAAAAACCAAGGGAGAGCAAAAGGGAAAGCCATTCTGGCAACTCTAAATTTGACAATCATCCTGGTATCATCCCTAAGAATGGAGAAAACCTAAAACACCCTCATGAGCCTGACAAAATGCCACCCCAGGCTGTGCCCCACCTGCACCTGTCCTGAACCACACACCTGTTCAGATGAGGAGCACATCAACTACTCACCACATTCCAGAGGCCAATGTGCCCCCACTTGTCTCCAGCTGCCACAAGGATGGTGCTTTCGGAAGGGTGGATGGCCATGGAACACACCCGGGCTTTCACCACCTTCCTGATGTTCTCCTCGCTCAGCACCATGCTGCTCAGGCTCTCCTGGTACCTGGAAAACCAAAATAACAACCATCACCAAAACCTTCATTAGAGAAGGAAGAGGGGCCAGACAACACCCAGTTTTGGCTAATGTTTTCACACTACCTCTTTATGTCAGGTGTGCCCCGGTCAGCATCATCTGCTTTCAGCTACAGACAGAAAGGAGATTATTTATCAGAATCAGAGCCCAAGTGAAACTACATTATCCAAAAATAACTAATTAAACAAATAATACCTCACTTATCCTCATCCACGTGCTCAGCAAGGCCTCTGTCCATTTACTGTTCTCCACCTGACCCTCTGGAACCATGGGCAAAGGTCCGACTGGAACCTGAGGCTGGGATGACATTGGCAATTTTTGTAACTCAAACCAACCAAAACCATGAACAAGGTGAATCGGTACTTTCCCCACACCAGACTTTCTGAGAACATGCCTACAACAGGACAGGAAATAAACAGTAAAAACAGAAGGTGATACCATAACCTTATTAAAAAGATGAAGAGAATTTCACTGGCAGCACAGACAAACTGCTTCCCTGGCTTTCCTCCTCTCCTGATACTCCAGCAAGACCTTTATAACAGATTCAAATCTATTCTACAGCTCCATGGAAGATTTAAATTCCCATCTCTCAGAACAAAATACCTTTTACTTGTTGCTCCATCACTGCTTCAAAGAGATGGTAAATATTACCCAGGAAAATAAAACTACATCAGAAGTTACAGTGAAATAAAAACCAGAATAATAAATGTTTGAATTTAAGGTTGCTCAGCTCCATGGGCTGTTGATGTGGAATGTTTTACCTCAGGACCCTTCTGTGGATCCCCAACTGCACCACGTCATCAGCCTGGGCCACAGAGCACTGCCTGGCTTGTGGTGAGACCGTGGCACCTGCTCGGGGTGACAGAACTGACCCTTCCTTACTGTCCCTGTGTCACCATCTCCCAAATGCCTCGGGGTTTGCAATGCCCAGTGCCACCCATGAGTGTCACCAGCACTGGTTTTAGAAAACTGCTGTGCACACACCCCTCCCCTCCAGCCCTTCCCCATCTCACATATTCCTCTGCTTCTGGCCGGGCAGGCGTCTCCAACAACGGAAAGTCCAGTGGCTCCACTCGGAGCAGGCGCATGGATCGCCGCCGGGTTGTTTCATCCTCCACCTTTTTAGGCTTGCGCCTGGAACAAGGAGAACATCTCAGTTACAGCAGAGTCCCTGCATTTAGGGACAGACCCAAGGGCACAGCTGGGACATAGACTGACATCAGCCCCTCCTGGCCCGCTGCAGAAGGGATGGGGTTGCTTTTCCCGTCAGTGACGGTGAAGAACACCACCACAAGCACTTTGCAATGCACGCACAGGTGTTGCACCTCTGTTTTCCTTGTGATACTGCCGCTTCCCCTCCCAGCTCTCCACATTCACCCACCAAGCCGGCCTTTCCCACCTTCTCCCATCACACAGCTTACTCTTTACTCAGGCTTCAGCTCATTTTCTGCTGGACCTGGTACTGCTTTGGCACTGCCAAATGTCTTCTCCTCTACATTTCCCGGTTACCCTCTCCCTTGCACCTTGGTCACACCCTCTCTTTTTTTCCCCACACCTTTTCCTAACATTTGTTTACATCCCACAATGAAGAATCAAGGACATAAATCTCACCTACTGTTATTTTACCTTTTGGTGACATGAGATTGCCTTTGAGTTGCAATTTGGTTAAGTCTTGCAGCTGACTTAAAGAGAAAAGAGATTAATTATATATATTATGAGCATAAAGAATTAACCTGTATAAAATACAATTATCTCAAGGCTGCAATGAACTTATTGCAATTATTTATAATAACAAGAGAGAAGCTGTGGTTGCCCCATGCCTGTAAGCGTTCCAAGCCAGGCTGGAACGGGGCTTGGAGCAGCCTGGGATAGTGGAAGGTGTCCCTGCCCGTGGCAGGGGGTGGAATGAGAGGGGCTTTAAGGTCCTTTCCAAACATTCCAGGATTCTATTATTGTCATGGCTTTCCTCATACAACTGCCCCAGTGAGAAAAGGGTTTCACACCAGGAGGGATGACAGTGCAATTATGACACTTGGAAAGAGCATTTTGATGCTATTTACACCCTATACAAACCTCATGCAGCTTTAGAGCAGCAAAGAATTTAGCATTTTCTGTAATGTTCTTTAGTCTTTTCCTTTCGTAGGCTGATAGGTGGGAGTATCCATCCTACAGAAAGAAAAGCCAGTTACTCTCCATCATACAGTTACATGGCTGCAAGAGAGGTCTCAAGCTCAGGGAAGTGAGCCTCTAAACTGATTAAATTACTTTAAAGTGGTTTGATGTATTTGTAACAATCATAAGACCACACAAATTGAGGTGGTCATGTATTAACACCAAAATCTGTCCATACAGGTCCAGCTTGCTTTACAAAACTTACACTGGCATTAATTCTATAAAGAGAATAGTGTATCCACTTTTTTTTTTTTTTATAATGAAAACAATCATGAAGAGACTCAATAAAGAACTTGAAACTTCAGTGAAAGGATAAAACGAAGTGGGACACTGCCAGCCAGAAGTTAAAAGGGGGAAAAAAACCTACGTACAGAGGGAAAGCACTTTAAAACTTTAGTTTTATTAAGATGATAACCGGGGGCCGGGCACTCACCGGAGCCGCGTCTCCCCCGTCGCTGCCGTCACTGTCCGCATCCCACAGCCCGTCCTGGCCGCGGGCAGCCGAGCTGGGGCCGGGCGGGGAGCCGGGGGGCTCTCTGGGGTCGGTGTCGGGCTCCGGGCACAGCCTCTTGCCGGCCGGGGCGCGGGTCCCCGCGGGGCTCAGCAGCCGCTTTTGGGGCCGCAGCCAGGCCGCCGCGGGCAGTGGCGTCAGCAGCACCCGCAGCTGCCGCCCCGGGCCCGGGGCCGCGCTCGGCCGGCGCTCGGCGGCGTCCGCCGGGGGGGACTCCTGCGGGGGCGAAGAGGGCTCGGCGTGGCCCGCCGGGGGGGACTCCTGCGAAGGCGAAAGGGGCTCGGCGTGGCCCGCCGGGGGGGACTCCTGCGGGGGCGAAGAGGGCTCGGCGTGGCCCGACGGGAGGGACTCCTGCAAGGGCGAACGGGGCTCGGCGTGGCCCGCCGGGGGGGACTCCTGCGGGGGCGAACGGGGCTCGGCGGCGTCCGCCGGGGGGGACTCCTGCGGGGGCGAAGAGGGCTCGGCGTGGCCCGACGGGAGGGACTCCTGCGAAGGCGAAAGGGGCTCGGCGTGGCCCGACGGGAGGGACTCCTGCAAGGGCGAACGGGGCTCGGTGGGGACCCGACGCGGGATCCCCGGCACCGCCGGGCCCTGAACCCTGCCCGCCCCGCTCCTTACCTCCCCCGGTTTCTCCCCTCACAACCCAGCTCCTCTCGGGTCCCCTCTCCTGCCAGACGCCGGATCCCCTCCCATCTCAGTCCCCGTCTCCCCCGGCCCCTCTCCTCCCAGCCCCGGCAGTCCCCGCGGCCCCGAACCTGCAGCTGCTGCCGGGTGTGCGGTGACGGCTCCTCGGGCTCCTGCGGCCCGGGCTGGGACAGCGCCATGGCGCGCGCGGGGCGGAGCGACCGCTTCCCGCCCGCAGAGGGGCGGCCCGGGCGGGCTCCCGCCCTCGGCGCCCTCAGGGCCCTCCCGCCCGCGGCACCGCCCGCGCACCGGGAGCCATCTGGCGCTGCCGCAGGGCAGGGATACCGCGGATAGTGCGGAGAAATTCCTCCCTGTGAGGAGGGTGAGGCCCTGGCACAGGGTGCCCAGAGAAGCCGTGGCTGCCCCTGGCTCGCTGGAAGTGTCCACGGCCAGCTTGGACGGGGCTTGGAGCACCCTGAGATAGTGGAAGGTGTCCCTGCCCATGGCAGGGAGTGGAACGAGATAAGCTTTAACGTCCCTCCCAACCCCAACCATGCGGACTCGTTGCCCAGAAATAGCGGATGAAATCCTCGACTCCAGTCAAGCACGGGAAGGGCCCATCCCTGCCCTGCCCGGGGCTCCGTGCACAGCCCTGCAGGCACAGCTGCCTCTCATACCCCGCACCTGACACCGCCGTGTCCTGGGCGAGGCAGGACAGCGGAGCCAAGGGCAGCTCCGGGCCCTGCGCCATGGCACAGACAAGATCACGCTTTGAAGAGGAAAAAACCAGTAACTGAAAAAAAGCACACCCAAGGCAGGGTTGGGCCACTCCCAGTTCCAGGATCTGGGGAATCAAATGGGAAACTTAAAAACATTCACTACCTTTTTCCTTCCCAACCTGCCCTTTCCAGAGGAGCAACCCAGCTCTCCAGCTCTGAAGCAGTGAGGCAGGAGCAAGGGAGAAGGACAGAGGCAGCCACAGCTTCGGAACCACCAGCATTTGTGGTCCCAAACATGTTCCTGAGGGGGCTGTAAAGCAGAAGCACAGGGAGGAATGTCACCAACGGGGAGGAGTTTCCAGAACCACTCAGAAGTAGAAAGGCCCAAATAAACTGACAAGTTAAAAAATATTTATTTAATGTAAGCTTTTGTACTTGACAAATACACAAATCCCAGAAGGTTCAGCAGCAGCAAATGAAACAACAATTTAATAAACGATTATTCCATTTTGGGGAAATTCATCCAGTAATTGCATTTCCCAGTTACAATATGGAATACGAAGGCTGGAGGAAGTTCCTCATTTTGGGTTTGGGCAGTGCCATCATGCCCAGCTTCCCAGCAGCTCCCTGCATGCCACCAATGCTCCGGGACACAGAGCTGGCACTGGAGGAAGCTGGAGCCTTCGAGCTTGGCAGCTTCTTGGTCCTTCTGTACCTGCTGTAGCCACTGCAAAAATCAGAGAGAACGTGTATGTAAGACACCTGTGTCACCTGCCCTGTCCCCTGCACCAGCCTGCATTCACACAGGCACCACCACTGCATCTTCTAGAGGACTACACACTCATTTTGTAAAATTTATTTTTTTTAACACACATGGCTGCAAAACTACCTCTGAAATGCAAACAGTACAGCTGTTGCTCTGGGATGTACCCAAGGGTGAGCAGCAACAGCAAGTGGCACTTCAGAGGCAGCAGCAGTTAACGACAGATATTCCAGTAGATGGGAAAGTGCCCAGGGTGGGACAAAACCTGCTGAGCTGGGAAAAGCCATTTGCTACAAAAACCAAAGAGCAGAATGATGAAAAATGGGGCAGGGAAGGGGAAATCCTTGGGAAGTGGCAGATCTGCCCTAGAAGCTCAAGACCAACCAACGGCAGATGCAGGTGTTGCCTTGCATGATACAATCAGAGGCAGAATTTGAATTAACAAGGGGCTGAAGTTCAAATATTCCATCAAATGTTCAAAGTTTTAAGACCTCTTTACATTTTCAAGCAAGGAATGCGGGCAGCCTGCCACTTCTGGCTATGGCAGAACACTGAAATTTAGTGTCCCTGCTTAGCTTGTGGCAGTCAAGTGTGAGGACAACTGTTAAATATCCTTCCTCACCAGCTTTTTAAACCAAACATGCAGAAAAGCACAGCAGAGCAGTTCTTACCAGGCACCCAGATAATTTTAACACCGTAATTTAAGCCCATACTCAAGAAACTGCAGTGGGATAACTGCAGTTCTGGGATCATCACTATGCTGATGAGGGCAAAGAGAAGTGACAAGTGACCGCAGACACCTACCCTCTGGGGTGGAATTGCTGGCTGCCACCAGCACTCGTCTTTTTCCTCTTGGAATCCCTGGAGTTCGGCGGCCGTTTCCTTTTCCTCCTTTGGTTTGCGTTATTGCCAAAATAGCTGGAGGTTGTACCTGCATCCTCTGCTTCTCCATCGCTCCCCAGGGAGCCAGTGCTCCCCGTGGCTGTGTCCGCACCTGGGCAGGCAGCATCTTCTACACACAGGCGGGGAGGTAAAACTAACTCAGTCAAGGTGTCACCTGGGCCAGTCAGTCACCAGAACACACTGATGGTATCAAAACATCTGTCCTGGCTGTTCCTCACCTCCTCTGCACTGCCCCATCCCCAGTCTTTCGGAGATACCCCGAATTTAGCTAGTGGGAAGGTAGCAGAGACTTTGGTATGTTCTGAAAGTGATTGCTCCCTTTTGGAATTATTAAACTGTAAGAACTAGTTATTTGTGATTAAAACAAGGTAACTTTTGAATCAAGCATCTGCTAGAGGAGGAGAGAAAGGCACTGAACAGGAAGTACATGTTGAGGTACAAAGCACACCTGGAATGGAGCATTCTGAGTACTTATCCATCACTTTAATTATTTCTGCACCATATTTCTCCAGTTTGTCTTCTGTAACACCATCGATCTGCAGCAAAACCTCCATGTCTGAGGACAAGGTTTCTGTAACACAACAAAAGTACCCCTCAGACATGTCATACAACTTTTTATAAAGATACCCTGAAGGAAATTAATTCCTTTCCATGCCCCTCCATGCAGAAGCCCCAAAGGACTTCTGAGAAACCTGACCTTACCTGCTATTTTCTTTAGGGTGGAAGTACTGAAAATATTGAAGTAATGCACATCAAAGACTTTGCCCAGCGTTTTGCACGTGTCTGTAAGTTCACTGAGGCACTGTTTAACCACCTCTTCCCGCTGGGACATCTTTGTCATAGAAGCCCTTTGCCTTCTGATGGCACTGGCACTCTCTGTCTCGTGGAACTCCACCTGTTAAAACGAGCCATCCATAACTCCTGCCAAGGAGTTCCTGCACACCTTGACTGATAACACAGGAACACAGCACAGGAAACAGAAAGTATACTTTGATGGACAAAAAAAAGCTGTTTACCCAGTATACATTTTAAAAATAATTTTTTACAGGCTACTCAACCACACCCAAGTTTCTTCTACAAAGAGCTGGCAGAGTTTAGAGAGAGGGAAAACCTCCCGAGAGCCCAGTTCCCAACTGGCTTCAAACAGAGGTCACTGGGGTAATGCCGAGGGCTCTGTCCTGCTCCAAATGCACTAATGCAGAGGAGGTGCTGCCTCAAGAAACCTGCGACTGTTCCATGACCTTCATGAAGTGCATCTTCCATCAGATCCCACCAATGACTAGGAAAAAATAGAGTAGAAAATGAAGAAGGGAGTGCCGGTCCTTCTTCCCTTCTTACCCATCTTTTTGTGGGGGTCATAACTCTCCTTCACTGTCCAGCAGGAATCAGATGGGTGGGGGAGAAGAGAAAGATTTAAACCTCTCCAAGCCTCTTAAACTCACTTTTTGCCCCACAACATTATTACTGGAATACTGGACTAGGAATCACGTGTTGGATTCTGTTCCTTACATCTACTAGACGTTAGTTCAGCTGGAGGCAAACTGTGTTTAAGCTACCTGAGGGGATATGCTAAAGCAAAACTGCAGCACCTTCCTTAAAACAATGCCTTCAAGAAACTAAATAGTTACACACCTGTAGTGACCCATCCAGCACAGCCTGAGCTCTCTCTCCCAGAATGACATATGCCACTGCCTGGTCATTAGCTGTGATGTACAAATCCTCATCCAGGATCTTGTCCAGGACCAGTTTTCTAAACAGCCTTTCAGCATTGTGCCTGGAATAGGCAGCCCCCTTCCCAAATATTCCAGACTGAATCTTGGCACTCGTAGAACCTGTGCAAAAGAAAGCATAGGATGAGCCCCTGATCACAAAGCCCATGTACGTGTGCATTCACAGACCTGTGGGAGATTCCCAGGGCAGTCTATTCAAATTCAAAAAAGCCTTTGAACACTGGAAAACCAATATTATCACTATAGCAACCTGAAATGGATTAAATCTTCAGTTTCATTTATTTTGGATCATTTACCACCAAGTGATTCTTGGGAAGATTAATTTTGCAAAATATACGTTCTTTTAAATGCCTGCTGGCATTGCACAACACTCTTGATTCCTGGTCAGGGATATGTGCACCATCTTATTCAGGAGTTTCTGGGAGAATGGACTCACCTAAGAAAATGTCCACCATCATGTTCAGGGTGTACCTGCCAGAGCCTGGATTCCTCTTCCCATTTATCCGCCCCGCTTGCCCGCAGTGCTCCCGTACAAACCGCACGATGTTCTTCACATCCTCGGTCACATTCCTTGATTTATAATCCTGTTAAATCAGACTTGATTAGGACATGCTATTACATGTTTCTGCCCTAATCCAAGTTGTTACTGACAACCTCAGTTTTCATTATCGAGCTTTTCTCAGCTGTGAATTGAGTTTGTTCCAAATAAAGAAACAGTGATTTTCTAGTTAGTAACCTACAGTGATACAGTCACAGGGATTCTGGATGTGATAATACAAAACCAGTCCAACTGATTGTATATAATCTCCATGGGGTTATTTGTGAAGAGTGAGGTGCAAGATTGCTGGGTAAATACTGGGAATCAAGGTAAATAATTTAGAAAGTATTCTTGTAATTATCCTGCCATGCTCTAGAACTTACACTTCCAAAATGCATTAAAATGAGACTGAATATGCTTTATCCTGGTCAAATTTGGTTCCAATCACAGTTATAGAAGGGAATACTTCGAACACAGAGCTGAGAAGCAATATCCACAGGTACAAAACTAATCAGGATTGCTTCCCTGCCTGCCTCCACAGCTGCCTTCCCTTCTGCTCCTGCCACTAAGTTTGCATGACCCCAAACGTTTGGACCACCTTCAGCACAAGCACGACATAATGTGGCCCTCATGCTGCTCTGGCAGCACAAAGCTGTCCTGAAAACATCAGGACAGGAACTGAAGGGATTTCCCCATAGTCGTTGCAGTGGATCTGATATCAGCTCCTGCCTCCCACAAGGAACATCCTTATGCCTCTGACAGGAACAGGAGCATCACAAGTCCATGGTTAAACCCTGAAAATAACTGGAAGCATCACAAAAATACAGGACTTTTTTTCCTTTTCTCCACTTGCCTTCCCAAAGGTCACGTAACCTTTTGATGCAACTAAATACAAAATCGGTTTAACACCACTAAAAATAAAACCTGTGGGGTTTACCTTCTTTCTACTGCAGTTATCACAAATCACTTCTGGGTGATCTTTGCAGAAGGTGGGGTTGAAATTGGTTTCCCCGAAGTAGGCAAGCAGCTGGACGCGGCGGCATTCGACCACGTTCTCACAGTAGTGCACCATGCTGTACAGGTTGTTGAAGTGGGTCTGCCTCGTGTGGCTGTTCCCATCCTTCTCCACTGAAACACAGCAAATTCAATGGTGTTTGTTAAAGCTGCACCTCTGCATTTTCATGGGCTGTCAGCCAAAACTCAATATTGGCTTTGCTTAAAAAAAATGAGCGGGTTAGTACAGAACTGATGTAGGACAGATTTTATCTCTGAAGTCTTAAAGAACAGAGAAGGGAAATAAGCCTAGAATGACAAAAGTCAAGAGAAGGGTATGTGTGACAGGATGAGAGGAAGTGGCCTCAAGTTGTGTCAGAAGAGGTTTAGGTTAGATATCAAGAACAGTTTCTTCATAGAAAGGGTAGTAAAGCTCTGGCACAGGATGCCCTGAATGGAGTCATCATCCTTGGAAGTGCTCAAAAAACATGTGGATGTGGCACTTGAGGACATGTGTTAGTGGTGAACAGTGGCATGGAGTTGGTCTGACAGTTGGACATGATGATCTTAAAGGTTTTTCCAACCTTAATAATTCCATGATTCTATGAAGCAAAGTGGTTTTGAGTAAAGTGAAGTCCAAGTGACAAAAATCCTGCTCCTGACACCTGAATGAAAACCATCCAGGTAAGGATTCACAGTTCTCCCCTCCTTGCAATACTGAACTATCCATGGCACTTGTAAAAGAGAAATAACACAGGCTAAATGGGACCAGTGACAATGTGACTGCTCTAATGTCATCTCCAAGTTCCCAGAGGAGAACTCACTCAGAATGAGCCTTCTCAGCCTGGTCACATCACTGTAGCTGTAGAAGAGCAGGCAGTGAGACATCTCTCCATCCCGCCCAGCTCTGCCAGACTCCTGGTAATAACCTTCTATGGATTTGGGAAGGGACGCGTGGATAACGTAGCGCACGTCGGGTTTGTCGATGCCCATTCCAAAGGCAATTGTTGCACATATCACCTGGGAAGGAGATTATAATGTTCTAGATATAAATTATGGAAATTACTCCTGCAACACTGCATGGAAAGCAGACAAGTGACCTGGATTAGGAAACCTGGAGGACCCAGAATGTCAGTCATAACAGTGCAGAACAACAACAAAACAGCAACAGCTCCCCTCCTGTCAGAGGAGCCACTCCAGACACAGGAAAAACCCCAAATTCCAGTCTCTGCACAGCAGTGTGCCAGGAGCTGTTTCTGAAGCCCTGCACTGCTCAGGTTCTCCCTGCTGGAGTAGCACACCTTGGTGCAGTGCTACAACCTTTTATTCACAAAATTCCCAGTGAAAGGTGGCTGCTGTGACCCAGCAGGTCTGTTGGGATCAGTTATTCAATACTGCAGACATTTGGTGATAACACTGCACAACTTCCCTCCCATTTCCCAGGCCAAGAGAGATAAAAGTGCCCAAATTTTCTTCCCTTTTCCTCCTGGTTTTTCTTTACCTGGCATCCTTCCTGATTAATCCACTTCTGCTGCACAAGATCCCTGTTGGAATCGGTGAGGCCGGCGTGGTAGGCCAGGGCAGCCAGCCCCTCCTTCTGCAGGATGGCTGCTGTGGTGTCACATTCGTGCCGGGAAAGGCAATAGATTATCCCAGAGTCATCTGCAAATAGATAGGAAAAGAAATTTGAGCTACAATACAGTTTTATTCCCTTCCCCTGCTCAACAGCCAAACCTGCCGAGCAGATACCAACCTCTCCCCATTGAAATAAAGATAAGACTAGAGATATAACTGCTTCACTATAGAACTCATTTTATTAGTATCAGACAGTCTTTAGGGGCTTTTGGTGAGGTGGAATAAAGAAATGTTTTCCTCATCAGTATTGTGCAATCTCAGGATTTAGAATACGTGAATAAAACCTATATAATTCAAGAGTCAGAGCAGTTCAGTCAATGCTCTCTGAGGGTACAGTACAGGAGAAGCTCTGAGGGAGCTTGGTGTAATCCAGTTCCAGCAGCAGGAGCTGCAGGACTCCAAAGTGAGCCTAGAAAGATGGGAATCTCTGAAGACAGCTTGAAGGGGAACTGCAGATAAGCAGACCAACACAATTAAACAATTAAGATATTGGGTGACCTTCATGCTCTGAAGACATGATGCTAAAAGCTCTGGCAGGCTTCAGAAAGGTTATTCAAGAGCATCACCATAATTTACTTTTCCATCTTAACTTAAATTCTCAACTTTAGAATGCACATTAACCTGATTCCCATTTTCAATAACATCACTTTACCTCCATCTTGCTTTTCTGGTAAATATGTAATTATTGCAGCATTATAAAAGCTTTTGCTGCCTTGAGAAGTGGTTTGTGAAAAGGCCTGCGGGCACCACGCTGCTCAGTACTCACGGGGGTGATATTTTTTAATCCATTCCAAGCAATCCATCGCCACCTTCTTTGGCTTCTTGGGCAACACATCATATTTCAAGTTATGCCTGTTGAAGCTCATTGTAAACCTGAAATGTGACAGTTCATGGTGCTTGTCAGCCTTATGGGTATAGTTATGTTGTGTTAAACAGCTTCCTTCACCATGCAAGGAAGGGCTTGGCAAGTTTTTTATTTTTTGTGTTAATATTTTGCATCTACCTCCTATTAAATTCCATGCCTGCATTTCATTTCATCAGATACAGCTACACAAGGATTTCAGATGGGCCTGTGATGCTTTTTTTACTTTACTAAGTTTTCCACTCTAAATTTCTGTGGCACAAACAAACAGTTTCAGAAACCTGCTGAGCAACTCACACTTGTGGTTTCAGCATCTCAAGCTGATTCTGGATGTCCTTCTGGACACGGGGGTTGGCAGTGGCAGTGAGGGCCATCATGGGCACAGAGCGGAACTTTTTGCGGAGCATGTTCAGGCGCTTGTAGTCTTGTCGGAAGTCATGGCCCCACTGGTTGAAAAACAAAATATAAGTGTAACAGAGTAAAATGCTCCAACTGAGTCTTTTGGCATTCCTAAAAACAAGTGGAGGTTTTACCTGGCTGACACAGTGAGCCTCGTCAATGACAAAACGTGCCAAGAGTTTCCTGTCGTAGAGGTTCTCCAGGGCGGACATCAGTCGGCTGCTGGCACACACCTGGGACACACCAGCAATGGCAATGGAAAGCAAAAGACCTGGGCTAAAAGTGTCAGCTGGCCTGACTGAGAATACAGAAACAACTGTCCTACGCTGCAGAATTAACCTGCACTGCGCAGGCGAACCTTCAAGGCACAGAGATGATGCTGCGTTTTAACCAAGCAGCTGGTGTGGGATTCCCACGAGGTTCTGGGATCACCTGTCCCGAGGCCCCTCGCTCTGAGGAAATTTCAGTAAATTTAAATTACTTATGTCAGGAAACACAGAGAAAAATAATGCTGAAGAGAGAAACACAACCAGCACGCTAACCAGCCCCCTCTGACAAAGCTCTTGTGCAGTAACGTATTTTTAATAATGCAGCCCAAGGTAAGCTCTGACAATCTCCTATCATCCTGACAGTGCTGTATTTTTCCTGTATTACCCTATTCAGAGCAGTCTGGATTTAGTAGCTACTGGGCAGTGATTAACACTAATATGTAGCAAGATAGATTGAAATAGGTGGGCATGGGAGTTTGTTTTAAGAATTTAATTTTACAGACATACTCAGTTCTTATTCTTGGCTAATTACTGATTGAAATTAGCTACATCCGTATAGATTCTTAATGAATTATCTAAAACCTAACATTTTTTCCCCAGAAGCCTACTCTGAGTGCAGTGTTTTAGGACCTCACAGCAATTCCCCCCTTGTAGCCCATATGGTTTTACAACTGAAGATGAAGTACAGACCTTCTCAGGGGTGACATACAGCAGCTTTATGACAGGGTCTTTCTTTGACAACTGCATGTATATTTTTGAGGCATCAGCATCTGTTCTGTCACCAGTCAGGTATGTTGCAGCAATCTATATTAAAAATATATAAATATATATATTAAGAATGTAGCCCTACCTCTCATTACAGAACACACATTCGGGAACACACATCTGAGCACCCTGGGCTAGAGGAAGGTGCCCTTGCCTGTGGCAAGGGGTGAAACAAGATGAACTTTAAGATTCCTTCCAACCCAATCCATTCTGGAACCCTGTGATCTCCTGCACCTGCATTTCTGCTCTGTGTATCATGTTTCCAAAGATGTTTAGCACCTCCAGAAGCCCCCTAACTCAGGAACTCTTAGTGCTCATTCCCGCTGCAGTCAGGCTGCTCCTGTGTAGGTAATTACAATTCTCAGTATCTCAGAACCAGCATCTGCTCTGGAAAACACAGCTCTAACACCCAACACAGGAGCAGCAATAAATCCAGCGGTCATACTGCCAAGATATTCGAGTTCATTCAATTTAGTTCTTTCCAGGCAACTTTCTGTGCCATTCAGTGTCCATCTAATCAATTTATGCAGTTTATATTTGAGAGACACAAGATTTGCTGCAAAATTTCAGATTTCTAATCCAGTTACCTGCAGTTTCACTCAATAAAGCTGCTGGAACTTACATCTAAAGTCTTCAGCTTCTGAACCTGATCGATGATCAGTGACCTCAGTGGAGAAATAACGATAGTGACCCCGGCAGAGACACAGGCTGGTAATTGGTAGCACAAGCTTTTCCCACCTCCTGTGAGGATGAGACAGAACACAGCAAGTGTTGGATATCAAGAGAAAAGGGATGGAGACCTATTTCTTATTTCCCATTTTACAGCACTTTTGGAAACAATAAATTTCTACCAATGCCTGCCACAAAGTGACACCTGTAGGATAAGAAAGAGTTACTGTGTGAATTATTAAGGAAGGCAGAAATTCAATCCCCTCACTCAAAATACCCCAGTGCAACAATACTCCTGAAATCCTGCGGCCACAGAATTCCAGCAGCACAAAGGCACAGGGGAAGAGAAAAGCTTGTCCCAAAGCTTGCAAAAGGAGCTGCAGGTCTGTAGCCTGTGCTGTGAGAGCACGTACCTGTGGGCATGAGGATGAAACAATCCTCCCCCAGCAGAGCAGCATTGATGGCCTCCAGCTGGTTTGTCCGGAAACAGTGCAATCCAAACTTCTTGTGAAATATATTCATCATTTCTTCAGAATGGGGAAATTTCATACCCCTGAAACGCTCCAGTGCAGGGTTATGAACCACTGGATCTGGGAGCCAAAAAAATGTAATTAGAATAAGTTATGACATCAAGTTATGGAAGAAATTCTTCCCTGTGAAGGTGGTGAGACCCTGGTACAGATTGCCCAGAGAAGCTGTGGCTGCTCCTGGATCGCTGGCAGTGTCCAAGGCCAGGCTGGATGGGGCTTGGAGCAACCTGGGACAGTGGAAGATGTCCCTGACATGGCAGGGGGGTGATGGTTTTTAAGATCTCTTCCACCCCAAACCATTCCGTGACTCTGATTTTCACCTCCCCTTTCGCTAGCGTGTCCCTACATTAACCCAAAATGACACTGACCAACCCTGGGCCCCAGGGGGATTGAGTTTGCTTCCACAAACCCATTTTGGAACATTATGCAGTGGAAACCATTGGACAGTCCTGAATAAAAAACTGCAGAATCATTATTTAACTAAAACACAGAAACACCCTCATTTCCAATTTTAGCAGCTTCATCTTCCAGCAGCCTGAAACCTGCACAGGAAGGGAATATTCTAGTTCAGCATCATTTGGAACAAAAAAAGTTCCAAGATGACTTTGCAAAAAAGGAACCAAAAGAAACTTCCACAGAAACAAAAGGCATTGATGTGGTCTGTAGTAAACTAGGTCTTAGGTTTAAAAAGAAATAAATAAGAATTTAAAAATTGAAAAACCCAGTAGTCCTCATGAGTATAATTTACCTGGATGGTTCTTTGTTGCCATCAGTAAGCCTGGCTTTGGAGCAGCAGGACTGGATCCCACAGCCGACCCTTTGGCTCTGGACATAATCTTGGACAAGAGGGATTTGGCAGGTGGCCCTTCCCTGACAGGCTGACACGACGGCATCGATGGCGCCTCAGGTGCTGAAACAGCCACCGAGCTCTCCCAGTCCTCATCAAAGTCATCGATGTCAAAGTGATCCAGGTCAAAGTCGAGATCATTTGTACCCAAGCTGTTCCCTACAGGACTGGCAGTGGGAGCTGTGCTCCGAGCCTTCAGGGTTGTGCTGGTCAGGGGCTGGTTCCCATTCCTCATTCCCGGACTTTTGTCCCAGCTACTGTCACAGGACTGGAGGCTGAGCCTGAGGGAACCTCCCTCCCTGCCACTTCCCTTGGGAAAAGGCAGCTCTGCAGTTCCCGGGCAGGGGATCTCCTCAGCACTTTGCTTTGAAACACAAGAGGTGTCCAAGGTTTGATTTGTTTTGGCAGAAAAGTTGCTGGAATGAACAGAAAGCATGGATGGGAGGTTTGTGGATTTGGGGGAGTTTCTGTCAGAACTGAAGCTCCAGCTTGGGCCAGAACCTGGACCAGCACCAGGACACGCACGAGGGCCCTGCTCCATGGGAGACTTCCAGCTTCTAGGAAAAGTGATGTTTATGCCATTTTGGTTCAAATTGACAGAATTGGCCAGCAATTTTCTCCTGGGAGAGATGACAAGGGAAGGAAGAAGGAAAAAAAAATATATTTAGTTACAAGCATTGATTTACCAAGTTCTACAACATTCATTAAACAGTTTTGTCTCACTGCTATTAAACATATTAACATATGGTGGTTCCATCGTGTTCTGAGTCACCATGTTTGAAAATGATTTCAAACAAATCTAGGGAAGAGAGAATACCACCAGAAGAAACTAATGACAAAATTATGACATCATCTCTACAGACATAAAATAAAAGAATTCCTAAAAGCAAGGAACAGGCCCAGGCAAGGTAGAACATAAAGAATAAATTCTTAGAGGCAAAACCTGAAGTTAAAAGTATGCCTGAACCAAGTTATGTTTTTAGGTACTTTCTAAAGACTATGTCTGACTACAGCAATGAGAAATAAAAGAAGCTGTTGTACTGAGAACATTTACAGAGGCTCATAGTCCCAGCCCAGGAAAAACTTAACCAAAATCCCAAATCCCAATACTTTGTCCATGTATTGTGCCATCAGACGACGCAGGAGACAAAGCAGCAGGTTGTGGTAGCAATAATTACATGGGAAGACGACAGGTTCAGGGATATTAGGAGGAATCGCCATCCCTGCAGTCAGCAAGAGGGGAGACAATACCAACTGAATGCCTGTGGCACAAGAACTGAGGAGGACACCTGGTAGGTCACATCACATCACATCACATCACACCACCCGTTTCTCCAGAAGCACCTGGTGCCAGGCACCTCCTCAGACTGACTGTGGCACTGTGGCACTTCCATCTGGCAGAACACATGGACCACTAACATTTGCAGCAGTTTGAGGTACTTTGTCCCTTCCCTCAGTCAGTAATTTCAAGCTTTTTAAAGCCCCTCCTGCCTTGTTCTCCAGTGTACTGGGGACACCTGCAGGCAGCTGCCTGCTGCACACAGAGCTGTTCCAGCCTACCTGAGGTCCCTGTGCTGGAGCAGGGCTCTGGCACAGCCCAGGGCCTGCAGCTCCTGCAGGGGGATGGCATCCACCAGCTCACAGATGGCCTCCATGACTCCGTACAGCTGCCGGGCCACGGGCACAGCCTCACCTGGCACAGGGAGGGAGTCCAGCAGTCATTTTCATTACAATAGGTATCAAGAGGATACCACTCTTCCAGAGGACAGTACATTGCAGTAAATCAGTCTAAACAATTTACTTCCAATATATTTTTAGTCCATTTGCATAAAGAAACTGTTTCTGTGTGCAGGAACTCAACAAATCTACATATTTTTGCCCTCATCTTTTATTATCTGTCTGTAATCCAAGTATTTATGTCAATTCTCCATCTATAGATGTTAAATCCTCATCTGTTAGTTAATGCTCTAGGATTACACAGGACAATAAATAGTTGCAAACTATCCCCAAAATCAGAGATATGAAATTCCAAAACATTCTGTGTACCTGAATCCCCTGCACTGGGATCACCTCCAGGATGTGTTGTGGGAACCTTCTCCTGCCTGGCCTCAGAGCTGCCAGCTGTGCATCTTCCACCAGTGGGAGAGTCTCTGAAAACACTGCAAACACCAAAAGAAAAAGCCATTAATATTCAGATACCTGTAAATTGAGGCATTTCCATAGAACAACAGGATTTAAGATGTGTGTAAAAGATAAATTCCTGAAGGCTCGGGTAGAACCCAAGATCTGAGCAGTCACTCATCCTGTGTACCAACATGTAGAATCTTGCCCCAGAAATTTTCTCCCATCCCACTACAAAAGTAACTCCGCTTTCTTCTGAAGTGAAAGCCGCCTAAAACATCTACCATAAAATTAGTATTTGATGAAACTTTAATTGCAGCTGCCAACCATTAACCTGCCAAGCAGCAAAGAGACACAAACTCCATCTGTACCTTTTTAACAAGCAGGAGTTTTGGGTCTTTTTTGGTGCTTTTCTAATCATGCAACAGACAGATGGTTTTAGCAGTGAACTCTGATTACCTGACACTTTGTACAGAAGGGGAGAAGGGAGGCAGCTCCTCCTCAGGGGAGGGAGGGATGATGTCCAGGTCATCCTCCTCGAGCTCGGCACCTGCCAATGGCCAGGTGACCTCATCCAGGGTTGAGGGGCTGTTCCCAGACCTCTGTGGCTCCTGGCCCCGACCACCTTCAGCAGCAGCAGCTGCAAGAGAAGTGGATTAATATTGTTGGGTAACACTGTACACTCAGCCTGCCACAAACAGAGGAGGGGAAAAATCAGCAGCCAGATTTCAAAACACTTGTTTGATACACTTTCTGACTTTCAAAGGATAAAACTTACTGCTCCCTTTTCTCCCCCATTAAAAACAGACAGACAAACCCCCACAAACCCTCATTTAAGTGGAAAAGTGATACAGCTAAACCTACAGTCACCTGTCCCTGGCAGAAGTGAAACACTGAAGAGGTCTATTTTTCTGCAATCGTTTTCTATAAAAGGTATTTCTATAAAAACTTATTTCTATAAAAAGCTCCTATTATATTAAATCCTAGCTTTAAAAGAGTGCAGACTCATCAGCTGGCACAGTCCCTGTGCTGGAATTGGAAGGCAAATGTACACGTACTGTGCCTTAAAAGACAAATCCTACAAAGAAAGGTCACTATCATTAACTTATTAAAATTAATTTCACAGAGAAAGGAAAACACAACAAAATATTAAGAAAAGAAATACAGTTCACAAATCTTCACCACTCAGTGTAAGGGAAGCATCCCAGAACACTCTTTGATGTTGTTCAGTTGTGTAAACATGTTAATTTCCCAAATAAAGGTCCAAAGTTTCAAAACACAGCAGGTAAGGAATCTAAAATAGAGCAGTTCTATGGGACAGAACTGCCAAAGCAATGGCAGGCAGGAATTTTGTGATCATAATAAATAAAGGTTGGAGTTCTTTTGTAGTGTTTATTATGTTTGTGTTAAAAATAGAGAGAGATTACTTTTTCTGGTTCAATTTTCATTTAAGTATATGACTTTATGTCTCTCCTGTATGAATTTTATAAGTGCTTTTCTCTCCGTAACATCCCTATAGGTTATTAATCATTTCAGGAATGCCATGTGGGAAGTCTTGTAACTCCAGTACATGAGCAGCTGCTACTCCTGCACCGGCAGGATGCCGCACTGCTTCCAGGCTGGGGGTACCCAAACCGAAATCCAGGAACCTAAACGAAATCCAGGGCTGCTTGTCAGTCACGAGCACACAGCTCCCTCTGATTCCTGACCGGCCACGCCAAGCCCTCTGGGTGCAAACACAGATTTCCTTCCAGCTCAGCGGTACCTTCAAATAACCCCTTACCTGGGCGAGCCCCTGCCTTATCCGCATCCAGAAGGGGGTCAGCAGGTGACTCCTCCCGAAGGCCGTGCCCCGCAGCCGGGCTCCCGCTGCAGGGAGCCAAGTCCTCGAGGCAGATCAGAGACTGCTGCGAGCAGGATCGCTGCTCGGACTCGGGCGCTGCCTCCCCGCCGCGGCTGCCGGGCCCCGCGTCCTCCCCCGCGCTCCCCGGAGAGCCGGGCGAGGCCGGGCGGGGGCTCGGCCGCGGGGGATCCTTGCGGGGGGCTCGCAGCCCCTTGGGGGACAGGACGGGCGGCCGAGAGAACTTCTTTTCGATTCCCGACAGGTCAAAGTCGTCGATATCGTCCCACTCATCGCCGATGATGATAAAGGGGTCAGCAGCAGAACCGGGACCGGCCTTCCCGGCAGGAACAGCGCTCCCCGCCCTCGCCCCGGGAACCGCGGGGCCCTTGGACGCCTCGGGAGCCGCGGCGGGGGCCCGGGGGGCACAGGCCGGCTGGGGGCCGGGGCTGCGGGAGGGAACACAGCCCCACGCCGGCGCTTTTCTGTCCGGCAGGGCCGAGGCGGGCAGAGCCAGGGAGGTGTTCACGTCCTTGTCCCGCAGCACCGACGCGGCGGCGAGGCCCCGAGGCGCCTTCTTGAAGGTGAAGCCCCTGCAACGAGACGAGCCCCCGTCACTTCCCGGTCGCTGCAGCCGCCCTGCTCCGCTCCCCACCCGCGGTACTCACGGCGGGCGGTCCCGCGGCGCTGCCGGGGCGCGGAGGGCCCCGCGGGCCGAGTGCCGCTGCAGCTGCTCCCGCAGGTTGTTCTGCGGCACCGCCGCCATCGCGGGGCCGCCCCGCCGCCAGGGGCCGCTCTGCGCGCGGGCCGCCTCCCTCCCGCGCCGCGCGCGCTTTGCATTCGGCGCCAAAACGCCCCCCGCCCCCCCATTGGATGGGGGTGGTGCCGGGACGGAAGTGACGTGTAGGGGGCGGGCACCACGGAGGGGGCAGGCGCGCGCTCCGCCCCGCCCCTTTCCCGGAAATGGCGGCAGCGCCCTCAGGCTGCGGAGAGGCTCCGGCCCCCGCCCCGGCTTAACCCCGCTCCAAAGCTCCGCTCCGTACTCCCGGGAAGCGGTGACGCTTCGCACCCTCTTGGGGCATGCTGGAGCGCGTTGGGAGGCCGGAGCCCCTCAGCCTCCCCACGCCCCCCCGCTCAGAGCTCACAGCACAGCGCTCCGGTGACGAGGCAGCTTTATTGTCGGTGGCAGATTTCAGCGTGAAATAACACACACGTGCCCCTGCTCACTCGCGGTTTCATTTCCCCAGCGCCTGTTCAGAATCGGCACCGAGGTTCTCGCGTCTTCACTGATGGGTTAAAGAAAAATCAGCCGTTTCTTCTCTATGAACATTAAAATACCGTATTTTTTAATACAAAAAAATAGCAGACATTTGATGAAAATAGATAAAAGTGTACAAATCACAGCATTCACTCATCCTGCCTTTAGAGAACAGGGAAATTGCCTTCAAAGAAAATTTAAAAATCGCTAAAATTTACACCTGGTGATTGCAAAAAAGCCACCTGAAGGACGGGGAGAGCTCTGTGTGCCCTAAATCTGTACTTGTGTGGTTTCTCAGCACCCCAGTGGCCCCTGCTGCCCCTCCAGGCGTCCCGGGTCGGGACAGGTGGATGGAGGCACATCAGGCTGGGAGCAGGAGGAGGGAACCTGGCACCAGCATAGGAGCACACGTGGGTTTGGCCGAAGAGAGGAGGCACAGCTCTTGCTGCTGCAGGAGGTGCGTGCAAGCCAAGGAACCTGCCTGCAGGTAACACCTTTCAGCAGGCGGGCGTTGCACATTGTTCTCCCTTTCGTCATTTCAGCACTCAGAAATTGGAACACGATCAGTCACTGCAGCCCTGTCCCCTGTCCCCAGCCTGCGCTGCCCTCCTACACCTGAGGAACAGGGTAAGAGGCACAAGCAGCGAGACCACACATGTTCTTGCCTCGTTCTATAAGGAAATACCTAAAAAAGAGAGAAATGGGTGTGAGTGAGCGTTCCCTCCTCTGGCAGAGCCAGCACGGCAGGTAAGGATGGGGAGGCCCTGGCACAGGGTGCCCAGAGAAGCTGTGGCTGCCCCATCCCTGAAGTGTCCTAGACCAGGCTGGATGGGGCTTGGAGCACCGTGGGATAGTGGAAGGTGTCCCTGCCCACAGCAGGGGGTGGAACAGAATGGGCTTTAAGGCGCCTTCCAACTCAGACCAGTCTGGGATTCTGTGAAGGTGACTGCTCTCTCTGTGCCAGCCCCTTCCTCATCCCAGCCCAAGGAGCAGATACCTGTGACAGGGCTGGAACTGCCCGCAGCTCTCCAGGCTATGCCATTCCCTGCCCCCTTACACCCTGCACTAGCAGAATTAGCACGTGACTCCCCCAAGAATTTCACCTGCACCTGGAAACACTTGTGAAGCTGGAAACACTCCTGGCACAACCTGCTCTCCCCCGGCCATGTGACCAGGAGAGAGGAGCCAGGTGAACCAGCGGCTCTGGACAGGCTGGCTGAGCCCTAGGGACCGCGGCAGCTCCACTGATCCAAGGCTCTGCTTGACCAGTCACCCCAGGACTGGCTTTGTGAGCAATGTCACCACTCCGACTGGGATGAGTCTCCGTGTGTCTTCCCAGCTGCTGAATTTCAGCTGGAGAGTGTAAGGGTGGCCCGGGGCTGAGGGTGGGTGGAATCCCAGCACGTGGTGTCCTTCACCAGGTACAGGCAGAGTGTGGTGGGCACCAGGACCCCCTTACCCCTCCATGCCCCACAGCCGGCCCCAGGAGTTCTTGACGATCCAGTAAGGAGTCCCATTCTCCTCTCCATAGCCCACGGCCAGGACGGCGTGGTTCACCTTGTCAGGGGTGTGCTCACAGCGTGGGCTGCAGGGAAAATAACACAGATGTGTTGTGTGAAAAGCAGCCTGTAATTAGTCAGGGATTAGTCAAGCCAGCAGTCTTGACTACACTCTGCAAACAGAACTATGGGATGCTCTGAACTCCCAGCTGTGGAGAGTAGGGAGGGAAGCCAAGGAAAGGAGACACTGCTCTGTTTCTCCACTCTGAAATTACCAGCCATATATGGAGTCAGGGAATCCATGGACTTTTGAGCTCCCAGCCCACCAAGACAAACTACAGTGCAAAGGAATTTTCCCAATGGAAACCAGCAGCTCTTATTGCCTCCCAGTGCTGGTTTGTGCTGCCCTGAAGTTCAAGGGCACTTTCATGTTTTGCACAGGAACAGCAAGCTCTTGGGTCTAAATATGTGTTTCCTCTAAATTTTCAACCTTTAAACTGCACTTGCTGAAAGCTGCTGCCTGTGGCATGAAACAAGACAGCTCATGGTACATGCTCCCACCTCAAGAGCATCTATTTTTAAACATTTTCAAACTGCAGCACAGGAAAAGATCAATAATCTCCACCTCAGATTTTCTTTTTTTCGATCTGTTAACAGCTGCTCTGGGCTGAAAGCACTGGAGCATCAATTATTCCGTGCACTCTGACTTTAAATCCACCTTAGACTGTAAATCCACAGGCTAACTGCTCCTGGCTTGTTCCTCAGACCATGTCCCTGCCCTCACAGCCCACACCTGCCTGGGGCTGGCACTTACCTCTGGCATCACTTTGGTCCAGCAAAGCCACTGGAACCACCACCTGCTCCTTCCTGAGAGCTCCCTGGGGCAGATCCCTCAGGCTCAGACTCTCCCTTTCATTCTCCCTGCAGTTCTACGTGACTGAGGGTTCCTTACTCCAAAGTATTTTTCTATTTCTCCAAACATGCACTTTCCCCCTTGCTGGGCTAACAGCATCTGTCCTGCTACAGTCAGCTCTCATCTTTCCAATGTATATTGATCAGCCTTTCAAGTGCCTTTTTGCCCTGGCCATGGAGCTGACACCACATTCGAGACTTGCTGGGTCATTTCATGTCCCAAACTGGTTTTTCTCTCTGCTGTTCCTCCTACCTGTCCAGGAGAGCACCATGTGACAGGACTGAGGAGAGATGCTGTGGAACCTGCCCTGTGGAGAGCAGCAATGCAGGACCCTGCCTAAAAGCAAAACCTGCAGAGGTGCCAGCTCAGGTGTAGGGGAGAGGGCAGCCACACTTCTCACCACCACCCCTCTGAGCTCTGGCACCACAGGAGCTCCCCTAATACCATGGAAAATCCACTTTGGTTGGGGCTTACCCTAAGCAACCAGATGCGTTCAGCTGCCACAGCTGGGCTGACCCTCTCACTGTCCCAGCTCAGACACAGATCAACCCTGGGACAGGCCCCCCCAGCCCTGTGGTGAGCAGCAGAAAGTCTCCCAAGCTCCCAGACTCGCTGACCTTCACTCCACCACAATCTGGTCTCCAGGCTGGACAGGTTCCTAGCAAACAGCCCTCCTCCCTGTGCTGCACTCTCATCCCCTCAGGAACCAGTAAATCAAGGCTCCGTTTACTCATTTTTTTCTGTTTTCACTTAAAGGGAAGTGTGAGAATGCAGTGCAGTGTTCCTGCATCCAGCAGGAGAATCAGGGATGCACGTGATTCCAGCCCTACACGTTCCCCTTGCCCTCACCCCACCAAATGAGGTTCACACACTCACTTAGAATACACTCCTTTCCTGTAGTGCATGAAGTTCCCCGTCACCTCAAAGGCAAAGCTCACTGGGTTGTGCTTCCCCACAGCTTCCACCATGCCGTCCTCGTCATACTGCAAGAGAGGATCCAGGGTCATCCATCATCTCCTGGCTGTGCTGGGACCAGTCCAGGTCCAGCAGCCAGGGCACAGGGGGATGGATAACCCTGGCTTCCTGCATGTAGACAAGGAATCAAGTGCTGAGTTGTAAGGTGAGAACTGGGGCTTCGTCCCAGCCTGGAGGTGCACCCACTGTGGGAAGCAGGCAGGAACCCAGTGCCTGCATTTTGGCTCCAGCACGTCCTGGTGTCACCTTCCAAAAGGTGTGCAGGAGAGCAGGAGTGTGCACAGCAGCTCGCTCTCTGCCAGGAGCACACAGGCTGCAGCTCCAGCTGTGGAGCCCAGCACACCTTGGGGCATCCCAGCACCTTCTTGGCACAGCCCTGGAAGTTTGGAAACGCAGCCCTCGGGGCCTCACCTGAGTGATATTGATAACGTCCTTGACAAAGGCAATGGCCTTCTCGGGCTGGAACTTGCAGGTGCCGTTCTGTGGGGACAGAGAGGAGCTGTTGGAGCCTATGCCAGGCCCTGCTCCACTGCAATGGCCTGGGCTGTGCTGGGAATACCTTGGCCCGGTATGGGTAACTCTCCTCCCCCATGAGCCCTTTGTTGTACAGGATGTACTCGAAGGCTTGGCTTGGCAGGCCCCTGCGAGACAACACAGCTCAGTTAGGATGGTAACAATTAATTAGGATGATAATGATGAATTTGGATGGTAACGCTGCAGCTTCTGCAGAGCAAAGCCATCAACATTCCCTCCTCTGCAGACCACTCCCACCAGCCAGGGAGACAGGGAAGGGCAGTGTCTATCCCAGAGCCTCCAGAGGCACAAACTCCAGTCTGTTCCTGCAGCATCTCCCTGCCTGGGATTCCTGGCCTGGCCCACCACACTGTCTGGCATGGTCAGATCTCATTCTCCAGGTGCCAGATCCCTGGAGAAGAATGCCAGGAGCCCTGACGGCATGAGGTCAGCTGGCCCGCACAGCAGCAGCCTCATGTGGTGAAAGGTGTTTTTTGGTGCCCTCTGCCCAGTCTGGGTGGGGGATGATGAGAGACCCACACCTCCAGCAAGCAGCTGCTCCCTTCCCTGGCCACCTTCCAGAGGCACATCTCAGGAGGGAAGACAAGAGAGCATGATCAGGGAGTGCTGATGTGCAAATGCCTAAGGAGGAGTCACAAGAAAAATAAGAAGCACCAAGAGTGGCTTTGCTCAGCTCCGAGTGTCCCTCTGGGACCGCTTACCTCACAGAAAACAGAAGTTGTCAGAAGCTCTATTCTCTGCCTTCTCTAGCAAAGACACAAGGAACTTCCCAAAGGGGAAGCTAAGGTTTCTGTGGGTTCTTCACGGTGCCATGAGATGCATGTGACCCAGAGGCAGAACAACAGCCAGAACTCCCCTTGCTCTCCCAGAGCCCAGCCTATGGCTGCCGTGTCAGAAGACATGTGAAAAATGTCTCAGATAAAAACTAACAAATGAGGAACAACAGAGATTGGGAAATGCTGGAGATTTAGTGAAACATCCTAACCTCTAGGAAGGGTGAAATTAAAATAAGCAACCAAATCCAAAATTGCTTCCCCTGACACATTGCAGCCAAGGGAAGACAAAAGTCATTCCATGATGTGGAAGGATCCTGACACTAGATCTTGAGGAAAGCTGTCAATCACAGGATACTCTAATTTCTGTTCTTTCTGACCCTCCTGACTTACCCACTGCAGCCATGGTTGTTGAAGGCCTGGGCACAATCAACCAACTGCTGCTCCGCCTGTGGAGAAGGGTTTTGAGTCAGTGATTATCCCACATCTGTGTTCAGAGCAAGCGACACAAAAAGCAACTGCACAGCAGGAACTGAGAACTCGTTTATTCGTGCACCTGGCTGTAACAACAACCACAATACTGGTTTACCCATGCAGCTGCCTGTTCACCCACTGGGAGTCACCTGGAAATGGCTCCATGTCCCAGGGAGGTGGACAAAGAAGACCTGGAGCCAGCAGCCTGGGATGCCGCGGCTGCCAGATGCATTCCTCCACATGCCTGCCAGGAATCCGTCCCCCCACAGAAGGACTGGCTGAGATTTCAGTCAAAGGTCAGGTTTGTTTTTAACACACCCAACCCTCAGTTATTCTGGTAAGTTGTGTAAGTGGCTACTGTCTTTCTAGTTCTTCAGGAATAGAAATCCTCTGGGAGCTGAAAAATCAACATGTCCCAATGTGCTGCCTGCAGTGAGGGGTCCCAAGCCGGCTGGCAAGGCCAGGCACAGGTTCTTGCCCCATGCCTGCTCCCAGCAGCCTCCAGCCACTCTGGCTTCGTCCTGCTCCAAAAACAGCTCTGCCCAAGCCCAGGAAAATCTCTTACCAGAGAGAGCAGCTTTCCCGTGGCAATGGCAATAGCAGACTCCAAACAGCCTGTGGTGGAAAAGGTCCAGCAGCTCCCACAGGCACCCTACATTAGGAACAGGAGAGGAACTGCTCTGGAATGTGCTGCAGGCTCACCAGCCTCCCCAAAACACTGGGGGAGAGGGGCACGGCAGGAGTGCAGAGCCTCCACTCCCAGCTGGGCTTGGCCTTCTGCTCAGCCCCTGCCCAGAGCACACGACACAGAGCACGGAGCGGCTCCGGGGGAGTTCCCCTGTGGCACAGGCACCCAGCACTGTTCCTCGGCCACAGCCTGCAGCCATCAGCCCCTCTCTGGGCATGTCACACACTCCTCACCTGGTTTTTCACAGGTGTCACGAAATTTCCCTTCTTTCTCCAGTCGATGGAGTCGGGATATGGCCCAGAGCTGCGCAGGAAGTTCCCCTTGGTGGCTGAGCAGTTCTGCAAGCGAGGCAGGAGGGCTGTGGTGCGCTGCCAGGCCAGTGACCCAGGAGAGTCCCCCTCCCTGGGGTGGAGGGATTGGTGACCAGCCTACATACACTGGCCACTGCAGCAGGGAGCCCCGGGCCAGCCCCAGAGGGCACCACCAGCCTGCACCCCTGGCTGCTCAGGGAGCTGACAGCAGAAGTGACAGCTCGGCTGGAGCCAGGGTCGAGGCAGCTGAAAGCCGTGAGGGTGGGAAAGAGGGTTCACCTTGCTCTTACCCCGGTGCTGGTGGCATAGGATGTGACCTTATCAAAGTGGATTGCAGGCAGCACAGCGATGGGTGCTGGCCCAGCAGCGGGTGCAGGTCACTGCAGAAGCTCCACACACGGGGTCCACCTGGACCCCCTCCTTCCCTGCCAACCCACACTCCCAGCATTTACCTGGGGCTCACTCCACAGGTACAGCTTTTTAAACTCTGCGAAGGTCAGATCCGAGAACTGGTTCAGGCCCACTAGAAGGGGGAGAAAGGGGACACTTTGCTCAGCGAGGCTTGGCGCTCAGAGCCGGCACGGGCCGTGGCCAGGCAGGGGCCGGAGCTCATACTCTGGAAGCTGTGGTTGCCAGCATTGTGCTCCTCGATGTGCCGTTTGTTGCCCAGGAAGATGCGCAGCCTGCGCGGGTACTCGTCGGGGCCGTACCGCCGGTTGTTCTGCGGTGACACCGCGCGTCAGGGCACCCCAAACTCCCGCCGCTCCCGGGACCCCCGGCCCGGCCCTCCCCGCGCGGCGCAGCTGCCCCGAGCCTCACCTGCAGCACCCAGGCCTTGAACAGCTGCTCCTCTGCGGGAGAGAACGGGGCGTCAGCGCCGGCACCGGCGCGGCTCCGCCGCCGCCTCCCCCAACACCGGGCAGCGCCCGGGGGGCCGGGCCGAGCCCGAACCGAGTGGGACCGAGCCGAGCCGAGCCGGCTCAGGCCAGGCCGTGCCAGGTCGCCTCCTGCCCTCCCGGTGCCCCTGTACCTTCGGCCGAGGGCTCCCAGGCGGCGGCGGGGGCCAGGAGCGCGGCCGCGGCCAGTAGCATGGGCCAGCCCATGGCCGTCCCGAGCCGAGCCGAATCGGGACGGACGGGACCGAACGGAGCCAAACCGGGCCAAGCCGAGCCGAACGGGGCCGAAATGGGCGGGGCCGCTGCCAGGGGCGGGACAACGGGCGGGGTGGGCGGGGCAGCGGCACTGGGCGGGGCAGCGGCACTGGGCGGGGCAGACGGTGGGCGGGGCCGGTGGTGGGCGGGGCACTGGGCGGGGCTGTCCCCTCCCAGCGGTGGGCGGAGCCCGCGCCCCGGCGGGTCCGGCGTTATCCCGCCCGTAAAACTATCACAAACCCCGGTTCACCCTGAGATAGAATAGATTTATTAGCAAGAGGTAATCAGGAAACATATATTTTTACAAAAAAAATGGAAATATTTTTCCCAAACAAGCTGTAAGTTGAAATAGTTTTAGGGCTTGAAAGAGAATTCCCATACCACGAGGTATTGCTTACAGCAAGTGTTGTGTGAGTGGAGCATGCCTGCCACTGCCGGGGAACCGTGTCAGGGACTGTACAATGTAAAAAACCCAGGTACTATTCACAGAATAAGCACTACATTACTATATCCTGCTAGCGGGTGGTTAGCCAGGATTACAGTAGATGTAATAAAAACACTCGTCATCTCTAACTCTACGTCATGGTACTCAGAGTGGGCACAAGGGTACGGATCTACAGCATATCAACAGGAGCTGGATGCAGCGAGGAGAGGCAAGGGGATGCTTCCATCTTCCCAACTTCGGAGGGACCAGGGCAGCAGCCAGGGCCCCCCGTGCCCGGCCAGCACGAGGGTGGCACACACAGAGAGGGCAGCTCACACCGAGGGACAACCTTTAATGTGTTCCCTTCTCCCACCTTACAGAGTTTGCCGTGGGATGTAACCGCCAGCACTGTCCGAGTGAGAGCTGCTCTGTGCTGCCCAGAGCCCCGTGGGGACACAGGACTCACCTGCCCCACAGGGACACAGGACTCACCTGCCCCACAGGGACACAGGGACTCACCTGCCCGACCACCAGCCCCCCCAGGAGGAACAAATGACAAAAGTAACATCATCGAAAAGAACCCGGGACTCCAGCGAAGTGTCGATGCGTTAAACCTTAACCAGGGCGGGAAATCCTACGCGAGGTCTAGTGCGGCCTGGGGTGGGGGCGGATTGCTCGGAGAAGCACAGACGTGGGAGTCACTCCAGGGCGTCCATGGAACGAACGGGTATGTACAGTATGGTATAGCGAGTGTACACGGGCGGCCGCCGCCGCGCTCAGGAAGGCAGTTTGGGCTCTATTCGCAGAGAAGCTTCGTAAAGGGTTTCCTCGTCCATCACAAACGAGTGGTCCAGCAGGTACTGCGTCACCTGGGAAACGGAGCGGAGCCATTAACGGGCTGGGAGAGCACAAACCCCTGCGAACTGAAGCACCCAAACCCTGGTAAATGAGGCGCCTGCCGCAGAGGTTGGCTGAGACCCTTCAGCTCATCACGTTGGGGCCACCATGAGGCAGAGGCCAGCTGGTGCCGGCAGTGGGGGCAGCGGGACACACTCTGCTCCCTGGAGAGGGGGTGCTGCCCCTAAATAGCTGTTTCTTATCATGTCCAGGGTGCAATCCCTGGAGCCCTCTGAGCCTGGCCTGACGGCTGTCCTGTCCATCAAAGCTGCCCTCTGCAGCAAGTCCTCTGTTGCAACTGCCTGGGGGGGCATGGGGGGAGTCTGCTGGAGCCCCCACAGCCTCCCTCCGTCCCCTGCCCCCCTGCCAACAGACTCCAGCATGGAGCTGCCAGGTACTGAAGGCTTAGATGCTGTGATGGAAGAAGGAGATGAGGAGCAGAGCATGCCCGTGGCTCTGGGGACAAGGCTGTACCTTCGGCTGGTGCTCGATCTTGTAGGAGGTTTGCTGGAACTGGCGGATCTCCCTTATGATGTGTGAGATCTGTCCAGGGATAAAGCACAGAAGGTGTTCATGGCTCAGCCATCACCCGGGGAACCCGTTCCAGTGCCTGGGAGGGCAGGGACACCCAGCACAGCACAATGCAAAGGGCCCTTTTGTCTCTTGCAGACAGTAGGAACAACCCCAGGTGTGTGCAGGGGACACACGTGGCCGCCTGGTGCTGTGCAGGTGAAGGCTGAGGGGACACAGACCTGGCCACAACCACATCACCCCAGCCCGGCCCCATACACCCATGCCAGTGGGCTGGAGCACTCACCATCCTCATTTTGGAGAAGTTCACCAGGCCATCCTCGGTGTAGTTTGGGGTGCCCTCCTCGATGAATGCCAGGTCAGTCAGGTACATGCCCAAGTAGGGGACACACGGAGGATCACAACTTCAGGAGTAAACCAGAAAGAAATGAGGAAGAAAACTGCCTTACTTTGGAGCTTGGGGCAGGGTAGGGGAGAAGGGGGCAACTCCACAGTCAGCAGAACTGGAAGGATTCTCTCTAATATAGGAAGGCTCTCCCAGGGAAGGCTGCTGGTCTCCTGGGCCTCATCCCCACCAGCTCAGCAGGACAAGCAGGACCTGTGGCTGTGCCCCTCACAAAGCCATGGGATGCAGGAGGTGAGCTGAGGGCAGCTTTTACAGAGGGTGAGGAAGACCTTTAGAAGCTTCCATGGGCAACCTGGTCTAGTGGAATGGAGCCCTGCCCAGAGAGGGGTATAGAACAAGATGAGCTTTAAGGTCCCTTCCAACCCAAACCATTCTGGATTTGATGATTCTATGACAGTGATGGGGAAAATTTTCCTCTGGTGTCTGGCAGTGATTTTTCCCTTTGCAGTCTCTTTTATTCCCATCTTTCCACATGCTGAACAAAGGAGCAGCTCAGTCCTGGGGATCACTTTGCCAGCCACTGTGCTGGCTCAACAGGACACACTTTAGTGCAGGCTCTGAATGACCCTGGGAGCAGACCTCCAGGTCCCCCCACACTGCAGGCCCCACAACAGCCAGCAGCAGCTGTGGGAGAGGAGGAGAAGCACCATTCACTCACTTTTTCAGTGCCTCCCGCAGGTTCTTGAACCTGCCTTCCGACGACACCAGCTTCTGGAGCTTATCAATCAGAGCCTTTGTCTGCAAGAAACCAAAGTGCTGCTCTGTGGGGCCCTGGAAGAACCCCTGCTCCCTGCAGCCAGGGGGTGAAGCCTGTGGAGCCACAGGGTCACTTCCATCCCACCCTGCCCAGGTGTTCTTCACCCCGTCAGCTGTTCCTACACCTCTGCAGGTACAACTGTGCCCTGGCTGTCACACCTGGCTGCTGGTGAGCAGGCTGTGCACTCGCTTCCTCCCCCTGCTCCCACCTCTGCCCTCACCAGCATCTGTTTTCATTCACAGGTTTATCATTTTATAGGAAAAATGACTGCTCCTGGCTGATAGGAGCCCACAGTGGTGCTGGCTCAGCTGTGTCTGGCTCCGCACCAGGAAGTGCCAGCTACTCCTGTACCACGTACTTCAAACAGGAATTCATCCTGCGCATCCATAACTGGCCCGAGGAGCTCAGAAAACCAGTTAAAGAGAGTCTCTCTGTGTATGCAGCTACAGGGGCTCCCTGGGAAAGGTTTAACTGCACGTCTGACTTGCAGCGTGGGGCCAGTCTCTTCTCAAAGGTAACAAGTGACAAGGGGAAAGGAGTTGTGACAGGAGAGGTTTAGACTGGATACTGGGAAAATTTCGTAATGGCTGTCTAGCCCTGGCACAGCTGCCCAGGGCAGTGGTGGAGTCAATGGAGGGATTTAACAGATATGTGGATGTGGCACTCGGGGACACGGGTTAGTGGTGGCCTTGGCAGTGCTGAGGGAACAGTTGGACTTGCATGGTCTCAGAGAGCTTTTCTAACCCAAACAATCCTGTGATTCCATGAATAAACCCGACTCCAAGGCACGGTCTCCCTGCCCACACACCACCTCCCTCCTGAGAACAACCTGAAACACCTTTCTCTGTTTTCTAACTCTTTTTCAATGCCTGTCTCATCCTGACCCAACACCATCCCACCCATCCCACCAAACCCCCCACCTCCCCAGGAGGGGGTCACCCCTACCTGCTTGGAGACCTTGAGCCAGGTTTTCTTGAGGCGGAAGATGGCACTGCGGTTGAGGGAGGAGGTGATCTCCAGCACGGCGTTGTAGTTGTGCAGGCAGCGGCAGATGTCAGCCACTGCCACCCACTTCTCGATGGCACTGACCCGCGCGTTGATATCCTCGTTCCGGATGATCTCCGACGCGATCAGGTTACTGACCTTGGGGAGACATGGCACGCAGCCCGAGCCTTAGCATGATTTTGGGCACAGCTCTGTGTCCTCCAGCCTCACAGCAGTTTTCAGATTTCCCTGTGCTGCAGCAGCCCCAGAAGGAGCAACTGCACCAGGAGATGCTCCACCTGCACTGGGTCCCCGAGGCAGGTAAGGCCCGTGGGGCAGGTGACCCTCACACACCCCAGGCCCTGGGGCAGGGGGGCTGAGCTGCCTCCCCTGTGCCCATCCCCCTGTGCCCTGCAGCTGCACCTACATCATTGAAGTGCTTTGTGTTCTTCATGATGTATGGAGTCCTCTCATTCTTCTCCAGCTTCATCCAGCCTTGTCCGAAGAACTCTCTGCAAACCACAGTGGCCAGGTCAACTCTTATTTCCCAATTTTATGGGATGCTCAAGCCATGCAAGCTCCACTGCATTCACACAGGATGGAGATCCCAGGGTCTTTGCCCCCCACGCTGCTGGAAAGGGACCACATGGATGTGGTTGGAAGTGTGATGGTTGTGGGAGGGTCTCCCTGAGCCGATTACCTTGGGGATGCCGGCACAGAAGCCACAGGATCAGGACTCTAATCTGCACTTGAGCCAAGTCCGGGCTACTGGCAAAGCCCAGGAAGGCTTTGCACTCTCTGGGGCCAGCCCAGCCAGGTTGCCCGTGAGGCTCTGGGTGACCAGAGCCACCTTTCCTGACCCATGGGGATCACTCACTCATATGGGATCTTCTTGAAGACCAGGTGATCCAGCAGTGTCAGCTGTTCTGCGATCTCCAGGGCTGAATGGTTTTCAAATGGTTCTGCTTTGACTCCCTCGGCCTGCGGGACAGAGGGACAATGGGGCTCACTAGGCAGGAGTACAGTGAGAACTTCTACATGTGACGAACGCAAACCCAAAGCCAAGGTCGGGCTCCCAAGCCAAAGGCTTTTCCCCAGAGGAGCTGGGGTGTGCGGTGCCGTGCTGGTCCAGAGGCACCACAGGCCACGACGTGCCCGTGCTGAGCAGTGCTGGCTCCTCCCAGCCTTGCGAACCCCACGGATTTACTCCTGCAGCCTTTCGGCTGATTAATTAACAAAGCACCCAGGGATCCCAGCTGGAGCACCACTGCCCCTGCCTGCCTGCTCCTGCCCAGTAGGGGCAAGATGGCTCTTCCAAGGGATTTCCAGAAAAGCAGGAGAACAAGGATAACCCCGTCCCCACTGCCTGGCTCTGGCCAAGCAGCACATGCAGGCACGGGTGGGGTTCAGGGTGCCCCCCACACAGAGCCACCCTGGGGGTGACAGCCAAAGCCTGAGGTCCAGACCTGCACAGAGTCACTGACTGGTGACTGTCCTCAAACCAGTCACAAAGACATCACTGAGACCCGATCCTCGGTCACAGCTCAGGCCAGCACCCAACACACCCCCACAACCACCCCCACAAAACAGCACTAGGATGAGGCTGGTGCCACTCCCTGCAACACCTCCATCCCTGCTGCCTTCAGGGAAAAGATCAGCCAGCAAAAAAAACAAACCCCACAGACATCCCGTCCAAATAAACCCCAAACAGCCCTGATGACACAGAAGAACCCCCCCAAGGTCAACACACACACGCACACAAGGGCCCAGCACAAGGCAACAGCCCGTTGCACAATCTCTGGGGACAGGGGTTGTGAAAGCTGTGGCAAACAAAAACCAGCTGGGTTCCTCCACAGCTTCAGGGCCCCCGGAGAGGCTGCAGGGGTACTTGGGGGTGCAGCTGTGGGGCACACCCCACCAGAGCCCAGGGGGGCAGGTGGTACCGGTGGCACCCGCGCAGGGCAGGGGGGCTGCGGGCACCCCAGAGGTACCTGCTGAGGGTCAGCACAACACACACCCTCTGCTCATGGTGTGCACCCCAAAACCCAGGGCACCCTCACGTTCCCACCACGCCTTTGACTGCAGGTCGCTGCTGCTGCTCAGCCTGAGGGGCAGAGCAAAGCCCTCAGGGCTTGTTTGTTCTCGCCTCTTCAGAGGAAGTTCCCAGAACACACAGTTATGGGCAACAGCTCAAGCAAAGCCCAGGAGGGACTGCCCTGCCCCTGCCGAAGCCACCAGCAGAGCCAGGGGACAGAATCTTGGGTGTTTCAGGTGCACCAGGCCAGTTTCAAGTGACTCTTGTGTTCTTCTGGGAACAGATTTGGTTGGGGTTTTTCTCAATGCAGAAAGGCAGCAAGTGCTCTGCAGCCACCCTTGGGGGCTCTAAATCCATGGCACATTCCCAGGGCTCTCCTCCCGGGGAGCAGCACTGATGCTGGCTGAGCCAGAGCCTATCACTTGGAACTGGAGCAGGTTTGGGGACACGGAGAACACAATGGGAACCCCCAGGGCTTTCCCATGTGCATCCAGCAGGCAGCGGCAGCAGCAGGCAGGTGTCTCCGTGCCCTCTCCAGCCATTCTACTGACTGCAGGGGGAATAATGTGCCTGTGGGCTGGTTAGTATTGCCTCTGCCCATAACAGATCCAGCTGTGCTCACAGCTGGCCCCTTCCCAGAAAGCCTTTCCCTGCTTTGCAGCTGCACCCCTGACACGGGGCTTGGAGACTCACTCTTCCCCAAGCTGGGTGTGCCAGAGCATCAGGACCTTTGGCTGTTCCCCTTCCACCACCCCAAGCCACCGGTGGCAGGGAGGGAGGGAGGGAAGGAGTATTTACCATTTGCATAACCTCCTCCAGGGTTATCTGGTTGTCTCCTGGATCCTCCTGTGTCAAGGTCCTATGGCATGGAAAGACAGGATTACTGCAGCTGGGAAACCACCAGACCCACACAGCTCCAACAGGGCAGCATGGCTCCGAGGATTTGCACGGATCAAACACTCAGCCTGTGTTTCATGAGAACCCTTCGGTCCCATTTCTCATTTTAAAGAGAAAAACGCTCCTTAGCCGAGGCCACACGGCCCCACGTGTCAGCCCTGCTGCAAGACAAGTGCCCTGCCCTCAGCATGGGGTGGGCACACAGTGCCAGAGCCGCCCTGCTCAGCACAGCCCCACACCAGCACCCAGCAGCAGCAAGGGCCACACACCCAGCATTGAACCTCGGCCATGCACCAAGGGGGTCACACCCACCACGTCCTGATGGCCGAATGCAGCCAGCACCACCCATCCTCCTCATCTTCCGCCCTGGCACCTCCCAAGCCCCTGGCACAGTCCCTCCTGGAGCCCTCATGCCTGCTGTGACCCCAGGTGAGAGCAGAAACAGCCAGCAGCTGGCACAGAGTCAGGAAAAGCCACCTCCTGCCTACAGTCCTTCACCTTATGATGTTGGCGGCCGCTTTCCTCTCCTGGGTCAGGAGCTCGGGGTCATGGATGACCTCCTCCAGGAAGCCGATCACCCGGAACTTCAGCTCCTCGTTGGTCTCAAAGTCCTGCCAAGGCCGACACAGCCATGGAATTACTATGCTGGGAGTGACATTGATCCCAGCAAGGCTGCTCCCGACACCCAGCCAGGGCAGGGGTTGCCTCTTCCCAGAAAAATCCCAGCACAAGAAGGCACCAGGCTCACTCAGTTCCATTACATCGGCATCACCAGGCCTGGGAGAGCTGCGTGACTTCCCAGTGACAACCAGTACGGCACCGCTCCCACTGCCCCCAGTCACCAGTGCAGGCAGGGACAGGACAGCAGGGAAATCTCCCAGTGCCTGAGCCCTAACCCCATCCTGAGCATCCCAACAGGCACCAAACCCAGAGACTCCCCTTCCTCTGCACCCAGCCAGGGGGTGATGGCAGATCCAGCTCCCCTCCTCTGCACCCCAATTGTCCAAACACTGGGATGTGACCCCTGTTCCCCTGCTGGGGGATCCCAGCTCCTTGCTCCTTGCCATCTACACTCCTTTGCTTCATTAAAACCTCAATGTCAAATTGCCTTCTCAGCTGAACCTTGGCTGAGCTACCCAGCATGCAGCTGAATTCCTGGTGGCAGGGTGGGAGGGAGAGAGGGAAGGAGCCCCCGCCGCCCACCTGTGAGTGTTTGGACACCCAGTGCCGCAGCACGTTGAGGACACGGTTGGTGGCCGCTCTCCGGATCACGAACTCCTTGTCTCCATTCCGCTGGTCCGTCGGGAAGCCTGAAACTGCCAGTGGGCCCTCAGCACAGCACTCCCTCAGGAAGCACTCACAGCTGCTGTAGGGCTGCCAAAGGAGCACTCCCCTTCCTGAGCACTCCTGAGCTGCTGTCTCAGGAGGCAGTGGGACACCTGAGGCCACCTGTAACCTGCACATCCCTGGGGCAGCACCATGCCCAGACTCCCGGGACATGGCCTGGAGCAGGCGCTGAGCTCTGGGGGCTTTGGGCTCCCCCAACAGGGCTCTTCCCGGCCAGAGTGCGCCTGGAGGGAAACGCATTTGGGAACAGTGGAAATGGGCACCCCAAAGGCACTCCCTCGGGGGCAGGTACCTGCGCTGGCGAGGGACATCCTGCGGTATTTCTCCTTGGTGGGGGTCCCCTCGTTGGCCCCCGCCGTGGCAATGGCAAAGGCGGAGGTGGCAGACAGGGCGCTCCGGGTGCTGTCCAGGTCCCGGCAGGACGTCATGACCACGCCATTGTTGTAGGAAAACAGTGAGAAATCTGCGGGAGAAGAAATCCAACATCCACGTGGGCACCGCTGCTCCCCACGTGTGCCAGCCCCCCACCACACAGGCACCTCCCAGACCAGGACAGGCCTTGGCTCATTCGTTACCTGATGAATTTTTGCACTTGATGGACTTGGGAGTCGTTGGAGATTTCGTTGGGGAAGTTTCAGCTTCTGCTTCATCGCTGTGGTTGGGATCTGTGTCCGACTCTTCCCTCACAGACACCTCTGAGCCTGGGAGGAACAGGGAACCCCTTTACATCCACTGCACACAAATACAGCCACGTTTTAGTTCTTCCCAATTTTGCTGAAGTCTGACCCATTCCAGCTTTGGATGCAGCCACCACGTATAGGAAAAGTACACAGTTCTGCCATTTCTATGGGATATTTTGGAACAGGTTTTTTCTTTGAGATGGGGGGGGGGGGGGTTGGGTGGTTTTTTTGCTTTTGTTATTAAAAATTACTGAGGTTTCAGGAGGCAGGAGCTCTCCATGTGTGCACCTAAACTGGTCCCTCTGCGCCAGAGCCCCCCATCCCCAAACCCACAAGGACTCACTTTGCTTGCCAGGCAGCGACTCCTCTTGCTTTTCTGAGGCCGCTTCTCCTTCATCTGGGATTTTATTGGGATAGCTACTGGACACGTACAGCTTGTTGATGTCCAGAGTGGTCTTGCTGAAGGGGGCCATGGAGGAGTACACGCCGGTGTAGCCATTGGAGGAGCAGCTCAGCGCCGCCAGGTCCAGCGCCTTCCCCCCCGTGATGATGGGGATGTTGAGGGACAGCTTCCTCCGGCGGCTGGGGGACGAGGACTTGGTGATGGAGAGTGGCGGCGGCGACGAGAACTTGCGGTTGGCTCTGGGGGACTTGGGGGGCTCCCCATAGAGCAGCTTGTTGTTCTGGCTGTTTGCAAACAGGAGCTCCAGGGACCTTGGAGAGAAAGGGAGAGGCTGAGCTGGCACCTGCCTTGCCCAGGAGGTTGTGGGGAGCCCCACGTGGCACTGGGACCCCGGGGCATCCCCCCAGGTACAGCAGAGCCAAGAAGACCCTCACCACCCCACGGCCACCACTTGGCCCTCCCAGGAGTGGGGACACCTGCAGAGCTTGGATTCATCTCCTTCCCCTGTTTGGGGGTGTCACAGCCCATGGGGAGCAGGTGACACAGTCCCAGGGTGGCACCAGGGCTGGGCAGGTCTGGGGCACAGAGACAGCAGGCAGGGGATGGAGGAGTGGTGCCACAGTCCCCCCAGATCCCATCGGTCCTTGGGAGACAGGAGAGGTCCCAGGGCAGCATCGGGGCCAGGCAGGGTGGGGGTGCAGAGGCTGGGGACAGAGAGGGGATGAGGAGCAGTGGCAGGGCCCCCCGCCCAAGGGACAGGACGGGTCCCAGGCAGCACTGCGGCCTCACCGTGCAGGGATGGCACTGATCGGCTTCTTGTAGATGGTGATGAGCTTGTCAAGGACGACGAGGGCGGTGGTGAAGACGCGGTAGGAGTGCAGGAACGTGTTGAGGAAGTCGATGCTCAGGAAGCGCAGGTCCGTCAGCCTCTCCAGCAGCCGCTCCACACTGGCATAGCGGATCTGCAGGACCTTGCAGGAATTCATCGTTTTACTGAACCTAATGTCAACATCATCACAATACAAGCTGGCATCAGACCTGCAGAGAAACAAGATATCTGTGGTTCCAGCCTGGAACGAAACCAAGAGACCATGGAAAGCGGTGCAGGAAGGAGCCTTGTTTGTACGAGGTGCCCCCACGAAAAACGCAGCTGGGAATGCTCCCAGGGGAAAACCTGGAAGCCCACATCCTGGAATGGGTGGAGTGCTCAGCAGGCAGAGGGATGTGGATGGGCCATCCCCGGGTGCACGCAAACCAAGCCCCTTCCCCTGCCTGGCAGCAGGGAATGGGGCAGGAACACCCCTGTGCTGCCCTGTCCCACCGGCTGGGACCAGCCCACCTTGTCCCACACGTGTCCCAGCACAGCCTTTGCACCCCAGCACCTACAGAGATGACAGCCCCCATGCCCCTCCCTTCTGGCACTTTTACCCCCTCCTTCCTATTGCTATTTTCCTCTAAACTCTCCTCTTTGACATTCCCACCTCCCCGAGCACATCCCACACAAATCCCTCAACAGCTTATTAACGCTCCTAATCACCACACTGGAACAGCCCACGGAGCACATGGGGAGGCTGCGGGGGTCCCAGGGAGGTCACAGTGGTCCCAAGACTCCTGGCAGCATTTGGCTGCCACAGGAGCTGTGTCCCGGCCCTCTCCACACTCACTTGATCATCTGGGGCACGGTGACCTTGGAGTTCTCCTCGAAGGCGTTCATCATCAGGCCGTTGCAGCGGATGTTGTCCACGCACTGGAAGAGACACGGGTGGGAGGGGGAGGAAGTCAGGGTTTGGCTTTATCTGGACCAGACACATCCCTGCTCACTGCATCCCACCTCTGACAGGAGAGCAGGCAAGGCCATGGCCCAGCAGAGGTGGCAGGGGGCATTCCCTACTGAACTGGGAGCTCTGCCTCTTCCTCCCACCTGGGAGAAACATCTTCAGGGTCATTTGCAGAAAGCAAATGAAGAGCAGGTGGAAACTGTACCACGTGTTGGAGTCAGAGGAGGAACCCACATCCCAGACCAAGATGTGCAGGAGGGCAGTGATGGGAGAGACCCTGCTGCAGCTATGTCACCTTCCTCCTCCACCTTCTCCTCCTCGAGCCACCAGACACCTCAGTGGCAGTGGCCAGGCTCTGGGTGCACCCTGGCTCCCAGTCAGCCCCCAGGAGCCCCTCTGCTCCCCCTGGGTGGATGCCCAGGGCTCAGCGCTCCACCTGAGCAAGACCCCAGCCCGCGGCAGATCCCGACACTACAACAGCACCAGGAAAGCTCCCAGGGTGCAAACCCAGCCCAGGACAGGCAGTGGGGCCGCAGTCACACAGCAAACCAGGAGTTAACCTGGGTGCCCAAACCGATACCACAGCCCAGCAGGGATCAGCCCAGCAGGGATCCCATGGCAGCTCCTCATGCTGAGAACTCCACACACGACACCCCCTCTCTGCTGGGTCCTACCTGGCTGATGTCACTGGTCCACGCAGCCTTCTCCTGCCTGGATGAGGCCACGAGGATAACGGTGAAAGATGAGGAATCTTTCGGCTCCACCACGATTTTGAAGTCAAGGTGGTCAATGTCTTGTCCTGATGTTTTGGCTTTGGAACAGAAAACCCCACAGAGTGATTGGGAAAGCCTCTCCCATCCCCTCTCTCCCAGCAAGGGCTGTAGTCAGGTTCTAAGGAGGGTTTATTCAGGTTTTTGTGGGGTGTTGGCTGCCCCAGGAAGGTCAGGTCTGTCTAAGTGTGGGTCTGCTTGGTTCACAGTAAATAATTAATCTAATTAAATATCAATCGTGGGTTTCTTGAATCTACTGGCACCTGAATTAGATCCACCAGCCAACCACCCCCCACCCACCTCCCCACCACGTACCGTCCTCATCGGTGCTCTCGGGCTCCTCCACCAGCGTGCAGTCAATGAGTGAGATCACCCCATTCTGCAAGGGGGGCAAGGGGGACTCAGCAGCGGGACCCTGGGGGCTGGGGATCCCCCGGCCCCCCATTACAGCCCCCACCCAGGGCGGGAGTCACAGTTCAGCAGTGGGGCCCCCCCAGGGGCTGGGGGTTCCTCCATCCTTGTCCCCCACCCCAGGGATAGGGACAGGTCGATGTCCCCAAGGGGGGCACACACAGCCCAGGGGAGGGGGGGGACACACAGCCCATGCCCAGCACAGCGCCTGCTTTCACTGGGAAAAAAATCTGTGCCCGCTGGGATCTCTGGGTTTTCCTTGTCGAACTGATCAACTAATTTGTTTATAAATTATTTAATAGGAGCTTTAAATTTAATTTTCCCAAAGTCTGTTGTTGCAATTATCAGCTCTTTGCCACAAACTGTAATTCTTCAAACTGATAATTTAATGCCAGTAACAAGCAATTTCTGTAAGATCCTTGCTCAATTAACTGCCAAACTTCCCCAAATAAACAGAGGAGCCCAGGGAGCAACCAGAGGAGCCGGGAGCACTACAGACAGTCCGGGCTGTGATTCCAGTTTCTTCCAGAATAGACTGTCAACGTTTCTGCTGCAGATCAGGGTAAATTCTTTTATCAAGATCTTGTAGTTTCTCATCTCTCCCGTGACTCAGCTCCGACAAAGACCACGTGAAATAAAACCGTGTGGCCACAGGCTCCCAGCCAAGCACCCCTGGGGCTGCGCCAGGGGAGGGCGAGGTCCCTGGACCCCTCTGCCACCAAGAGCCCGGCCAGCTCGGAGCACAGCTGGGCCACCCTCTGCCCCCTCCCCATGGCCAGGGAGCAGCAGCAGCCACCCACCCCTTCCCGGGTCCCCCTGGCCCCCTCACCTTGGTGAGGTGCAGCTTCCCCCCGGAGCCGCGGGTGCAGATGATGAGGTGCTTGGAGAAGAGGAAGCACTGCCGCTCGCCCTCCTTCCTGAGCGACAGCGAGCCCAGCCGGCCCCGCGTGATCTTCCCCTTCTCCGACATCGGCACCTGGATGAGGGACCCTGCGGGGGGAGCTGCTGTCAGCCCCGGCACTGGGGCAGCGCTGCGGGGCGCAGACCCACGTGGGACAGCACCGAGTGTGTCCCCAAGTGCCAGGGCTGGGACCAGCCCCCCAGGTTACAGTCACCCAGCAGCTGCGGGGCACCAGCCATGGCCCCCAGCCCACCCTGTACCCACATCCCAGGGCGCCCCACCGGGACTGGGAGCTCAGCGTGGTCCTGCTGCTTCCCTCGGTGGGGAATCAGTAACAGCCGAAATGCACCTGCTGCGCCATGATGTGGAAAAACGCAATGACAAAACGGCCTAAAAGTGTCAGAACTGCCTGAACGTGATGTGCTTCTGATCAGTGAAAACTCAGAAATTAGTTATATTTTTAAATTTCGCAGGCCACCGTAGCACACAGGACAGGGACAGGGAATGGGGCTCACGGTCACCGCAGAGGGGAGGGACGTTGGCGCCGACACAGACCCTGTCTGACGAAGGTCTGGCTGGTGTCCAGCAGGATCTCGCACCCCTCGATGATCATCCTCTCTATTGCCAGGTTTTTCCGAATATTTTCAGTCTCACTCACTTCATCATGCATTATCCTGAAGGAGGGGGAGGAGGAAATTGGAGCTGGGATGGGATCTGCACAAGTTTTCCCAACGCCTTTGGACATATGGTGGGGCTGCACCAGGTAAAACCAAAACTGAAGGAATATCAAGGGAATTACAGCAGTATCCACCCAGACAGAGCCAGGAGCTGTACATCTGCCCGCACTGGGCCTCCAGGCTGATAAATACTGAAATGTGAGTGCTTGGAAATCACAAAATTCAGATTTAGGGCAGACAGATCCCCCCATCGCCAGCCCCCTCTGATATCCCTGCTCCTCGAGGAGTGGCAAAAGGGATGGAAACTCTTTACAGAACTTAAAGTGCGCTGGTGGGTTTGGCACTGACACCCAGAACACTCCAGTCCATGGGCTGGTGAGGAAGAGGATAAAAACCAGGGAATTATGGCCAGTTCCCAAGTGCTCATATGGAGATCTCGGAGGCACTTGGTGCCTTCCCATGGGGCAGCCCCACCAGTCCTGCCAGCCCTCAACAGAGGACAGAACCAGACACTCGGAGCCATCCCAGTCCTCCAAAGCCCTCATTTCATCATTCAGGAGCCCTGGGAAACACTGCTCGTGGCCAGAAGCAGCCAGGACCCATCCCACACCCCAGGGATGGATCAGCGGCTCTCACCTGGACAGCTCTTCCAGCTTGGACTTGGCATAATCCAGGCTGTTCCTCTCCACGTGTTCGTGGGGGGTGTGAGCCAGCAGCTCGTGCAGTGTCAGGATGTACCTGGGGATCTGCAGCACGAGGGAGCAGAGCAGAGGTCAGTGGGGGGCACTGGGGACAGCAGGGGCCCACCCTGGGCTGCTCCTGCCGTGGCTGGGGACACCCTGGCCAGGGACACCCTGACCTGAGAGGTTAAAGCTTCAAAGCTGCTTGTGCCAAAGGCCGAATGAAGAGGGGGAACAACATGGGGTTGTGCCCTGCTGTTCCCTGTCCAAGCCCCAGAGGTGTGGGGTAACCAGGGAGCCAGCAGCACCCAGAGTCCTCCCGCAGTGATGGCCCAAGCAGGTCCCAGGAGCCGTGTGGGACCACCAGGGTCCAGCCCTGGGCCACCTTCACCCAGGCTTTGCCTCCCCACCATACGATGCCACCTGTGGGGATGGTGTTTGCGTTGTCTATTCCATCTCCCTCAGCATCCTTGGGGCCAATCCTGGCTCCAGTGGTCACCTGGAACATGGGGTAGGTGAGGAAGGTCTCCAGGGTCCTCTCCTCACAGTCAGGCTTGGCCTCGTAGTGCTTGAGCAGCTTGTCGAAGTCCCGGTTCTGCTTGCAGTGGGCCAGGATCTGCAGGCTGTACTGGTGGTTCCGCACGAACTCCTGGTAGATGTTCAGCATGGGCAGCAGGATGTCGAACAGGTCGGCTGCAGGCAGAGCAGGGGAGGTGGGTGGGATGCTCCAGCCCATGCCTGCAGCCCGACACAGTCCCCTGATGCCCTCACCCACCCAGAGCAACCCCGAGGTCTCCTGCTCCTTGTGTCCCCCCAGCTCTGCCCACTTTGAGTTTAAAAAGGGTCTAATGGGACACAGTGATGCTCTCCAGCATCAGCCTCCCTGTGTACAGTCCAGTCCCACCTCCCGCCTCCCAGCAGAACCAGGAACACCAGAATTTGGTTGCTCTGGGGTTTTTTACTCTGTGGCTGACATGACCAAGTGAGGACATGGTGTGCAGTGTGTTTTGTTGCTGGTTGGCAAATGCCTGTGGAGCTGCAGAAGGAGAAGGAGCAGCAGGAGGAGGAGGAGGAGGAGGCAGCAGCACTCACCCAGCACCAGTGTGGGCCAGCTGGAGATCCGTGCCTTCAGGCCTTGGTAGAAAATTTGGTGCAAAAACATGATCGTTTCACTGGAAGAGGAACCAAGACAGGACTAAGCCAAACTGAGAACAGACAGATGAACAAGAGATAAATAATAAGGAATTAGACAAAATCCTCAGCCCAGGGGGAGTGGGGCAACCCTTGGGCTGGCTGCGGGGGCAGTGCAGAGGGTTCCTGGAGGCACAGGGAGCGAGGGAGCTGCAGGCTCCAAGGGAGCCCTGGCGCTGAGCACCCAGCGCCCAGGGAGGGCAGCGGGTGTCCGGAGCTGCTGGGGTGCCCCAGAGCTCCTGGAGCCCAAGATGGAGCTCACCTGTTGAGGAAAATGCTGCTGACATCGTCGTGTGTGATGGGCGGCTTCTTGGAGCTGGCAGCCATCCGCAGCGGCCGCAGGAAGTTGTTGACGAGGATGTGGAGCTGCTGGACATACTCGGCCTCAGCCTCCAGCATGCTGAACACCACCTGGTTCCTCTTGCGCATGCTGTCAGCATGGGGGGACCTGATGTAGTCCTGAATGATGGTCTTCCACTTCCTCCGGCACAGCCAGCCCCGCAGGAAGCTCTGCACCTGAGGGAGCAGCGGCTGGGAGTTACGGACAGGACTGGGGGCCAGGCAGGGACCCTCGCTCGGCACGGGGCAGCCATGAGGTTCCCTGGCTCTGTACTGAGCTGTGTGTGCTGCTGCCTCTTCCTGGCGCTGCTCTGAACCCTCTGAGCTGGGAATCCAATGTCTCATTTAAATACTTGGCACAGGCTGCCCAGAGAAGCTGTGGCTGCCCCATCCTTGAAGTGTTCAAGGCCAGGTTGGATGGGGCTTGGAGCAACCTGGGACAGTGGAAGGTGTCCCTGCCCATGGCAGGGGGTGGAACAAGATGAGATTTAAGATCCCTTCCTTGTGTAACTGGGCACCTGCAGCACGTCCCACTCCGTGCCCAGCGCTCCAGACCCCAGTACAGGGGGTGCCCGGGGCCAGTCTATTGCTCCCTGTGGGAATGCTGCTGGGGTGTTGGTTTTTCCTTTGCCAAAATAAAAGCTGTGACAACCATGGGAACAGAAGTCAGAGGGGCTGGTGGTGCAGGAACCAGCACTGGCCGGGACATCTCTGCCCTGCTAACAGACTGGCTCCCACTTGGGCAGAACACATTTTCCTCCTAAAAACCCTGCTGAAAGAAGCACCTGCTCAGACACCTCCTTCAGCCTGCCAGGGAGTGCATCTGTTGTGCCTGCTGGGACCCCCCGGGTGCCAACCCTCGCCACCACCCACCTTCTTGATCTTCTTGATGTCGCTGTCGTCGTCGCTGGGCGCGCTGCTCTGGCTGGCCTGGATGCGCTCGTGGTCCTTGAGCAGGGACGCGATCTGTGGGCACACAGGTGAGTGGCTGCCTGGTGCCACCCAGGGACCAAGGGCATCCCAGGGGCCGAGGGCATCCTGGGCTGCCCCTGTGCCGGGGAACGGCATGAGACAGACATGGGCTTAACGACAGACATGGACACATCATGCTGGGTCTGTCTTAATGGGCACCACAGACCCACAGAACCACAGGCCCACAGAGCACTTCAGGCTGGAAAAGTCCTCTGACATCATGAAGTCCACCTGATCACAACACTGCCAAGGCCACCACTAACCCACCGTTGTCCCCAAGTGCCACATCCACACGGCTTTTAAATCCCTCCAGGGATGAGGACTCAATCGGTGGATGAAGCAGATAAAGAAACCTGGCAGAGCTGTCAGGGCTTCTCAAGCTGTCACCAACTCCTCAGTACCCCTGAACACACTGTGGACTGGGACCTAGAAATCCTGCCGGGTGCCCAATCCAAACCCCATCCCTGTTTCCCAAAAAAGCCTTCACAGAGAGTCAATAAACACAACCTTGAGAGAAAATGGCAGAAAAATCTTGAGCATCTGGACCCCAAAATGTGCAGGCAGGGAGCAGCCCCCCCAGCCATGCTTCCCGCACATGTGGGATCAGAGCCATCAGCTCCCGGGTTTTGGTTTCACTGTTTCTCCCTGTACTTTCTCTCCCTCCTCTGCTCATCGCATGTCCCGGCCCCCACGGCCAAAACCTCTTGGAAAGTGACAGGAAAAGGCAAGAAAGCAGCACATGTGCCATCCAGAACGTGGGAAATTGGGAAAATGTGATCTGGATTTTGATTTTATAGAAGAGAACAGAAGAAAATAACTTGGAAAGAAGACTCTCTTGTGGGGGGAATATGTCCCATTTTGGACAGAAAGGAGAAAAGGTGGAGTTTGGTGTCTGGACTGTTTGGAAAAAGCAGGAACACACCAGAGCTGGTGGCCACAGGCTCATGGTCACCAAGCCAGCTTCTACACATCTGTTTCACCCCATTCATTATACGGATCAGATGTTAGAGGAGATTTTAGAGCTTTTTGCTCTCTGTGCTCTCCCAGGAAGCCCTGAGTCCCCAGGACCCCCTCCACACCCCCTGCACTGAAGGTTTTGTGGGCACCAAAGCCACTCCCCTGCCAGGACAGAGGGACCCACGGAAGGGGTTTGCCAGTGCCATGGTTTTATTCTGGTTTCTTTTTTTTTTTTTTAATTGAGTGAGCAAAATTTGCACATTAAAGTAGAAGCTGATGATTTGATCCCTGCTTCAAAGTATGGGGAAGAGTAAAAACCCCCAAACCAACCAAGGTGACAGCAGTGTTTCTGAGCCTGGGGAGGAGATGCTGCAGCTGTGCTCAGCTCGTTCCAGGGGTCACAACAGCTCCCACCTCCCCAGACCCAGCTCCTGGGGGTGCTCCTTGCCCTGCCTTGGTCCCTCAGGGGGTTGGGGGTCACCCCAACTTGGAGGCTGGACCAGACCTGGGGAGCAGGATCAGGGTCCCAGGAGAACACCCCCCAAATGGGGGGCACGGTCTGCAACCAGGGTGGTTTTAGGGCTGATCTGTTCTGCTGGAGAGCAGAAAGAGCACAAATCCAGCACTCCTGGGAAGAGTTTGTGGCACCTCAGCCCTGCAAGACTAAAAGAACCTTCAGCGCACCCCAGCACATGATAAGGGATTACTATTGACCTGCAAAACCCAAAAATTCAAAATGTGAGGAAAAGCCCACCATTAGGACAGGCGAAACCACCCCTGCCCTCACTGCCTCTTCAGATGCCTCTTCTGGGACAATTTTGAGGTTTTGAGTGACTTGGCATCGAGGTCTCAGCCCTGCCAACCCACTCCTGGCTGCCCCCACCCCGACACCACTGCCCACCCCCCCGCCAGGCAAGAAGAGGGGGCTGGCAGCAGCACTGGCTCTGGGGTGCGCCAGGGTGCCCCACGCTCGCTGTCCCCACTGCCCACCCACCACAGCAGCAGTACCAGCACCACCCGCAGGCAGAGCCCAGGCGGTGAGGGGGCACCTGAGGGGCACAGTCCTGCAGGGCAGAGCCAGGCAGCACAGGGGTGGCCAGGAAACAGGGGATACCCCACTGCCGATCATCCGCTCTGCCAGCGAGCATCCCCCACAGCACCAGGCAGCACCTTTACCACCGAGTGTTCTCCCTCTGCCGAGCATCCCCAGTGCCACAGAGCAGCCCCCCTGCCAAGGAGCATCGCCCCCACTGCCAGGCATCTCCTGAGCCTCCTCCTCCCAGGTGCCCCAGGGACACGCGTGTCCCTCGGCACCGTCTGCTGAGTCATCTGTGCACCTTGCTGCCGTCTGCCGTACCCGGCCTCGTGTCACCCTTCCCACACCCGGCAGGGAATTGCTGCCAGAGCTCCCGGGGCCTGCTGCAGGCAGGGGCTCCCCGGGCTGATCCCACGGGATTGCACAGAGCAGCATCCGTGTGGTCACAGCACCGAGCACAGCGATCCCCTGGGGTTCCAGGGAGCACGAGATGCCCTCTGCCCCGCTCAGGTGTGCCCCACTGCAGAGCTGCCTCCAGCTCTGGGATCCCAACGTCAGAGGGACGTGGAGCTGCGGGAGTGATTCCAGAGGAGGACACGGAGAGGGTGGAACAGGATGATCTGTGAGATCCCTTCCAACCCAAACCGTTCTGGGATTCTAGGACACAGCGACTGTTTTCTTCGCTCACAGGAGGCAAGGCCCAGCTCCCCAGAGCTCCTTGCTGGTGTGAACTCTTCCCTGTTCCAACAGCTTCCTGGATCATCTCAAGCCCCCCACATGCACAGTGCTGGGGCGGCACGGCTACAGCCACTTGCTGCATCACTCCAGCCAGGAAAATCCCCAAGGGGGGCGATGCCCTCACTCCTCCTGCAGGAGAAGGGCCAGCCCGGTGTCACTGAAAGAAGCAGAACCACACCAGCTGTGCCACCCCCGGCCCCTGCCCACACGGGGATGCCGCCCGCCCTCCCACGGGTCACCCCAGGAGCGTCAGTGCACCCGCAGGGCAGCACCGGGCGCTTCACCTCGGCCTTGAGGCGCTCGATCTCGATCTCCCCGTCCTCGATCTGCTGCCGGAGTTGCTTGGCAACGGTCTTCTCCGTCTCCACGATCTGCAGGAGATGGAGGTACTTCTGCATCAGCGCCTCGTGCTCTGTCGCCAGGTTCCTGTAGCTGCAGCAGACACGGCCGTGAGCATCCCTCCCCCACAGACCCTGCCCCGCGCCCCCGGCATGCGACCCCAACACCGGGGGCTGCAGTTTGGCAAGGGCTCCTCCTTCCCAGGCCCTCTGGCTCGTACCCCGGCAGGGGGAACAAAGCAGGGGGGCAGTTCCTACAGCTGGGAATGCTGCTGCTCAGAAAGGGCCCGTCTGGGGAGAATACAGGTTCCCACAAGGGGCAAACGGAAAGGACAGAGCAAACTTTAGTGAAATCAGAGGAGACAAAAAAGATCCCCAAACACCCATGGCCAAACCTGTCACCCACCACATTCCAAGAGTTTAAGAAGAAGAAGACCACGTGTGGCACAAGCACCTACAAAGTCCCACTCTTGGCAGGGGCTGCAGGAGATGGTGTTTCCCCCGTTTCCTGCACACAGCTCCCACCTGATCCCACACCTCGCTGCCAGCCCAGCACCTTCCTTCCCCCGAGAGGCACCGGCACTGTGCTGGCTCCTGACTGCTCTGCATGGCAGGTGGGCTGTGCCAGCATTCCCACGGCAGAGACAGGAGCCTGGAAAAACCCCTTCCTGACCAGGTTTGCTATCCCAGGTGAATCCCTTCCAGATGGCCTTTGAGCCTGCGGGTGAATCGGGCATCCCTCTGGCACCAGGCTGAGACAGGCAGTGCCAGCCTGCCAGGGTGGCCAGTGGCATGGGACAAGGATGGGAATGGGGACCGGGGAACAATTGAACACAGCCCCCACTCAGCATGAGGGTCCCCAACATGGGGCTGGGGGGCAGAAGTGTCCTGCTCTGCCTGCTGGCAGTGTCCAGCTCATCCTGTCCCCACCAGACGCCCTCGGCATGGCTTCACCTTGACCACCCCCCTCCGCACGGGCACAGGGCACACCTGGCGTGAGCTATGGCTGCCACCCACTCGTCGCAGTCCTTGGCGTCCTCGGTCCTCAGCTCCAGGGTCTTCTGGTTCTCATGGTTGAAGTTAACAGTGAAGTAGTGCTGCGGGGGCGAGCACAGGGGTTATGGTTGTGCCCCACACAGGGCTGGCAGAAAGCACTTCCTGACCCACCACGGGCTGGGTCATCGAAAAAAAACATGTTTGGAAACACCAGGAGCCTGGCCACAACATGCTGCCCTCAGCACAGCCATGCCACTGGTGAGGAAAATCCAAGGGGAAATCCTGCTGGGCAAAAACCCAGCTTCAGGAAAACCTAAATCCACCAAACCCACCCAAGTCCAGGGGGCTGCAGTCCTGAATGTGTGGCAACCACCCCGGGGACACCCTCACCTGGGGAATGGGCAGAGGAGCAAGGATGCTGAGCTGGACCTGCATCCCCACCCACATCCACAGGCTAATGCTTGGACTCGATCATCTTAGAGGTCTTTTCCAGCCTTAATGATTCCTTGATCCTATGATCCCTGCCTGCATCCCTGCCTGTGTGGACAGCGAGCCCCTCGGGCACACGCTGGAGCCCCGCAGCCGCCCGGGAGGTGATGCCGAGCAGAGCCCGGGTCCCTCGTGTCACGTTCCCCGGGGCTCCGGGGGGTGGCCGCGGCGCGGGGCTATTTTTAGCCTCCCTTGACATTTCCAGTGTTTGTGCTAATTGTGTGCGGTGCCGCCGCCGGGTTTGTGCCGCTCCTCTGCTTCCCTGCAGTCTCCAAGGAAACAGGTACCACGCTGCAGTGCCGGATACTGCCTGGAATAACTGGGCTAAACCAAACCCACTGGAACGAGCTCATCCTGACATCATCTGCTCCTCTGTTGGGTTTCATGAGGGACCTGAATTCACAGGTAAAAACTGCCTCAAGCCCAAGGAGCAGCAGCCTCGTGGGACACGGGCAGCCACCGGCTGTGCCATGTGTGCCATGAAAACACCGATGGGCACCACAACGCTCTGCCCTTCCTGTCCCTGATCAGGCCCAGGGTGTTGGGCAGAAGAACCCCAGGAGGGTGCAGGAGGCTCTGGGTGAGCCTGGGATGACTGGGAGAGGGGGCACAGACGGTGCAGCAGCACAGACAGACTCAGCACCCCCAGCCCGTGCCCACCCACGGCTCAGGTCTCAGGGTGACACCCTTGGAGCTCACCCAGCCCCTCCAGGTCCGGCAGAGGAGGAGAGGGGGGCCGGGAGCCTGCGCTGCCCATGGGCACAGCAGAGCCCGCCTTCAGAAGCAGCTTTCACCTTTGGGGAGAAACTGCAGGGCCCTGGTGAAGATGCAGCTCCTTCACTTCTGCCACGGATCCTTTAAGTGCAGATCTTTTACTGCTGATCCTGTGGACAAGCTTTCTCCTTATGGAGCCATTCCCATGACAAAACACCATCATCCATCACACACCCCAATGTCAAACACCACCATCGATCGCCCACCCCTTCCCTGGCCTGCCATGCTCAGGCTGCCCAGAGCTCCATGTCTGCCTGCAGGACACTTCTGGAGCTGCAGCAGCTCCCCAGCCTTTTGCATCCCACCGCCTTTTCCTCCCTCCCACTCCCAAAGGCTTTTACTGGCAAAGAGACAGCTCCGAGGGAAAAATCACCAAAAATTTGTGGTCCTTATGGGTGTTGTTCTGTACCCCAGCTTTACACCCACCTCACATCCCTTCCCTTGTAACTGCATCAAGAAGAGCTCATCAGGTTGGCAAGGCTGGAAATGCCCCTCTAAACACCAGCAAGGTGTGGGGGAGCCCCTTCGAGGCCCTTGTGCCCCTGGCAGCTCCTGGTGCCACAGGAACAAACCCCCTGACAGCACAGTGTGCACGTTCCCACTCCGTGATCCAACACCAGCAGCCCGTGCTCAGCTGAGTCCCCATGGGACCGGAAACACGAGGAGACACTTCCAGGGGTCCCCCAAACCGGCGCCTGCCCGGCAGGAGGGCATGAGATAGCGAGCCCTGGGTTGTCCTTCCCAGACACCTGTGTGTGCTCCCAGGGTCCCGTGGGGACGGCACAGTGCCGCTTCGTGCTGCTGTGGGTGAGTGCACCCACTCAGAGCCCCGCATCCACAGCACAGCCTGGGTTAGAGCATCCTGACCTTCCCTGCACCCTGGGAAAGCAGCAGATTCACGGCTTGTCAGAGGTTCAAACAAGGGGTGCATAGCCCAGGACAGAAGCAGGGGCAGGGACTGGGGCAGGGATCTGGAGCAGGTACCCTGGACAGGTGCCCACCCTGCCCCACTGCCTCTGCCCCTCTTCACCCACTCAAGGCACCTCCCAGCACATCAGCACCCGACAGGCAGGTTTTGTCAGACAGTTCTGGCTCATCCAATCTATACCCAAAAACTCCTGAAGGTTTTGTCAGTGGCAGTTGCAAGGCTGTTGGCAGCAGAGCCGATGACGAGGGGTGAAAGCCCCCCACTGCAGGGCTGCAGCCAGGACCCCTCGGCCCCCACGGCTGCTCCACCTGCGATCCAAACCTGGCTCCTGTGAGCACACGCACCCCGCTCCGTGTGTTGCTCCAGTTTATCCCCACACAATTCCCAGGAAGTGCAGCGTGCTGGGAAGGAGGAAGTTATTTTATATTTGAATAATAAAACTCCCACCACCTTTTATCTCCGCCTAAAAGATGATCCCTTTCTGTCATCACAGTGACACATCGCACCAACAGCCCGGGAGCGCTTCCTGCAGCGCTCGCTGGGTCAGGGACTGAGGATCAGATCTGTGGACAGGACCAGGCTCATGGACAGAACCAGCACAGGACCAGCCACTCTTGGCATGAGGCAGAGTGCTGGGAGCATCAGGATGAGCCCCCAGCTCCATCACGGCCCCAGCCCAGCGTCCTTGGGGCAGTTTGTGCTGCGAAGGGCAGGGCACGAGCTACCCACGGCATCGCTTTGCTTCTCCTTACACCCAGTTTTTGTTCATTTATGACCTCACCAACTCCCAGCCCTGGGACTGGACCCCCCTCATCCCAACCCCCTCCCTCTGCTCTTGCCAAAAAAAGCAGATGCGATTCCTTGAGGAAGTCCCTCATTCCGGGGTGTTTTCCAGCCTCCCCTGTTTCCATGGTGCCTTCTGAGCCCCCGCTGTGGGAGGCACATCCCCCCGTCCCCCGGCGCTGTGGGATGCGTGGCCGTCTGGCACCGCAGGATACACAGCCCCTGGACCCCGCCTCTGTGGGATGCCCAGATACCCGGACCTCAGGGATTTCCCTCAGGAAGCCCCAGGGGACACGGCAATTCTGCCCGAAATAATGACGCGGGAGCATTCCAGGTCACCAAGGGAAACATTAAAGCACCTCCAGGCACCCCCACAGCCCCGTGACCCCGCCGGGCGACAGCCACCCGGCTCCCCCCGGGCCACCCACAGCCCCGTGACCGTCACCCGGCTCCCCGCAGGCCCTGCCTGCTGCGGGGGGGATGGCGGTGGGGGGCGGCGTTACCGAGGCCCCTGATGTGCAGAAAGACTCAGAAATAAATTCAAATAAGCTCTAAAGCGACACATTATTTCCAAAATAGAAAATCAACCCTTCACAGAATTTTTTTGAATTTGCAGAAGGGCATTTTTCAGCCTGAACAACCCACCAGACCCCTTGGGATGCTGTGGTTGGGGGTGGGTGCTCTCCCAGCACCCCCACGCTGGTCACTGCACGTGTGAGAGTGGGGGGACCATGAGAGAACCCCCAAGCAACACCAAAGCAGTGACTGTCATCCTTTCCTGGGTTTGTTGTGCCATCATAGGGGTCTCTTCCCCCCACAGGGATGCCCCCCATCATCCCTCGGAACTGCCTGCCGTACACCCTCCCAGAGTGGGCAGATCCACATCCGCCTGTTTGTGAAGCTGATGGTTATTCCAGCTGACACAAAGGGCAAGAGGAGGAGAATTTTCCTGCTCTGGATGGATGAGTCTGAAAATCCACAGCCAGCCATGGCAGCTTTTAACATCCCTGACCTACATACTATGTGCTCTGGGAAAACAGGACCTCAGAGTTGGATGCTCCAGCAGCTCATTTCCGTGCTGACAATAAGAAAAAATATCCCAGAGGCTGCAATTTCCTTCCTTTGTTTCGGTATGGGCTGTCAGGATATTCGGAAATGGATACTAGAGGTGAGCATCACCTGTGTGGAGCAGGCTCTAGAGTCATGCGCAGAAATATTCATAAAATAATTAAAATAAATCAATTTTCCCTTGATTTTATCCAGTGCTGCTGGCAGGCGGGCATGCAGGCATCGCTGGGACCAACACCATGAGCATCCCCCTCACTCAAAAATCCCCACGTGGCATCACTCAGTATGCTAATTAATTAAAAATCCGGTGTTATCCCAATGCTGATGAATAGTTCAGGTTTAAGTCCACAAATTACAATTTATAGTCCCAAAAAAAATCAGATTGCATGGAATTACATTCAGGTAGAAGAATTCTCACTGCTCCAGATGTCTCATGCTCATGGACCTGCAGCCGATGCTGGGATCTGGGGATCAAGTGCCTGAGAAATCAATCCTAAAGTTTGGAATAGCTTGGGGGCTGCCCTGCTCAGGATGTCCGTGGGTGACCTGCTCAGCCCCGCTCCACTGATGGGATCTGTCCCCTCTGACCACCCTCCACAGCCCTTTTGGGAGTACCCACGTGAACCCCCACGCAGGGATGGGCACGGCTGGACCCCTCGGCCCCACTGCTGCACCTTTGGAGAGCTGCCCAAGCTCTCCCACTGCCAGGAGTGGCTCCACCAGCAGGGCCTGGGGCTTGGCTCTGGGAAATCTGGAGCTGCTGGGCTGGCAGGGGCTGCTGCAGGTCCTCAAGGCATCCACATATTCCCAGCTCCACTCCCCTCCAACACCCCCAGTGTCTCAGGAATGGGGGCCACAGGACAGGTACTCCATGGCCCCATCCCTGGAAAGCACTCTGGAGACGGGGAAGGAAATCCCCATCCATGTGCAGTGCGTGCTCAGGAGCAGCCCCAGCTGGGGGAACGCAGCTCAGCTCCGGAGCTGCAGAGCCTGGAGCCAAGGGCTCCGCACGGGGCCACTGCCTGACTCAGCACCACACTGGCTCTGTCTGAGGGCTCCTGTTTAGGGACAACCCATGGCACTGGGATACGGGTCTGGAAACTGGCCCAGGCTGCCCAGGGCAGTGGTGGAGTCCCCGTCCCTGGGAATGTTCAAAAGTTGTGTGGATGCAGCACTTGGGGACATGGAGCAGTGGCAGCCTTGGCAGTGCTGGGGGAAGGATTGGACTGAATGGCCTCAGAGGGCTTTTCCAACCTTCATGATTCTGTGATTCTAAATCCAACTCCAGGCTGGATCCGCGGAGCAAACCCAGCTGCTATTCCTGCTGCCCAACTGACGTGCAAAGGAGAGCCCTCACCCAACGCTGGGGCCTTCCCCGTCTTTGAGGTTGGGGTTGGATCAGCTCTGGACCTTGCACCTGCCCAGCTCCTCTACCGGGATTTCACCTTGGCCGTGCCCCCTCACACCTGGGGCACCCCACATCCTGCCCACCCCTCCGAGCACACGGGGACAGGGAGGGGAGATGTGATCACGTGAAGCACGTCCCAGCACCGTTACCCTCGGGGGGCCGGGAACAGCAGGGCTGGGGTGTGGCACGGCCCAGACACCACAGCAGGGTAAAAGGGGGCTTCAGCCCCACCCCAGCTCATCCCAGCACTGCTGGCACTGCTGCCCTGAGCAGCTGGTCACAGCCTCCCCAGCCCCAGTCAGACTCCACGGACCCTTCCCCAGGCCACAGCCTGACCTCACTCTGTAGGAAATTATCTTCCCCATCCAACTGGTTGGAAGGAAAATTCCTTTGTGGAAAAACATAGCAAGAGCAGAAAACAAAGTTTCCAGAGGCAGAAAATCTGTCTTTGGTGTTCCAGTTTTCCACATGTCTTTGCTCCCTTATTCTCACATATACCAATGCTAAAATTCACCATGTTCCAGGAAAAAAATCTCCCCAAAACAAAATGTGTGTACATTAAAAGATAGGGTTTGAAAGCCCCACCTCTTGAAATTTCTCCTTTGCAGAGAATTGGGAACCTTTCAGGCTCCACTCCAGCAAGGAAGGAATCCAAACCTGGAGCTCCTCTGCTGCAAGGAGCACTGTCCTCAGAGCTCCAGCTGGAACTGCACGGATAGATAAATACCCTCAGAACATAATTAATTGGGATCACGAGCAATACTAGAAATTTCCTCAGCACCTTCCCTTTAGAGGATGCTGGGCACGGCTGGGTTTCAGGTGAGCCTGAAGCCGAGGCTTTCCCTGGCGTGGGGAACACAGACCGTGCCCGGAGCACGGCCGCCCCTGTGTGCCACCCGCTCCTCCGGCCCCGGCCAGGCTGCGGATCTGCACCATCAATATTCGCCGCTTATCTCATCCCTGGGCCATTAATTAGCTTGCAGAGCAGCGGGCATCCAGCACTCCGTCTTTCCAGTCCCATTTGGCCTAAGGAATTACACAGAATTACAAGCCAGGAGCTGGACCGCGGCAAATCCACGCGGAGCAGCAGCAGGGGATATATTTGCCATGTCAGGAGCTCCCTGTGACAGCAGCCCCTCACTTACAGCAAGGATCAACACCCTGGGTGCATTTTGAACTGGAAAGTGGATGTGACATCCTCCCCGTAGTGTTTGCATGGTGGAAAATCCCTCCTGCACAAACACGAGGACCCAGAGCCTCGATTCCAAGCTTGATTCCAACCTGGCCAGGAAGGCTGATTGCAACCTGGCTGGTAAACTTCATGGAAGCTGAACTAGGAACACACAACATCTGTTACTGAAGGGACAGCAGTGACAACCACAGCAGTGTGACCCCTTGCAACTACAGACCCCCCTCGCTGCCACAGCCCCCGAGGTGCTGCATCCCATGGCTGGGCTGCAAGGAGCCCCCGCTGGGCAAAAAACACAGTATTTTCCTCTTGACAGGGAAATATTCCCGTGCTCCAAGCCAGGAGGGAGGGGATGTGCCAGGGAGCAGTGGTGCTGCATGCCTGGTTCTCTTGGCAGGGTTTTCCAAGTGCCAGGAATAGCCAGAATTAAGGGGCTGATTTCCTCCCAGGCTGCCCCATGCCCTGGGGTGCCCGGCAGGTGCCCCTGGGCCCCATCCTGCAGTCTGCCGGCAGCACTCCCAGCGCCTCCCCAGAGCCTGCTCAGGCAGGAATTATGCAAGCCCTGCAGACCTGGACGCAAAACGCGAGGTGCCTCCCGCATGTGCCCAGCCCGGGATGGTGGTGCCGGGACCCTCCCCCACTGCTCCCACCGAGGGGCCCCGGTGCCGCTGTGCCACGGACACCCACAGGGCACACGTCCGGGCTCCGCATACCACCAGAGGGTCACAGGGTGAATCCAGCTGGCTCCTGTCCACGCTAATGAACCTGGAGGTGGCTCTGGAAGCGATGGATGGGGATTTGCCCCCGCAGCTGGAAGCCAGCCCTTCTCCCCCCTTCCTGGCACCATCCCATCTCTCCTGGCTGCTACGGCGCATCCCAGCTCCAGCAAACCACCAGACAAACATGCCAGGGGCTGCCAACGTCCATGCCGTGCTGCTCCAGGATACCCTGCCCAGTCGGGAAAGGCACAGCGAGTGGGCCGCCCACCTCTGGGGACCGCCAGGGGCTGTGGTCCTCACGACTGAGACCACAGCAGCCCTGGGGCTGGGGGACACCTGGATCTTCCCAGGGCTTCGCAAGGGCTTTGGTGTTTCCACGCTGATCACCCGCAGATAGCAGCGGCAAAGGGCACTGGAGCCCAGCGCCAGCACGGGGGGCTCAGGGAACCCGCACTCTGCTTGTCCCCCCGCCAGGGGTGGGGACTGAGGTGCAAACTGCACACGTGGCGAGCGGGAACAGGGTGAAATCTGCCTGAAAACAAGGCCCTGAGCTCCCCCGCCGAGCACCACGCACCCATCGCAGGCTGCTCACACCGCTGGGCCGGGGCAGCTGCCAGGCAAACCACGGGGGCACAGAAGGGGGCAGGCGGGGTGTGGAAAACAGCGAGGCCGCGTAGCTGGGGCCGCCCCACGGCAGCCCCGCGGTCCCCCCGCCCCGCTGGGGCCGCTGCCCCAAACCCCGCCGGGCCGGGGGGCGCGGGGCTCTGCAGCGCCAAGCGCGCCCGCTGGGAGGCGCCCCGCAGCCCCGCGCTAATTACCGGCGGTTAATTAGATGGGAGGGGGAGTGGGGGTGCTCCGGACAGAGCCCGACACCCCCACAATGAACCCACCCGCTGCTCCGGCACTGCAGCCCCGGGAATCATCCCCCTTCCCCGGCACAGACCGGCCTCATCCTCACCTCCCCACCTCGGTCACGCGTGGGGCAGGTCACGGGCGCCGGAAGCTCCCGGGGGTGCGGGCCCTGGACCCCCGCTGGCCATCCTCCCTCCCCCTCCGCGGGGCCCCCCGTGTCGCCCACCTGCTTCTCCAGGGAGTCCTTAGCCGAGAGGGGAGGCTTGGGGGAGGGCGCGCGGTCGCAGACGCAGCCCTCGAGCAGGTAGAGCCCCGAGGGCCGGGAGCTGGAGTCGGTCTCGAAGTAGAAGAGCATGTTCTGGAGCAGCGCGAACCACTTGGTGTGCCATTTCGTGTTGTCGGCGCTCCGCTTGCTCAGGTATCCGCGCCGGGCCCCGTCCTTCTTCGCCAGCAGCCCCAGGTGGGCGACGTGCCCGTCATTGAGCCGCATCCCCTTCTGCATCCTGCCGGCACCGCGCTCACATGGCCCCCGCCGCGGGCGGGGCCGCGCCGAGCCACCCCCGCCGCCCCCGCAGACCCCGCGGTCCCCGCAGCATCAGCGGCCCCCGCTGCCCCCGGAGAGCCACCGGGCGCTCATCCCGCGGCCCGGCCCCGCTGAGCCCCCGGTCCCGGCTGTGCCGGTGAGCGCCGCGTCCCGCACCGCCGCGCGGAACCGCGGACGGGCGGGGCGAGTGACGGCGGCGGCACCGGGGACCGTCAGCGCCGAGCGAAGTCGCGCCGAGCCGAGCGGAGCCGCGGCCCTCCTTCCCTGCCTCTTTCCCGTGCCTCCTTCCCTGCCTCCTTCCCTGCCGCCGGCTGCGGGGGTGGTCGCGCCGCGCTGCGCTCGCCGGGGCCGCCCCCGGGCCGCGGGATGTCGGGGCCGCCGCCAGCACCGTCACCGTCAGCACCGCCAGCGCTCCGCTCCGCACCGAGAGAGACCCCCAGAGCGAGAGGGAACCCCAGGCGTGTGGGACCCTCGGGCCGGCACGGAATCCTACCCACAGCTGGAGCCCCGGGCCGAGAGAGACCCCCACAGGCACAGCCAGAGCTAAGAGACACCTCCATACACACCGAACCCCGAGACCAAGAGGGATCCCTGAGCAAATGGGACCCCCGGAAACAGCCAGAGCCTCAGGCCGGGAGGGACCCTAGACCGGATGGGAGCCCTGGGGAAGTGGACCCCAGGACAAAAGGGACCCTTAGGCAGGGGAGGACCTTGAGACAAGTGGCACCGCCACGCAGAGCAGAGGGACCAGTTTCTCTATTTATTTCCGTTTGTCTCACTCTTGATCCCTCTTCTCCATCCCGGCCTTTTCTCTGCCGAGCAGGACAAAACTGGGAAAATCGGACACTTGAAAAACTGAGCCCTGGCTGCAGCTGAAGCCTGTGCAGGGAAGAGAGTGCCCCGGTGCCCCCTGTATCCCAGGGGCTGCTACAGCCAGGAGCCCTGGGTCAGCCCGATGCCACAGTGATGGGCACTGAGTGTGAGACCTGCAATGTGGCACGTCAGTGCTGCGGCAGAGGAGCCAGCCCTGACCTGAGCCCCAGGTGTGACAGACCCACTACAGACAGGGAGGACAGCAGGACAACCCTGGTCATTGGCTTTATTTCTGCTGAAAATGCTGGCAGAGCTCCAAGGAACCCAGTGAGGTCACAAGTTGCCATGGGAACGGGAGGGAACAGGCTGGAATTGGGAAGGGTGCTGGCACTGCCAGGACGGAGCTACTTGGCCTGGGTACTGCTGGAACACGTGCCCATCGCCACCTCAAGGGACACAGCCTGAGGCCTGCTGTCACCGGGTCAGTGCCAGAGAGGGGCAGAGCGGGAATGGGGCTACCCACTTCCCTGGCCCCTGTGCCCCTCATCCTCCCACTTCTGTCCCTGCGCCCAGCTGCAGGCAGATTTGTAGCTCCAGGGCTTTCCCACCAGCATGGCCAGCTCCCCTCCGTGGCCAGGGCTCTCTCCATTTCTCCAGCCTCATCAGTGAGGTCCTACATTCCATTTCATTGCTGCAGCCTCCCCTTGGGGTGAGAGAGGGGTCCCAGCATGGAGCAGAAGGTGCTCCCTGTGCCAAACCTGCCCCGTATGGAACAGTGCAGTGGCACAGAAAGAGACCCTTTGTGGAAGCCTGCAAAATCCTGGATGAAATAATAGCTGGGAAGCTGGAATTGCCAATAGTTCCTGTACTGAATGGAAGCTGCCTCACACCCTGGAGCTGCCAAGCCCTCTGGCCAGCCATGGGGCTGTGCCTGGAGGTGCAGTGTGCTGGGGGACGTGGTGTACTTGGGGATGAAGTGTGCCCAGTGTGCCCACTGCTCACGGGGTGAGGGTCCCACTGTCCTAAGGACAGCAGCACTGCCGGCACTGGGGACAGGCGGCATTGGGCTGTGCTGGGGTTGGTAGCAGGCACAGCCTCTGGACTTCCCAGTACTGTTGGTTCAGTTCAGACTCCCTGCGGAAGATACAGAGGGTGATGGAAATATCACCGAGAGCTTCCAAGGCTCAAGCCTTGGAAAGTTTGATTCCTGGAACAAAGGGAGGTTTGTTTCCTGCAGGTGACGTGGCATCGATCAATGGGGAGGCGTTTGCACCTCCTGGTCCGGCAGCAGAGGGAAGTGTTCCTCACACCTCTGAGAGCCAGCAGAGTCAGCCTCGGCGTGCTGGCCATGGGACAGGGAGTTTGTCCAGAGTAAAGACTGCCAGGGTTTCCAAGTGCTTTAATCGCTGTGGTTTCTTTGCTCCTCACTGAAGTGTTAAATATGACAGTGGTTCCTGTGGGCTTCCATCCCATGCACAACCTGAACAGATCCACAGGCAGTGGGAGCAGGGACTGCAGCAGCACCCGAGGGCACAGGGCTGCTGGCATGGGAGAACAAGGGGCCTGGGATGCTGCTCTGGACAGGGGAGGCTGTGGGGGAGCTCTGGGAGTAGGACAGTCACCTCAGAGACCTCTGAACACTCAGTGATGGGGTGTAGGGGACCAGGGCAGAGCAACCACTGAACCAGGAGGAAGAGGCGAAGGAGCAGGGAGATGACACCCACAGCGTATTAGGGTCTCAGTCAGGATCCACTGCCCTGATCCCCCAGTGTGGCACAGGACAAGTCTCTTGGTGCTCTCACCCAAAGCACTCTCTCATCTTGGGGCTGAAACAAAATCTAGTGCTGCAGCCAGGGCAGGGTGGGGGACACCCGCTGCGCTTGGTGGCTGCACCCTTGCCATGCCAGGCTAGACAAGTGCCACCAGCATCACCACCAGCACGGGTGTCACTTCCCATCCCTCGAGCGCCACTGGAGCTGAGCAGGTTCAGTGCCATTTGCATGCGGTGCTGGGGGGTACGAGGATGCCAAACTGAGGGCTCCTCACAGCACAAGGAGCTCGTGAGTTCACTAGGCCAATTTATCGCTTAGCACCAAACTCGCTGGCTGGGCCCGGGAAGGGTCAGCTGTGCCCACCCCCTGAGGCCACGGGCAGCCCCACTGCAGAAATCGCCTCACTGTTGACATTTTTTAATGTCAGAGCTCTGGGACTACGATCATGTGATGCAAAATTGTCTCAGCAGCCCTTTGAACCACTAAGCTGTTCCCTGGGAATCTCAGCACCAGGGATGACAGCCTGGTAATTTATGCCAGCAGCTCTCACTCGCTCCTGAGCCCATGGAGAGGGCTCTGGCACCACTCCTAGCTCCTGGGGTGCCGGCTTCCTCACCTGAGAGATGGAGGGGAAGAATTGCCTCCCCACATTGCAGCAAACCAGGGCTTGCTGGAGTCCTTCACCCCGGCAGGCGTGTGGGACAGCGGTGAGGCACAGCAGCACTCAGGGTGTCAGACCTGCCTTTCCATGGCACTGGGGTGACCCCTGCCTGCTTCAGGCAGAGCATCTCCAAGCAACCCTGGCTGTGATGGGCAGCTTCTCTTCCCACGGGGACAGCCTGTCTCCTGGCACCACCAGTGCTGTGGGTCTCTGATGGGTCTGTGCATCCCGGCTGGCCACAGCTGTCCCTGTGCCACCCTGCTCCACTGGGACAGTGACACAGCATCTGCCCAGCCCAGCAACAGCACCCGGTACCTGGGCACAGAGAACAGTAATCTCCATTCCGGGACAGGGGCAGGCAGAGGGCAAAGACACCAAGCACCTCACTGTGGACCCCGAGCCCCTGCAGCACCCCAAGGCCCCGTGTCACCCCAAGCACTGCCCCCGGGCTGCAGCAGGATGCCCATGGCCAGGTTTGCCATGGCCTAATGTGAATTGTTATTATCTCCATGGAGAGCTCCCGGGAGAGCACACGCCACCACCGCGGGCTGTGTCCTGCACAGGGACTGGGGCTGCCCCGCACAGAGCCATGGCCAGCACCGAAGGCTGGTGCTGGGCACCGAGCGGGGACAGCGAGGGCACTGGGGGCACAAGGGAGCAAGGATAGGGCTGGGAACTCCACCAGCGCAGGCGATGTGCCCAGAGCACCCCCACACTGGGCTACCCGAGTACCACAGACACCTTGCGAGCGCACCCGCAGCAGGGATTTGGCAACCGGGTATTTTTAGGCACTGCTGTGTTTCACAAGCCCTCGGAAGGTGTTGTAGCCAAGAGGGGTGTTCTATAACCGTGTGATGCTGCACTCTACAGGCCGAGGTCCCTGCTGTTACACATGGGATTTGCCACCTGACAGACAGAACAGCACTGAACCCACCCGGATGCCGAGGTTTCGGGATTTTAAAGCTGTTTCCTGTCCCTACAGGTACAAGGTATCATCAGGCACAACCATCCCCACTCCCCATGTCTGACTGTATCACCTGGCTCCAAGCTGGAGCCCAAGTGGAAGGTCCTGGTGGCATGGCTGGATCACCTTGGACAATCTGTCCTGGGGCTGGACACACCCTGTCCAAGCAGGTAATCCCCAAGGCCACCAGGATTAGCCTCGGGGAGCAAGGCCAGCACTGCAACTGCTGCCAGCGCTCCTGGGAAGAGCCCTGCTGGGTTCTTGCACACCAAAGTCTATCGCTAATTAAGGATTTAATATCCAAATCTCTGGAACTGACCCATTCCTTATTGTCACCAAGAAATCCTTTCCCCCTGTCTCTTTACCAGCCATTTGGGAAGACAACAAAACACTGGGGTACCTGCTATGAGGTGATGGCTTAGGGAGCTGCAGAAGCCATAGGACTTGGTTTGGGGGTGAAACAGGCCCTGATTGCAGATGGCACTCAGCACACCGGGTGATGCAGGAGGCTGTGGGCAGCACACGGTGTCACTCACTAAACCAGTTCTTGCCCCACTTGCTGCAGGGCAAAGGCTCCAAAGTCACTCCCAGCGTGAGCCGCTTACAGGGCATTGGGATTATCTGCCCCAAGGGCACAGTGGGGACGCCCACGGCCACAGCAGGGTTATCCCACATTCCTTGGACCCCAGGCCACAACCAGGGCTTCCAGGCAGGAACCATAGCCCCATGGAGCTGGTTTGCCTGGCAGCTGCCCCAGGAGCAACCAGACAGGGTGGTAACACTTACACGGCTCTGCTGCAGCATCTGTCTGCACCCGGTAAGGAGCCAGGGGAGCCCCTGAAATCCTGAGAATGAGGAGCTGCAGCCCCAGAGATCACAGAATCACCAAATGGTTTGGGTCAGATGACCTTAAAGACCATCCAGTTCCAATCCTCTGCCAGGGAGGGTCCCAACAGCCAGGGACACACCCCAGGGTCAGGCAGCACCACCTTCATCATCACCCATAATGAGTGGGGAGCTCAGCAGGCTGCAGGAGGTCCCACTCCCTCCCTGACAGGGAATAAATTCGGGTAATTCCACTTCCCCCCATGGGGAATGATGACCCTGCTGGCCCTGGCCCCAGACACACGTGGCTGCTGCCATACCCGCCTGTGCAACGCACCAGTGACATGCTGCTCTGCTCCTCCGCTCCTGGGATCCACGCGGGATGGGCTCGGTGCCACCCTGGCTACCTAGCACCTGGGTACCTGGGTAGCGGCCAGCCCTAGCACCCCTGGCACTGCGAGGGGAAAAGGACTCACAGCGGTGCGAGGGCTCACCACTGTGTTGGGAAGAGGAATTTGAGCCTTTTTTGGTAACTCACCAGATCCCCAATGCAGCTATACCAGCCTAACCCACCTCACCCCTCAGAGGCAGGGAGGGCACCCCAGCTCGCATGGGCAGGACCCCCAGAGTAGCACCTCCCAAGGTGTTGCAGCAGGAGTGGAGGTGCCCCCCTGAACCAAGACCTTTCATTGCTCCTATTTCCTGGAATGGAGACAACCCCTAAAGTCTTTCCATCACTCATTAACTTGTTTAATTAGAGGGGGGCCAAAGACCCCACCCTTTTTCCCAATTCACCTTCTCAGGAAAAAATGCTGTCCCCACGGCCCCGTTTCCACTTCACCCCTTGTTACTGCCCCTTGTTTCCCTGGAGGAAGTTCTGCACATTGTTATGTCCCTCAGAGATTTTTGGGGGTTTTTTTTTGGTTGCTGGACAGAGTTGGTCACTCATGGATGTGGGAGACCCTTCTCATTTGTTTTCCATGGAGAGCTTTAGGTGACACAACTCCTCACGCTCGCAGTGACAGCGCACAGACAGCAGAGATTTGCCCGAGGTCACACAGCTCATCCCTGTCAGAGCAAGGAGAGGCCCCAGGTTTCTTTGTCCCTGCTGGGTGTTACCTGTGGCTGTGTCAGTAAATGGGCACAAACACGGGCAGGGAATGGCAAGTTCCAGAGCTGCCCCAGACCCACAGCAGAGGGACCCAAGCCCTTCTCTGGAGCCCAGAGGGAAGAAAGTGCTGAAGTTTGGCAGCCATGGCCGAGTTCCACGTTACAGTGGGATTTGCTGTAACAGATTCCCATCAGTCACAGAAGAGTGATGGATTTATTTTTAAACAGATTAAGCATCTGCTGCTGACAGAGCACATCTCGGCACCGGCCGGGCAGCAAGCAGTGCCCGTGGGGAAAAGGCAGTGGGAAAACCCCAGGAAGGCAGTGGCCAAGCTTGGCTGGCTCAGAAATATGTTTTAAGATCATTTGAAGCCAGATGTGAGTGTCTTGTCTGGGCTCAGTGACACCAGAACTCCCAGGGGTCATACTGGCAGGGCTGGCACAGCCATGGGTGCAGCTGCCGGGCACTGAGGGATGTTTTCCTGTCCATTATAGAAACAAACAAAACAAAACATTTGCTAATTCAGGGAGATTCTTCTGGATAAGGCAAATTAATCAGCTGTGATTCATTCTCCTGCTCTCTCTGGGACAGAGGCAGGTTGGGGATTAGGGAGCCAATGGGAACACTGTGGCCATGGGAATGGGGACTGCAGAAGGCTCAGCCACCTGGGTCTGCCGAGAGCCACGGGCTGCAGCACTTGGGGCAGCAGAGGTTCAGTCACAGCCTCCTTCAAGTGTTCTAATGATCCCAGAATTAGCCAGGAAACACTTAGGAGATGGTTTGTTTAGTTCCCAGGACAGGCCCTCTCCAATGCCTCCCATGCAGCTCGAAGAGAGATGGAGTATTTTTCCTGTGTTACTGCTGGATCCATCATTCACTAAAAATAAAGCTGACTTTCCTACAGCGGGTAAAAACCAGTGATAAAAATCCCCATGAATACTTCATCAGGCTGCCTGCTTTCCCATGGATTTTCTGTCGCCAGGAGAGCGTTTCCAGCAGCCGCTGATGCCTGGAAACCAGGACTGGGGGGAATCCAAATCAATCACGTCTGAAAGAGGGAATTTTCTACTAAAGCCTACTGCTCTCAGTGACATTAACCATGTAAGAGCTCTGGCAGCAGCTGGAGGGAGGGTTTTACCCCAGGACAGAAAGCAGGGGGTCAGGAACCAGGGCTGGGGCACCCCAGAACCTTCATCTCCCCATCTGGAGGAGGGAGGATGTGCTGGAGACATAGGGCAAGGAAAAGCAGCAAGACGATGAAAATTTGGCAGGGAAGAGCCAGCTCCAAAGGTACAGGAAGCTGTCGGAGCTGCAGGGACACTGGAGGCCTTGCAGAGCACTGACCAAGAAAGTTTGGAGAGCTGATCCTGCGCAGGGTTCAGCGCATTCTCCCCTTCCTGGAAAGCTTCGCCTCGCGGTCCCTGCTCAGGGGAGCCACTGGACCCTGTCCAGTGTCCTGGGGTTTTCCATCTCACCACATCGTTGGGGACACAGAAGGAAGAGGCTCCCCCTAAAATAAGGCTTGAAGACCAACATCCTCATTGCCTCGTGTCTGCCTGAGCAGACACTGAATCATCCCGCAAGCTGGTATTTAAAATAGCAGAACTCCTGTTTTTAGCAAGAGTATTGCTCAGCCCTAAGAGGAGGAAGAGGCTGTAGGGGATCTGCTCGCTGCCTCCCTGTGCACGGCCGGGCACCATGGAGGCACCAAAGGTTTTGCCGAAGGGTCCCCGAGGGCTTTGCCGCACGGCTCACGCGGAGCGCAGGCAGCTGCCCGCCGCCTCCGGCCCCGCTCCGGTGGTGCCTCACGGCTGCTGCAGCTCACAGGGGTCACCGGGGCCCTTCCCTTGGCGGCGTCCCGGTGGCAGCGCTGTGCTGGGGGCAGCCGTGTGCCGGTGCCGTGCCGAGCGTTGCCGCAGGGACAGGTACGGCTCGTCCTGCCTGACCTAGTTAGCACTCGCGGCAGCAAAATGCGGTTCTCGGAGAGCAGAGCCTGCTCACATCCAACAGAACCAGCGGCATTCCTCCCTCCCTGCTTCTCTCCCACAGGCAGCCCCTGCAGGAGTCCCGTTTCATCTGCCACTGTGCCACCGGAATAGGGCTAGAGGATTCCATGGGTCTGTCCTGAGACCTTTCTTGCTCTCAGGCATCCTTCCCGAGGCAGGGGCACACAAAGCCAGACCTGTTTTCCATCAGCAGGCCAGATCCTCCCCCAGCTTGGCCACACTTCTCACACACACAGAGCTGCGTTAGCTCTTACCAGCCGCAGCATCCAGAGTGATTCCAGGTTTGCCATTCCCTGCTAAGGGATGATTTCCAGTGCCTCCTGCTATCAGTCAGCTTTGTTTCATAGGATCACAGAATGGTTTGTGTGGGAAGGGACCTTGAAGCCCATCTCATTCCACCCCCTACCGTGGGCACGGACACTTCCACTATCCCAGGTTGCTCCAAGCTCCATCCAGCATGGGCTTGAACAGTTCTGGAATGCAGCAGCCACAGCTTCTCTGGGCAGCCCCGTGCTAGTGTCTCATCAACCTCGCAGGGAAGAATTTCTTCCTCATATCTCACCTCAACTGACCTGTTTCCAGGTCCCTGCCTTCATGCTTCTCCAAACCACAAGACACGTTCAGACAAGCCAGGCTCTTGCACAACCTGGGTCACTCCACCAGTGTTTATGTAACCCGGGAGCCTCAGCAGCAGTGACCTGTTTCCCCCTAACTTGCTTATCAAAAAAACCAAAACAGGACAGCAGTAGATGCCACCAGAGTATCAGCTCAGGGCAGGTGCTGGCACCGCCTGGGAGCACATTTCAGTTCCCCCAGCGCATCTGTCATGCCCAGCACAAGCATCCTCTGCAGCACACTCAGCACAGAGCTCACCCGGCCCTGGACAGGCTGCAGTGGAGATTACCTCTGAGAGTTGGTGGATACTGGTGTTCCTGATCATCTTCCATGCACAGCTAGAGATGCAGAGAGAGATTCCCCTGGGAATTCCCTGCTCTTGGCCCAGGTGGTGCCTGTGCAGCAGCATCACCTGCCCCCCCAAGCCTGTCCCAGGGCCCACAGACCCCCACTGCACACACTGGGCAGCCTTTGCCCCTTTTATACCTGAAAATGACCCAGAAACACCCACAGCAATGCTGCCTGCACCTGGTGTATTGCCCCTCATGCACCTGGGAGTCCATTGCTAATGAGGGCTAATGAAAGCTAATGAGCCTTCAGCTCTCACCCCATGGCTTCCCATCTTGGACCTGTTCTACCCACTGATCCCCCATCCCAGGGTTTCCCACTGGTACCATCAGCCTCATGCAGACCTGGCAGGACCTGTCTCGGTCCCTGGAGGAGAAACCCAGGCAAAGTGGCTGGAGAGTGGAGCCAGCAGCAGGGCGGGATGCTGGAAAGGGTTTCAGGGTGCGCACTGCATCCCTCCTACATCCCTTCTGCATCTCTCCCTCCTGCTGCATCCCTCCTACATCTCTTCCACTGCATTCCTCCCCCACCGCATCCTTCCTGCCTCACTCCCACTGTCCCAGGCTGAACCCAAGAGAGGCAACTTCTGTGCCAGCAGGAAGGGACCAGGGGGAGAGAGTGTCCCTGGCTGCTGGGTTTGGAGGGGGGAGGCAAATCTCCATCCCCTCCAGCAGCAGGTTCTGGGGAGCAGAAGCAGCATAGAAGGGTGGGAGCATGTACAAGGGAGAGTTTATTCCCGCCTGTGGCAGCACCTCTGGGATTGTTATTTAGTTTAGGAATTAATCCTGAAAAGCCGAACATCAAACAATCCTTTAAAATCTCACTTACCCAGTGTTTTTGTGTTCAGAACAGTGACACAATGACTGCAGCCCTGGTATCCAAGAGCTCCCCAGAGCCTGGCACCACATGGACAAGCCAGATTTCTGCTATTCCAAAGCCAATTTTATCATCACAGCAGAATTTTATTTTTTTCTTGAGCTGGTGTGTTCATAATGGTGTGAAACCAGAAAAAGCAGGAATTCTTGCACTGAGGAACAGCAGGAAAAATACAGTGCAAAGGCCCTAGGTTTTGCCTGGCAGTGGAATGAGGGAGTTTCAAATGTCAAACCCGCTGAGCTTTGCTGCAGCTGAAGGAGCCCATCCAAGCCGTCGGAGGTGTCACCACATTGGATTTGGTCTCTCTGTTCCAACTGACTTCAGTAAATGGCAAAAATACGCCTTTAAACCCCAGCCGTTGGCAGCATCGGCTGCACAAATAAATACTCTTGTCATCACTTGATTTTTTTCCCATTTTCCAAGTTAAAAATGTTCTGGATGCCAAATGCCACCCATTGGACCCATCCCTGGGTGTGCGCACAATTAGCAGGAACACCAGGCCGGGAACAGGATTGGGGGAGGTGTAAATCTGACCTCAGCATCACTGTACCTTGACTAACTAAAATGCAGTTCAGAAAAAAGGGAGATTTTTTAAAACCCCAACAAATTAATCTGCCCAAGAGTGAAGCAAATTAAATATGGAAAAGTAAGTCTGGGACAAGGGCAGCTGGACGGCTGGTCACACCGTTAGCAGCACGGGGTGACAGGACCCTGCCACATCCTGCATGTGCCCATGATGGATGGAGCCAACCCCACCTCCTGTGGGAGGAGAATGCTTCCAGGAGTGTCTGTCGCCCCCGGCCACTGCTCTTCCCGGGATGCGCTGGGGACACAGACGCATCCCTGGCGCCACAGGGCACCGACTTCCTCTGTGGCCCCAAACACACAGGGAGGGATCCTGAACTCTGTGAGGGGCTCAAAGGAGCTGCCAGAGGACGGGTGCCGCCCCCATGGGGAGCCAAATCCCACCTGCTCCCAGCAGCTGCACGGGAGGGAGGGCGGCCGGGGCAGGATGTGCTGCTCGGAGGGTGAGACCCCTGTCGATGCCCGGAGAAGGGGGCAGCTCACCACGCCACGGGTAAACACAGGCAGATCTGCTGGCACATCTGGTCTAGGTTCAGCCCATCCAGGAGCAGGGATTTGGGGGGCTGAGTGATGCCTCCCCATCCAGTGGGAGCGGCAGTCTAGGACCCCCGGCCGTGCCACAGCTGCCCCGGGAAGGAGCAGCGGGAACGTGCCAGGACACGGCATCGGTGGGATTCGGTCCATGGTGGGCTGGAGAGCCCCAAAGCCGATGCACGCCCCCGCCCGCTCGCTGAGGCGACCATATATAGCTTGTCCCCGTCACCACAAGGCTGCCATGGACCCAGATTTGGATCGGGGTTTGGATCCGTGTTTCGATCCCGGCACCACTGCGGATTCAGCAGCGGCTGTCAGTGCTCATCCCGGCTCTTGGCTGCTGGGGGAAGCTCGTTAGCAAGTTGTCAGAGCAGGGAGCACTGGTGAATCTGAATACCAGATCAGGTGTCAGAGCTGTTTGTTTTGGGGATGGATTCGGGAATCAGGAGCCGTGTCTGTAATGAGCAGCGTGTGATGTCGGCCGTGAAGTTCAGGCAATTACAGCTCATGATTTGACAAAGCTGCTCCTGCTCCAGCCCTTGCGTTGGATTCCCTCAGCCAGGGCAGGGTCACTGCGGAGCAGTGGATCGCTCCTGGCTCAGTTAGGAAACAGCTGGAAAACTGAACTGCGGGTAAAGGCTCTTCCCACCGGCTGTGGATGGCAGTGCCGGAATGCTCAGACTCCTGGCAGGGACGTTCCAGCCCCGCTGCCATCACTGGGTCCCGCAGTACTGGATGGGCAGCCCCAGTGGGCTCCTGCTCCATCCCTACTCCATCCCTGCTCCTCCCCACTTCCTAACGTCAGTGGTGAATATAAAACAGCAGCAACAACAACCACCAGCCTGTGATCTCATTTGCAGCCGTCAGTGACAGCACTGAATTAGCTGAAAAAGGGGAAAGTGGCTTTAATTAAAACTAGTGCTGGAAGAGAATTGTGATTAACTGATGTCATGCATTAAAATTACAAATCCTGGGAGCATAAGTGACAGATAAAATAGCACAAATTGTTTACAATTTCATTTACTTAAAAAAACCCAAACAAACAAACAGCTGGAAACAAGCACATGGCTTATTATTACAAATTAATTAGTTGTGAAGGGGGGTTCATGCAGAAGTGACACGGTGCCAGCTGAGGTGCCGGGCGTGTCTGTGCACAGCTGTGCCCTCACTGGAGCTGAAAATGTAGAGCTCGTGTCCATGTGCTGGTGAGGAGCTGGTGGCTGCCCAGCTGATCTGGAGGGACCGGGATCTACTCATGGATGCTCTGGGGGCCACGAGATGCCCCCAGCGACAGCACGACTTGGAGCCGGTGGTGGCACCACTACCACAGCATGGGGAGGCTGCCGACATGCTGTCAGGAGCAGCCCCATGAAGATGCAATGTTTGCCCACACCACGCTGGGTTTCTATTTTTTGTAATTCCCCTCGTTTGACACATTTTGATGATGTTTCCATCCCGGTTGCCATGGTGACTTGCGTCCACTTCCCCACTGCTCTGTACATCTTTCTCTCCCAAGTGCTGGCACAGGAGACACAAAAGCCCCATCATGTTCCCAGCAGCCTGGTGGGGCCAGGAATGGCTTTTCTCCTTCAGCTGCCCCCAGCCTTTCCACCCCCAGGTTCCAGCACTAATGCTTGGGAAGTTTCACTGAATCCCGGATTGGTTTGGGTTGGAAGGGACCTTAAAGCCCATCCAGTGCCACCCCTGCCATGGGCAGGGACACCTTCCACTATCCCAGGCTGCTCCAAGCCCCGTCCAACCTGGCCTTGGACACTTCCAGGGATCCAGGGGCAGCCACAGCTTCTCTGTTGTGGATGAAAACTCACACCACGTGTCTGAACAAAGACTGCAGCCAAACCCTGAGCAATTCTGCTGGGACAGTGCCCAGGCTCCCAGGCCAGGATTGTCCCTGATCCGACAGAATCACCCACAGAGGAGTCCAGGGACACTTTGGAGTAGTCCCTGGCAACCTAGCCCTGCAGGTACAGCTGCTTGCCCGCTGCCTATCTCACTGCCAGTCTCACTGGCAGCCCCCTCCCAGGCCACTCCCCCCAGCATCCTCTGGAGATGGAAGCCGTGACCCAGATAAGCCCAGTGGGTCCATCCATCACCACCCACCCACCCACCCTGCAGTGCAGGGCAAGGCTCACCTTGGGACCCTTCGGTCTCTGCGGAGTAGCTGGGGCAGCAACAGCCGCAGTGGTCAGAGAGCCCCGTGTTTGTGCGCTCTGGGTTCAGCCCCGGCAGTGTCCCACCTGCTTTTGGGGGTGGAAGGAGCCGGGACGGGGCCCGCCTGGAGCCCTAGCCCAGGAGCTCGGAGCAGGGAGCGTTGCTGGCCCTTGCCCCGGACACGGGAGGGCAGCCGGGCACCGCGCACGGGGCCTCACCCGCGCCCCGCCACCTTTGGGGTGCCCCGGGGGCGCTGGTCCCGCCTGGGCGCTGAGCGCTGGATGAGCTCTGGCTGACGGCGATTCCAGCTGGCTGAGCACATTCTGGTGCAGATTACATCGATGTTCCCAGGAAGATGGGCTGTCACATCTCATCTCATTCTGCATTCCTGCTGTGCTCTCCCCACACCCTGCCCTGCCACGGCAGCACGCGAGGTGCCAGCACTGCCCGGCTGCACGCGCTGTGGGAAAGGGTTAATGGACTCCGCGGTAAGTGCACCACGAGGGGCATCCCAAAGCCACTGCCGTGCCCACGGTCCCACCAAAGCCACCGTGAGGCTCAGGGTCCCACCAAAGCCACTGCAGCACCCATGGTGCCAGCACCCAGGTTTGGCAGGCAGACACAGGTCTGGGAGCTGCCTCAGTCCCAGGGCCACAGCAACAGCAAAAAGAGGGACAAAGTTCTCCCAGAACAGAAGGTGAGTATGGAGGTGCCAGGGCAGGAGAAGAGCAGTTCAGGGCACAGGCATACCATGCACAGCCACTGCTCTCCAAACATCCATGGACTGGGAAAGTACAAGAGAGCTGGAGAGAGACTATTCACAAGGGCCTGGGGTACCAGGACAAGGGGAAATGGCTTCCCATTCCCAGAAGGCAGTGTTAGATGGAATATTGGTAAGAAATTGTTCCCTGTGAGGGGGGTGAGGCCCTGGCACAGCGTGCCCAGAGCAGCTGTGGCTGTGCCTGCATCCCTGGAAGTGTCCAAGGGCAGGCTGGATGGCACTTGGAGCAACCTGGGACAGTGGAACATGTCCCTGCCATGGCAGGGGGTGGGATGAGATGAGCTTTAAGGTCCTTTCCAGCCCAAACTATTCTGGGATTCAGAGATTTATTCACCTGCAGAGCCACTTCGTACACAATCCAGGGACAATGACAGGGCTCTGCCACTTCTTTGCCCTTTTGCCCAAAACAGGGCACTGCTGATCCACAAAATACTTGCTCTCACCACCTAGAGCAGCTGATTCTGAAATGGGTCTTTAATCAGAATCCCCCCTGCCCATCCATTTACAAACTTCCCTGGCACACGTGGATTCTTGCAGCAACCAAAACACCTGGCTGGTCCCAGCCCTCATGTCACTCTAAGGAAATTTCTCCACCCTCCTCAGCCCCCTGCGATGGGACCTGCTCTCCCTCTGGACATGGAACTGTCAGTTCAGGTGGAGCAGGGAGACAAATAGATGTACCTCCCCGGTCTGTTCCCAGAGCAATTCCAAGATTCATCCTTCCCCGGCTGGCTCTGCTCATGAATAAACACCACCACTAACAACCCTTTACCTCGGCCCCGGGGAGGCATTTTTGCAATTTCTTGCTAGAATCCCTCTAAATGCATCACTTCCCTGATCCCCCGTGGAGATGTTTCCACAAGCAGAAACTGCTGGGCTGTGGCATGTGAATGTCACCGAGTGAATTGGTTAAAAATTCCATCTCGCTCACCTTCCCACGGCGTGTGGCAGCGGGAGCTCGGCGCCAGGCACCAGCTGTGCTGCAGCCTGCAAAATGGCTCTGGCTCCCGGCGTCCGTCCTGGGAGCAGGGCTCAGCCTCAGCCTGTCAAAGGAGCAGCAGCAACAGGGAAAAGATAAAGAGACAAGTGGCATCGTCTCTGTGCTGCTGCCAGTGGGAAACAACACTGGCATCTGAGATGCTGCTCCTGCACGGCGGCATCAGGAAGGCACTGGGAAATACGGTTCACCTATCCAGCCCACAGTATGGGCAGCACCCCTGGGGCAGCAGGAGCCCTCTTCCCACTCCACCCTCCTGAGTGAGCCCCCAGCCCTTGCCCCGTCACCACTGTGATGCACTGGGTAGCATGGCTCAGGCCAAAACGCAGTGGGAGTATTTCACTACCATCCCCTCAGCCAGGTGGGATGTGCCTGGGTGCCAGGATGCCCTCAGGTACCGGGAAGTCCCTGGGTACTGGGATGCACTCTGGTCCCAGGAAGTGCCTGGGTACTGGGATGTCCTTGGGTACCACGATGGGCTCAGTTACCCTCATGCTTGGAAATTGCACCCTGGTGAGGGAAGGCGGTGCAGAGCCCAGCCCCTGGGAGCCCCCTTTCCCCGTGGGTCAGGCTGGGATTCGGGGGTCCATGGGCGATGGGGGTGAGTGCCCACGGTTCCCTCCCCGCTCCCACAGCCGGCGTGTTTCCCGCGTGCTCCCACGTCCCCGGGTGTGCGGGAGCTTGGCTGCAGTGCGTTAAACAAGGAGCCCGGATCTGCGGATAACCAATCTGTCAGGCTTCTTCACCAGCGTTTTTTGGAAAACCCTGCAGGCAGGTGCAGGTGCCACATCAATATGTCAGCGCTCTGATGACGAGTTCATAATATTTTCTGCTTGCATTCCACTGTCTCCGTGTATTAGCAAACAGGCGTCTCCCAGCGCTGCTCGCCAGAGCCAGGGGTTGCGGATTTAATAACAAAATCATCGTGGTAAATCATTAGTTGGTGATTCAGCATGGAAATGCCTCATTAGCACTTCAGCATGTGCAGTGGGTGACTTATGAAAACCTCTGAATTATGACTAATTAAGTGCAGGCCAAAAAAAATACCCCAGATCAGAACAATAGTCAGGATAAAATAAAATAAAATAAAATAAAATAAAATAAAATAAAATAAAATAAAATAAAATAAAATAAAATAAAATAAAGGAATAAAATGTGTGAGGCACACTGGGAGGAGAATCCATGCGCACAAGGTCAGAATGGAACAGTGGACAGAGGGAGTGTGTTGCTTGGGAAGATTCCTCCATCCTGAAGCACTGGGATACAGATTAACATCAACCTCTAATTAACAGAAGTTTTAAGATCTTCAACATGCTAATTAATTGTTATATTAATCACAAGAACTTTGAGCACTGGCACATTCAAAGCCCTTTCCAATCAAATCCATTTTGCTTTGCAATGCTTGATCCCAAGAAGCTGGTAACTGGGCACTCTGTGCCTGCTTGGCTCCTCTCGGCACTGAGGAACCGGGGTCCTGACATGGCCCCCCCCACCCAGGACATCACCCCCTCACAGCCCCACGGTGCTCAGTGGGGTTCCCATGCTGGTCTCAGTCCGTCACTGGGGAGCAAGTGATGTTGAGTGAGCCTCTCACCCTAAGAAAGGCTCTAAAAATAAGCTCTTAATACACTCTTGCATCCTGTCAAGGCTTTAAATAGCTGTTTGGAGTTCAAATTTTAAAAACTGTTGAGCTCAAATCATTTATGACAACTTGGGAGCCAAAAATAAATGGGAATGAGGAAAGAGGAGGAGCCCGTCCCCCGCCAAAGCTACCAAGGAGAAGTGCCCGTGGGCTGAGCCCACGCACAGCCGGAGTCCCTGGAGCCTCAGGGGACATGGGGTGGAAGTGGGCCCGGGGAGAGGGCTGGTCTTACGGTCACCCCATCCTGGATGGTGTCGCTGGCCAAGCCCTGTGCCCAGTTGGAGGGACTGTGAGTGTTTGTCCTGTGGGGCAGGGGCACAAGGGGGCTTTGACTGGGAAATGGAGGCTGACTCATGAACCACGGAGCATGTCTGAAATGAGGAGTTACAGAGGGACTGTCTGACTGCACCAGCTTCTCATGATGTGGGTCCTTTGTCAAGATATTTGTTTATCCTATGGAATATTAGACCCTACTTTAATCCAGTTCGTAATTAGAAAAGTGCAGGGAGTGCTCACTCAGCTCTGCTCCAGAGACACCTGCAGCACAACCGTGCACTGGCTCTGCCTGTTAGAGACACACTGAGCTCTCGGGAGAGGGGAAAGCAGTCGCTGTATCACAGAATTCCAGAATGGGTTGGAAGACATCTCACAAACCGCCTGTTCCCCCCCTGCCATGGGCAGAGACACCTTCCACTATCCCAGGTTGCTCCAAGCACTGTCCAGCCTGGCCTTGGACACTGCTGAGGATCCAGGGGCAGCCACAGCTTCTCTGGGAAGCCTGTGCCAGGGCCTCCCCACCCTCACAGGGAAGAATCCCTTCCCAATATCCCATCTATCCCTGCCCTCTGGCAGTGGGAAGCCGTTCCCCTTTGTCCTATCCCTCCAGGCTCTTGTCCCAGGTCCCTCTCCAGCTCTCCTGGAGACCTTTTAGGCATTGCAAGGAGCTCTAAGGTCTCCCTGGAGCCCTCTCTTCTCCAGGTGAATGCACCCAGCTCTCCCGGTCTGGCTCCAGAGCAGAGAGGCTTCAGCCCTTGAGCATCTCCATGGCCTCGCCTGGTCTTGCTCCAGCAGGTTGTACCTTGCTTTCTGAATGCCCACCCGAGGCCAGGGACAACCCCCGTGGGACCCGGGGCTGCCCCCACAAGCACTGTCCACTCAGGCCGGGTGTCTATCCCTGGTGTGGGGCAGCCCCTCTGTCACCGTCCCCACTGCCAGTCCAGCCGTGCCCAGCCAGTGCCGGCCATGTGAGCCGGGCTGTGAGCAATCGCCGCTCCTGGGCTTTCCAGAAATACTCTGCTCTCCTGCTCACTGACCTTTGATCCTTTATTCAATTTTCATTCTTCTGGAAAGCCCAGAAATGCAGAGGATGCCCTGACACTCACATCAGGGAGGAGGCTGGGACAGTGCCGGTGCTGCCTGCCTGTGGCAAACACCACAGGGCTGTGCTGGGAGGGTGCTCCAAGCACAGGGTAGGGGGCTCTGAGAGCAGGGACAGGGCTCTGAGTGCAGGGACAGGGCTCTGAACACAGGGCCCCTCATTTCTTTTTCCCTGGATGTTCCCGGAGCCAACCCCTCTGCAGTCACGATGCTCAGGCTGACTGGGGAGAGGGGCAGTCAGAGTGCTGGGCACGCTGCAGCTCCTCACCCTCCTCCTGCAACAGCTGAGTAGGAGGTTATGGGAAAAACATGTTTTCCCAAATCCCAGCACTTTCTGCTGCAGCACTTGGCTCTGGCTCCATCTGCATCTCACTGCACAGCTCAATGATGGCCCAGCACTGCTCCTCTCTCTCCCAAGGATCGTGGTACCAGTTCCATTCCCTTCCCTCACATAGCATCTGCTGCAAGAGCCTGGGGAGGACTCCCCATGCCCCCAGAGCAGGTTCCTGGTGCCGCTGCCGCTGCTGCCCCTCTGCGCACTGCCGGCACCCAGCATCCCAACCCGCAGCCCCAGGGCAGCCGCAGGGGGCCCCCGGCTGTGCTGAACCACAGCACAGTTTTCCTGTGGTCATGCTGGAAACCCGTCAGGAGCAGGATTTCGCTTACTTTTGTTGAGCTTGGGAAAAGCAAGGAGCAGTGATAGCTTGGTGTTGGGGGGTGCATTAGCTCTGCCCCCTCAGGATGGTGGGTACCTGGTTGGGATGATACCAGGCTGGTAACCAGCTGGGTATGGACAGGTTTGGGTCAGGTCCCGGGAAGAAATTCTTCCGTGTGAGGGTGGGGAGGCCATGGCACAGGTTGCCCAGAGAAGCTGTGGCTGTGCCTGAATCCCTGGAAGTGTCCAAGGCCAGGCTGGACAGGGAGCAACCTGCTCTAGTGGAAGGTGTCCCTGCCCACGGCAGGGGTGAAACGAGATAGTCTGTGAAGTCTTTTCCAACCCAAACCATTCCAGGATTCTGTGATTCTCTTGCAATTCCTAAACCTGGGTTTTAAAAGGCAGCATCTCACCACAGCAGAGCAATGTGGATGGCAAAATGAACCTTAACAAGGAATAATTTGCCCTCTAGGGGAAAAAAATGCCAAATGGAAGCGTGTTGTATTCCCAGCCTGTGCAGTTACAGAGCCAGCGATGTTGCAGCTCCCACTCACCCCACGTGCAAACAGCCCCCTGAGTCACCGGGGCAGAGCCCTGGGGACCGCGACCGCCTGTGCCAGGGCTGGTGGAGGTTGTGGGAATCCCACATGGGAAATCCCAGATGGGAGATCGAATGGGAAACGTGTCAGTGGGAGCAGAGACAACTCCGAGCCAGGACCAGTCGAGCAGGAGCCGAGCCTGGTGAAGTGAGTGTGGTGTCAACAGCGGGAGGAGCACTGGGATGTGCGCTGTCAGAGCTGTGTGGGGTCAGAGCCGTGCGGTGTCAGAGCCGTGCTGCGCACAGCCCATATTGCAGGTGACATCCAGTGGCTGCGGGAAGCAGTGCAGCCCCACTGCCGCCACGGGCACCGCACCCGGCACCGCACCCGGCACGCAGCCACCGAGCCCCAGCACCTCGCCAGGGGAGAACCTGAGGCTGCCCCTTCCCTGGAAGCGTTTAAGGCCAGGTTGGACGGGGCTCGGAGCAACCTGGTCTAGTGGAAGGTTTGGGTTAGATCCTGCCCGTGTCAGGGGGCTGGAACGCTATGGTCTGTGAGGTCCCTTCTAAGCAGTCGAGCACAGACCTCACCTGGAGTTTCGGGAAGCTCAGTCTGCTGCCAGTCCTGGCACATCATCCCGAGATGCCCACAGGACACGAGGCCGCTGCAGTCAGTGGAGCTGGTGGGACGTGCCAGGGCTCTCCATACCCTCAGGGGTACCATCCGGCTGCTCTGAGCAGGGAGCGCCGGGAGAGGGATGTGTTCGGAGGTATTTGCAATTTCCTCCCACCTCAGGGGGATTTCCCCGCCCCCCTGCCAGCCTCGTCCCGCTCTCCAGGGGCAGCGGGAGAACTCTCACGCTTTAATAACAGAGGTATGTGGGGGGGACAGGCAGCACAAATAAATCTGCTGATGGGAGCAGCAGTGGCAGACGTTTCCTCGGCACCCAAGGCACCAGCCTCTCATGACTCCCACAGAGCCAGGACATGATGGGACAATCATGCAGATCTAGGACCTGATGGGATATCACAGCCCCACCTGCTCATCCCCCAGCCCCATTGCTGCCCTGCTTTGGGGACAGCAGCCCCTCTGCCATCACGGGAACGAGCAGCCTGTGCCAAGCAGCCCATTTTGGGAGCAAGCCTTGTTTACTCTGGACTGAATGTTCACATCCCGGGAGCCGCTCAGCTACATAATCACCAAAACCAACACGGGACCCGGGACTGCGCTGTGTTTTTGTGCTTGTCCAGTAGCCGCTCAGGGAGATCAAAGCCTTGGCTCTGGCCGCAGCCAGCCCTGCGGGCCCTGTCTGGCTGCTGTGGTTCCCACCGTGCTGGGGAGGGACTCAGTGATGCTGAGGCAGGTGGGAGCACCCTGAGAGCCACCAGCGGTGCTGCAGGACTGGGGCTGGCTGCTCCCTGGAACACAAAGTTTTTCCAAAACTGCCTGAGACTCATCAGAGCTAGGAGGAGAAAGGCTGTGGCCATGCCCTGACTTAAGCAGGGGGTCCTTGGGCAGGGGAAGTTTGGGCAGAAGGTGCTCACTGGACACAGACCCCTTGCACTAGTGGGATGCTCTTACAGCCCTTTGATGTTGCCCTGGTGTACCATACTTCCCTCCTTCCCACCGCCCAAAACAGAAAGGACATGTTTGTCATCATCTCCCTATCCCTCCTACCCTATGGGGTGGCTCTGGTGGGCAGATCCCAGGTCAAAGGGCAAAGGACAGTGTCCCAGCCCTGCACAGTGCTGGGTGGTCACATCCCCCTCTCTGTGCAGGAAAGACCCTGGAAACACTGCAGGGACAGGATGTCACTCCTGGCACTTGTACTCGTGGGCACAGACCTGCATCCCACACACAGACCCCTGTGAAGGTGTCATTGATCCAGCTTGACCTGATCCAGGCTAACAGGGCTTCCAATCCTGCTCTGCATCACAACACCGTCCCCACCATGACAAGCTGAGCTGCAACAGTCTGGCAGCGGGACAACAGCAGGACACAGCTGGCACCTGAACGTGTTCCCTAGCAGAGCAGTTGGGGTGTGCGGGTACAGGGTGCTCCTCCCTGGAACCCCTGGCATCCCCAGGTTCTACAGGGCCATGAAATGTGTCTCCTCTCCTCCTCCTCTCCTCACGGATGTTTTCGATGGGGCAGGTTTGTCCCTTCCAGCCAAGGCAGATGCTGGATGAGTCCTCATCCAAGAGCCCAAATTCCGTGCACGCAGAGCCAGGGAGGCCATGGTGCCTTTTGGTGCACCCCCAGCTGGGAGCAAGGGTCTCCTTGGCACACAGCCTGGCAGGGTACAGGTAACTCCAGTCAGTGAAACATGCCCAGCAGTGCTTTCCATGGGGAGGGCAGCCGGAGCATGGGGAAGCTCCTGAGTCAGCGGGACGTATGTGCACAGGGTCCAGCACAAACCCACGCCCGATGCCAGGAGCTCGTGGTGAATGCAGAAGGGCTTCATGGGGCCCTGGGCACTTGGGCAGTCTCCATCCCTGAGGGAGCCAAGCTGGAGACCTCTGCGCCCTTCCCACAGGACAGCTGATGCTCCCCAAGGCGACAGCCTCAGATGAGCCCCTCAAAAAGTGCTGAGAGACTGAGGGACAGAGAGTGGCTCCAGCTGCCTTGCTGCACCTTGTGCCAGGTATACTGGCCCCATCACCATCTTTTGTCCTTTGTGCAGCAAAAAACCTGGACCAAAACCAGAAGGAATTGCGGCCACAGCCACTCGGAGCCCATGGCCGCAGGCAGCATAGGCCTTGATGTCCCGCGCATGCAGGAGCTCCCACAGCTCACTCCCCTCCAACAGAAACTATAGACATGCTTTAGTTCGGAAAAAAATACAGTATTTCCACCTGAAATGTCATCCTGTGCTCATTCCATGCTTGGGAAAGGGCAGCAAAGCCCTGGGAAGCAGCGAGTGAGGAGGAAGGAGAGGCTGGGAGAAGGACAGGGAGGATGTAGAGCACCTGAATGAACACAAGTTACTAGTATTGACGGTTGCTTTATCACCTCCACCCTTCTCATCGCTGCTGCCAAACCCCGTGTGCATCCATGACCGAAGGACAGGAGGTCCCTGGCCGTAGGGCAGTTGAGCCAGGACAATCCGCCTGGCACCACCCCGGAGAGGAGAGCTCGGGGTTTGTGTGGCGCTGACTCACACCAGGAGAATCTCTGGCCCAGCCCAAGTCCCCTCACACGCCTGGCGCGGGACCGTTCCCGCCGCTCGCTAGCGCCTGCACAGAGCGGTCCAATGCCATGGCAAGCTCACACATGCCCAAGGTGGGAGTGGAGATCTGGATTTCTCAGCTCCAGCCTTGGCTGCACCGGAGCTGAAAACAGGAGGGTTGGGGAACTCCAGAGTGAAGGTGCTGGTGACCAGGGCTGGTCATGGCCCCTCAGACACCCTTGGCTCCACTGCGTGGCAAGGAATGCCCATCACTGACCGGGACAGACCAGGCTCAGCTGCTCTCCTCAAGCATGGGATGGCAGGAATCACTCAGGAGAGATCTGAAGGACAGCGTGGGAACATGGTGACACAGGGGGAACTGCCTTGGGGCACAGGATGGGTGTCACCACTGGCACAGGGGCCCCAACACCTCTCTGAGCAGCTGGAGCAGGAACAGTGGTACCAGACTCTTCCCCTGCCAGGATGGGGTTTTCCTGCCTTTCGGGATCGGGGCACCCCCAGCCTCTGTCCCACGGCACCGCGGCAGTGGCAAGCTGGGGACAGTGGCGGCTGTGGGTGCCTTTCTGCAGCGTCAGACGAATCCGTCCGGCTGCACCCCCGCGATTTATTCAGCTTAATCCGGCGGCGGGCAGGTCCCACCCGCGCCCCGCCGGCCGGGTGCCGGCTCAGCCCCGCGGGCGCGCGGCCCAGGGGGACGGTCCCTCCCCGCAGGGAGGGGACTGAGTTATGAAAGTTGTGAATGGGGAGTGTCCGGGGGGCTGGAGCAGAGGGAGCCCAGGGGCGCGGGGCACTCGCTGCGGGCAGCGCGGGCAGGCTGGGCTGCGGCACCCCGAGGTCCCCACGACGCCTCCCGCCGCCGTCCCGCTCCCCGCAGACAACGCCGACCGGGAGAAGAGGCACTCGATGATACCCCAACCTCTATCCCCTCGTTACCTCACCGGCTGTCTTCCTGGGGTTTATATCCCACAGTTCCGGGGGGAACGTCTCCTGAGGCCACTCTCGTGCCCTTATCACTTTTCCAGCCCAGCTTCTTCACTGTAACTGTTGGACGGAGAACTGATAAGGGTATGCGAGTGACACGAGCGACTATCCTGACACGCTGGCCATTGGTGGCCCCCGGGCTATCCCGGCTCCGGCTGCGGCTCCAGCTGCAGCAGGCATCCGTGCCTGTGCGGCTCCAGATGTTGGCTCAGGATAAACCGACGGCAAAGCAAATGCAGGGGATACAGAAGCATCTTTTTTCACTAAAACCTGGCAGGTCCCGTCACTCCGGGATTTTCCCTTTCAGCATCTGCAGCAGGTCTCCAGCAGGAAAATGCATCTTTTTGGAAAAGGTCTTGAAATGCTTTTTAATGTGTTACTGTTTGCTTGTGTTTCAGTGAAGCTAGCTTGGAATTCTTTGGGATCAACGTAAAGATTAATTATAAAAGTAAGAAATGAGTGTAAAACTCCTGTGCTTTCCTGTGCCTGAAATTGTTCCTGTTGAATGCTATTTATTCCCAACATTTCCCTGATTTTCTAGGTGAGTTCCTGCCAGCCATCTTCAGCCACAGCAGATGAAGGAAATGATGAACGCCCCAGAAGGACAAGGGCAGCGAACCCCAGGATGAGGTAAGGGGGTGTCTCTTTGGCAGAGCCCTGTGCTCCCATCTGGCTTGGGGTGCTGCAGCGGCACAGCCCCTGTCCTGCCGAGCCTATGGTCGCTGGGGGGTCCCCGCACGACAAACCGATGCTCTAAAGCACCCAGGAATCCCTTCACACATCCATCCTCTTTTTCCCAGTTTTCCAGCTATTCCCAGCAGTCAGATCTTTCCTGCCTCCACTAAAGCGTTTTGCAGAGTGTGTGCCAGCATGCTGGCATTCTGGGGTGCTTGCTCATGGACGCGTGGCTGGGTGGAGAGGAAAGAGCCAGCACCAGCAGAGGGAGGAGGTTTCTTTCTGTAGGGGTTACAGCCTGGCCGGGCCGAAACCCATCGGCTGCATGGCCCACACCCCAGGGCTGCCCTGGCCCCGCATGACCCCCACAGCCACCTACTACTGCAGCCCCACGGGGCTCCCAAAAACATTGCCACCCCCACACAACTCTCCTGCAGCTCCCTGCACACCCTGCTGCTTGACAAAGGCTGGAGGGGGATCTCAGGGCCTCACAGGGGTGGGTGCCCCAGGTCCCCTTACCTTCCAAGTGCAGGCATCAGGGCAGGGATCAAAGTGGAGGAGTGGATCCACGTCAGGCACGGCGTGCACAGGCTGGCCTGGGGAGGGGATGCACCCCTAAACCCAGACCCTTCTGCTCCCGAGCTTGGGCCCCATCCTGACCCCTGGCTCGGCCCCGGAGACTGACTTGGAGGTGCAGCCCCGATGTGGGAGTCTTGGTCTTGGCCCCCTGGGCTCATCTGGTGGCCACACTGCCGCGCACCAGACACGGCTCCTTTCTCCCACTGCAGCCCTTTGGGGAGAGCTGGACTGTGCCCTGGGTGCTCCCCCTGACTGCAGGTGGCCCCACGGCAGCCTCTGCCATGGCCAGGGATCGAGGGCTCTGCTGCCCCAGTCCCCAGGCATCCTCTTGGAGCAGAGACGGAAGTGTCAGTATTTGGGACAGGCTCTGTCTCCCTTCATCAATGGCTTTTTCTCCCCCCCCCCCAGTGACTCTGGGCCCAGGCCAAGGGGGGCAGGATGTGGCCCCCCACACCACAGCTCTGGGCAGATAACCCAGTGGGCTGGCACCAGTGGGTTCAGAGCACCTGGGGGTCCCAGGACTTCCTGCCAGCCCACCTGTCCCCCGGGAGCCAGAGGGGCAGAGCACTGCTCTACACACAGCCCACACAGCCCCTCCGGCTGCTCCTGTTGCCCAGGGAGGTGTGGAGGTGGCAGAGGACCCACAAAATGAAGTGAGGGAAGAGGGAGGTCATCCCCAACATCCCACTGTGAGCTGGTCTAGGGACAAAACTGGAGAGGTCGTGGCATCCCTTGGCACTGGGGGTCTTCTCTGGGGAACACCAGGAGCTTCCGGGAGACCCAGACTGGCCAGGGTGAGTGCTTGAAGCTACCGGGAGCCCTGAAATGGATGGGGTGAGCGCCTGGAGCCTCCAGGAGCCCCAGATGTGAGTGCCTGCTTTCTGACAGCCGCTTCTGCATGAGGGGTTCAGCGGGGGGCCGGGACCTCATGTGATCCCTCTGCAAACAGCCGCCGGCGGGTTGTCAGTGTGTATTTGGCTTTGCCCCGTGGCAGGTGGGGTGATCAGCCATGAAAAGACGGCTTAGCGCCACCGGAAAACTCCTGAGGCAGCCGAATTCCCCGCGCCGGCCCCAGCCCAGCCCCGGCCGCGGGGAGCCGGGCCAGGGCAGCGCGGCCGGGGGGAGTCGGGGCAGAGGGGGGGCGATGGCTGAGCCAGCACCGGTGCTGCTGCCGCGCAGCCACTTCTCGCCCTGAGCACGTAGCCCTGATATTAAAGTCATGAATAGGAAATTCCACTTCTTCGGAAAAAAACAGAAGCCGGATATTTCATAAGTGTCCTAGCGGACATGAAAGCCGCACCAGGAAATTTCACTCAGCAGAGATATTAAAGTTGACGCAGCCCTTGGGGCAGCCGGGGCCAAGCACCCGGAGCCCGGTACAGGACGAGGGACAGCTGCGGGGACACGCGTGTGCTGCGGCCCCTGCACATTCCACCGCCCCTCGGTCCCTGTCCCTGCCAGCCCTGCCTGAGCCCCCCTTCACTCTGCAGTAGGTGACCCCAGGTCTTGTACAGCCCACCCCTCCCACCCACAGCATTCCCAGCGGGAAAGCAAAGCCCCCTCCCTTGCGGCCACAGCCCTGGTGCTGCCAGGCTGAGGTCACCATGCCTGCCGTGGGCAATGTGGGTCCTGCCTGCACCGAGCCTGCTGTGGGCAGCATGTGCTACACCCTCACTGCCCGCCTGTGCCCTGATAACAGAGGTAACCGGCTGCAAGAGCAGGCACCAAAGTGCCCAAGAGTTTCTTCCCAACACAGCCAAGCCAGCACCAACACCCTCATCCACCCCACAATCCTTTCCCAGCACAGCCCACCAGCACAACTTGCTTTCTCCCCGGAGAGAGACAGGATGGGGAATTGGGATACTTGCCCGCTCTATCTGGAGTGGCAGCACATCTACAGACATTGTGGGAGCAGGGGGGAGATACATCTGGGAAAAGCGTGAAGCTGCCCCGGCACTGCTGAGGGGTCATGTCTTGTGCCTGTGGCTACCTGCGTTTGCTCCGTGCTCCATGCTCCATCCCACACGGAGCACACACAGCTGGGAGCTCTGGGGGAGGCAGAGCCTCACAGGGGTTCATTGTGGGGTCCCTTGTCCACCCATTGGACACAACATGTGCCTTTGATCACCAAGAGGCCAACGACCTCCCTCGGAACGCCCCTCGAAGGAGGGAGACAGGCAATGGCTACACAGGCACTGGCATCGCTGCTGCAGCTGGGGCACAGCAGCCAAGTGCTCAGGGGGAACCCCACAGACGTGAGACACAAAGGGGGCAGCAGCCGAACCCCCATCAGGGCACACGGCAGGCCAGGGCCCCACGGGGGGCTGCACTGGGGTGGGGGTCTGCCACCCTCAGGGAAGAGGAGTGACACCGGCCCCAGGCTCAGCGCAGCATCGCTCACCCCGGTGCTGCCAGGGAGCGCCGCCCCCACAGGCACTGAGCACAGCTAATTGCAGGTTATTGCACTGCTCTGTCATTAAATACCGATCAGTTCTCTTCCGACACACACTCCGAGGAGTGCAAACTTGGATCTTCTCCTGCCTCCGCTCAGCGCCTCTCCTCACCCGCCAGCAGCCACGGCACAGCAGCGGGTGCAGCACGCACTGTGTCACGGTGGTGGCAGAGGGCGCAGTGTGGTTTGGGTTGGGAGGGACCTTAAAGTTCATCTCATTCCAACCCCCTGCCATGGGCAGAGACACCTTCCACTATCCCAGGTTGTTCTAATCCCCATCCAACCTGGCCTGGAACACTGCCAGGGATGGAGCAGCCACAGCTTCTCTGGGAAGCCTGTGCAGGGCCTCCCCACCCTCACTGAGAAAAATCCCTTCCCAATATCCCATCTACCCCTGCCCTCTGGTAGTGGGAAGCCATTCTGCCTTGTTCTGGCACTCCAGACTCTTGTCCCAAGTCCCACTTCAGCTCTCCTGGAGCCCCTTTAGGCACTAGAAGGAGCTCTAAGGTCTTCCCAGAGCTTTCTGTTCTCCAGGCTGAAGACACTTCATCCCTCAGCTTTGGCCGAATCAGGATCCAGCTGCCCAGATCCTGGGCTTTATCTCCAATTCAGTCTGGAGCCCCCCAGCTCTGCCATTCCCAGGGACCAGGCACTGACATTTCCCTGTTGCTGTTCCCTGCGGGGATTTATCAGAATTAGGAGTTAAACACAACCCAAAGAGCATTGTAATGGCTTCTTGAGAGAAAACGAGTTTCTAATATTAAAAAAGCAAAATGAGAGAATTGAATATTTTTGCATTGATTTTCTTGCCATGCGTATTTATAAAACTTAGTTTAATAATATTAAGAAAATACAGGAGAGAGCTGCGGCCTGCATCCCCATCCCATGGCAAGGCACACATTGGACCTCAGCGGCTGTTCCCTGCCAGGATCAGAGCTGCAGCATTGATTCCAGGAGCCCAGAGCAGGCAATCACCTATCCAAAGACCAGAAAACCCATGGAAAGACCCCCAAAACCACAAGGAATTTATTGCCCATTGCCACAAGCAATAAACACAGTGCCCAGAGAGTCCAGGCAATTTTTTCTCCCTGCCACATCACCACACACTCTCATCTTAATTGGTAAATAATCACACAAATTGCATTGTCACTCCATCCCTTCTATGCCTGCCCAGAAAACTGTGGCTGCCCCATCCCTGGAAGTGTCCAAGGCCAGGTTGGACAGGGCTTGGAGCAACCTGGGATAGTGGAAGGTGTCCCTGCCCACGGCAGGGGGGTGGAATGAGATGAGCTTTAAGGTCCCTTCCAATCCAAACCATTCTGGGACTCAGTGATTCACCCATTACAGCACAACTGGCCTCATCTTCCACCGCCACCCACAGATATTCATTCCCTCCTGCCAGGATCTGGTGATTTCCACCCTGCTATCAAGGCATTTCCAGCCTTTTGATGTAAGGGGTTTTTTGCTGCCCCTCTGGAGCACATCCAGGTGAAAAACCCACCGTGGAGGTGCAAGAATTGCAGATTACAAAGAGAAAAGCATGGAGGAGCACAGGGAGAGAGATGCGTTGTCAAGGCAACAGCAACTGCAGGACTGGGAGAGGGAAGGAGAGGGGAACAGGGGTACCCAGGGCTCTAGTGATGGACACAGGGCCACAGGAAGCCAAGAGCGGGGACAGGGAGAGGAACACTATCCCCTGCCCCTCTACCCACCAGGACAGCTCCCAGCCTTGCTCCCGGTGAGGGAGGATGATTCAGAGCCCCACAGCATCCCCAGAGCCCATCACCTGCATCCTGCCCGGTCCCACAGCCCAGCTCCCCAGAGCCCAGTGCTCAGGGTCCAAGGGACAGAAGCTGCCACTCTCCAAGGCCCAGCAACTGAGCAAATGCCACCGGTGACTCAAATGGAAGCCGCTCTGGCTGGTCAGTGCCACAGACCACCATGGTCCTACTTTCAGACCCTTCGGCAATTTGTTAGAGTCTGAGTCAAACCAACTCCCCACACTGTGGAGCAGAGTCTGGAGAGATCCCTATCCCACCCATCTCCAAACCCTCCCACTTACAGGAAAGGTTGAGGGTTCATGCCTCAGACAGACATGGAAGTCCCCAGCTCAGGGAGAGGGCAGTAGGCACAGTCACCTGTGAGGTCCACGGTGGCCAGAGCAGCTACAGAGCTGCCAATCTGACACAGATCCAGCCTTGGATCCAAGTTCACCACTACAGCAGTGAGAGTGCAGGCGTGATCGGGACACGGAATCCTTTGCACTTGTGCACCTACAGACCCTAGTGTGTAGTGTGCAAAGAGCTGTCACCGTGCCCTCAGTCAGGAGCCAGGACAGGGAGAGGGGACAGGCAGGTAGTCAGCGCAGAAGCAGTCAGGGGCTCTGTGCTGCTGTGCTTACCTCCTGAGCCCCGTGTCCTGAGCCCTACACCCAGATCCCCACACCCTGTTCCCTCCTTCCCTCGGTTGTCAAAGGCCCCAAAGCAGCCCTGGTAGGGCAGCAGCTCTTGGCAGCACAGCGAGCCCTGCCTCCTGTTGAGCCCCTGCTCCCTGCTGAGCCCCTGCTCCCTGCTGAGCCTGTGCTCCCCACGCACCCATCCCAGCAGCAATCCCTGCCAGGCCCTGACAGCTCCCTAAAGCTGCTGCACTATTTTTACCCCACGGTTGCCATAGAGACATCAGAGCCGCTCCCCGTGATGATGCAGCTGCTTTTGGGTGATGCAGTCTCTTCCAAAAGCACTGCATCACCCATTGTATCATCCACTGCATCACACACTTCATGACCCATTGTATCACCCACTGTTATCACCTGCTGCATCATCACTCACTGCATCACCCGCTGCATCAGCCATTGCATCATCACCCACTACATCACCCACTTCAGGTCCCCTTGGACACCCCCTCTGGTCCCAGAGATCTGTGCCAGCTCCCCGTGCCCTTGGCAATGCCGCAGGATGTGGGGTCACACAGACACCTGATCCATCCGTCACTCCCGGTGCCCCAGGCAGGGGTGAGCTGCTGCTTCCCCAGCCTGGCCAAGGTGCCGCTGTGCTGGGCAATGTCTCCCCATGGCCAGCTCAACCGTCCGGCCAAAGCCAGGGACCAGAGGGGGCAAGGAGCAGCAGTATGAAGCACTGCATGGCCACAGGAGGTGGCAGGGCTGTCACTAATATAATGGATTTTAGCTGACTGATCTCTGGCACACCCATTTTTCCAGCAGGAGAAATCAGGGTCCCAATTAAAGCAGGTACAAACCTGACCCAGGCTCCAGGTCTGCTCACATCTGAGGGGAAAACAAGGTGCTGAGGGCATGGTTGGACCCTCTCCTCCATGAAACTCCAGGGGGGGCACGGCTGGGGCAGAATTCTGGTGGGCTGGGACCCCCTGTGCCCAGGGTAGCCCCGCTGTGTCCCACAGGTCGAGGGACCTTGGCTGTGCCCTAGGTAGCAGCAGCAGCAGCAGCAGAGCCAGTGGTTCCCCCCAGAATGCTGAGCTCCCCCATACCTGCTTTCAGCCCCCGGGAGTGTGGCTATAAACGGTGAAACGGTGGCCGTGCAGGGATGAGCTGGCAGGAATAACTCACACAGCCCTCGGCAAAGCACCCAAAATAGAACCTGCCAGCACTGGCTGCCTCTGGGAAGATGGAGGTGGTTCAGCCCTTGGTGAGGCTGCACTGGCACCCCACCTGTGCCTGAGCTGGGAGTCCGAAGGTGCCAGGATGTGATACTTTGGGACAAGACCCTTCCCCTGGAGATAGACACAGCTCTGCTCAGCCAGGGGCTGCAGCTCTTCCAGGGCTGAGGAGAACATGGAGCCAACAGCCCCTCACCATCCTGTCCCTGCTCCCACAATCTCAGCCCCCCAAGGCATCACTGCAGCCCCCTCGAATGCCCTGGGAACCACAGCCGCACCCCACAGAGACCAGACAGCCCCGTTACTGTCCCAGAAAGCAGCTCCGCCTTCTCCAGGCTGGGCCAGACTCTAACCATAACCTCAGCAGGCTCTAATAAAGGGGTGACAGCTCCCTGGCTGCTCATCCAGGTGGGATAGTCCTGGGATGGCCCCACAAAGCATTCAGCATCTCTGATGTTCTCTTCAGTCACACAGTTCTGTCACCTCTGCCTCTCTCTGTCCTGCCAGGAGAAAGAAGCCCCTTGCCCAGGTGAGGATTCTGGGTACCAGTACCACCCATGCCACAGGGTACTGGTATCACCAGCGGCACTTCCAGCCACTGCCCAGCCCTCCACACCCTGCCAGGGCTGTTCCATGTGGGCAGAACACCCTGTGGTGGGACCCAGCCACCTCAAAGCCACCTCATCCCAGTCTTGTCCCAAACTGATCATGTCTGGACCCCATCCCGCTGCCCCCAAGGCTGCACGGGCACTGCTGAGATCAAATCCATGGCTCAGAGCCCTGCACAGAGCTGCAGCTTCTCCAGCAGCCATCCCTGCGGCCCCGTTGCCATGGCATCCTCAGGGATGGCACAGATACTGGTGAGGAAGACAAGGAGGACGAAGATAAGTGGACACATTGGTTCTGCAAAGCCAGGGCACGGCTGGGGCAGATTTGAGGCCCTCTGGCAGCAGGCAGGGGTCGTTCCTGCTCCCCTCCACAGAGGTCCCAGCTCCCAGGACTGGCATAACCGTGCTGGCACCACCATGCTCGTCCCTCCCAGCTGGGCCATCTCCCACCCCATGGACACCTGGAAGCTGGTGAGTCCAGTCTGGCGGAGCAGGAAAGGGAACTCTTGGGTTTTAACATCTTCAAGGACAGGTCATTCCTGCTTTCCAGCCAGGACCAGCCAGCCTGGGCTCCAGCACAGGGGTGACAACTCACAGGAGCAGCAAGGGGGGCAGAGGAGGACGGGGCACTTGCAGGTGGGGGTGTCGGCTCCCCAACCATTACTTCCAACATTCTCCTAATTGCAATCACCAGGGACCCAAGACCTTCCCTCTTTCCCCCCAAACACCTCCTCCCTCCTTGTCGCCATCCCTGAACCAACCTGGAGTGCCCTGGGAGCAGAGCAGACCCCCCTCAACTGGGGGGATGCAGTGGCTTCCTCTGGTGCTGGAGCAGCACCCCCATTGCTGGGCAGCCTGGGGTCCTCCTGCCACCACAGCTTGTCTGTTCTAAATTTGCAGGTTTCAGGAGTTTATTTTTAAGATGTTTATTTTGTTAAGGTGTTTATATTATTTTGCTTTTAGGAGTTAAGCTGTTTATTTTCGACAACTGGTGTGCTCGTGCATTAGAAAATGGACAGATAAACACATTTTTGGGGGGTTATAGCCAGTTTAGGCAGGTACTGCAGAGCATCTGTGTTACCAAGTCAGGAGGAACCTGCCATAAGGTTTGCCAAATGCTCCCTAATGTAATAAGACTGACTTAATTTTTCTGCTGGCTCTGATTCTCATGGTCATCGTCATCTCTGAATGAAGAGCACTGCAATATTAGATTATATTTTATTAATCACAAGAGAAATTTCCCCAAATGTTAATGCGATACAGAGGGTGTGATGACAAACATCCTCACAGCTGCGATGGTCTGCAGAAGTACAGAACCATGGGGGTTAGGGTGGTGGTCAGGGTCATCTGTGACCATTTCCCCCTTCCTCTAAATTCCCTCTTTCTGCTGGGACTGCTCCCAAAGAGACACCGAGGAAAGTGGAGGAAGCTGCTGGGAAGCAGGTTGTTGCCCAGATGCGAGATCTGGGGACAAAGGAGGGCCAGAGAGGCAGCACACTGCTGCTCGTCCAGGTGCATCGCCCTGGCACTGAGGGCAGCTCTGCCCGGGGAGCAGACACAGGGACCTCAGCTTCTCCTGCGTGGCACAGAGCACTCCAGTGCCCCAGGTGTGCCCTCAGGTTCTCCCAGATGTGCACTCAAACCACGGAGTCATTGACATCAGAGGGAGCTTAGGGGGGCCGTAATTCCCCCTGTTCCAAGTAGGGACAGCTGTGGGCTCAGACTAGTTTGGGGTCTGGAGAGCCCCAAGCGCAGGGACATCACACCCCACCCCCCCACACAGACACCCCCGCACGGGTGGGCGCAGACACTCTCCCCTCATCCCTCCTCCCCCCACGCTCACGGTGCCCCCGCACACGGACACGCTCCCCCGCACCCGGCGGCAGGGACACAGACCCCTCCAGCCCCCCGGCACACCGACACCCCCGCCCCGCGCTCCCCGCACCCACCCGCGGGCGGACGCGCCGCCCCCCCGCGCCCTCCTCCTCGCGCAGCGCCGGGCAGCGGCACCGGGCACTGGCACCGACAGCCGGGCAGCGGCACCAAGCACGGGCACCGGCACCAAGCACCGACACCGGCATCAGCCCCGGCACAGGGCACGGGGTAGCGGCACCAACATCGGACAGCGGCACCGGACACCGACACAGGCACCGGACAGCAGGTAGCGGGCCGGGGGCAGCGGCCGCCCCCCACCATCATCACCGCAGCCGGGGGCGGCGGCGGGAGCGGAAGCGGGACGGCCGCGGCTTGGAGGGGCGCGGGGGACACCAGTCCGGCGGGAGTGGGGGGGGACCGACACCCGGGTCTCCCCCCGGGTCCGAGGGGTCCCCACGGGAAGGGGCCGTGGGGAGCTCACGGGCAGGGAGTGGTACCGTCGGCGGTTTTGAGAGGGGCTGGGAGCAATGTGAGCACTGACCGCAGGATCCCCATGGAGGGCATGGAGAGGTGGGGAAGGGCCGGGAGGCTTGTGCCCTCTCCAGGGGCACTCTGGGGGCACTGGCTGCTCAGGGCTCCAGGAACGCTCTGAGGAGTGAGACAGGGAGTGGGGGACAGCAGGAGTGGGTGGCAGTGGGAGCAGGGAGGGGGGGGTCAGTGGGGCGGTAGAAGCAGGGGGCAGTAGAAACACAATAGACAGTATGACTGTGGCTGTTTCTCCTTCCCTCCAGCAGTGAGGAAGCAGAGATCCCGGCTCCAGCCCAGGAAGCTATCGGGGAAGTTCACAGAGTCTCTAGTGGGCTTTGTGTTGTGGCCCCCCACACACAGCAGGCCGGTGGAGACCATCAGAAGCTCTCTGATCTCCTGGGGAAACCAAGGCATCCAGGCAGTTGTCTGCGCAAGGTGGGTGGACATGGCCAGAGGGACAGTGGGAAGTGGGGCAGTGCCCAGAGCATGGCATCCCAGGAAGGCAGGGACAAAGGAGTGGGGCTCACCTCTTCTCCATGGTTCCCTCCACAGCCACCAGCCACCACTGCCATCACCCAGCAGGAGCAGCAGCCAGTGCCATGGATGAAGTGACGGAGCTGGAGCTGGGGGGCAACTCCCTCCTGAAGGCCGTGTGGCTCGGCCGGCTCCGGTTGACCCGGCTGCTGCTGGAAGGGGGGGCTTACATCAACGAGAGCAATGAGAAAGGGGAGACTGCCCTGATGGTGGCCTGCATCACCACGCACGTCGACCAGCAGAGCATCCACAAGGCCAAGATGGTGAAGTACCTGCTGGACAACAGAGCTGACCCCAACATCCAGGACAAGTCTGGGAAAACCGCCCTCATGCATGCCTGTATCCGTGGGGCTGGGGGGGATGTGGTGTCCCTGCTGCTGGAGAGTGGGGCAGACCCCAGCCTGGAAGACCACTCGGGAGCCTCAGCGCTGGTCCATGCCATCAATGCCGAGGACAAGGCTGTGCTGCAGCACCTCCTGAATGCCTGCAGAGCCAAAGGGAAGGAGGTGATCATCATCACCATGGACACATCAGCCTCTGGCACCAAGACTGCCAAGCAGTACCTGAATGTTGCCCCTGCACTGGAGTTCAAGGAGAGGGCTCCCCTGGAGGAGAGCGCAGCCCCCTCCAGTGCTCACCTGAAAACTCCCATCTCAGCACCTTCCCCTGCTGAGAAGGAGAGCAGTATTCTCACCCCACACCCTTCAAACACTGGGGACACTGAGCCACCCTCCCCGGGCCAGAGAGCTGCCCGGAGAGCCCACCTGCCCCGACTGAAGCGACTACGGTCAGAGCCATGGGGTCTGGTGGCACCCTCGGTGCTGGCGGCCTCTGCGCACCGTGATGACATGCGGGTCTGCGCTGACAACGAGGTCATCACGGGCATCAGCGACCTCTCGCTCTCCAAAAAGCCCTCTCTCACCCGGAGCAGCAGCAGCAAGGGAAGGGACCCCTCTCTCTTCCCCCCGGTGGATGAGCAGGCACTGGGGCCACTGGCATGGAAAGCCACCCACGAGAAGAGCCCAGGCACCCACCCCTGCCTGCCCCGGAGCATCACGGTCCCAGAGGAGCCAGAGAGCACCAGCTCGGCCACCAGCTCAGCTGCAGGGATGGACACTCCACACTGGTGGAGGACGGGCACTGAACACAACGGAGACTCCCAGGTCACCGAGGTGGGGAAGGGGCCATCAGAGAGGAGGAAGCTGAGCGGGTCCCACCTGGCCTTGCTGGATGGTTCCTATGAGTCTCCCTCTGGCAGCGCCAGCACATCGCCCAGCACCGGCCGGCGCCGGCCACCCAGCTTGCTGGAGAGGCGAGGATCCGGGACCCTGCTGCTGGACCACATCTCCCACACAAGGCCAGGATGTCTGCCCCCCCTGAATGTGAACCCCAACCCCCCGATTCCTGACATTGGCTCCAGCAAAGCTGTCTCCCCGCTGGCTGCTGGGCTGAAGCCCCTGGTGCCACTCACGCCCAGCTCACCCAGGCGGGGTGACCTGAGAGCCCACAGGAAGCTCCTCCGCAGACATTCCATGCAGGCAGAGCAGATGCGGCACCTCTCCGATTTCGAGGAGGTCGTGGCGCAGTAGCCGTGTCACCATTTGTTCACAGGGAGGTGGCCAAAGCCGTGCTGTCCCTGCAGAAATGGGACGGTTCCCACACAGAGTGGGCACTGGCTCTGGGGACACACTGGTGGCCAGGGGGTTCAGCCCTGAACCCAGGGGCTGAATCGGGAGCGACCACCTGAGAGATAAATCCCACACCGTCCTAGATCGCCAAGCTCCGTGCCAAGGATCCCACCTGCAGTTCACTTATTCCTCACTAGGTGCAATCCGCTTTTCTTCCATCCTGCTCGTTCTCTCACCGAATCCCCTCCCGGAGCCCCCGGTGGTGATCTCTGGGGCCGAGGCGTTCATGAAGTGCCTTCCAGGAAGGGAAGGGGCTCAGTACTGCGGGGGCTGGAGGAGCGGGAACACCCCTCCAGCCACGGACCGTGTCGGTGCTCTCTCGGAGCGGGAGAGGGAGACAATCCTCCACCTCCGAGATTCCCGAACGCTCCGGAGCTCCGGCGGCTGAGCTCACCCGGCACCGCTGCAGCCTCGTCGGTTGTGGGCCAGGATGGGCTTCTCTCGTCTCTGAAGCGTCCGAACTTCAGAGGGTTCATTCCCCACCACGCCGAGGAGCTCTGGACTCGGGAAGCGTTGAATCCCCGAGCAGGACGGTCCCAGCCTGGCTGCATGGGAAGCCTCTGCTAGCGGCGGGGAACCCGGGATGCCAAATCACCGAGGGTGACACGGGCTGACCCCAGGGGTTCATCCCACCGGGAAAGTCACAGGCACCGGGCCACAACCAAGACCCCGCTCTACCTACCCCGCGCAGGGAGTCCTCCCAACGCCGCGCCTCACCCCACGCATCGTGTGCCGTGGACCGGGCGAGTGCCGTGGCTACCGACAGATTTCGTGACTCCATTAATGCGTTTATTTACAAGATTGAGTGTGTGTAGGGGTGCAGGGGCAGGTGTTGGGGTGACGCCGTGGCCCTGCGGAGACTTTTGCACTAATTTTGCACTGCATTAATAAAGCGCTCAGCTTTGGACGGAGGCTGATCTCGCGTGGACCCGACACCAGCCGCCCGGCCCGGGGGGTCCCCGGGGTTCCCGGAGTGCTCGGCCCGGAGATGCCGGGGGTTCCCAGGGTGCCGGGGGTGCCCAGAACGTTCCCGGGCTCCCCGCGGGTGCCCGCCCCGGGGCCGGAGGTGCCGCCCGCGCCCCGCCCCGCCTCGCTCGCAGCGGAAGCGCCACGTCAGGGGGGCGGTGCGGTGGCGGGTGCCGGTGCCGGTGGCGCTGCCGGCTCCGTGCGGGTCGCGATGCCGGGCGCGGTGCGTGCCGCGGTGCGGACGCTGTGCCTGGCCGCGCTGCTGGGCGCGCTGGGGGCCGGCGGGACGGAGCTGACGCTGGAGCTGCCCGACAGCGCCCAGCGCTGCTTCCACCAGGAGCTGGAGAGCGGCATCAAGTTCACCCTCGACTATCAGGTACTACCCTGCCTGTACCTGCCTATACCTTCTGACAGCCCTGCATGCTCCCTGCCTGCACCCCCTGCCCATACGCCTGCCAGCGCCCCCTCCACCCGCACCCCTGCCTAGGCCCTGCCTGCACCCCATTTGTGCCCCATCCCTGTGCCCCTGCCCATGTGTGTGCCTATTGCCTCTGCCCATGCCACCTGCCCATGGCCCTGCCCACGCTCCCATCCCTGAGCCGTGCAGAGCCCAGGCGGGGCTGCAGTGCCCTCCTCCCATGTGTACCCCAGTTCCCTCCATGCTGCACTAGGAGTTGTTCCCAGCCCCAGCCCCGTGCCCAGAAGTGTCCACCTGGGAGCCACATCTGGGATGTGCCCACGGCAGCCATGGGAGCTCCTGACCTGAGTCATGAGGGCTGTCCCTGTCTCCAGGCATCCCACTTGAGCTGTGGGCACCCCCCCGAGTTGCTGGCACCATGGTGCACAGCTTCCCCCATGCTCCCTTGGCCTGGGCCCCATCCCATAGGCATGGTGCCCGCTGGCCTCTCACACAGCTGTGGGGCTGGGCAGGGTCAGGGAGCCCTTGCCACGTTGCTTGGCATGTGCTACCATCTGAGACACATCTCCCTGCACAGGTGATCAGCGGAGGACACTATGATGTGGACTGCTACGTGGAGGACCCCAACGGCAAGACCATCTACCAGGAGACCAAGAAGCAGTACGACAGCTTCTCGCACCACACCGAGGTCAAGGGTGTCTACACCTTCTGCTTCAGCAACGAGTTCTCCACCTTCTCCCACAAAATTGTCTACTTTGACTTCCAGGTGGGCGATGAGCCGCCCATCCTGCCCGACATGAACAACCGCGTCACCGCCCTGACACAGGTGGGTCCCAGGAGGAAAGGAGGGAGGGAAGAAGGGAGGAATGGTCCTGCTGCAGCCCTCCCTTGCAGGATGGCAGCTGGGGGCATTTCCCCCTCCTCCTCCGCTGGATGCAGAAGTGCCAACCGCCAGCCAACGGCCCCACCACATGCCACATCCTCTGCCTGGGACGGGGGGCGCTGTGCTGGGTCTGGGCTCCCCCATCTGCAGCAGCCTGTGTCCATCACGCGGGAGGAAATTGCATCAGCCATTCCATCCCTCGGTGTGAGCCTCTGGGCTGGGCATCCAGGTGCCCTGGTGGGCCTCTCAGCTCTGTCCCCATGGGAAACCACCCTGGATGGGTTCTGGCAGGGAACCTACAACACAAACACTGCTGTCCTGCTCTTGGGTGCCCTGGCACAGTCCTGGGCTCCTTCAGCTGTGCCAGGTCAGAAGCGACAGGATGCTCTTGTCCTTGTCTCCCAGATGGAATCCGCCTGTGTCACCATCCATGAGATGCTGAACGCGGTGATCGACTCCCAGACCCACTACCGGCTGCGGGAGGCGCAGGACCGGAGCAGAGCTGAGGAGCTCAATGGCCGTGTCTCATACTGGTCAGTGGGGGAAACCCTCATCCTCTTCATGGTCAGCATCGGGCAGGTGATGCTGCTCAAGAGCTTCTTCACTGAGAAGAGACCCAGCAGCGGCGGAGCTGGCACCTAGAGCTGGTGTGTCTGTGCCCAAGTGGAGCAGGGAGTGGGACGGCTGTGGCCCTGGGGTCGCGCTTTGCCTCTGATCTGTGCCGTGGGCAGGCGGGGGGTGGGAGCAGGGGTGACATGACGCTGCTGTGCTGGGTGGACACGGTCACCCAAGCATAGGCGTCCCCCAGCATCACCTCCCATTTGCCATTGCCCAACCTACCGCCCTGTCCCCTCACCTGGCCACCCGGTCCCCGTTCTCTGGCCCCACCAGGAAGCAAGTGGGACCAGCACCAGCATCAACACTGGGGCACCCTCAGAGCCCGACGTGACTGCGATGACCACGCGCTGCCCCTTGAAGCCCTGTGCAGCTGCCAAGGGGATGTGGCAGCGCTGGCCCACCTGGCACCCACCCAGTGCCGTCAGCCCGAGGAGAGCTGCCCGTGGGCTGGGGGTCTCTGTCTGCACCCCAGCTGTCCTGTGGCAGGCAGGGTGCTCCCAGCAGCAGGCCACAGCAACAGCAGCATCAAACAAGGGAAGGCTTTTCGCTGGGTGGTGCTCTGGCTCTACCAGCTCCTCCCCTCACTGCATTTCTCAGGCTAGCAGCAAGTGGTGTGCCCATACCAGGTGGTATTTTCATACTCACACGAGTCCATGCCTGAGACTCAGCCCCCCCCACACATTCCCCCCACCCTGCGGACATGTGCCAAGGAAGCCCCATTCCTGCCCTGGAAGCATGGAGGACCCACACACACCTGGGACTGCAGCCCCTCATTCCCTGGAGCCCTACAAAATGGAGACCCTCACAAGAGCCTGGGGTGACGCCCCTGTGCAAGACCCTGGAGTGACCAGTGTGCTGGCTCTCCAGCCCTCAAGCAGATGTGAGATCATTTTTCAGAGCTGAAGCAACTCCACCAGACTTTTCCTTTGCCACTTTCAAATAAATCCCTGCAAGCATGGCTGGCACTGCTGTTATGGGGCACAACTTCTGCCTGCCCTCCTGCCTTGCCCCCCTGCCCACACCAGCTGAGCTGGCTCCTGGCACAGGACCAGACGCTGGAGCCAGAGAGACCCCTCAGCAGGAGCAGCACCCCTGTCTGTGCCCCAGCGTGAGGCCACACTGTCAGTGGGTTGTGATGGGCTTCCCACTGGGCAGTGGGGACTGAGGAGCCAAGGAAGCCCAGCGTCCATCTGCAGCAGAGTGGGGACCCCTGGGCAGAGCCCAGCTCTGTAATTCCTTCCCTGAGGCTGGGGGATGACAAGGCAGTTCTCCTGGGCTGTCCCTCACTCTGGCAATGCCCCTGGTGCTGGGGGGGAGTGAGGGGCCCGGGCACCCACAGCCCTCTCCCACCTCTCCGGGCCCCAGCAGCCGTGCCAGCTCCGCCGTCAGCGCTGGCCTTGGGGCAGCTGCCGCAGGCGGGAGAACTGGCCCCGTGTGCCTCCCAACAGCCTTGGGCAGGAGCCAGGAGCTCCTGTTTGGAGCAGAGCCGATGTCAGCAGCACCCTGGGACTGCCACCAGCCTGGCGTTGGCTGGCAGGGGCCAGCCCTGTGCCCACTGGGACGCAGAGCCCTGTGGAGATGAACAGGGAGGGAAGCACCCAGCCTTGGCCAGGCTGTGGATGTCCTTGAATTTGCTCCTTCCTGGGGACTCTTGACCCACCCATGGTGGGGACAGGGGCAGCTGAGACCCCAAAGGGTCAAGGTGCTGGCTCTAGGGACACCAGCTCAGCTCCCAGCTGGGGGACACAGGAGGGACAAGAGGTGGCCATAGGACACTTTATTGCTGTTCAGGGCACAGAGAAGGGAGAGGGGACGGGGGCACCCCCACCAGCCCCAAGCCCGCAGAGGCACTTCAGGGTGCGGGGAAGGATCAGCAGTGACTCCACCCCCGCTGGACCTGTGCTGACCCGGTCATCCTGCTGCCAGACCCCTCTGCTCTGAGCACCCCAGCAGTCGTACTGGTCTCACAGGGAGCTGCTGTGACAGGAGGTGTCCCTGGCAGCCCCTTGGGACCTCTGCACCCCCTGGGCTCCCTGCTTGGGTGGCAGGGAGGAGGCTGAGCAGTGGAAGGAGCCGGTGGCTGGGGAGGGGGGCTGGGCCAGGGGGCCGTGCCTGCATGGGCAACACCAGCCCCCTCGGAGGGGGATGGTGAAGAGCCCGTAGGTGATGGGGTCCAGGCACGCGTTGAAGAGGCCAAAAATGAAGAGAATGTGGGTGAGGGCCGGCGAGATCCTCTTCTCCATCGCGCGGGGACAGAACCAGTGCCAGAGCCCCAGCAGGTAGTAGGGGGTCCAGCAGAGGATGAAGGAGGAGACGATGACCAGGCTCATCCGCAGCATCCGCAGCCGGGCTCGTGGGATGTTGTTCCTGGAGCACCGCAGCGACGCATCCTGCGAGGAGACTGGAGGGGCACAGCCTGTGAGGGGAAAGTGGGGCTGGGACAGGGACCCCATGCCCTGGGTGAAAGCTGGGGGGTCCCTACAGGAGCTCCAGACAGGACTTCCCCTGGGCATGGGGCTGTGTCCCATGGTGCCTGGCACTCACAGAGGCCGGAGCCCATCCGGCGGGAGATCTCCAACAAGATGCGGGCGTAGCAGCAGACCATGATGAGCAATGGTAGCAGGAAGAGGCAAGCAAAGCCCACCATGTTGTAGAGGGTCTCGTGCCAGGGCCGGGGGAAGCTGCCGCGTGTGGTGCACTGGGTGAAGTTGTGTGGGGGGCGCAGGGTGATGGTGTGGAACAGGAACAGCTGGAGATGAGAGGTGGGATGGGGGTGATGGAGGCTTGTGCCTCCTGAGGCAGGGAGGACATTGGAGGCCAAAGCAGGGACCCCCCAGACCCACAGGGACAGACACAGCCTGTGGGGTGGGACCTGTTATCACCCCTGCACTGGCTCTGCTCCCCACTGACAGGGGCCTGGGGGGCACCCCAGGCAATGGGCAGAGCTGGGTGAAGGGGGATCACTGCCACAGCCACTCTATCACCACCTCTCCATGCCCATCCCAAAGGGCTCTCCAGCCCCTCTCCCCTGCAGGTCACGCAGTGGCACCAGCCCTGGCAGTGAGCCCGGACAGTGTCACCAGACACTGGGCTAGGTGGGGGTCTGTCACGGGCAGGGGCCGGAGGGGCTCCCGAGGTCGGTACCTGTGGCACTGCCAGCCCCGCGCTGAGGATCCAGGCCACGTGCAGCATGGCGCGGTTGCGGGCACGGGCACGGGCGATGGCCAGCGGGCGCAGGATGGCGGCCTGCCGGTCCAGGCTGATGACCACGGTGACGAAGGCAGAGGCGTACATGGCCAGCAGCCGCAGGTACATGAGCAGGCGGCAGGCCAGGTCGCCCGCCCGCCACTGCAGCGTGATGTTCCAGACGGCGTCCAGCGGCATCACCACCACGGTGACCAGCAGGTCCGCGGCAGCCAGGTGCCGCAGCAGCAGGCGGATGTGGGGGCGCCGGCCGCTGCCCCGGCCCCCCACTGCCCGCAGCACTGCCAAGTTGCAGCCGGCCGAGAGGGCGAAGAGGGCGAAGGTGACAGCCACGCGCACCTGGGCGGCGGGGGAGAAGGTGGGCAGCCGCAGGGGCTCCTCGCCGTTCTCATCGGGGCGGCTCCAGGCGCAGCCCCACTCGGGGGGCGTGGTGCTGGGGGGCTCCCCACTGGTGTTTCCCACTGCAGGGCCTGGGTCTGGATGGCCCCTACCTGCCACAGCAGGCAAAGGGGCAGTGGCAACCCTCAGGTGGGGGCTCTGAGTGTGGCAGGCCACACTCAGCATTGTAGGTCCTTTCCCCTAGAGCCCCCTGCCCAGGGCCACAGTGCCGGAATCACATTTCTGAGCTAACTTCCCTGCATTCCATCTTTGCCTGCTCACTGCATCCTGCTGCTACCCCAGACCCTCCAGCAGCCTCCAGAGCCCCTCCATGCCCGCAGAGTTATGGGGGTCCCTGGTGCCAAGCAGGGCAGAGGAAGACATTGGCAGCTGACCCCAACACACCACCCACCTCAGGCCATTACTGCTGTGCCCCTCTCCTTGCCCAGAGTATCCCTCATGATCTTGCCTGTGATAGTGACCCCTCCAGCCCAACAATGACACCTGGAGGACCAGACACCCCATTCTCCCCACCTCACCTGCATCCAGGGTGTCCTGCCTGGCATTCCCCAGCCAGGCCATGGTAGGGCAGATGCTCACACAGTGCCGGGGCTCTGTGCTGAGGGCTCCTGCATCTGCTCTGAGGCACAAGGGGGAGCGTAGCAGGGAGCAGGGCAGGTACCGGGGCAGGTACTGCAGAGAGCCAGCACCTGCAGCTGCTGCTGCAGATGCTGTGGCGTGGGCGCCCTTGGCAGCTCTGAATGGTCCTTGACGTAGCCAGCAGCTTGGAACAGCACGGTCCTTCCCCTGCCACCCACAGCACATGGACACACGTAAGTGTGCGTGGTGCTCGCACACAGGAATGGACAGTGGGATGTGCTCCACATCTGTGGGAGGGAGCCCCCCAGCCCAGGGGGTGCTGCCAGCGCCCCCCAGGTCTGGCACTGCTGCTGCCAGGGCCGGGTATCAGGGCACACTGGGGCTCCTCGCATTGAAGTGCAGCATTTGGGGGGTCCAGACACCCACAGGTCCCTCCTCCCAGCCCTGCGACTGCCAGCTGCTCCCCCAGACTGTGGTCATCCCCGTGGCAGTGTCCCCATGGCTGGAGCACATGCCCGGGTCCCTTTAGCCCTGGCTGGAGAGTGGGGGCTGCAGCCTAGGAGAGGGCAGGGCAGGGGGCTGCTTTACACCTCAAAGGCTTGTGTCCCGTTCTGTCACCCCCCTCCTCCGCCCCAGCAGAGGGAATTAACCTCATTAGAGAGTCCTTTCACACTCCACGGGGTTCATTAACCCCCCACCCTTCACCCCAGACCCCAGAGCTGGAGAGATACTCCCCTGACACATTAGCACATGGCTGCCAGGTCCCAACACCCTCCTGCTAATGGGGACCCCAGACTTCAGGGAGCCACCAAGGGGGCTGGGGACATAGGGTCCCCGTCACAGGCACTCACACTCTGCTCCTGGCAGGGTCTCCAGCCTGTGGGCTCAGGCCCATCCCCACACTGAGCTGGACTCCAAATCTACGCATTTCACTCTGCACTGGGGAGCTCCCACAGGCCCAGAACTGCCAGATGGGAAGGCTGGATCTGGAGAGTGCTGGGGATCCTCACCCCTTCCTGGCCAGAGGTCAGGCCCCAGGGCGAGGGGAGTGTCTCTCTTGATACACCCCCAAATTGCTCTCCCAGATGGTGCCTGGCTGCCCCACAGCCCCCAGCCCTGCAGCCCAGCGAGAAGACCCTGGGCACACAGGACCCCACGCACACCAGGCCCCTAGGCATGCCAAACCCCATCCCGTGCCCAGCTCCTGGGAACAGCCACACGGACACACAGAGAGGGCACAAGGGTTTATTCACATCCAGCCGCCGCCACCCGGCGCGTCCAGCACAGCTCTAGGCTCCGACGGGGCAGCTCGTTCCTGCAGCTATCCCAAGGGCTGCATGTGTCCCCAGGCTGCAGGGGTCCGGACAGGCATCGTGGGGCAGTGGGTGCTCCAGGCCCGGGGACTCATCTGGGTCAGTGCCGGGGCTGTGGTGGGAACAGAGCCTCCAGTAGTGAGAGCAGGTCCGCAGAGAGATCCTGGGGAGCAGACAGGGAGAGGGTGAGCAGCTAGACAGAGGTCCAGATGGGGCTGGGGTCGTGGGAGTGACAGCCTACACCCTGGAAGGGCTCCTGGGCAGGGACAAGCAGGACAACGGACTCCATTCTGTCCCCACTAGTGGGATCCCTCCTTCCCGTGGGAGGGAAGCACCAGGAAGGATGGGGCAGGCTGGGGGACCCACCTCACCCGCTGCATGGAGCAGGGCTCACCTCTCCATTCCCTACCCCAGACAAGGCTGTTGTTACCCCAAAACCAGTTCCTACCCTGCCCCACACCAAGAGGACACTGAGGCCGGGGGGGGTCGATCCCTGCCCCATGCCAGCCCCATGCTGAGAGTCAGCCCAATCCCCACCAGCACGTACCTGGGTGACTGTCTCTGTGCCCACGAACTCTGACAGCACCAGCCCCATGTCCAGGACATCACCAGGGAGATCCGGGGGGGCCCCAGCCCCTACACAGTGGGGAGGGGTCAGCCAGGGGGACGCAGAGGAGGTGACAGCCTTGTTCAGCTCTGAGGAGGTCCCCACTGCAGGGATGTAGGGGGGTGGCTCCCAGGTCTCCGTCTCGATGTTGGAAACCCCAAGCACCTCTGGAGGCGTCCCGGTTGCAGGGATGTAGGGGGAAGACCCCCAGGTCTCCATCCTGATGTTGGGACCCCCAAGTACATCTGGGAGGGTCCCTGCAGCAGGGGTGTAGGGGGGTGACCCCCAGGTCCCTAGCCCCATCTCCGCACCCCCAAGCACCTCTGGGGGAGTGCCCGCAGCAGGGCTGCAGAGGGGTGATCCCCAGGCACCCGTCCCCATGCCGGGAGCCCCGTGCAGCTCCGGGGGGGTCCCCACCATGGGAGGTGACCCCCAGCCCGCAGTGCCGGGGGGCGAAGCATCACGGGGGTCCGTGTCCTGGCAGCACCCCAGGCCCCGGGGGCAGAGGGGACAGTGTCGGGCGGCCGGCGCCCCCCGGCCGAGCCCCAGCAGGGCGGAGAGGTGGGCGATGTAGCGGGTGGCGAGGCGCAGGGTCTCGATCTTGGTGAGGGTCTGCCCGGCGGGCGCCAGCGCGGGCGGCAGGTAGTGCCGCAGCCGCAGCAGGGCCTGCGCCAGCCGCCGCATCCGCAGCTTCTCCCGCTCGCTGGCGCTCTGCCGCGGGACCCCCGCTCCCCCGCCGCCCCGCACCCCCTTCCTGCCCCTGGGGCGGGGCGCGGCGTGCCCTCGGCAGGGTCCCCGAGCAGCGGCGGGGGACGCGAGGCCACAGGAGTCGGGTGATGCTGCGGGAGAGCTGCTGCTGTAGCCTAGAGGGTCAGGAGGTCCGCGGTCACCCCAGTCCTGCAGTGGGGCGGTGGCGGGCAGCGTGTGGCTGTGGGCCATGGCAGGGCCGGAGGCTGGGACCTGTGTGCCAGTGGCTCCCGGCCGCCCCAGTTTTATGCCGGGCCTGAGGTGTGAAGAGGCACCTTCGTGGCTGCAGGAGCAGCACTTCAAAGGCCGGGGGTCTGGGGGGGGCGAGGGCCGCGGCTGTGAGCACGGGGTGACGAATTTCACCCCAGAGGTGTGAAGCTGCTCCGTGCTGCCCCTCGGCCCCGCGCTGGGCTGGGGACGGGGCTGGGACCAACACAGGAGCTGAAGCGGGGTCTCAGCAGGTCTGCTGGGGGGAGCTGCAGTAGGGCTGCAGCAAGGTCTGCAGTGGGGGTGCAGTGGGGCTCTGATGGGGCTTCAGTGGGGTTTGCAGTGCGTCTGCAGTGGCGTGTCCCTGTGTCTCCCTCTGCAGCATGACCCCAGCCGGGGGCTGACCTTTGTGGGACACAACGCCCCACACCCGGTTTGGGGGTGCGGGTCCCCCACCGCCCCCATGAGCTCGGATCCCCCGGGGCTGCCCGGTGCTGGCAGTGGCAGGGGAACCCCCACGGGCGGCGGGTGTCGAGGGCCAGGGTCGGGGCTGGGAGGAGCCCCCCCGCCGCGTTCCCAGGCCCCGCAGGTGTTGGGCCCGGCGGGTGTGAAGGTTTCCCGGGAAACGGCCCAGCCGAGGGACGGAAAATCCATCAGGGAGCAAGTGGACACGGGCATGGCACGGCACGGGCCCCAGACCTGGTGTGCATAGCCTGGCCTGGGGGTACATCTGGGGACACAGGACCCCCAAACTGGGTGTGCGCAGCCCGGTGGTACAGCCGGCCCCCCTAACAGGGTGTGCAAAGCCCAGGGGAACATGAGGGGCACAGGATTCCCACAAAGTAGGGGGGCACAGCTGAGGGGATACAGCTGGGGGCACACGGCCCCCAAACCATGTGTGCACATCTGAGCAGTGCCCAGAACTGACCCAACCGATCTGAGGCCACCAGTGCCAACCCCATTCCAACATCCGGCCCCAAGGTGGGGGCACAGGGGCGTCTGGTGGGAGATCTGCACCCCATGGCCCAGGCCAGGCATGGCCCCTTCCCTGCTGCCCGGCCCCCTCCTGGGTCACATTAGCTGATGAGCTCCTGGGTAATGAGTTCTGCACCCACCACAGCCGCTTCCCACCTCCCTGTTTGGACAAGTGCGGCTGGGCTGGGGCAGCACCGGCCATGGGGTCAGAGCTCCCACAGTGTTGGGAAAATCTTTAATTGTAACAAATAGTGTTTAAGTCTTGTGAATTCCTTTAGCTTCAGCCAAACGTGCTTAGTCCTGTATTAATGTGTGCAAGTGGTTATCTTAGCCTTAAAGACTGTGGGCCTGAGCAACACTGATGAGAAGATATGTCTTGGCCAGACCACAGAGCTGGGATGTATTCAAAGAGAAGAAACTGTTTTGGAGGCCTATGACCAAAACCGGATAATTTGAGGAATGGAGTGTTCCCCAAACGAGCATCAGAGACCCTTAAAAGACCCCTACTCTTATGTAAATGAGCTCCAAAAAGTGATATAAATATGCAAAAGAATTTGCAGGAATGTTTAGCCTACATGTGTGAGTTTTGGGAAATGTAATAAGTTACAAAGATTTAAACTAGTCTGTTAGCCAGCTGCGGTGTGTGGAGTAGGAGGTATCTCCTGCGCACCCGGCACTGAAATAAAGTAATGCTACTTTCTAATACTGAAATTACAGTGTTAGAGGGTTTTATTCCCAAGTTTTGGTGACAGCAGGACACCCTGCAGCCCCTCACCCCGAGGGGTAGGGGGGTCCCCCGATCCCTTCAGCCCGTATCAGTGGAGCAGGGTGCAGGCCCATGAGGCAACGTGGCCAGGGCACCACAACGGAGCTCAGTCAGTGCCCAGCTCAGGCTGTGCCCTCAGGAGCCCCCAGCCCTTCTGCTGAGAAGTCCCTAGCCCTGCTGGGACCCTCCCAGGACACTTCTCTGCCCACTTGGGACCTGCCGTCCCTGCTCTAGCACCTCCTGGGTCAGACGCCTGTGTGGTTGCTGGTGGTCATTCTTGTCCCTCTCTCTGGGGTGGGCACAGCTCACAGGGACACTGCCCAGGGCTCAGTGCTGCCAAGCACCTGGCAAACAGCCCCCCTCACCTCCCGCTCTCCCTCAGCGCATCTGCACGGAGGGTCCCCTGCTCCCGGCACCATCAAGAGCTTGGCGCCCACCACAGTGCACCCCAGTGCCCTGGGGACCCCAACCCACAGTGGCACAGTTCCCAGCCCAAGCAGGGACACAGCCTGGTGGGTCCCCAGGTGCCTCAGCTTATCTGGAGCCGTCCGGGGCTGCATCCCATCGGACTGGGGAGACAGAAGCAGCACGGCTAGTGCAGGGATGTCTCTGGGAAGGGAGCACCCCAGCCCCCCACCCAAGCACCCTGCACGCCCCGCACCCCCTGCCCCTTAGGGCCGTCAGTCTGAGCCAGAACCCCACGGACCCGGGGCTGGGAGCTGGGCAGAGGGCAGGGAGCTGTGGGGACCCTGCTGGGTGCCAGGGCTGGCGGCTCGGGGTCCCGGAATTGGAAGGTCAAGTCCCGGGTGCGGCTGCAGGCGGCAGAGACGCTGTGCGGGGAGGTGTGGTGAGGGGGGATGCGGTACGGTGGTGCGGCGCGATGCGGGGCTGGCGGCACGTTAGCATCTCTCACGGCCGTGTGAATGGGTCCCCACACACTTCCCAGCGCCGGCAGGGCCAATTAAGGACCAAAGGAGTCAGATCTGACACCTCTGCAAATGGGCCCGGCATTCCCAGGCTCCTGCCGCCCGCCCGAAGCGGGGGGAGGCTTGGGGGGGTTCGACACCTCCAGGTGGGCGCAGAGGCATCGCCCCGGCACCCCCGGCCCAAATAAAGCCGGGGTTACCCACAGACGCGGCCAGCAGAATAGCCCCCAGCCACGGCCAGACACAACACCGCATCCCCAGCTCCTTCGGCAGAGTCCCCCGGTGCGTCTCTGCGTCCCCCTCGGGGCAGGAAGGGGGTGCGGGGCGGCGGGGGAGCGGGGGTCCCGCGGCAGAGCGCCAGCGAGCGGGAGAAGCTGCGGATGCGGCACTACCGGGCACTGCCCGCCGGGCAGACCCTCACCAAGATCGAGACCCTGCGCCTCGCCACCCGCTACATCGCCCACCTCTCCGCCCTGCTGGGGCTCGGCCGGGGGGCGCCGGCCGCCCGACACTGTCCCCTCTGCCCCCGGGGCCTGGGGTGCTGCCAGGACACGGACCCCCGTGATGCTTCGCCCCCCGGCACTGCGGGCTGGGGGTCACCTCCCATGGTGGGGACCCCCCCGGAGCTGCACGGGGCTCCCGGCATGGGGACGGGTGCCTGGGGATCACCCCTCTGCAGCCCTGCTGCGGGCACTCCCCCAGAGGTGCTTGGGGGTGCGGAGATGGGGCTAGGGACCTGGGGGTCACCCCCCTACACCCCTGCTGCAGGGATCCCCCCAGAACTTCAGAGGATCCCCAGCTACACCGTGCTGGAGCCTCCCCACAGACGTGCCACAGCCACGGGTAGTAGGATGGCTTCCTCCTGCTTCTTGGAGCCTCCCAGGGCAGGTGTGATGGACACGGGGTACCATAGGACACCTGCACCTGGCTCCCAGCTGCCCGCACCTCCCCGAGTACCCAAAGACCCTCCCCAGCAGTCCCTGAGCTGGGGTGGAGGACGGTCCTCGGGGGGTGGGTGGCAGGGGGTGCAAGGTGGGGTGCGCCACAGCCACTCACCTCACACAGCTCTTCCCACACAGCTCAGCAGTCCCTGGGCCCCAGCCAGGCTCATCTTCCCAGCTCCTGACACAGCTCTCTCCTCCCCAGCTGCACCTCAGCGCAGAGCACTGTGGGGGCTGGAGCTGACTGCACCCCTGGACACAGAGACCACACAGGCATGGTGGCATGGCAGTGAGGCAGTGGGACAGTGGCATGGCCACGGGTCGGTGGCATGGCCACGTCACAGAGCTGCACAGGATGGGACAGACACCAGGATCCTCATTAAAGCCGCCGTGCAGTGCTGCTCCCCTGCTCTTTACTGTGGGACCTGCTGGCCTGCACCCCAGCATGGGCAGGGTTGGAGCACCCTTCAGCCTGGCACCCCACACACACACAGCCAGCTGCTGCCCCAGACCAGGGGCTCAGTGCCCACTGCCGGCCCAACCCACAGCCCGGATGTATTGCAGGGCTGGGGTGGCAGAGGGACTCACTACCTAGGCCGTCCTCAGCCCCACTGACCCCCAGCTCCCGCCTGCCTGGGGGTCCCATCCCTTCCCTGTGCCCAAAGACAGCTCTGTCCCTTCAGGGTCCAGGGTAGCCCACGGGGGACAGTCCCTCCTACCTGTCACAGCCACCCCCGTGGCCCCTGCCCCGACCCTGCAGTACCTGCCCAGAGCAGGGGCAAGCAGAGGGCTCCTGGTGCCAGTCCGCAGGGAGCGGGCAGGGAGCCCCCTGAGCAGGGCCCAGCAGGAGAGCTCACACGCAGCTGTCAGACAGAGGGGCTGGGGGCTGGCGTCAGCAAAGCCCCCAGAACCACTTAGCACCAGGCTCCTAACAGCCGGGGGGCTCACAGCCCTGGGCCCTGCCTCAGGCCTGCAGGCTGCAGGGGCCCTGGCGCTTCCTACCCAGTCTGTCACAGTCCCCTCAGCACAGCCCCCACACCCAGGGCGCCCCTGGAAACTGGGAAAGTTTTTATTTACACCCCCACAGCATTTATTTACACCAGCCTGACGTCCCCCCTCCCAAGCCCCCCATGTTCCCAGTGCCCATTATCCGGGCGTCAGGCCCCTCACTGGCAGTGCGGGACCGGGGGGCGCAGGGGCCTGGGGGCCGCGGGGATGGAGTGAGTGGAGTCGGGAGTGGGCGAGGGTCCATCCTGGTGGCCGGGCGAGCGCAGGCGCCTGTTAGCTGCTCTCGCCCTCGAACCACGTCAGCACCGTCGCCTGGTTCTCCTTCACCCAGTTGATGTTAGCGCGTGTCCGCTCCAGCGCCTGCTCCAGCGCCCGCGTCCCCGACCCAAACCCGATGTCCTGGTTGTCTTTCTTAAACTGCTCCAGCTGCCAGGCAGAGATGGGGCTGGAGTAGGCAGGGGGTGGGCCCGGCAGCCCCTGGCAGACCTCAGCAGCTCCCAGCACCACTCGACACCACCCAGGAACGCCCCAACAGCCCCTGACAACCCCTGTGAGCACTCCAGTAGCACCCCAGCAGCTCTCAGCTGCTCCCTGGCAGAACCCCAACAGCCCCCGGGAGCACCCCAATAGCCTCTGTGAGCTGCACCACTCCAGCAGCCCCCAACACCACCCAACATCATCCTGACAGCCCCAGTAGCACCCTGACGGCCTTTGGAAGGCCCCCAGCACCCTCTCAGCAGCCTCCAGCAGCACCCCAACAGCTTCCAACAGCCCATGCAGCACCCCAACAGCCCCTGGGACCACTCTGACAGCCCTTGGGAGTCCCTGCCACCACCCCAGCAGCCTGTGACCCCTGGGCACACAAGGGACAGGAAACCCCCTCTCAAGGGCTGCTGGCAAAGGGCAGCTCTGCCAAGGCTGGGATCCCTGGTCCCTTGGCCCCTGCCAGGGTCCAGCCTCACCTGTTGCAGCTCAAACTCTGAGGAAAAGCGCTGGGTCACAGATGAAATCAGGCGGGAGAAGGAGAAGGAGCCGCCCCCATACCTGGGAGAGCAGAATTGTGCTGAGCCAGGGGTCCCGCAGAGCCACAGGGGAGGGGACAGGAGAAGAGACAGTGCCACCCCCAAGGGGCGCAGGGAGATAGGGGTGCCCCAAGCCCCCCACAGTGCTCACTGAGTGAAGAGCGTCCTCCAGTTGCCACGGATGAAGTCCCAGACCAGGGGCTGCCCCACAACATTGCTGGCAATGCTGTTGATCGTGGAGGTGGCATCCTGCTTCCGGATCTTTGTAGGGTCGAGGGTGTACTCCAGGTACCTGGAGGGGCATGACGCGGGGGTGAGGGGCTGGCAGGGGCAGTGGACATGATGTGGGTGATGGGCTGGTGGGGACACACCACAGTGCCAGCCAGACCCCACACACACCTGTTGAGGATCCAGGGATGGGGGCTGCAGGAGAGGGCTGTGCGGAGCTTGTCGGCCTCAGACACCACAGGGGCCTCCCGGAATCTGTCCCAGAGGAAATTCCAGGCCTCCTCCCCGCCCGTGGCCACCATGCTGCAGTAGATGGCTGAGCGCAGGTTCGGGGGGACCCTGTTGGGTTAAGAGCCATCAGTGCCAGGAGCCCCTCGCCGTGCCCAGCCTGACCACACACACAGCGCCAGGGCTTCCGAGGACTCACGGGTTGTTGGTGACATTCTGCTGCCACTGGTGCAAGTAGTCGGTGGCCAAATCCTGGCACTTGGTGACGCCGTAGGAGCAGGCGGTGCTGATGGCATTGATCTCGTTGTACCTGGGGGGAGAGAGACCGTGAGGGCTGGGGTCCGGCACAGGGCACCCACCAGCGAGTGCCAGCTGGTGGCAGGGCTGTGCCCTCTACCCAGTACAGTTGGGGACACCCCAGGGATCCAGCCCAGCCCTGGGGCCACGGTACTCACTGGACCGTCAGGCCACTGGGGATATCTTTCCAGCCATTGGTGATGTTCTCGTAGTAGGTGAAGAGAGGAGTCACCTGCTTCTTCATGTATCTCTGGGGACAAGAGAGAGTCAGTGCCCAGTGACGCTGGCAGCAGCCCTCACACCGCTGTGGGAGCAATCCTGGCCCCTCACCCCCAGCACAGGGGGGTGGCACCACTCACCGACATGGCCCCAAAGACCTCGCTGCGGTCAAACATCAGCTGGAAGTACTGGAGGTTGCTGAGCGCTGCCTGCCAGGGCATATATGCCGTCTCCCGGCTCAGGAACCGTGTCGTGTTCAGAGCCAAGGTCACATTGACGTACTTGGCCCTGTCAGGGGTGAGGGCAGCGTCACCTCCCCAGCCCCACCGGCACTGCTCACCCCAGGGCACCCACCCCATCCAGCCCCTCACCCTGGTGGCACCCAAACCACCTGGCAGGACTCACTTGGCCAGGTTAAAGGCATCGTCAATGATCTGGGCACGGTTGATCACAGGGAAGACCTAAGAGAGCAAAGTCAATGTCTCAGGGCAGACTGAGTGGGGTTGCACAAATGGGGTCCCACACCACAGCCTTGACCACCCCATGTACCTCATGGTCAGTGCCAAGCTGGTTGAGGAGCTGATCCCAGTTCTCCTGGTTGTAATTGACACGGAAGTATCCAGAGACATTGAGGTTCAGCAGGAGCCAGCTGGGGCTGTTGAGCCTGAACTGGTTGTTGGTGTCTGGGAAGGGGACAGAAGGCTCTGCCAGAGCCGCATCCCTACCCACCAGGGCAGGCCAGGCTCAGCCCCCACCACCACTGCCTCCCTGGGAACCCTGACCAGTGCCATGGCAGCGGAGGTGGCAGCAAGACCCCCACTCACAGCCAGGACACACCATACCTGTGACTTTGGTCAGCCAGTAGCTGCTGTTCCCCTGGCTCTTGTCTGTCATCCAGGTGATGGGGATGATCCAGGTGTAGCTGTGCCGTGGACAGACAGGTCGTGGGACTGGCCCTCATCCCCTGACCCCTCAGTTCCCAGCCAGCCCCCGCCCCACTCACTTGAAGGAAGAGGGTCTGTCCACAGAGGATGTAGGGTCCAGCAGAAAATGGGTCTGGTTGATGGTGCCGGTGCGGGTGTCAACAGTAACCACAGGGAAGCCCATCTGCAGCGTCCAGCGATCCATGATGCTGCTGATACTGTCAGGCAGTTGGACGTTGTTCTTCCTCACCGCCTGCGGGGATGGCAGCACCACCGGTCACCAGGGGCAGGGGCACGGGCAGCGTGGGGCTTGGCCAGCGCTGCAACCCTCACCCAGCATGTGGGACTCCGTCACATAAGGCAGTCCCCCAGAGCCAGGGCTTGGGATGCTGCAGGAGCACCAGCCCCCTCCTACCTCTTGCAGATGGACCCAGAGGTCAGCGTAGATGGTGTTGTTGTAGGCGAAGGTGTGGAGGTAGGACTGTGGGAGAGCACCAGGAGAGACGGGTGGGCAAGTCTGGGGTGTGGGACACCCCTAGAGCACCCAGGAAGGCCCCTACCATGGGATGCCCACCCTGCAATGGGCTTGCTGCCCCCCAAGCAGCACCTCACCTGCAGCCCTTCCTTGAAGACGTCCTCGCTGAGGAAGTCCGAGAGCATCCGCAGCACTGACGCTCCCTGCAGGGACAGCAGGTCAGAGAAACCAGGGACACCCCACAGTCCATCCCCACCTCAGGGACTCCCGTGCACACCTTGCTGTAGGCGATGCTGTCAAAGACTTCACTGATCTGGGCTGGGGTGTTGATCTCTTCCTCGCGGAAGGAGAGTGGGTGGGAGCTGGCCAGGGCATCTGTCGCCATCACCGCATGCAGCTCGTTCAGCACCATCAGGTCTTTCTGCAGAGGGAGCACCAGCACCTGCCTCAGCCCTGCGCGTACCACCTGGCACCGGGGCAGCCCCTGGGGTGGCTGTTCCCCTGCCTGCCCCCATGCCCATTGTCTCTGGCACTCACGATGTTCCAGGAGGGCTCAGCTGAGTCGGCGCCCAGGTACTCCACGTACGAGGCGAAGCCCTCATTCAGCCACAGGTCGTTCCACCACCGCAGCGTCACCAAATTCCCAAACCACTGCAGAGGGCATAGCACCCCGTCAGCCACCAGCCATCAGTCAGGGGAGTGGGTGAGGGGTGCAGCAGGTACCTGGTGTGCCAGCTCATGGGCGATGACGGTCACCACCCGCTCCTTGTTGCCAATGGAGGAGTACAGAGCATCAAAGAGCAGTGAGTTCTCCCGGTAGGTCACCAGCCCCCAGTTCTCCATCGCACCCGCGTTGAAATCAGGGAGGCCAACCTGGTCTGGGGATGGAGGGGTCCCATCAGTGCCCCGCTGACAGCATGCTGGACCATCCTCCCCCTCTGCGGTGGGCATCTCAACCCAGTGCCCCAGGCGCCCCGCAGCACCCACCAGACTTTGGGAGCGGGTAGGCCGTGTTGTAATGCGCCTCAAAGAAGCTGAGGATGGGGCCAGTGACACTGAGTGCGTAGTCGCCCTGGCCCTCGGCGATGGCCTTGGGGCGGCCCCAGATGCGAATCTGGAGAGGAGGGATGCAGGGCTCATCAGTGGCCCAGGTTCAGCCACCCAGGTGGGCAGGGGGTGGACCCCACCCCATCCTACCAGTGTCTTGTCCGAGTCACTCTGCACATAGCTGAACTGGCTGACAATGAAGGCCAGAAGGTACGTGGACATCCTGGGGGTGGTGTCGAACTCAGTGACATTCCAGGTCTCCCCATCAATCACCTGCTGCCTGGTGCCTGTGGAGATCAGAGGATCACCCTACAGCTCTGCCAGGCCCCCAGCCCCCCAATGGGGTCCCGCCACCCCACTCACTCTTGGCAGGCATGTTGGAAATGGCCACATAGTTGGAGGGGTGGATCAGTGTCACTGTGAAGTTGGCTTTCATGGCCGGTTCATCGAAGCAGGGGAAAGCTTTGCGTGCATCAGCCGCCTGCATCTGCGTGGTGGCCACCACCTGCCTGTGAGCCAACCCCATCAGTTCTGGGGCTCCCTGCGGAGGCTGCACCCTCCAGTCCCCTTGCTCCCATCCCCACTGGGGCAGCATGAGGATGCAAGAGGGGCACAGAGGCTCCACACACCCATCCCATTGTCCTGGTGGGAGAGGAGCCCCAAAGCCAGCCCACGCCCTCCACTGCCCTGTGCCAGCCCCCTGCCCCCCTTTCCCCTTCCCACCACCACATCGGGCCGGCCCTGTGGCCTCCACCCCATCCCCTGCCCTCCACCTACTTGTTGCCTGACTCGTCTGTGTATTCGCTGCGATAGAAGCCAGCCAGGTCATCAGCCAGCTCCCCCGTGAAGCTGCTGGACAGCCGGTACCGCTGGCCCTGCTGCAGGGGGGTGTCCAGCTGCACCACCAGGTACTGGGTGGGAGTCTCCAGCCAGGTGCGGGAGATGGCAGGGGCACTGCCACCACCCTCTGCCTGCAACGCCACATGGAAGGAGCCCTGCATGGTGTAGTTCAGCTTGTTGCTGTGGATGAGGATGAGGTCAGTGGCTTCCACACAGATGAAGACCACGCTGCTGTTGCCCTTGAAGATGTACATGTTGTTGGCATCGGGCTCCAGGAAGGGCTGCAGGGACACCTCATAGCTATCCGGCTTCAGCGTGGCCGGCAACCTCCACCGGTTCCAGGGGTTGTTGGGGGCAGGGGTGGTGGTGATGCTGGGGCCAGGCGTGCTGTTGTTATCCACATCAGACGTTCCCTTGTTCTTCTCCTGGGCGTACACCACTGAGAGTGCAATGATGGTGGCCACAGCCCCCAGGCCCAGCACAATGGCCACGATGCCCACAGTCTTGCTGATGAAGAAGCCGGCTGCCATGGCGGGCAGCTGGAGCGGCACTGGCAGAGACGGCGCTGGTGCAGGCACGACTTTTAGCCTCTTGTTCCCACAAGGTTTATTAGTCCAAGTTAATGGGTGAAGGATTAAATGGCCATGGGGCTCAGGGTGGTGACAGACCCTGGGATGAGCTTTCCACCCACCCACCCCCCAGCCTGGTGGGAGCACCAACGCCCAGAGCCACTGCTGCAGGGGTGGAGCTGGTGGTAGGAGGGTCGCACCATTGGGGAGCCTGCGCGGGCTGTGGGCCTGGACCCCTGGCGTCCTTCCCCAGCACTAGCCTGGCCCTGCAAAAGGAGGGACAGAGTGGGTGGTCGCAGCCAGCAGCCACCTCCCTACCATGCTGCAGGGCCCAGCGTGTGTCCCCATCAGCCAAGCCCAGATGCAGACTCAGACCCCATTTACTCTCAAGTAACAGGGTATGAGCCACTGTCAGAGGGTCCAGGACACCCCTGCCTGCGAGGGGCACAGCTCACAGGCTGCCCCCCCATCGGGGAAAGCGGGAGGTGTGGGGTGCAGCACAGGGGTCTGCTAGCGGCAAGGGAAGGTGGGGGGGGACACCTGGGAGGAGCTCACCCTGCCCACAGCCCTCTCAAAGTCCAGGGTCATGAACCTGGAGGCACCAGGGTCAAACTCCGTCCTGGTGAGCCCAGCCCCAGTGGGCACGTGTGAGTGGGCACGTACCCAGGGTAGGGTGCGGGGGGTGACACATCATTTCACACAATGGGAATAGGATCTCCTGTTCCCAAGATCCGATTGATCTCTCCATAGGGAGATATGGGCAGGTGTTGCCAAGAGCCACAGTTGGGGCAAAGGGCAAATCAGGGTGAGGTGAGTGATGTCCTCAGGAAACCCTGCCCTGTCCCTGACAGCACCCAGCCAGCACCCGCCAGGGCCACTGTGCCTGGCACAAATCACTCTGGATGCTGCTGGTGTCCCTGGCATTCCCTGTTTGGCACAGCCATCCCCCGGCCCAGAGGCCGCTGCTGGCTCCCTCAGCCCCATCCCCCTTTGGCTCTGCCCAAAGGCTACAGCTTTGGGGACAGTCCCCCACAGGACCAAGGGCCACAGGTGGCTGGGAGGGTCCCACACCAGTGTGCCTGCTGGCCCTCCCCACAGCCCCTCGGGCACAGCACGCAGGCATCCCCCACTGGCTCGGCTGCGGAGGGGGCTGGATGGAGTTAACGGGGAGCAGCACTGGGGTGAGACACAGCACCCACACCCTGACTCCCCCAGCACCTGCAGGATTCTGTCCCCACCCCTAGAAGACCCTTCTTTGGAGCATAGCCAGCAGCACATGCATATCACACGTCCCACAAGCGACACAGATGTTGGGCATCATCCCCGCGGCACGTGGGTCCCTTGAGGTTCTGGCCTCACACACCCCACAGCGTGACACCCCCCCAGAGCCCTCCACACCGTCACGCACTCCCACAGAACCCCCCAAGCCCCCCCATCGCACATGGGCTCCATAACCCCCATGTATGTGAACCCCACTGCTAGCCCCAAACCCCACAGCCCCCGCCAGCCCCCACAGCCCCTTCCCCCACTTGGTCCACTCCAACGCACCCCGCGGACCCCCGGCTTGGGGTGTGAACCCCCCCGGAGCCTGCGCGGCAACAGAGTGCCCCCCTCACCTTCCTGCGCTCAGCCGCGGGCAGCCAGGGACAGCGGGGTCCCGCCCGCCCCGTTCCCACTTCCTGCGCCCCACGCGTCGCCCTGCCTGTCCTCCTGCCTGCGCCCAACTGCCCGCCCCAGCGCCGCGCTCTCAGCTCCAGGGGGAGGAAAGTTTCCTCCGAAGCTCCGGGGCAGGAACCCGGAGCTCTCGCCCCCTTTAACCTCATGTCTGCCGGCCGGCGGGGCGGGGGCCACGGCCCAGGACAGCGTGGGGTAGCGTGGGGGGGAGAACCTCCGGCATGGGTTCACCCGCACTGGAACAGGGCGAGGAGGCAGTTCTGAGGGGAAGGCATGCTGGATTTGGGAACATGCTCCGGGCAGGCAGAGCTGAGCCCAGCAAAACCCAGCACCCATGGGTGCCACAGCACATCTGAGGCAGGCAGTGGGCTGGGGGCCAGGAGCCATCCCCAGGATCCAGCCCCATTTCCATCTCTGGACCATGCAGGCAGCTCGGAGGTGGAGGGCTGACCCCCGGCCAGCCCCTGCCCTCTACAGCCCTTCACACGCTGCATGCCCCGGCTCTCTCTGGGGTGTGGGAGGGGTCTGGTGACCCCCCCAGCGCAGCCCCTCTCGGCACAACGCGGGGTCACTGCCAGCGCCGGGCACTCTTGGCTCCCGCACAACCCGCCGCCACCGGGGTCGGGGCTGAAGCTCCCCGGGAGGGGAAATGGCGGGCTAGGGATTCACCCCAGCACATCCCAGCGTGAACCAGGGCTTGGGAAGAGAGAGCAGCTGGGAGCGGCAGAGGGGCTTCCCCGACCCCAGCACGGCCACGGTCCTCAGCCTCCCACGTCCCGCAGAGCAGCAGGGCTGAGGCTCTGGCGACACGTAGGACGGGGCAATGGGGCCGGAGCTGTTAGCAGAGCCGCTACGGGAGGTGCAGAGGGAGCACATGTGGCCGGACACACCCTGCAGCGGCAGTGGGGTGCTGTGGCGTGGGGCCCGACACAGGCACTGCCCATGGCAGCCGACCCCCCATACCCCAGCCTGGCGCAGAGCACCTTGCCAGCACCTCGCCAACTCCCTCGCCATGAGGTGAGCCGCAGCGTTCCCCTCGACCGTCTCAGTCCTGCCAGACTCTGCGTCCCAGCCTCAGGACATGGCCCGGGCACGATGGCTCACCTGCACCCTTTGCCGGCACCTACAAGAGAAGGAGGCGGAGGAGGAGGAGGGCCAGCAGAGAAGAGGACACAGCAGGTTGCCCAGCTCCCTGACCTCCAGGAGTGCTGATGTGGCTAGTGGCCACCTGAGGAAGGGTTAAGCTGCAGGGAGGGGAAAATTCCTTCCAGGCAGAGTCACGGTTTCCCTGCCAGGGGAAGTGGAGGCAGAACCCGGAGCACAGCTGGGGAGCAGAGGAAGGGCCCATGGCCAGCCTCAGGGGCTGGTGGCCAGATGGAGCCGTGGCGAAGCCAGGGGTATGGGGCACATGACTGACAGCCCATCAGGGTCACTGTGACCCCCAGGACGAGCCCTGCTCCTCCCCGGCCTCAGGGGACCCCAGCCGCACAGCTCCCGCACACCCACAGAGCTGTCAGAGCTCACGGCTGCCCTGCACAGATGCTCTGCAGCAGGGAGAGGGCAGGAACTGGCAAGGGGTGACCTGTCACCAAAGGCCCAAAGCTGGGGACGCTGCCATCACAGCCCGAGCAGGGCCATGACCCTCCCCGCACCTGCTCCAAGAGCAGAGAGTGCAGCCAGGGACTCTGCCCTAAGCCCCCTGCCCTCCCCTGGGGCATCTAGGGCCCCCTTTCCCACTCCCGGGGCCTCCACCAGCCAAAAGCCCCCGGGGCTGCAGCTGCCCTAGGAGAGCTGCACAGAGCCCCCGGCCTCCTCCCCGTCCAGCAGCACCCACAGCAGACATAGACACGGGTTCAAGGGCAGTTTATTGGGACACAGAGACACACTCCAGCAGCCCCAGCCTGGCCTGACCCTGCAAGCTACCACCTGCCTGTCCCCCAGGTCACTCAGCTCCCGTCCCTCTTGCTGCCACATCCCTGCTCCAGCACGTCCCCCTCGCACTGTCCCCAGGGCACGCAGCAGCTCCCATGAGTGACCCCCACCCAGCTGGGGCCCATCACAGAGAGCAGGACCAGAGCAGGGGACGGCCATGGCTGGGAGGACACAGGAGACAACCTGCAGCTCCTGATAGAGCCGTCACTACAGGCATACTTTCACCACTGGGAATCCCAAGAATCCTGGGAGAGGCAGAAGCCAACTCTTCCCCACAGCGAGGAGAGGCTGCATGTCCGCAGGGAAGGGGAAGGAAGGGCACCCTCCTTGCTGGGGCACCAGAGAGCAGAACTGAGCCCAGGTCCAGGGTGAGGGACCCACCCCCTCCCCACCCCATTCTCTAAGCCCTGTCACTGCTTCCTGCCCTCAGCCACCACCAGCCCCGTGTGGGCTGGGCAGAGCATGGGCAGAGCCCCGGGAGGAGCCGGGGACCCCAGCTCTGCTTAGCAGGCAGCCCCCGACCACAGGCTGCTCACATGAACTGTGACAGATTGGGCACTTTGATGTTGATGTCCCCGATGTTGATGTTGCGGGGGATCTCGGGCAGGTTGATGTTCTTCACGGCTGACACAGCACGGGAAGGAGCAGCTGAGAGGCCTCCCTGGGGACAGAGGCACTGTGACCACTGGCCCCACCCCACAGCCCCTCCACAGCCACATCTTCCTAGTGACAGTGCAAATTGGATGATAAACCTTTTACAGCCTGAGGTCATTAACAGGCAGACACTGGGAATACCCTGGATACCCCCCCCACATGGCCACCCCGACCCCCCCTCGCAGCCCAAGGTTCTGTCAGCTCCCGCAGCGTCACCGCTCACCTCTGCCTTCTCCAGCTTGCCCTGGGCCTCCACCTGTGCCACAATCTCGTTCATATTGGTCTCCAGCACCATCCCGCCGATCACCATCTCCTGCAGGATGTGGTGGACCTGCCAGGGAGGGAGGGGGAGAGAGAACAGAAGGCTGAAGTCCCAGTCCTGGCCTGGCAGTGGCTGCAGCGCTGGTGTGGAAGCATGTCAGGGGCCAGCATTTCCCCAAGGGACATAAATCTACCCCTGTCTCCTTCTCAGCTGCCTGGAGAATGAAAGGGTGGCCTTTTGGGGCATGGGGAGCCCCAAAGCTCCATTTACCACCTGTATCCCCATTCTAGATGACACCCACCCATCCACCAGGCATACAGCAGCCCCTGGAGCAGCCAGATGCAACTCATTCTACTGGCACAGCATGGCTGTGCCACCTCCAACACATGGTTGCTCCCTCCCTCAGCCAGAAGCCAGGTTACAGCAGGAATGTGTCCTAGAGGGGACCCCAGCAGGCAGCAGGGTCCTCACTGGGCAGGACACTTCTCCCCAGAACCTCCTTCTCCTCAGAAAGACAGGCCAGAGTCTTAGGAAGGTCAGGACTGTGACATAGGCACAGAAAAAGCACAGAAGTGTCAGGGGAGTCTGCTCCTTTCCTGGGATCCCTTGAATCCAAGGATGAACAACCAGGCAGGGCCAGTGGAATCACGCAGCCAGAGCAGGGAAAGGGACATTGCTGAGTTGCAGCCCCAGAAATTGCAACCAGCCCTGGGGTGGCAGCCAGGCTGTGCTGGTGGCTACAACCACCCTCAGCTCCTGCACCCGGTTCAGCCCAGCATTCCCTGCACAGTCAGCAGCTCCCAATGAGTTCCCAGGACAGATAACGGATTTATGGGTCCCAGTTACTTCCATGTAAGAGGCTATGCAGGAGCATGGTTGGGTTATGAGATTGTTTTATGGTTTCACAGGGCCAGGCTGAACTTGTAAACACCTTGTAACAAACAGTTCCAGGACAATCCTGGGGAGAATAAAGACAACGGGAGAACCTGCTCTGAGGGGGAATCCCAGCACTGTGAGGTGATCCCAGACAACAGTGAGGGGATCCAGCCCAGGGCTCCCCATAGGTCCTGTCCCGCTCCAACAGTGCCTGGAGCAGCAGAAGGTGTGTGGGATCAGCACGGCACAGGGCGAGCCACAGGTGACACTGGGTGAGCCCCAGGCAGCTCCTGGGACCCCCCACAGCTCTGGAACCCCCATCCCACAGCCCAATGCACGCTGAAGCAGCTGGAGCAAGCGGTTCCCACAGCCAAAAAGGATATGGGAGCATCAGGAAATGTTCCTTCAAGATCTGGCTTCAGCCCAAGCTGGCTCCAAACCACCAGGGCAGAAATCCTGAGCAAGTTTTGTTTTCCAAGCCAAAGCACAGCACTTCCTGAGAAATCTGTGTCCCCTCTGGGACCCCGCTGCTGCTGAGTGCAGCTCACACTCCTCTCCAAGGTGGAAAGCACGACCGAGAGCTGGGCATAGCCCACCCTGAGTCTCCCCTTGTGACAGGGGATCCCTGCAGCTCTGAGGCTGGGGCTCCCAAAGCCGACAGCTAAAAGCACTGGTGTCACTGGTGCCTGAGCAGTGTCCCCTTCCATTGGCCCATGGCAGGAGTAGGACCCCAGACCCGCCACAGCTCTGGTCCTGTGGCCCTTGTGCTGCAGGTAGTGTGAGGTGGAACTTAGGGCAAAAAGAAAAATCACAGACTGCAGCCAAAGTTGCACCTGAACTCCTGCCAGCCCTTGCCCGGGGAAACATTCACAGCCCTGCCTGGGGAGACACTCACGGCTCTGCCTGGGCATCCAAGGGGGGCAACCAGGGCCCAGCAGGACACACCAGCACATTCCCAGCACCCCAAACACCGTCCCTCTGCAACCAAACTCCTGGAAGCACAGGAACACGAGCACATCCGAGAAATAAACATGTGCCAAATATAGAAAGAGACCGGAGGACCAACTGATAGTGGCCAAGACTTGAGTCAAAGCTAGGAAGAAGCGGGGGCATCAGATGGGGAGTAAACAGGGCTGGGAGAGCCTGCAGTGACCGAGCTGGGGTCTCCACTATCAGAAACCCCCAATTCCTGTCTCCTGAGAATGTTCTTCCAGGCAGGAGAGGTCAGAGGAAGGGTGACCCCACTACTGCTGGCAAAGCTGACAGACAACGGCGTGATGTCCCCTGCCCGAGGGGTGCTGGCTGGCAGTGAGGCTCAGTGTAAACTGTGTGTAAAGCTCATGTAAAGCTGAGAGTAAGGACGAGTGAAAAGCTGCTGGGTCCTGGTCATGCCACAGAGTCAGTGCCCGTGAGCACATCCTCCCCCAGCTGTGGGTAGAGCTGACCTGGGCAGCTGCCAACACTTCTCCCGCAGCTGCTTGGCCCTCCTTCCTCCTTTGATAAACAGTTTGATAAACACTTTTGCTGACAAGATAATAATGTTGTGGCATTTTGGAAAGTTTACAGCAGGGCAAACAGTGAAACCAAAGCCCGACCTCAGCAGCTGGTAATGCAGAGCTCCCCCAGACCTCCTCACTCCCCCTCCCTGCCAGTTCCCCAGCTGGAATCACCAATGGAAAGGGAGCATTTTACACTTTTTTTTCCCCAGTGCTCTTTTTTGTTGACAAGTTTTTGTCTTTAGTAAAGCAAGAAAATCTTGATCAACAGCAACGCAAGCCCAGTACCCTCAGCCAAGCCTCTCCCTGCTCCAAGCCTATTCCTGGCTATCTATTTCCAGCTATCTTCAGCCTTGTGACTCAGGACATGATCAAAGGGGATGGGTTTCCGCCCAGGAACTTCATCCAGCTCAAGAGGAAGCATTACAGGCTGTGTCTCAAACCAAAGTTTACCCAGCTCTTTGAATTCCAAACACTCCCATTGTTCCTTCTCTTTTTTTACCCTGCAGCCATTGTCCCTTCCCTTTTTTTTCCCTGCAGCTGTAGTAAAATGTTAACTCCCACGAGGTGTCACAGCTTGGAGCAGAGACAGAACACTCTAGCACTAGGTCAGAGTCTGCCCAGTTCCACCAGTGCTGGCTTTGGAGCGCAGATCCATCACTTGGCCACGGCCACCCGGCACCGGGGCAGCCCCACGGCTGGGCACAGCTGCCCCCGGGCTCGGAGCAGCCCAGCACTTGGGTCTCTCGTCAGGACGTCACAATGTGGGTGGCTTTCAAAGAACACAGACTGAAAGCTTCCCATACAGGATCTCAATCCCTCCCAAAGTGACCCCTGCCATCCCCACACTCTCCTGGGCAGCCCCAGCCCAAGAAATGCAGGCTCTGGAGTAGCCCAGAGCCCACCACCCACCTTGTCCATGTGGAAGATGAGATCCAGTTCACAGACATTCTCAAAGCACTTGTCCAGCGTCTCCACAAACACCTGGGACAGTAGACAGAGACCAGGCAAGATGGTCACACCAACCCCATGGAACACTCCAGGCCTGGGACAGAGTGACTGGAAAGCTGGAAAAGGACCTAGGGATGCTGGTGACTGTGGCTGAACATGAGCCCAGGTGTGTCCAGGTGGGCAAGAGGCCAATGGCACCTGGCTTGTGTCAGTGTGGGCACAGGCCCAGGGCAGCGCCCATCCCCTGAGCTGGCACTGCTGAGGCACCTCCAGTGCTGGGGGCAGTTCTGGGCCCCTCCCAACAAGAGAGACCTAGAGGGGCTGGAGCAGGTCCAGGGAAGAGAAAGGAGCTGGGGAAGGGGCTGGAGCCCCAGGAGTGGCTGAGAGAGCTGAGGGGGCTCAGCCTGAAGAAAAGGAGGCTGAGGGGGACCTTCTTCCCATATCCTGGTGTTTAAAGCTGGAAAGTCCCTTCATACAAGGAGTCACATGGAAAGACACGAAGTGATGGGTACAAGTTCCTCTTGGGGAGAGTCCAATAAGGCACAAGAGGAAAATTTTTTCCAAAGAAAACAGCCACTTAATTGTAGACGCTGAAAAGCTTTAGCAGAGAAATTTTCCAGCTTTCTGTAGCATTTTGTGAGAGCTCTGTGTTTCTCACAGAAACTATGAAAAACATTGCTACGGGTTCTGTAAACTAACTTTATCTGGCACCTGCTGTTATTCAGCAGCAGGGTTGTTATGGTATACTGAAACAAATATTTTCAAATGAATGTTTTGTAGCCTCCACCAATCATTCTAGGAGGTGCATGATCAGTGACCAATGACCTTATGCCATGCTGGTGACCCAAGTTATATAAACCGATTTATAATTAATTAAATAAGTGTTATTGCTCCTGAACTTGGACTTTGTGTCGTTATTCTTCACACCGTTCATGGTGCAGACAGCGACACTTAATAATCTCCATGGGGAAGTGGGGGATTCCCCAGCACTGGGTACTTTTCACATGTCAGGGTGTTGGGCCTCGTCTAGGCCGTGCTTTGCCAAGAAAGGCCGGACCAGACAACCCCTGAGGTCCCTTCCAACCTAGGATTTCAGAATCCTAGGATTAACGGTTGGACTTGATGCTCCTAAGGGTCTTTTCCACCCTACATGATTCCATGCTTCTATTTTTAAAAGACATTCACTCAGATTGACTTTCCCTGCTGCTCCCAGGTGCAGAAGCCATGTAGAACCCCAGGGAGTACGTGCAGCCCCCCCTCCCCACCATGGCCCCGAGGGCTTCTCAGGTCTTTCAGAAGGGCTGGCACAGGGATGCCATGGGCATGAAATGCCCCTGAACGGTGTCAGGGCACAGCAGCACCCAAGAAACTGGGCCCTGCAGGGACGCACCTGGATGAGGTCCAGGATGCCCAGCTCACTCTCCGAGGAGTCCACGCAGAACACGAAGTACAGCGTGGCGTAGTGACGGTAGATCAGCTTGTAGTCCGAGCCGCCGAACAGGCTGTGGGGACACAGGGAGAGCTGAAGGGCTCTGGGGGGACACCCAGGCACTCTGCAGTGTGAGGGGACAGCCCGGCATGGCCCCTCACTGGCTGGTACCTGCCGCACTCCAGGAAGTTGCAGATGTGATCATCCCGCTTCAGCACCAGGTGGAAGGTGTCACGGATGATCTGCTGCTGGACCTCTTCTGCCTGCCAGGAGGAGATGGTGGGTGGGCACCCATGGATGCACGTCCCACCCATGGGACCCACGTCCCCCCGCTGTCCCCTGCTGCCCCACGGGCGCCGTGAGCCCGCAGCTCCGGATGACGGGCCGGTCCCGGTGCCACCCATGGGTGACCCGGGGCATTCTGAAGGACGCGACCAGGGCACAGGCAGGGCTTCCCCACGCCGCAGCGACCGCCTCTGCTCCCGGGACACCCCCCGCCCCATCGAGCCCCACGACGCCTTCAGCCCTGCACTGGTCCCGGTCCCGGTCCCGGTCCCGCACCGGGCTCACGGCGCCCGCTGCCGCAGCCCCACCGGCGGCCCCGGCCCGGTCCCGGCCCCGGTCGCGCACCAGGTGCTGGTAGAAGCGGACGAGCCGCGGCTTCCCGTGGTTGTTGAACACCAGGATGGCGTTGATCATCCCGGCGGCGCGTCGGGCCGGGCCGGGCCGGGCCGGGAGCAGCACTGGGAGCAGCACCGCGGCCGCAGACCCACCGCAGGAAGCCCCTCGGCCGCCCCGGAAGCGCAGCGGCAGCGGCGCTGCAGGCCCGGCTCCGGTGGGCTGAGCCCGCGGTGACCCTGCGGAGCCGCCGGGGCGCGGGAACGATCAAAGACGCTCCTAGCGGGGGCTCCCCGGGACCGAGCGGCTGCACCGCGGCCTGCCGCAGGGGCGGAGTCGGCCGTTCCTCGCAGCCCGACGGGGCAGGACGGGTAGGTCCAGAGCCGGGATGCGGCCGCCGCTGCCCGCGCCGGGACCACCGGGACCACCGGGACCCGCCGCTGTCTCCCCGCCTGCGCCGCCAGGGGGCGCACCAGTCCCGCCGGGACCGGCGCGCCGCGCAGGGGGCGGGGCTAGGATTCGGCCACGCCCTCTTTTAAAGGGCCAGCGACTCTGCCTGCCCGAAGGGGGCTTGCGCGTGGGCACCGGCGGGGTCAGAGCTCACCGGCCCCTGCCCGGTCCCACTTGCCTCTAGCGCGGATACACACCGGCCGGGGCCCGCAATAACGCCCTGTGCTGGGGAGTGTGAGAAAAAGGGGGGGTAATCCCGCGTGGCACCGAGGGCTAGCCATGGGCCCTAACCCGGGGGGCACGGACACGGTTCCTCGGGGCCGGCGGAACCGCCGGGCACGGCGGGGAACATCGAGGGAAGAGAGAGACGGGTCAGTGCGCGCCTCGGTGGGCTGGGAGGAACGGGGAGAGGGAAAGGGAAGAGCCACGGAGTGACCAGGAGCAGGACACCGCGCGTCCTGATTGGCTGAGGCGGCTGCAGCCTCGAGCCTCCACGTTGTGATTGGCTGAGGCAGCAGCGGCCTGAATCCGCGTTCAGATTGGCTGAGGTGGCCGCATCCTTCTGAATCCGCGTGCTGATTGGCTGAAGCGGACGGGCAGCTGCTCCCTGACAGCCGGAGGTGCCGCGGCCGGTCCCGACCTCGGCCCCGCTGCGCCCGGTCCCGCTCCGGGTCCCGCTCCGGGTCCCGCTCCGTGTCACACTGTGCACCCCGCTCTGTGTCCTGCGCTGTTCCCCGCTCTGCATCCCGCTCTGTGCCCTGCTTTGTTCCCCGCTCCGTGTCCCACCCTGTGTCCTGCCCTGTGCCGTGCCCCGCGCCCCGCGCCCCGCTCTATATCCCACTCTGTGCCCCTCCCCATGTACCACTCCGTGCCCTGCTCTGTGCCTCGCCAGGTGCCAGGTCCAGGCATACACCCTGGCTGGGGCTGGGGCACCCACGGGAATTCAAAGGAGTGAATCTCTCTGCGTCTTGTCTCTCCCCGTCACTATTGGCAAATATTTGTGCAGGCAGAGCCGTTTCCAGGCCACGTGCGGGGCGAGGCCGGGCTGGGAATGTGGGGAGGGAAGTGGCAGTTTGGGGACCGGTGACACCAGCCGGGTCCGGGCTCCAGAAGGCTCCAGGCTGGGCCGGCGGGCAGCAGCAGGGCCGTGACGGGATACTGGGCAGCCCCCAGACGGGCGTGGGGGATGTGAGCACCGGCAGTGGCAGTGGGGACAGAGCAGGGAGCTCAGTTTTCACCACGAACACAAAAAAACCCCCCAGAAAAGCAGAAGTCAGCCCAGACAAAGGGCTGCGTGTGGAGACAAACTCTACTGCGATTAGTCCGGCCGGCGCCACCTGCTTCCATGGAGATGAGAATCTCCCGACACACCAGTCGAATCCCGGCTGCCTCCACATGCTCCTTCTTCCATGGGGAGGAGACCCTCATCCTCCTCCTCCTCCTCTTCTTCCTCCTCCTCCTCCTCATCCTCCTTCTCCTCCTCCTCCTCCTCACGATGGTAGCCAAAGCCTGCAACCCGCAGATCCTTGGCTGTTGCCACTCACTCTCCTTCCCATGCCACATCTCATCCCCATCCCTCCCTTTGGGGACCAGCTGCCTCCTGCTACCACATCCCCACAGCCATGTAGCTCAACCTCTCCCTCTACCTTCTTGGGGGAGCCAACAGCACCCCCCTTCCCAAACCCTCCAACTTCTGGATCACCTGCTCCCCTTCCTATGCCACATCCCATCTCGCTCCCTTCCTTTGGGAACGGGCCACCTCCTGCCACCCTACCCTGCACACCGTGGCCTTTCCCTCCACCTCTTTGTGTTGGGTAAACAGCATCCCCCCCAAACCCCTCCAATTCCTGTAACATCCCTAATTCCTCTCACCCCATTTTTGGGGAGAGAGTGGAGTCCTTGCCATCAATCCCTACAAGCTTTTTGGGGTGCATATGACCTTTCCCACCCCCATAGCGGAAGAGAGCGATGCCCAACTGAATATGGGTCCCCTGAGAAGGTCATCCCCTCCTCGGCATCATTCTATGGGGTCACAACTCCCCAAAATGAAGGGTGAAGTAGAAAATGACCCCTGTGCTGCTGGAGGGGACATAATGCAGGGACAGTGTGGGTATAGGGTCCTCATCGACCACTCCCACCCCCATTCCCCCCACCTTCGACCCCCCCAGACTGGTACCGAGGGCGGCCCCGGCTCTGGTGGAGGATGCTGCTGAACGGGGGGGGCGGTTCGCGGTGGTCGGGCAAGTTGAGGAGGGGGAGGAAGATGAAGGGCGGGCGAGTTAGGAGGAGCTGCTTTGCATCCCTTCACGTCAGCCCTGCCTCATTCCCTCCTTCTTCCTTCCTGCGCACCCAGCGCCGGGCCCGGAGCCGCCGCCGCCGCCCCGTGGAGCCGCCGGTGAGTCCTCACCGGACCCCCCCCGTGCCCCTAAAGCCCACCCACCCCCCCCTCCCCACGCTTCCAACGGGGGACACAACAGCGGGGACACCGGGATGTCGCCGCCTTCCTGCCCCGCGCGACGGAGACGGGAGCGATGGCGGCGGGAGAGACCGGGAGGAGAGGGGAGGACGGGGGGTCCCAGCTCTGTGCGTGGGGCTGTCCCTCCCCATGAAACCCCCCCGAGAACTTTCCCTGTGGCCGCGCGCAAACTTTCTCCGCCGGGAAAGTTGCGGGGAGGGCGCGGGGCCCTGACCTGTTGCGGGAGGGGGGAGCAGCGCAGGGAGGGACCCCGCGGCGGTATCGCGCGTGGGAGGGATGCTCGGGGGATCGGGGGTCGGGCGGCACCGTGGGTCCGGTCCCCGTGCGCCGTGCCCGAAGTTTAGGGAGTTTCCTGGTGTTTGCGACCGGGCAGCGGTTGGGGTCCCGGGTGGGGTCCCCCATGTTCACAGCGGCAAAGTGCTCCGGGGGAGTAAAATGCAGTGGGGAGTGGGGGGTGACTCTGTGAGCTGGTCCCACACACACAGGCAGGTCCCGCTTCGCCTTCAGTCCCGGAACACCCCAGGATGTCCCGATGTGGAACCCCCCGGTGCTCCGTGGGGGCTCCATGAGGACTGGGGGGGGGCCTCTGAGTTCTGTGCCCAAACAAGAGACCAAGGGGAGCTGCGTGAAGGCCCTCCGGAGCTCTGGTCATCGCTCAGGGTGTGATGGATAAATTAGTTATATTTAATTAATTAGTCAAGCATTAGGATTTTTCTTGTGAGCAGCTGTGTAGGAAGAAGAGGGTGACCAGGGGGAATGGGGGCAGCCCAGAGCCTGACCTCCACTAGACTGGAACCTGACCCCCGTAGCTCCAAAGCCCGATTTCCTCCGCAGCCGGTGCCTGAAGCCCCCCCCCCCAGGTCCAAAGCCTGCGGCTCCATCAGACTCCCACATCCCACACCACGCTCCTGTGCCCCACACCATGATCTTGCATCCCATGCCACACTCCTGCTCCCCACACCAAGCTCTCAGGCTTGCCTTGGTCGCTCCTCTATCCCAGGTTTGAACTGGCCCCACTGAACTATGGATCCAAGTGGTTCCCACACAGCGCAGCTGGATCCTGTGGGTGTTCAGGCTGGCCACAGGATTGCACAAATACATCTTGGGTTGGAGGCAGACTCCAGGCATGGCTCTCATGGGGACCCTGAGAAGTCACTGGGAGGCACCAGCCTCAGCGTTCCCTTTGGAGGTCTCAGAGGTACCCAATCCCTGGCTGGCCATGGGGAGCAGCAGCTGGGGCAGCACTGGCCGGGCTGTGACCATCCCCTGCTCCCACCCTGGGTGCCAAATCCTCACTGCAGAAGCAGCCGTGCAACAGGCACGTCCCCCTCGCCTGGGCCCAGCTCCTCTCCTGCAAGCAGCTTTGCGTCAGTGCCGTTCTTTATGGGTCACACTGTATCCTTCCAAAATGAGAAATAGGAGCTGAAGCTCTGCTACACCCTGGGACACATTCCCACCCGAACTTGGGGGGTGACACATAGGGTCAGACATGGGTCCCTGCTGCAGCAGGAGTGGAGCATCTCTGGTGGTGTGGGTCACGGCTCATCATGCTGGCATTTTGGGCTTGGTTTAATCCCTGATAAAGTGTTTTTGACGGTTTTATTGGGCCATTGTAATTTATCAGCTAGTTTGGGAATCACGGTGTGGAAAGGGAGGAGCACAGGCACTGTCCTGCTTTGCTCTGCAGCTGGGAATACTGAGGGATCGACAAAGCAGTGGATTTGTACCACCAGGAACATGCCAGCATCACAACCCATGAGAGAGAGGCTGCCTGCACTCCTTTATTTTACAGTTATTCCTCGTGGAGATGTCAGCTCCAGCTCAGCCTCTGCTCGAGCCCGGTCTCTGGGCATGTCCCGGGGGTCTTCCAGGCCAGAGCCAGTGCGGGGATGAGGGGTAGCCTAGTGTCAAGGCGGCTTCCTGCTGGATTTGTTGCTGCTGCTCCCTCTTCCCTCTGCCACCCACTCCCAGATTTGGTTTCCCAAGCCCCATCACGTCCCTGGCTCACAGAGTCCACCTGTCTGGGCTCAGGTACCAGCTCCTGGAATGCCCCAAATATCTGTTCAGGCCACATGTGCCATGGAGGTGGCACGGTGGGGCTGGAAGAATGCTGCAGGATGGCCGGGATGCGATGTGCCAGCAGTGCCCCAGTCCCATCCTTTGTGCTGCTTGTAGCTAGAGTCCTCAGGATGAGTCATGGTCCCCGCTGAGCCCTTCCCAAAGGGCTTGGCCTTGGGGACAGAGACCATGATCAGTGACAAGTGTTCTCCCTTTGTTCCTCTGACCCACATTTTCTCCTCAGCCCCAGGCACACCCTCCTCCTTCTCCCTCATCCTGGCAAATGGCTGCGGGTGGCAGTGGGGTTGGTGTGGGAGAAGACCTGGCACAGCCCATGCCCAGCATGGCTTTCCCTAAATCCCAGTTTCTGCCCAAAACACAGTGAAATGTGGCATTTCAATCAGGAAGGAGGTGCTCCTGCTGAGCCGTGGAGGAAGATCTGTATTTGTGTATTTGGGGGTCTGGATTTAGACACCAGGGAGGCTGTTCTGCTTGCCTGGCTTCAACTTCAACAGAGGAACAGGGCTCTCCCCACTGAGGGAACAAGCAATGATGAACTTTCTTTCCCAAACTAAATTAAAGGGAAGAAACATGTTTTTGACTTTTCCTGGCCTTTCCTCACAGCTGTCCATCTGTCATTTGAGTGACAGTCGAGTATTTCTAATGAAGATTAACAGGAACAAAATGTCAGCACCTGTGGGTGGCTCTGCAGTGTCCCTGTGCTGTCATCTCCTGGTCCTCAGAGTGTTTGGACAATGTTCCCTGCAAATTGTCACATTTTTTAGTTAAAGGAAAAGTAACCAGTACCTGGGTGCCCTGTTGTGCAAAGCAAAGACAAGCTTGCAGAAAGTTCACGCAAATCTTCTCCAGATTGGCTCCAGGAATAACCCAGGGATAACGGGGTGCTGGGGGACACCACGGCTGTGAGAGGTAGGGGGGTCTGGTAGGACAAGGTACGTCTTGTGGCCCTGGAGATTCAACACCAAGTTGCTCCAAGCCCCATCCAACTGGACCTTGGACACTCCCAGGGATGGGGCAGCCACAGCTTCTCTGGGCAACCTGTGACAATTCCCTGCCCTCTGTCAGTCTGATGCCATTCTTCCCAGCACTCCGGGTCCTTGTCCAAAGTCCCTCTCCAGCTTTCTTGGAGCCCCTTTAGGCATTAGAAGGAGCTCTAAGGTCTTCCTGCAGCCTTCTCCTCTCCAGACACTGACAGCCTGGGTCTGGCAGAGAGCAAACCCAGCCAGGCCATTCTGGGCAGCACCGCAGCACGTCCGTTTGGGAAGAGCGGGCTGGGAGGAGGAAGCAGCACGCAGCCGTGCTCATTGTTTTACTTCCACTTCTCGTCCGTGGGGACCCACGTTCATGCCTGGGCAGTGCACACCCCAACATGCTGGGCTTGGGAGCTGCAGCTGGGGAACAGGAATTTCCTGGGGACTGCGGGTGGGAGCCACAAACGACACCAGGATGGGACAGTGAGGGGCTGCTCATGCTCTGCAGGGAGCCTTCGTTGTCCAGTCAGCCCTGCAGCAGGGCCAGGGTCCCTCCCTGGGCACAGTTGGGACTGGCCCCGGCCATCAGAGCCACAGCAGGCTGGAGCCCACGTCCTGCCCATGCTGGGGATGACCTGGCGAAGGAGAAGAGGGGGAGGAAGGAGAGGCAGAACTTCCAGAGGAAGAGCGCTCACCACTGCCTCTAAATTTATCTTTCCTGTTTCTCAGCAGCAGCATCATCTCATGCCCATTCTCTGTGGTGTCAGGCCATTCTCCCCTCTCTGCCTCTCTCCTGGCACCCTGTCCCTCACCATGTTATCCCGGTTTAACCAGCTCTGTCTCTCTCCTTCTTTTGCTTTCCAGTTTTAATCCTGGTGTGCTCCCTGGCAGCTTTTCCCTTCTCTCACCTCCGGTCTGTTCCCACACCCACCATCCCAGGGCCCTCTCCATGTCCCACAGCACCAGCCCCTGGCTTGGGGGTTAAACTGGAGGCTGGGTGGTTGCCAGTTCCTCTGGGGTCAGGACTGGGAATCCATGAGCAAGCTGGAGAACAGAGTCAGGAGGTTCCCTTGAGGAGCCCTTTGTCCAACCAATGATGGGCTGCTCTCAAGGGAGAACTTCTCTCTGGAACCATGGAATCGTTTTGGTTTGAAAGGACCTTTGAGATCACAAAAGCCTCAGGGCAGCCTGGCCTTCTCATCCCAACCTCCCCAAGAGATGCTGCACGTGACCAGGCAGATCAGGGACATCCTGGACTGACTGAGAGGATCAGGGACATCCAGTACTGGCTGGGTGGATCGGGGATGCCCAGGACCAGCCTGGCTGGTGGCTGCTGTTGGGAAGAATTGTTTTTGTGGTTAGGATGGATGTTCCAGGGAGCTGCTTCCCTTCCCAGTCAATCCACAGGGATTGTGAGGCTCTCCTTCCTCACAAAGGACTTTCTACCCTGACCCCTCTGCCATGCAAAATGTAGGCGTCTTAAACTCCCAACTCAAACACCTCCCTGCTCCATGCCCGTCAATTCTTTGTTCATTTATTGAGCCGGCTGAGAGTTGCCCTTCCCAGGCACAGATTGACCTGCCCTCCTGGCTCTGCCCTTGGCTTTGCTCCAGAGCCATCAGTTTGTCCTTGCTGTGGCCACTCTGTGCTTGCTGTGCACTAAGTCACCAGCCCTAGAAGTGTTCAAATGCTGTGTGGATGTGGCACTTGAGGACGTGGTTTAGTGGTGGCCTTGGCAGTGCTGGGGAACGATTGGACTCCATGATCTCAGAGGGCTTTTCAGCCTTAGTGATTCCATGATTCCAGCCCTGGCCCACATGTGCCCATGGCTGAGGGGGCACCAGCTCACTGGGAGCTAATGCCCCTCAGAGGAGCTCTGACCTGGAGCCAGGAGTGCCCTCTGGAGAAAAAATGCTTTCTCAGAGGCAGAACTGTAGGCAGAGCTGGACGAGCCTCCTCCATCAGAGCGCTGAGTCTCTCTGCTGAATCCCTTCCCATCCATCCCCGTCTGCGCCTTGGCCGCTCTGCATGGGCACCAGCAGAGCCCGGCTGGGCCATTGCTGAGCTCGCCTGCCGAGAGCTAGCCCTGATTTATGGGGGCTCCAGTGGTTTGGTTTGGTTTTGTGATTATCAACAAGGGACACATAGAAGGAAATTATTTCAGCAGCTGAATATTGTGTGTGTTTATGGGACTTTCTGGCTGTGAGAAGGAAGGGCATGAAGTACAGGGGTTGTGTAGATTGGGATGACAACGGGAGAGGGCAAGTGGTGCAGGCCCCAGGGCGAGCCAGGGCTGCCAGAACGAAGGCAGAGACAGCCCAGCCTCGCTGAGACCTTGGGAAATACTAATTAGGATGAGTAAATGGTGCAAATATCCCCACCCTCCTGCCCACAAGTGGGATTTGCCCACTGCATCTCCCTGTACCACCCAACAAGCCCTATCTGAGCACTTTATGCCAGGCAGGTGATCCACCCCCCAGTGTCCACGGCAGCTCCCAGGCCAGGTTCATCCAGCATTGACTCCATTTTCAGGAATGGGACAGCCACGAGCTGCAGGGCGCTGGGCATTGCTCCCAGCGAGCTTGCGGTGTGCCGCGTTGTGTCCATGTCAACTGTCCAGCCTCTGCAACACACTCCGGACAGCAGTGCCAGACCCCATTCTTTCAACTCCTTTACAAAAGATAAATATGTGGGTTTTTTTTATAAAATCCTGGCCTCTGCCCAGAGTCAGGAGAGCTGCAGGAGCTTTCACAGCATGATGACACACAAAAGCACACGTGCAATATGCGGGAATTGCGTTTTACCCTGGCCCTGTGACCTGGCAGCAGCATGCAGCCAGCACAACATCCCCAGACCAGACACCTCTGCCTTCCCCCCAGGAAAAGCAGCCAAGTCCTCTGCTGCTGTGGATCTCAAAGACATTGGCCATACAGACAGGCTGGTGCTGTGGGAGGCAGCAGACACAGCTGGCTTCGGGCCATATGGGGATACCATGTCTTCCACACCTGGCTTGGGTCAGTCCTGAGCTGGGCATTCATGAACTGCCATCAGCAGGGACCTTTGTCCGGTGCCTCCTGCTCCATCTGTCCAACCCAGCCTCCCAAACGCTCATCCCTGACCTGCTCAGCTGTGCAAAAAAGGATCCAAAACATTTCCCACGTTGGGGATCTGAAAGTAGAAGTGGCATTGGCAGGTGTGCAGCTGAGTTTGTTCCTGTAACGGTGTGACACATCGAAGGGCCTTGTTGTTGGAAAACTGGGAGTGGGACATTCCCAGGTGGCCTGGTCCAGTGCCTGGTGTGGGTGGAAGGGGGCTCAGTGCTCCCCAGTTCCTGCCCATACCTCTCTGCCCACGGTGGAAAGCTCCGATTCTCTCCCCTCTCTTCACCTCGGGTCTGTAGGAAATGGCACTCACTGTGTTTGTGACTGGGCTGTGTGGGCCGAGTTCCACAGCAGGTTCTTCGTGCCAGAGGTGATTCCTGAGCCACAGAGCTGGAGGTCGGTGTCCCCCACGCTGGTTCAGCTGTGCCTCACTCACTGGGACCTTCTCCATCGCTGAGGCAAACCACAGTTGCTGGTGCTGTGCTCAGGGATGTCCCGGAGGCTGTGGCACACAGGGGCAGTTTCTCCAAGGCAGAACAGCCTCACAATCTCGAGTTGACAGAGCAGACACAGCATGAAGTGTCTCCGTGCCCTGAAGCCCCTCTCCTGTCACCAGTGCAGCCCTCCCCAGCCACCGGAGCCAGGAGCGGCTGCAGGACCGGCAAACATACCTGTGGAAGATTATCTGGTCGAGTATTAATTATCACGCTCAAATTAGAACCCTTCAGCTATGATTAACTTATTACCCAGCCCCACAGCGGAGACAGCAGATGCAGGGACCATGGCAGAGCTCAGCGATGCCTGGCTGTGGGGGGCACAACATCCCTGTGGGGAGCAGACAGCCTCCAACCCTGCAGGGCTCTGGGACCCCTTTGCCTCCTGCCTGGGATAAGCAGTAGGAGAGCAGTGGGGAGCTGTGCGTGCCTGTGCTGGGCTGTGCTGAGGTTCCCTGTTTGCCTCGGGGCTGGTGGGGAGGGGTAACATCTGTCTGGGTGCAGGGGCTCAGGGGGTGCTTCCCAGTGTCCAGCACGTGGGAAGACTGAACCTGTCAGCAGAATCACATGCAGTCTGGGCTGTTCACCTTCCTCACTGCCTTTAACTCTGGTTGGACATCGCTGGTGCCGTGAATGGATCTGGGCCGGCCCCACCCCATGTTTCCATTTCTCTGTCCTCGCAGTCCAGCACAGGACAGAGCCTGGGGAGACAGGGACAGCCGGGCCCAGGAGCCACTGTCCTGCAGAATGGACAGGCTCCACTCATGGGAATATCAAAACTGGACTAAAATTGTTCTCAAGGATAAGGGCAGCAATGCTCTTGAAAGTAACACCCTTAAGTGAGACCCTTCCCACTGTGGGGATCTTCCCTTGCACCTGAGCAGCTGCTTCACATCCCACCAGGCAGCCTCTTCCCTTTGGGGTGATACACATCTCCCATTTGTACCGTTTTGGGTTGGTTTTCCCCTTTTACAGCCAGCTGGGTCACACACACCAGGGTTCCTGAACTCCTCCTGCCTGTGTGTTGTCTCCTCGGACCTCCGGCCACATTTATGGCTCTGCCCCGAAGTCCCGGCAGTTTATGATTAACCCCGGACCTGGGGGTGCTAAGCAGGAGCTGTGTCAAGCAGGAGTGATGCCACATGGGCTCAGGACATTCCTCTCAACCTCAGCCCCAGGCTACTTTGGGGTTGGATGGCATCACGCCTGGGTCTCTACAGGACACCAGGGTGCCTGTTGCCTCTGTCCCAGAGAACCTGCTGTCCTGGTGGGCTCCATCTCCAGTGTTTTCTTCCCCCTGGGTGTCGCTTCCCTTTGTCCCACATCCCTGCGCTGCTCTCCCCATGCACTTTGGTTCATTTTGGGCTGTTTGGGCACCTTGGTCCATCTCCACACACGAGGGTCTGTTAACCCCCGCCGCTGCTGAAGATGCCAAATGAACCGGGGCAGTGTTGGGACTCAGAGACCCGGGTGAAAGTCGTGTTGGGTCTTGCCAGGCAAGGGTGGATGCTGGGGGGTTTGAGGCTTGCAGGGCAAAGCGGGCTGCACCCACCCTTTGCCCCCTGCTCCCTGCAGGACCTAGCCCAGCATCAGGCCCCTGGGTTTGCCTCTGCCACAACCATCCCTCATCTTTCCCTGCAAGGTTTGGGGGTTGACCTGAATTCACACTTGTTCCTACAGATTTGTTTGCTTGGGGTGTTTGCTCCTTCATTTTCCGGAGGAATAGTGAGGTGGTGAAGGTAGTCCAGCCCAGCATTGCCCGGTCCCGTTTCCCTCTGTCCCCATCTGCATGTGTGAGTGCTGGGAACGGGTTTGTCAGCGCCTCGGCGCCTTTCAGGGTCTTCGCAAAGAGCAGATTTATTTTCTGCTATGCTGAGAATTAGCTCCCCTTTCTTCCTCTTCCCTCTGCCCCCGCTGGAAAGAGAGAGAATGCAGGGAAGAAGAAAGGATTTCCATCGCGGCGGTGATTGGCACAGCCCTGAATGAGAGGTCATTCCAGCCGGCTCTTTCTTTTCAGGGCCCTTTTTTCCTGCTCCCTGTATTCAGGCTGGCAGCATTCTTTCCTTTCAAAGCTCCTCTGTCTGTCTCTCTCTTCCCCCTCCTTTATTTTTCATCCCTTTTCTTTACTTTTGCTGTCTTTTCATTCTGTTTTTCTCCACCCCCTTGGGGCTCCATTTTTTTCTTTCCCTTTTCCTCTATTCAGTTCCTTTTTTTCTTCTCGCATCTCTTTTGAATAGCTCGGCTATTTTCAGAGAGGAAAGGGACTGTGCTGGGGAGAAGCCATTACAGCAAGGAGGAACTTGAAAGTCTTTTCTTTCCCTGTTTATTTCATTTAAAAGCAAAAATTGTTTTCCAAGGCAGAGCAAGGGTTCTGTGTGGAGCCTTTGAAGCCAGGCTGGGACAGCAGCAGGGCTGGGGGCCCTCCCTGCTCCTGGCAGTGCCACATACACTGCCGGTCCCAAACTCCTGACAAGCCCCTGGAGCACCGGTGGGGTCTGGGGTTGGTTCTGCCTTGGCCGGGCTCTGGGTGCTTGTGCTGCCAGCACGGGTATAGGCAGCAGCAGCCCCTCTCCCTCGGCTCACCCCGCACCAGTTACCTGATTTAAAGGCTCTTCCTGCCTCTGGGGCTCAGGAGCAGCAGCATTTTTGGGGATGACGTGACCATAAGCTCTAAAGGCACATCCTGGACCTCTCTGCTGCAACACATACCTGCATGCACGTGGATGGGACTAGAGGGGCCATGTTTGTTCCAAAGGGGAATGGGGGGCTCACGCAAGGACCCCATGAGGAAATGTGGGATGTGCCAGGACAGAGCAGTGTCAGGTGCCTGGTGTGCAGGGTGTGCATTGGTCATGGTCAGTCACTGCACTCAGATCTGAGGGACACAAGGTGCCAGGGTTCAGTCCCTTCCACAGAAGAATGACAGGAAGAGTCACACATCCCTAAGGCCACGGTGATTCTGTGGCTCTGAGGAAACCCCTCGCTCAGCAGATGAGGCTGGTCCCAGCGTCACTGCTCCAGGTGCCACCAGCGGCTCCGCTCGCCATCACCGCTCCCCTGGTGCCCTGGCGCCATGCTCCGGGAAGGGCTCTGAGGGCAGAAGGGCTGGAAGACCAGACCTGAAGCGTGATCGATTTGGCCTGCTACAGAGGAGATGTTGTGCCCTGTGGCATAGCAACAGGAGCTTCTTGGGAAGGCAGGCAGGGCCAAGAAGAATCCCCTTCCCAAAATGCTCCCTGCCCGGGCGCCACTCTGGGCATGAACCATCGGTGGCTTTGGTGCAGCTTCAGGGGGGCTTCGGTGCGGTTTTGATGCACCTTTGACTGCTCACAGAGCACAGGTTTTCCAGCCCCTGTCTAGAACAGAATGCTAGCTCCAGCGTTTGCTCTGGCTCAGCCCATGGGAAGTTCCTTAAAGAGACCTCCCTAGAGCAGGGACAGCACTGGTGGCCATGGGCCTGCTCCTTTGGGCTCCTGGCTGTGCCACAACAAACACAGGAGTTCCAGGGAAGTGACCCCAAGTCAGAGCCAGGCTCCCTGCTCCTTCCCACTGGCCCCAGAGCCTGGAGCAGCCTGTCTTTTCCCATCTTTCCATTACCCCCATGGCCAAATGGATGCAGTCAGGAACTCTGATCTTCAGGAAAAGCCTTTTCCTAATGAATTTTAGTCTCCCCGTGTTTTGATATAACATAAAAGTTGAGGGTGATCTATGGCACGGGAGCTGCTGGCTTCTATGCTGGCTCTGTTAGGATCATGGAGTCATGGAATCCCAGATTTGGAGAGACCTCAGGGATCACCTGGTCCAATCTTTTTTGGAAAAAGTCCAGGCTGGACAAGAGGGGGCTGGAGGTCATGGCTGTCAGGTGCTGGAGAAGGGGTGGCAGGGCACTGTTGCCCCATCGTCCTCGGCCAAGAGGCACTTTGGGATGTGGGCAGGGGTCCTGTGCCGGGCGTGTGGGCTGCAGGAGGGCAGGAGCAGGGCCAGGGCCCAGTGGTTAATTAAATAGATCATTTCTTTAAAGTGAGATTCAAATAATTGTAACCCTGAGATAGAGAAGGCATTGGAGGAGATGAAAAGGGAGACAGAGAGAAAGGAAGCAAAGGACAGAGGTTCAGAATGGAGAGGGAGATTAGGAGAGAGATGAAAGAGAGAGGAGAAAGATAAGAGGGAGAGAGGGGACAGATCTCGGCGCGAGATGGGCGTTGCCAGGGAAACGGGAAGAATGAGGGAGCAACTGGAGGGATGGAGGAGCAGAGGATACTGGGGGTGGGGAGTGAGGGATTGAGGAGCAGAGGGATGGAGGAAGAGAGGGACACAGAAGTGAGAGATGGAGGGTTGGAGGCTGGAGGGATGGAGGAGTGAGGGATGGAGGAGAAGAGGGATGGAGGCTGGAGGGATGGAGGAGAAGAGGGATAGAGCCTCAGCGTCAGAAGGAGGAAAAAGTGGATTTCCAGCAGAACAGGAAGCAGGAGTGGGATATCACAGCTCAGCACAGGTGCCTCTGTGCTGGGAACAGCATTTGGGATGGCAGCTCTGTCCCTCGGCAGTGAGCAGCCACAGCACCTGCTGTCCTTAGCCTGATCCTCTCACCCCAGTTCCCACTGGTGGATCCCATATCCCTGGGCAGATAATGGAGAAACCAGACAGCTCTGTGCTCCACACACTTTTGTTCTGCAGCAGTGGTAACCTCTGGTTATTTGAAAGCCATTCTCTTTTCCCTCCCAGTCAGAGTTTGCCAATAACCATAAATCTTTGAAGGGGTAAATATTTACCTTTGATCGATGGACACAGTGGTCAGAGTGAGAATACCCCAGTTCCATGGAATGTTTTCAGAGGAAGCACCTGTGAAGAGGCTGGGGAGGGTTTGATGTGCTCTGATAACACCCGCTCCTCCATGAGCCCTTGTCTGTCCCAGAGCCTCACTTTCCCCAACCTGTTTTTCCACCTGCTCTTACTAAAAACATTATCAACATCCTGCTGCAAATCCCAGGTTGTGTCCTTTGTTTTGTGAAGCCAAAGCCCCCAAAGACTACTCTTCCTCCACCCAGAAGCACTTCAGTGGCACACGTGATGTCACGTCTGTCACCAGTTGGAGATTGCAGGGAGCGGCCGCTCTCTGATGCACTGGCAGTGGAGGTTTCTTTTTTCTGGAGAAGTTTTCCTTAAAACAAAAGTTTTCCTTTAAAAATGTAGTTTGACAGTATCTAGTGTGGAGACACCGCCTGAATTTAAACAGGTACTTGTGTTCTGTGGCAGCAGCACCTGGCCCCCATGGCTCCTGCCCATTTGTCAGAGTTTTGGCTCATTTTTACAGCAGTTCCTCTGTATCAGGGTCGGTTCCCGGGCAAGAAGTGCCACTTTCAGTTCTGCCACGGTGTCTGGAGCCACTCTGTGGGTCAGCCCCTGACACACACCACCAACACAGAGCCAGGGCCGGGCAGTGCAGCCAAGGTGACCCCCAAATCCTTGGGCTGGTGCAGGACAGACACACTGGGTCAGGTTTAGGAATAATTTTAGTTGTGATTTTCAGGAAAACAACATTTTTCTGTTTGGAGTTGTGGGGGGTTGAGCAGCTTTATGTGAAATCTGCAGGCAAGATGAAAGCCTGTTTTCCCCTTTATTAAATTTAAATGAAGGCTGCTTTTGAGAAAGAAAGGAAAATAAAATCAAAGGTTTTCTCACAAATATCAGATCCATTATCAGCCATTTTCTGGTAAAAAGTCTTGAACAGTTTTACTGCCTCCTTCCCCAGTGAGACCCCCCCCCACGCCCAGGGTCTCACTTTATCCTGGGGCTCGATCCTGTGCCTTGAGAGCTTTTCCCCCAAGGTCTGTGCCACCACATCTGTCCCTGGGGAACCTCCTGGGACCCCCAGGCACTGGCAGCAGAGGGTCTGCAGAAGAGTCCTGCAGAGAGCCCTGTAATGGGGGTCCTGCAATGGGGGTCCCACACAAGGGACCTGGAATGGGAGTCCTACAAAGGGGGTCCTGCAATGGGGGTTCCACAGAGGGTCCTGCAAAGGATTTTACAAAAGGGTCCTGCAGTAGTCATCCCACAATGTGGGTCCTGCAAAGGGGATAGCCAGGAGCAAGTCCTAAATGTCCTCTTTCCCATGGCACCAGGCTTGTCAGGCAGCCTGGGAACCTGTGTGGGGGGCCAGGTGACTTAAACTGCTACTGGTGCCAGCTGGGCTCTGGCACCTGCTCAGGTGGCTGCACTCACCCTGATGAACTGAGATAAGACAGAGCAGTGGAGTCACTGCTTTTTGGGAGAGCTGAGAAGTAAATCAGTTCCCCAAACCCTTTGGCTTTTGGGTATCTGGATCTCCCTTCCCTGCAGGAATAGTTGGGTGAGAGTTGGTGATTGCTGCTAGCCTCTGGGCTGGTGAGTGGAGCCAGGAATGGAGCCAGGTGGAAAACAAGGGTCATTGGTCACTAATGCCTCAGGGGAGGCTGTCAGGGCAGCTGGGGCCATGGTCCCTCCCTGAGCTGCTCCTGTGGGGCTGTGGCTTGGATGGCTCTGAGGGATGGGGTAGTCCTTTAGCTCAGACCCTTTGGGGTCCCAGGTGTTACAGGCAAACCTGTGGGTGCAAAGGTGAGGCTTCTGTGGACCGGATGTAACATTTTCATGCTGCTCGATTGAGGATTTACCAGGCTCTTATCTCTAGAGTGGTGGCGCTGGCCGAGGGATCAGGTGAGGTGGTGGCACAAGTGATTGGGCAGGTGGGTGAAGCCAAGGGAGGTAAAACAGCAAAGGGAAGGGAAACGTGTCCACAGACACAGCTCTTAGCCTGGTGGCTGGAAAATCTGGAATCCAGCAAGGAATGTGCTGGGAGTGGAGAGCCTGTTGTGCAGATGCTGCTGCCAGAGGGACCCAGTGAGAAGTATTTGGGGGGCTAATCATGGAACAAGAGAGGAAAATAGAGATAAAATAGCACAAAGAAGTGAAAGCCATGAAAAAAACCTACTTTAAGTGACCAGGTGGTGAGTGAGGAGCTGGTGGAGGCTCTGAGGGGGGCAGCCAGAGCAAGGGAGGGCAGAGCCTGGATCTTCCAAGATGTGTTAGGAAAGATGGGAGGAGAGATTGCACCAAAACTAAACCTTGGAGTGGGAGGAGAAATTATGAAAGAAACCCAAATTTCACAACCCCAAAGGATGAGGGACAGCAGCCACCACTGCTGGGCCCAGGTGCATCCATCCTGCGGTGTTGGAGAGGGGAGAGATGGATGAGTGGACTGGGAGCTCGGCACATGCCACTGGCAGAGGGGACATTGGCAAGTGTGTCTGTGTGACCCCTCACGTGGGAAAAGGATGGGCAGGCAAGAGTCTGCATCGGGAAATGAGCTGGAGGGACCCGAGCCTGGCCCAAAGGGCTGGACTTGAAAACTAAAGGTTATTAAGGCCTCTAGGAGGGTTTGGTTCCCAGCAGCAGCACTGGAGAGGAACACTGAGCTTGGTGGGTAAAAGCCTGCGTGTGCAGCCACAGGTCTGGAAGTCTAGGCTGGGGAGGAGGAGGAGCTGGAGGAGGTGCTTGTGTCACTACTGAGATCAGCACTGGGACAGGAGTCCCTGCGCAGTGTTCCGGAGCTCTGCCCAGCCCTGGGCATCGTCCTGCTCCCAGGGGGAGTGGCTGTGGCAGGATTGCGCTCCATCACGGCGATGGGCCCGGGGCCTCTGCCTTGGCTGCCTGAACAAGGCTGGAAGCAGCTCCCTTGGAGCACAGAGGTGCTGGCAGTGCTCTGCACTCCGGCGTGTTGGGAGTTTCCTGGGGGAGCTGAAATACATGACCCCGCCTCACTTGCCAGTGTATTGGGAAATGGTGTTTCCAGCTGCCTTGGCAAGTCCCGAGGCGTGAACAGGGAAGTGAGAGCGGGAAGTGAAACAGCTGCCTCTGCCCTGTTCCTGCTTCCCTGTGTGGTGTTTGTGCAGCTGCAGCTCCGGAGCGCCGTGGCCTCGGACAGCAAATCTTCTATACCGTGTCCCAGGGCTCGCGTGTCCGGTGGAGACAAGTGCAGAGAGGTTTGTGCAGCACAAGGCTTCGGTTTTCCTGCTGAGGAGGAGAGCTCGTCCCCTTTCCCAGTGCCCAGAGTAGGAATCCACATTTACTTTCCCCTAAAAGCCTCTAGTTTGGGGTGGTTGTAGCTGGGGAACGTGTGAGTGCGTTGGTCTTGCAGCCGCCTTGTCTCGTGGTGCTTGTTTTGGGGGGGGCAGAGACCCAGCACCGTGCTGGGGGGCCCACTGACCCCTCTGCCATGCTGGGGACGTGGGCAGAGCAGCTGGGCCCCCTCTCCCATGTCCCTTCTGCCTGCAGTGGGCAGCTCAGGGGCCCCATGGAGCCCCACGGGAAAGGGGGTCCCAGCTGGCGGGGTACGGCCCCGGGGCTGTTCAGTGCACGCCAGCAGCCACCTCCCTGACTGATCTCTTTCTTCCTCCCAACCCTCCTCCTCTTCCCGCCACCGCCCTCCCCCACTCCTTGCTTTGTTTCGCTGCCTCCGCACTAGTCCTCCCCTCATCCCCTTCCTTCTCCTCCTTCTCCCACCCCCATCCTCTTCCTCTCGTCTCCTCCCTGCAGCCTGAAGACGCCCCTCCCCTCCATTCCTGTCCCTCCAGCCCCTGATCCCTGCCCGCTGGCTCTCCGGGGTGCTCGGGCAGGGGAAGGGGTGCCCGGGCAGACGGGGATGCTTGGCTGAGACCTTCCTCCTGCCTGCCCCCATAGCATCCCCCTGGCAGCTCAAGCCTGGGCAGGGTCCCCTCACCGGCTGTGTCTGACCCTGGGCCAAGAGTCACCAGTGCTGTGGCCACTGCCAGCCCCGTGGTGGCCCAGCAGGTGGGAGGGAGTTGAAGAGGGTCCCCGTACCCCAGATGTCTGCAAGCAGCCAAGCCGCTGCGGCTGGTGTTGCTCCCCTTCTCTGTCTTTCCTCACACTGGTTCTTCACGTTCCCCATCACCCCATCCTCTTCCCCGTCCCGTCCCATGTGCTGTGGCTGGTGTTCGGGTGTGCACAGCACTGGCATGAGGGCACAGCTAGGGCCGTGCAGGGGTCGGCAGGAGCCGGGAGCTGCCTGCAGCACAGAGAGGCCGATGTCCCCGGCCGTGCTCCGTGTCCCTGCAGCCGACCTGGCTGCAGGGATGATGGCCAGGCACTGTGGGGTTTCCCTGCTCCAAAATGGAGGTTCATCCCACGATCTCCTCATGCTGGGCAGGTTCTCCTGGGACTGTGACAGGATCTGGTTCAGAATTTATCCCTCTTTTACCTCCCCCGCAGGATTTCTTTGTTGTAGCTGCAGGAATAATTGTATTTAGGAGAACACTCCTTCAGCAGGAGGAAGCGGCAGTTCTCCAGGCGAATCCCTGCTTGTCCTCACTGGCTGCTGGGGGGGAGGATGCTATGGGGGTGCTGGGACCCCCAGGCTGAGTGTGCCAGCCACCAGTGCTGACTCTGCCTGTGCCTAGGCCCACTGCTGGGCAGGCTGTGTCCTGATGGTCCTGGTGGGTCTGGGCCCCGTCCCTCATGCTCCCTGTGCCCTGTGCTGTTGCTGCTCCTGCCAGAGCTCAGAGCCACACTCAGCTGTGACCAGTTCCCAAACTCTTTGGGCACTTGTTCCCTGGAGTCACTCCTAGGAGCTTGAGGGCATGCAAGCAGCCAAACCTCAGCCCCAGGAACTAATAGCCCATTCAGAGAGGCTGACAGTGGGCACAGATCCAAGCTTCCCTGCTCTTCCCTACAGTGGAAACCCCTGGAGCCACTCCATCCCCGCATCCTGGTGTGTGTGGTGCTGGGGACCCACGCTGGCATCACCCGTGTCAGTCCGGGGTTCACTAAGGAACGAAGTGACGGCTGGAATGAGCCCCTGTGGCACAGTGTCTGTGTTGGTGGGTGCCAGGGGCTCACAGCCATGTCTCTCCCTCCTCAGCCATGACAGCGTAGGCCGGCGGCGAGAGATGAATCGGTTCAGCGAGTGCGGGACGCAGACGGACGCGGTGGTGGTGCTGTCCCTGGCACAGGCTGCGGTCCTGGGCCTGGTGTCCAATAATGAGCTTCTCGGGGCCACCGTCACCCCTACTGGCTTCTTTCCGGGGCTGGCTGGGGAGCAACTGGACAATGCCACCATGGAGCCTGGGGAGCCTGAGAGTGAGGAACAGGTGCCTGGGGATGGGCAGGATGAAGACACCCTGGAGGCAGAGTCCTCCCTGGAGAAGCATGCCCGGCGGAGGAAGAGGCCACCTGTGAGGCTGGTGCCCAAGGTCAAGAGTGAGAAGGCAGAGGTGGAGGCTGAGCCACCATACAACACGTCCGTCGCTGGGGACGAGGAAGGTGAGGGGCAACATGGCCATTCGCCCCAGCCCCCAGAGCCCGGCCAGGAGTCGGCTGTGCAGAGTGGTGCCATGAAGATGATTGACCTGGGCACCTTCAGCAGGAAGCCCCGACGCCTGCGGCACCTGCGCCGGCATCGGGAGCTGGAGGGCACTGAGCGCCGGCGCAGGGGCAGTGACCTGGCCAGCAGCACTGTGGGGGCCCCACAAACCATGGGCACCTTCGAGGCAGGCACCCCGTCCCCTGGTGAGGCAGAGGCCCCTGCACCGGCATCCCCTGAGCAGGTGAAGAGTGAGCAGGGCTGTGGCTGGCAGGAGCCGGGGGAGCTGGAGGCGGCCAGCGGCACCAGTGAGCACAGCAGGAAGGCGCAGCTGGACCGGCTGGACATCAACGTGCAGATCGATGACTCCTACCTGGTGGAGGCAGGGGACCGCCAGAAGCGCTGGCAGTGCCGCATGTGTGAGAAGTCCTACACCTCCAAGTACAACCTGGTGACCCACATCCTGGGCCACAACGGCATCAAGCCCCACTCCTGCCCACACTGCAACAAGCTGTTCAAGCAGCCCAGCCACCTGCAGACCCACCTGCTGACCCACCAGGGCACACGGCCCCACAAGTGCGGGGTGTGCAGCAAAGCCTTCACTCAGACCAGCCACCTGAAGCGGCACATGCTGCTGCACACCGACATCAAGCCCTACAGCTGCCGCTTCTGCGGCCGCGGCTTCGCCTACCCCAGTGAGCTGAAGGCGCACGAGGTGAAGCACGAGAGTGGGCGCTGCCACGTGTGCGTGGAGTGCGGGCTGGACTTCTCCACGCTCACCCAGCTGAAGCGGCACCTGGCCACGCACCAGGGCCCCACACTCTACCAGTGCCTGGAGTGCAGCAAGTCCTTCCACTACCGCAGCCAGCTGCAGAACCACATGCTGAAGCACCAGAACGTCCGGCCCTTTGTCTGCACCGAGTGTGGGATGGAGTTCAGCCAGATCCACCACCTCAAGCAGCACTCGCTCACGCACAAGGTAGGGGCTAAGGGTCCTCTGGGGTGCTGCCCTCATCGTGCCCAGAGGAGATGTGCCAGCGCTGGATGTGGGTGCTGGCGGAGAGGAGTGGCCCAGTGCCCCCAGTCTTGGGAGGAGGTGGGTGGTGCAGGTGGGCAGTAGCACCTGTGGCTGGCGTTAGCTGGGGTCACTGACATGCAGTGAGGGGGTCCCTGGGACCCAGCCCCTGCCCTTCTGGGGGCTCCCTTCCTCCGGGAGGGAGTTTTAGACCTGCTGCAGGGTAACCTGGGGGGTCCTGTCCAGGAGCTGTCACAGCCCCTCTGGGCAGGCTGTATGTGGGTGGTTGCCGTTTTCCAGGGGCTCTTTAATGGGGAGCAATTGGGCTGAGCCCCAGAGCAGAGCGGGCACTCAGCTGCGCTCACAGAGCCTGTCCAGCCCCTGCCCACAGCCCCTGCATGTTGCTGGGCTCACGCCAGGCTGGGCTCTCAGATATACTCCGTGCTGTGCTCAGCACAAGGAGCCCATCCTTAGCCCATGGGGTCCCTTCTCCATTCTTGGCACCACTTGTGTGTCCCCAGTGCCTGGGGGTCTGCCCAAGCTCCCCCCCGGCCCACAGCTCTCCCACCCCTGGCAGGGCGTGAAGGAGTTCAAGTGCGAGGTGTGCGGACGGGAGTTCACACTCCAGGCCAACATGAAGCGGCACATGCTGATCCACACCAGTGTCCGGCCCTACCAGTGCCACATTTGCTTCAAGACCTTTGTGCAGAAGCAGACGCTCAAGACCCACATGATCGTGCACTCACCGGTGAAGCCGTTCAAGTGCAAGGTACCAGCGGGACGGGGGGGCTGATGGAGCTGGGGATGGGGCAGCACAGGTCCTGCTGTGCTATGCCCCCAGGAATCTGGCCAGGCTGAGCCCTTGGGCATGGAAGCGGCTTTGTGATGCCTCCCCTGCTCGCTTGGGCATGGAATATCTGCCCCAAGCTGTGATGGGAGCATTGCTGCTGCTGAAATGACAACCAGTGCCTCTCTCTGACCAGTGCTGGATGCTCTGGGACTCCCAGCAGCATCAACACTGCATCCCCAAGCCCCCCACACAGAGCGGGAGGAGGGAGGGAGCTCCGTTATTCTTGGCAGGAGCCACAAGGGACTCCCGGAGGGCAGCAGCCCCATTACTCTTGGTGGGAGCCACAGGGGACCCCGGGGGCCAGGTCTGCGCTGCAGAGCCTTTGGCAGCTCTGGGGGCTGACCGTGGGCACGCTGCCGGCAGGTCTGCGGCAAGTCCTTCAACCGCATGTACAACCTGCTGGGGCACATGCACCTGCATGCTGGCAGCAAGCCCTTCAAGTGTCCCTACTGCTCTAGCAAGTTCAACCTGAAGGGCAACCTCAGCCGGCACATGAAGGTCAAGCATGGGGTGATGGACATCAGCCTGGACAGCCAAGGTGGGTCCCTGGCGCGGACTGGGCATCGTGACTGCCCCCAGCAGTGCCCATAGCACTGGGAGCTGGGCTGTGCCGTGGTGGCTGCGGCAAGTTAATGTCTTCTCACCCAAGGGCTACCCCCACAAGCGGCCCACATCAAGCAGGGCTGTGGCTCCCGGGGAGTTTTGGGCTCCAAACCCAGGGAGGGGGGAGCTGCTGGCCCCAGCCATCCCCACACGTCCATCACTCCGTGTCCCTGTGCTGACTCCTAGATGCCATGATGGAGCTGGCTGGGGCTGACCACGCCGAGCTGGATGGCCAGCAGGAGATGGATGACTTCGAGGAGGAGAACTCTTACGGCTACGGGGCTGTGGGCAACCCCCCAGACGAGCACACGCTGGCCGAGCAGGCCATGAAGGAGATGGCCTACTACAACATGTTGTAGCCAAGGCTGGTGGGGCTGTGGGGGTTTGGTGGGGTTAAGAGGGGCTGCAGCACCCAGCCAGGCCCCCCAGAGCTGAAGGGATGGCTTCCACTGGGCTTGGGGAACACAGGGATGTCCAGAAGCCTTTGCTGCACCTGCCTTGGCTCTGTTGCTGCCCCCGTCCCTGCCTGCACCCTGCACCTGGTGACTTGAAGCTGCAGGTAGGGGAGGCACGACCCAGCAGATCACTGAATGAGTAAGGATGGAAGGGGCTGCTGTGGAGCAAGATGATGAGCATCACTAATTATTCTACCTCCTGGGTCCCCCCCTCAGCTGCACAGAGGTTCCCCCTGACGGGCAGAAGCCCCTGCCGCATGAGGAGATGGGTTTGCATTTCGCACTCACGCCGGGGCTCCCTGTGTCAGGCCCTGGGATGCAGAACAGAGTATTTTCATAGAAGCTCAGGGCGCAGTCAGCGCCCACAGCTCTGGGTCTGGAGCTGCAGCCAGCAGTGGATCCGGGGGAGGCAAACCCAGCCCAGCCCCAGCAAATGATGGTATTTTGAAAGTAATTTATTTTTTTCAGATGTGCCGCGTGGTTGGATTTATCTTTTCACTGAGTTCAGTTCCCTTCAACCAATGTGCTTTGTAAACCCGTGTAAGCTGTGTGGTCTGTGTGGGGAGAGGGGGTTGTGAGGGGCTCAGGACCAGAGCGGGGTCCTGGGCAGAGCCCCCCACTAAGGAACTGGCAACCCCTCCTTGCCCCGCGACTGCTCTGGGGCGCGAGGAAAAGGCTCGCACTGGGGCAGCCTGTGAGGTGGAGGTTTGCCTCCTCCATGCCCAGGGATTTGGCAGGGAAGCAGCTGGGGCAGTGCTGAGTCTGGGACCACTCTCTGGGTTCTTCACTCTCCCTGCTGTGGGGCAGGGGACTCACAGCACCCGCAGCATTGCCCCCCAAGTGTGCCCAGAGCTGGGTAGGGTCCTGGCAGGCGTCAGGACCTGGGGACCAGCCAGGACACAGGGCCTGGGACAGCCGTGCTGACCCCACACACACCCTATGCTTTCTGTCAGTGGCTGTGTTCCCTGAGGCCGAGCACCATCTGCCCCATCCCCAAAAGCCCTGGGGTGGTTCTGGGTGGCACCACTCATTCCCCCACAAGGCAGTGTGCCTACTACCCCTGCACCCACCTTTTTCCCCCCACTATCATCCAGCCTTGGGGCAGGATGGAGATGGCCACAGCCTTGGCCAGCCCCAACCCCGCCTCAGCATGGCAGGGCTGTGGACCCCCAAGTGCTACCTTCAGGCCAATGCCAAAATGCTGGAGCACATGGCCCCCCCCAGGCTGGCAAGGCTGAGCTGAGGGGTCTGGCTGCCCCCTGTGCCTGCACTGTAAAGCTGTGCCATATGACGTGCTGTGGCTGGGGAGATATTTAATGGCACCACACGGTTATGGGGTACATGAATCAGGGCAGGACACACCCCCACATACCCCCCCGCCCCTAGCCCTACACACCCCTGCTACAAAGGTTTGAAAAACACTCCTAAGAAAACTTTAGAAAAATTATTCGACTGTTCCTGAGCTGTGTTGGGGAGCTGGGGGGAGCACTGGGCCCCTCCCAGCCTCATCCATCCCAGAGACAGGAAGGCTGTCCCCTATTTCTTGCCCAGAGCCTTGTCCAGGTTGTTCTTGATGGCATCGAGGAAGTCGGTGGTGTTCACAAAGTGCTCATTCAGCTTCACACTGGGGAGACAGAGAGGGATTGGTGGGGGTCTAACCAACCCAACCCTGCCCAACCCAATCAGCTGTGAATAGCCACCCCGAGTCCCTAGGGACTGTCCAGAGCCCAGTAGCTGCCTGTGGCCACTGTGCACAGCCAACTCCTGGTTACTTTCCTATCCTTGTGGCTGCCCTGCAGGGCCAGCCCGTTCTTGTGGTCACTATACTGTTCTTGTGGCCACCCCACAGGGTTATTCCACCCTCTTGGTCACCCATGCAGCCACGTTGCCCTGGTGCAGGTGGCTGCCCCCCTGCTCTGCCCTGAGAGCCACCCTTACTTGGCAAGGCCATGGATGCAGCCAGCAAGGTCCTTCGTCATCGTCCCGCTCTCCACTGTGTCCACACAAACCTTCTCCAGCGTCTGCGCAAACCTGGGGATGGCAGCACTGTGGCTCCAGCACAGCTGGCACCATGGGCCCTGCCATGACTGCGACCAGAGCAGCTGCTGGCAGGGACCCTCACCTGGGGATCCCCACCCCACCCTGCTCACTTGATGAGGTCAGGGTTACTGTCCAGCTTGCCCCGGTGCTCCAGGCCACGCGTCCAGGCGAAGATGCTGGCAATGGGGTTGGTGCTGGTGGGTCGTCCCTGCACAGAGAGAGTGGTCAGCTGTCTGGTGTGGGCACCGTGCCGTGGGCAACCCAGCAAGGCAGCTCACACTGGCAGAGCACACCCACCTTCTGGTGCTCCCGGTAGTGGCGGGTGACGGTGCCATGGGCGGCCTCGGCCTCGATGGTCTTCCCATCCGGACACACCAGGACGGAGGTCATCAACCCCAGGGAGCCGAACCCTGCGGTGGGACAGGGGTCAGGACAGCTCCCAGGGGTGATGATGCAGAGTGCACTGCACCCTACCCTGCCCCACCTTGGGCCAGGATGTCGGACTGGACATCCCCGTCGTAGTTCTTGCAGGCCCAGACAAAGCCGCCGGAGGATTTCAACACCTGGGCAACCATGTCGTCGATGAGCCGGTGCTCGTACCAGATCTTTAGCTTGTCAAACTCCGTCTTGTAGTGCCTGGGAGCCCAGGCCAGGGGTCAGCCATGCTCACCCCAGGTGGGTCTCACTGCCAGCACCCCCAGGACAGCCCGTCAACAGCCCAGAGTTCCCCCCAGGTCCCTACTTATCGAAGATCTCCTGGAAGATGTCCTTGAAGCGCCCGTCGTAGGCCTTGAGGATGGTGTTCTTAGTGCTCAGGTAGAGCGGCCACTTCTTCTGGACAGCGTACTGGAAGCAGCTGTGCGCAAAGCCAGAGATGGACTGCAAGGGAAGCATGAGAACCTCATGGGACCCTGTCCCTCAACCTGGCATCTCCCCCGGGGTGGCAAGGCACACTGCCCTGCAGAGACCCCTTGAGCCCCACCAGTACCTCATCCGTGTTGTACATGCCCATGCCCACGCCGCCGCCGGGGAAGTTGAACACCTCCCACTCCTTGGACCCACTGCCGTCCTTTGGCGTGAAGACCATCTTGAACGTCCCGGACTTGTTCACCACAAAGTCGGTGGCTTTGTACTGTGGGGGGCCAGGCAGAGCGTCAGGCAGGGACTGAGGGAGCTGCTGGCCAGCCGCATGCTACTGGTCCCTGCGCTGGCTCACCTGGTCACCGTGGGCATGGCGGCCAATGGTGATGGGCTTGGTCCAGCCGGGTACCAGACGAGGAATGTTCTTGCAGATGATGGGCTCCCGGAACACCGTCCCCCCCAGGATGTTTCGGATGGTGCCATTGGGGCTCTTCCACATCTTCTTCAGCTTGAACTCTGTGGGGCATGCAGAGGTGGGACCCCTGAATGACCCCCCAGCCCCCCTGAAGCACATGGCCCCTGCCAGCACCCAGCTCCACTGTGCCACAGCCTGCTGCCAGACTCTGCTGCGAGGCTGGTCAAGGGGAGGGACAGCCAGCATGAGATCATGACTGGCACAGGGCAGAAGTCAGTGTGTCCCCAGTCCCAGGCCCATGGGGTCCCCACAGCACCCATGAGCCCCCCAGGGTGGGGAGAGGGGCACAACACTGGGAATGGCGCAGCCCCCAACCCACCGGAAACCTGAGCTGGCAGTGGGAAGGCACTGCTGACCTCAAGGGGCTGTGCACAGACAGGAGGCTCAGCACCCCATGGAGCTGCCAGCACCCCCCCACTGCAGCGGGAGCTCAGCCCCTTGCCCCTGCCCACCTTCCACCCTGGCTTCATCAGGCGTGATGGTGGCACACTTGACAGCCACGCTGTACTTCTGGGTGGCCAGCGCTGAGTCAATGGTGACCTGGTCACCTGTCTTGTCTCGGTGTGGCAGCCCCAGGTCGAAGTATTTTAGCTGGACATCCACGTTGGGCAGGATGAGCTGAAGGGCCAGGAGAGTGTCAGAGTGGGGGGACAGTGCAGGGTACCTGAGGACCAGCACCATGGCATGGCCAGCCCTGGCACCCATCCTGGCCCAGCCTGGCTGCCTGCCCAAGATAGTCCCCCCTGGCCAAGATGTTCCTGCTGGCCAGGATGATCCCCCCTGCCTTGAATAGGCCTCCCTGCATGGGACAGCTCCTGCTGCCCAGGACCACCTCACTTAAAGGTCCTTCTGGTAGTTGTGCCGATTTTAGCACCTGCTTCCTGCAGACAGAGGGACAGAGGTGGGAGGGACACAGAGAGCAGCGCAGGGATCACCTGTTCCCTGTACAACCCCCCAGCTCCACTTGTGGCACACCCGCCCGTTCCTGGGGCAGGACCCCATCACCTTCTCCTTAATGAAGGCCCAGATGATTCGAGTCATCTCATCTCCGTCCATCTCCACCACCGGGTTTGCCACCTTGATCCGCTTGTCGGCATCTGGAGAGCAGTGTTGGGGGGGTGTTAGGGGTGCACCCCTGGTCCCACGGCTCCACACTCTTGTATGGGGCCAGGGCATCCTGTGGGCTCTGTCCAGTCAGGTGTGGGTGCCACCCTGGCTCAGGGACAGGTACAGGTCGGGGCAAGCCCCCCGCTGTGGTCTGGGTCAGTTACTGGGGCCTGTAGTGCTGGAGTGGGGGATCAGAGTGCAAAATCTGCAATGTGAGGGGGACAGGGATAGAGACACATCCCTCTCAGAGCGGGACCCGCGTGCAAGCCAGGCTGCAATGCCTCAGTCAGATCAAGAACGGGACCAGAACAAGGAGCAGGTGCCGTCCCCTGGGACGAGACCCAGGCACAAACCGGGGTGCAAATCCCTGTGTGGATCCTGGACCAGGACTAAACTAAACCCTTCTGGGTGCCAAACCTGTCTGAAGATCAGGCTGTAAAACCCCACGTGGTACCCAGAGCAGAGGTGACCTCCCCAACTGGGACCTGAGCACTGCCAGGCAGCAAAACTCTGCGTGGCACCGAGAGCAGGAGTGAACCCTCCTGGGGGGGCAAAATCCCGCGTTGGTCCGGGAGCTTGAACGAACCCCCCCACCAGGTTGAGAGCAGGTACGAGATGGAGTGGAAAACGCCACGTGGAACCGAGACCAAATTCCCCTGGGACCAAAGTCATCTGTAAAACCCCTCGTGGAACCGGGACCAAACGCCCCAGGACCAGACCTAGCTACAAAACCCGACGTGGGTCCGCAAATCCCCGCGGACCGTCAGTAAGCGTGAGTCCGGATCCAATTTCAGACACCGCCCCCGAAAAGAATCCGAGCCGCCCCCCCCCCCCGTGGGTCTGGAGCACACCCCCCTCGTGGCGTGCGCAGCCCTGAGGACACGAGGGTCTCCCCCCAGGGCCCCCCAAGGTCCCCCCACTCACAGTGCCGGCGCTGCTCCACGCCGGCGGCGGGGAGAGGGCAGCGGGGCAGGCGGCTGAGCGCCGGGGCAGCGCGGAGGTAACGGGCGGCCATGGCGTGGGCGGACGCGACGGGGCGGACACGGGGGCGCGGTTCTCTCCGCCCCGGGGCGGGACAGAGCCCCAGCCCCCCCCGTGGGGCCCCGCGAGGGCTCCGGAGGGGCCTGCGCGGGGTCCCGTGGTGGGGTTGGGGCCATTGCTGCATCCCGCCCCAACGCCGAAGCACAGAGTGGCCGCGATCCGCGGCGGTCCCCATTCCCATCAAAGGAATGTTGCATCCCTGGGTACATCGGGGTTGCGGATAGGTGGCCAAACCCCGCGTGGAACCAGGACCAAACCCACCCAGGATCAAACCCGGCTGTAAAATCGCCTGTGGAATCGGGACCAGGCCCCACAGGACCAGATCTAGCTGTAAAACCCTCCGTGGGATCAGGACCAAACCCCCACGGAACCTGACTTGGTTGCCAAACCCCACAGGGATCAGGGACCAAACTCCCCCAGGACCTGATCCGGTTGTAAATCGTGGAACAGGGAACAAAGCCCCGTGGGACCAGATCCAGCTGCAAAACCCTGCATGGGACCGGGAATGAAACCTGGGGATCAGACCCATGTTTAAAATCCCTCGTGGAACTGGGAATGACCCCACCCCCCGGGACCAGACCCATTTGCAAAATCCCTCGTGAAACCAGCATCAGACTTCCTCAGGATCAAACCCAGCTGTAAAAACCTTCGTAGAACTGGGACCAAACCCGACTGCAAAACCCCGTGTGAAATTGGGGGGTACACTGGGGCTGGGGAATGCAGACATAGCCTGTCCCTACATGGAAGCCGGCGTCCCTGCTCATGGCTGGCGCGTGACTCGGCAGCTGGATCCAGCAGGACAAGGGCAACTGCCACTGTTTCACCAGGGACCTTCACCTCGCCTGGCCCCCGTGTGGGGAGGAGGAGAAGGAGGAGGAGGACGACGACGATGGGGGTGATGCACACCAGGGGCACCCCGAGAAAGTGCAAGGAGTGTGCCAGGGTTGCCAGGAGGCTGCTCAGGCTGGGAATTTGTTGTCCTGCTGTCCCAGCCAAGCCGATGGCTTTTTTTAGCCACATGGGACGGGCAGATCCTGCTCCAGGAGGAAAAACAGTCCTGGAGCTGGCAGTCCCCAGCGAAGGGGCTGCGGGAGCTGCAGCAGTCCTTGACGTCTGCCTGGCTTTAACATTAACCAGAGCAGGAGCCGCAGGACCGCAGTGGCGGGGGGGGTCAGCAGTGGTCCGGGGTCCTGGGTGTCCCTGCTCCCACCGCCCACCCCGTGGCACCCCGTCCTGCCAGTAGCCCTGCAGCCATATGCCAGCACTGCTCAGGGGCTGCCTGGCTGCCGCCCCAGCTGCCCCCCTGGCTGCCCTTGCCTTGGCCCCGCGGTTGGAGCCGCCCAGTGACCGCAGCGCTGGCAGGACGAGGTCAGGCCAGCGCGGCGGCAGTCCCCCCGCGAGGAAAGGACAAGAGCGGCCATGTGGCACAAGCCCAGGGAAGGCCCCAAACAAAGGCACCGCCCGTTCATCCCTGGCCGCAGCCCAGCCACCCTCCCTGCTGTGCTACTCCAGCGTCCCCAGCGTGGCCGTCCTGGGGAGACCAGAGTGCTGGCAGGGCTGGCTGTGGGGACGGGACCTCAGGGAGTGACGGGTCCCACAGGTTTGGGACCCAGCCAGAGCATGAACAAGGACATGGCGGGGGGGCTCCATGTGTTCCCTGCTGCCCTCAGGCAGCCCTGGGTCTGCCCATGGAGGGGGCATCGAAGGGCTGACAGGGGCCATATTTCCTCGTGCTGCCCTCAAATGCAAGAACCCCCAGCACCATCCAGTGCTGCTTGCCTGCAGGCTGGAGTGGGGGCTGTGTCCCCACTTCGGCAACCATCCGACCTCCTGGGGCTGCCAGCATGACCCTGCCTGGGACCCCTCTGGAGGCTCCTGCCTGCCTAGCACAGCAGTGTTTCAGTACCCATGATCCCAGCAGCTCTGGGTACTGCTGATGCCCAGCTGCCAACCACCAGCTCCGAGTGTGCCGCTGTGGGGACGCCCATGGCCGTGGTATCCCTGAACCCCACAGAGCCACATGTCACCATGAGGTACCCACATCCCTGAATTACCCCAAAACTCCCTGAGCTGGTTATCACCACAAGAATCTCACCATGATGCCTGGGACCCTGTGCATCAGGTGTCTCCATGGCCACGCTTGATACCAGGGACCCCCAGGAAGGGCCCCCCAGTGGGTGCTGCCCCCCAAACCATGCTCCCCAATAGTCTCACGGTGTCGGAAGCCCCTCAGTGTGCTGGGGCTGAAACACGCAGTCCTGGGCACACCAGCATGACCCCATCAGGGCTGGTGCCATCCCAGAAACCGCGGGGGGACAGAGATAGGCCCCTCCAGCTCCCGCCCCCCAGAAGTGGGGATGACTCCCCAGCCAGAAGCAGCAGCCCCCAGCCCTTGCTCCCCCGGGGCCTCCGGCGCGGTGGCCGTGGCGGGGCCGGAGCGGGGCGGGGCTGGGAGGGGCGGGCCGGCCCTTTGTTGTGCTGCGGGCGGAGCCCCCCGGAGCCGCCCCCGCACCGCCCCGCACCGCCGGCGGGGGGGAAACACCCCGGAGCCGCCCCCGCTGCCGGCGGCTCCTGCCGCGCCTCGGAGTCGCCGAGCGGGTGAGCAGCGGGGGGGCACCGGGCACGGGATGCGTGTGAGAGGACTGAGTGTGCAAGGGGCGTGCGTGCGTGTGCAAGGGGCGTGCACGGGCGGCTGCGCGGGTGTGCGGTGTGCGTGCACAGGGCTGTGCAAGCGGAGGCGTGTGCACGTGCACGGAGGTCCCCGAGGGACATGTGCGGGGGGCTTTGCGGAGGGGCTGGGGGTGCGGGTGAATGTGAGAATGTGCGTGTGTGTGTGACAGCGTGTGTGCATCGGTGTGTGGCTGTGTGGCCGCGTGTGTGTGCACCTGGGTGTGCCTGTGTGAGTTTGCGTGTGCCTGTGTACGCGTGTGCGTGCATGTGCGAGTGTGTGTGTGTGTGTGGTGTGTGTGCAGGCTGCAGGCGCACCGGGGGCCATTCCCACAGCCTGTTCCCAGACCTGTGTTTGCCGCCTAGGGCGTGAACACCCCGTGACCTCTCTGCGTGTGTTTACATGTGCTGGCTGTGCGTATGCCAGGGCTCGGCCGAGGATGCGGAAGCGCACACATGGTGCTCAGGGCGGGCGTCACAGGCTGTTCACGGGGAGGCATGTTGGTGCACGCTCAGGACTCGGACACGCGTGTGTGTGGCGTGTCCCACGTGTGTGATGTGCCCTGGACACCTGCGGGGTGCGCATGTGCTGTGTGTCCCAGACATGTGGCCACAGCACCTGAGGAGGTGTTGATGCCCAGGCAGCCCCTGGTCTTGGGGTGCAGGGAGGGTCGGGGTCCCATGGGCTTTTGGGTCACCCCTTGCACCCCAGTGCCTGCTCCGGCTGGGCCTGCAGCTGCTTAGGGGGCTGGCACCCCGTCTGACTCCAAGGAGCAGCGGGGCAAGGGTAGTGAGGGTGCCACAGGACCCAGAGTGCCATGGGGCTGAGGACACCAGTGCTGGTTTGGGCTCTGCAGAGTCAGGACTGGCTGGGAAGGGGGCACCCATCCCTGAGCCTGGACCCCCCATTCCTGCACTCCAGGGAGCTGACATGCCTGTGCTTGGAGCCCACCGCCTCACTGCCCCCAAGGGTGCTCACTGGCCGGGGTTCCTGTTGGCTCTTCCCTGCTCTGTGCCAGGGCTACCAAACAAGGAGTGGGGGCCCAGGGCAGCACCCCGTGTATCCTGTAGCCACCCAGGCAGGCAGTGTGGGGTGCAGGCAGGTACTAGCATCCCAGGGGACAGGTGGACTGTAGGGATACCCTGTGGTCCTCAGAACTGAGTCTGCCATCGTGCAGGAGCGATGGGAGCAATGAGACAGGCGTGTGTTGTGGGGTACAGAGTGCCCTGGGTGCAGGTCCCCCGCAGCGCCGTGCCAGGGCGAAGGGGATGCTGTGGGGCAGTGGGGGACTGGCTGTGTGCCACCATCGGACAGCACCGGCACCCCAGCCAGGAGGTCCTGGCAGTAGGGCCTGAGCTCACGGCAGGCCAGAGAGGTAGGGGGGCAGCCCAGCTTGGCCCCGTGCGAGGCCCTTGGCTCAGGCAGGGTGTCACAGCCGGTGCACGTGGAATGGGGGATGCCTCGTGGCCCCGTGGGAAGCCCTGTCAGGCTGCCGGGCCAGAGGCTGCCCCAGCCCCTCGTCCTGCTTGAGGCCCCTCCCAGGAGGCTGTCAGGACGAAGCAAAGCGGAGCTATGTGTCCGCGCCGTGCTCCAGCTGCGGCCATGCAGCCGGGGATCCCTGCTCCGGTGAGACCCGCAATCTCCGAGCAGCCGGCGCTGAGCAGCTGGGGCTGGAGCATCTGTGTGACTGTGCGGGGCCCGCAGCCGCGCACTGCAGGTGTGCGTGCATGCGTGCTCACACACTGTGCGTGTGCATGGCTGAGAGGAGGCACTGCCGGCTGCTGTCTGGCAGCTCCCAGCAGCCAGCCGAGCCGGGGGCGTGCGTGTGAGCCCCGGAAGGTGGGGAGAGCCCGGGTGTGTGGGCTGTGTGCAAGCCGGTTGCAGGTCTCTGAGCAGGGGCCATGCCCGTGCTGCCAGCCATGCCGGGGCAGGCTGCAGAGGAACGTGGGAGCTCGTGGGCAGCAGTAGCAGCAGCGTCGAGGCACACGCAGCCCCGTCCCCGCTCTCTGCAGACAGCAGCAGCAGCGTTCCATCACCACCTTCCCAGGCACCCACTGCCAGTGGGAGCAGGGTGGCGGGCACTGGCGTGGGAATTTGGTGCAGAAACCACTGCCTCGCCTGCCTGCTGACCCCAGGCCACAGGTTTTGGTGCTGCCCAGACACCCAGAGAGGTTTCCTTATTGCCGGCAGTGGGCAGGGAGGGTGGCACGGCCGCCGCACTGGTGCGTGCCAATGCCTGCAGCAGGGCGTGGGGCGCGCACAGGCCTGCGCGAGTGCAGAGCAGGGCAGGGTGCTGCGGGTGCCCCCGGCGCTGCCCTGCTGGCAGCTGCGTGGGCAGGACGGGAGATAAATGGGAGTTTGGCGTAAACAGCCCTGGCTGCCAGCAGCACTGGAGTAGTGCTTAAAGGCGCAGGCTCCGGCCTGGTTCTGCTGCCTGTTCCTGCCCTCCCTCCCTGCCTGCTCCTGCCCTCCTTTTCCTCCCTGCCTGTCCCTTCCCTTCCCTCCTGCTCCTGCCCTCCCTGCTCACCCCAGAGCAGCTGCCCTCCCACAGGGGTTCTTGTCCTCACTGCATGCCATCACACCAGGGTGTTGACACAAGACTACCACAGCCTTGCACAGGTGACAGCCAGGTCCCTGGAGCCCCCCAAGATGCCGTGAGGTGGCATGGGACAGGGAGCCATGGCTGCAGGGTGAGTGCCTGCTCCCACCCCATTCAGGGTGACGTGCTTGGCTGGGTGACATAGAGTCCTCTCCGTCTGTGCCACTTCCCGGGCAAAGGGTGCTGATAAGGCTGGGGTGGAGCTGTGAGACTGTCCCAGACCTGGGAAGGAACGTTGGGCTCCATCAAGAGCAGCGGGAGCAGTGGGAACAGGAAGGGAGCAAGGTCGAGTTGAGGCAGAGGGGCACCCCACAGCCCCAACCCCTGGACATCAGGTACGGCCTGTGAGCAGGCACCATCCAGCAGTGCCAAGCGGGCAGAGTGGGGGAGTGTGGGCACAGCCGTCCCAAGAGTGTGGGCACAGACATCTAAGGAGTGTGGATACGGTTGTCCTGGAAGTGTGGGGAACATTTCTCCTGGCCAGGGTCTTCACAGTGGGTCCCACCATTGGGGTCCAGGGCTGGGACTGACCAAGAAGGACATGGGAAGCTCTGCCGCACACTGGGAGGGCAGCACTGGGTACCCTGGCCCCAGAAGAGCTGCCTACTGCAGGGGAATCCCTGGACCCCATCCCTCTGTCCCCTCTGTCCCCGTTGCCATGGCGATATAAGGAGTTGTCATTAATAACAGTTGCGTGGGAGCTGCTGGCCGGGTGGGCAGTGTTCTGAGGGCTGTGGGGGTTGTGAGCCCTCCCCACACCCTGGCCAGGGGCAGAGCCCACCGAAGACCAGGCAGAGGATCTTGCCTAGCACTACTTGCTTGGCAGCATGGCCACACCGGGACCCCTGGGACGGGCACACGGGCTGGCAGGGATGTGTCGCCTGTGCTGAGTGCTACCTGTGGGGACACCGGTGCCAGCCAGGTCTGCCCGTGGTGGAGCAGGCACAGGCACCCCGTGGTACCCCATCGCTCCCGAGGGAGGGCAGGGAGCGCTGGGCTGTGCCGGTCAGAGCCCCCAGCCCCAGCAGAGTGGCCATGGGGCACCGCTGAGGAGCTGAGGGGCTAGGGGGTGGCTCTGGTAGCAGCCATGGGGCCGAGCTGTTCCCAGGACAGTAAGACACAGCCGGGACAGCCTTTCCGGCGACAGCAAGATATACTCCCAGCCAGCCCCTCCTAGACCTCCCCCCACGGGATCCCGGGCCCACCGCGGGGATGGAGGAGATTGCAGGGAGTCCTCGGCTGCCGGGGACAAAGCCCCGTCCCCTCCGGACCGTGACGGCCGCGGGGCGGGGGCTGGGGCCGGGTCCCACTGGGGCGGGGTGGGGGCGGTACCGACGGGGAACCGTCCGCCTCCTCTTCCGAGCGGCCCACCCCGCCCGGGGCACCGGCGGGGCTGGGGCAGCTGGAGCGGATCGGTACGGCCGGGAACGACTGGGTACGGCTCGGGGACAGATGAGTAAGGCTCGGGCCGGTCCGGTTCGGTCCGGCCGGGCGGGGCTCCGACCGTGGCTGCTACGCCCGGTGCCGAGCGGCGGGCGGGCAGCCCCGGGGCGGGCGGGGCGGCGCTGGGCGGGCGGGTGGCGGGGCCGGGCCGGGCCGGGCCGGGCCGGGTCGTACCGTACCAAGCCGCTGAGCCCCTTCTCTCCCCGCAGGTCTGCAGCGCCCGGGCGGCTTCGCGGCCGCGGCGGAGCCCCGCGGCTCGGTCCGGGATGGCGGCGCGGCCAGTGCTGCCGGTCCTGGCGGCGCTGCTGCTCTCGGCGGCTCCGGAGCCTGTCCCGCGGGTCAGCCTGCCCTACGGTGAGTGTCCGCTGACCTTCGGTGGGTGAGGGTCCGCCGGCACCGGGGAAGGGAGTCAGCCCCCGCCGAGGGCTCCGGCTGGCGTCTCCTCCGGAGCGGCGGAGCGTCCCGCGTCCCCCCGGGCTCTCTACGCCGCGTGGAAACGCCGTGTGACACTGCCGAGGCTGCACAGCCCCGCCGGCTCCCCAGGACACGGGGAACCCTCTGTCCGCGGGACATGGAGCAAGGGCCGGGGCAGAGCCTCGGGCATGCTGCGGGCTGTAGGGACACGCACCCTGTGTCCAGACCGACACCGAGGGTGGGTGTGTCTGGGGCACCCGGGGGTACTTGTGCCTCCGCAAGCAGGGCAGTGGTGGCAGGCGTGCTCTGTACAAGCTGGGGTGGGCTGAGCCGGCCGGGGGACTTTCCCCGTGGGCTCCCTCCCTGCTCAGTATGTCCCTGGGGTGGGGGACACGCCACAGCCCCTTACTGTGCAGTGCTCGGCTCCGGACAGCTCTGAGCCCCACTGCAACCACTTGTCAGCCGCATGGCCCCAAAGTGCTGGGGGCTGCATTGGGCAGGAGCCAGGGAAGGGCATCCAGGAGGGTGGTGGGCCAGGACAGAGCTGTAACGAGTGGGGGGCCTGGTTGCAGCACCTCCTGCCCTGCAGATCCCCCCAGCAACTGGCACAGGGTGGGCGAGCAGGGGGGCATGCTGCTTGGCCTCAGCCCTGGCAGCTGTGCCGTGTGGGGGAGCCAGCCACGGCTGTGCTGCCAGAAGGTGGCTGGATCCAGCTGCTGCCGGCCAGCAAAGCCCATCCCATCCTGTGCTGGGTGGCCTGGGAGGGTGCCATGGTTTGGGCAGCTGGGAGCGCTCCCTGGCTCAGCATGCTGCAGCTCACTGGTGTAGATGTGGCCCCACCACATGCTCCCATGACCGCTGGCCACGGCCGTGGTGGCACCAGCAGATGTGGGACCTGCTGAGCTGGACAGGAGGCTGGGACCCAGTGAGACAACCAGCTCGGCATCATGCCATGCTGTGCTGTGCCGTGTTAAGCCACGCTGCCTGGCCCTGCCTGCACAGACCGGTTCTGCCCTGCGCTCTTCACACCTGTAAGGCTGTGGGAGCTGTGGGGCTGCAGCCACGGGCAGTGCCTGGGGATCCCGGCCTGGACCCCAGCGATGCAGGAGGAGCTGGGCAGGGAGCACGGGCCAGTGGCCAGTGTGTGCCCGGTGGTGGCTCCCATGGAGCGTGGCCTCATGGGGCTGCGGTTGGTGGGAGGGAGGAGCTGGGAGCTGCTCCCCTGGGAGCACTGGATGTGCCTGCAGCAGGTTTGTCTGGAAGAAGCAGGTCTTGTCCTGACAGGTCCCTGGCAGCCACACCAGCAACTAGCTCCCCATGCTGGCACAGCTCTACAAGGCACAGGGACCCCACTGCCCCTGCACTGCTGTGCCCACCACGGGCAGCATTACCCCACCACTGGCATGCAGGACCCCTCACAGGGGGATGCCCTGGGGTGTTGGCTTCTTCCTCTCTGCACCACTGTGGGAGAGCTGGGCTGATGCTTGGGCCACCTGAGCCCCCAAGAGTGGGGGAGATGCTCCTCCATCTAGAGGCATCTGGGGTTTGTGGAGCAATGGGAGGTGAGAGCCACAGGGTCCCACCCCACAGCACCATTGCCCCACAGCTCCTTGAGCCCTCACACTGACTCTCACCAGTCACGGCCTGGCAGGAGCTCCGGGGTTATCCTGGTGGGACTCTGGGAGCAGGCAGGGGGTTAGGGGAGGTCAGGGAGTCCCCAGAGTGTCAGAGGTCAGGGAGTTGGCAGTGTGAGTCAGCCCGACGTGTCCCGTTCACACAGCCAGGCCCATCTGATTCAGAGCGGCGGGAGGAGAGGAAGGGCTTCCGGGGCCAGGCCACCCACGCGGGACAGGACGGAACGGGATGGGATGGGACAGGACAGGACAGGCGCTCCCTGACTCAGCATGGCCACTGCCCCGTGTCCAGCATGGGCTGAGCCCCGTGGGCCAGTGTGGACAGCACCAGGCTGAGCCCTGCATCCAGCACCTGCAGCACTGGGCTGAGCCCTGTCTCTGGCAGAGGGTGAGCCCTTCGGGCTGGGGCAGGAAGATAGTCCCAGCACTCATCTCCCTCTGCTGTGAGGTTGGGGTCCCTGTGGGCCTAGGCTGGGCTGAGCCTCCCATGCTGCAGGGCTGAGCTCTAGGGCTGGACGTGGCTGGGCAGCTGCCCCAGTGCTAGGCAAGGCTGTTGTGGTGTCCTCGGGGCCAGGACACGGCTGTGCCTCGTGGGTGCCCTCGGGCACTATCACGGCCCTGTGCAGTTCACTGCAGTGTGTGGTGACACGTGTGTCTGGCAGTGTGGGCAGAGCCGGATCTGGCCCTCGCTGCTCCGGGTGGGTGGCATGGCCAAGGTGCTGGGCAGAGGGGCAAGGAGCAGCCATGGTGCAGGGTCCTGGGGGTCAGGTGCCAGCACGAGTCTGATGCCTGTCACTCTTGCCCCACAGACTCAGCCGAGAGAGTAGTGCGGCGCTTTGAGGCACCTGGTGTGTCCAACTACACGGCCCTCCTGCTGAGCCCGGACGGTGGGACCCTCTACCTGGGAGCGCGGGAACTGCTCCTCACCCTCAACACCAGCAACTTTCAGCCCAGCTCTCCAGTTCGTAGGGTGAGCCCAGGGATGGGCTGGGCTGCCTGCCCCTGGGGAGGGACGGGGTACCCAACTAGCTGGAGTGCAGGGGATCCCCTCCCCGTCAGCATTTCGAGTCTGTGTGAGCTGTCACACATTCAGGAGCAACTGCCCCAGAGTAGGCTGTTTGAGGTGGGGAGGATGTGGTTGCTATGAACAAGCCCAAGGAGGGTGTGCTTGGACCAGCCAGGGATGGGGGGGGCTCCGAGTGACTGTCCCTTCTCCACAGCTGCTGTGGAGTGCAGATGAGGAGAAGAAGAGGCAGTGTGTGTTCAAGGGCAAGGACCCCCAGGTGAGCCCCATTGCCAGCAGGCATCGGGGGCTGTGGTGGGAGTGGGCAGTGCCCTGTGCAGGGTGGGTGTGGGGGAGACAGCTGAGCCAAGGGCTGAGTTGGGTCCTCTGACCCCCACAGAGGGACTGTCACAACTACATCAAGCTGCTGCTGCAGCTGAACAGCACCCACCTGTATACCTGTGGGACCTGCGCCTTTAGCCCGGCCTGCGCCTACATTGTGAGTACAGGAACAGGATCCCTCGCAGGTCCCCCCATGCCATCAGGGCCCTGCAGTGGGGTCCTTGGCACTGGGACAAGTGCTGCTGGCTCACAGCCTCGTCCTGCTGCAGAACGTGCAGCACTTCAGCCTGGAGCGGGACGCGTCGGGGAAGGTGGTATTGGAGGACGGGAAGGGACGCTGCCCCTTTGACCCTGAGTACCGCTCCACAGCTGTCATGGTCGGTAAGGCACGACACCCTGGGACCCTCGCCCTTCCTCCCTGCACTGCCTCAGGACCCTTGGCCTCCCTGTGCCACCCTGGAACCATCACCCTCCTTGCAGTGCCCTGGAACCTTTGCCCTCCTCCCTGTGCCTCCCCCTCCTTGCATCTGCCCGGCCAAGCTGAGCCAAGGCCAGGCTATCACGACCCCAGCAGGAAGCAGGGCCATGCTGGTGGCACGTGGCAGGTCCCAGCGGGAATATGTCTTTGGCAGACGGCGAGCTCTACGCTGGGACCGTCAGCAACTTCCAGGGCAATGAGCCGACCATCTCCCGCAGCCAGGAGAGTCGCATCGCCCTCAAGACCGAGAACTCCCTCAACTGGCTGCAAGGTGAGTGCATGGCTGGTCGGGGTCCCTCTCCCCCAAGATGTGGGGAGCCGAGGGATGGGGCCAGTGGTGCTGAGGGTCCTTGTGCCCCCAGATCCAGCGTTCGTGGGCTCAGCCTACCTGCGGGAGAGCCTCCCTGCCGGCAACCCCGAGGGCGACGACGACAAGGTCTACTTCTTCTTCAGTGAGACTGGGAAGGAGTTTGACTATTTTGAGAACACCATCGTCTCCCGCATTGCACGTGTATGCAAGGTGGGCACAAGGCAGCAGGGGTGTGTGGGGGCTGTGCCTGGGGTGTGACTCACTGCTGGGGCGGGGGGGGATGTGGTACCATCTTGCATATCTCCAGCCCTTGGTGTCTGCACCCCTGCTCCATTCACTCAGCCCGTGGGGTTCCCTGCGGCCATGGCCATGGCATCGCACCCTGACCCGCTGTGCCATGCAGGGGGACCAGGGCGGGGAGCGTGTGCTGCAGCGACGGTGGACAACCTTCCTGAAGGCACAGCTGCTCTGCTCACACCCTGAGGACGGGTTCCCCTTCAACGTGCTGCAGGACATCTTTGTGCTCACTCCGGGCGAGCTGCGCTGGAGGGAGACGCTCTTCTACGGTGTCTTCACCTCGCAGTGGTGAGTGGTGGGGACCCAAGGCAGCACGAGGGGCTTGTCAGAGCCGGGGCCTGATCTTGCCATGGGCTCTGCCTCTCCCCACCAGGAACAAGGGTGGACTGGGCAGCTCGGCCGTCTGCGCCTTCCCCATGCGCAGCGTGCAGCGTGCCTTCGGTGGGCTCTACAAGGAGGTGAACCGCGAAACGCAGCAGTGGTACACAGACACTGGCCCTGTGCCAGAGCCCCGGCCAGGCATGGTAGGTGGCCCCTTGGTGCCTGCCCGAGCACAGGGTGCAGCACTGCCCCCGTTGCTCTCCTGGTCCCAGTGGCTGCCACAGGATGGTACCCACCCACTTCCCCAGGCCCTGCTGAGCCCCTTCCTTTCCCTGCAGTGCATCACCAGCCGCACACGGCACCTGAAGATCAATTCATCGCTGCAGATGCCAGATCGGGTGCTGAACTTTATCAAGGACCACTTCCTGATGGACAGCCCCGTGCGCAGCCAGCCACTGCTGCTGCAGAGCCACCGGCGCTACCAGCAGATCGGCGTGCACCGTGCGCAGGGCCTGCACAGCACCTATGACGTCCTCTTCCTGGGCACGGGTGGGTGCAGGCGGGCTCTGGCGGGGCAGGGTGTGTGCCATGCACCCCGGCCCTGTTCAGCACAGCCCCTCTGTTTGCAGACGACGGGCAGCTGCACAAGGCTGTGCGGGTGAACCACGGCGTGCACATCATTGAGGAGATCCGCCTCTTCCCTGCCGGGCAGCCCATTCTCCAGCTGCTGCTGGACCAGGACCAGGCAGGAGCCAGGGCACGGGGGGCACGGGGGGCTCAGCCTGCTTGGGGCAGATCCTGTTTGTGGGTTGGGGGACAGAGACCTGGGAAGGCAGGGGTGTGCAGGAGCCCACCCTGCTGACCCCAGCGTGTCCCCTCCCATAGGGCCTTGTCTATGCAGCCACCTACACAGCAGTGGCCCAGGTGCCCTTTGCCAACTGCAGCCTGTACCGCAGCTGTGGGGAATGTGTGCTGGCACGGGACCCCTTCTGCGCCTGGAGCCGGGGTGCTTGCCGCAGGGTCACCCCACATCTCCCAGCACATCCACAGTAAGTGCTGCACCCTCTTCCATCCCCCTGCACCCTACGGCACCCCACTGCCCTGCCCTCACTCTGTTCCCAGGCTCTGGGCACAGGACATCGAGTATGCTGACACGGAGCGGCTCTGCCAGCTGGCCAATGCCTCCCAGCCCCGTCCCCGCATCCTCCTGCCCCCAGGTGAGCTCCCACTGGTGCTGCTGTGTGAGCACGTGTCCCGGGTGCTCCCACACACCCCAGACTCCTGCTCCACCACACTCCCATCAGCCCCCTGCCCACAGCTGGGGTCCCCTCCCTGATGTCCCCATGGGTTCTATCTGCAGCCTCAGGCGCCCCGTGCCAGCAGATCCAGCTGCCTCCCAATGCAGTGCGGCCGCTGCCGTGCCAGCTGCTCTCCAACCTGGCCTCGCGGCGCTGGCTGCACAACGGGGCACCTGTCAACGCCTCCTACCTGGTGCTGCCCGACGGGGCCCTCATTCTGGTGGGCAGCCCCGAGCGTGCAGGCACCTATGAGTGCTGGTCGCTGGAGGAGGGATTCCGCAAGCTGATGGCCAGCTACTGCGTGGGCATGCAAGAGCCACCCCTTGGGCCACCAGACTCTGGCAGGAAGGTGGGTGCTGGCCGTGACACCCTGGAGACGGTCAGCACATCCAGGAGCACGTCAGCGGTGGGAAGTGCTGCAGCACAGCTGGACGGCAAGACCTACTGGACCGAGTTCCTGGTGATGTGTGTGCTCTTTGCTGCTGCCGTCCTCGTGCTGGCCTTCTTTGTCCTGCACCGGCACCGTGATGGCATGAAGGCCTTGCTGGAGCCCGGCGACCCTAGCAGGCACCAGAAGCCGCCCCGCAAGCCAGTGGAGAGCCTGCCCCTGAATGGCAGCAGCCTGCCCAGCGCGGCTCCTGAGCACAAGGGCTACCAGGCCCTGCAGGACAACTACATCGTCAGTACCCCCGTGCATGAGCCCCCAGGACCCCCACGCACCTTCTCTGAGTCAGAGAAGAGGCCTCTCCACATCCGGGACAGCTTCGTGGAGGTGTCGCCCGCCTGCCAAAGACCCCGGGTACGCCTGGGCTCCGAGATCCAGGACTCGGTCGTGTGACAGGGATGAGAGCTAAGCCCTTACCCACGACCTCCTCTGCTCTGCTGAGCCTCGCCGGACCGTGAGCCACAGCTGGGGTCCATGTTGTCTGTGTGTGCATGCCCAGAGCCTGGCACCCACACTCTGCGGCAGCACCCACCAGCCAGTGGGGTCTAAACCCTCGCGGGCTCCCTGGGCATCACCTTGGTACTGGTGGCTGTGGGTGTGAGGGATGCCACATGCCTTCCAGGGACCTGCAGGACCGTTCCAGCCCAGTGTCCCTGCTGCAGGGATAGACACGGTTCCTGGGTCAGGCTGCTGGTGCGGCCCCGGCTCTGCTGGGCCCTGACCCCCTCTATGCAGAGGGCAGGAGGGGGCGGCCGCAGACCCCTCGTGCCCCAACTCACTGTGACGTCCCCCTGTGGGACCCAGGGCCACGCGTGCAGCTGGGCGGTGCCAGCCCCGCGGCATGTGCTGTGTGTCTGTGCTTGGTTTGTTTTTAATATGTGGAAAATGTGAATTGTGTCCGGGGAAGGGGAGCTGGGAGCAGCTTCCCCCACGCTGGGTGGGCAGGGAGACCCCCGCGGCCCCATGTGTGTGTGCAGAAACGTCTGTTGTTTTTATATAAAGTCCTTCAGACACGTGTGGGTGCGGCAGGGCTGAGTGCCTTCCTAGGCCAGAACCATCCCAGTTGGCCTCATGGAGAGAAGCCATGTCTGGCTCTCACTGCAGTTGGAGGAAGATCTGCCCATGGCTTCAAAGGGGGCCAGAGGACTGTGATGGCCGTCAGATCTGTGGAGTTCCCTCCTCAGCTGTGCTTGGCTGAGTGTTGGGCCAGGGCACGCGGGGCCCTGCAGGGACAGTGGCTGTGTGCCTGTGGAGGGACACTGCCCGGGGCTGTGCTGACAGTCCCTGTGACCTGCTGGCAGGCTGTCACTCGGGCAGCCCTCGGCTGTCCTGGGGCCATGCCTGGAGGCCTGTGCTGTGGCAGTGTGGTGCAGGCAGAGCAGGGAGTCCCTGTGGTGGGGGAGCACAGAGCGCTGGGGCGATGCCATCCTGGCACCATAAGAAACAGAAGGCGGAGGTGACCAGGAGTAAGAAAACTTGGTGCCTGGGGCTGGGAGGAGGATAGCCCCCAGCAGGAGAGAGGCTCTGAGAGCCCCCTTCCCAGGACCACACTGTTGTGCTGCATGTGGGACCCACTGCCTGCCCAGGGAGCACCAGGTCCTTGTCCCCATCCCACCTTGCTGTGGGCAGACCCTGGACACTTTGCCAGCAGGACCTGACTCCGTGGTGGCTGAGGGCAAGGACTGGGATTGCAATGCAGTGCTGCTTTTGAGCCCTCACACAACTGGGAAGCACCAGCAGTGCCAGGGCAGGGCTGGGGGAAGTGGTGAGCTCCGCATAGAGCTGGCGTGTCCAGGCAGGATTCCCCTGAGGGACCAGCACTGCCTTGCTCCCAGCTGGACCCATGCACTGAACTTCCTGCACAGCCTGTTCTGGGACATCAAAAAAGCCACTGGAGGCGTTGGCTGGTGAGCTGCCAGCAGACACAGCCCTGGGGCTGCAGGGGCACAGACCTCAGCGGGCAGATACTGTCAGCACCATGGGGCAGCGAGCTGGAAGGGCTGGCAGCGCCAGGAGCAGGAGTCACTGTGTGAGAAACAGCCACGCCAGAGCCCTGAGAGCCATCAGCTGCTTTGCCCCAGCATGGGGGCTCTGCGGGGCCCCAGGCCCCACAGCAGTCCTGGCAGGGCCGCTGGCTGCAGGCCAGGGCAGAGATGATGCCTGAACAAGGACAAAGGACCCTGGTGCTGCCCGCAGTGATGGTACCACTCGCCTGCCCAGGATTTCCCTTGGTGCCTCTGGCCTGAACGTTGAGCTCTTTTCTGCTGCCCAGAAGGATCCCAGTGTGGAGGACAGAGGAAGGAGGTGGTCCACGGAAAGGGCTGTCTTGGAGCAGGACGTGGAACCTATCCCCTAGAGTGGCAGCTGGCACACAAGCAGAGGGGCCTGGCAGGAGCCCATGTCCCTAACACCCTCGTGGCACCCGTCCCACAGCCGGACAAAGGCAGCAAAGAGCAAGGGTGAAACCAGAGCCCTTTAATTGTGTCCTTGCAGGGACTGGGGGAGGAAGAGGCCAGGGCAGCAGAGCAGCTGCTGGGCTGGAGCCAGAAGAGAGGCAGAGAGAGAAAGGGAGGAGGAGGAGGAGGAGAGCAGGCTCTGAGCACAGCTGTGGGGAACAGCTCTGCTGTGGGGTGGCACCTGCACAGTGACACTTGGGTGACTGCTCAGAGAAAGCACCCCCATTTGGGTTATTGGTCATGAAAAATGATCCACATTTTGGTTATTGCTCAGAGGATCCATGTTCATGTTATTGCTGAGAGAAATGGATCCATGTGGCAGCAGGGAGGCTCCCAGAAACACAGGAGAGGCAGAAAGAGGCTGGCAGGGGAGGCAGCTCCCTGCCTGCTGCTGGAAGGCACAACATAGGAATTGGTCCTGAGGGCAGAGAGGGGCTGTGCTAGTGCAGAGTGGCCCCAGGCAAGAGCAGCTCTTCCTCCCTCACCTGCAGAGCTGCCCTTGGAATGCATAAGGATTCAAATTCCAGTGCTGGGAGAGCAGAGAGGCTGCAGGAGAGGCAGATTCCTGGGACCCCCTGCTGCCAAGCAGGCACCTGAGAGGGGAGCAGGAGGGTTCCTGCCCAAGGCATTGCAGCACAGCCAGGCCATTGAGAGGCGAGGCCTGTGCTCCCTGAAAGAGGAAGTGGCTGAGCCCACAAAGAGCTGCAGGAACCGGAGGAGTGCTGGAGGAACTGGAGGAGTGCTGCTGGACAGCCACGAGGCTCACAGGACAATCTTGAAGGAGCTGCAAGAGACATGACAGGTTCTGCACCTGCTTGCTAGGTCAAAGGGTTTACAAGCACCCAGCGCTGCAGGGACCAGAATCCCCATGCGGGAGAGGCTGTGTAGAGCCAGCCTGGGATGCAGAGCCAGCATGGGATGCAGTTCCCTCTGCCATTACGGCTGACTTGGCACAGGGCAGCCCTGCCCTCCTGCCACCGCTAGCTCTGCCCCAGTGCCAGCTCAGCAATCAGGGTGATGAACCCCCAGCCAACCTCTGGAGACCACCGCACCTGACAAAGTCCGGGGAGCGGGACACAACGTGCTGGAATTCAGAGAGGTTGATGGTGCCATCCTTGTCAATGTCGGACTCCTCCAGGATCTGTGGGGGAAGGTGAGCAGTGAGCTCTGTGCCTGGGGCTGTGCAGTGCCCATGCCCTGGCCAACTGGCCTTACATTTTGGATGAGCTGCTCCATCTCTGCGCTGCTCAGCCGGGACTCCTCGCCCTGCCCTGTCAGGCAGTTCACCAGTTGCTCCAGGTCCTTCCTGTCCAGAGTCCCATCGTCGTCAAAGTCTGTGGGGAGGGAAAAGGTAGGTTTTAGCAGGGCCACAGTGACCCCAGAGAGTCACAAGCAGCGGCACTGCACCGCTCCATGCACCTCACTGTGCCAAACCAGCCATTCCCACAGGGAGTTCCTAAAGCCATCCCCATGGGTGCTCCAAGGGCACTGCCAGCCCTCCTGAACATTGATTCATCACCCTGCTCCTGCTTCCCCAAGGTGCAGGGATCCCAGAACACAGCACCTGTCTCCAGCCTTACCAAAGATGCGGAAGGCATAGTGGGATTTGATATCAGAGGTGGCAGAATCGCTGAAGACACTCAGCATATCAAGGAAGTCTTCAAACGACATGCTGTCATCCCCGGTCTCTGAGGTTGAGAACACATGGCAGATCCGGTGCTGGAAGGGGTTTGCCTGTAGACACGGGAATGGCTCAGGCAGGGCTGGGCCGTGCTGGCTTCATCAGGCACACACCGGCTGTGGCTGCTGCTCTGGCAGGTGAGCAGGTGCCCCACTCTGCCACTGCTCTGTCACCCATGGCACGGTCAAACCTGCCTCCCAGGATGCAGCCCCGTGCAGTGCTGTGGCACAGCAGGAATCCCCAGGATCCTCCACAGCAGGAATCCCTGGGATCCTCAGTTGCTCGGTGGGGATAAGGAAGCCCTTTGTTGGCACAGGTGAGGACAGAGCATTGGCACAGCGAGGCCATGGTGGGTACATGAGGCCCTGCCAAAACATGCCCTTAACCCGGGAGCAGCAGTGTCCCGTGTCTGCCAGGCACCATACCCGCAGCTCAGGCAGCGTCAGGATCTGGCTCTTGGGAACCCGCGCGGAGAAGGCGCTCTCCCTGTCCTCCTTTGGCAGCAGTTCACTGAACCTCTTGTAGGCACTTTAAGAGGCAAGAAAAAGAGCGGCTCTGTGGTGCGAGCGGGAAGGCAGTAGCCCGTCTGGGCACCGGCCGTGCCGGCAGCGCTTTCCAGGGCCGTGTGGCCCGTTCCCACAGTTCCTGCCAACTTTGCCGGGCCGGGAGCGTGTCGGCCGGGGGTCCCACAGCTGCTCCCGGGACCAGGGAGAGGAGCCGGTCTGTCCGCTGCCCACCCCGAGGTCCGGGGCTTCAGAGGGGTCACCGCGGGCTCGGGCCGGCCCCCCAGTCCCTACCCCGCGGGTCAGGGCGTCACCGGCCCGGCCGGCGCCACCAGCAGCACCCGCGGACCTTCGCCCGCCGGCTGTTAGGGAGTGCCACCGGCACCTCCCGGCTCAGCTGGGCGTCTCGGCGGAACGGGAGCCTTGGGGCAGGGCCAGAGCTCTCCGTACCCCGCGGCAGAGGCTGAGGCCCCGCGGGACCGGGCTGGCACCGGGGACACGGGGGGGGCCAAGGTTCGCGCCTCCATCCCGCCCCACTTACGGTATTCCGCCCAGCGGTACTTACAGCAAGATCTCCTGCTTGCTCAGGAACGTCAGCTCCTGCGGGGAGAGCTCGGGTCAGCACCGGCACGGGGGCCAAGGCCTGACTCAGGGCACTCCAGCATTGGGTTCCTTGGTCTCTGGGCACCTTCCGCCTCGGGACCGCGCCGCCCTCCCGTGCCCCCCACTGCAGCTGCCCCTCTCCCCCGGTGTCGGTACCTGGTACTCGCCCAGCAGGTCCCGCGGTATCAGACTAGCCGAGCCGCCCATGGCGCCGCTTCCCTACGCACGTCACTCACCCGCTGCCACAGCAACTGCCCGCCCCGGGGCGAGGCAAACACGCCCACACGTACAACGCAGCCCCGCCCGCCCGCACACGTAGCGGGCTCCCGGGTCCGCGGGGCCGGCAGTGGCGGAGATGACGGCGATGGCGGGAGTGGAGCCGGGCGAGCCGAACCTCGAGGAGTTCGTGTACGGCGAGGAGGACTTCGTGCTGCAGGCAGCCGGCTGGGGCGACCCGGACTCCGCGCCCTCCCGGTTCGACCGGGTGCTGCTGGCAGGCTGGAGCGACCGTATGGAGCGGGGACTGTTCCGGTACCGGCTGGGATCGCTGCCCACCCGCGTCCTGCCCGGCCCCGTGCGCCTCGTGGCGCAGCTGAACGAGCAGCGGAACGCGGAGCGCCGCCCGCCGCAGCCCGTCCGTAGCCTCCGGGATCCCTTCGACCCCGGCGCGTTCAACTTCACCCGGCTGCGCCCCGCCGAGCTGCTGTTCCGCCTGCGCCGCACCGGAGGCCCGGGGCCGCCACCCGACCCGCTGCTGGTGGCCATCAACGCCAGCCCGTTGGAGCGGGGGCACGTCCTGCTGCTGCCCGAACCGGCGCGGCGGCTGCCGCAGGTGCTGACGGCCCCGGCGCTGCGCGGGGCGCTGGAGGCGGCGCTGCTCAGCGCCCACCCCAGATTCTGCGTGGGCTTCAACGGGCTGGGCGGCGGCGCCTCGGTAAACCACCTGCACCTGCACGGGCTCTACCTGGGCCACCCACTGCCGCTGGAGGAGGCGCCGGCCGAGCCGCTGGGGCCGCGCCTGGGGCTGCTCCGCGCCGGACCGGCCCCCGCCTTCCTCTTCTTCGCCCCCGGCCCTGCGGCGCTGGAGCCGGTGTCGGAGGCCGTGTGCCGGGCGGCGGAGCACCTGGCCGGTGCCGGGCTGGCCTGCAATGTGCTGGCCACGCGGGGCGACCCGCCGGCGGGGCCCGGGGCCGGAGGTGGCCGCGGGCTGCGGGTGCTGCTGTGGGCGCGCCGGCCCGTCTTCGGCCCCAAGGCGGGTGAGCCCTTCACCGTGGCGTTGTGCGAGCTGGCGGGGCTGCTGCCGGTGCCCACCGAGCCGCTCTACCGGGACATCACCGAGGTGCAGGCCCTGAGCGCCATCCGCCAGCACCTGCTGCCCGAGCCCGAACTGCTGCACCTTGGCGGGGAGCTGGCGCGGCTGCTGGAGAACTGATGGTACGGGCACCGGCGGGGCTGCTGCAAAGCTGATGGCACCGGGACCGGCGGTGCGGCCTCCGTGCCGTGCGGCAGGGGCCGCTGCGCGGTGGAGGATGCGGAACTGACTGTCACGTGACCTCAGGGGGCCGCTCTGGCTGGCAATGCCGACGTCTCTATGGTCCGGTCGCCGTGGGAACGCGGCGGACCCGGGAGTGGTGCGATGGCGGCGGCGGGCGGCGGCGGCGGCGGCAGGGGGAACATGGGCCCGGGCCCACGCTCGGGAACTCCTCCGAGCGAGGAGGCGGCCGTCGCCGCGGCCCCCCCGGACCGTCCCGCTGCCCCCGCCGGACCCGAGCCGCGGAAGAAGCGCAGGCGAGTGCGGGGCCGCAGTCCCCCGGCAGGGTCCGGATGGAGCCCATCCAGCCACTCCCGGAGGCGCCTCCCGCTGCCTCACTCGCGCTCAGTCCTAGCCCCAGCCCAGCCGTGCCCCGGCCCCGCTGCTCCCCGTGGGACAGTGCCCAGCTGGTGCCCGGCGCTCCCCAGCTCCCGGGAGCCGGGCCAGGGCCCCGCTGACCCAAAATAAAGTGTTCCCCTGAAATTGCCCCAGCGATCCCCTGTGTGACACACCCGGGCACGGCTCCGTGCCTAGGACCAGCCTGCCCTTCTCCTTAGGGCTGTAGCGAATCTGGGCTGGCTTGGTCAGACTGCCCAGCGTGCTCTGTGTGTGTGTATGAGGGATCGGGGCTGTGTCCCCACCCTGTCCTGTGCCCGGTGCCTCGCTGAGCTACTGTCATCTCATCTCTATTCCAGTGTCCCCTCCATCAACCTGAGCAGCTGCAAGTACGAGAGTGGTAAGTCAGAGGGGCTGGGGGGTCCCTGCAGGCTTCCAGCCCGCACCCGCAGGCTCTCCAGGTGCCTGCACAGCCAGGAGCGGTGCTGGCACCCAGTTCCCACTGGTTTATTTACTGCTGCCAGTGACTGGCACAGGGCCCCCCGTGTTAGTGGGGAGTTTGTCACGCTTTGGATTGAGATTTCTCCTGATTTAAAATTTGCAACAGCAGCACGAGCCCTCAACATCCCCCACACTTGCATTTGCCAGCTGTCTGCTAAAATGGGCAAGAAGGGTCAGGTACAGTGCAAAGGAGTACCTGGGCTTGGAGACAGGACCTGAGGGTTGTCAACTGTTTAAGGTAAAATTGGTAGTGAACAGGCAGGATCTGTACCTGGAACCTCTCCCTGTGCTGTCCATCCCTGGTAACTCCAGGGAGCTGGTCCACTCTCCTCTCCCACACTTCTTTCCTTCCAGAAGCTGGATCTTGAAAGAACAAACTCCTGGCCCTGGAGGGGTGTTATTAATCTACTTTGCTAAGGAATCTTGGTGTGCATGGACCCCCATCACCTCCCCAGCCCTGCCACATTCATACTTGTCACTAGCATGAACCATCCTAGCAGAGAGCTTTTCCTGCAGAGATGTCTTCTGCTGCTGAAAGGCATTTGATTTGGGAGATTAAATTCACACCTTTGCAAGATTTGTATCTGCCTGTGACGCATAAGATCCATGGGAAGTTCAGCCCTGCTGTTGAGGGGCCCTGGCACCTCAAGACAGGTGGAATTAGAGGGTTAAGAGCTCCCAGAACACTTGCAGCCAGAGGCTTAGGGGATTGGCCAGATAAAACTGGCATTCCTGACACCTCCCAAAGGGTCATGCCAATACCTTATACCTCTGAGAGGGGAACTGCAGCCCGGAGAGGCTATTCCATACTCCATCCCTTGTTATTTTGGGGGGGTGTCAGTCCCTGTATGTGGGTCCTCAGCCAGAGATTCGTTTCACATTCCATCCCTGGTTATTTTGGGGGTTTATCAGTCCCTGTGCATGGCTCCCCTGCCTGGCCCCTGTCACTGCTTGCCTTGGCACAGTGCGGCGGGCGGCGCAGCACTGCGGGCTGAAGGAAGCAGGAGAAAACGAGGAGTGGACAGTGTATTGGACGGATGGCGTGGTCTCTTTGGAGCGCCTCATGGAAATGAAGCGGTTCCAGGTAAACAAAACAGCTTCCCAGCAGGAATTGCTCAGGGACGAGGGTGACACAAGGCTGCCTATGGAACAGCACGTGGCAGAGTGAAACAGAAGCATCCAAAGCAGTGCCACGTGCCATCTGTGCCTCGGCTCCAGGGCGCAGGGTCAGATACGTTTGCTTGTGCCGTGTCCCTGGTTGGTGTCACCAGCAGCATTCAGCAGCTATGGTGGGAGCAGGAGCATTCCAGCCCTGTAATGTGCTGTGAAATAAATGATTGTCGATGATAAATGGCTCTTACGGTGCTCCAGGGCTAAGACGGAATGGGCAGATAAATCACTAGTGAAGCTCAGATAAAGCAGCTGTAGCAAGTCACCCCTCAGCAGTAGTTCAAGGCAGCCACAGGCCTGGCTTCCCACTCACTGCTGGTTCTCCATGCACAGGCTCTCCTCAGGGCTGGGAGAATCCATCCCCACAGGGTCTCCGCTCATCTAGGTTTTTCTGCCCCACTTTCAGAAAATCAACCACTTCCCAGGCATGATCGAGCTGTGCCGTAAGGACCTGCTGGCTCGCAACCTGAACCGCATGCTCCGGCTCTTCCCCAAGGAGTACAACATCTTCCCCCGCACGTGGTGCCTGCCAGCCGAGTGAGTGGTGCAGGACGGTGCCATGGGGATGGGGTGACAGGGAGGGGGAGGCTGCTCACCTGCACTTTCTGGGCACCAGAGCCCAAACCTTAACTTGCTTTGGCATGCACCATGGTGAGCTCTTCTGCAGACCTTCCAGTACAGGTAGAGATGTGTGCAAGGAAAAGGTGGGATGTGGAGAGCTGGGTCAGGTCACATAGAGATCAATCTGTGACTCCCGTAGATTAGGAATGGGGGTTCGATTCCTCCCCTGCAGAAGTTCAGTGTGTGCTGGCCTGCAGCGCTATGGTTTCAGTACCGAGCTGTTAGAAGAGAGTTCAGAGGGGTGTTTTTTGCAGCTGGTGATAGTCACCCATTCCTTGCACAGCTACGGAGATTTCCAGACCTACAGATCCACGAGAAAAACAAGAGCATTCATCTGCAAGCCCGACAACAGCTGCCAGGGAAGAGGGATCTTCATAACCCACCACCTGGAGGAGATCAAGCATGGGGAACGCATGATCTGTCAGCAGTACATCTCTGAGGTACTGGGACAGTCCTGGAACACTGGGGTGGGATTCCAGCCTCCTCACTCTGCCAGCATCCCCCATCCTCCCCGGGTCTCCTCAGGTCTGCTGGAGGTGTGGGTGTGGCTGCGGCACATCGGGGGCACAGACAATGCTCGCCCCTCTGCTGAGCAGCATAGGCAGATGGAGCAGTTCCTCACCTCACCCTTGCTCCTGCCTCTTTCCTCACAGCCCTTCCTCATTGATGGCTTCAAGTTTGACATGCGCATCTACGTGCTGGTCACATCCTGTGACCCACTCAGGATTTTTCTCTACAAGGAGGGCCTGGCCCGGTTTGCCACCATGAGGTACATCGATTGCAGCAGCAGAAACCTGGTAAAAAGGAAGTTTCAAAAACACTCATATAATATCTGTAGGTGTCAGTCTTTAACTTGTCCTGGGGGCATTCCAGGCCTTGAAAAGGCAGGTATTGGGGGTTGCAGGAGTCCCAGCTTAATGCTTTTCTGTTCTTCCTCTATACCCCGTCCTCCTCACAGGAGGTATTTCAGGAGGGATAGTAGATCTACCCCAAGGCCCCACATTTGGGCTGTTTACTGGCATTCCCACAGAATCATGGAGTTGTTTGCTTGGAGGGAACCTTGGAAGGTCTCCAACATCATGCTCAAAACTTGGTCAACAATAAATTAATATCTGGTTTCTTGGGGTCTCACCCCATCAGGTTTTGAAAACCTGCAGAATGAAGCCCCCCTGGTGTCTCTGGGCAGCATGTTCTGCTTCTGGCCCTGATAAGCATGCTCAATTCCACACCATTCCTACTCTGCCCGTGCTTCAGGCAGAAAAGAACACGGGAGTATCTGGTGGGGCTGTTTCTGTTCTTGCTCAGTGGTTCAGAGTGAACAAATGTCTCTTGTGGTTCCCTGCCAGGGTGACATCTGCATGCATCTGACCAACTATGCCATCAACAAACGCAATGAGAACTTTGTCCAGGATGACACGATGGGCAGCAAGAGGTACTGGCATGTCCGAGCACTGCAAGAACACTGCCTGGGGACACTGGTTTACCTCAGCTTTCTTGGGGTGACACAGCTGAGCCCTTACCACCTCCTGTTCCCCACACAGGAAGCTGTCCACCCTGAATGCCTGGATGGCAGAGCACAGTTATGACACAACAAAGCTCTGGGCAGATATTGATGACATTGTCATAAAAACGCTGATTTCGGCTCACCCTGTGCTGAAACACCACTACCAGAGCTGCTTCCCCAACCACACTACTGGCTGTGCCTGCTTTGAAATTCTGGGCTTTGACATTTTGCTGGATAGAAGGCTGAGGCCATGGCTGCTGGAGGTGAGGAAGGAGTGGAGAGCTCAGAGCTGGGGGACTAGGACAGGGGGGTTGGGATGAACAGGGTTTGTTTGATTCAAAAGGGCCACCTTGCTCACAGAATTAACCAGGCTGTGAAGCCAAACCACCTGCTGTGAGCAGGCTCCAAGAGAACCCATTTCCTGCACACCATCTAACAACAGGGAGTTTCCCAAGCCGTCAGACCCCTTGTCCTGTGAACACCCTGAATTTGTGACAGTTGCCCCCTGCCTGCACCCTGTGGGGTGGGATCCAGGTGACCTGTGGCACAAGTGGGCAGCACACTGCAGGAGAGAGTGCTGCGTGTGGCTTCCTGCTTCCTGTCTCTGACACAGGGAAGAGCATCCATGGGACGGTGTGGGGCGTGGCTGGGGCCGGGAGCTGGGATGCCAGGTTAGGTTACTTGCTTGTCTTGGCAGGTGAACCACTCTCCCAGCTTCAACACAGATTCTCAGCTAGACCATGAAGTGAAGGATGCCCTTCTGTGTGACACCTTCAACCTGATCAATGTGCACGCCTGCGACAGAAAGAAGGTGCTGGAGGAAGACAAGCGGCGGGTAAAGGAACGGCTCCTTCAGGCCAACCAGACTCCCCGTGAGTCCAGGTATTGCTGTTCTCCCACAGTGCTGCAGGACCCCAGTGAGCAAAGACAGGGCATGACAGAGCAGGACAACACCGGGGCTGGCTGGTGGAAGCTCCCAGAGCCCACGGCATTGTGCAGCCTCTGAGCTCTCCCAAGCCATCTGCATCCTGCAAGGAGGAGCCAGGGCTCCTCTCTGGGTGCCAGCAGATCTGTGACACCTGGTGCTCTGGGCCCTGACAGAGCTATCCCCAAGGTGCACCTGCTTGTCATCTCTTTTGCTGGGGATGGGCAGTGCCAGCATCCCAGGCTGGCAGGGATGCTCACATGAGGAACTACAGCCCTGCCTCAGGAACTGGGAGTAGTAGGGCATGGGCCCTTCTCCAGGGCAGGGGTCCTTTCCAAGGCTGAGGGTTTCCCCTTCCTCTGTCTGCATGTCCTTTCACAAGCCCTCGTTCAGTGAGCCTGCTGCCTTGCAGGCAAGGCGTGGCTCTCTCCAGCTACTGTTTCCATCAGGAGTCCTGGGATAATCCTGGGACATGCTGAGTATGTCAGCCCTGTGCTCTGCCTGCCCCAGAGCCTCCCTCCACAGTTCCCTGTCCTCCCTCCTGCTGCAGGCGCAGAGAGCAGGAGAGCAGCCAGGCTGCCTGGCTGGCACAGGCTGAAACCTATGAGAACGAGCACCTGGGGGGGTTCCGACGCATCTACCCAGCACCTGGGACAGAGAAGTACGAGCCATTCTTCCAGCAGGGCAGGTCCCTCTTCCAGGAAACAGCAGCATCCAAGGCACGAGAAGAGCATGCCAGGTACGCTGCTCCTGTGGAAACCCACTTCTCCTGATCCCTCCTGGGGAGCAACTCAGCTGCCTGGCAAGTGTAAGAAAGTGGGGAGAGTGGGAGGAGATAGGAAGGAGCCTGCATATGCTGTGGCACCACAGCAAAGTAGCTCCTTTTAGATGGACCCCAGAGAGGCAAGGGCAGTATTCCATTGACTCTTGGACCCTGGAGACACCATTTCTCAAATGTCCCCCTCCCTTTTGGCAGGCACAGCCTAATCCAAGGGCATTTATCTTTTCAAAAGTCTCTTTACAAGCATCCCTGTCCCATCTCTTCACACACTTCTATTATGGGCTATCCATACAGAATTCGGCCTGCAGTAAATGTCCTCAGGTTGAAGACTGCCCCACAGCCTTTTGCTATTGTGGCTCTGAGCCAGTGAGTGACTCTGCTGTTCTGTGGCAGGCAGCAGCTGGAGGAGATGCGCCTGAAAAGTGAAAAGCTGGAAGCTGCCATCAGGAAGAAGAAAACTGAGAGGATCCAGAATAAAAACATAGCTCCTACAACCCACCTCAGAAGCACCAAGACGTGGGATAGAAAGGTACCTGAGCGTCAGCATTGTCTGTGGACTCTCCAAGTCAGTGACATGGCTCTGGGAGCTATGCTGGGCCATTGGTGCACCCACAGAGCAGAAATTCCAGGTTTGACTCCTTGCATGAAGTTCAGAGTCGACAACTTGTGCTGGCAGTACTTGCAAGCACCAGTGTTGTGCCTTTCCACTTTGGCTCTCACTGGGATCTCTGTCCCACCCTGAGACTGTAACTGTCCCCAGGGTTGGAGCAGCTCATGGCTTTGTCTCACCTGTGCATTATCCCAGCTTCAGCTTTGTTATAACTCCTGTTTCTCTGCCGAGGTGCAGCACATGCAGTACAACTCCATGCAGCCCCAGGATATCGTGGAACATGAAGAGAAGAGGAGAGTGAATGCTCTGCTGCAGCGTGAGAAGCTGATCCGAGACCTCGGCATCACCGACCAGCTTTCCCAGCTGCTCCCCACAGCTGAGGGAGGATCCTCCCCACAGCTGAGGATCCCCCACACCCAGGGATCCTGCACCCTCCGGAGCCAGGTAATGGGATTGCCAGAGCCACCCCACACAGCCAAGGTAGAAGGATGGCGAGAAGTGAATTGGGCACTGAGCATCTCTGGTGGGGCAGGATGGGGGTCCACTGCAGGCGGATCAGCTGCTGTGCCTTCAGGATGATGTGAGGCTGGAATGGTGGTGGGAGCACACCTGGGGCCAAAGTGCGGGGTGATGCTTTAGCGAGCACCTGTGCGTGACTAGACAAGACTTTTCCTTCCCATCTCCTGCCAAGGCCTATGGAACTAAGCCATGGCCATTTTCCTTCCCTCCTTCCAGCTGCAGTTTCCCTGGGATGCCCTCGGGGACCACAACACCCGCGATTTAATGATGCTTCTCTCATTCCTGGGAGTCCCAGCACAGCCCTTGGGACACAGGGTCATGCATAGCCCTAGAGCCGAGGCCCTGCCGCAGCACATCCCGGGCCCAGATCCCAATGACATGCACACCCTCTGTGTTCGAGGCCGGAGCGTCCTGTACCATGTGCGGCACGAGGGCCCCCGGGCACTGGGCGGGGGCTGGCTGCGGGGCCGGGCAGCGGTCACCCAGCCCTGTGCCCAACCTAAGGGGCTGCAGCTGAGAGACCAGCAGCTCCCTGGCACCGGAACCCAGGCTGAAGGCTGTAAGTACGCATCACCTTCCTGTGGATGCTCCTGGCCTTGCCAGGGAGGAATGGGTGGGCTGGATGGAGCTCTCAGGGATGCTGGGACACTGCAGAAGGGTCACCATGCTCTGCTTGGGGCACTGGTAACCACTGGAAGTCTCTGTCTGAGGCTTGGAGCATCCCATTTGCAGGGACAGGGAAGAACAATGGGAAGTTTCCCAGGGTCAAGGGTTGATGTGCAGGCATGGGGGAGTATGAGAAGCCAGGAAAGTCAAAGGGGTGCATTAGCTCCTGGGGATCAGAAGGGACATGGTGACACAGCACAGCCCCCAGCCTCTTCCCAGGCCTCACTCCCACCACACTGCTCCCTGCCCATGCTCTTACCCTCCATCCTCACCCAGCCCTGCCTGGCTCCCTGGCATCTGCTTTGTTCACTTTGCAGCCTTAGGACCAGGGGAGCAGGAGCAGAGGAGGGGCTGCCAGGACCAAGCCCCACCAGGAAGGGCAGTGGGGGCTGCTGACCTGCAGAGCTGCTGGCTCTGCACAGCCCCACATCTGTCTGCACTGTTCCAGGTGATGCTGGTAGTCTGTCATCCTCCTATGGAGGCAGCTGTCCCCCGGCTTCCCCCGCCAGCCCAGGGCAGGCCACAGGTGATGGCATCTTCAACTGTGCTGTGGTCCAGGAGCTTCCCATCGCCACTGCCGTTCGCATGCAGCACACACGTGCCTCACACCATGGCAGAGCCTCACCGTGCCAGTGTGTCACACCATGCCAGCACCTTGCACCATGCCAGTGCCTCACACATTCACAGCATGAAAAGCACAGGTAGCATGGCCGAGGGCTCAGCCTTCCTCCCATGTGTGCTCACATGAGAACCAGGACTGCTGGATAGGCTGGCTGCCTCCATCAACTCGGATCAGCTGCTGAGCCCCCTGACCAGAGCCTGGGCCCAGCATCGCTCTGGCCACCCGCCCCAGCTAGCTTCACCTCTGCCAAGACCGGAGGCTGGTGCTTGTGCCTCTGTCCGTGCCCTGCCCGCACTCGTGTCTGTGACCCCCAGCCGCCTGCAGCGAAGTCTTCCAGAGGCCACCTCGCTCCGGACACGTCGGAACGTCGCTTCCCCCGCCGGGGCCTCTGCCCCCCGCCGGCCCCGCCCGTTCCTGGGCCTGTTCCTGGCCATGGCGGTGCTGCTCCAGCGCGGGCTGCGGGCGGTCCTGCTCCTCGCCAGAGCCCCGCGGCGGGCGGCAGCGGCGTGGCCCGGGGACCCGGAGCCGCCGGACCCGGCGCTGGAGGAGACAGAGAGGTGCGGAGCGGTCGGCCGGCGGTCGGGGCCTGTGCCGGCCCGGGCACTCACGTGTGTCCCCGCAGGGCGCGGCGGCGGCGGGCGGCGGCGCGGATGCAGCGGCTGCGGCGGGAGCTGGGCGGGGGGCGCAGAGCCCCCGATCGCGCCCTGACCTGGCAGGCGATGGAGCAGCTGCGGTGAGCGAGAGGCCGGGCGGGCCGCGCCGCGCCCAGTGACCGCCCCGGTGACCGTGCCCATGCCCGCAGGTTCCTGCGGCAGGAGCTGCCCGAGGAGTGGCCGTTGGAGCGCCTGGCCCAGGGGTTTGGCGTCAGCACCGACGTGGTGCGGCGGGTGCTGCGGAGCCGCGGCTGCCCCTCACCACGCCGCCGCCTGCGGCAGGACCAGCGGGCGCTGAGCGCCGCCGCGACGGCACCGGGACCGGGAGCGGGGGACGGACACGAGGTGCGCGCCCCCGACGGGACGCTATTGTACCGGCTGCCGCGGGGCTGGGGCGGGCCGGGGCCCAGCACGCAATAAATGGTGTTGAGACCCGCCTCCGCCTGTGCTGCTTCCGTCGCGCCGGGCGCGGGCTCCGAAGACGTGGGGATGAGCTCCGAGGCCGCGGGGATGGGCTCCGAGGCGCCGGCCCTGAGCACCGCGGCGGCGGGGGTGGGCTCCGAGATGGCGCGGCTGCTGGAGGCGGTGGACTTCGCAGCCAGGAAACACAAGGAGCAGCGGCGGAAGGATCCCGAGGGCACCCCCTACATCAACCATCCCATCGGTGCAGAAACCCCCCGGCACCGCGTCCCGCTCCCGGGAGACCCCCCCGCGGCCCCTCTCTCCCAGAGCACCGCTCACCCCTGGGACCCTTCCTGCCCCGGAGTGCCGCCGACCCCCGGGAGCCCCTCACCCTGGCCTCTAGAGAGAACCGTGTCTTTTCTCCCGTACTGTGTCCTTCAGCCCGATGGGGGCAGAGCCGCCGAAGCATTGCAGCCCTCGCCCCTGCCCCAGCCCTGTGTCTGGCTGCGGCTCCCACCACACTGTTGCCCTGCTGTGGACGGTGCCCACAGGAGTTGCTGAGGGGTCCCTGTGCCACAACGGCACCTGCCAGGCCTGGGGACAGCACCCACCCTGGGAGCAGTGCTAGCCCCTGGGACCTTCCTGCCTGCCCAGCCAAAGGATTCACTGTGCAGGATGTGCCTGTGGGGTTTCCCCTGCCCAGGGTTGATCTCGGGGAAACCTCACTGCCCACCGTGCAGCGCAGCCCCCGTGCCACCCACGGGAGCCGCTGTCCTGGCTCCCAAGAGCTGCCTGTCCCCGGTGCCACCCACCACCTTTCCGCTCTCGCTGCAGGCGTCGCCAGGATCCTGGCGCATGAGGCCGGCGTGACGGACATAGTGGTGCTGCAGGTAACGCCCTGCCCTCCCCTGCCCCTTTCCTCCCCTGCCCGTTCCCCTTTGCTTGGCCCGGACCCCTGCAGTCCCCCTCGTCCCCTCCTCGCCGCAGGCCGCCCTCCTGCACGACACAGTGGAGGACACGGACACCACGTTCTCCGAGATCGAGGAGTGGTTCGGCGTAGAGGTGCGGCGCGTGGTGGAGGAGGTGACGGACGACAAGACGTTGCCCAAGACAGAGCGGAAGCGGCTGCAGGTCGAGCGCGCACCCGTTTGCAGCCACCGGGCCAAGCTGGTCAAGCTGGCGGACAAGCTGGACAACCTGCGGGACCTGAACCGCTGCACCCCGCAAGGTACCGCCCGCGCCGGCGACACCGGCACGGCGGGGACGGAGGCGAGCCCGGCTGATCCCAGCCAGCAGCATGGCTAGTCCTGTTGGCCGGGCCCCGTCCGCGCCGAGGCTGCCCCGGGCCTGGGGCGGCAGTGGCGGGAGGTGGTGGGGGAGCGTGTCTGTGCCGCGTGTCTCCGTGTCTGTGTTGCGTGTCTCCGTGTCTCCGTGCGTGTGCGGCCGTGCCCGGGAACTCGGGGCCGGAACTGACGTTACGCGTGTCCCCGCAGGGTGGTCGGCGGAGCGCGTGCAGGAGTACTTCCGGTGGGCGGCGCGCGTGGTGTCCGGGCTGCGCGGGACCAGTGCGGCCCTGGAGGAGGCGCTGCAGCGCCTGTTCGAGGAGCGCGGCGTGGCGGCGTGACCGGCGGGGCGGGGCGGGGCGGGGCGGGGCGGCCTCGGCCAATAAACGTGTGCAGAGCTCGGCGTCCCTGGCTTGCCATGGTACCGCGCGCTTCCGCCGCCGCGGGGTTCCGGCCGCGCCGCGCCCGCGCTGCGGCGTTCCTGGTGCCGACCCGGCCCCCGCCATGGCCCTCGCCGGGCGCCGCGACGCGCCCGAACCGCCGGACTTCGGGATCCTGAAGCGGCTGGCGCGAGACCAGCTCGTCTATCTGCTGGAGCAGGTCCGGGGGCCACCCGGGACAGGGATCCTGCACGGGGGCGGGCGTAGGGAATCGGTGGGATCGCTGTCGGCCCTGGGGTTGCGGGTCGGCCAGGAGGGGCCCGGCACGGAGCAGCCGCTGGGTGCCGGCTCATGCCCTCCTGCTCGCAGCTCCCCGGGAAGAAGGACCTGTTCATCGAGGCCGACCTGATGAGCCCCCTGGACCGCATCGCCAACGTGTCCATCCTGAAGGTACCGCAGGGTCCGGTCGGGCGGCCCCGGCCGCCCCTGCCCGCCGCCACCGCCCGCGCCGAACCCGCCCCCTGTCCCCGCAGCAGCACGACGTGGACAAGCTGTACAAGGTGGAGACCCGGCCGGCCCCCGGCGCCAGCGACCAGTGAGTGCCCTGGCGCCGAGGCTGCCCGCAGCCGGGCGTGCCTCTCCCGGCTCAGAACGTGTCTCTGCGGGACCTGCTGGTGCCCGAGCAGAGCTTTGGAGAGAAGGGTCCGGGCCAGGCAGGGACGGGTACGAGGGGCCCCTCTCTCCCCTCTGTGATGCAGGTTCTGCTTCCTGGTGCGGCCGCGGGTCAGGACGATGAGGTTCATCGCCGGTGAGTGCGGCCCCAGAGGCAGCTGCCCCTCACCTGGGTCTGGTGCTCTGGGCACCGCTGTGCGTAGGCCTGGGAGGGGCTCTCGGCGAGTCCCGCTCCCGGGGTTTCACTTGCGCCTGGGGTGATCGGGCTCTGTGAGCCGAGGGACCACGGGCCGAGGGGAGCTGTGCCTGGCAGGGTGGGCAGCTGTGCAGGGTCTGTGCGGGGTGTCCACAGATATTATCAACACTGACAAGATGTCAGGAAGGAGCAGGAAATACAAGATCATCTTCAGCCCCCAGAAGGTCAGTGGTACCCATGGTGCTGCCCATTCCCCTGTCACTTTGTGCCTGCCCAGCCTTTGCACCTTCCACCCCTTCTATAGGCACTGAAAATTCTTTGTTTCTAACTCAGAAATGTTTAAGTAAACCCAAGTGTTGTGACACCTGGGAAGGAGCTGGGCCTCTCCAGAGCTTTTCCTGCTCAGAGCCTGCCTGGCCCTGAGGGTCTCCCCTTCCCTTCCAGTTCTATGCTTGCGAGATGGTGCTGGAGGAAGAGGGGGTCTTTGGTGGTGAGTGGAGCTGCACTGCTGGCTTGGGGTAGCTGACACCGCAGGATCCCAGTTAAATCCCAGTGCTGGGATCCCTGTGTGGGCAGGGACAGGAAGGTGGGCAGGGAACACAGGTTCTCTCGAGGCTGGCTGCCGGCTTGTGGGCAGATGTGTTCCTGACACAGCACTGGCCCCTCTCTTCTGCCTGAGGAGAGGAGAGAGGGTCCTGCCACCCATCCTGTCTGGAGCTCCACAGGCCCTGTTTTGGGGCTGCTGTGATTCTTGGGGCTCTTCCTGCCCAGGGCTGCGTAACTGTCCCCTATCCCTGTCCCAAACACAGATGTCACCTGCGATGAATGGTCCTTCTACCTGCTGCCCCTGGATGAAGACATCATCAGCATGGAGCTGCCCGAGTTCTTCCGCGACTACTTTCTGGTCAGTGGGACACTGCAGGGGGGGTGACAGCCCATCCTGTCCCCTGTGCCTCACTGGGGCTGGGGACAAGGTGCTGTTTGGAGAGGAGGTGTGTGAAGTCCTGCTCAGCCCCTCAGCCTGCACCGCGGGCCTCGTCTGCTCCCCAGGGGCAGTTTCTGTTGAGAAATGGTGGCTCGCCCCTGAGCTGGCGCCTCTGCTCCTGGCCGAGCAGCTTCGGGGCATCCCATTGTGTTCCTCCTAGAAGCTCCCAGCACAGGGCCCGCTCCGTCCCCAGCTCAATCCCCTGCCGTGGCAGTCCTTCCCAGCCAGCTGCCCACACTCACTCCCTCGTCCTGCAGGAAGGAGATCACCGCTGGATCAACCCCGTCGCCAGAGCCCTGCAGTTGCTGAACTCCCTTTACGGCCCTTTTGGAAAGACTTACGGCATTGGCCGCTGTGCTAAGGTGTGGCTGGCACCAGGGGTCCCCTGGTTCCCCATCAGGGGTGCGGCTTGCAGGGACCTGGACCCCATCAGCCACGTAGCAGCATGTAACCACAGAGGTGTCACTGCACTATGCCTCCTCCTGGCCAGGTTTTTTGGGGGTCCCATATGCCAAGGTGGGCAGCAAAGGGGCAGCTGCTGCTTGCTGGGGTGTGGTGGAGCCCCCTGTGCCTCACAGGGGGGAGCATTTGTGCCTGGCCTTGGTTGTCAGCCCCACTGTGTGCCAGGGCCCTTGGTGGCAGCCTGGGGCTGCTCCCCCACCCTGGCACCCTCTGCCCCTCACAGATGAGCTACGAGCTGTGGCGGGACTTGGAGGAAGAGAGTGAGAGCGAAGGCCAGGGGAGGAAGCCTGAGATCGGACACGTCTTTCTCATGGACAGAGGTGGGCTGAGGCAAGGGCAGCGGCTGGAGGGGAGCCATTTGGGCAGCAGGTCTCCCAGAGGGGCAGGGAAAGCCTGTGTGGGGTGGCTGGAGGACTGTGAGGGCAGCCTGGCTCTGTCTCTCCTTGCAGACACGGACTATGTGACAGCACTCTGCTCCCAAGTGGTCTACGAGGGGCTTGTGGACGATACCTTCCGCATCAAGTGTGGTAGGCGACAGGGAAGCACAGGGCTCTGCTCTCACAACGGGGCAGAATGGGGCTCTGCACACACCTGGCCAGCATCTACAGGGTTTGTGCCTGGCATTGTCAGGCACAGCGCTGTTCCCACAGGGACAGTCCCAATGTGGGGTGCTGCTGGAGGTCATCCACGGGGACAGTCCTCACTCTGACCAAGACACTGGGCTGGCATCCCCTGTCTCTCCTACCTCTTACAGCGAGGCTCGTGCATGTGGGAGTGTTGCTATGTCTGGGACAAAGCAGCCCTTCACTTCTCCCTGCAGGCAGTGTGGATTTTGGGCCAGACGTCACCTCTTCTGACAAGAGTATTAAGGTGCTGCTCAATTCCCAGGACAAAGTGAGTCCTCACAAGCCTCGGCAGAGTCCCCTTGGTGGGAGGAGGCAGAGTGGACCATTCCCTCCCCTAAACTTGAGCAGGCTGGGGGCTGCTGGGCCCCTGGAGCATGAGTTTAGGCACAGAGACCAGGGAAACCTGCTCTGCAGGTGCAGCTCCACTTCTGAACCTGTCAGAGTCCCTGCATGCAGGACTGTGTCACAAATGAGTGTTTTAAGGTCGCTTAAGGAATTACCAGCAAAGGTATCTGCAAAAACAGGTTTAATATAAAAGCTGCAGCATGACAAAATTCATTGGCAAAAATTTTAAATGGTTAAAGCACATAGATGAAAAGCAAATAAAAATTACAAATCAGTCAGTACAAACCAAAATCAACCCAAAAATATCTATGTGGAGGTGGGGAATGAGGGGGGGATCACAAGGATAGGAAAGGGTAAGGATAGAAAGGAATACGAAGACCCTCCTGTTGAGTCACAAGGTTCATAGTAATTTTCCACCCTGGCTACGATTCAGGTTGATATTTAACTATGGAATTTGATAATGAAAGTATTATTCCACTTGGGTTTTTATTCAGGTTACAAAAATAAGTTTCATGGGCTGTTCATTAAAAAACAGGAGCTTGTTAGACAGTACTAGTTCCTGGGAAGAAAGAGTGTTTCTGCTAAGCTGGGGAGGAGCTCACCCTAGGTGCTACTCATCAAGGCTGATCCCTGAGGAGCATTTCTCAGATCATGGTGTGGCCTGGGTCAGAGGGATGCACCAACACAGGCTGCTGTGCCACCAGCCAGTGTTTTGGGGCATGTGGCCGAAGTGCTGTGCAGGTTGCTGGGGAGCGTTGGCCCTGGGGTCTGTGTCTCCAGGGCTGCAGCTGGCTGGGCCCTGATAGCTGTGGTGCTTCCACAGGTGTTCAGCCAGATTCGGAATGAGCACTTCTCCAGCGTGTTTGGCTTCCTGAGCCAGAAGTCACGGAACCTGCAGGCGCAGTACGATGTGAGTGTCACCCTGGCGTACCCTGGCATGCGGGATGCCTGCGGCATTGTCCCTCGCAGCCGGGCCACCACCCCCATGCTCTCCCTCCCGCAGCGGCGCCGGGGCATGGACATCAAGCAGATGAAGGACTTTGTGTCCCAGGAGCTGAAGGGACTGAAGCAGGAGCATCGCCTGCTGAGCCTGCGTAGGAGCCTGAGGGGAGGGAGGGGCCCTCGGGTGTACTGCAACTGCTGGAGCTCCGGGGAAAGCAGGGGGCTGGGGGGCCCTGGGTGTGCCCAGGAGGGGCAGGGCAGGGGCCGCTGGTGTGTGCTAACAGTGCCCACAGAGCCCTTTCCCCTCCAAAGCTGCTGTGTCTCTTGCTTGTGTAGATATTGGTGCCTGTGAGTCTATCATGAAAAAGAAAACCAAGCAGGACTTCCAAGAGACCATCAAGGCTGAGCACTGTGAGTGCTGCTCCATGCCCTACGTGTGCCTGCCCCTGTCCCAGTCTGACCCGTGGCCTCGCTTGCCCCAGGCCCAGGCAGCCTCACGCCTGGGTGTTCCCTGTGTGGCCACCGTCCTCCCAGTCCCTTGTTTTGGGGGTGTCTCAAGATCCTAAGAAGGGTCAGGCTGCACCCTCTGAGGGGGAATGTGTGGTGGGTTGGGGGCCCCATTCCCTGGGGCTTTGGGCGGGCAGCTGAGCCCAGAGCCCAGCTCAGTGGGCTGGCAAGAGCCCTGGGGTGATGCTGCCTGTGCCCCTGCCACAGCACTGCTGGAGGGCTTTGATGTCCGTGAGAGCACCAGCTTCATCGAAGAGCACATTGACCGGCAGGTGAGACCATGGGGATGCCTGCTCCGGCCGCCCCGTCCTGCCCCAGCTAACCACCTGCTCCCCACAGGTGTCCCCCATCGAGAGCCTGCGCCTCATGTGCCTCCTGTCCATCACGGAAAATGGTGAGTGCCCAGCTGTGCTGGGCCAGAGCAATGGCACTGAGCCCCAGCCCTGGCACAGAGCTCACCTGGTGCTCCCCACAGGTCTCGTCCCCAAGGACTACCGCTCCCTGAAAACCCAGTACCTGCAGGTGAGGGGCCCGGGGAGTCACTGCAGAGCAAGAGCTGTGTCAGATGGGGTTCCCCTCCCTGTGGTTCTGGCCACGAGGCGCTGGGCAGCAGCACTCCTGGGGATGGGCCTGGCCTCCACAGGCTCTTCATGAGTCCCAGCACACCCAGGCTGTCTCTGCACGACAGACCCTGCCTCCACAGGCTCCACGTGAGCCCCAGGCTCTACCTGCCCCTGCCCTGTGCTTGCCGGGGGGCTCTGAGCAACCTGTGCCTCACTGCAGAGGGGACACCCTGTCTGCTTCCCATGCTCACATGGGGGGCTGCACACTGATCTGGCTGCCCCATTCACAGAGCTATGGGCCCGAGCATTTGCTGACCTTCCACAACCTCAAGCGCATCGGGCTGCTGACGGAGCAGTCAGCTGGGGAGACCCTGACAGCCGTGGAGAGCAAAGTCAGCAAGCTGGTGACAGACCGTGCTGCAGGTGAGCCAGTCCACTGCCCCGTGTCCCTGGGAGCTGCTGCCTCAGATCTGGCTGGAAGCACATGGCAAATGTGTGGGCTGCAAGCACCAAGCGTATCTCCAGCAGTGGTGCTGCAGGCAGGGCAGTGGGCCCTGCTGTGGGGACACCAGGGCTAGCAGCCACCACGGCCATTCTTCAGAGCACACAGCTCTGCACATCTCTGCCAGCCTGGGTTTGGGATCCAGACAGAACCCCTTAAGATGTTTCTCCTTGTCATGTTTTCCAGGAAAGATCACAGATGCATTTAATTCTTTGGCCAGGAAGAGTAATTTCCGAGCCATAAGCAAGAAGCTGGGGTTGGTACGTCCTCAAGGGGTGCTGGCTGGCTGCAGTGCCCACAGAGCAGAGAGCTCTGCTTAGCCTGTGCCCCTGCCCAGGCTGCAGGCTCGGCACTTCAGGGGGACACAGCTCAGGGCCAGAGCTGCTGCAGCTGCTCCAGGCAGCCTGTGGGCTTCTCCCCAGGGCTGGGGGCCATTGCCAGCTTCTCACTCTGCCCTGACCCTGCGCCCTGTGAGTGTGGTGCAGGGCTGGGGCTTTCCTTGCCCCCTTCAGACGCAGCTGTGGCACTGGGCAGGCAGCCCTGTGTCTTCCATCCTGAGGCAATGAGAGGTCCTAGGGTGCTGGCGAGGTGACATTTCTATCCCTGGCCCACGCTGCACAGCCCACCCAGGCCATGGGATGCTGCCTCTAGCATGGTGGGGCGGGTGGTGGGGACGGAGCCATGCTCCAAGCATCTGTCCCTCCTCACCACCTCTGAGCAGGGGTGAGGCCCCAGGCAGCCTGGTCCTGTACCTTTGGTGTCACCTGTCACTGCAGATCCCTCGGCTGGATGGCGAGTATGACCTCAAAATGCCTCGGGACATGGCATATGTTTTTGGTGGGGCCTATGTGCCCCTCAGCTGCAAGATCATCGAGCAGGTGAGCTCATCTGCCGCTGGAGAGAACTGGTCACATCCCCTCAAGCCCCTGCCTCCTTTTGGGGAGTCCAGCAGGGGTCCCTCTGCCCAGGGCTAGGGCTGATGGTGTTCATCTACTGCTCCGAGCCTCCTGAGCAGTGCCCAGCACCCAGCCTGATACCCCACCTGTCCCATAGGTGCTGGAGCGCCGGGGCTGGCAGGGCCTGGAGGAGGTCGTGCGACTGCTCAATGGCAACGAGTTCTCTGTCTCAGGTAGTGGCAGGGGCGGGCTGGGGGCAGTGGGGCTGGCAGTGGGCATATCCTACAGCACTCTTCCCTATCCAGACAGCGCTGTGGAGGACAACCCTGCCTGGGAGTCCCAACGTGTTGTCCTTGCTGTCTTCCTGGGGGGCTGCACCTTCTCTGAAATTGCGGCCCTCCGCTTCCTGGGGAAGGAGAGAGGTAGGAGCGGCCTGGGAAGGGTAGGGAGCAGGCCGGAGCCTGGGGATCCTGCCATTGCAGCATGCAGCCAAGCAGGGTCTGTGCTCAGGGGCCAGCACTGGCTGAAGCCCGTGGGGAAGGGGGTGGCGAGGTACACGGCTCTCCTGGAAAATGGGCGGGGACAGGGCTGGGAGTGTCAGTGCTGCCCCACAGCACGGCTGGGGCAGCGCCGGGCCTTTCCTACAGGGTGCAAGTTCATCTTCCTGACCACGGCCATCACCAACAGCGCCCGCATGATGGAGGCCATGATTGAGGCCAAGGCCTGAGCCCCGGAGGGGGCCGAGGGAACCCTGCCAGTAAACATCTCTGCTGACAACGACTCCGCCTAGGGCTGTGTGTGTGAGGGTGGGCGCCTGCGGGAGCGCTACCCTGGGGAAACTGCTCCGGCGTTGCGGCCGGGGGCGATGCGGGCCGGGCGGGGTCCTGCTGCAACCCCCAGCGCATGCGCGGGGACGCGCAGGCACCGCCCGGGGCGGGGTGCGCGGGCTCCCGTGCGCGGTCACGGGGCCGCTGGCAGAGCGGGCGCGCGCGCCGGCGCCGTTAGACGCGGCAGGGCGGCGGCGGTCTCGCTCCGGATTGGTTGGAAGCGCCGAAGGCTCTCCACTACCATTGGCTGGGGGGCGGCTTGGGGCGGGGCGGAAGCGCGGGCGGGCGAGGGGGGCGCAGCCCAGATGGCGGTTGTGGGCGGGGCCGCGGTGGCGCGGCAGCCAATCAGCGCGCCGGGAGGGGAGTTCGAATCGCCGGAGCGGCGGCGGCGCAGCGCGGAGCGATGAGGAAAAGGTGCGGGAACGGGGGGAACCGGGAACAGGGGGAATCGGGGACCCGGGCTGGGAGGCTCCGCTGGCCGAAAGCGCCGGGACTGCTGGGAACCGGGGCAGGAGGTCACGGTGGGACGGGCGGCGGCTGGGGAGGCTCTCGGGCCCCGAGGCTGCCCTTGACGCTGACGGCCCGCGGTGCCCTCAGCGAGGTGCTGGCGGCCGAGGCCGCGTCCTGCCTGAATCGGGCCATGGCGGCACTGCGGGACATCTGGGAGGAGATCGGTATTCCCGAGGAGCAGCGCCTGGAGCGCACTGACGTCGTCAAGAAGCACATCAAGGTGAGGGGCGGGGCGGGGATCCCCGGGGTCCCGGAGGTCACCGGATCTTCTGTTGAGCCGCGTACCTGCTGCAGCGGGAGCCCGGGACCCGAGCAGCTCCGAGTGAGCTCAGCCAGGACTGCTCTCTCGGGGCGCCAGGACGCGGCTGCCCAGGTCTGCTGGGAGCACCCGGGGGTCCCTGTGCAGCCCCGTCTCACTGGGCTCCCCACACTGCCCACACCTCACTCGGGCCCAGCCGTGGTCTCAAGCGGTGGTCCCGCTGCCCTGCCCACTCTCCCTGCACGTCCCCTGCCCATTCTCCATTCCCACACCCTGCCTCTAACCACACGTGTGCTGCAGAGTCTCCTGGACATGATGGTGGCAGAGGAGGAAAGCCTGAAGGAACGTCTCCTGAAGAGCATCGCCCTGTGTCGGAAGGAGCTGGACACCCTGTGCAGGGAGCTCCAGCTGGGCCCCTTTGAGGTGAGGTGTGGGATGCTGGGATCCTGCTGGCAATAGTGGTGCTGCCTGGCCTCTGCCTCGGTGTCTCGAGAGGCCCGAGCTCACAAGGCAATTATCTATCCAAAACTGCTTTTTCGGGTGCTTGATAGAGCCAAGGGATTTGTGGCTTCTCACAGGCCAAGCATTGGTAGGTGGTTGTGTGGTGTTCTCCAGCACCTTGTTTTGTGTGTTGCTGGTGTTCTTGCACCTTCCTGGGGAACATTTGCTCAGACCCAGGCCTGGTGGCCCCGGTCTTGGTATAAAAAGCCTAAAACATGAGCCAGGTGTGGGAGAAGTGTGGAACAGGGCTGATTTCTGGCCTCTTGCAGACAGAGGAGGAAAGTACCATCCTGCAGATGGAGAAGAACCTGCGCACGCGTGTGGAGGTGCTACAGAAGCAGAAGCGGGACCGGAAGCAGGAGCTGAAGGCCCTGCAGGAACAGGACCGAGACCTGTGTGACATCCTGTGCACAGCTCTGTTCAGCATCGACACTGGGAGCGTGCCCAGCCTGGAGGACCTGGACCGCTACCGGCGCCATGTGGCCTCCCTCAACACCCTGAAGGTGAGCGTGGAGGGTGAGGGGGTCGCTGAGGGACCCACAAGGAGCCCCTGGTTCCTGACACTGCCCTCACCCCCAGGAGCAAAGGCGGGAAGAGTTTGTCAGCAACAAGCGTCAGATCATTCTGCTCATGGAGGAGCTGGACCACACCCCGGACACCAGCTTCGAGCGGGACGTGGTGTGTGAGGATGAGGAGGCGTTCTGCCTGTCCAAGGACAACATTGTGGCCCTGCAGAACCTGCTGCAGCAGGTATGTCATGCTCTGAGACAGTGCTGGGGGCTGCTGTGTGTGCTGGCAGCAGCTGCCACCATGATGGAAGAGCAACTGCTAGGTTTTGAGCAAGGCTGTGTGTTAGAACACCCTTTTCAGGGGGCTGAGATCTCGTGTGCCAAGTGCGTGGCTTTGCAGGTGCAGCAGAGCCAAAGGCTGTGCTGACCCCCTGCTCCCCCTCCCTGCAGCTGGAAGCCCGGCGGGCCCTGAACGAGGCTGTGTGCACGGAGCTGCGCGCCAGGATCGTCGCGCTCTGGGAAAGGCTGCAGATCCCAGAGCAGGAGAGAGAGTCCTCGGCCGTGCACCTGGCTGGGTCCAGAGTCAAAACTAGGAGAGCTGTAAGAGCCCTGTTGCACTCGTGGTGGGAGGGCTGGGGACAGCAGCTCCTGGGGATCTCGTGCTCCTGTTTGCTCAGTGAGGGGTGAGGCAAGCAGGCCAAATTGTGCCTTCGTGGAGGGAGGAGCGGGAGGCTGGTGCTGGCAGCTGCCTCATTCTAGAGAGCGGCTCATGCAGAAGATGAATCCTGTTCTCCCCTTCTTCCTCCCTGACCTGTGCTCTGGTCCCGGGGACAGTTGCAGCTGGAAGTGGACCGTCTGGAGGAGCTGAAGCTGCAGAACATGAAATCCGTGATTCAGGCAATCCGGGCAGAGCTGGCTGATTACTGGGACAAATGCTTCTACAGCCAGGAGCAGAGGGAAGACTTCAGCCCGTTCTACGATGGTGGGTGCTGGCTGGCCAGGCAGTTTTGGGGAGGGATCCCAGGGGTTCTAGCAGCCCCCTGACGTGGCTGTTGTGCCCTTCCAGAGGATTACACAGAGACCCTGCTTGAGCTGCATGACGCTGAGGTGGGCAAGATGAAGATCTACTATGAAACACACAAAGATCTGTTTGAGGCTGTTCAGAAGTGGGAGGAGAACTGGAAGCTGTTCCTGGAGCTGGAGGTATTGTCCAGGCAGGAGCATGCCGAGTCATGGGTCAGTGTGCACCTCTGCTGCCATGGGCAGAGTGCTCTGGGAAGGAGCAGGGAGGCACTGGGAAGTCATGGTGGGCCAGTGCAGGGATGGGGTGCTGTGTTTCAAGTACTGGGGTGTTTGTGCAGGGCTGGCTCCTCTGGGGCCTTCACCATGTGAGGTTGAGGGGATTGGGTGGTGTGTTTTTGTCTCTCCTGACCCCCCTTCTCTACCAGAGCAAAGCAACTGACCCTGGTCGCTTCACCAATCGTGGAGGAAACCTGCTGAAGGAGGAGAAGCAGCGAGCAAAGCTGCAGAAGACGCTGTCTAGGGTAGGTCCAGCCCTGGGGAAGGACCTGTGGTCCCACTGACAGAGGAAAACGGATCCTTGGGTGTGGGCACACCTGTGTTCAGTGCAGCCCCTACACTGCCCTCATGTCCTGATCAGCTGCAGGAGGAGCTGGAGAGAAAGATCCAGATCTGGGAGGAGGAGTTCAAGGGAGCTTTCCTGGTGAAGGGGCAGCAGTTCATGGAGTATGTGTCGGAGCAGTGGCAGCTGTACCGTCTAGAGAAGGAGAAGGAGAAGCAGGAGCGGGTGAGTACAGAGCTGAGCATGTTGGCTTCTGCCTGGGAGTGTCCGTGGCTCCTGCCTAAGAATGTCAGCCTAGGGGTGTTCCTGCTGGGCCCTGGGTTCTGCATGCTCATTCCCAGCCTGGAAGTGGCAGGCAGTGGGGCTGGTGCCCATTGCTGTCACATCCGCGTGGGCCGAGCCCCTTTCTGGCCCCAGCTGTGCCAGAGGTGACACTTGGCTCTGGATACCTGTAAATCTCTGATGAAATTCCTGCTGTGTGGCTGTGCCAGGCTGTCAGCAGGGCAGTGCCCACTGCCAGTGTCACACAGATGCACCAGCTCCGTGGTGCTCAGCTGTGTAAGTGCAGGTGTCTCCCACAGCACCTGAAGAAGAGCCGGCAAATGGAGACGGAGATGCTGTACGGCAGCACCCCACGGACACCTATTAAGCGGCGCATGCTCAGCCCCCACACACCTGCCAAAGTAAGCAAGGTAAAATATCCCTGCAGCGCAGTGTGGTGGCCTGGGGTCCTGCCTGGAGCTGAGCTCTCCCTCGGGCCGGCCTCAGCCCCATGGGGATGTGTGGGGAGGGATCAGTGTGCTGCAACCCCATGGGACGATGTCCTGTGTGACATGTGCTCTGCTTTCTCCTCAGCTCCATGGCACGTCCATCGCCAGCGCCACCCCCAACAGCACTGTTCGCTCAGCCTTTGGGGGAACCATCTCCCACTCGCCCACATCTCGGCTTCCACCCTCCGGGAAGAAGGTGAGGGGCCTTGGGGGAGTCCCTGCCTGGGGCTGGGCTGGAAGGGATGGGTGAGCTGAGGCGGTGCAGCTCTTCTTGCTGTCACGCCATGGTTCACTGCCTCCCCTGCTGAGCTTGTGGGGGACAGAAGCCCCTGTTTGTCCACAGTCTGCTCTGTGGGGCTACTGCCATCCTGCTGGGGTGTTTCTGACCCCTGACCTGAGGGAGGAGGAGGGCACCAGTAAATCTTCCTCCAGCCCAGATTTCTGGTGTACGCCGCTTCCTTAGAGCTGAGCCTGCAGCTTGGGGGACCTTCAAAATGTGTGTGCCCTGCTGGACAGGGCCTGAGCATCCTGGTCTAGTGTGTGGCATCCCTGCCCATGGGAGGGGGGTGGAATGAGATGGGCTTTAAAGCCCCTTCCCACCCAAATCATTCCAGGATATGTTTCAGGGGTCAGAATTGGACCCCAGAGTCTGGAGAGCTCCTGGAGCCTGGCACTGCCCTGGCTCTGCACAGCGATGGGCAGTGAAGCTGCTGCAGCTCTCCGGCCTCTGTTTGATTCCTGCATCCCATAACTGTCACCTCCGCCCACAGGTCGGCCGGGCCCGGACTCCCAGCCGCGCGGCAGCGAAGCCCCCCCCCGACCCAGGCTGAGGGAGCGGAACAAGGAAAACATGTCCCAGCTGGATGGAACCACCCTGAGCGGTGGGTGCACCCCCACAGCCCCTGCCCAGCGTAACCACAGCGTTAGTTCTGTTGCCAGCACCTATTCTGCGTTTGCGGTAATTCACCTCTTCTAACCCCACCCCCCTCACTGCACAGCACAAGACCTTTGCTCCCTCCTGTCCAAGCACCCCATGGGGCTGTGTCGCCCCCGGTGTCCCCGCACAGCCCCGTGTCCTCTCACAGGGTGGCTGCTCCTGCCCCTGCCTGTGACTCCCCAGGGAGAGCTTCAGAGTCGGAGGTGGAGGGCCCTGAGCAGCCACTGAGGACAGGCTGTGGTCGGGGACACACCTGTGCAGGGACAGACCCAAGGCAGAGCCCTGGAGGAGGGAGTGAGCAGAGGCTGGAGGGGGGTGCCCCAGCTCTCTGCCAGTGGATGGGGCTTTCCTCTCTCGGGGGGGGACCCTGGGGGGCCTTGGACAGCCTCTGTCCTCCCATCAGGCTGGGCTGAGCCTGAGACTTACCACTGCATGACACTACCAAAAACTTTATACTCTTTATACGTTTTAGTAAACAAAGGCATTAATGTTCATTGGCTACAAGTTCTATAGTTCTCTATTAATTTGTATTCCATCTCCTTTTGGCAGCCTGGCTTGCCCTTTCTCTGTCACCCCTGAACTGTGAGGCAGCACCCCCCTCCCTTCCCTCATCCCCCTCTCCCACTTCTTGTTTCTACAGCGCGAACTTTCAAAGGCTTCCAGCTTTGAAAGCACCTCTCGTGTCCTCAACTCCACCACCAACAATGCCGCGTGATGAATCCCTGTGCTGGCGTGAGCCCCTGCTCTGGCAGCTCTGCACGGCCTGCACCATCTCCCACTCCAGGATAACCCCTCCCCGTGGTTGCCGCTTTAGAAATGTGCTTTTATTTAAAAAATTTTTCTAGATGTTGTGAATAAAGTCCCTGTACAGCCCCCACCTCTGAGTGTATTTGCTGGGGTCCCCGGAGGGGGGAAGGCCATGGAAGGGTCGGGGCAACCCAGAATCTCTGGGCGTGGCTCTGGGGCCCCTCAGCCAATCAGGAACCGAGCTCAGGCTGCAGCCTCTTGGGCCAATCAAGTCCAGCAGCTCCAATCCTGGCCCTGATTGGCCAAATAAGCAGGAACGCCAATCTACATCCTGATTGGCTGAAAAAGCTGGTGCTTCAATCCTCACCCTGATTGGCTGAAAAGGCTGGAGCTTCAATCCATGTCCTGATTGGCTGAAAAAAACAGCAGCTCCAATCTGCAGCCTGATTGGATGAATAAGCAGGAACTCCAATCCACATCGTGATTGGCTGAAAAAGCTGGTGCTTCAATCCGTATCCTGATTGGCTAAAAAGGCAGCACCCTCAATCCGTGTCCTGATTGGCTGAAAAAGCTTGTGCTTTAAGCTGTGTTCTGATTGGCCAAATAAGCTGGAGCTCTGATCCATGTTCTGATTGGCTGAAAAAGCATCAGCTCCAATCCGCATCCCCATTGGCGGAAAAAGCTGGAAGGCCAATCCATGCCCTGATTGGGCAAATAAGGTGATGCTTCGATCCACATTGTGATTGGCTGAAAAAGCAGCACGTCCAAGCCATGTCCTGATTGGCTGAAGAAACTGGAGCTCCAAGACGTGTTCTGGTTGGCTGAAAAAGGCAGCACTTCAATCCGCATCCTGATTGTCTGAAATAGCAGCATCTCTGATCCACATCCTGATTGGCTGGAAAAACTGGAGCGTCAATCTGTGTTCTGATTGGCTGAAAAAGCTGCAGCTCTGATCCACATCCTGATTGGCTGAAAAAAAGTGGAGCGTCAATCTGTGTTCTGATTGGCTGAAAAAGCAGCAGCTCTGATCCACATCCTCATTGGCTGGAAAAGCTGGAGCGTCAATCTGTGTTCTGATTGGCTGAAAAAGCAGCAGCTCTGATCCACATCCTGATTGGCTGAATAAGCCGGAATTCTAACCCTTGTCCTGATTGGCCAAAGAAGCTGGAGCTCGACCCTGGGTCCTCATTGGCTGAAAAATCTGCAGCTTCAAGCTGTGTCCTGATTGGCTGTAAAAGTTGGGGCTCTGAACCACATCCTGATTGGTTGAAAAAGCAGCAGCCCCAATCCGCGTCCTGATTGGCTGAAAAAGCAGGAGCTTCAATCCGCACCCGACAGGCCAGAGAAGGTGAAGCTCCAAGCCACATCTTGAGTGGCTGAAAAAGCTGCAGCTGCAATCCATGACTATGCTGCCCAAAAGTCTGCATCCCCACTCCCGAAACCACCCTCAGCCCCTCTCAGCTGCTTGCTCTCCCCACCTGCCCCTCTGAACTCCTCCTCAGGACTACAGAGGCAACCACAAAAAACTTGTGATATGAGACAACAGTTCAGTGTGGCAAGTAAAAGCCGCACAGAACAAAGCAAAACCAAGAATTCATTCCCTCCTTCCAATTGGTGCTCACCATCCCCAGGGCAGATGTTCAGCCTCCCCAGGACAGCAGGGCCCCAGCATGGTAATGGTAACTTGGGGACAAAACCACTACTGCTCTGAGTAGCCCCCCCATTCCCTCTTCCCCACTTTCCACACTGGTCATGACGCCACATGGTCTGGGATACCTCTGGAGTCAGTTGGGCATCCCCTGGTCCAACTGTGTGTCCCACCCTCCACAATTTCCTCTGCAACCCCCAGAGGAGCAGAATCGGCCTCAGCTCTGTGCCAGTGCTGCTCCACCAGAACACCCCTGAATTACCACCATGTTCACACAAACCCCAGCCACAGCCCCGCGCAGTCCCTCGCCAGGATGGCTTCATTGGAGCCGAATATGCTGGAACATGTCTCGAACACACCAACACTGCAGCCCTTATGGAAAAGTGAATTTAATAAACACATCCAGCCCGTCCCAGGTTGCCCCTGGCCCTGGCGCAGCCGCAGCTCCACTCCAGGGTGTGATGTCATGTCACTGTGGGCTAAACTCAGCCCCATCCTGTGCCGTGGCGGGGCTGGTTGCCCTAGCCCCGAGGACAGAGTGGTCCTGGAGCTGGTCCTGCAGAGCAGAGCTCGCCCTCATCCTCTGTCTGGCAGCAGCCACAGGATACGGGTTTTGGAGCCCTCACAACTCCAGCACACGTATATAGGTGGTCCAGGGCCCACATACCACCTCCTCCGCCCGCAACCCCTGGGTCACCAGGTGCTCGACACGGCGTGCCTGGTCAGAGCTGATGTTGTTCCCGTGTCCCAGCTGTCCGTATTTACCTGCAGACACACAGCCATGACATAATGTGGCCCTGCGGCCTCGCAGGGCAGTTGCTCCTGGTGTTTGTGGGGAGGGAGGGAGGGAACACAAGAGCCCCCAGTATAGATGGAACTTGTACAGTGACAAAAGAGACGAGGGTGAGAGAACAGAAACCAGAAGCTGCTCCTGGGGAGGTTGTACGGTCCCAAAGCAGAGGTGCCACTTACCCCAGCCCCAGGTGTAGAGCTCCCCGCCTCCTGCAACAGGGACAGCACCATCAGCCAGCACCCAGTGAGCTGTCCCCTACAGTCCTCCCCCTACTCCCAGGGGCGCTGCCCACCGGGTCCTGGCGAGCCCTGGCCCACAGAGGCACTGCCCCCTGCCCCACCAGTCACTCACGTGTGATGACGGCTGTGTGTCGGGACCCACAGCTGACCGCGCTGACCTCTAGGTCCTGTGGCAGATCCAGCAGCGCCGGGAACGCCTGGATGGAGATGAATGCAGCATCCTTGGCAGCCGACTGCTCCCGGCAGGGCATCAGCTTGGTGTTCCCTGCAGAACAGCCAACTCTCAGCTCCCAGGAGTGACTGGGTAACACTGGCATTGCTCGCAGGCTCAAACCGCATTGGTCCTGCACTGAGCTGCTGGGGCTGTGCAGGAACCCAGCCCACCCTGCCCTCAGCCTGGCCAGCAGCACTCACCTGCGCCTGTGTCCTCATCTTGCGCTCGCTCCTCTGCCAGCGCTTTGGAGGGCAGAGCCAGCTGCCCCGACTCGTTCCAGCCCCACATGTACAGGTCTCCTGCTTCTGTGGGGTGGGAGGAAAAACACATCAGGCAGAGCTTAGCCTTGAGCCACGCTCGGTGGCAGCACTGCGTGCTCCAGGGACACCAACACCCCATATTCCCCAAGCCAGGTCCCACCAGGGCCACAATGCTGCCACCAGCATCTCAACCTCCCACGCCCAGCCCAGCCCCTTACCACTAACGCTGGCTGAATGCCACCCGCCGGCCGCTACCGCCTGCATGGGCACCCCAGCCAGCGCCTCCACCAGCCGCGGCTGCAGCTCTGACTCCAGTATCCCGTGGCCCAGCTGCCCATGCCTGCAGGGACACAGAGGGACAGACAGACACGCCCATAGCCTCCAGCTCCCATGCCTCCCGCCCACAGTCCCCACCAAGCCCTTCCTGCTGCCACCAACCCAGCCCCAGGCTGGCAGAGCCTGAGCAGCTGAGGGAACAACCACAGCTGAGCAGAAGAACTGACTCCAGGAACAGGGGAAAGCCAAGCACCAGTGGGAGAGTGATGCCCAGCACCAGACCACCACAGTTACAGCCAGGGGTCAGTGGGCAGCATCAGGGGCTTTAGTTGTCAGAGATGGGGCAGAAGCAGGAGGAGCTGGCAGGAGCTGTAGGGGTGAGAAGAGCAGTTCAGCAGCAGAGTGGTGCCTGTTTGGTCTGGGGAGCTTCAACATGACAGCTCAGGATGTCAACAGCTGTGCTGATGCATGGCACTGGAAAGGCTCTTCACATTCCATACGGGAAATCTGCAGAGGACTGAGGCAAAGAAACACTGAGAGCTGAAGGGCAGGGAAGGGCATGCTGCAATAGGAAAGCGGCTCCAGGCACTCCCTCACAAGAGGGCAATGGTGACCACAGCCAGCAGCAAGAGAGGGGCTACAAAGGGGTGAGCTGGGCCAGCACATGGCTATCACACAGCACAGCTGTCACAGTGTGGGACACAGCTGGCACAGGCGTGGGTGAGAGGATTCTCAGCTGTGTTGAATGACCAAATCACAAAAAAGTTAATCCTTAAGTACACATCCCCACATGTAGAAACCTTTCCTCTGAAGGGAAGGCAAGAAGGACCAAATAATGTAGTGTCTGCAAAGCAACAACTGCTGATGTAAACTGAGTGTTATGCTTGCCATGAGCTGTGTTTGCTACGAGCTAGCCCAGAGCCAGTGACTGAGGAGCAGGAACTGGGGAGTGAAACACTTCTGAGCGATGAGGAACAGGGAGGGCACTGGGCCAGGGCACACAGCTCTGTGACAGTGACTGATGATCAGTGCTGGGTTTGTCTTCCATAACTAGCAAAGAGGAACATGGCAATCCTTCCACTCCACAGATGAGAACAACTAGTTCCTGTGGCCAGGCCTCATCATGCACCAGCAGAACTCAGGGACCCAGGGCAGGGGGACCTGTGGCTGGGCTCTCCAGGGCCTTCTGGGGAAACCTGATTGGGGCAGAAAATGCACCAACAACCCCCTAAAGAACGACAAATGCCTTTGTGAGATAAACTGAGCCGTGCCACCAGCTGTTTAAATGCACCCAAGTTCAACTGCTGGCAGGTGACACAGGGCGCTGGGGCTGGAGGCTTTTCCCAAGGGGTTCACTCCTCTCCCACAGGCTGTACCAGAGGGACCTGGCACTGAACTGTCATAGACTGATGGAATCAATTTCCAGATCAGAAACACAAAAGCTTTGCTGCTGGCTGGTGCTTGTGTGGCAAGATACAAAGGAGCAGGGACAGAGCAGAGACCTTAATGGTCATACAGAGACCCAAGTGTCCTCAAAGACTGCCCTGAGGGAGCCAAAAGTCAGAGCAGAGGTCCCACTGTAGCCAGAGACCCAGCACCTAGAGAGGAGACAAGGCTGCCCGTGGGGCCAGCAAGGGTGGACTTTTCAGTGGGAAAAGGGGCATGGCCAGGGCAGGAGAAGCCGTAAGCTGGGATGCCCGTGCCGGTGGGGGACCTGGCTCAGGTGAGGGACAGATCCCATCAGCATGGGGGTGAGTATTGGGCACCTGTGGTTGGTACCCCAATACTTTTGTCTCAGCTGTAACCTTGTATCATTCCCAAGTCCACCCCCATGGGAAAGTCAGGAGGTATATCCTGGCCCCAGGCAGTGTGTACAGGCTAAGGGGGGCTCAGCCCCTGAGGTGACCCCGATTCCTACATCCTCTCACCCGCACTGCCCTCAAAGACTCCCGCATATCCCTTCTGCACTCTCATGCCCCTTCCGCATCTCCATCAGTCTCTCTGCATCCCACCAGCGCAGTGTTTGTCCTGGAGTTCCTGAACCCTCACCCGTCCCTCTGCCGTTCCTCCCCACTGCCGTCCCTCCCCCACTGCCGTCCCTCTCCTGCACCCGTGTGCACCCACAGCCCCTGCTCACCTGCCACCGCCCCAGGTAAAGACCTCCCCGGCGGCGCCCAGCAGTAGGGCGTGCTCCGTGCCCAGAACCAGCCGCTGGGCCCGCACGCCAGCCGGCAGCGCGGTGAAGAACGGTGGCCGCGGCGTGGCGAAGCCGCCGGGCAGGAGCGGCAGCGGCTGGCGGGGCTCCGGCGGCAGCGCCCGGCTCCAGGCGGGCTCGTCCTGCAGCGCTCCCCTCACCGCCGCCTCCCGCCGCCAGGCGCGGGCCGCCGCCGGGCCCCGCAGCACCAGGTGCGTCTCGGAGGGCAGCGCCTCGGCCCAGCCCGGCAGCCGCCGCCGCAGCCCCGCGCTCCGCACCTCCAGGCCCGCGCCTGCCGCGGCGGCACCTCAGCGACCGACTGGGGACAGCCCGGGGGGCGGGACGGGGACAGCCCGGGGGCCTGGGGGGACGGGACGGGAACGTCACCGGGGAACAGGCGGGGAGCATCCCGGGGGAACCGGCGCGGTGGGAGGGCTGGGGGGGTCCCATCCCGGGGCAAGGGGCGTCAGGGGAAGGGACGGACAGGACGAACCGAGGCGACCGGCGCGGCAGCGCAGGGCGGGAACGGGACCCGCCATCCCGGGGAGCGGCAAGGGGAAGCGGGCACAGGCCGGCGAACGGCGGCACTGGCCCCGCGGGAGGGACTGGGACAGAGGCTCCAGGCGGGCCGGGGGCGCTCACCGGTCTCCACGACCACGTAGCTCCAGGCGGGCCACACGCGGAAGATCCCCTCGGGGCCCGCCTCCAGCCGCCACGGCCCCGGCCCCGGGCCCGGCTCCCCGGCCGCCTCTTCGGGGCTGAACCCGAACACGAGCCAAGAGCAAGCGGGCGCCGCCATGGTTGGGGCGGGCACCGGGAGAGGAGGGACCGGAGGTGACGAGAAAGGGGCGGGCAGACGGACGGAGAGACGGACAGAGAGCGGGCCGTCGTCCAGGAGCAGCTTTAGTGTCACCGGGTGGGCCCAGCCCCGCCGCGCCGGTCCCGCCCCGGGCCGGCCCTCCCGGCTAAGGCAGATGGTGGCAAAGGCAGCGGCAAGCCCTATCCTCCCCCTCGCCCCGGGGCACCGGGCGGGCGCCGACGGGGGCAGCGTGGCCCCAAGCCCCGGGCAGCGCTGAGCCAGCTCCGCGTGCAGCCAGACCCCGCCAGGGCCGCCCTCTGAGAACAGCGTGTGCGCACCGGCCTCGGCAGCGTGTGCAGCGTGTGTAGGGTGTGTGGGAGCCCCGTGGACCCTCAGGCGTGCCCAGGGTTGGGCTTGATGAGGCCATAAGCCACTGCGTGTGCCAGGCTCTCCTGGGCCGCCTGGGCCACCCGCGGCTTGTCCTTGTCCTTGGCAAGCACTGAGAGGATCTCCAGCATCTCGCTGGCGATGAGCTGCTCGGCCACCTCCCGCGCAGCTCCCATCATGTTCATCACCACCACGGCGCCACGGTGCTGCAGCTCAGCACTGGGGCTCAGCAGCAGGGCCTGCAGGATCTCCAGCCAGTGCACTGTCTGTGGGGGAGTGAGGCCAACATCACGGACCCCAAGAGAAGGGACCCAGCTCTGCCCCCGACAGCCCCATTTCAGAGTCAGGCCGAAGTCAGGACAGGTTGCCCTGTCTTCTGGGGCTAGAGCTCCAGGCCACTGCGGGGAGGGAGTATGGGACACAGGCTGCTGTCCCAGGTGCCCTCAGCCCACCCTGGGCACTCACCACCTGGGGAATCCGCTTGCAGATGGGGGGATGCAGGGCAGTCAGCATGGCCAGGGTCCCCGAGGCCGCCCGCCGCAGCTTCTCATCCTCCTCCCCACTGTACAGGACCATCAGCTTCAGCCGGTCGCTGCCCTCAGCCAAGAACAGCTCCTGCACCTGCACAGGGGAAAGAGGAGGGAATGGGTGGGAGTGTGGTGGTCCGGCAGCCCAGCAGAGACCCCAGCCCATCCCGGCCTTCACCTCCTTGCTCATGGCCATGTTGCACATGCACTCAGTTGCAGCTAGCCGGATCAGCTCATGCTCCTCAAACATGTACCCCTCAATCATGGGCACAGCCCGCTCTTTCAGGATCTTCTGCCTGGGGGGCAGAGGGGCAGTGAGCACTCCCTGCCCAGGGCAGCCCACCAGGCCCAAGGGGACAGCCAGCCCCCCTCTTCCCCCATCCCTACCGCAGCCTCTCACTGATGCCAGCCAGGTTGGTCAAGGCCATCAGCCCCTCAAAGTTCTCCAGGCCTGTGCGCTGCAGGTGCAGAAGGCTGACCAGGGGCCGCACCACCTCGTAGATCTGTGGAGACAGAACACATGGGACCAAGTCAGTGCCCATTGCTGCTCCCACATGAGCCCCTGCTTGGCAGACCCAACCCCCAGCCCCAGCACTCACCCGTTCCCCAGGGAATGCCATCTCCGGGTTGGAGGTGATGGTGATCTTTGCTAGGGCCTGCGCTGCCTTGGTCTGCCCCACCTCAGTGCCCTCCAGGGACAGTGGGATCAGAGCCTGGGGGCAGAAACAGCAGCTCATCCTGCAGCCAAGGCCACAGCACCCGGGGCAGCCATAGCTTCCCCCAGCCTCCTGTACAGTGCAGCCCCTGCTAAACCACAGAGCCCCAGCTCCCCCGAGCCCCAGCACCCCCCGGAGCAGTGCAGGGCAGCAGCACAGTGGGGTCCATGCCCTCACCTTGCCTCCTCCCTGTGCAACCACGCCACCCCGGTCTTCTGCCTCATCCACCAGCGCCAGGAACACTCTAGGGATCAAGTGGGACTAGTTGGAGCACTTGGACAGTCACAGTGGGCCCAGGCTGCACCAGACTCCTGGACATCCCCCCTACTGTCCAGGAACTGGCCTTCACCACAGGCACGTAAGTTCACCAGCAAGATGCCGGCACCCTGAGAACCCAGCTCCCTCCTGTCCCCGGCACAGCCGCACCTGGAGATCAGCTCCCGACAGGAGTTGGTGAGCGCCGGGTTCTCGCTCTTCACCATGCAGGCCAGAGCCGACACCACTCCAGCCATCAGCAGCTTCCGCACCCGCCGCTTCACAAACTCTGGCTTGTCCTGTCCCACAGGCAGGGTCACACTTGGCTCAGGAGCACCAGCTGGCTGGTGAGGTGCCTGACCCCACCCCTCTGGGCCTCAAGGACACCCTGTCCACACCTGGGACCCCAGGCTCTGTCCCACCCACCCACTCTCCTCCCAAGCACAGCCATGCCCTGCTCACCTTGGGGTGCTGCTCCGGGATGTGCTGCTTGGCATACTTGGCCAGCTCCAGCATCTGCGGGTCTGGCTCCTCATGGTCATAGCTATTGGTGCAGTTCACCAGCGTGGAGGCAACAGCATAGAGCACACTCCTGTCCTCTGACTGTGGTGACAATGGGCACCCGTCACACTCACAGCAGGGAGGAGTGGCCAGGAGTGGAGCCCACCCAGCATCTTCCACACATCTCACCCCACAGCATGAGCTCCACACCCATGCTAGCACATTTCCCTGGTGCCAGGGTGCCCACCCCACAGCTCTTGATATACACCTTGGCCAGGTGAAACATGGCCTGCATTGCTGCCTTGTCCTCCACAAACTCCTCCTTGACATCTGCGTCGAAGGTAAGGTAGGCCAGGCCCTCTACAGCCCAGCGCCGCGTGCCCGCATCGATCGCCTCGTTGCAGAGCCACCTGGGAGAGCGGTCCCTGAGCCTGGCTGTGGACAGCCCAGCTGCAGGGAGCCCAGCTGTGGGGCGCCTTGCCCACCCCTCCCCACCTGGCCCCACTCACTTGCGGCACTGCTTGGCCAGCTTCATGGTGGATCCCTCGGCAAACTGCTTCATGCTGAAGTCCGTGCCTCCAGCAGATCCCAGCTTGCAGAGCCCCTGCAGCCGGGAACAGAGTGTGGGAGCAGGAATGGATATAGGCACCCTGATGCACCTCCTGGACCCCCAGGAGGGAGGGGCAAAGCTGTCACTGGTGGTCCCGCACCCACAGCCCACCCCAGGGCTCAGCCCCGCCACACCCCATCCCCACCATGCTCACCACGAGCGCACGGATGCGGATGCTGGCCCTCTCGCTGTGCTTGTAGATCTCCTTAAGCAGGCTGACGCCGTTGGCCGTGATGAAGGAGGCGCGCTTGGCCTTGTCGGCTGCATGGATCAGCGCCTCCACCGCTACCAGCTGGTGGGCCTCACAGACAGAGGCGCAGAGGGACAGCACACTGTCCATGATCCCCTCCAGCTCTAGCACCCTGTTCCCCGCATCTGAGGGGCCCTGCAGCAGGCACGACACTGTCTGAATGGCCCGCAGCTTTCCCGGCAGCTCATGCCCCTCGAACCAGCTCCTTCAGGGAAAGACCACCAGAAAGGGTCAGGCTGATCCCACCTGCCTCTTCCTGCATCACCTGCTGAACCTCCCCCACAGCAGGTTCCCAGTGGGTCTGCAGTCAGCTTTAGCACTGAGGGTGACAGGTGCTGCCAGGCTGCAGGTGACAAAACCCCCATCACCTCCAGGACACCTTGGCTCACCTCACATAGTCCTCGCACAGATGGTGGAAGTTTTCCCTCTCGGCATCACACTTCAGGTCCTCATACAGTTTGCTCAGCAGAACAGAGGTGCTCATCCGGCTGTTCTCTGTCACGGGCAGGCTGCCCAAGCTGCCGCACACTGTGCTGCCCACCTCTAGGATTTTCTTCAGGCCTGGGAAAGGTCAGACACCCCAGTGAAGGGCACAGTAGCATGTGCAGAGCTGGGGCAGAGGAGCACGATGCCCCAGCAGGACATTGCTAGCCATTCCACTAACCCTGGTCGATCACCCAGAGGCTCAGGCTGTTGTTGGTCTCCTTTGGCGATTTTCTGGGTACCACCTTGATGAGCAGGTTGAGGGCATTGTCACGGCCGTATGCTGAGGCCCCTTCCAGCACTAGCAGCTCCAGGAGGTGCTTGATCAGCAGTTTCAGGTCCCTGGAGGAATCTTCCGAAAAAGACAGTGCCCAGCAGTCAGAGCCCTGGGCACGGCTTCACCCCCACCATGGTACAGCTGGCAGAGATGCTGCCATGACCAGGGCCTTCTGCCTCCCATTAAACCAGGATCAGAGCCCGGCTTTGCTGCAGGGAGCAGCGACAGGGCAGCAGCAAAAGAACCCATGGCATCTCTGCACCTACCTGGGGCTCTCCTCCTTCAACAGCCGGCCAGGGCAGCCCACACTCACCCAGCACCACTGCGTCCTCCTTCCCGCGGAAGTCCTTCTGCAGCCCCTCCTTCAGAGAATCGAACATCACGTGCAGCAGGTTGCAGGCAGCCAGGGACACCTGCTCATGCTCCACGCCCAGCACCGCTGAGAGACGAGGGGCCCCCAGTTCCGCCAAGATGGCCATGGTCTGCAGGTACAAGCACACCTGTCTTCTGGAGGCCTTGGGGAAGCCTTGGCATTTCTCAGCCCCTTATCAGGATGGTTCCGTCTCACAAGTTCAGGCCTGGCAGGTAACAGCTCAGAGCTCCCCTGTCTGACACTTTGCAGCCTCCCCAGCATGGCTTTCCCCTGTGCCCAGCCACAGGGTATGGTGGGACCTACCCGAGAGCGGTGGCCGGTGCACAGCCCCACCAGTGTGCGCAGGGCTGCCAGCATCAGGTCAGCCTTGGCCGTGTCCAGCAGCTGCGTCAGCAGCCGCACACCGTCACTCTGGAAGATTTTCTCTGCTCCAGCCTCTTCTCGTGCCAGCACGATCAGGTTCTGCGCAGCCTGGGGAAGGAGAGTTCTGTCTGGGTCACAGCAGCACACTGTGCACAAGGAACTGGCTGGCAGCTGCAGGCACCCACCCTTCGCTCCTGTCTTGGGGAGCATTCTGCGGGGAGCAAGCCCACCTGCCCAGGCAGCACCACTCAGCCACTGCTGGCCCGGCAGCACCAATCCTCCTATCCTCTCCTCCCAGCCACAGCACTGCATCCCACTCCCTGAGCTCAGACCTTCTGCTTCTTGTCCTTCATCCTTTTCATCAAGATCCAGCAAGATCTGGAACATCTGCTCTACCTTCGAGTCCGTGCAGGACATGGTCTTCATCTGCAACAGAGCAGAAAAAGTGGCTCAGTCCTCCCCACCTTCCCCAGCCACAGGGATTCCGACAGCCCCTCGCTGCCCCTGTACTGACCTTCTCGTGCATGCTGCTGCCCAAGGCACGCAGGGCCTCCTGGAAGGCCTTGTTCCGGGGCTCCAGGCTCACGCACCGCTGCAGGTCACTGACAGCCTGGTCCAGGCGGCCCAGCTGCTGCAGCGCCTGGCTGCGGCGGAACAGCGCCTTCACATCCCGGCCGTCAGCCTCGATGGCTGCACACAAGGGGGTCTATCGCAGAGCCCATGGCCTGCCCCAGCCTGCCCCCACCTGCCCCGATGGGCAGCGCAAAGGCTCGTCCCCCCCAGCCCCCACTGACAGTACCTTTAGTCGCATCAGCCTCTGCCTTGGTGTAATCCTCCTGTGGAGAGACAAGAGAGCAAAATGCCTGAGCACTGCTGGCACAAGCCTCAGGCAGCCTACATCCCTACCTTCGGGGACTGGGGACAGGATGGGAACAGCGTCACTGGAGACAGTTGCCCAGTACAGTGGGACACCCTGTCTTTCCCAGAACACAACCCTCAGAGATTGTCCAGACACCCTCAGAGGGTGTCCAGAGAGCCCTACAGCCCCCGGTGCTTTTCAGGCACTTCTGGTCTACTCAAGCCCCTAAAATTCCTTGTGTTCACACCTTGCCCCAGACACAGATCAGCTGCAGTAGCTCAGAGACACTGTGACTACTTGGGAACAGCCCCAGGGCACACTCACAGCCCAGGCAACAGACGGGAGATGCCCTGGCCCACAGAGCCCACCCAGAAGGTGAGGCAGCACGAGACAGCGGGCAGGGACAGGGGAAAAGGTGAGCAGAGACAACAGCTGCCATCAAGAGCATTCTGCCCAGGGACCATCAGAGCCCACGCCGCAGAGATCACCTGGCCGAGGCAGACAGGCCAGGGCGGGCGGCAGCAGCGCAGCCCCAGCCAGCCGGGCAGGTTCCTGCAGCGCCGCGGTGACGCACCCGCCCAGCGCTCACCAGCTTCAGGTAACACGCGGCCCGGTTGCGGTGCAGCACGGCGCGCTCCGACGCGGCATCGCTCAGGCTCAAAGCTTCCGTGTAGGCAGCGAGGGCGGCGCCGTGATCCCCCGCCTGGAACAGCGCGTTACCCCGCGCCCGAAGCTGCTCCGCCGTCACCTGCCGACGGACACCGGCTGGGACGCGGCCCTGGGCCCCGCACGGGCGGCTGCCCAGGGATGGACCCAGGACGGGCACCCCCCGGGACAGGGACCCCCCGGGACAGGGACCCGCCCGTCCCGGTCCCGCCCGTCTCTGCTCACCGGCTCCTCCATCGCGCCGCACGCGTGACGTCACCGCCGATCGCCTGGGGAACCCGGACGCCACCGCCCCTGTCACGTGACGGGGCGAGCCCGGCGGCGGGCGGGGCCGAGCCTGCAGCGCCGCCCCGCGGAGCGGCGGTGCCAGCACCGACCGCGGCAGCCCCGTGTGCGTCCCCGCGTGTCCCCCCTGCACCCTCCCGCCCGCGCCCCGCTGCACCTCGGACTGCGAGTGTTTCCCCCCCCCCGTACAGCCCCCCGTACTTCACCCCGGGGTGCGCGTGTCCCCCCCCCGTACACCCCCCCGCGCCCGGCGGCACCCCGGAGTGCGAGCGTCCCCCCCAGTACTACCCCCGCCGGGGTGCGTGTTTCCCCCCCGTACGCCCTCTCCGTGCTGCACCCCGGGATGAGAGTGACCCCCCCCACATGTCCCGCTGCACCCCGGGGTGCAAGTGCCCCCCTGTGTACACCCCCTGCCCTGCCCGTGGCTGCCCCTCAGCAGCCCTGGCTGGGGCGGGTCAGTCTGGCGGCACCGTGGGAAGGCCGGGTGCCGGCCAGGTGCCCCCCCGGGGGTCCACAGGGCAGGCGACAGGCACAGGGCAGCAGGCGGCTGAGGTGGCAGCGTCGGGTCCAGTAGAAGTGGCAGAGGTCGATGGCCATAAGCAGGAGGACAAGGAGCCCATAGAGCCCCACGAAGGGCAGGGCCACCGGGTTCCTGCGGGGTGGGGCACCTCAGGAGGGGGCAGCCATGACCCTCCCGTGGCGCAATCGTACTTGGGAGGGCCACCCGGGGCCCACTGTGGGCTCCAAAGGACACCACAGCCCCTGCCCCAGCAACCACAAGAAGCCCCTGAGGATGTGCCAGGAGCCCCAGGGGCCCTCCATCCTCAGCAGCAGACCCAGTTATGGCCCTGCTCACCGGAGTAGACCAGGGCGTGCCAGGCTGGAGAGGTTCACTCCAGTGAGGGCTTCCAGGGCCAGTTGAGAGCAGCAGGACTTGAGAGTGTCCACGCTGGGCTGGCAACAGTAGCGGTGGCCAGGGGGGTCTGTCAGCCGCGGGCAGTAGAAGCCGGGGTGGGAATGGCCATCAGGGCCCACGTAGCCCTCGCAGAGGTGCAGGTTCTGCACCGAGACTGCAGCAGGGAGCAGGGGCTTAGAGAGGGCTGGGAACGAGTCCCCACTGCAGGGACGACAGAAACTGTGCAGTGCCTGTAGGACAGGCTGCCAGCTCCAGCGAGATGGTCTTTGCCGTGATGCAGCAGAGCAGAGCCCTCCCAGTCCCAGCAGGGCTGGGCTGGCCTGGGCTGAGAGCTCACTAGCCCCAGGCACAGAGGGCCCCCGGCTCAGCCCTCAGAGTGGGCTACACCCCACGAGGCAGCACTGGCTGAGCAGAGTTCCCCCGGCACTGCCTTCTGGCGGCCACGGCCCCCTGTATGCCGTGACCTCCAGTGCTCGCCATGGCCTCGGCAAGGGCAAACACGGGCAAGGACAGTGACAGTGACAGTGGCGGAGAGGAGGGGAAAGCCTCTGGGACATCAGATCAGCCCCCATCCCCCATGCTGAACCCCCTCCCTATTCCCCATCACCCCACAGGGACAGCACTTAGACCCCACAGATGTGCTGCAGTGGGAGTAACCTCAGCACCACCACACCTGGGCCACCATCCCCAGTATGGACCATCACCTCTCACTGCAGACCACTGCCTCCCAGCACAGACCCCCCAACCTCCGTTCTGGGCTGTCGGGGAGCAACCCTCAAGGGACAAGGCCCCATCAGGGACGGGTTCAGGGAACAGGAGGGGCAGGAATGGGGTTGTACCTGTCCCAGGGATGCTGGGGAACAGAGCCGTGGTAAGGAGCAGCTGGAGCAGGAGCCCATCCAACATCTTCCCGGCCAACCCTGGGCAGAGGCAGTTCTGGCTCCAGTGGAGGCAGAAACCACAGCCCCTCCTGCTCCCGCCTCCATCGCAGCCTCCACCAAGAGCCGCTCAGAGCCATTAGAGCCTCCTGCACTCGCTCTGTCCACAGGGACCGGGGCGGAGGCGGGAGCATCAGTAATGAGCTTCTGGGGCCAGGAGTAGGACTGCAGGCTCCTTTTCCAGCTGGATGCAAGGCACGGGCTGCCGGGTCCAGGGCCCCAGTTGGGCACCTGGGCCCATCCTGAGAGTCCCTGCAAGGGCAGTGGACCGAGCCAGAGCACAGGGCGAGCACTGCAAGGTACTGAGCTTTGAGGGGCCAAGCCCATGGGATGTGGATGTGCTGGGGGTTGTGCAACAATCGTGGAATCACAGAATCATTTAGGTTGGAAAAGACCTCTAAGCTCATCTAGTCCAACCTAGCCAAGCCAGAGCTGAGGCAGTTCCCCACCTCACCCAGTCCTTCCCAGTGCCCTCCCTGCTGGCACCCGTTGGCAGTAAGTAGCCCCAGAGGGCCAGGAAGCATGACATTGTGGTTCCCACAGCAACCAGGAGGATGCTCTGCTGACATGGTGTAATTAGCTGCAACTCGGCCACTGCAGCTCCAGCAGACCGGACTGCCACACTCACTCCGAAACGGGGCTTAAAAGCTCTGGATTTGTGGGAGGCACTCCCACACTTCACCCAGGCATTGCTGCCTGCACAAGGAACTGACTCCCATCCCCCTGGCTCCTGCCCAGCACCGGACACTGCCTGCCCCCGAGCACAGCTGGACCTGGCCATGCCACCAGCCTCTCACAGGTGCCTGGGGCCCCTGGCCAGGTCTTCAAGCTGGCCTCCCCCTGCCTCAGAGTGCTGCCCTGTCTCCCCACAGCACACCATTCCCACTCCCCGGAGTGAGAGCCACAAACCACACATAGACCAGGGCCCTTGGAAACAGCCTGTGTTTCCTATGAACTCCAGGAGAGCTCAGTCCCAAGTCCACAGCACCTCCTCAGGAAGCTGCCCAACACCACCGGTGCTCCTGGCCTCCCCTTGCTGCCCCGCCAGTCAGGGGGACTCCTGCATGGGCCCCTGCTCCAGCCATCAGGGTGGCCACACTCCCGGGCAGCCTGTGAATGTGACAGGGCAGCAGTGTCTGTCCCAGCAGCGGCGGCAGAGCCCAGCCTGCTGCCCCCCCCATCCGGCACCGTGTCCGGCAGCCTCTGGTTGAGCCCTGCCACAGCAGTTCATTCCAAAATCTATCTGAGAACATGGAACTAATAAATTAGAAAGTGGCAGCAGCAGCCTCTGCCAGTCTGGCCCCTCCTGCCCATGTCCGCCACAGTACTGCTGGCCCCGCTCTACTGCTGTACTGGTGCTGCTCCTGTGCTGTCCAGCCACTCCACTCCTCTCCTGCTCGACACTACCCCAGGCGGATGCGGAACGTGGCGATTTCCATGGGGTCCAGGTGGATGTTGGTGCTGTTGGAGGCTGTGCCCAGCGGGTACATCAGCGTCAGTGAGGTGGGCTGCAGGGAGCCCAGCTCCAGCCCCTGGAACAGGCCTCCCAGAGCCAGCTGGGGAGAGAGAAGGAAGAAGCGGGGAGGCCCAGGTGAGGATGTGATGCCTGGGGCGACACTGTGCCCAGGACAGCCTGACACGTGCCATGCCTGCCATGCTGAGGTCCCAGCCCAGCTCTGATCCAGTGGCAGTGTGGGGGCAGCCTAGCCCTACCTTGCCCTGGCTGGTGGTGCAGTTGAAGCCCAGGTTCTTGGCCTCCAGGCTGCAGTCAAAGCCTTTGCGGTGCAGGATCAGTGCCGCCTCAGCTGATGGTAGCGAGTCATCCTGCAGGGAGCTGGAGCATGAGGCACAACACTGGGGACAGCAGGGGCAAGACCCCCACCAGAGTCCCACCTCCCCTGGGCCATAGCTCACCTCTGCCTGCAGCATCCGCAGGTTGAGGATGTGGAAGTCACAAGGAAGGGTGGTGGCGAGGGGCACAAAGGAGCGCAGGGCTGGCAGGGCTGGCTTCTCCAGCGCCACTGGCATGACCAAGGCCTCAGCATTCAGGTGAACGGAAGTGATGTGGCTCAGCAGGGAGGGGAAGCTGATGGGGCGCTCGTCCTGCACCTGCCAAGGAGCACATGGGTCAGTGTGGGCCCAGGAAGTCAGGCAAAGCCTGGCAAGGCCCACAGAACCCCCATTCCAGCAGTGCCCTGAGACCAGACGCCTGCCAGCACAAGGCATATAGAGCTGCCCCTGCCCAGGCAGGTCCCCCCTCCCCAGCACCCAAACAGAACCCCACCTAGCTGATGGTCAGGCTACAGACCTGCTACAAGCCTGGCTAGACTAGTGGCTAGCAGCTAGTGCACGAGACAGGGAGAGACAGCAGGGCCAGGCCGGCCATTACCTCGGGGCTGCCAGTCCTGGTGCCAGGGAAGCTCAAGGCTTTAAACATGGAGACCAGTTTGGAAAAGAAGCCGGAGCTCTGAATGGGTGGCACAGCACACGCATAGAGGGCAGCGAGGGGATGGGACAAGAACACTGTGATTATGAGGGCAACGCAGCTCCACAGGGACAGACCCCACTGCACATCCCGCTCTCCCCCCGCCCCCGGCCCATCCCTGCCCAGTGCCAGAGCAATGGGACAAGAGGGGAGAGGACACTGCATCCCATCACACGTGTGGCTTTCTGTAGATGCCTCCACCCTGCTCCATCCCAAGGCAGGGCTGGGCTCTCCCGTCCTGCCGCCTCACAGCCAGCACCTTGTTGGCGGTGCTGCGGCGCTCCAGGAGGAGCCGGAACCGGTTGCAGGTGCGCTTGTTGTCCTTCAGCCCCTGGCCCAGGCCTCGGTTGTCATCCTGCATGAGGCGCCGGTCCAGGATCACCTCCAGCTGGCCTGTGGAGAGCGAGTCCCTGCAGCCCAGGCTTCACCAGGCACCAGCCACGCCCCACAGCACAGAGCCCCCAGAGACAGCAGGACCAGGGCACCCCGCCCAGCCTGCAGCACCCTCCTCCCCTGCTTTCTCTGGGGAGGACAGCCCCAGCTCCACAGCAGGTCCCCAAGGCACAGCCCCTCGGCTCACCGCTGTGGAGGCTGGAGACTCCCAGGGCCTGGGCTGTGAGCAGTGTCAGGCGGCTCTGCATGTCCTGGATGTAGGCCATGGCAGGCATTGGGTAGAAGTTGGCCTGCAGTGGCAGCTTCCGCTGGTACCTGCGGGGCTGGATCTGCCATGGGACAGAGATCAGTGGCCAGAGGTGGCTCCCACAGTGCCCAGTGCCAGGGCACTGTCCCCTTGTGGGCAGCTGCTGTCCCTCCCCAGGCTGCTGCGTACCTGGAAACCATTGAGGTCCGTGAAGAAGGTGTCATCACTCTCGATGTCAGTGCTGAAGCGCAGGGCCAGCTCTTTGTTGATGTGGTCACGGATGTCCACCAGGCAGGACACATCCAGGGACAGGCCCTCCACCCCTGTGTGTAGGCAGTGAGGGGCTGAACCCCACGGGCAGCATCGCCCAGTTCCCTGGGCCAGCAACACCTGGCACAGCCTCAAGATCTCACCTGGCACATTGTACAGCCGCACCACGGTCTGGACATGCTGGTAGTAGCTAGCAACCTCTGAGAAGAGGGGTCCCTCCATCACTCGCACCACTGGGGGGTCCTTGGGAGCATAGGGCTGAGGGGAGGGATAGCTGTGCTGAGGCTGCTGCCTGAGGACAGGTCTTGCAGGCACAGCTGCCAGCTGGCTTCCAGGGGTGGACCCTGTACCTTGGCCTCGCCATCAGGCAGGAAGAGATAGGCCCCACTTTTGTCCTTGGAGGTCCTGGTGCCGTAGACGAGAAATTCGCTGTTCACCCTGTGCCCCTGCTCCTCCCCAGCTTGGCGCAGGCTCTGTGGGTGTGGAGCGGCACAGCAGTAAGCGCACGAAGCAGCGGGATGTACCCCTCCCCTCCTCCACCCCACACCCTGTCAGAGCCCCACACTCACCTGCAGCAGGCCCGTGTGCCCCAAGAAGCAGGCCTGCAGGTGCTGGTTCTCCAGGCAGAAGTCATCAGCAGCAGCCGGGAAGATGTGCAGGGGCACAGCCTCGGGCTTGTGCACGGGCAGGGTCCGGCCATGTAGGTACAGGCGCGTGGAGGACCTCGGCGTGGCATGGTCATCCAAGGACTTGTGCAGCTGCAGCACACGCAGCCCCAGTGCGGGCAGGCGAGCCAGGACAGACACCTGCAGGCAGCATGGGGACCTGAGCCAGCCCCCCGTGTCTGGGGAATGGCTGGGGGTCAGTAGGGCAAAGACCCTGCTCGACATTGCGGGGCCTCTGCTGAGGAGGGCCATGCATGGGGGCCTGGGGGTCCGACAGCTGTGGGATCTTGTGTTGCGGGCAGGGACAGAGCAGGGCTGCCAGTGTGTCCTGGTAGTGTGCGGGATGGGAGGCTGGCACTCATGGGCCGTGGGTGTGGGGCACCCCATACCTGGTAGACATCAGGCACCACATCAGTGGCAGAGCTCCACGGTGCACTGAGCTGGGAGGGCAGGGGCTGCCCCTCCTCAGAGAGCACACGCACGTGCGGGGAGTCCACCAGCACTGGCACCACGCTCAGGCGCTCCTGCTCCAGCGGGTTGAACACCACCAGGAACCTGTGGGTGGGTAACACAGGGATGACATCCCAGCTTCACGGCATCCCAGATGTCTCACACCCCACACTACCTACAGATCCACTGCACCTACCCACAGCTTCACAGGTACTCCCTCACTGCCTTCCCACAGTCCCATAAGTCCCCAGAGCAAGGCAGGAGGCCCTACCGAGGTGAAGTGTCCAGTTTGACCACCGTCCTCTCTGGGAGAGAGTCCTGGCTGGAGCGTGTCTCATCCTGGGGAGGAGTAGTAAAGAGTTGAGGTGTGCCCAATCCCCCTGCCAGCTGTGCCCAGGGACATAGGCACAAGCTGGGGCCCTTTTCCTGGCCTCTGCAGCACAGAGTTCCTCCTGGGGGAATGGGGACAGCGTGCCAGAGTGCAGGGAGCCAGGGGCTGGTGCTGCTCACCATGCCAAGGAATGGTGCAGCCGGGTCGTGGCGGTATGTGTCCTTGTCCCCCAGCACAAGGTAGTGCGCAGCATTGCTGATGACACGCTTGAGGTTGGTGAGGGAGTGGAGCAACCTGGGGCAGAGGCAGAGTGAGCCACCTGGGACCATAACCCCCATCTGTCACAGCATTGCCCCAACACCCTCCACATCTCCCCGTGAGAGGAAGGACCTCCCCACAGGATCCCCATACCTAGCCATTCTCCCAGCCCTGAGCCCACCAGCCCCACTCTGAGACAGGCCCTGAGGGCGCCCTGGTCCCCACACGCACCGGACTCCATAGTCCACGGCCACAGCTTCCTTGGCAGTGCCGGTGATGGCATCATGGTGCTGGAAGAGGCCCAGGTTGCGGCGAGCGTTGCTCAGCAGGGCGTAGTCAGAGAGTGGGTACCTGCCATCAGCACTGGCACGGCGGGCGTGGGCGAGTGCCAGGCTATACAGGATCTCTGCCCCCCTGCACAGGGACAGAGTCACTGAGGGTCCCTACCCTGGTGCTACAATACTGGGGGAGCTGGCCTGGGATGGGGGTGGCAAAGGCATACACTGCCCTGGGGCTGAGGGTTTGACACTGTGTGCACCAGCCCATTGTGTTGGCAGCTGGTGCAGACCAGGGGCTGTCGAGCTCCCAGATACTGCCCAGCCACCCCTCACTCATGCCCCCCCACACCTCCCATGCCCCATGGACCAGCCCACTGCCCCTCACCGGAGGTGGGCCTCCAGCACCCGGTCCAGGCTCTTGTAGAACGGCCGGGAGGTGTAGTATCCTGTCCAGTAGTGATCCTCCCGGTCCGCATAGGAGAAGAAATCCCCAGTCAGAACTGGAAACCCAGGTGGCCTCATCCCTGGCACGATGCCCACTTTCTTGTACAGGGCATCAAAGTAGTCAGAGAGCGTGCCAAACTGTGCCTGCAAGACAGCACATGCAGCCCTGAGCCGGGGTCCCTGCAGTGGGGGCTCCTATCACCCCTCCCAGGACTGTTCACCCCTCCAACTGTGCTCTGCAGTGGCCTCCTGCTGCCCTCAGCCCCACACAGCTCTCCACACATACCTGGACATGAAGGTCAGGCCGGGAGTTGAGAAAGTCAAAGATGCGCTGGTAGTTGAGGAACTGGGCATCCCACTCCTGTGGCTTGTCATAGCGGAAGTCATCTCCCAGGGGCACCAGCAGCACCTTGCTGCGGTACAGCTTGGACTTCTTGCGGTACTGGTCCAGCAGCAGCTGGGCTCTGTGTGGGGGCCGGGGCATGAGGACGGCCCCTGATGGGCCACAAGGCTGAGAGTCACGTGCCCCTGCCCCTGCCGCACTCACCGCTCTGCCACGTTTGCATCAGTGATGGCGCGGGGAGGCACCTTCCAGGGGCAGTTTATCCGGCCTCCAGGCAAGCGTTTGAAGTCAAACTGGCAGCAAATCTTGGGGTCCGGGCCACAGGTGTGGGGCACATCATAGCTGTAGAAGGGCATCATGTGGCAGAAGATGTCGGTGCTGGTGTCTGGATCTGTGGGACCAAGGACAGGTGAGCACCAGCAATGGCTCTCCCTCACCTGTCCCTGAGCAGGGGGCCCAAGGACAGCTGTCCAACAGAGCAGAGCTGGGAGCTCAGAGGGCACAGCAGCCTCCCCCAGTGTGTTGCTGGACATGGGGGCATGTGGGAAGTCATCCTGGGGGTGTCCCACAGGGCAGAGACATCGCCTCCCAGTGCTCAGCTCATCTGCACAGAAAAGCGGCAATAGCCATTCTCTGCTGCCACCTGCCCCACAGGGCCCCCTCTGCAGTCCCCTCCCAGCAGCCCCTCACCCCACGTCTGTCTCCACATGAACTCCAGGTTCTGGGTGGCAGCAAAGTGCTTCTTGATGGCATAGTGCACGCGCTGGATGAGCATGGCCGTCAGGTTGGAGCGCTTCAGCAGGTAGGGCATGGTGGAGCTGTACCCGAAGGGGTCTACGGCCCAGCCCGACCGCGGTGTCACACCTGTGGGCACAGAGACCTGTCAGCCCCATGCTGGGCCAGCAGCACCTCCTGTGAGGAGGGTCCTGTCAGGACCTGCAGGCCTGCAGTGCATTAGGCAGGCCCCCAGCCAGCATCTGCCAGGCGCTCACCGATGTTCTTCTCCAGCCACTGGTGCCCCTCAATCAGCTGGTCAATCATGGCAAAATAGTGGGAATTAGCCTCATCAGGCATCACCCAGCCACCCGTCACCATCTCCAGCTGCCCATTGCCCACCAGCCTGTGAGGGGGACACCCAAGATGTGACCAGAGCCCTGCATGAGCCATGTGTCCATGGCAGAGTCCCCCTGCCCTGAGCCACCTACAGTCTACCTGCAGCCCCCACAGCTGCCACTGCCATTCCCCCCTTGTCATGCTGTCCCCACACAGAAAGTCATCCCTCCACAGCCCAATGCCAGCCAGAGCCCATTCCCACACACCCTCCATTGTGTCCTCCATCCCCAATGCTCTCGAGGCAGGGGGCAGACAAGGGGGCCCTGTCTCACCACACAATCCTGCTCTCCAGGTCTCCCACCCTTCCATGGGTGCCCTGGGCCTTGCACACAAGTTCCCCAGCCCAATCAGCACAGGGAGTGACCCAGAGCAAGATCTGTCTCCCCCACCTCTCACCCCACATGGCAGTGGCTCTGAGGTCTTATGGCACTGGGAGGCTGCTGGCAGTTCCAGGGCACCCCATGCTGAGCAGTGCAGGGCCCATGGCCACTGCACTGCAGCCCAGGCAGCTTTCCAGTCCCCATGGCCCTTCCCTCACACACCCTAAGCTCTGAGCCTGCCTGGGAGCTACGTGGGCAGTGGGGCCAGGTGGGCAGCCCTACCTGCGCACAGCAGCCCTCTTCTGGGCACTGATATTGTCCCACCACTTGGAAAAGAAGGAGATCTCGGACCAAATGAAGCGCCGGCGCGGGTCCTCCTGCATCTTCAGCACCATGCTGTTGAGGATGTGCTGCGTCTGGTCGTAGTAGTACTTGTCGAAAGTCTTGATCCAGCCTGGCAGCACAGGTGGGGGTCACTGTGGGGGGCCCAGCCCTTCCCTGCCAGCACTGCAGGGTAGCATGGGCTGGGCCAACCCCTGCTTCTCACCTGGGTCATTGTGGGAGTGTGGCACCACAAACACCTGCAGAGGCTCTGTGTCCCACTCGTTGGGCTCGTAGGTGATGTCAAAGCCCTGCTTCCAGACACCACCATCCTGGTTGTCAAACGGCAGCAGGGAGTACACAGCCAGCATCTGTGGGTAGTAAACAGGGCTGAGACCCCCAAAAGAGTAGAGCCAGGACCCCATGGATGCCCAAGTATGGACCCCTCACACTAGCAGAGCCACCAGTCCCTCACCTGCAGGTCTGGGCTCTGTCCCTTGCCCCCTAGAGCAAACTGGCAGTCTTGCGGGGACACGGAGAGGAAACTTGGGCGACTCTCAGGGGGCAGCACCCAGGAGCCATTTGGGGTGTGATGGGGCAATGCCGGCTGCCCCTCCGCATGGGCTGTCAGCTCCAGCACCGAGTCCTTAATGTGGCTGATGATCTCATGGTTCTCCTCCAGCAGCTGCTCCAGCTGTTCAATCCGGTTCTGTAGCACCGAGATCTGGCTCTGGGGGCACAGAGGCCACAGCGAGGGGCAGGAGGTCACCCTCAGCTGTGGGGAGCCAGCCTTGGCCCTGGCAGCTTAATGGCCAGAGGCCAGGGCTGGCTCCCCATGAATTTCCCTGGCTGAATGTCCCTGTTTGCCCTCCCAGAACCCCTCTCACTCATCCCAGACCCTCCAAACTCACCCTGGGGAAGTTGCCCCCACTCTGGTGTCGTGTGGGGTCATGCTGTACCCGGTCTAGCATCAAGTAGAGGGAGAAGACGGCCACGCAGAAGATGGCAGCTCCACACACTGTCACCTGCTTCTTCAGCTTCATCCCGAAGGGATGCAGGGACTCACCTGCGCCGGGACTGGGGGGGGGGAGCCAGGTCGGACAGCGCAGCCCCTCACCGCGGCTTCCTGCCTCCTCTTCCAAGAGCCCTCACCGCGTCCTACTTAGCTTAATCCGGTGCTGGATATTTATATCTGCTGATGGGGCCGGGGCGAGGGCCGGGGCCGGGGCCGGACAGGCCGCGCGGCCCCGCAGAGCGCCCGGGGCCGCCGCGCTAAGGGCCCGCGGTGGCGGGACGGGGACGGGGCCGGGATGGGGAGGGACGGGGGAAGCCGGGCCAGCACCGACGGTGACACCGCAGCCACTCCGCTCTTACCCCGGGCGGCTCCGCAGCCCGACCCAGGTCCTCACATCGCCCGCCTGGGCCCGCCGGGATGGGCCAGGCCAGGCCCCGCCCACCGCTCCGCCCGCCCGGGCGAGGCCCCGAGGAGGCGGCACCGAACCGGCCGGGACAGCCCGCTCCGGGACCGCGACACTCCGCGCTCGGGGCCGGGACACCCCGCTCCGGGGCCGGGCTGGGCACCCCGTAGCGCCGGGGATCGGCCCGGCCGGGACACCCCCACATACCCGGGAAGGGGATCAGCCACCCCCCCAACACCGGAGCCGAGTCGAGATGCCGGTGCCCCATCCCGGTACCCTGTCCCAGTGTGCCCCATCCCGGTGTGCCCCATCCGGGTGTCCCATCCCGGTACCCTGTCCTTGATCCCTGTCGCAGTGCCCTGTCCCAGGGTCCCGTCCCAGTCCTCTGCCCCAGTGCAGAGGACTCAGTACTCCCCATGCCAGTTCCCTAAGTGCGCCCTATCCTGGTGCCCCATCCTGGTGCTTTATCTTGGTACCCTATCCCGGTGCACCGTGTGCCCTCTCACAGTGTCCTGTCCTGGTGCATCATTACAGTGTCCCATCCCAGTGCCATGTCCCAATGCCCCATCCCTGTGCAGTGCAAGTCCGTGTCCCCTCGCAGCTCCTAGATGCACAGCTGCAGAGCTTGTGTGTTTATTGTACAAGATGAAGGCAGGAAGGAGCTGTGAGCGCCATGTCCCACCGTGGGGCATGCAGGAGCCCCTGCCCTGGGGCTCAAGCACCACACAGCCACCCCGCAGCATCTGCTGCCTAGAGAGGGCTCTGCTGTGCCCCCAGGCACTGCCGTGGGATGGATCCAGGGCCCCTGGTGCTCCTTGTCACCGGTGCTTCTTGCGGATGGCAATGAGATCCTGGTGGATGGTGCTGAAGCTGGGCCGCTTGCGGGGGTCATACTCCCAGCAGCGCAGCATCAGCTGGTACACCTCCTCAGGGCACTGCTCGGGAGGGTCCAGCCGCACACCTGGGGCAACAGGGATGGGGACATGGATCACTGGCCCCTCACCCCCACAACCCCGTCTGGTCCATCCTACAGGCACAGCTCCACAGTGCTGGACCCACAGCTCATGGTGGCCCTCAGGAGCCACACCCAGCCATGTCCCCTACCATGCTCCACTGCCTCCCGCGTCTGCTGGTTGCTGAGGTTGGCATATGGGACGGCACCCAGGCTGAAGGCTTCCCACAGCAGGATCCCAAAGCTCCAGACATCACTCTCTGAGCTGTATCGGCCTGGGAACATGGGGCAGGATGGACGCTGTTGGCAGGGGACACACACCCATGTCACCACTGCCCAGCTGTGCCCATGCTCCTGAGGGCTGAGATGCTCTGGGTCTCGGCCTCCCTCCCCGGGACCAGGCACATGGGAGTGGGATAGTGCCAGACTCCTGGCTTCCAGATAAGCTGCCAGGTGCCAGGCCATGCCCAGCTCCATCCTGTACCATAATTGAGTGCTTCAGGGGCCGTCCACTTGACAGGGATTTGCTTCATCCCTCCTGTGGAGGCATAGATGCCATCCTCTTCCTCCCGTGACATCCCAAAATCACTGATCTTCAGGGTGTTCCTCTCTGTCACCAGGCAGTTGCGAGCAGCCAGGTCCCTGAGACAGCCTCAAGCAGTCAGTTGTGTGCCCAACCATCCCTGGGGCTCCATCTGGCATGGGATGGGGCGGTGAGGGTTCCAGGGCTCCCCCTGTCCTGCCAGGGCCCACCTGTGGATGCAGTGCTTGCTCTCCAAGTACTCCATGCCGGCAGCAGCATTCTCCGTCATCTTGACCAGCTCCTTCACCCGGAGATGGGGACCCTCACTGCGCAGGAAGGTCAGGAAGTCCCCCCCTGTGCCCAGATTGCAGAGCTGGTGGGTGCCCAGGCACACCTGACAAGCTCACCCATGCATGCGTGGGGACTGGGGCCACTCACCCTGCACCAGCTCCATGACAATGTAAATGGGCTGCTTCTGCGTGCAGACGCCGATGAGCCGCACAATGTTCGGGTGCCTATACTGCTTGAGAATCCTGTGGGGACAAGGATGGGCACTGTGAGTGCAGGGGGGCCCAGCTGCCCTGGGCACAAGCCACCCAATGCCATCCCCAGGGCACTCTGCCCAGACAGCCCAGGGACACAGCCCTCAGCACGAGGGTGCTGCAGTCCCAGCAGGGTCAAATGGCTCCAAGAATGGACAGATGTGACAGGACAAACACAACGGCCACATGGACCTGGCTTCCTGCAGGAACTTGGCCTTGAGCTCAGGCGGAAGGGTTTCCCGGCAGGACTTCACAGCAACGGGCGTGTTGTCAGCACGCAGGCGTCCACTGAACACCTCTCCAAAGTTACCCTTCCGAGACATAGGAGCACCAGACTCAGCTCACCATGTGGCCCAAGGCAACCCCTGTCCTCCTGCAGACGCTGTGGGGACAGTCCTGGCTGCCCGCAGACACCCTGGTACAGCCCTGCCCTCCCGCAGACCCCACAGCACCCCATCTCACCCGGCCAATGCGTTCCCCCAGCAGCACGTCCTCGTGGTTGAGCACCCATTTGTCCTGCAGCAAGCAGACACCAGTGAGCTGTCCCCTGGCCCACATACCCCTGCAGCCCCCTCTCAGGCAGAGCCCCAGGTCCAAGTCCCCCTGTCTAGCTGGAGAAGCATGTCTGTGGATCTGCCCAGCTGTTAGCAGGAGAAAGGGCCAGGCAGAGCTGCCCCTGTGCAGGGGGCCCCATCCTCCTCCCCACTGCTTGTATCACCTTGGGCACAGCCCTGGCCAGGATAATGCCACTCTTGCGGGTGATGGGCTGCTGGCTCTGCAGGAGGTGCTGGATGAGCAGTGGAATGGTGGGGAAGCTGTCACCCTCCAGCCGAAACATGTTCTGCAAGAAGGGAGGCCAAGGGGTTGTGATGGGCGGAAACCTGTGCCTGCCCATGCAAGGCCACCCCAGCCATCCCCCCTGCTTGTGGTCACTCACATTGACAGACTGGATGATGAAGTGCCGGGGCTGCCCATCCCATAGCACGCTGAGCACATACTCCTGCTTGCCCTGGCTCTCCCGCACCAGGAAATCCCCACTGCAGGTCAGCAGCTCCTGTACTTCCGAACGTGGGACGGCCCCATGGTACCAGACCTGCTGGCACAGTGGCTTCTCCACATCTGGGATTAGGGGCACGGGGGGCGGCAGCTGGAAGGAGACAAGGTGAGCCCAGCCATGCACACTCCTTAGTTGTGCCAGAGGTGGGGCAGCAGTGGTGTCTGGAAGCTGTGCCCAGGGCAGGTGGGAACAGAATCTGGAGGTGCTGAAGCAGGGCGGGGCTGTGTGGCCAGAAAGGAAAGGGCAGGCTCAGCAAGGCAGCTGGGTGGAGAGCAGGGTGGCTGGAGGCACCCAGGAACTCACCGAGTACTTTGGGCTGAAGATGCCCGTGATGTGGTTCTTGAGGGTCTCCAGTGCACTGGCCCCGCTCCGCTCCTGCTCCTGGAAGGAGGCATGGGCTGTACAACTGCTGGGGGGGACCCCATCCCTGCAGCTTTCAGAGCACAGGAGGCGAGACTGACTCACCGTGGAGGAGATGGACTGCCGATCCTCTGGCAGAGGCAGAGCGGGCAGGGGGTCCCTGACGCCCAGCTCCGCCAGCTTCCTGGCCAGCAGGTCCCGCTGCACCTGCAGCTTGGCCTGGGCACAGAGGCAGCCCTCGAGTTGCTGCTGCGCCTCATGCAGCCCCTGCCGCCTGCCCAACAAGTGCACCCTGGGGAGGGGACAGGGCAGTCAGCACCCGCTGCCCTGGCCCCTCGCCCCCCTCTGCTGCAACTCACCGTTCGCTGGGGCTCCGGCCCTGCTCCTCATCATGGATCTCTGCCTTCAGCTCCCGCGTCTGCTGCTCCTTGATACTCACGGCCTCTGTGGCGGCCACCAGCTCCTCCTCAACCGACGTCAGGCTGCAAGAGACATGTGCCAGCAGGGGGCTAAGCCCCTGCCCCTCACCTGCCCCTGGTCATGGCTGGTCCCACTCACCAATGCTGGACACTCTCAAGGGTCAGCTCATTCAGCTGCAGCTCCCCCGGCACCAGGTTCTCTGTGTCCTCCAACAGGCTCTCATCAAAGGACACAGTTGATGGCACCTCAGATTCGTACCTGTGGGCACCCAGCACAGCTCTGCCTCCACTTGCCCCATGCCGGCCACTGCCACCCAATGGCAGCAGGGCCGTACCCAGCAGAGAGGCTGCGACTGCATGGAGCCATACTGGTGGTTCTGGATGAAGCTGCTGTACTCAGTGGCAGGGTCGATGGCCTGGATGGCACTGGCAATCTCCTGGTGCATGGCCAACATATCCTCCTGTACCAGGCTGCTGATGCTGCAGTACTCCCTGAGGATCTCCTTTCTGTGGGAGCACTGCTGGTTCTGGGGGGCCATGGGAGTGCCCAGGGGTTGGAAGTGGGGTGCGGGGCACAGGATGGGCAGTGGAGCATGGGATGGGCAGTGGGGCAGGGAGGGCTCTTACAGGACGAGGATCATCTCCTGCTGCAGACTGTAGAGGGACTGATGCAGGCTGGGCAGCACCCGCTGGTAGTGGTGCTGGTGGTGCAATGCAGCCGCCTGCACAGCCAGCACATACTGGTTGTGCAGGGCATAGAGCTTCCAGAGGCTGCGCACATACTTCTCCTTCGCCTTGTCCCGCTCCTTGTCTGTGGAGAGAGGCTGTGGAAAACCCCAACTGCCAGCACATCACCTGTCCCAGCACTGGGGCAGGGGTCAGAGGGTGAGGGCTGGGAGAGGGTCCCAGGACAGGCAGGGGGACCAAGCCTGGAGTGGTTGCACTGTGACACAGGGATGCTCCTGACCCACAGCACGGTGTCCCAAGGCCCCCAGACTTTTGCCTGGCTTCTTGGGGATGAGGCTGGGCTCTCCTCTATGCTGCCCACCCCCAGAACCCCCACCCGCTCCAGGCTGGACTGTAGTTTCCGCAGAGTGCGGGGTGCTACAGCCATCCTTGACCTGTGAAGGAAGCTGGGAGGTCACGCAGGGGACAGGCTGGCACCTTTGCTGGCCTCCTGGTACTTGCGCTTGGCCTGGGCGCTGTCACGTGCCAGGCTGCGGTACTGTGCCTTCAGCTTCTCCATCTCCTGCTGTGTCGTCTGGAGAGGGACACAGTCAGGGAGTGGGTCCAGCACATTCTCTTGTTCCCCTGCTGGCTCCAACATACCCGGCTATACTCCTGGCTGAGCTGTTGCCACTGCTCGCTGAAGGCCTTGCGCAGCTGCTGCTTGTCGCGGATGAGCAGGCTCAGCTTGGCCAGTGGCCCCGCCGCCAGCTCCTCCGCATGCCGCCGCAGGATCTGGCTCAGCGTCTCTGTCCGGCTCACCAGCACCCACCAGGACTGCAAGAAAGGGAGTCGGGGATAGCACGGAGATGCTATCCTCCAGCCCCACACTGGGCTCTGCAGGGCACAGTCCTACTTTGGGGCATCCCTACCTTCTCGATCTGACCACCATGATCACCATGGAGCTGCCAAGTGCCCTCCTGCTTTTCCAGCTGGGAGAACATGTGGTGCAGCATCCCTGCATACTCCCGGTCACTCTTGGCCCGCTGTGACATCCACTTCCTCATCAGCTCCAGGAGGCGCAGCTCCCCATCCTGCAGCCGCAGCAGTGCACTGTGCCCCTGTGGGCACCACAGCTCCGGCCCAAAGCCCATGGCACCACTGTCCAGCCAGGGGAAGTCTGCGGGGCACCAGGACAGCCTGAGCCACAGCTGCTGCCCTGCACTGCCTGCACCAGTGGCCGGGGCCCTTAGCATTTCACACCCTCCTGCCCCATCATCCAGTCTGTGCAGCAGAGATGACCCTCCCCGCCCCCTGCAAACAGCCTTGCAAAGAATTTTCAAAGCAGCAGGATGAGTGCTCCAAGCCCTGTGGGAGCTGGGGCCTGTGGGGATGGCGCTGGGAAGGAGGAAGTGTGGGGTCATACCCAGCAGTGTCACCTCTGCCGTGCACATGGCTGCTCCCCAAGGGCAGCGCGGCCGTGCCCCTCACCCGGCACCATCCCCTCCTCTCTGGCGGCTCCAGCCCTGTCCTGCCCATTGGCACTGTCACCCCTGTGCCCACAGTGTGGGAGGTCCCAGGGGCTGGGACACTGGTGGGAAGCCAGCAGGAGGAGAAGAGGGTGCTAAGCCCCAGAAAGAGGTGCTGAACCTGGATACATCCCAGCACACGGGACTCCAGTAAGGCCACTGGGAGCCAAACCGATCCCAGAGGCAGTCCCAGGGTGCCCTGCCCTGAAGCCAGAGTGCAGCAGGAGCAGGAGAGTGCTGGGGCACCTCCCTGTGCAGGGCAGGATGTCCCCTGGCACAGCCCTTGACCTCACCAAGACCACCCCCCCAGCCCTACAAAGGAGTCCCCTGACCCCGCTAGTACCCTACCAGGGCACAGTCCTTCCAACCTACGTCTGTTGCAAGGTCTTCGTTGTGAGGCTGCTGCTGGCGTCCTGCTGGGGCCGGGACTGGTGTGGTCTGGACCTGGTGCAGCTCTGGCTGCTGGGGAGGAACAGGAAACCCAGTGCTGACCATACAGCCATTGCGAGATTTCCTGCACTTCCTCCCCTCCCTGCCAGTCCCCACGCCAGCAGCTGACGCCGGCACACAGCTCTGCTGCAGCTGGGCAGCTCCCAGCCCCACCACCCCTCCCAGCTGTCTCCCACCAGGGTCTGACACCACCAGGTCCAGCCCTGTATACCTAGGGCTCCACTGCTCCTGAGGAGCCTTCACTCAGCACCAGTCTCACCCAGCAAAGCCCCGTCAGCCATGCCAGGTCCTGCCTGACTCCTAGCCCCACTCCATGCTCCCTGCATCTCCAAGAGACTGCAGGACCTGAGGGGTCCTGAGGACTCCGTGCAGTCTCACTGAAGGGTGGCCACCCTTGTCACCATTCCCAAGCCTGGCCCTTGTGACTGTGAAAGGCTGCAGGACAGAGCACCTGCTCACGGACACCCACAGTGCCATGCCCCAGCCGTTGCTGCCAGCCTGCATCCACATAGCTAGGACCACACTCCCTGTGTGTGTCCCTGTGGCAGCCCTGGGCACCTCCCCTCCAAAGGGCTTCACTGGTGCCACGGTGGCACTGCTCAGCCCTGGCAGCTGCATCACACAGGGGCAGCTGCCACCGCCACTGCCCAGTGGCACAGCCCAGGTTAGCTCCACTCAGCTCAGCCTAGCCACCGCCTGGGTGTTTCGGCCTGAGCCCTCTCCTGTAACTGGCAGGGAGGCCCCTGCCCCAGAGGAGTTTCAAGGTCACCTGCAGGACTCTGCCGGGCCAATTCCACTTTTAGAGGAAGTCAGGGGAAAAGCGTGTCAGGCGGGAGCTTTGCTGACTCGCCTTCCTAGGAGCAATGTGGGATGGTCACGCCCTGGAGCAGCTCCAAGGCACGGCATGGGCAGGGGCTGCCACCGTACTGCTTCTCCCACCACCAAGATCCCTTCAGCATCCCCTCAGGCAGCGTGGGTCCCCTCCCCGCCTGCGCCAGGCTGCTCCGGCCCTCAGGGCTGGGCGGCTCTGCATCTGACCGCAAGTGCAAGCAGCTCCCTTCTCTAGAAGCCCCGATTGCTGCCCGCCCCCAGCCCCGCCTCGTGAGAAGAGGAAGAGCAGGGTGAGAGCTGCAGTCCGTGCGTGCTGCGGGGAACTCTCTCCGGACCACAGGAAGCCGCTACGGCCCCAGACACATCGCGGCCGAGGGACTCCGCAGAGAGGAGCTGCCTCTGCGATGGAGCGCAGCCCCAACAGGCTCCCTTGCGGGGGCCGGGACCCCGTGGGGGCTCGGTGAGGCTGTCTGCAGCTTGGCCACAGCACGAGTGGGTCCCAGGCCCAGCCTGGCCATTCCTGCACCAGGGGCATCGTGCTCTGGCTGCAGGGTGGTGCTAGACACAGGGGCTGCAGCCGGGCCCCAGGCTGTGGTGAAGGGGCTGAGCCTACATGCTGTGGGAAAGCGGTGCAAGGTCCCCAGGCCTTTCTCGCACACCGCATCTCCTTGCCCAGCACCAGCTACTGCCCACAGCCAGGGAAGGGCAGCCCCTGGCTCTGGGGGAAGGTCTGCAGGCAGGGCTCCAGCCCAGCCCCTGCAGCTGCAGAGCAGATCTGGGTGCCCCTGAGGCCCACAGTGTCCGCAGCTAGGCTGCTGCCCCAGCCAGGGCACCCACAGCATAGAGAGCACAGGCAGCGGAGCTGGTTTGCATAGTTCTGAACATTTAATAACTCAGTCTCTCTAGCGTTATATCCACATCCATTAAATTAAAAACAGGCTCAGGAGGCAGCTCCCGGCTGATTAAATTACAAGAAAAAATTACTGTGCACCAAAAAGTTGTTATAGAAAAATAGTCCTGTGGCCCCCGGCCACTGGCTCCGTCCATGGTTGGCGCAGGTGGGAGCCTGCACCGTGGCCCTGGTGTGCGGCGGTGGACGGCAAAGGGGCTCGTGGCACTGGCCCCCAGCCCGCGGGGAAGGGGCAGCAAGGGAAAGGGCTCCAGCGGGGAGCAGAACGGATTGTCACCAAGTGGGGGCAAGGCACGTCGGGGGGCTAGGGCTGCAGGAATGCTGGGCGCTGCCCAGCACAGGCAGGACGCAGGCAGAGCTGGGGCAGTGCTGGCACTGGCACTACCTGACAGTCCCAGCCAGCAGTACCTACAGCCCTGCCCAGGGGCAGAACACAAGGGGCCCAAGGCAGCCCCCCAAAGCAGGGACTGTGGACGGGGTCCCTGCCCAGGCTCTGGGCTGTGCCATGGGCACAGGGGCAGGCAGTGCCCAACCCGATGCTCCCCGGTGCCAGGGCTCCTACCTGCTGCAGGCAGCCGCAGTGGGATGGGCAGGCAGTGGGCAGCAGCAGCTGAGGCCTGGCCATTATTGCTGTTGAAGGGCACGGGTGGAAGTGGATAGGCCCAGGGGAGGTGGCAGGGAGCTGGGACACAACTAATTGAGCCTGGAACACAGCTCCACAGGGGCTGAGGGTGGCAGGGGGATGCTGTGGCACAGGCTGGGCTCAGCCCTGGTGGGCAGAGCCACCCCTGCCCCAGCCAGCCCACCTTGAGCCATGGCAACCCAGGGACCTCACACACTGCCCACCCTGGAGAACTCACAGGACCCCAAGCAGCAGCCCTGTACCCAGAGTGGGAGACACTGCTGCCTGTGCAGGGCCGGGAAGTGTCAGGGACCCCACTGCCACCAAACACCCCGGCACGGGGCACAGGATGGACGCAGGGCCAGGAGAGACGGTGCAAGACTGGGACGGTGCTGTGCTGGGGATGGTGCCCGCAGGGCCATGCCTGGCTGCCCAGACTGGGGCTGAGGGACAGTGCCAGTGGGTGGGAGCCCCGGGCTGCTGCAGTGCAGGAAGGGGACAGGGGCAGAGTCCAGGGCCCCTCAGCCTCACCTGCCCCAGCCCTGTGGTGCTGGGCAGGGAGGAGGGAGGGGCAGGAGGGCTCATCAAAGGGCACTTTGGTCTCTGATGAAGGCAGTCCTCTCGCTGTGGGCCTCATAATCCTCACCGTCCGACTCAGAGGGACCCTCCTCCTGCCAGATGTCGGAGGGGAGCCCCTTGTAGGAGATGATCCCGCTGTCCAGGGCATACACCTTCACACCCCGCAGGCTGAAGCCTGAGCGTGCTTGCAGCACCAAGAAGATGGTGACAAAGATGATGACGATGAGGATGCAGCTGAGGCTGGCGATGAGGACAGGCAAGTTGACTGGAGGGGGGGCCTCAGCTGGTCCCTCACCATCTGCCAGGGCAGGGGACGCACGGCTGCTCTGTGTCTGGTGAGAGCAGGAGAGGTCCAGGCTGCTGAAGTGGGAGTGCGCGGGACAGGTGAGGCACTGGTTGGGGCCAGGTCCCACACAGGTGGCACAGGAGGAGTGGCAGGGCAGGCAGAGGTGGGGCGCAATGGGCTCCACGCTGTTCTCCAGGTTGTAGTGCGTGCTCTGGACACCAGGCGCAAAGCCAGGAGGGCAGCGCTTCAGGCAGCTCTTCTGATGCAGGTAGTACCCCTCCTCGCAGACTGTGAGACAGGCAGGGTCAGCATGGTCTGGGGGCTGCCTGTGCCCCCATTCCCTCCCTGCCATCCCCACACTCACCAACACAAGTCTGGCTGGGGGTCAGGGTCTTGCAGCCGCTGCTCTCCAGCTGGTTGGAGAGGCTGGGGGAGTCGGTGGCCGTCCCATACAGCACAAGCGTGAACTTCGTAAGCGTGCCTGCAACAATGCAGGGTGAGGACCACAGCGGTGCCCACAAGACCACCCATGCTCAGGACAAGCACAGGCAGGGGGCTCACGCTGGTCCCCCATCCTGGCTGCCAGGGGACAGCAGGGATGTGCCCACCACCTGGGAGAGTGCCTGTTGTGGGGCCATACCCCTGCACAGGAGTCCCAAGGGGCAGGGGGGTCAGGTGAGCTGGCATGGGGTCTCCTGCTGCCTGGACTCCCGCTGACCCAGAGGGGCTGCAGCACCATCCCACATGCTCAAGTCCAGCCTCTCCCCAGCCAGATCACCCAAACCACCCAAGGTGTTACTGGCCCCTCAGCTCAGGAACAGGTGGGGAAGCTGGGTGACCACACAGCTCGCATCCCAGACTTGGAGGGAGGCAGTGGATGGGGAAGCACACCCCTACCGTAGTTGTTGGCATCACTGGTGTTCTCAATCTCCAGCACCCACTCCCCGGAGGGGTCCTCATCCCACGAGTGCGTCGTCATGAAGGCCCAGTCATTGAAGCCATCGGCTGAGAAGTCGTGGGGCCTGAGCAACAGAGGCAAGATGTGGGTGTCAACATATCCCAAACTCACCTGTGCCAGCCTAGGCCAGAGGCCAGCCTGGGGCACTCCACAGCCCAGCACCTACCTGGCAGCCAGAAGGGTGGAGCGGGTGCCCATGGGGCTGACCAGGTGGATGGCCAGGTCCCCCCGCCGGTTGTAGGACAGTGTCAGCCTGGCCTGCGCATGCTCCAGCCGGCTGATGTAGTTGGCTTTCCCCAGGCAGGCATCCACTTTCCGCCGTACTTCGAGATGCTTCCCAATGTCCCTGCCGAGGATAGGCATGAGTGAGGCCAGTCCCAGACCAGGGGGACATGCCACAGTCCCCACTCCTTGCTGTGGGGCTCTGCGGCTGTCCTGGGGACTGGGCACCAGGGCAGCTAGAGCGGGAATCAAACCCGCAGTGGGTCAGAGTGGCACCACCTCCGTGCCATTCCCAGATGGGTACAGGAAGCAGAAGGGGTGCCTCAGCTCTTGGGCATGCCCGGGGGAACTGTGCTGCCCAGTGCTGCCTCCCCAGCCGCCACTCCATGCCAGTCCTGAATAGGCCCTTTATTCACACACTGCAGGCCAGCTACACCCTGCATGGCACAGCCAGGGATGGGATGGGCAGAGTCATCCCCATCCTGCTGCCGGTGTGCGGCCACTCCCACCACGATGCTGGCCCTGGTGCCAGCACAGGATGTGCCTGCCCCACACAGGGCTGGTTCCCCAGGGGGGTCAGGGCAGGGCCCAGCCCTAGCTCCCTTCATGCACAGGAACATGATCCCCCCACCCAGGAGCCCCTAGGGAGTGCCCTGGCCACAGACAAGACTGCACATGCTGCACTGTGGCAGCAGCGGCCAAGCAGGAGTCAAAGGAGCTTCTGTCTGCCCCCTGAAAAGCCCCTCTGTCCAGGATGACTCGTGCTGGCTGCACCCCAACCGCAGTGCCCCAGTCTGCCCACATCCACTGGCCCAGCCCCACAGCGGGGAGGCTCATCAGTGACGTCAGTGCTGGATGGCTGGAGGTGCCTTTCCCAGCTCTCCCCAGGCTCCCGCAGGAGGATGCTCCAAGGGTCTCAGCAGCAGTTCTGTCTCCGAGATTCTCCCCACTCCCTGTTCTGGGCCCAGAGGCTCTCAAGCTCCTGTGCAGAACAGATGCCAAGTGATCCTCTCCTGGGCTCACCAGCCCATACCTGGGCTCTGCAAGGATGTCAATGACACACTTCCTCTGAGGTCCCACCGTGGTCCAGTTCTTGGCCAGGCTCACCATGGCCCCGGCATCCAGCAGGCCGTAGCCATACGAGTGGCTGACTGTGGACAAAGAGGGGGTCAGCGCCGCTCCTGGGGGTACCCAGTGGGGGATGTTTGCCTGGCCATGCGGCATGCTCACTGGCCCTTCTGCCTCCTTCACCCCACAGGGCTGCCAGGGCACTCCGCCTCAGCACCCCAAGGCTAGTGGTACGCGTGGGACTGGGAGACCCTGGTCCTACCCCAGCACTCCAGTACCTTTGCGGCCGACGCCATTGGTGACCCAGTCATTGGCATTCAGGTGAGCTGGCTTCGAGGTCTGCACCACCAGGTGCTGCATGTCCCGCCAGGTCAGGTTCTTGCTACAGGGAGATACGGAGCTCAGGTCAGTGCTAGTTCCTGCTGGCCCCAGGCAGGTACATGTCCAGGTGCCACTGCTGCATGGGGCTGGCACAGCCACCCCTCTCCAGCTCCCTCTGTCCTGCCCTTACTTGGCTTCCAGGGCGAGGGCGATGATGCCAGCGGCCAGGGGTGCTGAGGCTGACGTCCCGGTGTGCAACTCGGTGCACTTCTGTCTGAGGTCAGTCGTCACCTGCGAGGAAGAGTGCCAGGGCAGGAAATGCTGCAGGCATATCCCACCCCCTGAGCCCCTGGCCTGCAGACAGCAGCAGCCCCGACTCACAATCTGCTTCTCATTCTGGTTGCCACTGCTGTACGTGGTGGCGAGGGTGGAGGAGCAGGCCTCGCTGTACCAGGGCACATTGCCGTACTGTGTGGTGCTGCTGATGGACAGCGTGTAGATGCTGTTGGTGTAACCGTCACAGTTGCAGCTGTCATGCTCGCGGCCCCCATTCCCAGATGCCCAGACGAAGATGGAGCCCAGCCCACCTCGGCCCTAGCAACAGAGGCAAGATGAGGGCAAGCACCAACTCTGCCACACACAGGAAGCCCCAGGCTGGAGCTGGGGACAAGCAGATGGTGCCAGCCTGAGTTGGACAGACAGAGCAGACGCAGCTGGGACACAGGGGAGAGCATGACACCCCAGTCACAGCCCACCATCCTGGGTACCCTCACCACCACTTTGCCTATGGAGGGTGCCCAGCACCTCAGCAGAGGCTCCAGGGCTGCCCCAGTGGGTGACACACCAGGCAGCAGGAGGCCCAGACAATGCGAGGCTTCCAAGAGCCGAAGCCTTTTTCTGCTCAGAAGTCACCTGGCCTGACTCTGCCTGCGTGGGACTGCAGTGCCTGGCAGAGCTGCGGGAGCCCACAACACGGTCCTGGCTGTGCCTCGGCACCCAAATGTGGCAGCTACCCTCGCAGAGGACACAACAGAGCCGGCGTGGCACCACACGCATCTCTCTGTAGGGAATCATGACATGGCTCCCCAGGCAGGCAACACTGCCAGCACAAAGGGACAGTGGGGGAGGACGGGTGGAGGAAGTGAGGGTGAGCAGCTGGCACAAAACCAGACAAGAACCAGGAGACGGCTTGGGAGAGGAGGGAGAGACCGTCCCACACAGGAGCCCTCACAGCAGTGAGATAACACCACATGGGAGGAGTCCTGATTCAGAGCCATCGCACAGGAAGAACAAGAAAAACTAACAGAGCCTGATCCCAGGGATGGGCTGGCACACGGCTCATCCCGGGAGGGCCAGGGTAACAACCAGGGCAGGCAGAGGAAGGGAGACCTGGGGGAACAGCAGGAGTCAGGCCAGCACTCCCCCAGCAAACCTGCCTTCTCACCTGGCTGACCCCACGGAAGAAAGCCTCCTCTGCCAGCCGGGCTGGGCCATCCACAGTCTTGCCGTCGTCCTCAGGGCCCCAGCTGGCACTGTAGATGTGGATGTGGTTGGGGTTGAGGCCCAGGGAATGGGCCTCCACAGCATCAGTCACCTCCCCATCCAGCATGCGCACACCTAGGGCCAGAGAGCAAATGTCACGGGCAACCAGCTGGGGCAGAGTGGCCACGGTGCCACTGGTGAGAACCCTCCAACCCCTGCTGCCACCTGTGTCACAGGCTGTCACAAGGCTGCTCCAGTCAGCAGTGCCGAGGTCCCCAGCTCAGCTGCTCCTGCGGCCACTCAATGCCCACAGGACCCGGTACAGGGCAGGGCAGCACCCACCTCCGATCCTGGCATTGTATGCCACGCCAACACCACAGATCCCGTTGTTTGCCACAGCAGCCACTTCCCCGGCACAGCGCGTGCCATGTCTGCAACCGAAATAGGACGAAGCATGCTCATATAGGGTGCGAGGAGCACAGGGGTGGGTAGTGGCTGCAGCCCCAGCATCCCCCACCCGGGCTGCCTCCCGTCCCCTCACACCCGGTAGCCAATGAAGGCTCCTCCATCTGCCCTCCTGCTCCAGAGCCAGGGCACCGAACAGCCCACACTGGCTCTGGGCAGAAAAAGGATGCTGCTCACATCAAAAAAGGAGGTGAAGGTTTCCCCACTGGGCAGAAGTATGCTGCCAGCCTCACAGCTTCCAGCAGGCCATGTGGGGTGGCACTGCACTAAGTCCCTGCCATACTTAGGCTCTGTATCTTCAACCCTCCCTCCTGCCTCACCTGTTGTCATTCATCTGTGTGTAGCGGGGCTGCGGGTCTGGGTCCTGGTCATTGACATCAAAACTTGCCCCTGGGTCCTGGAAGACAAATTGGGCACTTGGAGATTGTCTACCTTAGCCACTGAGCCCCATTGCCCTTACTTCATGCCTGTGCTCCACAGCCTGAGGCTGAGCAGGCTCCAATCTCACCTCCATGTCTCACCATGGTGGGCATCAACCCTGTACCTTGCAGCTCTGGGGTTGCCCTGCATGGACACAGCTGCCCAGACCAGCTCCCACAGCACTCCGCCCTGCACCAAACTCACATAGTTGGCCTCCAGGTCAGGGTGGTTCTTCTCAATGCCGTCATCCAGGATGGACACCACGATGCCCTTGCCCGTGTATCCCTGTTCCCAGGCCTGACGCACGTTCAGGTCCCGCTGGTTTGTGTTGTACTGCCAAGAGAAGCCTTGGCACTAGGAGATGCGCCCAGCCATGGGCATTGTGAGGGGTGTGTGCCCAAAACCCACCCAGCTCTCACCCCGCTCTTCTGTGGGTTGCAACAAGGAACCCCAGGGACCTGGGCACAGGGTTGGGCACAACTAGCTGAGAAGGGCTGCTCTGAAAGCGAGACTGAGTCCCAGACCCTGCTTGAGTCCCACAGACACGGCACCCTTTGCAGAGATCAGGCTTGTACCCAAGCTCCGGGAAGCAGAAAGAGGCATGGACCCACTCCTGGGCCAGGCAAAGGGCTGTACTCCCTAGTACAACCCTGGGCTCCCCCCAGCCCTCCCAGCACTCCAGCCAGGAGCCACAGCTCTGTGAGCAGAGCCTCCTCCCTGGGGTGTTCCCATCACGTAGTACCAGGTGGCTACCCCAGGCTTTGCCCCTCCTCTCCTTCTCCCTCCTGCCAGCCTAGCAGCCACTGCCTGACAGCAGCTCCTAGGTTGCCACGTCTGCGTCCCCAAACTCGCACCCGCAATCATGAGCACATGCCCCTTCCTCACCCGACACTCACCAGGTACCACTGCTGCGGGAACTTAGGGTCCGTGGGCTCCATGAAAACATCTCGCTTGGCCCTTCGCTTTGCCACCTGTTGCTCCAGCCACTGCACCTGAGGGCAGAGGAGGTATGGAGTCCGCCGCCGACCCCTGATGCTAGCAGCTCCCCACGACCCCAGTCCCCAGCCTGCCTGGAGGGGCTCTCCCTGGGAAGCTCACAGTCAGCTCTGGCCTGGCAGCGTACTGGACCTGTCAGAGCTACTGCCACCCCCAGCCCGACCCTCCAGGCCCCCTGCCTGGCCGTGCCCTGCAAAGGCTGTGCTCCAGTGGAGCAGGATGGTCAGAGTGCCAAGCTCCACTGAGACATGGGCTGCCGAGAGCCGCCACGCCACACCACATGCCTTCCAGGGCCTGGGCTGAAGCCAGAGGATGGGGAAAATAGCAGCCCCCATACACCACTGCTCTGGGATCTGTTTATTGCCCTGCACACCTTGTCCTGCATGCAAGGACACAGAGCTCTCCTGGGCCCTGGGACTGCAACAACCCACAGGCCAATGATGCTGGCTCCACCAACCCCCTGCCCTTGCCAGACATGCAGTGGGCTCCCACCTGCTTCTACCAAGGAATGGTTAAGGCAGCTCAGCCCTGTCTTGTGCCCAGCACTGGCTCACAAGCTGTTGTGAAGTGCCTGGGACCAAAGCCAGGCCCTCCTCACTCGTACCTGCGGTTCCCTGGCCAAGCGGCTGTGCCAGGGCTGGTGGGGCGAGAGGGAACGCTTCACCACGCCACGGTGCCGGAAGTGGTAATAGTCGCCAAAGATCTGCAACAGAGAAATGCTGCTCATGGGACAGACACGAGGGCCTGGTCTCCCCGATTCTCTACATCCCACATCTGCAATCCTGAGCTCCAGGGCTGCCATGCACAGGCTGGGCCCCCCACTCCAGAGTGGCTGGTGAGGCTTATGTCCAGTATACTGGGCAGGACCTCCTGTGAGAGGCTGTGGCAGCTGGTGACAAGGCAGCTGGGAAGACCCTGGAGCAGCAGAAATGCAGCCACTGAGCACCTCACCCTCCCACAGGTCCCCACATGGCAGCAAGCCTCACATTGTCCAAAAAAGCTGCTGTCCTGGCAGGAAGACCCCAGGCAATCAGTGGCAGAGAGGGACAGGCCTTTCAGAGTCAGCCTGGGAGAGACACCAGACTCAGGAGACAAACCCACTGCTTCTCTCCCGGTGCCAACCAGCTCCTCCTGGAGGAAGGTCCCAGGGGCTCCAGGCCCCGCACCCCAGGTGGTCCCAGCCAGAGCAGGGTCTGCATCAGCCTCTGCACCTCCGGACAGGCTGCTGTCTTCTCCCCACGTGCCCCACTGGAACACCCACCCAGTGCGAGCCTCTACCTGGGGCACAGCCAGTTTCAGTGGGGCAGAGCAGGGGGCATGCAGGCATCCAACCCCAGCGGGGTCCAACTTCCACTGCCAAGCAGCTGTGCTGTGCTCACCCCAGCTCCACTGCCATGTGGGGACAGCCCAGCCTGGGACTCCAGCACAGCCCAGCTGGGGCAGGACAGGAACCCAGCACAGCTGGTGGGGCCAGGACGCCATGCCGCCACCCAGATGGTTATTTTTAAAACCCAAACCCTCTCCAGTGCTGTCATTTCCGTATCCCCTCCCGCACATCCTGGGGCTGACGGACACAATGGCCCCACAATGGCCCCACCCTGGCCGCCCTGGGCCTCCCAGCCCAGTAGCTTGCCCTAACTGGAGAGAAGGGGCCAAGCACCCACCCAGCCCCCTGGGAGTCAGAGAGCCCAGGCAGCAGCCACAAGCAGGATCCAGCTGCCCAGGCTGTGCCAGAGCTGGTGGGGCTGGGCTGCAAGGGCTGTAGGAATATGAGGACATCTCATCCTCCTCCATCTCAGGCTGCCCCAAAACAGTCTCTTTGAGGCTAGCAAAGCTCCCCAGCTTATTAGAGCTCTGCAGATGTGCTGCCCATCTGGACAGACTGGGCTGAGCAAGGTGCACCCAGCTGAGCAGCAACCTCAGGCCCGGGGCAGCAGCTCGCTCTCCCAGGTAGGCACTTCACCAGAAACCCCGGACCTGTTCCTCTGGCACACCGTGTTCTCCCAGGACAGCCCAGGATGCCTGTCAGTTTAGAGCCCTTGAGGAGGTGTCAAGGTACAAAGCCTCTGCACGGGGCTGGCGGGGGAATGCAAGCTGCAGGATGATTGCCCTCCCCTAGTATCCCTCACCCCCTCCGGGGGTATAGACAGAGCCTAGATTGTTCCTGCACACAGATCGCGACTCTGACTGGTCATCCAAATGGATTAGGCCTGCACTAACGCTGTGGTGGCAGCCAGGAGCTGGCCAGCCCACACATTTCCACCCTAATCCCCACCGTCCCTGTCCTCAGCAAGGGCAAAGCCACCCCCCAGCACCACGTGTCCCTGGTGCCAGTTCAGTGCTGCTGCCCAACCCCTGGCCACAGCTCGCAACTACCCTGGCCAGTCCCAGGGCTAGAAGGCTGCCTGTATGCCTGACCACTGCCCCGGGAGTGGAGCAACATGCTGGACCTGCAGCCCAGTGGTGTGGGAGGCAGGAGCACCCTCTCCCAGGATGGCACTGTCCTGCCAGCACAGCCCAGGGATGGCACCGGCAGTGCCCTTCCCCAGTGATCCCAACCCCAGCAGCAGGGGGCAATGTCTGTACCCCCTTCTCTGCATAATCCCAGCAGTGCAAACCCCCACACACCCCCCTCACTGCCACACCCAGCCCCCACCTCTGACCCACGTCCCCCCACTGTCCCCTGTGTCCTCCCTCAAGCCCTCCTCAAGGCCACTGGCACCAGTCATGGACCTTCTGCCCGAAGTGCCACTGGCTCCCGCTCCACAGGCAGCAGGGGAGCCAGGAGTGTGCCAGGACAGCACAGCTTTGGGGACAGACCCCAGGCTGAGGCCAGGATCCGCTCAGATAAGGACCCTGGGGCCCTCTCACTGGGACGCTGCCAGATGCACCCAGTCCCCCCACCCCCAGCCTGGCTGCACATCCTGACCCAGTGGCACATACCCCCAGGAGCAGCAACCCAGAAACCTGGGAGGGAAAGCCAGGCTCTTTCCAGCCACGCTCTTCCCACTGGACCGCCACGACCCCTCTGCAAAGCCCTGGCCAGCCAAACCTTGTCCCGCAGCACAGACACTGGGACAGGCTCCAGAACAGGAGAAAACATGCCCAGACCAGAAGCTCCTGCCACAGCCCGGGCTGCTGCAGCATGTGGAGCTCTGCTTGCAAGGGCAGGCTCACTGCTGCGAAGGGACAGAGAGTCGGGAAGAGGTGCCAGCCTCCAGCCACAGAACCACAGTATGGGGAGAAGACAAGGGCAGAGCTGGCACAGAGCCTCTGTGGCTCACAGGGATGGAACTCACGACAGGCCTGGGCTCTCAGCTGAAGCACGAGGCCCTGCACTGTGGAGACGAAGCCACAGAACCAGTGCCCCTTGGCCCTGGCAGCCAGGCCTGGGACCTGGCACCGCAGCACGATGGGAAGCACTGCCAGGAGCAGGCTGATGGCACCTCAGCCCCATCCCCACTCAGAGAGATCTCATCAGAGATCCAGTCTCGTGGGACATGCCACTCTCTCAGTCCCTTATGCATGGCAGCTGCCCTGGCCTGACAAGTTCTTTCCCCTGAGATCTGTTCTGAGCCACTTCCATGCTGACAGCACCTGTGTAAGGCCACGCCATGGCCCACCACAGCACGGACACCCTCAGTGGGACCTAGCCACAGCCCCCACAGTTCCCTCCTCTGGCACAAGTTCCGGAGGACTCGGGACTCCCTGACCCAGAGGGCCCTGAGTACCCAGTGCCCATGCAGGGCTCCTTTTGGGTGGCAGGACAAGGTCCTGCTGGCTTCTGCAGCAGCCACCTTCCCACTGCCACCACTCCCAGCAGCTGCTCACAGCGAGGTCCTGACACCACAGCCACCAGTTGTGCAATTTCCTCTGGGATTTCACCCTGCACTTCCTTCCCAGAGACATGGCTCACTCCCAGCACAGCCATGCACACTGCCTGGTCCCTGGCCAACGGCAGGGAAAGCCGAGTGTGGTGGGAACCTGCTGACGCACCCTCTGTCAAGGACAGTTTAGGGGTAAGGATACACAGCTGCTGTCAGATCCCCTCTGGAGATAGCTCAGAGGCGCTGCTGCCGTCCCGCTGAGCCAAGGCCATGCTGCACTCGGCAGCTTGCTGTGGGGAGCAACAGTGGAATCTGCAAACCTTCCCATCCATCATCACACAGCAGTCCCAGTCCAGTTCCTTCACACTAGGATGGGCTTTTCCTCCTTCCCCATCCAACAGGCAGTGTGCCGCGCCATGTTGTGTCATGCCATGTCACCAGAAAGTCCCAGTGACAGCAGGAGGCCCTGGCGCTGGAGGTCCATACAGTTAATTGCCACCATCGAGTCAAGGCAGCAGATGCTGGAAGGCCACAGCAAATGGGCACAGACACAGTGGCCCTGCTGCCATAAAGAGCAGCCCCTAAGCCAGCTCCGGGACTAAGCTCAGCACCTGCCCAGGCCATGGCAGAGAACACTAGTTCCATGAGAAGAGGGAAGCAGGAGACTTACCGGGCCCAGGTTGAGGAATCCATGCTTCCTGGCCAGCCTGTCAGCCTCCTGGGGTCCTGCAGGGACGAGCACAGCCCAGGTGTTGGTGTAAATATGCTGGGCCAGCACCTCCTGGGCCAGGAGAGTGAGGGCAACCACCAGAGTCCAGAGCAACAGCAGCGAGCAGGGCCTCAGATCCATCAGAGTATCGGGGTTCCTCGAGCTGGGGAGCAGGAGGGTCCCAGGAGCAGGAGGTCCAGCAGCCTCCCAGCGTCAGCACCTCGAGGCACACCAGCCTCTCTGCCCTGCTGGTCCCAGCTCAGCCCAAGCCCACATGGGGCCAAGCCCACAAAAGCACAGGAACAGACTGTCCAGGACAGAAGCACGATCTGCAGAGAGACAGGACAGTGGTCAGGCCCAGGGCACCTTTCCTCAGACCTAGGGAGGGCAGGCTGCACCATGCTGAGACGTGGATCAGGCATTGGGTACAGGGGCCCTGGCACACAGCACCTGCTGGCCATGATGGCACACTGACAGCCAAGGAGCTGCCTGGCTTGGCGGTGTGCCCGCATGTCTGCTCCAGCATGGAGATGCTGTTTACCTTGCCTGTTACACAATGTTTGCTTATAAACACAGGGAACCAACCAGGAGGGCAGGGCACCAAAGGAGGGGAGAGGCGAGGCAAGGGACACTGTTCCTCTTGCTGCCACTAACCCTGCTCCAGCTGGGATGAGACTATCTGGGTACAGAGCTGGGAGCAATTGGCATGGGAGGCCTGCCTCTCCAGTCCCAAGGGGAGACCAAAGGAGATGCCCCCAGGTGCTGTGTGAGGAATCCCAGCAAAATGAGAGACTGGAAGGAGGAAAGTCATGGAGAGCTCCTGATCTCCAGCTAGCACAGCCCCAGACTCACATCTCCACAGCCATTGACCAGGCAGTGCTTGGCAGCCATGGCAAGCACTGTGCTGCCTGTCACCAGCAGCAGCTCAGCTCTGCCCTTCCTCTGGAGCACAACATGGTGACACCGGTGTGACTCATCCCCGCAACCGGGTGGAAACCAGGACCAGAAAAAAGGGGCACATTGTCACCTCCAGCATGAACCCAGGGATGTCCAGGAACAGCTCACACCTTGTGGGAGGGCAAACGCAAGAAGCTTGTAGGGAAAGAACAGGGAGCAACCCACCCAGTGTAAGGGAGCCCACGACATGATGGTGCCAGGTTGAGCTCCACACCTGGAGCTCCAGAGGGACCCTGGAATATCTGGTCATGCTTCAGAGACAGCTGGAAAGGTGAGAGCCAGCAGTGCCCAGAGGAGCCACATCCCCCTCCGTCCAGAAGCGGCCACAGCGAGCTGGCAGCCTGCGGCGCTGCCAGAGGAGGAGAGAGCTCCTAGCAGCCGCCAGAGACCTCGCCGTAGGCTCCGGCACAGACAGTGCAGCGACTCTGGCACAATGGGGTTTCCCCATCAGCCACCACACCTCGGCCAGCCGCGGGCCGGACCGCCCCGTCGAAGTGCCCAGAGCCGTGAGCACTCGCCGGAGGCTGTACCGGAGCCCCTGGTGCCAGACTGCTAAGGCCCAGAGCACGGCGCAATGGAACACTATCTGCCATGGTCTACCAGTGTCCATGCCAATACCTGGCCCCCGGGCCGGGCAGTTTCCCCACCTCGCTGGTCCCGGCGCCAGCAGCCGTCCCGCTCCAGCGGTGACCGCTGCACGTGGGGACAGTCCGGCCGCCGGAGGAGAGCCCGGATCCCGCGGCGCCTCCCCGCCAGACCCGCCGCCAGCGAACCACCGCGTGCTGGGACAGCCCGGCCGCCGCACCCAGCCCGGAGCCGCGCTCCCGGCTCCGCACCGCGGCCCGGCCGGTGCCCGCTGCCCAAGGACCCAGCCCCCACAGCAGCAACCCAGTGACCCCGGGCTGAGCGGCGGGCCCGGGCCTGCACCCGCGGGGCGGCTCCAGCGGCGGAGCTCCGGACGGCGGCGGCCGGGCTGGGGCCGGGGCGGGACGCGGCCTGGCTCCCTCTCGGCCTGCCGCAGCGGCGGCTCCGGCTACCCCCGCCGCAGCCCCGAGAGCGGCCGCCCGGCCCCCCACTCGCTCCCGTGGACCGCCGGGCCCACACATCCCCGCCGGCAGCGCCCTAAGCCTGGGGCTGCCCAGCCACCGCGGCCCCGCCGGTCGCCCCGGCCCCAGCCCAGCCGCCGCCCGGGTCCCGTCCGGCAGGGCCGCCCCAGCTGTCAAACCGCGGTCGCCAGCAGGTCGAGCCATCCCAGGCCGATGCCGCTCCCGCGCCCTTACCGCGCGGCCTGCCCGCTCCGCTCCGTCCCGTCGGCAGCCGGGCCCGTCTGTCGGCGGCGCCGCGTCACGCCGCGGGGCGCCCGGAGCGCCCGCCCCGGAGCCGGGCCCGGCCCAGGCAGGGGCGGCCGGGGCGGCCGGCGGGGCCGCTTGTTTACGCCGCGCAGCTGTCAGCGCCGCCCGGCCCCGCCCCGACGGCCGAGCCACCGGCCCCGCGCGGCTCCCTCGGCACGGCCCGGCCCGGCCCGGCCCGGCCCGGCCGCCGCTCTGCCGGGCGCCGCCGGATGCCGTCACCGCCGCCCGCCCCTCCCGTCCCGTGCTGCAGCGCCGGGTCCGGCACGGACCCCCGGCAACCCTTCCGCACCGCCTGCCCGGGGCACCGCCACAATTGGGGCCGTTCCCTCTCGCCAGTACCGGGCACGGCCCGGGGCTCTGCACGGCCTCTCCTGCAGCCGAGCATGGGGCTGTCCTTGCCACCCGGGGGGTACCTGTGCCAGCCCAGGCGGGAAACCCGGATCTGCCCTGTGAGAGCCGTGAACCCCCGCCATGGGTCCGCGGCAGTGACCAGGGGTGTAAGGGTGCCTGCAGTGAAGAGCACGCAGAAGACGCCCCGTCTCCCACCTCGTGCAGCAAGTGGTGCGTTATGCTGCGACATGCGGCTGGCAGGACATGAGCCCCGCCAGATTAGCCTGTTCCAGCTCTGGCAGACCCCGGAGCCGGGAGCTCCCCAGCCAGGCTGCGGGAATGGCACTTCCCATGAGGTCCATCTCGTGGGGCTGCAACCCCAGGTCGGTGTGCAGCAGCCTGACAGAGAAACTGTCTGGAAAGGAGCAACAGAAGGAAATCTATCAGCCCCGTTTCAGGAGAGAGATTTCCACCAAGGAGAAAAGGTGAGAAGTGAAACACAGCTTCAGTCATTTGTAAAGAACAACCCACTGTGGGCACGGGACCGTGCCATAAGCAACACAAATGCAGCAGAACCCAAAGTGACCTGAACCCAAACTGACCTGAATTCTCCACACCTGCGACGTGTCTGGCAGTCCCGGGCAGGAGCAGGTCCTAGTGCTCCTTACAGAGAAAAGGAAGTCACTCGGATACCATGATCGAGATCGTGAAGCATTAGCAATCGCACAGGAAACAGTCACCTTGGTAACCGAGATGCTGAGAACAGCCCAGAAAATCTAGCACAGGGCAGGTTGCTGTGCTAAACTGGGTTAGTTCTGCAGGGCAGCACCCTGGCCGCAGGTATTCAGGCTGGGCCGACCCTGGCACCCTGGGGCTGTGGTACCCCAGGCCCACCTTCAGGGCCACAGTCCTGCCAGGGAGGAGAAGGCACCCACCAGACAGGCAGCACTCACCCCAGTGTTACTGCAGCATGCTCAGGAGTCGTCCCTGCAGCTGGCAAGCCCAGGCTGGCCCTTGGGGGCACAGGGAACTGGCTGTGCCCCGTGGGGTTATATGGAGGATACATGGACAGGGGCAGGTCCAGAGCTGGAGTCCAGACAGGCAGTGGGAGGGAGGGTGGGAGGTGGGCTGCCTGCCCCACCCATGCACCTTATCTCTGGATGCCTCCTTTGGGCGCTGGCAGCCGTGCCTAGGCAGGCGAGGAGCTGCTGCACCTGACCCTGTGACATGTGGTGCTGAGGAGAGGAGCTGACAAAGGGCCCTTGTCACCACGAGCTTATCGCGGTGCTGCGGGGCAGGCAGGCAGGAAGTACCACGCTCTTACGTAAACCACTGGCCTGGGACCCGCACTAACCCCACAGCTCTGCCAAAGAAAATGCCTGGCTCGGGAAGCACCTGGCTGCAGGTGGCACAACGCCACGGATGGGAGGGGAGACCCGCTGTCCCAGCAGCCCCCTGGGGACCAGCTGCAGAAAGAGGCAGAGAGTGGGGGCACCAGCACGGATCTGAGCAGCTGCTGTGCCCCACTCTCCTCACAGGGCTGCCAGGCACCCCTCTCTACCCCCAGCCACGATGCAGCAAGGGGTTGAAGCAGCTTCTGCAGCACATCTGCCAGGATCACGAACCCTCCTCTCAGACTTGGGGACCATGGCTCAGCGCACCCCAGGAGACAGCAGGAGCAGCTGCTCCGTGTGGCAGTGCCCAGCAAACTGGCAGCACTACTGCCAGCCAGCCATACTGTCTCGTCCTGCAAGGTCTGCTCTACCAGGATCCCCCGGGGCTCTCACTACAGCCACAGGGGTCAAACTGCTCACCGGGGCTGGGAGAGAGCCCTCCACGCTCCCCTTCACTGAGCACACTCTGTGGTGTGGCTTGGCTGCACACACAATCAATAGAAACCCACTTCATGGAAAAATCATGTCCATTTTTAGCTTTCAGGTTGCAGAGATTGCACAAGCCCAGCAGTGATACAACTGCCCATCTGCCCAAGCTCCCTGGGAGGCAGAGCAGCACGGAGCTGCATCCCTGCCTGCAGGCACCCCAGCCTGGGGGACCCACAGGATTGCAGGTAAAAGCAGCCAGTGAGTGGGCAACAGCAGAGGAAGGGCAGAGAGCCCACCCAGAGAAACCAGCAGAGAGAACCAAGTAACAGGCAGCAACGGCAGGCAGAAGCATCTGGACAGACCAAATCAATACCTGAAGGTTTACCCAGCAGAGAGCAGCCTGCCCCCATGCCAGCAGAGGTGAGCCCACAGCCCCTCTGCTGTGCTGTCCAGCCCTCTCCCTGCACACATCCTCACACTCTCCGAAGCTGAGGCTGCAGTCCCTTTCCCTGGAGTCTCTCCAGTCCACCTCCTCCCCTCCACACTGGATACTACCAGCAGGCCCTTTGGTGCCCACTGAGCTGGGACTGCGATGGCCCAGGCAGGATCTGTGCTCCACAGGGTCCTGCTGGCTCAAGCGGCTCTATTAATCTCTGGCTCCCAGACACAACATCTCACTGTAGCCACATGCAGGGACATGGGCCCAGCCCAAACACCCTGACCTTGTCCTGCAGTACAGCTGCACGTACAAACAGCAGCTGCTCGAGGTGGGTTCTGTAACTATCTGCCTTAGGCTTTGTCAGCAGCAGCTGACCTGTGACAGCACCCTGTCATCACCTGCTGTGCAGGTGCAGGGATATCCTTGCCCAGCCCAAGTCCATAAGGTGCCTGCGGCACTTGGGGGGTTCCACGCAAGTGACACGCACAGGAACACAAGCACACACGTGCAGGGAACACCAGGCTGGGAGCCCACCTGCAGCCCAGCAGTATGAATGCCATGTGCCCATGGGCTTCGGTGGGCTGGGGACGGGGTGCTCGCAGGCACGGACACACAAACCCAGCCCAAAGACCAGCAGGTGCAGCTGGCACAGCACTGAGGGGCAGACTGGCCCATGCTCCAGGCTCAGTCATGGAGCCAGCCTTCCACGGCCTCACACCACCCCAGGAAGGGGGGCTCAGCCCCACGAAGTGCCTCCCCCCCCCCACCGCAGCCTAGCTGCCAACTGCCACGTGCTGCAGGGCCAAGATGTCGGCAGCCACTGCGCTGGGGAAAGGGAACATGGGGCAAAGAGACATCACAGTGAAGGGCGTCTTCCTGCCATGGCCTCCAGCACCTGCAGCCACAGAACTGAAGGCATTTCCCTGTTTGTCCAGGTCTTTAGTTTTGCTTCACCTGAATGGGACAGTATCTGCTTTGTGTGCAATCCCCAAGCTTCCCCTTAGCCACTTGGCCAACTGTTTCTCCAAGCCCTGTTAAAGCTTACTCCTTGCCACGTGGCATAGGACTCACCAGGTGGGAACACACTGTGACAACCCTGAACATTAACAACATAAACACAGAGTGGGTGCTCTGGTTGTCATCTGGACACAAAGGCCAGAAGCACACCAACAAGCACACAGATCCACTCTTGCTCATTCCTGGCGGAGGCTGTAGGTGCTGTAGGATTATAAAGGCACCGATGCCTCAGTTGCTCAGGCAAACCACCAGCTTCAGGGCATCAAGGGAGCCCTGCAAACCCTGTCCCATGAAGGGACACACTGAAGCAGGAGAGCCCTGGACAGAGCCCCCATTTCTGCCTGCAGCAGAAATGGGTCTACGTATGGAGGGTGCTGCAGGGAGACCTTTCCCCAGAACTAGAGCAGGGACTGAGTTGGGATGCCAGGCACAGCCAGCTGGTGCTGCAAGGGGCTGGGCCCATCTGCCACCACGCCTGGGGCAGCCACCCCTGCCTGCAGCCTGGCCAGAACATGGTCACCCAACTGGATCTGCCCAGCTCTGGCATCTCTGTAGGCCAAGGAGAGTCCCCCAGGAGAGAGCCAACCTCTGTGGTGGCCTTGGAACCTCTGCAGCCACTTCTGGGACCACAGCAGGGTGGTACTGCTGCCAAGAATTGGGTCTGCTCTCCCCTAGACTGGCTACAGGAGATGCTGCCAGAGGGACATCTCCCAGTCCAGACCAAGGACACTAAAAGAAAAATACTTCCCTGCACTCCCTTAGGGATCGTGCTCCAGTGCTGACCCACCAACTGGAAAAGCACATGTGCACTGGGCTTTCCTGGCTGTCAGTGCTGGCCTCACCCTACACAGCCTCTGCCATACAAGCATGAGAGCACCCACTCCACTACTGCCAGTGCACTGTTAAAGCATGGCTCTGCCCCCCTGCTTCTTAAATTTCCCTGCCAGCAAGCAGATTTCATGGGAGATAAAACCTCTTCCTTAAAACCTCTTCCTTTCTTCAGAGAAGCCGGCAGAAGGTAGCAGGTAGAAAGTGGCAGATGTGGCCATAGTGGTTTGTGACACAGTTTTACCCAACTTAAGAGAAACGATTCTCTTCTGCGGCAGGATGCGCGCACAGGGACACTCCGCACCAGCCACTTGCTCCGACACAGTGAAACCTCGCACTCCACGGAAGCTGAGACGTGCTGACACAGGCAGCACCCGGCTGCTTACGGAAAACCCTCTACGAAGCAGCCGTGGCCGCAGCCTTTCCCCACAGACACGTCACCACATCCGTGCCACCGGGGTTCCCAGGAGCTCCCCCAGCCCTGCTCTGCAGCACGACGGAGGGTCCTGCCTCACCGGCAGCAGCGACGCCTCCTGGCGCTGGCCAGGCCGAGGGCTACGGGGGACACGCGGCTGCGCGGCAGCTATTTGTCCTTGCTGCCCGGGAGGCGGGGAGCCAGGCAGCAGCACTGGGGCTTGGTAGGGCCGGCCGGCAGCGAGCAGAGCAGGAAGACTGGGGCCAGGGCTGGCTTCGGCTGTCGGGAGCAAAGCGGGATGGCCTGTTCTGCCGCGCTGCAGGGAGGAACTGCACGGCTTCAGCAGCAGCCACGGCCACCTAGCCCCCGCTCTGCCCCGAGCAGCCGCGCTGGCAGCGGGCACAGCACAGACACACCAGCCCTACTGTGCACCAAGCGAGCAGCGGTTTCCGCAGGCTTTGCCGGGGAAATTCGGCACAGGAATTTGCCAGACGCGGGACGTTTCCCACGGCTCAGCGAGTTACGGGTGGCCCTGAGCCCTCGGTGTTCCAGCAGTGGCCGGCTCAGATCCAGCCCCGCACGGAACACCCCCTGCCCGAGAGGGTGGGCGGCAGCAGGGACGGCCGGGCCTGCAGAGTCCCAGCGCCGTTCAGACACGGCCGGAGGCGCCAGGCGAGTCGCGGCCCGGGCGAGCAGCAGAGCCCTATCGCGGCGCTGCCCGGTGCCCCCGCCGTCCGATGGCCGCTCGGCCGGTGCCTCGCCCTGACGCCCCGTGGATGGCGTGTGCGGGAGGGAACGGAACCTCTCCCGGCCGAAGGCGGATGCCGAAACGACCAGGAACTCCCCCTGCCACCCAGCCCTAGGGTCCGGCGCACCCCGGGCCCGGCCGAAACGCAGGCACTGGGGCAGAGCCAGAGTCAGAGTCCGGGTCCCCGTCCCCTCGGCAGCGACCCCGGGCCGAACGTCACTTCCGGCCCCGGCACGGTCCCGGTCGCGGCGGAAGCGACAGAGGTTCCGGTTCCGGGTGAGCGCTCGAGGCGCCGTTGTCAGCGGCACCGCTCGGCTCGACTCGACTCGGCCCGGCCTCCTCCCGCCGCCACCATGTCGGTCCCCAGCGCCCTCATGAAGCAGCCGCCGATCCAGTCCACGGCGGGCGCCGTGCCCGTCCGCAACGAGAAGGGTGAGCTGGGGGGCCGGGGCTCAGCGGGGCGGCCGGAGGGGCGCAGGGCCGGGGCTGGGATCGGGGCGGCGGGGGCGCGGGGCCGAGACCCTCGGTGACGGCCCGGCGCCCGCAGGCGAGCTGTCCATGGAAAAGGTGAAGGTGAAGCGGTACGTGTCGGGCAAGCGGCCTGACTACGCGCCCATGGAGTCCTCGGAGGAGGAGGACGAGGAGTTCCAGTTCATAAAGAAGGCGAAGGAACAAGAGGTCGAGCCCGAGGAACAGGAGGAGGAACTGGCCAACGACCCCCGGCTCCGGCGCCTCCAGAACCGCATCGCCGAGGACGTGGAGGAGCGGTGAGTGCTGGGTCAGGCAAGAGCTGAGCCCCCTTTGCCTGTCTGGGGCTGGGGGGCTGGGACTCTGCTCTGCTACACTACGGGGAGAAACTGCACAGGGCAGGAGCTGGGAACATTGTTCAGGCAGTGCGGGAGAGTCTGTGACTTCTCATATCTGCACTGTGCCTTGCGCTGCTTTCCAACCAGGAGCCAGTCAGGCGCAGCCCATGTCCGGGTGCGTTTGGGTGGATGGTGGCAAAAACACGCTCCAAAATTGAAATTAGTGCAGCGTGCTGAGGCTCAGGGTAGTGAAGAAGAGATGGTGTCTCATGAAATGCACTGTGGGCAGGGACCACTGAGTGCTGTTTGCGTCCCGTGCAGCTACTGGTGGTTTTGTTTCCAGTAACAAGGAGTCTTCTCACTGAGAGCTCCATTCTTACTTGGAACATGGACAGGGAAGAGCTGCCAGTGCCCAGCCACTGCACCCTCCTGGGAGAGAACATAGCAGTTCTGGCCCTGTTTGTCAGTCCCAGTGCTTACCTTGGCCTTGCTAGAAGCAATTTGTGAACAGTCACCTTCCTGTAGCCTCCTTATGTTCCAAGTGCCATGGGTTAACCGGGGTCTCTTGCAGGCTGGCAAGACACCGCAAAATCGTGGAACCTGAAGTGGTTGGAGAAAGCGATTCAGAAGTGGAGGGGGGAGAAGCTTGGCGCCTGGAACGGGAGGACACCAGCGAAGAGGAAGAGGAAGAGATTGATGATGAGGTGCGTTTGCAGAGCCGGATAATGGGCCTAGGAAAGCTGGAAGGGCACAGGCTGGAACTGTCCTTTGCATGGATATGTGGGCTGTCTGATGTATCTGGACAAGTGTCACACCTGGCCATGACTTAATTGGTGGGTCACCATCCTCTGGCATGGGACAGGACACTGGGGGAGGCCACCCCATGTCCAGAGAGGCAGGTGTATCTTCAAAAAGCTAACGGTCCAGACATCACATGTGTTTGACCGGAGAGAGAAATGGTAGTAGGGCTGGCCTCCGACTGCTCTGTGCTTGTCCCCATTAGGAGATTGAGCGTCGGCGCGGGATGATGCGTCAGCGAGCACAGGAGAGGAAAACCGAAGAGATGGAAGTGATGGAGTTGGAAGATGAGGGTCGGTCTGGAGAAGAGTCTGAGTCAGAGTCTGAGTATGAGGAGTACACAGACAGCGAAGATGAAATGGAGCCACGTCTCAAACCGGTCTTTATCCGCAAGTAGGTGATGGAACTGCGTGGGCTGGCCCTGGGATGTGGGAGTCAGAAGCTGGGGACCAAGCAGACCCTGCTGCCATGGTCTCTCCTCACTGTGAGGAAGCCATTCACCTCCTTGGGATGGGGTGGGATGGTCACAGCCTGGCAGGGCACAGCTAGGGAGCAAGGGGCAATCCCTGCACCCACTGCCCCATGTCAGTTGCATTGGGTTGCTGTCGGATCAGGCTGTGGAGTGTGACTGGAGCCCTTGGGCAAGGGCCATATGGTGACAAAGGGACGTGCTAGCCCCCAGAAAGAGGAGAGTCCTGGGACTTGACCTGTCCTTGGAGAGGGCAACATCTGAAAGCAGCTGCAGTGTGGAAGCCAGTGAGAGGCTGAGTGGCTGCACTGGCTCCATGGAAGGGCTGAAGGCTCTTGTGGCCCTGCTCTCAGGAAGGACCGGATCACAGTTCAGGAGAGAGAAGCAGAAGCCCTGAAGCAGAAGGAGCTGGAGCAGGAGGCAAAGAGGATGGCAGAGGAGAGGCGCAAGTACACGCTTAAGGTGTGGAAGGGTGGGCTGGAGGCTGGGGGGGGCAGTCACTGCAGCAAGCTTAGCTTGGACCTCACTGCAGATTGTAGAAGAAGAAGCAAAGAAGGAGCTGGAGGAGAACAAGCGCTCACTGGCAGCACTGGATGCACTCGATACAGATGATGAGAATGATGAGGAGGAGTACGAGGCCTGGAAAGTCCGTGAGCTGAAGCGTATCAAACGAGACCGCGAAGAACGAGAAGCGTGAGTATTGTCTGGTAGACGTGAGGCTGAGAGCCCACAGGCAGATGAAGCACCTTTTCCTCAGGCTGCCTTTTGGCAGCAGAGTCCCAGCTGGACCAAATGCCCAGAGCCCCTCCTGCCCACCCTTGGGGTGCCTTTGCTCCCCAGCAGTAAATGTGTAAACTCTCAGGTGGTAGCTGGTGACAGCCTCTCTCCCTGGAGGTGCTGTGGGGACACAGGGTCTCAGGGGCTTCTCTCTCACCCAGCATGGAGAAGGAGAAGGCAGAGATCGAGCGTATGCGGAACCTGACGGAGGAGGAGCGCCGGGCTGAGCTCCGGGCCAATGGCAAAGTCATCACCAACAAGGCAGTAAAGGGCAAATACAAATTCCTGCAGAAGTACTACCACCGCGGTGCCTTCTTCATGGTGAGTGTGCTGAGGGCCACGCATGGCTGCACTGGCTGCAGGTGTGAGACCGCAGGGCCACCTTTTCTCTGTGGGGAGCCTCCCCTCTCCCAAGGTGCCCTGGGGCTGGGGGTGCCCCTGGGACAAGAGCCAACCTTCAGAGGCAGCTTGGGGCTGAAGCTCAAGAGTGACCTCACCAGAGCATGTCAGGTTGGGGGTTCCCAGTTGAAATGGAGCTGAAGCTGCAGAGCTGTCCCTGTGCTGCTGTTTGGGCTGACAGACCCAGCCAGAACCAAGTCAGCTCTGCATGGGCCACTCGAGAAGCAGCCTGGGGAACAATGCTCACATCCTCCACTCCAGCAGGAGTTAATAGGGCTGCAAGTACTGTGGCAGCCCTGGCAGAGCAGCAATATGACCTTCAGGCAGCTTTCCCCCGCTGCTGCCAAGACTTGCTGGAACCTTTTAGGCTGAGCAGGTGTGTCCTTCTCCTGCAGGATGAGGATGAGGAGGTGTACAAGAGGGACTTCAGTGCTCCGACCCTCGAGGACCACTTCAACAAGACCATCCTGCCCAAAGTCATGCAGGTGGGTGTGCTCATGTGCCAAGGGGTGGGAGTTCTGGGGAGGGGGGAGCAGCAGGTCCTGCATCCCTCCTGAACAGCTGCTCACAAGTTCTTCTGCTCCCCAGGTCAAGAACTTTGGGCGCTCGGGGCGGACAAAGTACACACACTTGGTGGACCAGGACACCACCTCCTTTGACTCAGCCTGGGGCCAGGAGAGCGCGCAGAACACCAAGTTCTTTAAGCAGAAGGCAGCGGGTGTGCGAGATGTCTTTGAGAGACCCTCAGCCAAGAAACGAAAAACAACCTAAGGGCACGAGCAGGAGGGTCTGGTGTGGCTGATGCTGGCAGGAGGGCGCTGCTCTGCCAGAGCCTGGGCAGGGCCAGAAGGGACATGTTCCAGGACTCCTGTGGTGGCAAGCCCTTCTCCTGCCTGTACCACGCCTACCCTGATGCAGTGTCCCACTCCCCGTGCTGAGCAGACCCGATGGGCTCCTTGCCCATGCACTGTGGAGGATGATGGCCTGTGGTGCTGGCCAGGCTGGTGGCCACACTATGTCCCAGCAACGGCCACCTTGGAGCCTTGGCAGTGCCCAGCACATTGCAGCAGCACCCCTGGCTCCAGCACATCCACTTCTGGAGGAATTACAGGACTTTTGCACCCATCTGGTCTACAACCCCTTGCTGCTTGTACTGTCCCTGGTGTCAGTCTGGGCCCTGTTTTGGGGTGGTCAGCGGTAACCCCATCTCCTCACCCTGTTCCTGCAGGGCTTGGCTTTTCTACCTGTGTGGGGTGGGAGGGTTTGATTAAAGATTTGATTTTCTTACACACTCTGACCCCATTCTTCTTACAGATGTGGCCATCTGTTCTGTGCCTTCCTTGTGAGCCAGGGTGAGCTGGGGCAGCACAGGAGGCACCAGCCTGGGCAGGGCATGCATGAACAGCCATCACCACTGCCTCAGGCCTGTGCCTGGACCTGTCCCGCCTGTGCTGCCCCAGAGGCAGAAATTAAAAGAGGGGAGAGCAGCATGTCTTGGTGCTCAGGCAGGTCACTGTCCTGCTCCAGTCACAGGGGTGCCCAGCTGGCACTCACAACACGATACCACATGGCTGGGTTCCACTTGTGGGTACCGTGCACCCAGGGCCAGGGGCATGTGCTCAGCACTATGTAGACCACAAAGACACCCCAGTCCCACCAGTGCCTTTATTGGTATGGCAAGAGGCCCATGCCTGGCAGCCTGTGGCCACCCAGCTCAATTGGTGAGGGTGATAAGAGCCTCCACCACGTTGCCCATGTGCTCACGCAGGCTGCGCTCCGCTGCGGCCCGTGATATTTCCATCTCCGTCATCTGCAGAAAAACAGCCACAGCCCTGTACAGCAGCCGCAGGGCCCCCGGGCCGGGCGGGGTGCAGTAGGGGACACCCACCCATGGGGACACCTGAGTGGCCTCAGGGCAGGCATGCACCGGCCTCCTCCGTGGGTGCAATTTTGCACCCAACATTTGGGACATGTCACAGCCTGCCTGGGGTCCCGCCCCTACTCACAATCAGCTCTAGGTCCTCCTTCTTGATGGTCACTTTTGCCAGTTCTTTCTCCCTAGGACAAGAGACGGACAAACCTCCGGTGACCAACATCCCCCGCTGGCCACTGCCTCGGTGCTCCCTCGGCCGTGCGGCGGGCAGGAGCGACCCCTCGCAGCAGCGTGGAATGTGTGCTGGGAGGGGGCCGGGGAAGGGCCGGGATGTCAGACCGCTAAGCAGATGCCTGGGTCGTGTCCCGAGTGGTGACAAGTTGCAAGACAGGCACTGCCCCGGAGCGAGCGCGGACGGTTACCTCTCCTGCTTCGCCTTCTGCTCCCGGGACCTCCGGTCTCCGATCACCGACATAGCCTGCCAGAACGAGCGCGGTCACCCCGCTGCGCGGCACCGGGCGGGTCAGCGCCACGCCGGCGGCACGGGCACCAGCACCGGGACGGGCGTGCAGGCGCGGTGGTCAGCGCCCGGCTCGGCCCCGCTGCAGGCAGCGCCCGGCCTCCCACCCTGGCCCGGTCCCGTCCCGCCGCCGCACCGTCTCCAGGTTGGAGCTCTGGATCTCCTTCTCCTCCGCGTAGTCCGTGACGCGCTCCAGGTCCGCCGCGCCGCTATCGTGCTTCCGCGGCTTCTCGGCCGCGCGACCGCCCGCCCCATCGCTGCCGCCGCCGGAGCCGTTCGGCTCCGTCTCCAGCTCCAGCTCCACATCGCCCTCCGCCGCCATCCCGCCGCCGCCGCGGCCCGCTTCCGGTCACGTGCGCCGGCGGCGGAGCCAGCGAGCGGCGCGCGCCGCCAGACGCGAGCGCGGGCGGGGCCATGTCCGCCCCGCAGCCCGGGCCTGGCCCCGCCGAGCGGTCACTGTCAGCGCTCCCCGGCGCTCTCGGGGCTCCGGGCACGTCGGAGCTAGCAGTGCCGGCACTCTCGAGCTTTCCAGCAGCTCGACAGCGGCGGGACGCCGGCGCTGCCGAGGCGCGGAGTCAGACCGGGCGGGCGCAGCCCCGCCGCTGCCCGCGAGTGCCCGCTGGTGGTAAACGGGGGTTGCCGGGCCAGCGACCCCGATACGGCTCTCACTGCTGCCGCACGGATGGTCGGACGAGCCAGGCCGCAGCAGGGCCCTGGCCGGGTACCCGGGCGCTGCCGGGGGCGAGAGGCAGCTGGGCTGTGGCCCCGCTTCCCCGAGCCCTGGTGCTGGGCCATCGGAGGCCGTACCGGTGCGTGGCCCCGGCTGCCGCGGGCACAGGCGGGTCCGCCCCCGCCGCTCCCTTCGCGCACGCGTGTCGCATGTCACCCACCCACGCGATGGGGACACCGCGTCCCTCGGGCCGGGCTGTGCTACACGCTGTGTGTGGTAGCAGGGGGGCACGGGGGATCTGTGTCACCGCCGCTGCAGCCGCGACCCCGGCATCAGCCGTGTCAAGGCTCTGCCAGCACAAAGCCTGAATGGCTGTAGAGCAGCTGAAGAAAGGTGACGCTAGCCCCAGTACAGTGCCCCCTGCATACCCTTGCTCGTCCCTAGCTCCTGCCGACCCTGGGGCATCCTGCTACCCGCTGGATGTGCTTCATGCCGTCCCACTACCCAGTGAGGTACCTATGTCCCTTGGGTGCCTCTGTGCTCGGGGCTGCTCCAGCCCTTCAGTAAAACCCATATCCCCCCAGTATCCCATGTCCTCCCCACAGCTGGATGGTACTGCTCTGGGATCAGGAAGACATCATGTGCAGACCCCACGTGCCCCTCATGCAAGCTCACGTCCAGGCCACCTGCCATGGCCTCGCCCTGCCCAATGAGGGGCCGGGGTCTGGGCAGGGATGCCCACGGCCAGGAGTCACTGGGTAGTGCCCATGGAGCACGCCAGGGGTGGCTGCCTGGAGGGAGCAGTGAGCAGATGGCAGGGCGGGCCGAGCTGACAATCCCCTAATCCCATCAATGCCGCGGGGGCTGAGCAGAGCCGAGCCGGGCCATGGCGGGCACACAGGCACACGGGCACCTCCTGCACCCGCTGCTCTTCCAGGTGGGACTTGGGGTCTGGCGGGGCTGGGAGCATGGCTGGGAGCGAGGCTGGGTGGGGAGAATGTGCTGGGCCAGGCTGGGGAGCAGTGCTGGCCCCTTGGGATCCCCACTGACCCTACCCCTTCCCAGCTCTGCTGCGGTTGTCACGGGCTCCGTGTGTCCACGAGCACGCGTATCCTCTACACGCTCCTGCATGTCCTGGCCTCTGCTGTGTGCTGCCTCATGCTGTCCCGCACTGTGGCCCAGGCTATCTCAGAAAAGGTGACAGAGGGAGCTGGAACACCCAGGGTACTGGGAGTGTTGGGGGCCCCAGGGGTGCTGGGGGTCTCAAGGATACCATGAGTTCTGGGGGTACTGGGGTGCCAGGCACCTCGGGGCACCCAGGGGTATGCAGGGGAGCACTGGGTATGCCAGAATTGCCAGGGGCATCAGGAGTACTGGGATTCTGGGGATACTGGGATGCTGGGATAGTAACAGGGCTGCTGGGAGTGCTAAGGGTGCTGGAGGTGCCAAGGGGGACGCGGTGCCAGGGGTACCAAAGATGCAAGATTTGCCTGGCATGCTGGGGGCCCCAGGGTACTGGGGAAGGTATTGGGAATGGTGGGAATATTGAAAATTTGGATGTGCTGGATGCCGTGGGCACTGGGGGGTGCTGGGTGGACACACCAGCAGCCCTGTCCCATCAACCACCATGCCTGCAGGTGCCCTTCTCGGTGGTGCTGTGCCAACACCTGCCTGGGGGCACAGACTGCGAGTGGCTGGTGGGCTCCTCGGCCGTGTACCGGGTCTGTTTTGGCACTGCCTGCTTCCACCTGGCACAGGCTGCCCTGCTGCTCAACGTGCGCTCCAGCTCTGACCGCCGTGCGCAGCTCCACAATGGGTAAGGATGGGCCATGGGGCTGGGACAGGGTGTCCTGGGATGGGGCTGCCCTGGGGTGGGGCTGTCAGGGGCTCTGTCCTACTGATGTTAACTGCCCTGCAGGTTCTGGCTCCTGAAGCTGCTGGTGCTGGTGGGCCTCTGGGCCGCCAGCTTCTTCATCCCTGAGGACAACTTCATCCAAGGTGTGTCCTCCACCCTACCTGAGCTGGCACCCTGGGTGCCCCTTTTGGCCCCCACCTGCCCTGTGCCATCTCCACCTCTGCCCTCTTCCCCCAGCCTGGCACTACACAGGTGTCTGTGGGGGCTTCGCCTTCATCCTCATCCAGCTGGTGCTGATCACAGCCTTTGCGCACACCTGGAACAAGAACTGGTAAGTGCTGGGGTACCGGGTGGGTGCTTGCCCACTGCCACCACTCACCCACTCTTCCGCAGGCTGACAGGCGCTGCACAGGACAAGCGCTGGTATCTGGCCGTGCTGCTGGCCACAGCTGCCTTCTACACCCTTGCCTCTGCCACCTTCTCCTTCCTCTACAAGTTCTACACCCACCCAGCCGCCTGCCACCTCAACAAAGCACTGCTCGCCATCAATGGCAGCCTCTGTGGCATCATGTCCTTCATCTCCATCACACCATGCGTGCGGCTCAGTGAGTATCACGCAGCACAGCACGGCGGAGGCTGCATGGCCAGCTATGTCTTGGGCTGCAGATGACTGTGGGCCCCAGCTCAGGGCCAGCACTTGGGCTCTGGAGGAGAACCCAGCTCCCCAGGGTTCCTGTTGGCCCCTCCTTTACCTTGGCGCAAGGCATTGGACAGGGGAGTGGCAGGAGGGGACTGCCCAGGGCCCACTCAGAGCCCATCCGCCAGCTCATGGCACTCCAGGAACTCCAGTAACACCTCTGTCCCCACTCTTGCAGAGCAGCCGCGGTCAGGGCTGCTGCAGTCCTCGATCATCAGCTGCTATGTGATGTACCTCACCTTCTCCGCACTGTCCAGCCGTCCCCCAGAGAGAGGTGGGTGTCCCTGTCCACCGCCACCAGTCCCCACCATGATGCATGCCCTTCTCACCTCCACCTCCCTGCAGTGCTCTACAAGGGGCAGAACCTCACTGTGTGCTTCCCGGCGGTCCGGCAGGATGAGCTGCAGACAGAGGACACCACCGTCGCCGTGCTGGGCGCTGCTATCATGTATGCCTGCGTGCTCTTTGCATGGTGCGTGTAGCCTGCCTGGGCACAGCCAGCCCAACCAGCACCACATGGGAACCCCATCCCCATGGCCAGCAGAGCCAGGGAGTCCCGAGGGGTGGCAGGACAAGAGCAGGTGGGGCATTGGTGGGCGGGCAGGGGCAGCACAGCAGACCTCCTGTGGCCGTGGGGAATCCATGGGGCAGGCTGGGAGCCTGGAACAGGGTGATGGGTGCCTGTGTTATGATTTCTGCCTCTCTCCTGGGCACAGCAATGAAGCCTCCTACCTCGCTGAGGTCTTTGGGCCCCTCTGGATGGTCAAAGTCTACAGCTTTGAGTTTAAAGTGAGTATGGATGCAGCTGTGCTCCATGCAGGTCTGTCTAGCCAAGCAGAGAGCTGCCCACACTACCTGCCCTGGTGTCAGACAGGGATCAGCCTGGCCACGGTGGCCACAGGGCTGGGCAGTCACCACTCTGCTCTCCCCACAGAAACCTTCCTGTTGCTTCTGCTGCCCTGAGAAGATGGAGGAGGAGCTGAGAGGTGACTGCAGTGTCCGTGTGGGAGACTGGGCAGAGCCTGTGTCCCAGCCTGGGAGTGCTGGCAAGGGAGGGATGCAGGAGCTATCATGCCCCCATACGCTCTCAGGCACCGACCAGACATGTGAGCAAGTGGAGGAAAGTGCCAGGGGACAGTTCATCATCCAGGATGAGCAGGACCGGGTGGTCTACAGCTACTCAGCTTTCCACTTTGTCTTCTTCCTTGCCTCGCTCTACGTTATGATGACACTCACCAACTGGTTCAGGTAGGGCCCTGTGCTGCTGCCCAGCCCTCCCTGCTCTCACTCCAAACCTCTGTGCCAGGCCAGGTCATGGTATCACTGAGCTGGCACCTGCTGGGGATGCTCAGGGCTCTGTGCCCACAGACCTGCACCGCTCCAGTGGCAGCTGTGCAGTGCAGCAAGAAGGGCTGGAGGGCTCATGGCAGAAGGGACATGCCCAGGGACACATGGCCACTGGGACACAGGGTGACCTGGTGGCTGCAGCTGGCACTGGAACCCCCTGTGTTGACATCCCTGGTGCACCCAGTGTCTGCCCTCTCCCACCAGCTACGAGAATGCGGTGCTGGAGACCACCTTCACGCACGGCAGCTGGTCAACCTTCTGGGTGAAGGTGTCCTCGTGCTGGGCTTGTGTCCTGCTCTACCTGTGGCTGCTGCTGAGCCCCTTCTGCCTCCATGGCTCCCGACAGCACCGGTGCAGCAGTACAGGGCCACGCATCGTGCGGCGCCGACGTGCTCCACAGCGCATCAACGTCTCCACATAGTCCCTGCCAGGACAAACTGTGCCTGGGACTGGTCCCTGCCGTGCCCTGTGCCTGTGCCCTGGCCCTGCTTGGTCCTCCTGGCCTCCCCTGACCCCCCGTCCCAGGAGAGAGCAGCATCTGAGAGCCTGAGGGGAACATGGGAGGTGGATGCTGCCAGGGATACTGGCCCTGAGCTGAGCCAGGGCCACCCAAAGAGCCAGAGCAAGCTGGTGGCAGGTGCTCAGCCCGCAGCCTGGTTGCCCTGGTTCCGTGGGGTGCACTGGGGGAGCAGGGCTCTGTCCTGGCTGCCACTGCCATGGTACATTCACTGTAAATACCTGCTTCAATACATTTTTATATAAAATTCTGAACTGAGCCTGTGTCATTGCCCTGTGCAGGCCGCTGGCATGGGAATGGGGGGAGTGGATGCCTGCAGCACCCAAGCACTGGCCACGCAACAGCCACAGCTGAGGACACCTTCAGGGTGCCAGCATTCCAGCAGCAGCCCCACAGCAGCCAGTCACTGCACCAGCAGCAGTGATACCCCCTGCCTTAGGTACTGGAGCATCACCCAGTCCTACTTCCACAAAGCCCATGGCATGCTGCTCCTCTACAACATCAGCTCCCCGAGCAGCTTCCTCAGTGTCTGCCAGTGGATCGAGGACATCACGGTGGGAAGGGTCCAAGACACAGTCCCCAGGAGAGGGGCAGGAGCCTTGAGGCTTCACGGGGGTGGGATGTGCTGTGCCCCAACCTGTCCTGGGGAACAGGAATGAAGCAGGCAGGAGCTGGGCTACTGCCAGGCAACAGGGACCCCCCCAGGAAAAGTGGGAGTGCTTCCCCCAACGTTCTCCCTCTTCCTAGTGTTTGTATCAGGCCTGGAACCGCATTTGGCTCCCAGGCTCAGCACAGGCATGATGGGAGGCAGCCAATGTGTCCGTAGGCTGCCAGCCCCGAAGAGCCCCATGCCAGCCTTCCATCCTGCAGGACACCGAGCAGTCACAGCCATTGATGCTGGAGGGGAACAAGACGGAGCTGCAGCCTGGCCTGGCAGAAGGGGTCCACACAGACCACGGGCAGCAACTGGCCACAGCAAGCAGCAGCTCCTCAGGGTCCCCGGGGTAACCAGGGCCCCACTGCCACCCCCAGGCCCACGGCTGCCTGTTTTGCGAGACCAGCGCCAAGAACGGCACCAGCATGGTGGAGGCGGTGCTGCAACTGTCTCGGTGAGGAACCCAGGCTGCCGCGGGACCCGACCCCAAGACCTGTCCCCGTGCCGCCGGATCGGGCTGACGCCACGATTCTGGCCCTGCAGGGAGGTGAAGAGGACGATCGGCACCGTCCTCCGCGCTGGGCTGGACCTCAGCATCGCCAGGCGGACGGCTCCGCGCTACTGCCGGACATAGCGCGGCGCACGGGCAGCTACAGCTGGGCCCGCCCCGGCCGTGCCGCAGCGCGGTTCTCCCCCGGTGCGCAGGCCCGGCCGCCATCTCTCCACCGCCGCCCTCCGACCGGCCCTTGAGCCCTGGCTGCGCCCCGGCCCGCTCCAGCGCCATGCTCTCCACCTTCGTTCCTCGAGGCTCCCAGCTCTCCCACCCGCCCCGGGGCGTTCGGCCCTCAGCCCCCGCGCTGATCCCCGGGTGCTGCCCCAAGGACCGCCCAGGCCCGACCCCACCTTTGTTCCTCACCGTCAAGATGCCGCCGCTTGACTCTGCGACGGCCGCGCTCGGTCCTTCTCTCCGCGGACGCGATTGCTCCGTCGACAGCACCCATGCTTGCTCGCCCACCCCCCGCCCGGCGCACGGACGAGCAGACGCAGCGTGCAGGGCTCCACAGCTACTTTAATAGGGGACGGCGCCGCAGGGCGCGGGGCGATGCCGGGGGTTCCGGCGGGACCCGGCCTAGGGCGGCGCGGGGCATCCTGCCGGCGGGACCGGCCCTGGGGCGGCGGCCCGGCGCGGCCGCCCGCTACTTGTTGCCCTCCTTCTTCTCATCGGCCTTCTTCTGCTTCTGCTGCATGATCTCCGAGTCCCTGCAGGGAGCGCGGCGGGGCTGGCGGCGGGGCCGGCACCGCCGCGGGGCGGGAGCGGGGAGCGGGGCGGGGGAAGCCGGCGGGGCCGGCCCGGCGCTCACCTCTGCTTGCGGGCGGCAGCCGAGAGCCCGTCGTCCCGCCGCTTGCCCTTGCCCGAGTCGCTCTGCTTCTTCAGGTTCTTCTGCCGCGCCAATTCGCGCTGGTTCCCGCCTGCCACGGCGCGGCCGCCTCAGCGCGGCCCGGGCCCGCTTATGGGCCGCGGCGCCACCCCCCCACACCCCGGCCCGACCAGTGCCCGAAGGGCGGGTCCCGGCTCAGCGGCGGATCACGGCATGGCCCCTGACCCCAGCCCCACCGCAGTCCTAAGTCCCAGAACGGCCCCCCCCACCCCAGCCCACCACACTCATCAGCCCCAGCACGAAGCCCCTTTCTTTCCTTCCTTTCCCCCCCCCCCCCCCCAACTCACGGGTCATGGCGCCGCTCCCTCCCACCTCCACTCCACCGCCACGTCCCGCACTGACCCCCCCACGCCCCGCCCCATGCCGTGCTTTAAGGGGAGCCACAGCCAATCATCGCGCCGATCCACCCCCCGCTGCACTCCCATTGGCGCGTCTCTCCGGCAAGACCCCGCCTGATTGGCCGCGGGCTATGGCCGCTCTTCTGCCGGCGGGGGCGAAAAAGCCGGAAGATTGGGCGCAAGCGCCGCAGCCGCCCCCACGCGTCAGGATGCGTGGCGTGGGGGAACCGCCCCCCTCGTGACGCCATGAGCGGTGCGGGAGGCGCTGCGAAGCGGGGAGAGCGGTGCGGGACGGGGGGGCGGGGCGCCGTCCCGCCCCTCCCTCAGCCCTTCCCCCCGCAGCGTTCTTCTCCGCCTCAGGGAGTGTGGGGCGATGCGAGGAGGACGGTATGAGAGCTCTTCCATCTCCTCGGTCAGGCTCTGGGGCGCTGCGGGGCCGCTCAAACCGCTCCTTCCGCCGCGGGGGATCTACGGGGGGCGACGGCTATGGGCGCCATCCACGCCAGGAGGGTGCGGGACGGGCATCCGTCCCCGCACAGCTCGATTCGCCTACGCACTCGGAGCTTGGCGGCGGCATCGGGTCGCGGCGGGGATTCTGCGGGGCAATGCTGGATGGGGGACTCTGGCGCTTCGCTAGCCGTGAGAGCTCGGTGTGGATCACCTGCAGGCGAGGGGCAGCTGCGGCGGGCAGGGCTCCCGTGGGACACCCGACGAACCCAGTACCGACTCCTGCGGGATCCTCTCCCTCCCCATCGCTTCTGGCACCAGGTCCTGTGGGACCCCCGCCCGCCCGCGTACCCCGCCTCCCACACCTTGTTGGCCGGGTCCAGCTCCAGGGCTCTCCTCAGGACGAGCGCCGCCTCTGCGTCCCGGCCCTGCTCTGCCAGCAGCTGCGGAGAGAGGAGCGGAGGGTAGCGGACGGCCGGGCCGAGGGGAGCGGGGCGGTGTGGGGCGATGCGAGTCCCACCTGCCCGCGCCGGAGCAACGCCCGACCGTTGTCGGGGCTGATCCGCAGGGCCGCCTCGCAGGCCACCAGCGCCTCCTCCGCCCGCCCCAGCTTCAGCTCGGCGGCCGCGCAGTTGTTGAGGCACTTCACGCGCTGCTCCCGCAGCTCCTCTTCCTCCTCGGGCCCGGGCGGAGCTGCGGGGCGAGTGGCGGCCTCAGCGCCCCAGCCTCGCAGCCCCGGGCCCTCCTTCTCGTCCGGTCTCACCGGTGATGGGGCCGTCCAGGGCGCGTAGTGACAGCCGGTACGAACGCAGCGCCGCCGCGAAGTCACCCCGGGCGAAGTGGAAGTTGCCCCGCTCCCGGCGCTGCGAGCCCAGGCGCAGGCGGACGGCGGGCGGCAGCGGCTGCGGGTCGGGGCCGTCCCGCACCTCTAGCAGCGTAACCTCGAACAGCAGCGGCGCCTCGGGCGGCACGTCGGGCTCCCTGCTGGTACAGCGCCGGCTGCCCCCGACACCCCTGCCCGTGTGCCCTACCCGCCCCGGTCTCCTGCCCTCCCAGCCCCACCGGCCCTGGTCCTCCTGTCCTCTCCTGTCCCTGTCGTCTGCCCGCCCCGGTCCGTCTGCCCTCCCGCCCCCTGCCTGCTCCAGTACCCGCCTGCTCGGTCCCTCTGCTCGCCCGCCCTACCTGCCTGGGCGGCCATAGGCGTAGGGAAAAGCGGCGAGGAAGAAGGAAACCTCCCCGGGCTGCATGGTGGGGACGCCCAGCTCCAGAGCCTATGGACGGGCACGGCGGGGTTGGCGGGTCTCAGCCCCGGGCGACGCTGAGCCCGCACGGCACTGACCCGCGCACCGGTTCGGGCTCACCTGCACGACGTCCCCGTGACCCGGCACGAAGATGAGCCGCGGGTCCCGCTCCACCAGCCCGCCGTCCTCCAGAGCGCCCAGCACCTTCACCGACACCTCCTGGCCCGGCAAAGGCCGCGGCCCGCCTGGCCCGGCCCGCACCACGCGCTTCCGCAGCAGCCTGTCCTCTGCGGGAGAGAAGGTGCTGAGAGCCCAGCCGGGAGCCCCGAAACTGGCACCCCTTGCCCGACTCTCCCCGGTACCGGCCGTCCTTGCCTGGGCCCTCGGCCCGGTTCTCCCTGAGGCCACCCGCCGGCGCTCACCCGTCAAGTCGCTCCAACCGTCGGAAGCGAAGAGCGGCCCGAAGGCGCCGGGCCCCGGCACCGCCAGCGCCTCCAGCCGCCGGTAGAAGAGCCGCTCCTCCTCGCGCACCGACGGCACCGCGATGGCGGTGTGAGGCAGCCGGAACCGCACCCGCCGGTCCCGGCCAGGCCCCCTCGGCCGCCCGCCGGCCCCTGTCTCCCTCTCCGGGGAGCCGCCGGGCGACGGGCCCGGCATGTCCGCCCCCGGCCCTCCTCGCCGCCCGCCGCTACCTGCTGGCCTCGGTCCGGGCCCACCCGGGGCTCGGCGGCGGGTGCCCACGGCCCCCAGCCCGCACCGGGCGTGTCGCCGCCGGTCCCGCAGCGCCGCGACTGCCGGGGGTCGCCCGGGCCGGGGACACCGCGGAGCGCATGCCGCCGCGCCGTTACCTAATGCCGGGAAGCGGCTCAGAGGATTAGTCCGGGCCGGCGGCAAAAATAGCTGGCTCAAGGCGAGCCCCGCCGCGGGGCTCCCGCCGCCCGGCCCGCCCGCTGCTGCCCCCCGGGACCGCCCGCCCACCGCCGTCGCGCGTTCCGGGCAATGCCATGGCCGCAGGCAGAGCTGTGCGGGCGTCTCCGGTACCGAAGTTGCGGGCCGGGTCTCCGACTCAGCCTTCTGCACTTGCGGCTCTCGGCGGCGCGGGCGGTGCAGGGCTGCAGGCGGCGGCAGGGGGACCGGGCCTGGCGGGGGGAATCGGGCGCCGGCGGGACTCACCGGCGGCCGCTATTGTTGCAGGGGGCACCGAGGCCCATGATCGCCTTCCAAGGCAACTGGGGAGTGAATGAGGGAACCGCAGGGCCCAGGGCGGCCACGGCGTCGGGGAGCCACGGGGAACCGAGGGGATCAGGGTCCCCAGGGCAACCAGGGGTTGGGGGATCGAAGGGGTGGCAGGGGAAGCCAGGGTAGGGGTGCATGCATCAGGGGACTGGGGAAAGCGGGGGAAGGTCCTGGTTCCCGCGGGCCAGCCCCACAACCCTGAGGGGCTGAGATAAGCTCCTGCCTCATTGCCCACGGCTGCAAGCTAGGTCTGGGCATAGCCATGGCACAGCCCTGCCTGCTCACTGCCCCTCAGGCCTCGGGTCTTGGCAGGAACATGGGCCCTGTTCTGCCACACGGGTCTTGCAGGCCCAGGGTCTCCCAGCCAGGGCAGGCAGTACTGCACTTAGTACCAGAACCTGCATGCTCTCGACAGCAGCAGGAACTGGAGAGTGGTGCAACTGGGAGCCAAGATGAAGAGGCTGATGCAAGGAACGCAATGGCATCACAGAGCCGTGCTCTGGTCCTGCCCACCTGGGTTTTGGGTTTCAGGCACTTGAAGCTACAATTGTGCACCGGTACCACTACCTCAAGGTGAGGCTGGATACAGGGCATCTCCAGGTTTCTTCCTGGACATGATCCATACATTTTTTTCCCCTCCAGACTTATCCCAGCTAGCAGCAGGAGACGAATCACTATGAATATCTCCACCGAAAACTGTCTCACATCAAAAGCCGGATTCTGCAGTTTGAAAGAAGCAGGACCTCCTAGGCAAATTGCTGCTGCAGTTTTTTCCTTGCTCATCTGGACCTGTGTCTGAAGCAGTGCCGGCTGCTCCAGCTGCCCTGAAGTACTGCACAGCTACTGTAGTAAAAGAAGTACAACCTAAGCCTTGTATGAGCTACTGTACCTGGAGTATTCCAGCAGCAAAACATAAGGTACCAAGGCTTTGGGTTGTGGGGGAGGAATCCACATAGAAAGCAAGCTCTGGCTCTTGCCATGGTAACTGCTGCCATGCAGCAATACTTTGAGTGTGCTGAGCCTCACTTCAACTTGCAGGCAGTCCAGGAACCCAGAGCCAGGGCAACAGCCCCTACCTGGTCAGCCCATCTCTTTCCTGCCCTTCCCAAAGGAAAGCAGAACATCCTCAGAGGGTCAGTCACAGCCCACACTACATGGTCTACTCCTCCCCCTCCTGAAGAGGGACCCACAGCTACCAGCCTGTTTCTCAGCATGAGAAGGAATAATTAACTGGTCTTACCTGCCCTTACCACAGCCAAGCACCAGGCTGTGACAAACACCCTTGGCCCTGGCCCTACCTGTGTTCAGGTAGAGGTTGTAGGTAGTAACATTTCTCCTCCACCTGCCTACTCCTGCACCAGCTTCAAAGCTGATTTATTGCTGCTGCTGAGTAAGGCCCTTGCCAGCCTGCTCCACGTGCCTGCACCGCTCTGATCCAACAGTCACAGTACCTCTGAACTAGCTAGGGCAGCACACAGACAGCAAAGGCACTTGTGACCAGAGTCCCCCAGTCCAAAACGTGTGTAAATGCAGCACCTGAAGCCAAACACATTGGGACAGCTGTTGCTGCTACATTCTGGAGGGGCTCTGGCAGCTGAGGAGAGGAGAATGGGCTAAAGGCTGAACTCAATGGCTAGGAGGGCTCACTGCAGGGAACAACTTGCAGCAGGAAGCTGCTGCCTACAAAGAGCAGGATCCCATTGTTGGGTCTGATGGGTTGCCCCAGGACAGGGACACTTGCTCTTAAGGGGGTAATTTTATTGTTTCACTTCTCCAAATGTACAAAAAAAATTAGAAAATAACTGTACCCCCACCCCCTCCCAAACCACAAAACAAACCAGCCTGGGGAGCCCCACAACAGTGCAGCTAAGAGACGGCAGGAAATTAAACATTACTAGATACAGCAGCTGGGGCCCCTCGGCCCACATGGCCACTGGCTCTCCACAGCCCAGAACTGGCCCCAGTCTGACCAGTGCTTCCCCAATTCACAGAGCTCATCCTGACAAGGTGGCAAGTAGGTACTTTACAAATCCTCCTTCGCCTTCTTCTTGGATTTCTTTTCCTCCTGCAGCACAGGAGTGTTGGTTGCCTCCCGCTTCAGGTAGCTGATGAAGTCACTCACTTCTCTGCCCCCCTGCAGAAAGCAAACAACAGTCAGGCAGGACCTGTACCCACCACCGGCTTTGCCTCTCCTCAGAGGGAGTTCAGGTGCCAAGGCAGGAGACCCAGGTGACTGCAAGCAGGCTTCTCCCCAGGACCTGCAGCACAAAGAACACTCCCAGCAGGTTCCATCAGGTGTGTTCCTAGAGTAACAGGACACGGTGCCACCCCCAACTCCAAAGAGGCTTGAGTATGATTTGAACACCTAGATGGTCTTCATTTCTTTACAAAGCATCGAGAACAGCAAAATACTCACCTCATATTTCTTTGGACTCTGCTTCTTGCCAGCTGGGGCAAAATAGATGGTGGGGAAACTGGAGAGAGAGAAGAAACACATGAGCTCCTGACATGCTCTGATTTCTGTAAGACCAGCCCCAACTGAAGGGACTCACATCCCACACTGCCCTGGTTTAACATGGCAGAGCTTCAGTGGCTCTGAGGCACCAGGTGTGGCCTCCAAGAGCTGGGCCACACCCACAGATCTGACTGAGCTCACAGGTTCAAGTTTGCTAGCTGAACTGCTTTTGGAACAGTGAGCCTGGATTTGTGTTCACACTGCCAGGAACACAATCACAGCAGATTCCAAAGCAGCAGGACAGACCTCCAGGCAGAGCCAGGACACCAAAATCCTGGAGAAGCCAGGCAGATCAGTGTATTTTGTTTTCACTCTTGATTTCTCCACATCAAGCCATTGCCCAGCAGTCACCTAGCTACTGCCTGGCAACCCCCACACCCTTCCCCGTGAGGCTCTTTCAGCTCTTCAGTGCTGTTGCCGAGGTCAGACAGAGACGGACTCACGCACTGACATGTGGGGTCACAGCAGTCAGACCTACCCTCGGACTTCATAGGGAGAAGGCACATCATTGGCTGTAGCGTCCATTTTGGCAATGATGATATTGGGATCTTTGCTGAGCTGTGGGTAGAAAGAACCCATCAGTAACCAATTCCAAAATCCAGGAACCCAGCAGTCAGCACGATCTGAGATAGCAGTGTCAGAGGACAGTGCGCAGGGAATGCCACTTCACCAGCCCTCACTAGATGGGAGACTATCATCACACAGAGGGAAAAGACCCAAAAAGAAACTTGGGCAGTTGAGGCCAGTCACTGAATCAGGGAATATTCCTGTGCCCTAGCCAAGAACACAGACTAAATATACCAGTGTGGTTGCTACCGCAGATCCTGCTGCGAGATATTTGCACCCCGCAGAGAGACCAAAACTTGTAGCCCTCAGGAAGGCACAATTATGCCCCATTTTCACAGAGGCTAAAAACAACCTGCAGGATCATTTGCTGCTGCAAAATTCTAGTTCACATTTGCAAGAGTCTCAGACTTACCTTCTCCCCCAATTCTTTGTATTTGGGCTCCAGATTCTTGCAGTGGCCGCACCATGGTGCATAGAACTCTATCAGGACATCTTTGTCTTGTGCATTAACAATTTCATCAAAGTTCTCAGCCACCACCACCTGTAAGGTTTGATCAAACCAGTTAGTTCCTTCCAAGTCAGAGATAAGGCTGTGATATGATATACTCCACACACTCCACCCAAGCCTGGGTTTCCCACACCTGCAGAGCGAGCAGCACAACAACCAAACACAGCACTCCTCATCTTCACCATGCAGGTAAAAACCTGCCATAAGTTACCAGCACTACCTCGGAGTGAGGTCTGCATATAGTCTCCTTGCAGGAAGATAAAAGCCATTTCTTTTTAATCCCAGCAAGCAATCAGCCTAGCAGGACTGGCTGAGGCCATCCCCATCCCCCCAAAAACATCTGTGAATCCTGTGACTCCCACTCCTGTATAAGGCACTCGTCAAAAAGCCAGGCCAGGGAATGCTCTTACTCAGGGCAGAATTGCCTGGGGAGGATGAAAGGCAAGAATTACACCAGATCCCAATGATGAAATGAACGTGGAGTCACAACCAGTAAAATCGTGCAGTCACAACCAATAGGAAGACCATGCCATGAGGGAGCACAAGCCAAGAGGGCAGGCTTTTGTGTAATCCCTGGAAATCTGGATGCTGCTGCACTCATGAAGCATGTAACTGCTGTGGCCAAGCAGCAGCAGCTACTATGCTGAGAGAAAAAAACAGAACCCAAGCTGCATGTCTCCCTTGCCTCAGAAAGCTGCAGTGGAACAAGGGAGTGAGTAATTCCTCTATCACCACAGAGGCCTCTTGAGTTGCCACTGTACCACACTACCACCACTTCACATAGGTGCAGGAAGCTGCTGCTGAGCAGTGTCTCTGCAGCCACAAGCAGCACTCACCTTTACGGGGCCATCGTTGCTTTCAGGGACAGGCTCTGATTTCAGGTACTTTTTCAAGTTTCCATCAAAGTAATCTTGCAGGAATCTCTCCAGAGCCTTTCCGTCACGGCTAAAAGAAAAGTGATGTTACAGCCATCATCACACACAGGATGAGAGGGGGAAATTTTCAAGGCTTATTTAAGCTCCTTCCACCCACACAACAGATGCCACCTGCATCTCTCACAGCACCAGTCTGGGGCTGGCTTAGTAGACCCCAGAACAAGTGCAAGGATGTCCTTAAGGGCTCTGACAGGAGGCTGGATCCTGTCACATCCCATTCAAAGTTTTAGGCCTTCCAGCATCCTTCAGGTTTTTTTCAAATTGAAAGGTACAACTATTTCTTCTGCCCTTTATTGCACCCTAATTCCTAACCACACATTTCAGTATCTTGAATTAAATTCTCTCCCTCTGTATAACAGGAGGAGCTGCAAGCTTTCTAGAGAGCAGGCAAACACATCAGCAGGAGCCATCTTGACCCAGCACTTATATCTTCCAGCTGGAACATCGAGCTTTCCTGTTTCCTCCAAGCTAACAGAGCTTGGAGGAAAGCTTTATTAAATCATCAGGTCAGAGACCTCTAGACCAAAGTCCATCAAGTGAGACCCACTACCACCAAGTTCAAGAACTCACGAGAACTCTTCTTGCATGACATATTTATCTCCTTTGGCAGTTCTGATGGCAACGACAGGGGCCTCGCCCACGCTGCTGTCCAGACCAAACTCAGAAAGCTCATGGCCAAAGGTTTTCCGACTAGCAACAGCATAAGACAGTTTGTGGCCAGCATCCAAGAACTTCTTTGCAATCATCATAACTCTGAGGGGAAAAAATAACAAACAAAACCACAAAGCATTATTTCTTGGAACATTTTCTTCCACGTGATGTAACACCCTTCAAGATGACGTGCACATCGGACTAGGAATTCAGTGGCACAAAGTGCTCTTCAGAGCCAAGTCCTGTAGAAATGGTGCTGAGAAGCAGACCAGTAAGCTTGTGTCTGTGGTGACTGAGGCAAGTGTTGTGTGTTTCCATCCTCCACCTGTGTGACCCCAGGGTCTCAGGCACGAAGGGCAGAATTGCACTGCAGTGAGGCAGTTTGTGGGCAAGGTCTAAGTCCCTAAGGACCAGGGATCCAAGAGCAATCACACAGGGTTTCAGAGGACTGTCACCCAAGCTATGGAACTGCAGCAAGGCAGGAACAGTCTGAGGCTGATTTACCCCCACCACTCCCACCTGTTGCGCCAGTAGTTGGATCCCTTCGCATTCTTCTCATAGTCAACGTCATAGTATGCCACCAGCAAGTCCTTGCCCTGGATCAAGTCTTTGTTGTCTTCAGTCATGTGTGGGCAGATGCCAAAGCTGTCAACAAGACAGGTATTAGCAGAGTGCACAACCCCAGAACAGGCTTGACACAGCACATTTGCTTCCCGCCCAGGAGTGTTAAATGCCAGTGATCGATCAGGCCTCAGGAAGAAACACTTTGCTCATTCCTGTACCAGGTTATTCTGAGTCAAATCTCCATCTCCAGCCACATCAGTGGCTAGAGCTGACCCAAGTAAGGCCAAAGCTAGCACAGTTCTCACAGATTCCGTTTTTAAACAGAATCATGGTTAGAATATGGAGAGTGCATGCCAAGAGCCAGGCCAGGACTTCAAGAAGGTGTCCCCAAAGAGAAGCAGTGCCAAGACATGCACCAGAAAGTGGCAGCAATGCCAGCTGGGAAAACAAGCTCTGACAGGGACAAAGCCAGTGGAGCCAACCTATCACATTTGCAGGTGAGGAATCACTCACATGTTCTCCTGGATGAATTTCTTAATCTTTCCACTGGTGATTTTGTCTTCCGTATACTTGATAGAGCTCTCCTCAAACTTGTTGGTCAGGCGTGGAGGACGGAATAAGACTATACCTCTGCAGGGAAGCAGGTATTGTGAATGAGTTCAAAGTGTCCCTGGGAGTCCAAGGACAGCAGCCAGATGAGGCAAGAACCCACTCTCCAGTGACAATCCCCGCTCATCATTCATAGCTCAAACAACACTGTCTAGTTTCTTGGTGCCACTAGTGCATTAGGTGTACCTGTCAGAGCCTTCTCCATGATTCAGACAGGCCACAATGAGAAACAAAACTCTCACCATAACAAGGAATATGGAAGCAAAATGTCTCTGTTGAGATACTTTCCACCCAGAGGCAGACACGAATGCTTCAGAGCCTGTAACCATTTACACCTTTCTATCTCAATTCAAAAGAAACACCACTGTCAGTTGGGGAAGAAACCAGACCTTAAGCTATGTTTAGAAAGTGAAACCAGTTAACAACTGGCATCCATGAATTTGTTCCAAATGCCTCAATAACAAGGAATCTTTGTGTTAAGTAACTTACTCTCCATCTTCCCTGTACTTTTGCACCAGCTGCTCCTCGGTGGTGTGCGCAAAGCGGTAGTTATCCCTGAGGCTGTTGGCTGCTTTCATGAACTCCGAGTAAGCATCCCCAGATGCATCACCAAAGAAGCCTGCAGCAGAAAGGCAGACTGTGACCTCAAACCAACCCAGCTGTGGACCCTCTGCAGCTCTCAGCATTTTTCTCTACAATGCACTGGGATCAGTCCTGAATCCAGTCCTTCAATGCATGTTGAGGCCTTTACCTTCGACAGCTTCTCTTACAGTTTTTGGAACCTCCTTGCACCCCCTCCTTTCCAGCAGCAGAAAGTTACTCAGGAGAAGCCCAATTTGGTCATTCAGCCAAGGACAACTGTCCCCTGAACACCCAGGCATCCACTGGTGACTGTGTAACAACAGCCACTGGCACTTAATAACAGTAAGTTTAGGAATGCTGGTTAATACTCATGTGGTTATACCTACAAGATGGCACCTGAGCTGCACCATCTGCTGTAGCCACATGTAACCACAGACACATCACCCGATGCCAACAGTCTTCCGATGCCACCAGAGCAACAAATGCATCTTCCAACAACCCAAAGCTACCTGTTGTCAGCCAGCGAAGAAAGCAATAGCCTTTGGAAAATATACACTATGTATGCCAGGGGAGCCAACAAAGCCAGATGGTGGGGGGACAAAAAAAAAAAAAAAAAAGAAAGAAGTTGGGAAGGAATATCCAGAGGTACTCAATTCCAATCTCCCACTTGAAGCAGGACCAGCCCCAGTCGGACTAGGTTGCTGAGAGCTTTGTCCAACTAAGTTGTGAAAATCTCCCAGGCTGAATGTTTTAAAATCCCTCTGGATACATGTTCTAGGGCTTTATTGTTCTTATTACCAGCAGTGTTTTTGTTCCTGTCCATCTGGAACTTCTTTTGCTACAGCCTGTGGTACAGCCTCTGATCTTTCCACACAAGCTCCCAGAGCCCAGCACCCACTCATTTCACGATGCGCTACCTCTACTCACCCACGACAGAAGCATCTTTATCGCCAATGAACTTCTCAAACTCAGCCACAGAACTGAGCGCCACCGAAGCAGGTCCTGCCTGTTTCTTGAGATGGCTGACAATCCCATCTTGAAAGATTAGTAAAATAATTAAAGGGATCAATACCAAGTTCCACAACACATTTTTCAAACTTCCTAAACCAAAAATTGTTTCTGCAGAATCCATACACATCTCCCATACAATACATATGTGAACTGAAGGACTGCTCCCATCAGCTTCACAGAGGAACTTTCTAGCATCCTGGGAACTAGGAGCTAATATGGAAACCTTCACCTTTAAAGGAGAGCTTGAAGGGAAAATAAACATCCCAGGCTTTGCCAGTGCAGAGTTCTGGAAACAGTAAGGGGCTGGGGGATGCATGTGTAGGTGGGAACCTTCTCTGCATCCCTAGACACCAGGCTGTTACACGCGGGCCTGCCTCCTGCAGCAGTTCAGCAAGCCAGATGCTGCCAACCAGCTCTTACCTGCTGTTCTGGGCCCATCATAGGTCCCTGCCTCTTCTCCATCTCGAAAAATCTTTAATGTGGGATATCCACTGACTCCATACTTGTTACAGGTGTTGGAGTTTGCTGTACAGTCAACCTAAAGGAAAAGAAATCTTGCTACTCAGACGGAGATCCAGCCCTAACACACCCAAGCCAGCCAAGAGGCTAGAGGGATCCGTCACACACTGCCTGCTGCTGGACAGCCCAGACTTGGAAAGAGGTAGCACAGGCATAATGAGAGGCCCAGAAAAATATTTGAGAAAATACCAGAAACACTAAATAGTTTCAAATTTGACCAGACTACACACCAAAAAAATACTAGAAAGGATAGCTTCTTGCAATCAATGACAAGGAATTTCTTGGCACCTCGTCAATCCTGAAGTTCATACAACATCTGAAGAAAGCAGGCTGACCTCACCAGGACGCCATGGTGCCAAGACTCCATGCCACTTCCCGTAAAGGAAGAGACAGATTCTGATTTGAGTTTTGTGGCAGAAAGATTGTGGCTTGCTCTGGTCAGCAAGCCTCAATGGGTATGTGAAGCACGGTGCTCGCTCTCAGCCTCATCATACAGCTCAGAGCAAGCCTATTTCCCTGGCTGGGGCGAGCGCTCACACACCCTCTGCACACCAGCTACGCGGCTGCAGCCCTGCAAGGATCGGCTTCCAGATTATTTCACGGCTCCAAGGTATCAAAGAAACGACGCCCGTCGGACCTGCAGAGCAGAAGTCCGGCCGCTGGCCGCCCCCGGGTCAGCCCCAACGCAGGAGCCTATGCTCACCTTCACAAGAGGCACGATTCCCTTCAGCCGGGTCGCGGCCGACTCGTATTCCGGCGCCAACCGCTTGCAGTGCCCGCACCTAGGGGCACGGAAGGGAGTCAGACCGGCCGAGTACCCGTCTCGGCCCGCCCCCGGTCCCAGTCCCGGTCCCGGTCCCGGCCCCCCCGCCCCCAGCGGCCCCTCACCAGGGCGCGAAGAACTCCACGAGCACCAGCCCCGGGCGCTCGGCCAGGCCACTCTCGAAATCGGCATCGCTGAGTTCCACCACGTCGGAGGCGCGAGCGCCGAGAGCGAGCAGCACAAACAGCAGCAGTGAGGCAGGCAGGGCCCGCAGCGGGGGCCGGGGCGCGAACATGACGGCGGGAGCAGCGGGTCCGACAGGTCCGGGAGCGGCGGGTCCGGGAGCGGCAGCTGAAGGAGCGCCGGGGCCGCAGACGGAAGTCCCGCCCCCGCATCCGGATCTGCCGTGTGGCAGCTCCTGATTGGGCGTTGCGTTACGCGGGCGCCGGCCAATGGGCTGCCGGCAGCGGGGGCGGGCCCGGCTGCGGAGAGCCCGCCCCTCCGGCTCAGCGCCGCCGCTTCTCGACGCTACTCGGGCTTCGGCGGGGGCGGGCCTCGTCCTCGACCCACGGTGCAGTCCCCTCCCACCGCCCCGGCCCGCTGCGTCCCGCGGAACACAGCGCTGCCCTTGCCCCGGCCGGGACCGAGGGCCGCGGAGGCTCCCCAGGGCCGCGCGCTGCCGAGTCCGCTGTCGGTCTCCGGGAGCTTCGCTGACGTGATGGGTTTGCATTAATCCCGCCGTGGCCACCATGTCTGTATCGCGCAGTGCCGGCCCAGCGCTGACACGTGCCCAGCACATTCCGCACGACAGCGCTCAGCTCGCTGCAGGCTCGCCTGCTGGACTCACCGCAACCCCGCATTTTTGCTCGCTGCCCCTCACGCTCCGGCCCTGGGGTAGTCCGTGTTCCCCTGGCCCCGAGCCAAACCCAGGAGCGGGTCTTTTCCCCGTAACCCCATCCGTCAGCATTTGCACCTTCTGCTGGGGTCTGCGGTCGGAAGGACCCTCGGCTGTGGCATCCCTGCCGGGGTGCTCGGCTCGCCCCCAGCTTTGACCAGGCACAGCCTGCTCACAACTCGTGCCACCTTGCCATGGTAACGCCAGGGCCTGGGGCTGTCCCCGCACAAAACCCCGATTCTCGCCCTCCCAGCGCCATCTCCCTTTGCAGTGCGCCGGGCAGCTCAGGTGGACCTTGGGGGACAATGCATCAGTCGGGAAAACGTTTTTGGTACCCCCGTTTCCGCCTCACCATCCGTTTCTCCTTAGAGCCCACGTGCTCCTGCCCTGGCCTTGTCATCAGGTCCCTCCTGCTCACCGCTGAGTTTTAGCAACTGCTCCCCGTATCCCCAGAGCTGATGACTGGGGCCAGCCGTCATCAGGTGCTCACCTCCGGCACGGGGGCAGCCGGCTGGGCTGTTTCTGGCATTTTTGTCACCAATATTGAGCTGCACCAGCCGGTCGGCCCCAGGGCTGCGGGAAGAACCCGTGTGACGTCTCTGACTTCATCGTCGCCATTGCGGCAAAGAGCCCTGGACCGGGACCGCCTCCCGGGAAGCGCTGTGCGGCCGCCCACCCTCCACCCGCCGACTCCCGTCAAACAGGTCCCGTCGGCCCGGGGTCCCCTCGCCGCTCGTCCCGGTACTGCGCGCCCCGGGGCCGGCAGGGGGCGCTGCCCACCGCCCCGCCAGCGCTGCCGGGGCCGGGGCGGGGCCGGGACGTTCCTCTCCGGCCAGCGTGGGGCAGGCAGGGCCCCCGGGCCGGGCAGTGTCCACAGCCCTGGGCAGTGCCCTGCCGCCCGGCTGCCTCCGCCCCTGCCGGGTTCCCGTAATCAACAATGTACAAGCTCGGCACCGTTTGCGGTGGGGGGGCTGGCGCCGGCCTCGGGTTAGAGCCCAGAACCGAGGCCAGCAGGAATCAGCTCCGTCGCGCCCTGGGCGTCCAGCCCCGGCGGCAGGAGCGGCGTGAGCAGGCAGGGACCGGGCAGGGTCTCGTGCCGGGGAAGTATCGGGTGTGTCACAACTCCGTCTCGGCGGTCTGTGGGACAGGGATCTCTGGGGCTGCCGGTGTCGGAGGCTGGGAGCCGTAGCGAATGAGGGAGCGGCGGCGGCTGGAGCCGGGCTCCGGGGCCGTACTGCGGGAGCTGCCGGCGCGAGCCCTGCGGGACCTCGTCTGTCTCCCTCTCGCTCGCTCCTGCTGCCCCGCAGGATGCAGAAATGGCTGCTTCCCTTCCCAATCTGGGGATGCTGCTTCTGCTGGTGCTGCGGGACCCCAACCCCGGTGAGTGAGAACGGCCCTCCGGGAGCGCAGACACCGCGCATAGATGCTCGAGGGCCAGTTCTGCTCCCTCATCCCTTGCCTACTCTAGAGCCGTTCCCCTCTACTGCGCGGGCCCAGGGAACGACTCCCAGGGCAGACACCCGCTCCCGGGGGGGTCTGCTCTGCACTCCCGGTAAGCTGGCCTCTTCCCGCAGGAACTGACTCGGGACAGACCGGTGCTGCGATCCGACACCTCGTGCCCGTCCCCGCGTCCCGAGCTTGACCGCTACTGAGCAGCGACGTTCCGGCTGTGACATAGGCCCGGGCCCAACGACGCGGTGGACCCCCGACTCCCAAGCATAGTCCGCCTAAGGAGCTGGATCCTGCGGGCGCCCCGCCGGTGCCCCCGTCAAGCGCCTTGACTTCGAGGGGCGCACGGGGGGCAGCGGAACAGCTTTCCGGCCCCTCGCCCAGTTAGGGGTCGGCGAACGAACAGCGGGGCCCGGTGCGGCTGCCGGTCCCATTCCTCGGCTTCTCCCACGGGCGGCCTCAGCCGGCGCCCCGGCCGCACTGGGAGCTTCGAGCTGGGCGGAGTGGGATGCGGGAGCGGGACACGAGTCCCGGACCATGCGGGTCCCCTCGGAGCGGCGTCCCGGGGCTGCGGGAGGCCCTGCTGCGGACGGCGGCGCTGGCACTGGGGGCCCCGCGCCCCGCTAGCGACGGGGCCCGCGCTCGCTCCCGGTGCCCAGTGCCGCCTGACGGCCGCGCTCTTCCCGCAGGGACGCTGCCACGGCCGCTGCTCTGGTGAGTCGGACCGCCGCACGACCACGTCGTTCACTGACAGCCTGGTGAGCACGGAGCTGCTGCGGCGGGGCGGCTCCGGCAGCGCGGAGGAAGCGGCCGGTCCCGGGGACGGATTGAGATCGGACGTGAGCCCTGCTGGGTTCCCTGACAGGACGGGACGGGACAGGCAATGAGCCGTGCCGGATGCCCCGGCCATGGGCAGCGGGCCCCGGTCCGCAGACACCGGCTTCTCTGGGCCGCACCGGATCAGCGGCTGTTGACCAGGTGCTGTCTTTCAGGGGCTTCCGCCACACTCAGCTGGGACGCCCGGGTTTCGCGGCCGGGGTGCTCCCTGCCCCGCCGCCTTTCCCCGGCTGCCTCCACCCCCGTTCCCCGGGAAGCAGCGGCTGTGCCCTGGGGCCAGGCCTCGCTCCTGCCGCCTGCACTGGAGGCTGTGTGCAACGACAGCGTCCCCGGGATGCCGGGCATCTCCAACTTCATCGTCTAGCTCTACTGCAACCTCTTCAACAGCTTCCGGGGCTTCGGCCAGCGCCCGAGGGACCCGGGGGCCGCCTGCGTCGACGCAGCCTGGTACCTGTCTGCGGGTGAGGGGGACAAGAGGGAGCTGCTGAGCTCCTTCCATTGAGTGGGGCAGTGCTGGGGCAGCAAGCAAGGGTCTCTCCGGGTGCAGGACAGTAGTTGGGGTGACAGACCCAGGGAGCCCTCCCACTGGCTGCAGGCTTGGGCCAGGGTGCAGGCCACAGTTCTGGTGCAGTGGCAGCCATGGTGGGAGCAGGACTGGTGCATGTGCTCTGCTCAGCCACCAGTGGTTGGGAGCAGCCAGCCCCAGGCTGGGGGTCAGAGCTCTGGCTCAGGGTGAAGACTCCCCTTTGTCCCTGCATCCTTATCCTTGTAGCAAGGCTGCCACAGACCCACTGTGGGACATTGAGCAAGGAGCTCTGAGGGAAGGTGTGGATTGCACAGGCAGTGCAATCTTGCTCTCTCCTGCAGCCTGTGCTCTGGGACCTGCTCCAGGACAGCGAGGGTGCTCCTGCCTTCGAGATCTTGGTGCAGGCACTGCCCATCCTGGATAGGCTGGCTACAACCCATCCAGGATCCTGAGAAGCATGGGGCCCACTGGCTCCTGCTCTCCCACTGCCTGGGTGCTCAGACACATTTCCCACAGGAGCACCTTCAGATGCCAGAGGAGACCTTCCAGGGTCTGCTGCTCAGTGTAGGACCTGAGGCCGTGCAGCGCTTCCTGGCCCTGCTGCACCGCTCCTGGTACCAGCTGCATGGGGAGGTGGCCAGGGTGATTGGGGTGGGGCAGGGGGTGCAGAGCCCATGTGTGGTGGTTCTGAAGCCTTGTGATTGGGGGGAAATCCGAGTGGTGCCTCTGTAGGGGGACAGGACGCTGAGAGGTCAGTGGGGTGGTGAGTACTGGGGTAAGAAGAAGCCTGAGCCATGGCTACAGCAGCGCATGTTTATGGGGTCTGACCTGACACATTGTGGGTAACAGGATGCAGCAACATGCTGGGCACAGAGATCGCACAAGCTACAGGGGGACCTGGGTCCCACAGCGCTGGCGCTGCCACAGTCCCATTCAGTGCCGGAACTGCGGCAGCGGCGAGGGGATGCGGATATCCTGCCCCTTCTCCAGCCGCCGCTCACAGTCGATCAGGTAGTTCACACCATCTATCACCAGCTGCACCAATTCCACCTGCACCAGGAGCACAGATGTGGTGATTGAGGGACTGTCCTGGGAGCCACACCAGTAAGGCATTTGGCCAGTCCTGATGCATGCAGGGTAGGCACTGCCACCCCCAGCACCCACATGCTGGCCCCAGCACATGGCCCTGGCACTGCACGGGCACTGTGGGGCTGTCATGCAGACACATTCCAAGACCTCCCTCCCCAGCTCTGTCTGGCACCCACCTCTGACTTCCCCAGACGGTCCAGGTTGGAGATGTCAAAGATGCCGCCTTTGGCTGCAGTGTCCACACCACCCGTCCCACGCTTCTGTAGCCGGAGGTTCTCTAGGATCTTAGGGAAGCGGCTGTCCTGGTGCCCAGAGAAAGTGTCAGTGCTCAGCAGGACCAGCAACAAGGAAGTCAGGGCTCTGCAGCTAGATGCTCCCTGGGGCAGCACCCTTGCTGCTCACAGGATCCTCTTGGTGGGTCACCAGTCCCACCCAGAGTCCTGCCCTGAGCAGACCCAGGCTGACACCTGGGACCCAGGCCTCTCCAGCCAGGAATGCAGGCAGGGCTGGACCCTATGCCTGAGCGTGGTCCAGGGCTGGGTCCCATGCCGTCCTGCACCTTCGTGGCTGAGCTCCCCACAGTCCTAGCCTGGCTCCCCGCAAAACTGGCCATGGTAATACCTTGCTGAGCAGTGGCAGCTTGATGTGGACACCTGCTCGCAGCCCCGTGCCCAGGTTAGAGGGGCAGGTCAGGATGTAACCCAGCCGCTCATTCCACATGAACTCCCAGCCTCGCTCCTGGATTAGCCGCTCCACCTGAATTAGAGGCACAAGCAGTCATTCAGCCCTGGCCATGGAGCACCCAATCCTGGCTGTGTGCAGAGGGCCAGCACCACAGGAGCCCTGCCTGCCCCTCTCTGCCTGTTCATGGGGCTGGCACAGCAGAAGCTGTTGGACACTCACCTCCTTTAGGCCCTGGCAGAACCGCTCAAAAACGCGCTTCATGTTGCCCCCCTTTTCCATGGAGATGACACGTGTGTGGTCCTCCTCATTGATCCAGATCAAGAAGGTCTTCTGGTGGTTGTGCCTAGGGACAGGGCAGTGTTTAGCTGTGCTGGCAGCTTGCAGAGACCCTGTGCCCACTCATCTGTGCCCCTTGTGCCCCTGCCACCTTGGTGCCAGTGCTGCCCTTGGTATCAGGGTGGGCAGCCAGGAGATGCTCCTGGAGATGGGCCAGTGCCCATCCACATGCATCACTGCTGGTGATGGGAGCTGTCTCCAGTGCCTTGGGCACAGGCGGGCGCCAGCATGGTGGTGGCCCAGCCTGGACTGGGGACAGGAGCACGGCTCCTGCACCATGCAGGCAGCGGGAGGGGGCTGAGAGGCATGGGGTGTGCGCTGGAGGGCTGGATTAGGTGCAGCTGGAGCTGGGGACCATGTGTGCTCTGGAGGTGTTTTCCATATAAAGGCACAGTGTCAGTGAGGGTGGCACAGGCGGACGTGTGCTGGCTGTTGCTCTGTGGGAGTGTGGGATGTTGCATGGCTGTGCAAAGATGCTAGGAGGGAGCAGTAAGATGTGACTGTGGCAGGGTAGGTTTGGTGTCACATAGAGTGTGCAGAAGCCAGGAGTGCTGGGGATTGCCCAGGGAGCAGAAGGCAATTACAGGTTTTTGGCAGCCTTAGAGTGCAAGATGCTGCAGGATGGTGAGAGCAGGCAGGATTGACAGCTGGGACTGGCTCCACAGTCCCCCTCCCCAGTACCATGCTGTGGTTTGTGTAGGGAACAGTAGACTGCTGACAGTGGTGCACAAGGAGCTCCCAGATGAGGCCACAGAACCCATGGTGAGCACAGCCCAGGGGGACTGGTGCCACGTGCCAGGGTCTGTAGTGTGGCAAACATGGGAAATGTGGGTGGCAGGTCTGAGATGGATGGAGCAGTAGCATCCCCCCACACCTCTGCCCTGCTGCCTGGTGCCAGGGCAGATCCTCACCAGATCCCTCGGGCGTCAGGCCAGTCCCGAGCCATTCCTGCTGCTGTCAGGAGCGGGGACACCGGCTTGTCAAAGAGGAAGTGGTCCTGGAGGGAGATAGAGTTCATGGGCTCACCCAGGCTGCATGGCTGGAGCCAGAGCACCCTCGCTGGTTCCAGTACTCCCTGTCTCACTGGTCCCACCTGCCATGCAGGAGATTCACCACGGCTCTCCCAGGCAGGAGCCCTTGCCTTCCTGGCTTGGGAGGCAGAAGGTTGCTGGTGCACAGCCCACTCTGTGCCAGGGGCTGGTGGGGCACCAGCTGAGTGCCACAAGCCCGCCTTCCTCTGGGCATGGGCAGGGACATGGGGACAAGAGTCAGAGGTGGCCATGAGCTGCTGGGGCTGAGGTCAGAGAGCTCCTGGCTCATGAGGGCTGAGCAGCACTGTGCTGTTGGGCTGCCTTGCTAGGGCAGGGGTCCTGGTTGCAAAAGACAGCAAAAGGAGGATACAACCTCCCAGAGGCAGTGCCAGGAAGGGGTCCTGCTCTGCATGCACCGGCGGGGGGAGGGCTGGCTGGGAGCTGCACTGACTCACGTCAATGAGCTGCTGTTGCTCCTTCTCAGTCATCTCGCTGAGACGGTAGTACCGGCCCGCCAGGTCCCCGGTGAGCCCGTTCAATGCTTCCACAGTCACTTTCTCCACCTCTCGTCGCTCGGCGCGGGTGCAGGCTGGCGGCAGGCTCAGGCCACGGATGCTGCGCCCAGTCCGGACCCGGGACGAGAGCACATAGCGCTCATCAAACTGGCCAAACTTTATCTGGAATAGACAGGAGCCACAGGGGATTTATGGGGTGGCTCTGGTGCTGGCAGGGCCCTACCCCAAAGGCCCAAGGAAGGACACCCGCGTGCAGCACCACTGTCCAGCTTCTGCACCTTTGTGGCATCCAGGTCTGTGGGGTGCTTCATGGTGCGGGGGTTGTATCCATTGTGCCGCTCCTGAATCACAGGATCAAACAGGTCGGCAAATACCTGAAAGCAAGTGGGAGAATGTACAGCAGGCCCAGTGCTTCATGAAGCCCCTGCCACAAGCCCGGCAGGGCCACACTGCCAGTGTGAGGGACAGTGTGTCCTGCAGTGCAACAGCAATCCACAGGGCAAGTGGAGCAGGAGGCTGCAGGACTCCAGGAACAGCTGCTCCAAAGGAGCCCTGTGTCCTGCAGGAGCACATGGAGACTTTCCAGGGACCTCTCCAGCTGCTCAGGGCAAGAGGAGGTGGGCAGTAATGCCCCAGGCTGCTGGTTGTACCATGGGTACTGGGACTCCTCTGGCTGCTGCAGACAAGGCTCTGGCTGCCACTCACCTCGTAGGTCTCTTCATCACCAGCTACCATGCCCACAGTCTTGATGAAGGGGTGGCCAGGGTTGTCGACGCCAGTCTGAATGCACTGGTCCAAGGTCCAGCCATTTGGGGTTGCCTTGTCACAGAGCCTGGCGTAGATGCTTGGCGTCAGGTTGCTGGCCATGCAGTTGTTGTGCTTCCGCAGGTCGGGGTACTCAGCACTGTGGGAGGAGACACCAGTGAGTCCTTTGGGGCCAGGGGACCCCAGCACTTGTGCCTGTGCTCCACAGAGACTCTTGGTGCAGGTATGGGCAGGGGAGCTCAGGGAGGGGTCAAATGCTCTGCTTGTCCACAACAGCTGGGAGTAGGGAGGCAGTTACAGGTGTTGCAGGGCGAGGGCAGGGAGCAGCCCAAGCCAAGGGCTGGCACTGAACCAAGACAAGAGTCCACAAGCAAATCTGGACCAGTCCTTAGGGAGTGGCTCCTTATCAAACACACAGCAGGGCCCCAGGGTGGGAGAACCTGCCAGGCGAGCAGTGGGGCCGTGTGAGCCCATCCCCCCACTGAGCTGCCAGGGCAGCTGGGCTGCAGAGTGGCGGTCCCACTCCCTTTATCCTTCCTGGGGCTGCCCTGATGCCAGCTCAAACGGAAGGGGGCTGCTCCCTGTCTGCTGATGCAGTGGGTAGGGGAGGCTGGGCATGCAGTCTGCAGGGTCCTGGCTTGCTTGACCCCTGGACCCCCCCTGGACTGCCCGATGCTGTGGGGCAGGAGATTGGCTGACCCTGATCTGCAGCCAGTGGGAACCGCACAGTCCCAGTGCAGTTTATTGTATTAGGGGGACGCTTTCCTCTAATCAGCTTAGTGGGAGGCTGTCCCTTGACCTCATTCCCACTTTAGACAGGCTTTGTACTTGTTCTGTGCTTACAGGGAGATTGGCAGGGCAGGACCCTGCCAGCGCTTGCCTTGGCCAAATCTCTCTTGAGGGTGCCTCCACTCACCTTAGTGGGACAGGACTGGCCCTTGTCAGCCCAGGAGACCTGGCTGGTGGCTGGACGGGGTCCTGCATCCCTGGGGACACCTGTCTCCCCTTCTGAGAGAGGCCTGCTTTGGGGGTGACATAGCTTGGGGGGGATCCATGTGGGAGACAAGGTGCCTGGGCTAGCACAGGTCTGGTTGTTGGGAGCAACAGCTGGACATCAGCACTAGCAGCAAGTCCTGGCACCCGCCTGTGCTCAGTTCCTGCTCTTAGGCTGAGTGCTCATGCTGGGCATTGGTACTGGCTGCCAGCACCAATCGTGTGCTGCAATGCAGAGCCCTGTGGCTGCCACTGCCTCCTCCCTTGTGTCTGCAGGCCAAGGAATGTGGCCCTTCACCCACAGCTTGGCTACTGCTCATGGCTTCCTGTACTGTGCAGAAACAAAGGGAGGTAGGGCTCCCATTGCATCGTGTGGGGAAGCACTAGCAGCTCCTGCCCAGACCAGCAGAAGGAGGCATTTGCTCCAGACAAGAACTTGTCCCAGGGCTGAGGGCTTCTCCCAACCCACACACAGACCTGTGCCCTGATGAGATGATCCAGCTAAGAGGCTGACGTGGCATGCATGGGATGCAGCCTGTCCTGGCCTCCCTCACTGCTTCTGCCCCTGTCATCTGCTGGCCACTGTCTCCCCAGGGTGACACTCTTGTAGAAAGCACTTGCTGATCAGAATGGGACACTTGGATAGGTTCCTCCACTGCTCCAGCATGGGTCATGCTGCTGGGCATGCCAGGACCACTTGCTGTGCTTTCTACGTGACAGAGGATGCCCAGGAGCAGTAGAGGTTCCTAAGGAAAGCCAGCTTACTCCCAGCAGGCAGGAGACTGCTATGGGTTGAAGCATGCTGTCTGCCACAGCTGTCCCTGAGGTGTTCAGCATCCAAACCCTGAGACTCCAGGTTCTGCCTGCAGGTGCTGTGCCTGCTGCAGTGCTGACTGAGCACCTGGTTGGAGTGCACCCTTCCCTGAACAGCCCCAGACCACAGCCAGCAAATCAGGGCAACGTCTCTTCAGCCTTTCTAGAGCACCTGAACTCAGCTGGATGTTGCCAGGACCAGCTGGATAATGCCGGGGTGAAGGTCCTGAGCACCTGGCACTGTGCTCACCTTGGTGCCACAGAGCCGGAGGGGGAGGCTGTGTCCAGGCTGGCACTGGAGGGCTCTGGCAATGGCACCACACTCCCGCCCTGTGCTCAGGGTGTCCAGGGGTCTTCTGTCATAATGTCAAGATGATGCTGCACTTGGGCTGCTTTGACTCCTTGGTTTTGGTCCCCAAGGCTGGTTTTAAAGTTATGACCATTTCAGTACCATATATTTTCTTTCCACAAACAAAATTTTTGTTTTGTGCCACAGCACTGAGTGATATCTGAAAGGTCTTTTCCAGCCTCAATGATTCCATGATTCCACAGTTCTGTGGTATTGTGGGCTCCTGCCCGGCTGCAGGGGCTGGCAGCGTGGATGTCTGCCAGGAGTGCAACTCAGCACTGCCGCCTACGCTGTCCTGTGCTCACCTCAGCCTGCCGTCCTGCCCATGACCTCGGGGTACAGCTGCCCGCAGCAGCTGCCCTCTCTGCCCTTGTGCAAGCAGGTGCCTCACCCCAGAGCAGACCTGCTCAGCAGCCAGGAGGGATTATTAGCCCGTCATCTATTGACTAGGCAGCTTCTCTGGAAGTGACAGCCACGTCCACCTCCCCACAGCTCTTCACCTCTAATCTGGCAGCCTCCAGTGCCCTTCCTGGCATCACTGGCTTGCGGTGCCCAGGCAGTCCCAGCCGCACATGGCCTCTGGAGAGGCATGGGGGTGTGTGGGGTGAGCAGCAGACCCTGTGTGGCAGCATGGAACTGGGAGCTGGCAGGTTGCTGCAGGCAGCCAAGCATGAGGCTTGCTTATGCAGGGAGGAGGGGACTTGGGCTTTGTCTGGAGACGCTTTGGCAGGGAGCCCCAACATGGTGGCCCAAATGCGGTGCCATGCCTGTCATAAGACCCACCTGGCAGAAGGCACATGGTGCCCATTTCTCCTTGAGGTGGGAATGCCTGTGTCCTCCCAGCATGGCCATTCATACTACAGTGCTTCTGACAGGAGGCTGCGTAGTGTTGCTCAGACCCCTCAGGGCTGCTGCCAATGTCTCTCATTTTTTAACTTAAAGACTAGAGGAGCAGAATCCTCAGGCGAGTCGGCTGCAGAGTGAGGGATTGCAGCTCACCCCTAGGGCTCTGTTTAGGTTCTTTTCAAGTGTCAGCACTGTCACAAAAACATTCCCAACTGAACAGAACCCCCCAGGAGGCTCATTTTAGCCACAGCCCCACCTTGATTTCATCCCCTCCTGACCTGCTGTCTGTGTCTCTGCAGTTGTTCAGAAAGCTAGAAAACACCCCCCCTCTTGGGAGGTAAATAATCAATAACACCCGGCCTTTGTCATTCTATGAAATCACTCAATTTCTGTCCCCAACTTTCCGTAGTCCAACGCAGCTTGCCAGAGCCCCAGTGCCGGCTCCTTGCCAGCCCTCCCCATGCACAGGGCTCCCAGCCTGCAATGCAGCACCGCAACACACTGCTCTGACTGTCGGCATTTGGTGCAGGGATGGCAGCAGCTGCCGGTGTTCGGAGCAGCAACGTTCTGCCTCCTTCCCGCCCTGCTCCTCCCCTGTGCACAGTCTCTGCTGGCATTGGGATGGGCAGGAAAACTCAGTCCTCATTTTCCTGGCCCGCCTCTAGGTTGTGCTAAGCCAAGCAGCTGTTGCCAGCATAAGGACTGGCTGGTGGCCACCATGTCCCTCTCCCCTTCTGGCCCTGGCCCCATTCCTACTCTGCCTAGGCCTTGTGAGACACAGGCAGTTACTGCATCTAGTCCTGTCTGGTGCCATGCCCCTCTATGCTCCTCAGGGCTGGCAGCACAAACACTGGGTAGGACCAGCCTCCATCTCCTCCAGCCCCACTTGCCATGGCAAGTGATGGTGAGCAGAACTATGGGAATGTGAGGCACCTGGCCCTCCCAGGCCAGCTGGGCTCCCTGGGGCAGCAAAGAGCAGTTTAGAGGGGAGTGACGTGAGAGCTTCTGGTCTAGAGCTTGAACCTTAGCACTGTGCTGCAGCTGTGACACTTATCTGGCTTAAGGGATCAGGCACCGGGTGTGCAAATAGGGCCAGGGCTCTTTCAGAGCCAGCATTACCTCAAAGGCACCCCTAAGCCAGACTGTGGCCGTGTATGCACCCACTTGGCCCAGCTCAACTCTGTGCCTGCCTCCCAGAAGTCCTGACTGCACATCTCATTGTCGTCCAAAATCTACCCATGGGGCTGCTTGCTCAGCACCCACGGGCCCCTCCAGTTCTCCCTTTAAAAACTGGCCCAGAGAGGGAAGAGCCAGGACCTGCCAGCAAAGCTTTTCTTTTCAATAGAGGAGTCCCTGTCCCAAAGGCAGGCGCGTGGGAAGGCTGGTACAGCCAGATGAGGTCGGGCCAGGGGCTGCTCTGACACCAGCTCCCACAGTCAGAGATCCTGGGTGTTCTGCCAGCAGGACAAAATGGACCCTTTGCTCCATCCTGTTCCTACCAGGACATTGGCAAAGTCTCCCTGGCTTCTGTTGGGCCGAGCCTGGGGTATGTCCCCACCGGCAGTGGCGGTCCCAGCACTGCTGCCTCCCAGGCTGGCCCGTCTCCCAAACAACCCCCATCTCTACCCTTCCTGGTCATCCCGGGAAGTCCCCCGGGACCCCAGTCCAACTGGCAAGCATTTGTCCCCTCCCGCTCTCGCATGCCCCTGGCTGTAGCGGCTTGTCCTGGTAGTCTGGGACCGCCCGGGGCAGCTGGCAGCTCTGAGGCGCCCTGCCTGGACCGCAGCATCCAGAGCCAACCCCCGGACACGGGAATGTGCCCGGCGTGGCCCCCGCAGCCCTCACAGTCCCTGTCAGCGCGGGTCCCGTGAAGGGGGCCCGCGGCAACCCCGACGAACCCCGGAGAGCCGGGACCCAGGCTCTCTGGTCCCCGCGGGACCGCGCCCGGGGCGCGGCTGTGCCGGTGTCCTTGTGCGCGGGGACGGCGGGGCCCACGAAGCCGGTGACCAGCAGCCCAAGGCGGGGCGGATCCGTCCAACACGGCTGAGCCCCTGCGGCCGCCCCGTCCCCCTCGTCGCCCGGGGCCGGCACGGGTTTGGTTCGCGGGCCTCCCGGTCCTTCCCGCCATGGACGAGCAGCGTCCATCGCGCCGCCCCCATGAGCTGCTCCGGGACCCGCCGCCCCGGCTCGAGCCGGGGGCGGCCCCCGCGCCCTCCCCCGGTGCCGGTGCCGCATGGATCGTTCCCCGCCCGCCGCCCCCCGCCCGTGCGCCCCCGCCGCCCGCGCACATTACCTGGGCGGGTATCGCCGACGCTGACGGTCGCCCGCGCTGACCGAGTCCCGGGCGAGTAGGAAGCCGGCGGCGAGAGAGCCGGCGCCCACCATGGCCAGGAGGCCGGCGGAGCGGCGAGCGGAGAGAGCGCGGGCGAAGGTGCTGGCCATGGCGGAGCGGCGGAGCAAGCGCGCCGGGGCGGGCAGCGGACGTGAGGGGAATGGGAACGGGAATGGGAACGGGAACGGCGGCGGGGCGCACGGGGGGCGGGGAGCCGGCGGGGCACGGGGGGGCCCTGGCGGCACCGCCACCTGCTTGGCTGCCCCGCCCCGCCACGCCCCGCCCTACCGAGGCCGCCGCCGCTTTCAGCACCGCTCAACGGACAGCGCCGGAGGGGCGGCAGTGCCGAGACGGGCCGGCTCCGCACCGGGACCCACGCCTCGGAGCCCCTCGCCGCGCCCCGGGGCGGGGGGGAGCGGAAGGGTCAAAGTTCGTCCACCTGAAGCCGGGAGCGGCGACCGCGGCTCCTCGACGGAATGCGGCCCGTGATGGGTCGCGGAGTCGGGGGCCTGTTCTCTGCGGTCACCAGCCCTCCCGCAGTGCTCCGTGCCCGCCACACCGGCAGGGCAGGGAGCGCGCCGCGTTCGCCACCGCAGACCCCCGCGGGACGGGAGCTGCTGGCGCACCCCTGGGCTGCTCCGGCACACGGGAAGCGGCCGCCCGGTAGAACCGCGCGCCCAGCCCGGTACGGCCGCTACGGCCGCGTGTCCCGGCCGGTGCAGCCGCGCGCTTGCCGTTACAGCACGGACCCGGCGCGGGGCCCGCGCCCACGTGCGCGCGGCGCGCCTGGCCGCGCAGCAGGTCCCGCCGCCGCCGCCAGGGGCCGCCACGCTGTGCCCGCTCGCGTCCCGGCCGGCCCGCCTCCTCCGCGCCGATTGGCTGCCTGCGGTCGTCAGCAGGCGGTGATTGGCTGGCGGCAGCGCCCGCAGCGCAGGGTGCGCTCGGAGGCCGCAGGTGAGCGGAGGGAAATGGCGGCGCCTGGCGTGGCGCCCCCTGCTGCCGCCGGCGGGGGCAGGGGCGGCCTAGGGGCCGGGGACAGGGCCGGGGCCGGGGCGGGAAGCGAAGCGAGGCGAAAGGCGGGGAGGGGTAGGGCGGCCGGTCGCGCCGCTGCTGGGCCCTGTTTGTCGGCGGCTGTCGGAGAGCGCCGGCTGGGTGGCAGCGGCGGCACCACGGGGAGGCGCGGCCCGGTCCCCTGCCGCCCCCGCGGCCCGCCGCCGCCACTCGCCTGTGCCTGCCGGGCCCGGGGTCCGGCCCCCCACGGCGAGGGAGCTCCGCCCGACTCGGGCGCAGCGGCGGGCGAGGCTCGTCCAGGCCGCTCGGGGCCGCCGCGCTCGGCCTGTACGTGCCGGCGTGGTGCTGATGCCTGCCCGCTGTCGGAGCAGCGGCGGCTCGCCCTATGCTTGGCTGCTTGCGGTCGCGCCGCTCTCCCGGCTCGGTCCCGGCCCCTGCCCCGCTCTCCGGGGCCGCTCTCTCCCCCGAGCCTGGCGGGCTGGCGTTTGTGAAGCCCCCACGGTGTGCGCGGGGTAGAGCGGCAGCGGCCCCCTTGCAATAAACCCTCAGTGACAGCGACCGTGTCGGGGGATTTCCGGTGCTGAGGAGTTTCACGCTTTACAGACTCACGAAACGCATTAAATATTTCGTTATGAACAATGTAAGACACGGACGGGTGTCGCCGCTGTACGCGGCACAGCACTGCTCTGTGCGGGGTAAACCAAGATTCTGCAGGAGATCTTTAGGAGAAGCTGAGCAGGAGCTGTGCAGTGCCCCGCAATACTCACTGCTCCCCTCTGCTCCGCTCGCCGTGTTTGCAGCTGTTGTGTTCGGCCTCACTGAAAGTGCTGCTTGAATAGACTGAACTTGACTTCAGCTTCCTGGCTGTGAACACCTTGAACGCCTGTGTTACCAGGACAGAGGGATTTCTCTGATACACCATGTCCAAGTAGTTTTAATTATTAACCCTAGAATAGGTGTTCTGAAGCAATTAAGTGCCCATGATAAGAGCACAGCTTTCACCATTTTTAAGTATGGACTTAACCTTAATGCAAAAGCCCTTGTGACAGTAACTCTCTGTGTGTCACTGGTCATGCATGCAAAGGTACTTCACTGCTCAGGGCCTAAGCTTTCAGAGTTGGGTTTTTTGGACTGGTTGGTTGGTTGGTTGTAGGGCCATCAGTAGTTTCAGGTAGTTCTACAAGACATTGCCAGCATTAGTGTTTTAAAATGTCACCTATGTGTATTCTTAGAAGTCATGATCCTGCACATACCTGACCTGGCTTGGCTAGGCTGTGAGTCTCTAAGTTGGATCATCCTTGCAGGCTTCCTGCATGCCGGGGTAACCCAGGTTCCTGACACCGGCAAAATGATGAGCCATGTTCCTGTCCGTCAGCCCAGCACTACAGAGACTGCCCCCGCATCTGCACCTTTTGTTTAAAAACCAAGATGAAACAAAACCCTGACAGGCAAACCCACTCTGGTTGCTTATTACCCGCTGAGTACAAACTTCACACAAGACCTAATCACACCTTCTCTCTTAAATGTCTGGTACCTCAGAAGCAGGGCACAAAGAATCTCTTTTACTTTGTGAGCACCCTTATCTGAACAGCACCGGAATGATCTGCTGGGGAACTGGAAAACAATTTACTATCTCATTTCTTATCAGTAATACAGGGCAGTCTAGGGAGCTGAATCAGTCCGAGGACGTCAGAGGCAAGGTCTATGGCTCCATTTAGGGTTGTGTGTCAGCAGATTTGGATTGCTGATTGGGTGATTATGGTAACCTTTGGTATGACTGTGCAGCAGATCACAGCTGCCCTTCTTGGAAGTGCAGCAGGCTGCAGCGGCTGGCATGTACTTCCTCCTGTATCTGACAGGACTACCAAGCCTGAATATTCTGACTCAAAGCCAGGATCATCTTTACCTTTTGTGTGCATGTGCCAGAGCTGCATTAATGCTCTTGTCTCTCTTGGATGACACAGTCCGCAGCATTAACTCAACACTGAATTTTCTTGCTGTGATTAGTGATTAGTGAGAAGTGAGGCCTGTAGCACTCTCAGCAACTGGGAACTGAGTGAGATGTGTGGCTTCCACGAGCAGTTAGCTCAGCAGTGAACAGGGACGGAACCATCGTCATACTGTGGTTAGTATGAAAAGGTACGGGCTGTGTGCCATGCAGGAACCTGTAAGGGTTCCATGATGGCAATTGCCACCCTCCTGGCATATGAGCCCCATGACAGTTCAGCACTAGAGCTGGCTCAGGTGTGGTGGGTAAACCTCCTGTCACTGTCCTTAGATACCAGAATAGAGCTCCACTTGCCTGTGTCCATTTAAGAGCAACAGTCTGAGTTTTTGATGCCTTAGTTATGCCTGTAGCTAAAAGTTTTGTTTCATTAAGAGCCTGTAGTTGCTTGGTATAAGTCTACGGTAAGGAATCTGCTTTTAAGAAAAACTAGAAAAAAATTCTGGTTAACCCTCTCCCCACACCTGAAATCATGAGGCTTTCCTTACTGACATCACAGGCATGCCTGATCTATCAGCGGCTGTCAGAGGCTCTGAGTTTTTACCTGATTTGAGTATGGTGTGTCATGGCCTTGAGACAGAGCTATAGAGCAAGGAAGAGAATTTTTCTCTGGGATGGGAGCAGGAATATGGAGAAATTGTTGCTTTCTGAGTTCTTAGGGCAAAGGTTTTCCTGCTGCTTGATCTGTTTTTTTCCAGGAGGGAGGGGAGAGTAAGGGATTGGAGAAAATAACCCTCCTCCTCCTTTTGCATGGTTTGCTTCACTTGATGAAATCATCTGCCATCAAGCTGATAGTGTACCTGCTAAGGGCTCGTTCTGCACTGATGTGCTGAGGCAGCAGGACACAGGCATTAAAATGGTTCCTGAGTATGTTGGGAGTCCTACTCTTGTCCTCCTCTGGAGGTAGTAGAGCTATGTGGAGTGCACAGTAAATGCCTCTATAGCCTGGTCTGCCAGCGCTGTTCCTCCCACTAGCAGCAAGCACTGATGGTGAGTTACATTTCTGACTGTTGCTGATCGAGACATTTCAGTGCCAGATGTGTGCTGTGCTTTGAGGATTTTATGGGAGCAGCAGCACTGGGCTCAGTGGATGGGAGTAAGATGGAGGACATCATCCTTGGTATGGTATGTAAAAAGTCCAGGCTTACCATGTCCCCTGTGTGGTTTCTGTTGGGTCGGTGTCCACTCCCCCAGTAGATCCAGCGTGACAGCTGATGGGCTTGTGTACAACCAGTGCCCGGTAGTGTGGCTGCGGGTCCTTGTCTGATGCACTTCTGCTCCAGCACTTTCTCTGAGCACTTACCTGTTGCATTTCCTGCCCTTTCTGGGACCACGCTGCCTTTCTGCCTGGAGGCCTGCATTATTCTACCCTTCTTTCCAAGGAATTTCACAAGCAGCTGGATTGCTCTGTATCTTTTGCGTTTCCCACCCTGCTCAGATGAATTGAGGCAATCTTCTGTTGTTGTTCCCAGTGAGGGGGTTCTCGCCTGCCCTGATGCTGTGCTGGCAGCAGGCTGATGGCTTTGGGGTGTGCCTGCTATTGCTGCCGGAGGACTGGGAACTGACAGCTGTATGTGACAATGCAGTCTCCTGCTGTGTCCTGGCTGTAAGGGAAAGCATCACTAAAGAAGAGGAAATTCAGTAACTCTTAATCTAGGGAATGCTGGAAATCATGTGAGAACATGAGAAGCAACAGCAGAGAGTGTCTCATATCCAGTTTTAGGGAGTATTCAATAACATGAGGTGTTCACAAGGTCGTCTCCTCAACATTGCCCTTACTTATGCAGGAGGAATGCTTTTGGCCACTTTATAGTTAGGAAAAGCACAGTGAAAGACACCTGCTTAACACTTGTGTGGGTGTGGCTTAGGTCAACGTTGAACAGCTGTGTCCTTGGCATGTACAGGTCAGTTGAATGGTGTGTTCAGACTCTGTCCCTTCTGGGACAGGCAGTGCTGCTCTTGTAGGTGACAGTGGAGGACATGCTCCGTTCCTGGCATTTCTAACTCACAGCGTATATTCAGCAGCTGGTCAAAGGAAATGATTGTTCCACTCTACACTGGTGCAGCCTCACCTTGAGTTCTGGGGCAGTTTTGGTTACTGCAATATAAAAAACACATTAAGCATTAGAGAGCTTCCAAAGGAGGGCCATGAGGATGGGAAAGGGTCTGGAGGGGCCTTATGAGGAGTGGTTGAGGGCACTCAGCCAGGAGGAGACTGAGGGGAGACCTTATTGCAGTCTTCAACATCCTCCCGAGAGTCAGCTATGGGGCAGCTCCAATCTCTGCTCTTTGTGACTGGTGACAGGACCTGAGGAAACAGCTGGTGCTGAGTTGAGGGAGGTTTAAGTTGGGTATCAGGAAAAGAGATTTTTCCCCAGAGGGTGGTTGAGCGCTGAAACAGGCTCCCCAGGGAAGTGGTCACAGCACTGAGCCTGTCTAAGTTCAAGAAGCCTGTGGACAATGCTCTCAGGCACATGGTGGAATTCTTGGGGTGTCTGTACAGGGCTGGGAGCTGGACTCAATCTTGGTGGATCCCTTCTGTGATTCTATGCCAGCCTGCAAACCCAGACACTCTGACCTACAACCCAAACTGTTGCTCATGCTCCCTGTGTCCTCTTTCCCTGCCGCAGAGTTTTCACTTGTTTTCGCTCCTCCTTGCAAACTTCTGCACCCTTCAAACTGTTCTCTCTGTTACTGTAGGTCTTCTTGAGCTGAAAGGATGAAAATTGGCAACTGGAACGTCACTGTCACTCACCTGAGCTTTATCCTGACTTCTGGAGTCCCAGTTGATGTCGTTGGGCATATGAGTCTGCAAGAGTATCCTCTGTGCCTGTCCATGATTTAGGCAGCGGCTGGACATGCATCACTGTAAGGGTTACATGATTTCAGTGCTGGTGGTGATGCTGTCCCAGTGCAAGGGGGTTAATTGGAAAATGGAGCTGCTTATCTAAAATGTTCCAGAATTCCAGATCCCCTCCCACCCTGAGTGTCTTCCTGTTTCCTCCTTTTGTGCTGGGTAGCACCATCCCTCATACCAGATAAGTCCCTGCTCTCCCCACCATCACTTGCTTCCAACACTGGATCTACTGGGCGGCTGGCCCTGGGATCGCCCTGCATCTGACCTCTCTCTCCCTTTTGCTCACTGTAATTTCAGAGCGGGATGGTTGGCCACCGAAGCTGCAATGTCGTCCCCGACGACCTCCAGTGAGGGAGAGAACTCCACTCCCAGGTTTGTTGTCGGTTCCAGAGATGATGAGACAGAATTTCTGGGATCAAACATGAAGACAGACGAAACCGATTTCTTTGAAGATGATGAAGAGGAGGAATCGGTAAGGAGGTCCCAGCATTCTGGGCTGGAGCACCTGTAATCCCTGGGTCTCAGCCAGGTTTTGCATGGTTACTGCTGAGGCTGCAGGTAGTTGGGACTGCAGGGGACACAGCACCTGGCTGTGTGGCACAGCCGTGGGACACGGCAGTGGCATTTATGATAGGACACATTACGTCATGCTGCCATGCTCACTGCCTCAGGAAATCCAGCGTTTTTGCTTGCAGGTCTGATTTGAGAAAACTAATGGATTTCTTTGTTCTAGAAACTTAACCTGATGCTCCTGTAAACCTTTCTGTTTCACCAGGGAGATTTTTGAGGAAAACTCTGGCACCTGTGAAAAGGGCAAAGGTGTCTCTGCAGAAAGAAAACATTAATTTTTTTCTGTAACCTCCAGGAACAATATGCAGAAAAAATGATCTCCAGCTCCTGGCTGCTTTTGGCCCCTATTCAGTGTTATATTAAATGCTACTAAAGTGATCTGTTTTCCCCTTTGTCAGCCACCAGAACGGCAGATCGTGGTGGGAATCTGTGCCATGACCAAAAAGTCCAAGTCAAAGCCCATGACACAGATTCTGGAACGTCTGTGCAAGTTCGAGTACATCACAGTGGTGATCATGGGGGAAGATGTTATTCTGAACGAACCGGTGGAGAACTGGCCCTCTTGTGACTGCCTGATATCCTTCCACTCCAAAGGTAATGCATCTATAGCAGGCCTTAGCCTGCTTAAGCTGTGGGCAAGGGAGTTTCCTTTCAGCCTTCCCCTCTGTCCTCACCCTGTATTTCAGGATTCCCCCTGGATAAGGCAGTTGCTTATGCCAAGCTGTGCAAGCCATTTCTGATCAACGACCTTGATATGCAGTATTACATCCAGGACAGGTGGGTGTCTGTGAGCCACTAAATCTCCTTCCCTCTTCCTCTGATTCTTCTCAGCATGCGGTGCAAACTTCATTTTTCTGGTCACAAACGAGTGAGATGAGGAGGAAGGGGACCTTTGCAGTGGCTTTTTGGGGTTTCTTGAAAGCATGGAGGGGAACGGCTTTGAGGGTAAAACCATTGAGACCATGTAAAACCATGTTTTGTTTTCTGGTGTAAATGACTTGTAAGGAGTGGCTGGGATGTAGGTAGTGGAAGAGTTCTCACAGAACAAGGCTGCCATGACTAAAGCACGAAGACTAGTCTCTAAGCAGGAGAGCCAAGTGGTGAGCTGGAGCTCTGGGTCAGAAACTGGGAGCAAGGCTGGGTCAGAACCTGTGGAACGTGTGTTGGTCAGACATGTGAGGTTTCTCAGTCATCTGTTGGTAGAGGCCACCAACAGCCACGTACTTCAGCTCTTGTACCCAGGCTGCTTTGGCTGTGTGTGAGTAGGGCTCCTAACAGATCCTAAACCTCCTGCCCTGTCTTTGGGGTGGTGAGCAGTGTTATGTGGGTGCTGGCAGGCATCCCAAGGTGTAACTAGTGAAAGAATTGGGGTTTGTCCCTTGACACAAAATGAAAGAAGGCTCTGCTGCTTCTGCCTGGCCTGGGCACTGGACAGCTTGGCATGACAGGGCACTCTCCAAGAGGGCTGGTCTGGGCAGGTGGCATGTACTAGGTGTGCTGCTGTGTTTTGGGCATGTGCTAATAATTGAGCATCCATGTTTAGGTCAGGTAGAGATTTACTCTGGGACTTTTGTGTCCGGAGCAGGACTGAGGCAAACCCCATAGCCTGTAGGACTTGTCAAGAGAGCATATGCTGAGAAGTAGCTGCAGTCTGTCTTGGTGCCTTTTTGTGTTCATTTGACTCTGTTCTTCATCAGTGAGAGTGAAGTCTTTCCCTTGGCGTGTACTGAGGACCTTCTAGACTCTTCTCACACTGCTTCTGTCCTCTACAGGCGTGAAGTGTATCGGATCCTTCAAGAAGAGGGAATAGACCTGCCCCGCTATGCTGTGCTCAATCGAGATCCTGACAGACCAGAAGGTTGGTGTCCAAGCTCTACTGAAAGCCATTTCCCCAGGCTCTGCTATTTAAGATAGTCTGCAGAGAACAGATACTGGCAGTCACCTCGAAGAGGCTTGACTCATAAGTCTGTCGGGTTTTTTTGTGGGCAAAGGTCCCAAGAGCAAAACCGTCTGATGGGCCTGGAAGGGGCTGTGGCTGCACTAGGACTGCCTCACCTTTCCTGATGTGCTGCTGCTGTGCTCTGTCTTCAGAGTGCAACTTGGTGGAAGGAGAAGACCATGTGGAGGTAAACGGAGCTGTTTTCCCAAAGCCATTTGTAGAGAAGCCAGTCAGTGCTGAAGACCACAATGTGTATATTTACTACCCGACGTCAGCAGGTGGGGGCAGCCAGCGGCTCTTCCGTAAGGTGAGGAGGGGTCTCCAGAGCTGGTGTTGGAACCAACAGATCTGAGACCCATGTGGCTTCAGGAAGGAGTGTTGGGGCAGGTGAAGAGGAAGGGAAGGTTTTGTGTTGGGGAAGTTCAGACCTTCTCAGAACTTTTAGTTCAACTCCATCTACCTGGGAACCACAGAAGGATATGTTTTAGTGGTAGTGCTGACTTCACCTTCCCCATCCTCTTGGTGGCCTGTATCCTGTAGTCATGGAGCACTGTGTCCCTTTCTGAACTGCATGCTGCTTTTTCCAGATCATCTCCTGGGTTTACCAAGATGAATTTTTCAAAAAATCTGTGTTCCTGTCTTCTAACATCATTCTTTCCCTTCCCATCTTAGTGTAGCCTGCACATGTGATAAAGGCAGTATTTATTCCTAGATTCCACAGGAAATCTGCCCTTACTCACTTCCCCCACTTCGCCAGTGAACAGTTATAGCTGTGATGTATCTTTTTTCCAATCAGTTACACATCTGCCATTAATAATCCTAAAATGATTTTTCCTTTAGATAAGACACAGGCATGCCTCTTGAGGTTGTATCCAAAGCCTTACTAGAAATGAAAACAACATCATCCTCGATGTCGATAGGATCAGTCATGGTCCTAGAAGGAAGTTAAATTGGTTGGATTATCACCTGTCATGATTTTCATTTGCATATTAGTTAGGCTACTTACTTTGTAAGTCTTCATTCACCTTTTTTTGTTCTATATCCTTGAAGTGATTGGAGACAAATTAATGGTCTGTAATAACTTTTCTCCTCTTTAAAGCCTGGAAAATTACATACCTGCTGCCTGCATTTTACAGTCTTTTTTGTCCTCCATAAATAAGTGTGCTGTAACAGCTGAGGGGCCTGAGATGCCAATCCACTAAGTCCACTAAATTCTCTACATATGGGATGAAACTTCTGCTTTTCTGCTTCCATCTAAGAAAAGGATCCCCGTGCTCTTCCCTGAGGTATTTATTCTGTGCTCTCAGATTGGCAGCCGGAGCAGTGTGTACTCCCCAGAGAGCAGTGTGAGGAAGACAGGCTCCTACATTTATGAGGAATTCATGCCTACGGATGGTACTGATGTAAAGGTAGGGAAAAGCCTGGAACGGTGCCTTCCTTTGCCAGGCCTGGGGGAGCTGAAGGTTTGGTGGTCCTGCTTAGGGTCTGGAATGTGTGTTTAAGCTTTGTGGTGCTGACTGTGCAGTTTCAGCCCCAAAGTGGGGAGTGGGTGCTCTGTAGATCACACCAGGAGGAACGCGTGAGACCATGTCATCTCCTTTTCTGTGTCTGCAGCAGAAATACCTTCTGGAAGCTGCAGCTAGTCTTGGTGGCTCTGTCAGGTGTAACTCACTGTATTTCCAGGTGTACACTGTTGGGCCGGACTATGCCCATGCAGAGGCTCGCAAATCCCCCGCTTTGGATGGGAAAGTGGAACGGGACAGTGAAGGGAAAGAAATTCGTTACCCAGTCATGCTGACTGCCATGGAGAAACTTGTTGCCCGTAAAGTCTGTGTAGCCTTTAAGGTCTGTATTTTCTTTCCTGTGCAAGCAGGACTCCCCAAGTGTCTGATCCATGTCAGGGTTGGTGTTAAAACTTGTCATCCTGGCATGTCTCAGGCATGGCAATCCTCCATGCCTGATGCCAGTTGTTGGTCCTACTGGCTGTGGCAGTTTGCTGGGCAGAGGTGACTGGGAAGGCAAGAGGGCCTGCAGCAAATGCCCTCTGTGCTGGCAGGTGCCTCATGTCCACATACATCTGAGCATTTAATACTGGATCCTGAGCATGCTGCTCTCCATCTGACTTGTGCTAATCCTGTCTTGACTGTTTCCTGCGTTTGTTTATGTGGAAGATTTGGTCTTATTTTCTTGTTTTTCTTTTTGCATTTTGGTACTTGTGTTTGGGTTTTTTGTTTGTTTGGGCTTTTTGTTTGGTTGGTTTTGGTTTGTTTGTTTGTTTGTTTTTAATATGGCTCTGGTGCAAATTGATGTTTTATTTTACAGATGGGTAGAGTGAGTATGAGTCTAGGTATGGTTTCATGACATGCTCAGCAGTGTCAGCGGAAGAACCACTGGGCTCCTTGTTCCTGCCCCACTGCAACTGGCACCCCATGCAGTTGGGCTGATGCAGATTTGGTCTCTTTTCTACCTTGTAGCTTTTTCCATTTAGTAATGGGTGTCTTTGCCTGCAGCACTTCTTGTCCATGCTTGTCAGTCTGGTTTAAAATGATTGGATTTGAAAGGAAGAGCAGGATATCCAGGAGCTGCCCTGTTTTAGGCCTTTAGAGCTCTAGGAAGTTGGGGGTTGGCCCTGATGGCTTCATCTGGGGGCTTGTGGGTATGGCCTTTGGTACAGCAGTGAAAGTGTAAAGGTCTGACTAATGGCACGTGTTCACACTTGTTCAAGGCTTGTGAGGTGGGCATGGAGTGGAGGATGGCTGTAGCATCAGCAGGGCTGAACTGGGCAGCGTTGGCTGGCTCTGTGTATGCCCCGCTGGCAGGGTGGCTGCTGTCCCCCGTGCCTCCTTACTGTGTGTCCAAGTCCCATATCCTCTGCTTCCTCCTGCAGCAAACTGTGTGTGGGTTCGACCTTCTGCGGGCCAATGGCCACTCTTTTGTTTGTGATGTGAACGGCTTCAGCTTTGTGAAGAACTCCATGAAGTATTATGATGACTGTGCCAAAATCCTCGGGTATGAACAATCTGAGTTTTGATAAGGTGGTAAGGTAACTCATGGCAAAGTAAAATGAAATGTGGAGTCCTGGTCAGTAAGTCAGAGAAGTCTGCAGGTGATTCATGTGAGTCATTTGTTCAGCTTAGCTCTTGGAGGTATGGATTATTTTCAACCTCTGGAACTCCTGCCTGCATTGGCATTAGCTGTCTTTGTCTACAGCTAAATGTATCTTCCAGGACTTTTCATTTTGTGCTAAGCCCAATTGTGGTATTGGTGATGTGAGGGAAACTGGTACCCCTTTGGGGTGCCCTAACTAGCCCACAGTGTGATAGGTGTCTGCAATAAAAGTGAGGGGAAACTCTTTGGCTCTCTTCACATCTTTCAGCAGGACTGCTAAGGAGGAGGTGGAGAACCAAGGGAATGGATTTTCTTGTGAGTGTTATATTTTGATTTCTTCCAGAAATATAATCATGCGGGAATTGGCTCCCCAGTTTCATATCCCCTGGTCCATCCCAACAGAGGCAGAAGACATCCCCATTGTCCCCACAACTTCAGGCACCATGTGAGTACCTGCCATCTTCTCAAAAGGATGCCAGTGATGGCTACATGAGGGACAAAGTGTGAACAACCCTGTCCAAGGGCCTGATACCACTAGCAGCATGGCATCCTTCAGCTGCTGCGCTGCTTGCAGCCCTGAAATGTCTGTAGAAAGGCTTAGCTATGCACATGGAAATCGTGACAGGTTGGAGATTAGTTGTAGGTTTGATGAATGTGGATGACCAGTAACTAAAGAAATTACAGAAGCTGCTCACATGGCTTTCAGAGGGTCCAAATTCTTTGTCAGGACAGGAAATAGATCAGGACAGATGCTGTAGCTGGCTGCTGCATGGAGAAAGTGCTTGTTGAGTTACCAGTGAAATGGGTGGAAACACTTAGCTGAAATATTCATATTACTCATATGCTTGGCAGCCCCTCATTTGATACCTTTGGCCTTGCTAGTTTTCTACCACATAAGGTTAAAAGACCAAAGTCAAAAGTTTCTTTGTGATCCTCAGTATATTTGTACACTGCTATGAAACCAGACAACTTGGTAGTGTCTGCAGAGCTTTGACTCTCTCTGCAGCTGTGGCACTCGTGCCTAGTTTAGTCTGGGAGAAATTCTACCCCTGCTGAGGGAAGCAGCTGTCAGAAGAATGGAACTGGAAGACCAATGGGAAGCTACTTTCTGGTAGCAGTTCTGGGGTGTAGGGACACATTTGTCATCCTTACCTTGTGTTTCTCCAGGATGGAGCTTCGCTGTGTTATTGCAGTCATCCGTCATGGAGATCGCACCCCAAAGCAGAAGATGAAGATGGAAGTGAAACATCCCCGGTAAGAGCCAAGGGAAGAAGGTGCTGTGCTGCTGGGAAGGGATGAGGGCCTTTTCTCTAAACCAAGAGCAGGAGCAGAGGGCTGAGTGCATCGGAGGCAGTACTTTTTCCTGGCCCATCCAAGCAAATGCTTTCTGACCAGTTGAGAGAGCCCCTTTTCCCTGCAAGGATCCTGACACCTTCTGTATGAACTCTGGAAGGGAGAGTGAAGGTGTGCTAGGTGCTGAAAAGGGAAGTGCCCCACTAAATGGGAAGCTAGTATCTGCTTCCTGGTTGTATACAGAAAGACACTTGTTTTTTAAGAATCTCTGAAGCACAGGGAGGAGCCAGCAGCCTGCTGATTCTCCCTGAAGAACAGAAACTGAATGCTCATATAGGGATGACCCTCCTTGTATTACTGAAACAGCAGAAAATGGATCAGCATTCTTTGTTGTTTGTTCAGGTTCTTTGAATTATTTGAGAAATATGATGGTTACAAGACAGGGAAGTTGAAGCTGAAGAAACCAGAGCAGCTACAGGTGAGTAAGTACATTCTGGGGTTACTGTGTGGGATATGCAGGTAATACAGATCCTGCTGCGAGGCAATTCTTTGGGAGGGTGAAAACCTCCAAAAGGGCAACAGTCTCTGTGCACACTTTGCTGGGTGACAGCAGGAAAGCAGAACAGAAACTTCTGCTGGCTTATGCGCACACTGTAGGATGGAGATGACCTGATGCAGCTTTCCCACCAGCTGTGGTTGCCTCTGGTGACAGATGGGTCCATGCTGGGGAGTGGGGAAATTGGAGGTACCCACTTGATTCTCAACAGGGCTGTAGCACAGCAGGGGGATGAAGCAAACTGCAGAGTGAAAGTTTGTCCTGTCTGAGCTGTCTTATGAAATGACATGCCTCTGAGGACTGTCTGCATGGACCTGATGCTGGGTGAAGCTGTCCAGGAGGCCTTGCAGGAGTACACTGGTGAGTCTGAGGCAGAATTGCTCTCTGCTTTCCAACAGGAAGTGCTGGACATTGCACGGCAGCTTGTGGTGGAGCTGGGAACTCACAGTGATTGTGAAATCGAGGAGAGGAAATCCAAACTGGAGCAGCTGAAGAGTGTCTTGGAGATGTAAGCATTCCTATCTCGGGGCACTGTGGGTTTGCCTCAGAGCATGTGATACGGAAACAAGCTGTGCTGCTGGTGTCCTGGCCAGCTGGTGCCCAGAGATTGGGGTCTCCTCTGTCCTCTGTTAGTAACTGTACATGAAAGGCACCATGCTCCTCATGTTTTCTCCTTGACATCAAAACCGTGCTGATCCTTGTCCCCAGTGTGTCTGGTGTTTGGCTAAACGACTTGAGACAACATTGAGCTTTCTTTGCTGCAGGAGAGGAACTGGGGTCCTGGAGGGACTATGTTGATATGAAGCATTTTGATGTATTTGGAACAAAACTTGTTTTAAATAAGGTTGTCCTGGTGCCAAAAGTTTAGCAAAAAGGAGCTCGGAAAACATGAAAAGATATTTGTGTCCTCTCAGGTTTTGTACAGTCAAAATAAAAATATGGTGGTATTGACATCTTTGAAACAAACCCAGGGTTCTTCTCAGGACTGCAGCTCGCTGTGGCGCACACAGCCAGCAGCCATGTTCAGGCTGTGTCTCTGGAGCACAGAGGAGGACTTTTTGCTGTGATTCCCTCCTCTGCTCCTCCTGCTCATCGGAGACATGCTTATCCTCAAAGCATCTGTCAGAGTGGTTTTTTCTGTGGTCTCATTAATTGACTTGTTAAAGATGTAGTTAGAGTTTAAAGCCCTAGTGAGGAATGACAGCACAGAGTGCTCTTGGTGGAAGAGCAAGGGATGGATCTTTGAATTTTGTTTGAGGGAGCTGTTTGGCTTTTTGTGGGGGTGTATGCTGGGTCACAGGGAGATGACAAAAATCATGTTCCATGACTATGGGTGTTGTAGCAGAAAGTCTTTTGCTTGTGCTCTGCTTTTGCTGTGTACTGCCTGGGGGCCTCTGGGCGAAGGCTGGGTGGAGTTGATTTGTTTCAGGTTTTTTTTCCTCCCTCCCTTGTGACAGGTATGGACATTTTTCTGGCATTAACCGTAAGGTTCAGTTGACCTATCTGCCTCATGGACATCCAAAAGCTGCGAGTGAAGATGAAGGTAAAGAAACCTGATGGTGCTACCCTGATCTTTAAGCCCAGAGTTCAGGTATGAGTGGAGCTACCCTACCTGTATAGGCCTCTGGACATGCAAGCAGAATTGATGACCCATATCTTATTTTTGCTCACATCATAGAAGGGTTGGAGTGATGCCAGCACACCCTGGTTGCCTCTACAGGGCTTGCACTTCCAATTTTGTGAATGTCAGCCTATACCTTCAAAAAACTAGTGACTCTGAATTTCCTGCTTGCTGGTTTGTTTCCTGAGGATTTTGGGTCAGGCTTGTGTTGAGAACACTCTGCAAGGCGCTGATGACAATCTCTTCTTCCTCCCCTCCTCTCCCTCTGCAAGCTCAGATATGAGATCTGATGTAGTGAACACCTGTTTGTCTCCTAGAAGCTCGCCGAGAGTCCTCCCCCTCCCTTCTGCTGGTGCTTAAGTGGGGTGGAGAGCTGACCCCGGCAGGAAGAGTCCAGGCTGAGGAGCTGGGGCGAGCCTTTCGCTGCATGTATCCTGGAGGCCAAGGTGAGTTTGTCCAGGTACCTCCAGTCCTGCCCCATGGCTGCCAGGCTGCCCAGCCCAGCTGAGAGTTGCTCAGGCATCTGTGGCTGTATGCGGCCTCTGGGATTAGTTTTTGTTCTTTTGAGTTGGCATGGTAGGGATAAATAATTCATGTAGGTTTTGCACCCAAAAATGCCATAGCTGACCAGAGAGGTCTGCTGCAATTGTTAAACTTCAGTGTGTCTTGGAGCACAACAGCTTTCTACACATAATATGCCAGGATTCAAAAAAGACAGGTGATTCTAATAAGAAACATTCTGATGCAGCAAATACAAAATTTATGGATGGTTAACAAGGAATTTAGGACAAATGTAGAGAACAGAGGAGATCTGTCTTGGGGAGAATAGGAAGGTAACTTCTCTTTTTTTTCTCCACCATAATTCTGTGATGCTGAAAAGCATCTAATATGCACACAAATCAGCAAGAGCCAAAAGGGAAAAAAAAAAAAGGCTGAGATTGCCTTTGAGTCAGGAGTAATACACTGGATTGATCCAGTGAGCCCAGTATTGGATATGCTTGTCTTTGGCTTGTATGTTTAATTAATTCAATTTAATTAATTACATTTCGAATTAATTATGCAAATTTAAATTGGATTGGAGAAGATTTCCTTCTGGAATAAGAAAGAGTTACCTTTGGTGGAAGAGGATCGGGTCAGGGGACACTTAAGCAAGCTGGACATATGTGAACCCAAGGGCCCTGATGGGCTGCACCCACAGTGCCAAGGGAGCAGGCAGGTGTCCCTGCAAGGCCACTGGAGATTCTCTTTGAAAGGCTCTGGGGACTGGGGGAGGTGCCTGAAGACTGGAGGAGAGGAAGTGTCGCTCCTGGATTCAAAACTGACAAGAAGGAGGGCCCAGGGAACTACAGCCAGGTCAGCCTCAGGACAGTCCCTGAGACGGTGATGGAGCAGCTAATCCTGGAGAGCATTCCTGGGTGCATGAAGGATAGGCAGGTGACTGTGAGTAGTCAGCATGGATTCACAAAGAGAAGTCATACTTGAGCAACCTGATAACCTCCTACAGGGAAGTGACTGCCGTGCTTAGGTGAGAGTCATTCTGAGCAACAGTTTTGTAGTCTTCTGCTCCATGTGGTCATTCATGGAGAGGGAGAGGTCTTGTTTTGCAGGGAAGTGCTGCGTTCCTGGGTAGCATTTGGTGCCTGGCAGCTTTCCCAAGACATACATCTGACTTCTGGCTGGTGCCTGTCCTTGTCTGTCAGGGTGTTTCCTTGAGTTGTGAGCTCAGAGCTGGGAGTGGTGTTCCTGTCTTGTCATGCAATGTGACTGGGTACTGTGCAGAATTGCCCTGGGATTCCACATAGCAGCAAATAGTGACCAGTGCACTGTCTTTGGAGGTCAGACTCGAGAGCTGCATGAGTTACTTTCCTCCATTACTGATCTGACTCCTGTGATTGACTCAGCCGTGAGAAACTGGCAATTTGTGCCGCGAGGTAATTGTAGCTGTGCAGGATCTGCTTTGGAAACTTCCCTCCTGAACAGCCCTCCCTGCACTTCTGAGGGCTGCAGGACCTGCTCTCATGCAGAAAACAAGCAGAATGAAGTGATTTTTTTGTGTATCTTCATTCTGCACAAGGGTATTCAGGCTAGCAGAACTACTACAGGCTGTTCAGTGGAGTTTGCTGCAGAATTTGGGCAGTGTCAGACTTGACTGGTGAATGCTCACTTTTTTCCTCAAAATGAACTTTCCCAAGTTAGGCAAAGCCTTTGTTACATTTCTAGTCCTTGTGTATAGCTAGAACTATCTATTTTGGAGCAGCATAAACGCTGCCTGTGCAAGTGACTAATTCTCTACGTAAATTTGTTACTATGATAAAGTTTGTTTGTCTAAACCACTATATTGAGCTGATAATTTTGCAGGTGTGAGAATATGAATTTTGGGTTGTCCTCTGTTCCAGGTGATTATGCTGGTTTCCCTGGCTGTGGCTTGCTCAGGCTGCACAGCACTTATCGCCATGATCTCAAGATCTACGCCTCAGATGAGGGGAGAGTTCAGATGACAGCAGCAGCTTTTGCAAAGGTCCTTCTTCTCTTTTGGCCATCCATTTGTTCTGCTACATTACTCTTAAAATATGCCGGTTCTAAAGGAAAACCTCTGGTGATGAGGAAGTTTTCCTAGGATCTTCTCACTCTCTGTTGGATGAACTGGGGTACACTATGCTAATAGCAGGTGTATGGTGAAGTACTGAACATCTGGTGTATCTGCACACATCTGTCACCTTTAGAGTCCTGTCCAGGACAGGACTCTGACTGGAGAAGGAGTTATGTATGGACTATTGCTGGTGCTTGATGTTAGAGCACACCAAATGTGCTGCTGAGTATCAATTGCCTATAGAATGAATGTTTCTGCGATGGCTGCCCGGCTAGAGGGGTTATTCCTTGCCTGCTGGGTTTAAAAGGGGAGTGAAGTGTCTTTGGTGCAGTGTGGGGTGGGGACTGGGGAGAAGACAGGTTCATTTGCAGCTAAAGCCAAGGGGAATCCTGTGGTGGCCTTAGCTGGTCTTCGGAGCCTTCTCTGTATCAACATTTTCAAGCAAACGGAGTTGCCTGCTCACCAGTTGCCTGGACAAATCTGGGGCTGCTGCAGGCAGAGCTGTCCTTTGCTTGAACAGCTCTAGAAGCATGCCAGAGTCATCTCTGACTGGAGGGGATGTTGCTGTAAAACTGCCCTTCAAGGACAGTTGAGATTTCACTTAAGTTGGCTGAGTTCTGGCCATGAAACTACCAGAATTTTTGTTGCTTGGCTTGCACAGACTTGAAATCTTGTCTTCTGTGGTGTGGCTTTAGGGTCTGCTGGCTCTGGAAGGAGAGCTGACCCCCATCCTGGTGCAGATGGTGAAAAGTGCCAACATGAATGGTCTGCTGGACAGTGACAGTGATTCCCTTAGCAGCTGTCAGCACAGAGTGAAGGCGCGACTGCATGAAATCATGCAGAAGGATGCTGAGTTCTGTGAAGAGGATTATGAAAAGGTAAAGCACCAGTGGGGCTTCGTTGCTCCCTGTATCTGGATGGAGAATAGCATTGCTACAGTGGTTTGATGTGAAGTGTGTGGTATGTGAACAGTAGTTTGGTTAGTTTGAGATCAGTTCTGGTCAAAATGACAGGATATGTATGGAAGTGTGCAGGTTAATAGCTCTTGCCCTTCTTCGAGTGGCAGTCCTCAGTGTTGCTCTGCTGTCCCCTTCAAGACTGATCATGGTGCCTTCCTCTCCCTTCAGAATTCCCAGTGCATTTTGTTCTTGTGAGTATGCTACTAGAGCTCCTGTGTGCTGCTCAGATCAATCCCAACTGCTGTGGGCAGGGAGTCTGCCTCACTGGATTCTAGATCTGTGCTCTGTGCACATGTGAACAGACCTTGTGGTTACAAATCCTTGTGTGTCCTGTCAGGGTCTGATAGCTACAGAGTAGAGAGTGTGGGCTGCATCCAGCACAGCCACCAGTGAAAGCACTACTGCTGCTTCTGCAGCAAGTCCCCAAAACAGTGCTTTTCCCAGGCTCTGAAATGTGATTACTGGACTGAAATCCTTTAAGGAACGTATTTATCATCTCAAAGAACTACTTAAAATGAAGCCCTTCTGCTCAAGCACAGAAGCAAAATGAGACAGGAATGGATATTGTAGGTGGAGGGAGGTCTGATCTGATGGGAGCAGTTGTTTGCTCCCTCTGAGTTTGATCCTGAGGAAGTTTTTAAGACATGCCTGACTACTCCTAGGAATAGGCCAGCTTATTGTGCTCTCCTGGGAGCACAGCTTTTGTCCTGAGTCAGAAAGTACAGCTGCAAAAGGCAGACATTTTGCATTCCCAGTTTGTGAAGACTAACTAATCTCTGCTGGGATCTTCTTTCAGCTAGCACCTACAGGCAGTGCTTCTCTGCTCAACTCCATGACCTTTATCCAGAACCCGGTTGAGGTCTGTAACCAGGTGTTCACCCTGATTGAGAATCTCACCTCCCAGATACGAAAACGTCTGGAAGACCCAAAATCTGCAGGTGAGCAACAGAACTGGAAAGGGTCTGGAAGAGATTAATTTAGTGTTACATCTTCAGAGCTCCCAAACACCACTAGGGCTTATGTTTGTCTGCAGCAAAGAAATTGTAAAGTGTAATTCTGTATGTGCTATTGATGTGGAAGGCTCTACTTTCAACTACTGTTAAAGAGAGCTATAATGTAAAGGAAATGATATGTGCATCTTGGTTTAGAGTAAATGTAAACAGCAGCAGTATAGCCTGGAGGGGTATGCCTGTATTTTTTGAGGCCTTTTCTGGAGACTGTAAACAGCAAGTTTTTCAGTCACAGTTTGCTTATCTCAACTTTCCTAATAACAGTGCAGAGGTTTTCAAAGGCATCTTGGGGACCTGCCATGGGATTTATGGCAGACCTAAGCAAGCAGGCAAACGGTTTCACTTTTCTCAAGCATTTCAGAAGTAGCCTGTTGCTGCAGGTTAAAACTCCTGCAACAGGTCCAGTGGCTTTTCCAGACTAGGATTCCTGTGGGTGACACAAGAATTGGAGCCCTTTTGTGCTGGGAGAAGTCAGTCATAGCTGTCACTTGAAATCTCTGCAGCAATAACCAGGGTTCTGTGATTCTGTGGTTCTAGAATGTGAATGTGGTTCGGTGTTCTCTGCTTTTTAGACCTGCAGCTGTACCACAGTGAGACTTTGGAACTGATGCTGCAACGCTGGAGTAAGCTGGAGCGAGATTTCCGCATGAAGAATGGGCGCTATGACATCAGCAAGATCCCTGATATATATGACTGCATCAAGTACGATGTACAGCACAACTGTGCACTGAAACTGGAAGGCACAACTGAACTCTTCAAGCTCTCCAAAGCCCTGGCAGATGTGATCATACCCCAGGTACAGCCTGTATGACAGTGCCTGTGGCACCAGTTTCTGACCCTTTGCCTTTGTGTTTTGTCTCGATTCTCTTGCACATTAACTCCCAAGGCAGTATATCACAGTAGAGTGTTTCTCAGATCTGTCTTAGTGTTTGTATAAGGCCAAAACAATTTATGACTTAAAATGTGGCAGGGCTGGGCTCCTGGTTGAGGATTCTGGCAGGGTCAGGGTAATAAGCAGCTGACGCAGCAGCTTTTCCATGTTCATTGTAGTGCATCACAGCACAGCTCCAAGCTGCATGTGTGTGGTACAGCAGCATTCCATCCTCCTCCTCCACATGCAGGGTTGTGGAAGTGAAGGGAGGTTTCTGTATTAAAGTTCTGACAAGTTTGTTATTGTTGTCAAACTAGGACTTGCTCAGTTTGCAATGTTGAGTTGCTTCTGGCAAAGTTTCATTTATATGGGATGAGCTTCTACCAGGAAGGTCAGCTGCCCCTGTAGAGCAGAAGTGGTCTAAATTTTTTCAGCGTTGCTGGTGAGATGCAGTCTGGCTGTTTTCAGCATAGCACTGCAGTTTTTATCTTTGCCAATAGCAGTTGTTGCTTTAATGGTCGTGCTAGGTCAGGGTATAAGTTTGCATGTCATGAGATCGGAGATTCGCTCTTGGTACTTGCACCTCTCAGCTGTTGGAAGGATACTGACAGTCATGTCCAGACATAACGGGTGTTCTTGGAAGAGTCTCAGTCCTCTGTTACCCTCTGCAATACGTGTGAAAAAAAAGCAGAAAGTGTTGAGTGACGTTTCCCTTCCTGTCCTTGCTTAACCAGTGGTGCTGCAGACTGGGCTGTTGAAGTCAAGTGGCCTTTCATGTGAGGACGTGGCAAAGAACCAGGGCTCAGGGTATCTGTTGTTTTGTTCCTGCAGGAATATGGGATTAATAAGGAGGAGAAACTGGAGATTGCTATTGGCTTTTGTCTTCCTCTCATTAAAAAGATCCAGATGGACCTACAGAGAACTCATGAAGATGAGTCTGTCAACAAACTACATCCATTGTAAGGCTTTGTGCTGCATGCTGCTGGCAGTGGGGAGGGCAGCTATGGAGCAGTGGGTGGTTCCCATGCCAGAAGAGTGTACTGTTGTGAAAGGAGGTACTGAGCATACACTGAAGGACCCTCCAGGAGGAAGGCATGTTGGTGCTCCTAGAACTAGAAGGCAAATGGAGAAGACACATTGAGATTGCTGACCAGAAGCACAGGGCCACAAAAGCCTGTACCCGTTGTAGTGAATGGTGGTGCCTCATCCCTTTCCCTGCACAGGGCCAGTGTAGAGTGATGAGCCACCTACTATGTGTCTCTATTAGGATTCCACAAAATTTGTTGTTCCTGTGCCCAATGCTCTCATTGTTTGTTCTATCCTGCTGCCTTTGGCATTTCCTGGTGTGGGGTTATGTCATTCCATTAAGTGTACGGAGATGCTAATGTGTGATAGATGGCAATTCATTGGCAGACGAGTAACTGTGGGCTGATTTTGGTTTAGGTACTCAAGAGGAGTTCTGTCACCAGGTCGCCATGTTCGAACACGGCTGTACTTCACCAGTGAGAGCCATGTGCACTCCCTGCTCAGTATCTTCCGCTATGGGGGGTTACTGGATGTAAGTGTCCCAGCAATGCTCACAGAGTAAGCCTCCCTACTTTTTTCCAGTAGCCTTTTCCAAGGTGGACAGTGTATGTTTGTAGGTTGCCCCTTGAGCCAGCTCTCCCACTAATGCTGTGCATCAGTGGCCTCTGGCCAGCTCCGTCTCTGCTGTTTGCACGCTGCAGCTTCCTGCCTTTCTGGCATGTAGGAGGATTGTTCTTCCTCGGTGCCTGCCTTGCTTGCACAGAGACATGTTTTCTCCAAGATCTGCCCTGCTAGTTTCAGGTAAGCAGACCACGTACCTGTTTAGGAGAATAGCAGTATGAGGCAGTGAGGATGAGTGAATTTTTTACTTCCTGCTTCCTCCAACCCATTATTTCAAGAGCTTGGTCCTGTATCTATAGTCCTTATATCAATTCTAAGTCAGTAAAATCAGTTCTCTTACAGAGGAAGTGACTTGAGGTTGCAAATGCACAGGACGTGCTCTCTACCAGAGAGGTAGATGACACATTTTTAAGGGATGAATTAATCCAACTCACCCTTCACTTGCTCTCTCTCCACCTGCTTCCTGAATGAATTGGCATGCAGACCCTGAGAAAAGCTCTGCTTTACTCTTCTCAAGAGGCTCTCTGATTTATCTTCCCATTTTTAAGCATAGTCTGAAATGCCTTGAGAGTTTGGGCTTGCTTAGCAGGCATGATTTCTGGTGTCTGTGGCAGCTTAGCATATCTACAGGCAGTGATCAGAAAACTACCTCTAAATCCCTCACTGAATAAGATGCTCCTTTATTCCCTGACTTAAGTACCCAAGGATGCCATGTTGCCAGCACAGGGATATTGGGCTCCATCTGGGTTCTTTGTAATGGAGGGCTCCGTTCATGTCCCTCAATGTGGTGATACGCTCCACAGCATCATGAGTGGCACTTCAGGTGTGACCATTTCCTGGCAGTGTTGGGAGGCAGTGAAGGGTGGGCTGCCCTGCTGTGCAGCGCCCAAGGGTTCAGCGTGTCTCCAGATTTTTCATTCGGCATCAGGTAAAAGCATTTCACTTGGTCCCTTATTTAGCACAGGTTCATCCCTTGTGCTCCATTCTGTAGTTTGAGAATGGCTGTGTTTGGGAACCTGCTGTGGGCTCTGCTTGTCTCCAGTCAGCATGGCACAGCAGCTTGCAGCTCAGATCTGCACATGGGTGGTGTGGGCAGCTGTAGCATCCCTCTGTGCAACTGCTCCTCACTGCAAGCACCCTACCACATTGCAAGGTCATTTCTTCATGCAAGTTAAGCAAGGTGTTTTTGTCCTGACAATGTTACCTTGTGGAGAGAGGAACTCTCTCAGTCCCATTTCACTGAATGCTGCAGGGTGTCTGCTGTTGCTTATCCCATGCGACTGTTTATGTGTATATATCAGGAAAACAAAGACCAGCAGTGGAAGAGAGCCATGGACTATTTGAGTGCTATCTCAGAGCTGAACTACATGACCCAGATTGTTATCATGCTCTACGAGGACAACAACAAGGTGAGGGATAGAGCAGTAGGATACCATGCTTCCTGCCGCGTTGCAAGGCACAGTCCCCAGGGATGAGTTCAGTTGGAAGTCTGTGACCTGAGCTCTCACTGCTTGTGAACTAAGACATACAGATCATTAACACAACTGCTACTTTTTGGTTTATGTGGGAGGCAGTGACCCAGTTAATGCTTGTTACATGTAAGCAGAATGTCACCCTGAGCAGTAATACCAAACTTGCGTAATTAATACTGACTATTTTAAAGCATTTCCTAGTGCAAAATTATTTGCTGTTTTTAAGTATTAATTGCAAGTGAACAGTAGGAAAAAATAAATAAAACCGAGTGATATTTGGCTGTATTTTTGAAACATATCTAGAAAATATCCAGAAATTCCACATCCATAAACTATTTTTTATTCTTAAAGTGTGCTGATATAGTTAGGGAAGTGTATACTGGTATCTTCAGGAAGTAAAGAGAATCATTTAATAAACAACTGGAATGTGGGAGCTGAGAGTGGTGACTGTAAGTAGGTTTGGCACCAAACTGCATGTCCTGATCATCAGACCTTGTGACTCGGGTCTGTGCTGCAGGAGGTTGTAGTGGTGAGGGGAGCAGCCCCTTACCCCACACCTTATCGAGTTAGAGCCTTGTATTCACAGGCTTGGTGTGAGCTTCTAATGGTAGGAGTGATGCTTGTCAAAAAACATCTGACTAGAACTCTCACGAGTGGTGTGGATGTGTCAGTCAGTCAAGATGGTTTTATATGGGTTTATATCATTAGTGCCAGATACTGCAAAAGCTCTGGCTTCCTTAAAAAAAGCTTAATGAAAAATTATTATTAGAGACAGTTACTTAAATCTTGGAACAGCCTGACTGAAGGTGCAGGAGGGACCCAGTCTCCCCCTGTCCTGGCATGTGCTGGGTTTGCAGCAAGAGTGGGTGAGAAGGGGCTGGGGTTTAGGGGCGGGGTGTGTATATATATATATATATATATATATATATATATATATATACATAGAACCCGATTCTCTTATACTCCTCTGTGGCTGTTGTCCCGAAATAACGACAGTCAGAATGCCTCAGCTGTGTGCTGATCAGGGCTGTCCTTTTGGATGGGACAAACCTGGAGCCATTCTGTTCATGCTTGTTGCTCCTGCTTTCCCTCCAAAGAATGTGCCTGGGATGCGTGCTCGCCAGCACAGCGGGGTGGGACCTTGGCCTGTGCTGATGGTAGGATTAACTGGGTTTGGTTCTTTACCTATTGCCTGTGACATGTGTTCACAGGACCCCTCCTCAGAGGAGCGTTTCCATGTGGAGCTGCATTTCAGCCCTGGTGTCAAAGGCTGCGAGGAGGACAGGAACATACCCACGGGGTTTGGCTTTCGGCCGGCCTCAGCAGAGGTAAGCAGACACCTGGGCAGGAGCCGCCAGCCCCAGGGGACACTTGGGCACTGTCCTGCGCTGTCTGGCCCTGCTGCAGAAGCTTCCTCACTGGTGGTGCCCGCAGGGAGCTGGCAGGTTGTGTCCTTGTCCCGTCTGGGTTCATCTGGGTGGCTGCTGGGACTGTGGGTGCCTCCTGAGCTTGGCAGAGCAGGAGATCAGAGCCTGGATCTGGTGTGGGGCAGCATGGGCAAAGGCTACGTGCCTGTAGACATGAGTGGAGTGTTTCCTTATGGCAGAACGAGGACAAGAAGGCAGACCAAGGCAGCCTAGAGGACCTCTCAAATGAGAAGGGCAACGATGAGCCAGACTGTGCTCGGCAGAGGTCCCCACAGCCCTCCGAGCCGGTCAGCATCCAGCGAAGGTCGCCACTGATCAGGAACCGGAAGACGGGATCCATGGAGGTAACCATGCTATTGGTGCCCTTCCTTGTTCTTGCAAAGGCCTTTTGCTTGGTTTTGGTTTTCTGGCATTTCTCTTAACATGCCAGAGTCTGAGTTGATTCTGGGGAAGGATCTGCAGAAGGTAAAGAGGGATGTTGTGGAAGGCAGACCTCCAAAACTCTTCCTCATTGATGAAGGACAGGAACACAGGCCAGAGGAACTGATGAGGAAGAGCAAGTAAGGAAATGCTTGAGAAACACAAGCATTATTTGGATTACATGCTCTGTAGAGGCACTGGTGTTGCCAGCTATGAGATTACATGCAAACTCACCACCTAGCTATGGTGACATCTTTGCCTTCTGTTAGACTCCAGCCTTTGCCTTTCATAAAGGCAGCTCCATGTTTCTCATTCCTCCATCCCATCTAAGATCTCACGCTGATTGGGAATCCCTGCTCACTGATGGATTAATCCAGGATGCTTAAACTATCAGGGTTTAGAACTGTCCCATTCACTGATCTGGTGAAGTAACAAAATTGATTTTACCATTCTAACCTCTCTCCTTCCAGGCTGTTCTGTGTCACAAGGCCAGTGTCACAGTCAGCAGGTGACTGTTACCTTTAAAATACTCTGGAATTGTCCCTCCTTTCAGAGGGATTTCACAGGCCTTTTTGCCATCAGTTTTTTGAACCAGAAAACAGCAGAGTTAAGGTTTGAGGTATTTGTTAGCTGTCTTCCATTGCTGTATGTTACTCACAGTGTCACCTTTGCATGCAGCACTCGGAGGCTCTTTGTGATAGGCACATACTAAGTTAAAGGGGATATGATTTCCTGCTGCTAAAGAAGGAAGTCTGTGTCCCAGTGATCTCAGCAAGAGTCTTGGGAGACAAGATGCTCACTACATGAGTCCCCTCACACTTTTCAAATTTCCACTGTTCCACAATCCAACAAAATCTTGAAATTAAAATTGAGCGTTCACTGTCACAGTCTTAGCATATGACTACCTTTGTGCATCTTGGAAATGGTGATTTTAAGGAAGAGATGTACCTTTCTTTACCTTCAATTGATGGATAAAGGCTTTTGAGAGCAGTGGGTAACTTTGGAGCATGATGCTGATTAATTACACTGTCTGTCTTTGCAGGTGCTGTCTGAATCTTCTAAATCAGGAGGTTATCGCCTATTCAGCACTTATTCCAGGCAGTCTTCTGAGATGAAGCAAAGTGGATTAGGTACTGTACCTGATCTGTAACCAGCCTACTCACTTGTACCTCTCTATTTCCATGGACATCTGTCTGTGTCTCCACATACACATCTGGCTTGAGTTCCTTGTATGTCTCTATGTGTTTTGTGTCTTCTCTCAGTGTTACTGTTGAGACCACTGTAGAGACTGTCTCAGTCGGTACCTTTTGTGTACGAACTTCTCCTTCAGCTGCTAGCAACAGAAGATGCACTTTTCATCCTGTCCAGTACAGGAGCAACAGGGCAAACTGCCTACCTGCAGGCTGGCCTTCTGCTTCTTTGTTGCTCTCACTTGTTACACCGTTTCTGAACTTAGTAGGAAGAGATGATTTTAGGTGAGAACTAGTGTGCTTTCTGTTCTGCAAAACAACAGTTTGTATGCAAAGCTGTTCTTTGTGTGAGACTGTTCTATTTCTACCTTTGCTTCATAAAGATCTGTTGTATGGAACAGATGTGTTACATACAGAATGTTTGATATCTCTCTAATTGAGCTGAAGTCTCTGGTCAACCATTCTTCTTATGGTAGCCAGTGGAAGACAATATTCAGGGCACTTGATATTCTCTGTCCTTGATTGTTCCATTCCACATTATCCTATCCTAAACTATGTCTGAACAGTTGAAATTCTTCCTGAAATATTTTTGTTAAAGCAAGATCTATTTTGAAACTGGAAAAGCTGTCTTTGCTGTCATGAGGTTCAGAGATGGCTGTGCAACCTGTGTCTTGCAGAGAGGAGGTGATAATGCCCAAGTCATGCCCACTTTCTTTTTCTTTAAAACCATCTTAGCATTGTGGCATGGCTGCAGACTTGCAGCAGTTCTGATTCATCACTCTGCTATATGGACAACCTGCAACCAAGAGACTTCTGAAAGGCCTGATCATTTCTGTGCCACTTTTGAATGAGCAGCTTCTTTGGAACCTAATTCTTACCAAGGAAAGGGAATTTTCTTCTGAGTGGTTTGAAAGTATCCTTAGAGTCTGCCAGCTATGCTTCCAGCCAGCTGGAAAAATCTAAATAGGAATGTCTGGTGTATATTATTTTCATAAAGGGACAGTAGCCTTGGCCGTGGTAATTTTTGAATGTGTTATTTCACTTATCTCTGCCTTTCCCAGTGCCACTGCAAGATTGAGTGAACTGTGACAAACTGCTGTGCTTAGGCTTGAAGAAACCTGTGGATATTTTGTGAGTCCATGTGGATGAATATGGGACTTTCTGAAATGGCACATAGTCAAGGAGGTGCATCTGCTTGGAGAATTACTGAGTACATCAAATGGTACTGCAGACTGGTTTTACTGTTTGGATGTGCGACTACGAGAAGGCCTGTGCCCTGAAAAGCAGATATTACAGCCCTTGGACTACAGCCTTTTTGAGGAGTGTCTGTTTTGGCAATAGAGAAGACCACTGCTTTTCTGCACCTTTGTACAGTACTGCTTTTCCTTGACAACAAAATCTGAAATATGATCCTGGCAGGTTTACTTTCAGAATCTTACTTCATGTGCCTTGCTGGGAAGCCTGTGCTGGTTACTGTCCCGACTGTGAAGCTCTGCAGAGACAAAACCTTGAGTAGGAGCTGATAGATCTGATCTGTGACATAGACCACCAGCTGAGCCATCGTTCTCCTCTGCAGAGTCTTGCAGGCGTGGAAGGATTGAGCAGGAGAGACCTCTTGTACCACACCAGCTTGCACAACAGTTGGTGATTAGGATATCTGTGTTTCTGTGAGTTTTTTTTTCACCTGAGGCCTGCTATGAAGAACAGTGCCTCTTTACCTGTACAAGTCAAGCTCTTCAAGGAATCTTCCTGATTCCTTTCCTGATTGTTTTTTAGAAATCTAAAATCTTGCCCCTTTAGGAGTTGAAACATGTTCTCTCTCTAAGAGATAATACAGAACTCATGGAAGCTTGAAGTTTGGCTTTAATGTTTGTCTCAGCAGCTGTGTTATGAGGGGGTTCATTCAGGCACTACCTGCTGTTTCTGAGTTTTCTGAAGCTGAGCATACCTCCTGTTGCCTGACCTTGTCAGTCAGTGCCTGGCTGTCCTTATCTTTGGAAAATGGAATGTCTGCCCAGGTGTAACCTCATATATGTAGGCATGCAGGAACAGGGAGCAGGAGAGAGCTCCTGCAGTAGCCCTGCCCTGCTGCCGTACCTTCCAGAATGGTGCCTCTACTGTCATTTAAAAAATGAAATTCCTCTTTTGAAAATAGGTGGCTGCAGCTTGCTTTGTCTGTGCTTTGGAGTGTGACACGTTTTTCTGGAAGCATCAAGTGCATTGCTGTGGATTGTTTGCCATATTGTGTGTGCTTCTAGCTTGAAAAGCCTAGAGAAGTTTCAGTACCTTTCTTTGCTTACAAGAACCCTTCAAAATGGAGTAAAATCACTGCTGGCTGTTTGAGCAGTAGAGGTGGTGCACTGCCTGTGGCACAAAGCCTTGTGCTGAGATTCCCAGATAGAAACCAAGAATGACTATTTTTAAACATCTGACACATTGAATGAACGTATGAAAATTAAATGCACAGAAAATATCCAGCACATACAGCTGGATATTTCTATGTATGTAATTTCTAGCAAGTGTTGCTACATTTAAATCCAAATGGCCATTGTGTTCTTTAGGATATCTGTCTGTGTGTGTCTGTGTGTGTGTGTGTGTGGTTACATTGGGTACAGTGGTTTCCTGGAGTTCACTGTAGACTATTGCTGTTGTCTATAGAGTCATCTTTGTAAATTCTCTTGTGGCTTAAGGGCACTAGCAAAATGCCTCTGTCTGCAGCAGGACAGCAGAAACACTGGGATGTCCTTAGCTTAATGATTAACGGCACAAGGTTGCTCAAGATGTACAGTCCTAAAACTCTGATGTTCCATTTTAATGTGCCAGTAAATGAATCTGTTGGGTGGTTTTTGTTGTTGTTTGGTTTTAAACCATGGAAGAGCAAGTAGGAGCATCATCATCCTGTCTGATGCATGACAAAATTTCATTTGCATTCCGACAGATTCCAATTCATGCTGAGTCAGCACTTAGCATCAATTTAAGGCATTAGGAGGAAATTTTCTAAGGCTTGTGTATCAGTGACCCTGCAGGCAAGAGTTCTTTTACGTCCAAGGGCACGTATGTGCTAGTCTGTGCTGTGGAAAGCCACCAGCAGTGTCACAGTGGGGGAGCAGCTGCAGTTCGGTGCTACAAGAACCCTTTTGGTCACCCCAGGAGCAGATGTCCTTAGCTCAGCCTGAGCTTATACATGAACAGTTCAATGCTCAGGATCTCTGTGTTTTCTCCAAAGAAGCTCTGGCCTAAGGATCTTTGCAGAAACAGAGCTGGGGTCCTGAAGAGCAGCGAGTGGATGTGAGGCAGCAATGTGTCCTCACACCAGGGAGGGCTGACAGCATGCTAGGCTGCATTAGCTGGAGTAAGCTGTCCGGCTGAGGGGTTTGGCTCTTTCCATCTGTTCACCTCCTGTGAGTGCCTCAAGCTCTGCTGTCCTGCCCTGGGCTCCCTGGGGCGTGGAGGGTGTGTGTATCAGGATTGTGAGCCTACTGGGGGGCAGTGGAAATGGATGGGAAGACTGGAGCACATGACGTTGGAGGAGAAACTGAGAGCAATGCTTGTACAGATTAGAACTTGTGGGGACTGGAGACCTTAATGCTCTTTCACCACCTAAATGGGAGGTTGCAGAGGGGATGGAGACAGACTGTCCCCAAAGCCCTGTGCTGGTTGGTTGAGAACCAACGAACACAAGTTGCAGCATTAGAAATTCCAATTAGCTGGGAGGAACAAATTTTTCACCCACCATGAATGTGCCAGACGTTGGAGCAGGGGCCCAGAGAGGTTGTGAAATTTCCTTTCTTGGAGGTATTGACAACAAACCCTAGCAAGCTGATCCGAGTTGGTCCTGCTGGGGTGTTGGGAAAGAAGCTTCAGGCTCCTTCCAACCTAAATCATGCTATGATGCAGTATTGTAGAATCAAGAGCTGCTTCCAATGTAGGCAGGATCTCTTTCACAGCAGTAACAGTTGCACTGTTCCAGATAAATACTATTTTACAGTGTTGCAGGTGTTTTGCCGTGGCAGACAAGGTGGAACCAGATCAACCTGCTTGTTTCTGGAAGCCTTTTGTATGTAGGAGTAATGTTGGTTTGAGCAGTCTGTATTCTCGGTACAGAATGCAGCAGCAAGACAGTTTAGCAGAGAATTTACAGCCAATCAGTGGCTGTGTCTGGTCTATAATAAGGTTTTGTCTTGACTCACAATTGCTTTCCTCAGTCAGTTGAAAGAATCCTCTTTCAAATGCCTGGTGTTCCCTAAATATCACACAAAGTCAAGTCAGTCTTCAGAGCACTGTGCCTTGGAGAAGCAAAGCCAAAGCCCCAGGAGTGAGGTTGCCCTCCACCTTGCATGCCATGTTCCTTGGCAGTGGGTAGGCAAAGTTCCATGCTGTGTGCACATCTGGTGCTTTGCAAGGCTCGTTCATGGACCAATTGCTCCTATGCTGGAGCAGTGAGACATGACTGAGTAAAGTATGTCTGTGAAGTACAAGCTTGTGAGCTCAAGCCCTCTGGTCACAGTACTTTTCCTGCTTGTTTGACAGGAGATGAATCCACACTGTCTGATCCATAGATCAGACAGTTCTTTCCTCTCCTCAGTGTCCTACACAAAAAGGAGCTTTCCCAAGAGAAAGGGCAGAAGAGTAGAGCAGTGAAACTCTGTGACATGAACATGGGTGGTTTGGCATCCTGACTGTTCTGACATCAGTGTGTAGCTTTGCTGACTGAAAGGGGTGAAGGTGTTTCTCCTAGGTCAGGGCAAGAAAGCCAAATGGAATTAAACCCCTGGATGGAGTTAGAAACTTTCCTGGTGCTGAGCTTTGGGCTACCTGCTCTGCATTTGGCACTGTGGAATTTAGAATGGAGAACATGGCCTCCCTGTGCTTCCAGGCATCATGTTTTTTCCTGAGATTGCTTGTGAAGTGGCCAGTTCATTCTTCATCCTTTGACTAACCCTGCTTTTCTGTAGTTGCATGCAGTGGGTATGTGTTACTAACACCTTCCCTGCCTTTCCAGGGTCACAGTGCACCGGGCTGTTTAGCACCACTGTGCTGGGAGGCTCCTCCAGTGCCCCCAACCTCCAGGACTACGCACGCAGCCATGGCAAAAAGTTTGCCAGCAGCCTGACGTACAAAGACGGTATGTGTGTTCCCTGGCAGCAGGGTGGTACTTTGTGGACATTGGTGTCTCAAGATGCACCTGCGGCACAGACTGGGACTGCTGAAAATGGTGGCAGTTGAATGTGTGTATTCACCGCATCTACAATGGCAAATTTTGCCATATCCCAAGAAACCGTGATCCTTGCTAGGACAGTGTGTTGGAGCTGACATTGTGAGAGGAGTTTTAGGCTGATGTGTGGTATTGCTGGAGTCTGATTTTAGTCTGATGTTTTAATACTACTTGCTGTTGTGAAGGGGGATTTATTGGTCCAGATATTAAATAGGTTTGTCCTGGTATGGAAACCCAGCAGATCACATCATCTTGCTTACCTTGGTGATCTTGCTGATGCTAAATGAAGCCCTTTTTGGGACAGTACCCCATGGAAGGTGGAGCCATCCCAAAGGCAGAATGATATGCTTAGGCATGGATAAGATGGGCACTAGAGCAAGGCTGAGCACGCAGCAGTCTGAGGTAGCTCTCAGGAAGAAAGGGCGATATGCCTGAAAGGCTTGAGATAAGTGAGTTGCTTGGATGAAGTGCTGCAGGACTGAAAAGTCTGGTTTCTGTGCAAAAACTGCCAGGAAGGTCAGCAAGACAATCTGGTGAAAGCATTGAGGCCATGGTTACAAACGTTGCTCTATGCCCATGGGTGCAGGTGCTGCAGCTGCACCCTGACCTGCCAGCAGCGCTTGGTGCCGTGCGCAGGGAGCAGCAGAGGGGTGTTATTTGCAAGGAGGTTGGGGCACAGGGGCACGCTGAGCTGTCCTGGAGCAGCTGGAGGGTGTAATGCATTAATGCAAGTGTCCATTGTGGTCCCAACAGGAAGGACACTCACTCAGACTCTTTAAGTACTGATTCACATACCATTTGTTAGGGCACTGATTTGAGGAGCTCCACAGACAGGGTCTGCACAGCATCCTCTGACGAGGTTGAAAATCCACCTAAGGTTTCCCAGCATTTGAGTGGATGGATGTAAGATTGTCTGTCTTGGATGTCTTATCTTTTTGGTATTTTAATCAATACATAATCTGAGCGTTTTTCTTATTGAGATTACAAGGAACACTAACGCTGCTGGATTTCAAGGTGGGAAGAATATTAAGGCAGTAATTTGGGGAAGACAGGAGGTTGGTTCATTTGGATTTTTGTCCAGTTTTGAGGCAAGGAAAATGACCTAGCAAATCAGTATGGAAAGACATTGTCCAATTCTCAGCCCTGTTGGAACCCTGTAAATGCCATTATGTACACTGGCTGCCTGTGCTGCTTTTCTTGTGTGAGAGAAAACTGAGCTGGTTCTCACCTCCTCAGGGCACTCCCTGGTACACAGTGGGCTGGGAATGAGAGTGACAGGGAGGATGAGGTGGGAGTGTTCTCAACCCTGCTGTACCAGTCTGAGCCGCCCCAGGCAGCAAGTACTGGCTGCTCACAGGTTGCAGAATAAGCTCGTGGTGTTTGGCGCAAGACCAGGGTGTGAGTCACAGTGGAGCCGCTGAAAAGGCCAGCAAGGGCCCTGGCTGCTGTTCTTTCCCGACTCTGCAAGGAGTGGGAGCCCAAGACAGCACTGATTCTCAGGGAAAAGCATCAGAGACTGCTCTGTGCGCAGCTAGGCATGGAAAAGACCTGCTCATTCCTGGTGCTGGGCTGCCTGTCTCTGTAGGCTGTGTAGCAGGATATGCCTGCAGCTGGCTACAGGCATTCGAGCTCATGGACTCCTGCTGCATAAGCCTAAATTCAGTGACGAGGTCTCTGTGGGCTGAGATGCAGTTGTACCCTCGAGTACCTAAAATGCAGACTTGGTTGACTAGCGTGTGTCCAACACAGCTCAGAATTCTAAATCTTGATGTTAAACCTCTGTTTTCATGTTCCTTGGCGTGCCCTGGCACCCTGTGCTGTCAGCGCCTTGCTGCAATAAGGGCAGTTGGGGGAAGGAGTCAGGGGCTTGGGAAAACAAGGAGGCAGAAGGGCATTTAGCTTCTGGGGAAGGTAGTTTGGAATGTGAAATGAGCCCTTGATCTGCATGTTTCTGCTTAAATGAGCACTATTGAAATGCTGAGTAATGGAATTTAAACCAAACATCACTACAGTGGTTGCAGTCAGTGGCACTGCAGCTACAGCAGACTCTTGGAGAATGACCTTTTTCACACTCTTTAAACTAATAACTGCTATTGAAAAGCAGCACATTTTTGCATGAACTCTTCAATAGTTTTTCATGGCTGTGATGCTTCAAGGTGCAGTGTGTGGCATATAGCACTTCACCAATGTTAACTTGCCTTGTTCCAGGGAAGTTTCAAGGGCCCTTATTTCTGAAGTCTTTTTTGCTTGGAGCTGGAGGAGGGCTAAGGAACACTTCAGCAGAAAGTTTTCTCAACCTCAAGCTGAGGGAAAGTCCATGGATGGTTGTGATTTCAAGTTGGCTTACCTGAAGCCAGGGATCCAGTAAACTGGGTCAGTGCCATTTCAGTTGATGTGCCCTCAGGGCAAGTGGAGGTGTGGGTGCGATGGAGATGGTCACCAACTGACTGCAGCTCCAGGGCTTAGACACTTCTAAGGGATTGCATGTGTAGGGAATATTGTTGTGCTGTTTGTTGAGTTTAAAGAAAGAAAAACAATTTTTAGGGCTGATACACTAGTGGAGGAAATTTCAGTGAGAGCTGGTTTAGACACATTATTTGGCCAGGCCACTGCATGTAGCTATAGGAGCACATTGGGGGTGTGGAGCATGCATTGGTGCACTGATGAGAGGGATAGGCATACAGACTCTGTGGGCTAGGGAGAATGGATGCATGAAACATGAAAGAGAAATAAAAGGGTTTTCTACTATTTCCTGAAAGATCCCAAATAGTAGCCAAAGGTATGATTGGCTGGGATCTCACATCAAATCCCACATAATAGATGGTCTGATCCAGGCCATTGTTTTTCATGATAGCTGAGGAATTTCCGGTGTGGGGGGAAAAAAAGTTTCCAGATTTTTTTTTTTGTGTGTGTGTGCATATGGATCCTAATCTATGTCCTTTAAAGCCTATCTGTTTGCACCCCATTAGATGCACAGTGTCTGTCCTTGCACTGTCTTTCTGATGTGTGATTTGTATGGGAGAGCTTGGCCTGGCCTGGGGCGTGGCCAGGAGAAGCCTGAGGACCACTCTGACAGGTGTATCCTTGCCCTGTACTGAAATGTTTTGAGCAAAGAACTGTAGAGGCATGTCTTCATGGATCTTTTGCTTCTTCCCTACTCAGGTGATTTACCTTAAAATTCATAAATAGCTCTGTAGAGCTTGCATTAAGAGGTTGTTTTGAGCTGTACCTGTGCTGGAACTCTTTAGTCCCTCTGCAGAACAATGTTTATTTTCCTTGGGCAGAGGTGAATCCTGAGAACAATCCTCCTGTGGTGCTGCTGCTTGCTGGGCCGTGTGCTCTGGTGGCTGCGAGCATGGCCTGGCTGCATTCTGCACTGGACTGAGCCTGGTGTGATGGGAAGGGGTGAGCAGCTGACTGAGAGTGATTGAGAGTGTGGCTGTGTGTGTAGTGATGGGGAGACCCTGGCAGGACGGTGCAAGGGCTGGGGAGATGCAGAATGGTTCAGTCAGACCCACAGGCGGAGTGTCGGGTCCTACAGCAGTGCCAGTGGAAGCAGCTGTTGTGGGGGTCAGGAAGGTGAACCTGAAAGGGTAATCAAGTGTATGAAGGTCGGGGGATCCTTTGAAGCAGGCTCTTAACTGAGATGATCTGTTTTTATTTCCTCAGAGCTCTTGTCTATGCCAGCCGTAAAAAGATTTTCTGTGTCGTTTGCAAAGCATCCGACTAATGGTATGTTTGCTTTCTTGATTTGATGTTCCTTCACACTTCTAACCCCACGCTCACATTCAGTTTTCTCTGCACATGTTCTCCTCTCAGCCTTGTGGTTTTTTTGTGTTTGTGTATCTGGTGTCCAAACATGCTTCACCTTCCTCCATTGTCTCCTTGTGACTAATGTGCTCACTCATACCCTGTTACTGCTCAGTGGTGCCTCTGCTCTCCCCTGAGGTGTTTTTGTCCTAGGTGAAAAGGCAAAAGCCATGGCTCTGTGAGTGCACTGCTAAAGCAGCCTTTAACTCCACTGTGACATTAAGGCCTTCTGTCATGCTCCCTTTTGGGAGAGTGGGGATCAGGGGGAGAATACCACTGGATTGGGGGCTGATACCCACTCCATATCATAAAGCATCAGCAGCTTAGGTCCTCCGTTTCTACACTGCAGATTTGCAGAATGAAAACAAGAATAGGACAGCTGTGTGTCACCTAGGAGGGCCTAGTGTACGGTAGGAAAGAAGGAAGTACCCGTGGTGTTTCATGTCAGGAATGCTGGTAGCCTTACTGCCTCCTGTTGTCAAACCTGTCTGTTAGGCTGGTTCTGTGGTTCCACCAAGCATGGTGATGTTGGCACAGGTAGGCTCACCTTTTCTGCAGACGTTACCCTGTGAATTGTGTCTCTCCAGAGCTCTCACTCGTCTGCTGTTGGTGGATGGTGCTGGCTCGGGGGGGGAGGGGATGGGCATTGTGCTACCTGGGGTGGCATCACCTGCTTCACCCCATCCTGCCTGTAGCTCTGGAAAGGCTTGGTGACAGATATCTGACAGAGCTTCTGCTGATTCACTATCTCTGCTCCATGTTGCTACTAACCTGACAACCAAAGTGTGAGTCTGTGAGGTTATACGCCACTAGCTCTGTTGTAGCAGGTGCCTTGAACCAGTGTTTACTCTCCAACTCTTGCACAGATACTTCTAAAAATGTTTCACAGCACCCCTCCTCTTGCATGGCTCCTGCTGCTGAGACAAGTTGGAACCAAAGGAGATCACTGAACACTACCAAGTATTTCTGCCTTACGTGATCAAGGCAGCTTGCGAATATGAAGACATCCTGCTTGGTGTAATCTGGAAGATGAATGGAATTCAGAAGACTGTTCTGAAAATCAAAGTTTTGGGAAGGATGAAATGGAAGAGGGCAGCTCACTGTGACTTTACTGTTTCAAATAACTAGAGGGAACCTATTCTCTGTGTTTGCTTGGTTTTGCTTTTCTGAGAGTGGCCAGCTGCTTGGTTTGTCTGTATGTCTGGACACCATCTGAGCTCACATGGTGTATGTCAGCAGGGTGTGTTGTTCTATCTTGCCTGCAAAGGTTGTACCAAGTTCCAGCCTTTCCTAAGACATGCTGTAAAGCAGTTGCCTCTGCTCCAAATATGATAGGGTGAAACTGGGCATCATGTTTCTCCCAAAAACCCGATTAATATTCCTAATGGCAAAGTGCTTCTTAATCAAGAAAACAAAGACAGGGGTCCAGCAGGTGAGAGCTCAAAGTCGGGGATATTTGGTCTAGGATTGGCACTGCTTTGAGTAGGAGAGATGTTTACCCCATGAACCACTTAAAAAAACTGAACACAAAAACTGTTCCCAGCTCTGAGTCTGGATTTTGTTTCTGGAGAGCTGCCTCTGTGTGGTGAAATGGAATGGGTGAACCAGGGTAGTGGTCAAGCACAGCATCAGGCCAGATGCCCTGGTCACACAAGTCTTGGGTGGGTGACGTGAGTCCTGAGGCTGTGTATAGGGAGAAGACATGCCTGTATGCTGGTGTCTTGTCTGCCATGCAAGGATATCACAGAAGATTGCACAGGGCTGTTCTCAAAGAGAGGGAAAGTCAGTGCCTCTGTGCTCCCTCTGTTCTTCCGCACTCTCATCACTCGGCTCTCAGTCAGACCCTGCTGTCCCCCAAGTCCCTTGCACAGCCTCTGCTCATTTGATGCTGGGCCATTTGCTCCCTTCACATGCTGATGTGCGTGGCTGCGCTTGGATGCAGGACTCGAACACTCTGTTGGCAGTCTGGATTTCTTGTCTCAGCTGTGGGAGGGCGAGTCTGGCCCTGAGCCTGATCTTCTTATCTAGCCAAACCCGAACTGCATTGGACTTGGAATGTGTCCTAAAATTTATTCACTTGTCAGACTTTCACTTACAAAGATGACCCCTTGCTGCTCAGGTACTGCCCTGTGCTGCAATTGGGCGAAGCCTGGGCTGGGTGGGAGTCTGGTCTGCCCTGGTGTCACTGGGGGGACGTAACCCTTAAAGGCATTCCTGACCTGCTTGCTGTGGGAGGGATTTGGCTTAGTGTGTGGTGTGGGTCCTTCTCACCCAGCAGCCCTGGTGCTGGCAGCTCCATCCCCATATCTCCACAGTTTTTCTGTCCCCAGCTGTACCTGCCCCTCTCCTCTCACTCTCTATGGCCCCTTTCCTCCAGATGTGTTGGAGCACCAGCACGTTGCCCAGTTGCTACGCCGTTTTTCCTCTGACTGTGCCACGAGCCGGACCATCTCCTTGGATGCCACCCTAGCCCATCACCTGCAGCACTGCTCCTACCACCTGCGCCTCTTCAGGAGCTGGCTGATCTCAGGGCAGGATGACTTGGAGTGTCTTTACGGTACTGCACGCCGCAGCTGCCTCTGTCCCGTGCTCTTGTAGCTGAGCAGGGACCACTGCTTGAGAGTGCAAAGTATGCTTTGCTTCTAAAAAAAGGAAAGCGTTTCCCTCACTGAATCCCCAGGGTCTCTGGGCTGCTGCTGCAGCAAGCTGTGTGGGCTGTTGTGCCAGCAGTTTTGGAGCCTTAGGCCACACGGAGCCTGTGCTCCCCATGTGGCTGTAACTGCTCTTTTCATCTTTGGCAATTGTTTGTTGCCTCTTTCCTTTAGCCAGGGTTAGCCCTTAAGATCCCTTCAGGGTAGGTCCTCAGCTCCTATCAATGAGGTGTTCAGCTGGCAGGATGCCCTGTGCAGGTCTTGGTGAGCTGCCACAGGGTTTCCCCTTAGTAATGGAGGAACCAAAGTGAGTAGTGAGAGTACGGGAAGAGGTTAAGGAGGTGCTGCAGCTGGTCACAAGCTGAGTGAACTTGCTGTGGAAATTTTGGGGAAGTGAGTGCTTGTGGGTGTGTTGTATCTAGAGAGACTGAGTTAAGACAGGATAGAGCTGAGCTTCTGTATGGCTGCACTGCATGGCATCTGTCCTGCCTGATAGGGCCTCTCAGCGTGTCCTGTCTCCGGTGGGAAGAGGTAGCCGAGTTCAGCATTGAATCCAGATGTTATAAATCAAAGCTTGCTGCTGTTTCTCTGGTGTTTTTCAGCCTCTGTCACAGACGGGAAGTCTGGTGCATGGAGGCCTTGGTGCTTCGCACACAGGCGTAAAGATTGCTGCTCCCTGAACAAGGCAGCGAGCTGGGGCTGGCTGCTGAGGTTTACCTGCACCATAGAAGCTGCTCGGAGCATGGGGCTTGCTGAGCTGTGTGGTGTGATGCATGGACCCCCTTTTCCATTCAGACCCACAGGTGGAAGGGGCACAGACAGTACAGCCTTCTGTGTAGTGAAGCAGCAGGACCAAGCATTTTCAGAGCCTGGAAGATGAGAATTTTTCTTACATGGTCTGTTTTTCCTTGATACGGCCCTTTCTGTCAAGCAGGCAATTTGGAGACAGTAGTTGCTTTTCACATGTAATTAGGACAATTCCTTGGTCTCCTGGCAACAAATGCTAAAGAGGAGCAGAATTGCTTCAAGGGAAGAGATGCTGGACCACAGCAGACTGCTCCAGAGCCAGGGCTGAGCTTTCCCTGCTGCAGGTCTTGGCTATGTGCGTGAGCTCGGGTGGGGAGAGAAAATGAGCTCAGTGCTTCGGACAGCAGCAGGCTGCTGGGAGGTGTATCCTGCCCCAACACAGCCAAACACAGGAGTTAGGTACTCCTTACCTAACTCCTTACCAGCGCAGCAGCCCTCCTGGCTGGAAATCAAATCTCCGCCATCGAGTTCATGCTGTTTTCCCAGCCCATCAGCAAGCCCATAGTTCATTGACGTGTTTGGGATTCCTGCTGAGGCTCTTCTCAGAGCAGATGTAGTTGACAGCCCAGGTTTCTTCCTTGTGAAAACTGCATTCTTCTGTCTTCTCTTGGCTTTCCACTGTACTTCTATCCACACAAAGGAAACATGAATTAGAAGATAGCATCAGTGAGTCAAAAATAGGCAGTTGGCATCCGTAGTTGGAAAGATCAACAGTGCAGCCCTGAAGGAATGTCTGGGAACCTGTGTGGTCATAGCTGGGAAAAAGAATAGTGTGAAGTGAGTTCATGTTGGTAATGAATCACACTGGTGCTGAAGCCAAAGGTCAGCTGTGGAGAAACAGGGAGCGAGAGGCCCTGTGATGATGAGCAGGAAAGTAGCAGGTAATGTCCAGTGTAAATAAATTTAAATGACAAAGGGAAACAGCCCCAAACTCTTACATATAAAAGTGGGCTCTGATCTGACCATCACCACTTGGGACAATGTGGAAAAGGTAGAAAAAAATTAGAAATTTGGGAAGGATGTTTGCAACAGTGGTCTGAGTGTCCTGAGGGGAGTGGTGGGGATCCACAGCTTTGTGCAGTTCCAGGAGTGAGAAGGTTTCTCATGGAGTGAGTTGAGACACTTTGGACAGAAGTGGTCTTTTTTCCAAGCTCCGTACCACAGTACCTGGGGATGTTGGGAGCTTAACTGAGTTCAAGGGGAGACGAGAATATGGAGGAAACACACGATGTCCAGAGCAATTCTGAGCTGTGGGTCACTGATGTTTGGGGCACATGGCTAGGCAGTCACATGTGCTGTCTAGACTCATAACCCTTCATATACAATATACATGTGGCATGTTGGAGTTCGTCCAAAAAAATAGGGGTGGACTGATCATGCGTGTCAGAGAGGAGCCTGGTGAGTGCTTTTGTTTGTGCTGAGACTGGACAAGTGCTTCTTCACTCCAGAAGAGCTGGCACACAGACCTTCCTCTGTGGGCTGCTGTTGGATATTGGTCCAAAATGGATGGAATTCTGTCCAGTTTCTCGTGCCTTTGTCCACATCACAAACTCCTGCCCTTCAGGCCCCAGGAAAGAGTTTGGGGGAGCATCAGCAGTAGCTGCACGGTCAGCACAGGGTGACTGTCGATCTGGGGCAGTTTCTGTGGCTTGCTCTCACATTTTATTTTTCTTGCCCCTTCCCAAAGGTGTTGGTTCTTTGTTAACTGTGTGTGGTGCAGCAGTGGTTGGAGCCTTCACTGGAGACACATAGGGATTGTGATCTCTAGTGGTAGCTGCTGCTTTGGCTGTACTGTGGTGGCATGAAGCCACTGTTGGCCTCTCCTCAGCAGCTCAGCAGGTCTAGGGAGGTGTGCAGGGGAGTGGGGTCCCATGCACAAATGAGAGGGATTCCTTGAACACAGGACTCCTACACCTGGAAAGAGGAAACTTTGGCCATTTTACTCTGCTTGCTCGGGAGTGGTGCAGCGCCACAGTGCTGAGCAGAGTTGAACGAGCAGACACCTGGCACTGTGGGGATACAGGTATATAATTTCACAACAGTGTGACTGTGTGTCAGTGTCTAATGTTTCTTTTAATGCTGACCTTTGATTTCCTCATCTTACGAGAGGGGAGCCCAAGCACTCAGATCCCCATTGGTGCCCCCAGTGTATCTTGTAACAACATTGCTTTGCCCTATCTTATATTTAAACTTCTTTTTTTCTTTGGAGACTCCAACACCTGAGCTAACTTTGGCCCCTCTCAAACCAGATTCTGTTGTGAAATCACATTAGCCTCATACTGGGCTGCTCCACAACCATCTCCCATGACCGTTTTTAAGTTTTGCCCTCACCCTTTTGCTTTAGCTCTGTCTCCCAGGAGGCCTCTGAGAAAATAAAGAACGTACATTCTTCCTTACTCAGCACTTCCACTCTCAGGACTTCTCAGCAGCAGACAGAAGAATGTGGTCTTTTTCCTGTGTCTTACATTTCTTCATCCTAGCCAAGGATTTGTTATCCTTCCTGTCTTGAATTATGTTTGTAGGCCCTTTGTGGCATAGGTAACCTCATAAACTCTCTGGAGGATTCTTTATCCTCAGCAACTGTTATTTATTGCAGTGAACACCTTCACTGGCCCATGCTCCTTGCCTCTTGCAGAACTGGGTTAGGTGGGGGTATTGGAGCAGAGCCTGTCCTGGAGGTGACTGGAACAACTGTCTGCACTTCACAAACAGGTGCTCCAGGGCTTCTCCTGAGGTGCTGCCAAGCTGCAGGGGTCAGTTTTATCCTGTCAGTGTGCTGGGCAGGCGTTCCACCACAGATTGCATCAAGAGCTCTCTTACTTTTTGCATTTCAAAGTATTTTTCCTTCTCTGTAGAAACAAACCCAGTTCCTTTCCGGAGTCTTTTTGAGGTCTTTGGAGGAGACTGGGGGGTCACAGAATGGGAAGCTGAACCTTGAGGAGTTGAGAGGCCTTTAAACTTGAGAGGTGCAGAGCAGGAGGCAGCCTCCTTCCATATACCCAGGGACTCATCTGTTTCTTCCTTGTTCTTCAGACAGTTCAGGTTGGCTTGGTTCCACAAGCCATTTCCAGGAAGCTGGGATGAAGAGGAAGATACTTTGCTGTGACACTCTGCTGCCTTGAGCAGCAAAGGATTTATTCTGAATGGTTGTGATGCAGCTTAGCTCTGAGCAAGTGTCTGTTACATGCTGAGATGCCTATTTCTGCTCATTCTGGGTTTTCTGGCAGTGAAGTCTAGTAAAGGGGACAAATAATTCAAATCATTACCCAGCCCTTCCTTTGGACACAGCCTGTCAGGGGTGCACAGGGGGCTGCTGTGACAGGGAGGTTCCGTGGCTCCTTGCGGCTGCTGCAGTGTGTACTCCCTGCTGCGGAGAGAGGGGGCTGAGCCAGGCCGGGTGTCACCAGCGGTGGGACCTCTTTGGTGGAAATTCTGTTGGCCCCACTTCGATTCTGTTCGGCTTCCGTAAGTGGGGGCACAGTGCCAAGCTCTCCGTCATGGCTGTGTATTTTAAGTGTCTCAGGCTCAGCAGCAAAAATGGCAGCTGCCAGATACTTTTCCTCTTCTCCCCTCCATGTGTACCCAGGTGCTTGCTTTCAGGTCTGTTTTTGCATGGGATTGCTTCGTGGTGATTTTCTTGGGCTAGAAGAGATGACCTGAGGCCTGAGTGTGCCTGTTGTTTGATTTCCAGAGTGCCCAGCTCCTTCAGCCATGAGTGCTCCTGCATGGATTTACCCTGCTGTTTCCTCTATTCATTTTCTGATTGGGTCTCTTTCCAGGTTTTGAAGGCTGTTCCATGGTTCCCACCATTTATCCCCTGGAGACCCTGCACAACTCCCTCTCTTTGCGGCAGGTCAACGAGTTCCTGACAGCCGTGTGCAGGAGTTGCAGTGAATCGCACGTCCAGTCCACCGCAGGTACTGGTCAGGTGGGCTTGTCTCTGACAAGGCAAGGAGCACTCCTGGTCTTCTACATTCTCGGGACACATCAGCCTGACAGGACTGAAGATAAGTGCAGTTCCTGAAGCCTGTCCCAGAGTGTTCTAGCCCAGGACCCTGAGCCACGGGACCCTGCTCAGAGCCATCCTAGGCCACTTACTTGACAAGTAATCAGTCAGGTCTGTCTGTAGCTGATGAGTATGGTGATGTGGATACAAACTCCAGCTTCAGAAATCTTAGCCTCACATTCCCAGGAGCTGATGGGCAGGCATGGCTCTGAATTGGCACTGGTCTTCAGCTCTTCCTGGAACACCTGCTCATGACTGCTGGGCTACGAGCCATTCCTTTATGTCTGTTGGAATATTACTGATCTGTGTATTTTTTTCTTGAAGCTTTGTTTGATTCAATGATTGGCAGCCAGATACCAGGAGACCCCTTTATGTCCCAGCGAATCCTGTCATCATCCGCCTTGCCATTGCGCCAGCGTTCAGATAAGCCCCCTTGGTGTAAGTGTGCTCCCTTCTCGGTCAGGGGTGAATGTGGTGGGGAGGGAGGGAAGTTTGTGAAGTCAGCAAGGTCAGGAAACCAGTCTGGCTGAAAACAGTTGTTTAATTCTCCTCCTTTATTGGATTAGATACAATCTAGATCTGTCCTCTAGTTTTGTTCATTGTGCAATATAAAGCAAGAATAAGCATTAGTAGAGAATCAGTATTTCTTTCTCTAGTGTTGACTCTCACTCAACACTCAGGGATTGTGTGTGTCAGGAACCAGGAGGAGCAAACTGAAGCTTGGATTGTTACATAATAGTAAGGGAATGAAAGAAATTGGTTTTCATTTTGAAGCCAAACATCACACTCCACATTTTGCACTGTGACAACAGATTCCACTCTTGGCTGTATGCCAACATAGCACTGGATTACAGGATGGAATTGTGCTCTGTGTGCTTGGGTTTTCATCAGCTGAACTGCCAGAAATGCCCAAGACCGGCTGCGAGCCCCTGACAGGTCACGTGGCATGTAGACAGCCCTCACCTCTCGGTTGTAGAACTGCACTGTAGACTGTGACAGTTCAGGTGGGGAAATACCAGCTATGCGTTTTAAGATTTTTCTTCCTCTTTGCAGACAGCAGTGGCCCCTCCAGTACCGTCTCCAGTGCAGGCCCATCCTCTCCAACTTCTGTGGACAACTGTACTCGTTTCAGCTTCACTGAGAAACTTTCCATCAGCCCCCCAAAAAGTGAGGAGCAACTGACTAGCCGGTCCCCTGAGCAGGAAGAGAGTCAGCCGCCAGGCAGAGGGCTTGACGTGGAGGGGGGCATGTCTGGGCTGTCAGTAGCAGAGCCAAGTGCCCCAGAGACCCTGATCTGGAATAAGGGCCCAGAGCCAGGCAGGATCCTGGAGCTGTGCAAGAAGGAGCTGGCAGGGGAGGATGCTAACCCAGAAGAGAAGAGCATGGGGGAGCTGGATGAAGAAAAATCATCTGGGGAAATGTTAGAGCCAAGTAACACAGGAAACCCAAAGTGTGGTGAAGGGTTTGACCTGAGGTTGGTTGGGGAGAGAGCGAAGCCAGGTGAGGGGTCTATCAGGGGAATGACTGGCGTGGAACAGTCTGGGCTGTCTGAAGAGATCCTGGTGCGCTGTGAAGAGGAACTGCTGGGAGAGGTGTTGGACCCAGAGCATACAGGCAAGGAGCTGCTGGGGGACAGTGCTCTGTCAGACCAGCTTCTCTCTGGTCACATGTGCCAGGTGCAGCCACTGTCTCCTGAGAAAAATATGGAGGAACTGCAGCTTCTGTGTCAGAAGGATCAGCAAAATTAGTGGCTCACTGGACAGCACACTGCAGGCACTTCTAGCCTGAAAGCAGCCCAGCTTCCTGCACGGCACCTCACGCAGCTGGCGGTCCGTAGCAAAGAAGAAGCCGCGTCCCAGAGCCACAGGACTCTGTGGTGTGGAAGAGACTGCTTTGCTCCTCCACAAGCCAGCTCTTTGCCATTCAGCAAGAATGTTTGCCTCGTTAAATGAACAACAATGCAGTCTTGGTACTGGCATGGCACCTCCATGGAGCGGGGACATGGTGCTGCACTGGTGTCCCAAGGGCTTTGTGCTCACTGGGACAGCAGCGTTAGAGGACTGGTACAGCCAAGGCTTTTAGGGTGGTAAGTCCAAAGGGGACAGATGCTCCCTTGTGATGTTTTGGCCTACAGCCTTCAGAGAAAGGCATTCTGGGCCCAAATTAATTGGATCCATCACAACCACCAACCTCCTCTCTGTTCCTTCCTTCTTCTTCTCTCAGTTCCCACTGTTGGCCACCAAAATCAAGTCCAGAGAGTCCATGGCAGGAAGACTAGCAGAAGCAGAAAGTATTCTGAATGAGTGTGGAAAAGAAGGGTAGTGAGGGCATCAGGTTTGACTGCCACTTGCAAGGAGACATCCCTTTGGTGTGGCCTTGGATGTTTCCCTGCTGGGCTGGGGCAGGCAGGAGCCTGGGGATCCAGCCTGAGAGAGGTGTGCAGGGAGGACACACAGTTTTTTTTTCTCGTCCCCAAGGGTCAGGCAGGGTACAACTCTGAAGTCTTGGTGACAGGGATTAAAAGAAACTGCTATTTTAACAATTCAGGACTATTAGAAACCAATAAGCAGAAATCTTTATTATATATAAAATGAAAAGTATTTAATGCATATTTATGTAAATGCCTTGCGAGCACAAGCCTGAGGGCAAGATTGATACGGGTGTCCCTGCCGCATCCTGGGTGCCGGCCAGGGCTGTGCTTCCTACTCCTCCTGTATTTATGGACAAGTCTGCGTGTCCGTCTGTAGCTAGGATCTGTGTTTTTGTGAAGCTGTGCCCAAAGATCTCTATGCTGTGTTGTGATGATGTGTGTTCACAGTAAATCTATGCTGTGGGTCCAGTGTCTCTCTGTCTCTGAAGCTGACTTGGCAGCAGTGTGTATGTGCCAGAGCTTGCACGTGCCTGGAGCAGAAAGCCCTGCTCACGCTCTGTTGTCCTGCAAGAGCAACTGTGGCTGGAGTCAGACCTGGAGTAAGTGCACAGGCTCAAGGCCAGGAAAAAACCTCTTTTTTCCTACATGGGAGAACTGGTCATACTGGGGAAGAGCTCCTGGCTTCCCAGGTCCGAGGGGGGTTTGTGGTAGAATGAAGACACTGGGATGGTGTGTTCAGCTCATTTCACTCGGTCCACACCTTCCCGTCACTTCAAGCACATCCTGGGTGTCATGTCCTCCTCATGCCCAATAATCCTGAGCTGCCAGTTTGGGCATGTACGAAAGGTCACGTTTGCTTGCACTGGGAATGGAGCAGTCATGCAGCTGCCCAGAGTGCAGCACTGGGTGGGGGGCACCCCAGCCCCCCTCCCATCAGGCTGTACCTGCCCTGCGCTCTGCTCTCCCTGCATTACAGATCTGCAGAAACAGAGACCTTGGCCATGGGGTTGCAGCCAGACCTGGTCCCAGCACTGGCTGAAGGACCACAGGTGACAGAGCAGCGTGAGATTTCCCCTCGGGCACTGCCCACGGCCCTTGCCCTGAACCCTCCCATGGCCAGTGGCCTGTGGCACCTGCTGCCACCAGCACTGCTCCGGTAGCCAGGTCCCTGCTGAGCACCAGCCACATCTCCTGCCCGGACCTGCATGTTTCTGCCGGGAGACAGTGCCTGGGCAGGGTGGTTGCCATGATGGACCCAACAGCACCTGCTGCAGGGTGTCATTGCCAAGAGGGGCATGGAGCAGGGCCCTGTGGGGTGGGGGAGTGGCTCTCAGGTGCTGACCCCCACAGAGCCTGATACTTGTCTCTGCACACCTTCGGGAAATGCATTGCAGTCATGGGACCTTGGTTAGCTGGAGTACAGCCAGAGACAATGTTCATTTACCTGAAAAGTAGCTGTGTGTGGAAATAGTTCCTGATTTATGGTAACAGTTTGTGGTTCCTCCCATCAGCACCAGGTTTGGCAGCTGCCCTGAGCTCTCCATCAGGCACTGCACAAGCTGTGGTGTGCTCTGTGGCAACGATGGCCTCTCTCCTGAGGACTGTAGCACAGAACCTGCTTTCTTTTCCCTGGCATCCACCTGTGCTGTTGTTTCCTTCTGAGGACAGGCAGGCAGGAACAGAACTAACTGGGCATCAGCCTCTCCTGACTGTGTTCCAGCACAGGCAGAGCAGCAGCTGTCCCAGCTTTCTGATGAGTAGCTGAAAGAGCTGAAAGAGAGTTCCCTTGTTGGAGGTCATGTCAGAGTTCTGCAGAGGTGCAAAAGCCCAACTGCTGCAATGGGTCAGGCGGCATGGAATCCCTGCCATGCCTGGGCTCAGGGCCCAGGTCCCAAGCCAGCAGGTGTGCTGCCTGCCACAGGGCCAGAGACTCTTCCAGCTCAGAGTGCCAGCAGCGCTGGGCAGAGCTGCTGTTCCCAAGAAGTGCAGGGAGAGGCAGAGGACTGCAATGGAATTCATGATTTGGGGACTGTGGGGAGTGATGCTGTTGCATGACAGACAGGCCACGCCAGGCTCCTCACTGGGTTATCAGGAGCTGCTTTCCCCCCTACAGCCCTTAGCCAGCTGTGCAAGAGCCCCAGATGTTCCCCAGGAGGGACCTGCTAGTCACCCTGCTGGGGCCAGGGGTGGGGGTTGGCTGTCCCAGGCAGGCTCTGTGGCCTTATGTGCATGTCCCTTTCCTGAGTCACAGGAAGGTTTAGCAGCTGCTGGTGAAGCTGGGGTGTTGGTGGAAAAGCTGGGGCTCTCCTGAGCTGGGAGGCATGGGAGGGTGGCATGGCAGCCATGTCTGTGTGCTCCTGCCTACAGCGTGGGCTCACTGAAAGAACAGTTTGAAACCACTGGAGATGTTCTCGTTCGCAGTTAATGTGGCTTTATTATTAATGTGTTGGGCTCCTCTCTTGACAGCAGTTAGTTACAGAGTGTTTCACGTGGAAATGGGCAAAAGGACAGAACTCAAGGAACTAAATTCAAATAGAAATATGATGCTGAAGAAAAGAATCAGGGCTCTGTTCTTAAAACATTTAGCATAGAAGAAGCTAGGAGCACAAGATGCCATTTCAATACAGTTAAGACGTTCACTTTTTTAATTATAGGTTTAAAATAGTATTTTTTACCTATTACATACAGGAAGATTACGCATTGTTGCCCACATGCAGAAACAAGCAAAAGCAGAGTTTAACTGTTTCTCTCTATAGTGTTGTATTACCTCTGGCTCTGGGTGGGTCCTGCTGGCTCCTGTGGCCTGAGCAGGGTCAGACTCTACAAATCAGCTTTTTCATAAGTCTTTTTCCCCGTAGTTTTTTTAAGATGGAAAGGGGTAGAGGGGAGAGGGAGATAGGGAGTGAGAGAAGCTCAAGGCAGAACAGACTTCGACAAAAGACTGAAAAAAAATGTGGAGCCTTGAGGACAGGGAAGCAAATTGGTGTAGGATAAAGGTAGCCAAGCAGCAGAGCTGCAGAGGGCAGGAGCAGAGCGCAGAGGGCAGCGTTCCTCCTGGAATCTGCCAGTGGCCACACTCCTGCCCAGAGAATGCAGGCACCTCACAAAGCCTCACTATTACTGCTGCTTAGTCAGAATTGCTTCAAGTTTAAAATTGAGAAAACATTCATGTGTGGGTCTATCTAAAGTTAGTGCATTAGCTTTTACATCTAGCTACGCAGAGGGATCCCGGGAACCAGAGAGGGCCACACTTGTGCCTCTGGTGTCTGGCATCCTGCAGCTGCCACCATGGTGGGTGAGCCGGGGTCTCCCCAAAGCACTGTAGGCAAAGCCTCCCCAGCATTCCGGGGAGGGGTAGGGGCAGCTGTTTTAGTGCCTGCAATTGCCAGAACCAACATTCATGAATGCTGACCCCATCGGGGTACAGAGAATGACATTTATTATGTTGGCAGACACAGTGTGATTCCATGGTTAAAATGAACACAGCACAGGGCAGGGATTTGCTAAAGCCCTGAGTAAGCTCACATGCTCCTAACAAGGGCCATATCCAAAGGGCTGGCTGTGCCTTGGGGAGGCTGCTGGCCTCAGGCCTTGTCCTACAGCTGCTGGGTTTTAGACACAGCCTTCAGGGACGTTTTTGCTGCCCGCAAGTTCTCTATGGTCTTTTCATATTGTTTAAATTGCAGCATGTTAATATTTTTACTGAGAAACCTCTGAACTGACACTAAAAGCACATGGTATCATGTTACATGTATAAATTAAAGTATTAAATCAACACAAAATGCAGCTTAACATTTAAAAAAATAAATATATAAATTAAAATGCAAAATAAACCATTTCCCTAGAAACTCCATTTTAGTGCTAGGAGCAGGTTTCTAAGCAGCATTTTCTTCATGTCACCTGCCAGAAAACTAGCACTGAGACTGAAGTGTCCCAGGCAAGTGCAACACAGGGTCCGAGGATGCTCATGGTGGAGTCAGCCCTCTGCTCAGGGCCAAGCACAGTGGGTGTCACAGCAGATGGAAATACTTTGTGCTGTCAACCGTTGCAGCACAGCTTTCCATCTCATTCCTTCTTCCCCAGAGCACAGCCTGCTGCCACTCTCTTTGTCTTACAAAAAAGCTGTCTTTGTGGTAAGACCCTCTGCCAATTCTCCTGGACGTGGCAAAGGCTCATGGATACTGCAGGCTTAGTGCACCTGAACACCCACACTCCCTGCTGGGAGAATGGGTCTCCCACGCTGAAACAGGTCTGTGTGCCAAGGAGATTCTGGGTGGCTGGTCAGTAGCCACAATGCACTCAGGGCACACAACTGTGTTTCTGCCAGGATGTCCAGAGAGCAGGGACAGATGCCCACAGTGATGTGTAGGCCAGGGAACAAGCTGCGAGGTGGCACCACATGGATGAGCAGCACCTCACCTGCACTGTCAACACATCCCTGCCACAGTGTGGAGGAACTGAGAATGACTACACTTGCTAGACTACTTTTTACCGAGTATTTTGGGAAGGGCTTTCTCTTTCCTCATACCACAAGTTCTATTCCCCACATCCTGGACACTTGGGGGGACAACAAAAAGCTTGAACACAGCTATAAGGCTTGGACCCCGGCACACAGGCAGCGAGGAGATGGCTGCTGCGTGCAGACCTGGCACACTCCAGTGACACTAGCTGGGCACCAGCCTCCCCAGCATGGCCTGTGTGCTCCTCAGCTGCCTCATCACAGTCCGCCAGAGCCTTTGGTTTAGGGACAGGGAGGTTTCTTGTACATCTTGGGCCAACAGTGGCCACGGTTTGTTCAGCCCTTCTGCTGTTGAGGGGGCTGTGGTTGTGCGTTTGGATGCTCTTTTTGTGTAACTGTTCAGGCCACAGCCTCTCTGTGCCTCCTCCTGCCACACGGTTGGTGTGCAGGGGTCAGCTGGCTGCTGTGTGTGCGAAGCTCAAGTTAGCAGGTTAGGAATGTGCTGAACCCTCCCCTCCCACTGCCATGTCCTTCGTCCCAGCTCCCTGAGCACAACAAACAGGTGCTGCAGGATGCCACAGGCAAACACTTGGGACAGAAATCTGCCGAGCTGGCACGAGGTGGTCGTGCCTAGTTGGAGCACAGGTCCCCTTGCTCAGAACACCTCCTGTATGCTCAGGAGGGGAGATGGAAGAATGACCTTCACTGTCACATTACAGTCAGAGGGTTTTGTCTTCCCTCATCTCCCTGGTGCAACTTCTTTGCAAGATTTCACCTCTGTCCCCTGCCTCCCATGCACTCTCTGCATGCAGCAGCAGCACTTCAGCCCTCACCAGAAAGGTGAGGTTCATGGTGCTACAGGTTAAATGGCAAGGCAGCCAGGAAGAGAGTAGAACAAGCTCTCACAGCAGCAAGGCAGCCAAGATAGTCTACAGAAACTGTACAGGCGGCAGAATAAAGCAGGGAAGGTGAAAGTGCCCCTGGCCTGCAACTGCTCTTGCACAAACTCTTAGCTCAGTCCAGAAAATTACAGAGCCCTGCACTTCTTCCTCATGGCATCCAGTGCTGAGCAAGATGGATACCTGATTGCCTGACAAATGGGAACCATGTAGAGGACTAAACCAGAGAAGAACTGGACTGTGATTAGATGGTGTCTCTCATGTTGCATCGGTGATTGAAGAGTCAATGGATGAACACAAAGTGTGGGAGATTTAGAATTCAATCTTACAGGCTGGAAAAGATTCGTCCTGCATCACAACAGTGCTGCTGCTTGCCAGTACCATGATGTTTAGCTCCTGCTGTTTCTCATGGGTCTGTTGATACCATTCTCGTGTTACCTCAGTATCGTGTGTTGGGATCAATGTCACCTGGGAAAAGAAAGCAGCAGGGATGATTGAGAACAACTGCAGTGACAAACAATGCCCATAGGAGCTGAGGCTAAAATTTCTTGTTAATTTTGGAACACTGTACCCTTGGTACTGCTTGTTCTATTTAATGTCTTTCAGATGTCGGGTTCTGAGGCAGAGCTTTATTTTATACAGTACCAGCACAATGGGGCTCTGCACTGGCTGCAAACTGGCAGCACTGACACCATAATGATGAGAATGGCTGCAGTGCAGGGGAGAACATCGTGCTTTGGAGCTCCAGAAACAGCCTCAGAAAGATCCTTCAGTGTGAAAAGGAACAATGCTGGCAGTGTCACTATTAATGGACACTATGTGCCCATTGACCCAGTGTGCAACTCAGGGACCTTGAAAAATGAGGCTGCTTCGTCTGGAAGAACATATACACCTTCTTGTATGTGTCTTCAGGAGTGCCCATCTGGGGTGTCCTGCAAGCCTGGCTAAGCAAGAACTGTGTTATAGAACATTCTTGTTTAAAAGCTCTGTTAGTAAGTTGCTGTCAGAAAAATCTTCAGCAAGCCAGGCTAGCAACAGATGCCACTGGGTGTGGGACACTGATGAAAATTCAGCTTGACTTTGCTTGAGGATAGGCTCATCCTGCAGTGGGTAAGGAGGAGTGTATGATCTCTCAATGCTTCCTCCCCTCAGGAGGATGTGGAAAAGAGGACATATCTGCTTCCATTCATACCATTTTGCAGGTGTCCTCATCAGTTCAAGCAATTACTCTGCTGAGACTGCAGAACAGGATATGCCCAGTACCATTTGCTTCCTCTCAGTGTACTCCCTCAGGTATGTTTGTGATACCCACCTTCTTCTGAGCACTTGTGACATCAAGAGCATGACACACCCCTTTGCATTTCCATGACCTACCTGCAGGTTCTCTCCCCACTGAGACTTCCCTTCCAGAAGTGCATCCAGCACTGCCCGGCTTGGCTCTCCGTTGGCTGCATCATTCCCACTCACAACATAATAAGATGCTCGAACCCGCTTGAAGAACTCTGGATCTGTGTTCTTCCCACTGCAGTGGTTGGGGATGTAGGCCAAGTCCACGTAGACGGGTGGACCCAAAGGCACAGACAAACTGCTCTTAGGACTATTGGAAGCTTTGGAAAAAAGGAAACAAGAGGCTATCAAAACCCTTCTGCAAGGGACAAACACTCAGATTAACACAGAAGGACTTGGATTCCAGAAAGACTTTTCCATTGCAGCAAAGAAGTTGAGACTTATCCAAGCTCCGCTGCTCAGGGGTGACCTGGGTGCACTTCTGGGCCAGTGCTGTCACAGGTCTTGGGAGGGAAAGGGAGTTCTGCTGTTCTTTGGGGAGGGATTGGAAGGCTTTAGGCTCAGAAGCTTTTTCTGGGGAAGGGAATCAAAAATCTCCGTTATTACCTTTTGCAGAGTTGTCATCCCAATTAATATTTAGTCCTAATTTTTGTTAATAACCTACATTTGCCTAAACACACACACACACCCCCACACACCCCTCCCCCATTCTGACGGCCTTTGTATGCTATCCTAGGGTATTACAGTAGTCTTTCTGGAAGGTCCATCCCGGCTTCCTGCCATCCCTGTGAATCGCTGTTACTCCTAGGACTCTATTGCTCTTTCCTATCAACCTTTTGTACATCTCAGCCTTATCACTGCTAATAACGTTTTGTGCCTGACTGGGAAGTCCTGCTCTCTGTTCTGCTATGTTTAACCCAGTGCTTTTATCTGTGTTGGACCTATGGAGATAATGCAAGTTTCAGGAAGGATTTCTTACCGGGGTTTGTTTTGATGCCATTAACAAGGCTCTTGCCAGGGTTGCTGTGACTGCTCCGGGATAACTCATCCTCTGGCATCAGCGCACTGCGTGGTTTGGGCTTTTCGCCTCCATCTCTTTCTTTTTTGGCAGTGACAGATTTTGGAGATTTGTCCGATGACTGTTTCACAGGAGTGGGTGATCGTTTTCCTTTTGCATCTGATTTCCGGGCAGGTGAGGAAGATTTGGGTTTGCTCAAAGGCTTCCTCACACCTTTGTTCTTTTCTTTCATGTCTTTCTTGGAAATTTTATCAGTTCTGCTCATGCTTTGCTCATTTACCAACATATCAGGGTCTACCATGCAGACATCAGGGTGAGGAGGGTGGGGATGGGGATCTACCATTGGAACAGGCTGAGGATCATGGCTGGACCTAGAACTGGCATGATGAGCATTCCCCACAGCTTTGTCCACTGGGAGGAAATCGGCATCTTCATCCGAGTCCATGTTGGCATCTGCTGTGATGGATGGACATTCTTCAGTCTCAGGTGGGACATCTGAGTCTGACTGGGAGGTTCCAGAATCACTCACTGACGTTGGAGGGGTTTCCTCCACTGTGGCACTTTGCATGGGACTGCTCCCAGTGTGGGGTGGTCTCCCTTGCACTGAAGGGTGACCCTCCTCCTGTGACAGGTCACTGTCTTCAGAGAGCTCATGGGGGCTCGGGTTGATGAATGAGGGAGAGAGTTCTCCCTTTCTCTGCTTGTATTCACATGAGGAAAATTTCTGTCCACAATCAGAACTGCCTCCTAAATGGGTCTCCATGTCATGGGAAGCATCTCCACAGTCCTCTGTTTTTTCACCCCTCTGCACATCTGGGAAAAAGGGCTGGAAACTGTTTTCAGGGGACATCAGAGAGGAAGGACGGCTTTGCCTCTCTGTTTCCTCTTTGCCTGCGCATGGAGAAAAACTGCTGTCAGAATCAGGACATGTTTTTTCATCTTTTGCCTCTGCTGCATGGTATGTGCTTTGGAAAGCTTGCAGACTGGTGCTCACCTCTGTTGGACCATTGGCTGTGGTTTCATCTTCATGCTGATGATGAGAAAATGATGTCAACACATCAGGGAGAGATGTCAGTGGCAACAGCTGTTCTGCAAATGGTGCCTTCTTCTCTGGGCTGCTACCACAGGGCTGCTGCTCTTGCTCTGCAGAGAATGGTGTGGGCTCTGAGCCCTGGCACTCTTTTCTGCGTGGCAAGGTGTGGTCACCAATGCCACAGGGAAATGGAGAACCATGTTCTTCAGCAAAGACGAAGTCTTTGGTTTCAGCTGTATGTATTTTCACAGCATTATCTGGAACCTGTGGAGACACATCCCAAGCACTCCTGGTACCTGCTTCCACTCCTGCACCTGTGTGTGTGGAAAGCATATGGGAATAGAAACTTTCTGCTGTAGTCAGTATCACAGGAGTGGTGGCTTCAGATGAAGGTTCCTCTGACAGGCTGGAAGAGTCATCTTTCAGCTGCTGCTGGGGCACAGACTCTTTCTCCACACCTTTGGAGAACACCTTGTCTTCTTCATATGGACTCAGAGGCGAGAATTTAGGAAAAGATGAGTCAAGGCTGCTGATTTTCTCAGAAACCTCCAAGTACTCATCTTTCTTTGCCTGGTCTGAGAGCAAAGCACAAGGAGACTGTAAAGACAGAGAAATATCCCCTAAACGGCTTGCTGAGGTTTGCTTATGTCTGAAGACGCTGGCTGTTTCACTCTTTCCTAGCAGGGAGCTTTCAAATGCAGAAGAGCTATCCATCCCTCTGCTCTCTGCCCTCGGGCCCTGTTCGTATACCTCTGTTTGTTTGCTGGAAGCAGATTTCAGGTATAGGGCTTGCTCTTGGCACTTGGAGGACACTGCTGCACTTGGATAATCTGCTACCCAGAAATGGGATTCCTTTGTGGATTTTTCATCAACCTCTCTCTTTTGTGAAGAATCTTGTCTTACATGGCACATTTCTGAAGCTCGCTCATCTCTGTCCATGTCTGGCACGTCACTGTAACCAGCAACATATGTCTCCACAGCAGCAGCTGATGCAGTTGTCCTACTTCCATATTCCTCTTGCCAGCCTGGACCAGAGGGAGAAGAGGCGGTGGAGCTGGGTGAAAGGGACTCCTGACACTTGCTCTGCAGGAAGGGGTCTGAGACAGGGAACTTGCTGATGGCTGAGATGTGTGCATAGACGGTGCCTGCAGCTTCAGCAGGGCTGTGCAGTTTAGATTCCTTTTCAGACTTCTCCTTAGCACCTTTTTCTAGCTCTGAGTCGCTTGCACTTTCTTCCCCTCGACCTACTTTCTCATAGTATGTATCTTTGGGATTTGGGATTTCAGATTTCAGGGACAAAGATACCTGCTCCTGGCTAGACAAAATTATGTTCTCATCTGGACGACCACCATCAACATAGGTGGATGATTTCCCTTGATAAAAGGTGTCAGTTGTGACTGTGGGAGAGGCAAATGCTGCACTTGCGGATGATGGGTGCAGCGCAGAGTCCAGTTCTCCTGGCAAAGCAGAAGACACATTCAGTTTTTCCTGTCCTTCTGATGTCCTAGGCTTCCCTGTTTCAGACAAGGGCAAATATCTTTCATGGATGTCTCTATAGTCAAAGACTGAATCTGCTTTATCTTTAGGGGATGCTGGAGATGACAACTCCTTCTCAGCAGAGGTATAAAGGCAGGACTCTTCTTCCTTTGCAGACACATGAAAATTTTGACCTTTTTGAGAGTTCAGTGCTGTCACTGGCACCTTGTCAGTGTGACCTGGGCTGTGTGCACCCATGGCTGTGAAGGGGGAGGGTCCCACTCCAGACACAATTATCTTCTCATAGATGTCAGCATACTTGAAACTTCTTTCATCAGGGTAGGGAGTTGGTTCTCTTTCTTCTGGCTCTTGTCTTGTGGAACTGTCATCATCTCTCTGTGTGCAGATCGCTTCCTCATAGGAATAAGGCTTAGGGGAGCTCCTGGAACAGGTCTCTGGAGGATACACCTCTTGGATGGTAGCACCCACAGCCCCAGCACAGCCCACAGCATCACTGCTTTTTTGAAATGGGCCTTGTCCTGGAGGGGAGTGTGCACCTGACACCTCAGCACTCTCTTCTGTGGACTCTGCAATATATTCTGCTGGTCTTGTAGATTGCAACGGAGTAGATGCTGCAGCTGTCTGCTCTTTTCTTCCCGTAGAGTCATACAGACCCTCAGTGGATTTGCAATCATCCTCTTGCCTACTATCTGACTTGTATTTGCAATCTATTTCCTGATACAAATCACTGATGTCTGATTTCTTCTCAGCCACCTTTGATGGGACATCCTCCCACAAAGGTGGCTTGCCCTGATCTAACTTGCAAGGCCTCTCTGCTCCTGGTGGTGCCTCAATCTCCTTTCCTGCTGCAGGCAGGGGAGATGTCGTCAGAACTTGGTCTAGTGACTTTGTATAGATATCTAGGACAGCTTTCTCCTCATCATCTAAGCAGGAGCAATCTTGTTTAGAGGTTAACAACAATTCTTGCCCTTTTTTGTTTCCAGTTAAAGCTTTGTCCTGATTTTCCTCACCAGAGACATACTGAGGAGATAGAGGAGAATCTTCCCTTTGTGTTCTTTCTGGGACAGTGATGTCAGCAGGAACCACATCCACTTTCTTTGTTTCTGACGTAGGTTTGGCACTCTTCTGTGTGTCTTCTTTGTAATCAAATGACTCCATCTTTAAACAATCAGTTTCTGCTTGCAGTAGCAGGGGTTTATCTTCAGCATGGTGAAGATCCTCATCCTCCTCATTGGGTAATTGCCCTCCTCTCCCACTGTCTCTCCCTTCCTGAAGATACCCAAATGCAGAACCCCATGCTTCCTTTTCTGCTCCTTTCCAGGTATGGCTTCCTGGCACTGCAGGAGACAGGTTCTCCTCCTTTCCCATTTTAGGAAGGGATTTTGTTTCAAATTCTGGTACCTCATCCAAGAATGTACTCTCCCTCTCTTTGTCATATCTCTGCCGCCTTCCCTGAACAGGGACCTCTTCTACCTCTTCTGGAAACCACACTTTCTTCTCACAGCTTAAATCTTTCATGCAAAACTTTTCCATTTCTGGAGATTTTTTTTCTTGAGCTTCCTTGAATGTGCAAGATTTTATACCTTCAGTAAAAATGTGTGAAGATGTTTTATCTTCACTTGGGCTGGATTCTGTAAAATGCAAGCCCTTTGCATCTGGGGATACTTCCTGAGAGTCCAAGCCTACAGTTCTTCCCCTCAACAGGCCCTTTTCTGATGCAGAAAATAAACTGCTGTCATCTGGAGACATTTCTTCAGTTGAAGAATCTCTGGGTGACGTGTCTTTAACTGAACTACTTTCTGGGCAAGGAAAAGATTTTGATGCTTCTTTCAGTTCTTTGGCAGAAATTTCCAGTGATTTTTCATATGTAGCTGGGCTCTGGTCTGTGAAACCTATGGATTTCACAGCTTCTGAAGGGAATTTGTCAGTGCATTTGGACATAGTTTTTTCTTTTGCAGATATCTCTTCTGTGAAACTAAGATCTTTGATGTCTTCTGGAGAAATTCCTTTACTAAAAACATCTGAAGAGATTTTCCTGCTGGAACTCTCAGTGAGAGAAATGGATTTGATCTCTTCTGGGGAAATGTCTTCAACAGAAACATGAGAAAATTTCTCTTCTTCTGAGGTGTCTCCTGTGAAATACAGCAGTTTTCCTTCTTCAGCAGTAACTCCCTTACAAATATCTGAGGATTTTTCTTTACCAATCCTTTCTTCTGTAAAAGAAGGTGATTTGATGCCATCTGGTGAAAATTGCAAAGATGTGTCATTTTTAGATTTGCTTTGGCTTGTGAACTGTGGAACATCCACATTTCCTAGAGAAGTTCCTGTGGTTGCAAATGGCTCAAAGGACAACTGTTTTGAAAATCCCATTAAACTTTCTGTCACCGTTTTAGTTCCTGGCTCTTTTTCTGGTTTTGTGCTGGGACGGGGCATCTCAGGATGCTCCTCGTCCTCCCCGATCACCACCGTGTCCTGCTTGTGGTAAGAGAGCCAGGGCAGCTCCTCCCTCCTCACCGGTTCTTCCTGTACCTCCTCCTCAGGAGACACTGGAACATCACTGCTCAAAACCAGTTCGTGCTGCACAGGTCCAGGCACTTCTCTTTCATGTCTGGATTTAGCCACAGGTGCCTCGTCTTCTCTGAGAGGTTCACTCTTGGCTCCCTTCACCACAACAGAAGTTTGGCCTTCCAGTTTCTTGGCAGCAGCATCTGTTTGTTTTTCAAACAGATCTGAATCTACCGTTTCCAGCTTTTCCTCCACTGGAGACTGGTGGAAGGGTGTGTGCCCTGCACTGGTGGGGCCAGATGGAGTGGGAGAGGCCATTTTCACTGTGCTGTCGTCGGGACTCATGCATCGTTCTTCAGCCTCTGCAGAGTCAGCCTGGGAAAATGCTGCTTCTTCAGTGGATAAAGGCATCACTTGCGTGGGAACACTGATTATCACATTATCAGGGCATCCTTGAGGAGCAAACATGGAGGCATGGGGGTAATGCCCTCTGAGTTTCTCAGGCATCTCAATATTTGGAGTCCCATCTTCTTCATCTTCTTCATCTTCTGCCTCCTCGTGAAGATCCTTTTTTTGAGTTTCCAGTTTCCTCTCTCCTTCTGTTAATGCATGGAAATCTTCAGGGGGCGGAGATTTAAAGCATTTGTCTTCCTCCAAGGATGACGTGGGAGAAATTGTGCCAGCAGAGGGAACGTAGTCAAGACCTTGGGTCGCTTCAGTCCGAGAGGAGGGCATACTGTTTCCTGTGTCCAGAAGTAAAGAGCTTTTCCCAGTCTCTTCTGTTTGTGGTGCTGTTATGGATGCAACAGATTGATCCTCTGCTACTGATGTTGCAAAAGATGAAAGCTTGTCACATTCAGTAATGGAGGTAGCAGAAGATATGTGTTCCTCCTCAGCTAGAGGTGCTGCCACAATGTTTGTAGGATACGCCAGGATTTCAGACTCCTGGCCAGCATAGCCCTTGGCTGAAAGGTCAGCAGGAGGCACAGCCTGTATTCCATGCACTGCTTCAAAAGAGCCTGGATGGTCAGGAACAGAAATGTTATAGGCATTGACATCATACTTCAAGTGTGGGATCCTTTCTTCCTGTTCATCATGTATTTCTTCATCAGAAATGGTCTGCTCCGTTTCTGAGTAGCCAGGGATAGTTTCATCTTGGATATAGGAAACATGTTCTGCTGTTGCTCCTGGTGGGACTGGCAGGCTGCTCAGATATGACTCTTCCTTTGTTATGTCCTTTCCAAGTAACCTGGTTTTCTCATCCATGAAACTAAATTCTTTTTCCTTCTCTGTAATGGTAAACAGTTTGTCCTCCCTATCATCCTGATTCAGCCCATAGAAGTCTCTGTTCTTCTCCACTTTCTCCTCTGCTTTCATGTGCTGTTCTTCCTTTTCTTCCAGTTCTGCCTTTTCTATCACATCTTCTCTCTTTTCCTTCTCATCCTCTTCCTGTGCCTCTGTCCCCTCAATACACTTTCCACAAGTTTCTGCTTCCCTCTGTTTTCTGTCCAAAGAGATTTTCTCCTCTTCCTCCTTTTCTTCCTCTCTGAATGCTGGTGGCCGAGCACCCTTTGCCAAGAAGTCTGTATGTGATGGCAGGTGTTCTTTGTCAGGTAATGCCTGAATGTCCTTGCCCTGCTCAGCTTTTCCCTCCCAGTATCTTATGTCACTGTTTTCATCGATTGTTTTTCTTTCATCCTCTATTTTTTCAGCATGACCTTCCCTCAGCTCCAGCTGATGGACTGCCATTTCCTCTGCTGATGGTTCTTTTTCCATATCAGCAGTAGTTACTCCCTGGTCAGGAGTCTTTCTTTTTAAAATCAGATCCACTTCAAGGCAACTCTGACCAGTCATATCAACAGAGTCTTTTATGTCTGCTTCAGGTGCTCTCATAATCTTATCACTAAGCTCTGTATCAGACAGCTCTTGAGTCAACTGCAAGGCCCCTTTCTCCTCATGCTTCAGTTCCTCAAAGTCCTTTGTAAGATCTTCTGGTGAAGACAGGACTAACCTCTGTTCCACTATGGATGTCTCTCCTGAATCCACTTCTACAGGTGCCTTCTCCATTGGTAATGTCTTCAGGTCAGCAGGTACCTTTTCAGGTTCTTTTTCAGGTTTTACTTTGATCTTCTCAGTTTTGAGTCTGCCTGGAAGTTTTGCCTTGTACAATGTTTTTCTTACTTCTGGGGTAAATGGTTTCAAGTCTGGTTTAGTAATTTTTTTGAGCTCTGGTTTGTTTTCTTTCTTTCTATCATCTTTCTTTGATTCTTTCTTCTCATCTTTCTTTCCATCATCTTTTTTTAAGTCCTTTTTCTCCTTCTTAATCTCTTTCTTTTCTTTGTCTTTCTTCTCCTCTAATTTGGATACTTTCTCTTTGAGATGCTTCTTTCCAACCTTGTCTTTTGCCAATTTTCTTTTCTCAGCTTTGAGAGCATCACTTATTTCTGTCTTTATCTTTTCATGTTTGACAGGTTTCTCAAGAACTTTCTCTGTGTGTTCTTTAACCTTTTTCTCAATTTTAGTATCCTTTACAACTTCTGGTTTTACTTCCTTAATCCCCTCCTCAACTGCTTCTTCTTTCTTGACTTGCTTTGTCACAGATGGCTTGGGGGAAGACTTAAGACTCTCTTTACTGTCAGTTCTTTGTTTAATTTTGGTCTGCTTCAGCATAGGTGGAGGTATTCCAGAAGTGATATCTTTCTGAGTAGCCACTGGATACCTCAGAAAATCCAGGTGCTTGAGTTTCTCAAGACCTTCCAGTATCTTATTTTGAGGAGCATTTCCAGGAAACAAAACCCTTACAATTTTCTCTGTTGGGCTGGCTGGAAGCCATACCACTAGGGCTGTGATGGATGTGAGATAGGGAACAGAAATTTCACCTTCTTTCCCACTTGCAAGAATGATGCCAGTCTTTGCTTTACTATTACCAGCCCACTTCTGCATTAGAAACTGCATTTCTTTACTGTCTTTGACAGGGTTCAGTATATACATGTCCAGCTTACCCACTCCCATTTTGTGGAAGAGCGTGATGGGCTCGATGGTGCTGCTCACCACCCTGTAGAGAGGCTCTGATTTAATGCCCAGTCTGTTGAGATACTGCAGCGTCATACACGCTTCTTCGATGCTCCTCTTTACTTTCATGGAGGCTTCAGGCATCTTCAGCTTCTCAGGAACATTAAAAAAAACCACCCCTAGCTCAGGAGAAATTAGGTTCTTCATCCAGTCACTGTAGTTGGTAGAGCCCTGGGATTGTTCCTCCTCTTGCTCAGCAACTTTCCTCTGCAGCAGCCCATTGATGCCGGGCAGGTTGTCTGCACCAATGTGGGTGAGCAGGATTGAGTCAATCCTATCCAGGTGCCTTACCAGCTTCCAGAAGCAGGATTTCCTCTCAGAGCCACCATCCACAAGGATGTTAAACCCATTGACAGCAAAGAGAGCAGAATCACCTCTTCCCCCAGGGAATATGTAGCAGCAGGGCTTAGAAAGCTTCAGAAAACCTCCTGAGGTGGGTGGCTCCAGGAGATCAAATGGAGATGGCACGTCAACTGTCTCAGAGACATATTCTGCAAATTCGGACACCCCATCCATTTCTGGCAGAACTGGATCAGGATTCAGTTTCAGATTAATAACGTCCTGAAATCGAGGATGCCCAAGGTTGCTCCAGGCTCCTTCTCCGAGGCACGACACAGTAAGAGAGGCCTTGGTATCTGAATCAGTGTTGCTGAGAATCTGGGTGACCTAATGAGACAAGCACAGACAAATAAAGGTCAAATACAGCTCTGAGACCTACACAGCACTTGAAAAAAAAAAAAAAGCAAGCTAGTTAATGCACAAATACTGAAGACAACATGAGCACTTTACCAACAGGAAACACTGGGGGTAGATGAAATAGTTTGAAAGCCCATGGAAAATCAATACATAGAGCCCTGCTCTGTTTTGAAATTCTTAATGTTGAGGGGCTGCTATGGCTTCTGACTGCTGGGCATGTATTGTGACAAGATCTCAGGAAAGAAAATAAAAACAGGAACCACTGTGTCCTCTTTCCTTACTTCTTGTTAAATCTGGAATATTAGTCCCTGGCTTGGGCTCAAAAGTAGCAGGTTGGGTTTTTTTTTTTTGTGATTTCTGAATTCTAACCCTGAGAAAACCCTTCCAGTGCTAAACATCATTGTCTGAACTTAGCCTCGCTCACTGGCTAGTCAACCACCATACAGTACTTTGTGCAGTTCCAGTGACATAGGATTTTCTTTTTTATTTAGAATCATTTTCTTTCCTAGGACCTATTTTGAAAGTCATGACTCCATCTTTGCTACACATACAGGGCTGGGGACATGCTATGTGATTAATAAGTAGAATAAGGTCCATATAATTTCCAAGGCTTCTTACAGCTATGCTGAACATATATCAACCAAAGAAGTATTACACCTCAACTTCCTAAGTGTCCAAAATGAGATTTGCATACTTCTTTACACTTTTCTGTCCATTTAAATGGATACCAGAGATAAATCAGAACAATCAGCTTTAAATAAATGAAGGCAAGCATATTTGCTGATGTAATTTCAGCAATAATAATATCAATTGTTGAAGTATCATCCAGCCATTCCTGCAGCAACTATATATTCAATCAGATGGAGACATTCTAAACAACACAATCAGTGGAAATAGAGCTTCTCAAAAACCAGAGTAGCATACCTGTACTGGTAACAAGCACCAACAATGTAAAGTCTGTCAGAAAAGCTATCATATATCTAGCTGAGATGATCAGCATTGGAGCAGAGGTTCAGAGATACCCTATAAGGTTTTCCAGGCCTCACTGGACAAATCCCTGAACAAACTTGCCTAAATTCAGTGCTTACTCTGCTCTATGCATGACGTTGGACTACAGACCTCTCATGTGCCCTCCAAACTGAATGATGCAACAATTCTGAAATTAAATAGCAACATTTGTAGTTATGTCATCATCTTGTAGTTACTTAATCAGCATTTATTCAATCCCTCATCATCTAATGAACATTCTGAACCTTGTGAACTTGCTTGGTGGACTGACCGTGATATGAAGATAAATACCCACATTTTCTGGGGTGATGGTGGCCTCTCTTAGCTGTTTTTGGAAGCTGCCCACAGTTATATTAAGACTTGCTTTAAGAAATTTTGAGTGTTTGCCCCCTGCAGAGCCAGTGTGGAAGGTTATTTCAAGCTGAACACTTAAAGGAATCACCCATGCCTAGGCCTTGGAAAACTTAAGACAGAGAGTTAAAGCAAGATTCCCAAGACATTAACATGAATTATTTATGGCATGCAATTTTTTGCTGGATTTCAAACCCATCTGTCTGCAAATCTGCCACCGGAAGGAGGGCGCAGGCTGCATTGCTCTACCGTGCACTCTGAACAGGAGGGGATGTGCTGGGTTACAGCTCACACTCACCTCCGGGTCTGAAAGTATCTCGGCAAACTTCTGGTAAGTGAAGGTCCCCGTCTGCAGGACCAAGTCCCCTTCCTGATCTGAGCTCTGACCACAGAGGATCAGTAGTTTGTGAGCTGATGAATCACACACAAGTGAGCGGACCTGTTGCCATGAGACAGAGGGCTGCAGTTAGAATCTGTTACCTGTACTCCACACCAGCACCCAGGATCCCAATCCCATGGACAGGCAATAAATCACATGTTATTCACAAACAGCCAAACCCTAGGTTTTCTACATACAAGAAAGTTGCTTATTGAAGAGGGAAGACACTGCTGCTGTGTGCCAGACACAGCTCCATGTCACATCATGTGTATATTCTGGTTACTGGCAGACCAGAACACCTGGCTTTTTCACCACACCTTGCAGCAGACTGGCAGCAGGTTTGCACTCTCCAGAAGGTGCAAATTGTGATGATCATGACCTCCATGTCAAGCGAGGACAGGAGAGCTGATGTGGAGAGAACTTGATGGCACATCTGGTCCTTACCTCAGACACAATGCTGTCCACATTAGGATTTACCAGGATCACCGTATCCAAGGTGTCACTCCGGTGATGGAGAGTTCTTTGGCCTGAGGAAAGAAAAGGGATTAGACAGGATGAGAGAAGCTGATGAGACAGCATACAGCTACTGATGTTTAACCTCAAAAATTCCACTTCATCATGGATTTGATTGCAAGGCTTCAATTTGCATTCAAGACCCAAGTCTCATAGAACAGAGCAAACTCTTTTCAACAACAAGGAAAGAAATCCTTCTTCTGGATCAGCACGCTCAGATCCAACATATTCTGAAGTCCACAGAGCCAGGCACTTTGAGCTGCCTGCCTGTGCCAGATGGCTGTGTCTGTAAACACTGGTGCAGACAAATTATCCCCTTCCAGACAGAAGTGCCTTGCCTCATCACAGCTACCACAGAGAGGTGTCTCTGGCATTGTCCACACCCAAGCCACCTCAGGGCTCTGTGAGCCAGTCAGTGGGTGCCAACTCAGCTTTCAGTGGAGTGGTGCAGCACTGGTAACAAGTCTCCACTCATTCATAGCCGGTTTTTTTCTTTAACAAAGCATTTTTCTTTAATCCAAATGTGCACTCCCAAGATGCTGCTATGGGAAGTACCTAGACAACAAGAATTCTCATTCTTCTGTCAGAGGCACAAATAGGAACCAAGACAGGACTCTGCTCTCTCTATATATTTAGGGGAAAAAAGGAGAAGCCAAAGAGCAAGCAAGATCCTGGGAGTGGAAAAAAGCAGTTTGTGTGCTCACCTTGGCATGGGCATTGTACAGATATTTGGCAAAATGCTACCATAATTCCCAGGCCCTATTAATTTGTTAGAAAGAAGGGTAGTGAGTGTCTGCCACGCTGACCAGAGCCAGGACCAGAGCCACTGCTGTATGCCCACATCAGACGGCTCTGGGATGCAGGACAACATACGGCACCTTCCTGCAGCACTTCCCTGGTCACTGCAGGCAGCACAGAACCTTTTCTGATTACAGTCTTTGAAAATACTTACCTCTGGATATTACATTCACTTAACAAGCCAGGCACTTAGAACTTAATTGTTGGAATGTATAATTTATAGGGTTTAAGACTTTCATAGGTTTTAATCCCTCATAGAGATTGGAGGTCCATAGATCTTCACTGAAAATAAACACCTATTTTTATTTCTCATCTTTCAGACAACTGTTGCTCTCTGACAATGTTGTTCTTTCCACCCTCCACAACCTCCCATTGGCTCTTTCTAGGCAGATTTCAGTCCTTCTAAAATAGCTCTATCAATCTGGTGGAAGGAAGGAAGGAAGGAAGGAAGGAAGGAAGGAAGGAAGGAAGGAAGGAAGATACTTAGCATAGCTTTAAATCAAACCCACTTTACTGGAACATTTTACTCAGCTGCTAGCAATTAACCAGACAGATAAGCCCAGAAGGTAGCTTTCAGCCCAAAGTGAGAGTGGCTCTAAGCTCTCAGCAGAACTATTTGTACTTGGCATCTCTAGCTGCTTTCTGAACTTTTCTTTCAGTTTGGCTAAAAATGGTCCCTCCAGACTAAAACCAAACCATCACTGTGCAAAATGCACCGAGTTCAGTGGCATTTCTGCCACTTGATGTGGAATAGGTATATGGCTGGAGACCCTGGGAAGCAAGTCCTTGTGCACAGAAGGGATGCTGCAAGTGAGCCATGGGGAGCAGCATGGGAGAGTGGGAGGAGGCACAGGTGAGGAGGGCCCAGGAGGCGTTCTGGGGCATTCTGTGCAGCCAGAAGAAACAAAACCCCACTCATCCTCGAGGCAATGGTAATTGTAAAGGCATTGCTGATGCCTTGGCATTGCTGAGGTCCCAGAAGTGCTCACAAGGAGCACCCTGTTCCTCACCAATCCATTGTGCAGCATTCACACAGCTCCCCCACACCAGAACCTCCAGTCCTGTTGCTTGGGGCATCCAGAACAGAAGTGATCTGCTCCTGTTTTTCAACATTGCTACTGGGACAAAGTGACACTCACACCATTCCCCAAGCTTCAGCCTCTGCCACTTTGGTGCCTGCACACCCCAGACATCATTTTAGCAGTGGTTACCCACATCACTTGGGGAACACCGCCTGGTACACAGCAGCACCAGCACCAGCAGCCTCATCCTTATGCCACGCGACAAGGAGGGCTCTGGGGCACAGTGCGATCTGTGGGCATCTCTCCAGGCACCAAGTGCCCAGGGGCTGCGGGGCAATGCCAGCCTGCGGGTTGCCGGCCAGGCAGCACTGGTGACAGTGCCAGCTGCAGAGGGAAGGGGCCCGTCTGCAGCACTGACAGGCATGAAAACACTGCTGCTCGCTGCCATCCCGCCGTCCGAGCCCAGGCAGCTGAGCTGTCCCCGCTGAGGCTGTGAACAAAGCCTGGCTGTTAGCATTCTGCTGGCAGCCCCTCACCCCGCGGGGAATGTCCCCTGCACACGGGGAAGAAAGAGAAGGCTCAAGCTGCAGGGCCAGCAGCTGCTGGCAGATGGGAGGGATGAATGGGGAAGGACTGAGTCTTGTGAAGGGCTATGAGGATGATTAAGGGACTAAATTGTTTTCATACAAGGTGAGGCTGAGTGTGGGGGAGGGATATTTTCAATATGTATAAATAAATGCCTGAAGGGAGGGAATGAAGAAGAGGAACTCAGACACTGTCAGTGGGTGCTCAGTGACAGGATGTGAGGCACAAATTAGGGCGCAGGCAATTTCATCTGAACACAAGAAAACACTGTTTTTACTGTGAGGGTGGTCAAATACTGGAATAGGTTGTACAAAGAGGTTGTGGAGCATCCATCCTCAGAGATACTCAAAAACACAACTGGATACAGGCCTGGGAAACCTGCTTTTGCTTACCCTTCTTGAACAAGTGTGATTGGACTAGACAATCTCAAGAGGTCCCTTCCAGCCTACAGTTTGCCAGTTCTGTGACTACGTGAAGCACTGCAGCCCTCCATAGCTTTGCTCCTGACATGCTGTGGGGCAGATTCCCTCTCTTCAGTTGCAGCAGTTGATTCTCAGGAGGATACAGGAGCAGAGCTGTACAGCTAGGCCATTTCCAGAAACACGGACTCACTGCACACACCCATGCACACCAACACCCCAAGCAGTTTTTTAACAAAATTCAGAGACAAAGCAGAACAGCACATGAACTCCAAGCTGAACTGTGAACTGTGAGCGAGGCAGCAACACAGTGCCCGAACACGGCCCATGCCTCAGCCCCTATTCACCCCAAGCTGGGGCAGTGGCCTTCCCAGCCCAGTGCAGTAGCACCCTGTGCCCAGCTAAGGGAACACACCTGCCCAAACCCTCCGTGAATCCAAGCACTCATCAGGCTGAGAAGTCCTTTGCTGGCCACTTTCTCTGTACAGCCTGTGGTAGCAGCTGCACAGACAGAGGATTTAAACACACAGCCTGGCACATCATTCCTCTCTGAACATCATTCAGACATAACAAAAACCATGTGCACCAGAAACGCGTAGCGGTGTGACTGACATTGCAGACACGGTGACTGGAAGCATGCTGTTCAGGTCACTTCCAGGTATTTGTCCTTACTAGTGCTCTATCACAGTGAAATGCATGCCTGGAAATAGCATTGCAAATGACAAAATCCCTCAGTTCCGTTGACCAGTATAAGGAATATCCTTCTCAGGCTCCTGAAAACTGCAGTCTTCGACTTACCTGGAACAAATACCTGGACACAGCTCATCTCCAGGTGCATTCTGAACACAGATCCCTGTCTCTGTGCCACCCTCTCCAACTATACTCAGAAGCTGCTACATTAAATAAATCTCCTCTCTTCAGTAGCACTGCAGTTCTCATTTTGTATGAATCCTCACTCTGTGTGTTCAGGCACATTCTGATTTCTGCAATCATCCCTGTGCATGTGCACTTCCAGGGAACATTCGCATCCATCATGTCCCCACCAAGGCAGAAAGCCCCTGGTCTTTACCACTTGTTCCTTCAGAGGAGAGTTTCTTTAGTCCCTTGGAACTGCTGTCATCTATCCCTATGGCCACTGGGATGAGCAAGAAGTATACAAGAAGGAGTATAGAAGATTCACAGGGTGACATTATTGTATTTTCTGTATTATTCCTCACCCTATTTTTTTATGCATCATAATATAACCCAAGATTAGCTTTGCACCAAATAAAGATTTTCAGTTAGAGTACACAGTGACATCCAAATTTCACCCTGCCATGAAACTATTAAGGTCTTACAGAGAGTCTAGAAGGTTTAATTTCTCTAGTGTGCTTTATTTTGCTTTTTTTGACAATGAATTTAATGGACATCATGACTGTGCAATTTAGTTGCTGAAGTTCCTCACAGACTTTTCTAGATCTCAGCAACTGAGTCATCTATAAATTTAGCCACCTCCATGTTTCTTCATCATTATCATACTGATCAACTTTGTATTTAGTAGGAAATCATGAAGCCCTTGTACTTTACCTCTGGATGCTGCACAAACCATATATTTGTTTGCCAACTTGTTTTCTGTCTTTTAAGTAGTTTTGACTCATGGCATTACTCGCCTTTTACCCACACAAAGTGCTTGCTGTATAACATATGGAAACATTTTAACATATGGAAAGATTTAATACACAAACGCACCTCATTCACAACCACAGTAAGGTTTCAGAAAAGAGACAGGGCATTCGCCTTCTGCACACAGATCACATTACTTATCATTGTGCATAAGTATCAGCACCCTCACCCCAAAGGCCCACAGAAGACACATACAGCTCCTTCCTACAGGGCAGCCACCCATGGGTGCCTCCTCCTGACCATGGAGGCACTACAAAACATCCCAGAGGTGGTGAACTGCAGGTACTTTGGGCTAGAGGATGGATTTCCATTGCTAATACTGAGGCAGCATTTCAGGATGTGCAGCTGCACTCCTGAACTAGTGGGATGGGAGGAAAAGTCAGATTTTTTTTTAAGAGTATGTATAGCTCACATACTAGAAGGGCTGAGGGTACCCTCATTGCTGTTCACAGCATTCTCAAGAAGGGCAGTGGAGGAGAAGTTACTGATCTCCTTTCTCTGGTGACCAGCACTAGGATATGAGGAAATAGAATGAAATAAGAAGAGAATTCAGATTGGACGTTAGAAAGGGTTCTTCACCAAGAGGGTGGGCAGCCTTGGGAACAGGCTCCCTGGGGAATTGGCTACAGCACCAAGCCCGTCAGAGTTCAAGGAGTATTTGGACGGTACTTTTAGTCATATGGTTTAATTTTAGCTAAGACCTGTGAGGAGCAGGGAGTTGGACTTGGTGATCCCTACGGGTCCCTTCCAATTAACAAATTCTATGATTGTGTGGCCCCTTGAGTGTAGAATTACTTTGGTTATGGTAGAGGATAGCAAGTGAAGAGCAAAGCCACACTGACTCTGGAGTGGGTACGAACTAACCATTCAGGGCTGCACCTGCAAAGAGACAGAGGGAGAGAGAACAGAGGAGCAGATGCTGTGGGTTTAGCGCTCAGCAGTCAGGCAGAGAGGGCTCTTCTGTGGAGGGAGGTCAGGCTAGGCTGAAAGAAAGGACAGTGCATTGGGGTAACTGTGACAAACAGGATGCCTGAGAGAGAGATGATCCTACAAACAGACAGATGGCTGTAGAGGCAGAAAAGGAGGTCATGCTGACAGCACAGATCCTTGTGTTCTGCTACTTTAAATGGAAGCACCTAAAGCCCCTGTAGCTGCAGAATAAATTCTGGGCTAGTCTGAAGAGCTGTCAAGGATAGCTATACAAGATGCTGCTTGTTATTTTCTTTAATCTTTCAGACCATCAAATCTCAGAGGTCTTATTCTGTTAATCAGGACTGGAAGAGCCACAGTTACAGCTTAGCATGCTGAAATCAGAGACCAAGTGTCAGGGCAGCGGGGCCCAGTTTCTCAGCTTTGTGAAATGATGCCTTGGGCCAGAGGGCTGGGTCATCTTTCAAGTGACTGTGCTGAAATCAGTCATGATGCTCTGACTGGTACAACAAATCAGAATGAACGTAAGGGCCAAAAGATGACTAAAGGACTGGCACGTGTTGATGAGAGGAGAAGTCAGGTGGGACTGTTTAGCCAGTAAAAGAGAAAACTCAGGGCAGGGATCTCACTCACCAGTCTGTGTACCTGTCTGATGGCAGGTGCAAATCTGGGCTGCAGAGCTCCCACGACTTTGCCATTCAGAGCACAGAGACTGCTTGTCTGACCACATAGAAATCAGCCCTTTCCCACTCAGGGTGCATTCTTTATCCCTCATTACTTCCCTTAGACCTTCCCACACCCTTCCCCTCCTTGGTCCCTAAAATTATTTAGGCTTACCAGGCCAGGTTCTACCTGTAAAGTGAACACCAATAGTACATTGATAAAAAATACAGAAGTTTCAGAGTCTGAAAATGTTATCAAGGCACACAAGCCATGGTGGTTAAAAACTGACTCTTCCTCACATCTGGCTGTCTTACCTGACACTATGAACATCTCTCTTCAAGGGGACACTGTTGAAAAGACTCTAACAAGAAGATCCAAGATATCGCTATGGCTCAGAACCTTTTGCTAGACTTCAGCAAAGACCTGAGCCTGGGCTCACATGGTCTTCCTGATGTTTATTGAACAAAGTCCACCTCTGAAGACAGTCAAACCATGCATAGGGTTCTTAGAGTGCATATATTTGCATAACTAACACGATCTAGTGCAAGCTGAAAGACTGCCATTTCCTTCTCTCTGAAATTACATAACAACACTGAGATAGTAACTGACTCTCATTCTGAGGCTGTGAAGTCTCCAACTGCAGCTTCTTCAGTGCCAACGGGAGAAAAAGGATCCAGGCCCAAATGGTGTCCATTCAGAGAATGAAACAACACAGTCATTCACAAACACTCCAGGACGGTACCAAGTACGGCAAGCCACAGCTCCTTGGGAGGGAGATTGCACAGACCAGAGGAAAAGGAGAAAAGGTTCTGCACTGAGCTCGGAGCAGGGTCCTGCCTCTCATCCTATCTGTGCAGACACACGGTCCCGTGTCCAACTGCACTACGGACCCACTCCTCTGCCAGAGCAGGGCCGCCCCACGTTGTCCAGCTGTGAGGGAAAGGAGTGAACGTGCCCTTGTTGGAAGCAATGTCACGCTCCCAGCACCTGAAGAGCACACAGCTCCTTCCTCCAGCACGCAACCTGAATGGTGTACAGCCGGCAGATGGGACCAGCTCTGGCTGATGGAGACCTGGAAGCTCTGCCAGCTAGTCAGGCAGGCTCAGGAGTTAACAAATAAACACAAAGATGGCTTTGGCAGCCAGTACACAGCCAACAACGGTGGATTCACCACTCGGGTCCTCATGTGGTGGTTCTGGCTTGGGAACTCAAACACGATTTCTCGCACCCCAGGGATGCATCTGGATGTGTTTATCACAATGACAGGACAAGTCCCACTCTGTTCCTCCTTACCATTTAATGGCAGCGTTGTGCCAGATGGGACGAGACTCTCAGATAAGGTAAGTAGAGAGATACCAGGTGAGGAATACAGCTAGAATCTGGCATAAATCCCCCAGAAAACGCTAAGAGGGATTCTGAGTCCTGGGTGGGTGTCTGCCATGCACACTGGTGCCTAACCACTGCCTTCCAGAGCCTGAGGAAATGCAGCGGTCCCAGCAATTCTGGGCACATCCAGCTCTTCGTTGCTTTTCCAGAGATGAGCAGAGCAATGGGCTTAGCTAGATCACTGGGGATCACAGCCTCCTTCCCTCCTCACACAACATGTGATAGCTGCAGTAACTACTTATTTTCATAAGATTATTGGGAAAGTGCTGTAGTTTTAGCTTGCTAGTGTGATTCAGCAGCTGAGAATGATGAGGAACTGGCTTCAGACAGTGCTTTGTGGTCCAGCAGCAAGTGTTCTGCCTCTCATGGTCTGAAAAAGTCTACCGTAAAGATTTATTTCATACATTTTCTATTTTATGTCTTCAAACACTCTGCAGAAATAGATAAATATTTATTTGTCAATGGCTAAATCAAAAAATCTATCCCCTTAAAGGGGATCTTTAGTGATTTTCTCAGAGAAACGAATTGTGTTCCAGCAAAGGGAAAACATATTTTTAATGGAAGTATGAAAATCATCTGAAAATTGAGAGGCAAGAAACTGCAGCAAAGTGCTAAGCCCCTGTCAGGGAGGGCCAGGACAGAGTTGTGTGCTGCCTGTGGGGCCAGTGGAAACCATCACCCAACAGGTCACAGATGCAACCAAGGCATAAAATTAGGGATTTTAAATTGCACCTAGAAAAAAAGGGGAAGTCAATGGTGTTTGAGCAGGAAAATATTATATGTATGAGTTTTTATTTTTTATGAAAATTTCAAAATAGTGTTTGATGATTTTTCATGTTGAGATACCGAGTCACACAGTTAAAAACACAGCACTACTGAAATAAAGTCCTGTGGATGTGTAACAGGAGATGTGCCTTATCTGGAGGAACTGAATAAACAAAGCACAGGAAAGCACAAAGCAGTGTGCCAAGAGAGGGAAGATAATTCAAACATCTCTATGAAGCAAAGCATTCTATACGGACTGAAAGCACACCCACACCAACTTCTGCCTGATAACAAGGGCAAATCTCCAGATACTGGCTTCGGTTTTAGCTAATATCCCAGTTGCAGACTGAGGGGAATTCGGGGTACACATGGTATATTGACCACTACTGCTCATATTCCAGTTATATGGAAGCTGAGTAGAAGGTAGAAGAGCAGCCTCTCCAGAATACGACCACGCATGCACTAAGGGTCTCCTGCCGTGTGGCTCTGTACCTGGGGAAAAGGGTGACAGATTACACCCAGCCCTGACAGGGAGCTTGGCAGTGCAGCACACAGAGGACAGAGCAGAGAAGCACACAGCATATGCAAGAGCATCAGGGGAGCCAGAGCAGAGCCGGTGACGCATTCTGTGCTCCTCTGAGGGCTTTATCTCGAGCTTCCAACCAGAACGCCCACACAGTTGTCTTCAGGAGGACAAACAGGATAATCAGTCACAGATACACTTCCACAAAACGCTGCCACAATCCAATTCTCTTGGTGTAAAAGGAGCTGTGAGGTGCTAACACCAGAAAAGAGAAGAGCATCTGATTTGGGACAGAAAAGGCACAAACTTCAGAACAGCTCAAAGGCAGAGCAAAAGCCTTAAAAGCTGCAGAACTCTGCAATCAGAGAACTTGGTTTAAAAAGCTACAGAAAGGAGACAGCATCAGCAAGACAGCTCCATGAAGGAAACAAAGATTCTCAACAGGAACAGAGTGAAAAAGTGAAATTAATTGAGAACCATACTAGGAGGGACAGAAAAAGGAAAAACATAGCAGTAAACCAGTAGAAAAAAGAATATCTCTGGGAGGACCAGGCCACAGTGAAGGAGAACAAGATCTGGTTTCTAGAAACACTGCTGAATCTGTCAGGGTGCAGAGGGCTGAGGAATCTGAAAGTGTTCTCAGGTTTCCTTTTATGTATAATGCTGGAGATATTTCATAACTCACCTTACCATACTGTTACTGCATGCCAGGAGAACTGATCATGCTTTAAGGTAAGAGCAGGCTCTGCAAAATGACTGACTGCCTCCTGGGGATTTACTACAAAGGTGAACCAGCAGCAGGGCAAGAGAAGGAGATGAAATATTCCTTAAGGCGTGGGAAGCTGTGGGCACTTGCCACATCCCAAGAGATATTCCTGCTAACCACTTGCCTGTTCTTCCCATCTTCCCTCCTCCCTGTGATATTTTCATGCCATCTACAGCTCCTCTCCCAGGCAACCTCTATTTCTATACCATGTCAACCATAGCAACCATCTCATTGCTCCCTAATTGCACATACTGTCTCACTTTTATGCTAAGGAGCAATTTGATAGCTCAGCCATTTTAAAACCACTAACTGAAGATGCAGATATTCACTTCGGAAACAGTTTTATGTATTTCCACAAGTTACTGCCCCTCAACTGGAAGTTATACCACCACTGAGACAATGGATAAGGTGAGCACTTCTACCTAGCTGGCCAGGTGCTAGATTGGCCACAAAAAATGTTCTGTTCCCTGCAGCAGCTTTGCTGACTCATGCTGGCCTTGCATCATTCTGCTGAGGAACAGTGTGCAGCATGCGCACGAATCAGGAACGCAGCCCTGCACAGAGACATGGCCTCCAGCTGTGAGGAGCTGAAGCTGTGACTTCTTAAATGTCTCCAGCTAAATCCACAAAAGAAAACCTAAATACACCTTAAGACACCCTCTTATCTGGTGTCCTCACTCCACCAACCCCTGGCAGACTTATTACAGCTGGTCCCTTTGGAAACCAAATTAATGTTTCCCCTTCCTGTATCAGGTGTTTCAGGTTCCAGAGATGAAGACTCCTGTAAGTCAAAGTTGGACAGCTTATTATATCTTAATTTTAATAAGAATATGCATCCCAGAACACATGCTCTTACAACCAGAACATAGCATAGACTGAAGAAAACTGCGTGTTTCTCCTAGTTTAGAAGCATCTGGGTTATGCTGACTCTGACTGAGTTGGAGGTACAGCTAATGATCTGTTCTATTTCTCTCTCTCTCTTTTTTTTTTCCCTTTCTCAACTGATCAATATGACAAATAAACTGCCTGAGGCAGGGAGAACTTAATTGTATAAAAGACGGGATGGCTGCACACACAGGGAAAGAACTCTGAGATTTCCTCCTGTTTGCCTATTGAGATGCCAAATTTCTAGCAAGAGGGTCCTGCCTCTGACTTATAGCAACTGTTTGAACTCTTCAAAACTTGTTCCTATTCCACACTGTTAAAGGTCTCATTCCAAGCAGCTTTTCTTCTCTCCCTAGCTTGTTTTGAGGATGACCTGCTGAATGTCAGCCTTCATGAAGACACAGATATTAAACCAGCTGTGAACTCCAAGTGGCTGAGGTGGTTGGTGAAGCACAGGACTGTATTCTGCCAGCCCTTGAGATAAAGCAGCTCTCCTCTGCCAACAACTTTTCTTCGTTGCATCTTGACGTTGCACTCTTGGATCTAGTTGATCCTTGAGAGAACCCAGGTCTAGGTTCCTGGGATTTGATTCACAGTGTGGAGTACAGCAATAACAAATGTGATACAAAAAGTTATTTCAAAGTGGAGAACTTCAAGGCCTCCTGTCCCTTCTTCCAGAAAACACAGGGCCTGTCCCTTTAGCACTGAAGGGAGAGGGGTTTGGAAGCAGCCAAGGAGGTTTCTAGCAGAATAGTCCAGGACATCTTCCTCTCGCAGTACTGGTGACATGTCCACTCAGGCACTGCCTCTCATCAGTCTGCTTGAAACGAGCTCGCTCAAGTCTTATTTCATCACAGGAACCCCTGCTTCCCAATGCCACCCCATCTAGTCAGGTCCCTTTCAGCTTGCAGATTACACAGTGGAATCAGGGACTGAACTTACTGACCAAGGAGAATAAAAAGGAGCAGGAGAGGCTTCCATCACCACAAACACTTCTCTCAGGGCCTCTCACTTGTTCAGTTCCCTTGCAGCCACACAGGCACAGGACCCTTCCATGCTCCCATGCCTCCCTCTTCCTTAACAATGGTCTTTGCCTTTGTATATGGACCAACAGCAAGAAAGAAAAGCCATAACAAATAAAACTCTCATGCAAATCTAGCAACCAAGAACTGGGCCAAAACACATATTATGCTCATACCTATCAGCCTGCAAGCTGGTTCTTCAGAAAGATGCCACATGGGTCAAAGGCACAGAGAGCCACTCTATCCAATGCTTTACCATTGTGCAAAGGAGTAATTTTTGATTGAGGCCATTGACTTCTTACATGGCTTGGGTAGTGTCTGCATTTCTGTCTAAGCACTACAACTTAACTTACCCTTATCATTTTTTAGCAAGCCTTTCAGAACATATATCTAGTCACCTAGAAGGTAAATCACTGGTTCCTTCCCATTTCTCTTCTAAGAACATGCGGAGTGCCTGATGACAGACCGATATTCCTCAGACAACTTTCAAAAGGGAGGTACTAATGGTTTTTCCCTTCTAGTTTTTTTCCTAAAATACTTAAAAAGTTGACACTAGATCTTAATAGAGAATGGACAGATGAGATTTCAGTGAAATAAAAGGTTAGCAAAGTGAAAAGCAATTAACTGAATTTCTCAACACAAAAGTCAATAGAGGAAGCCAGTTATGCTGCCATGCTTTTTTAACACAGTCCGTTTGCAGCTACAGCATGTTGTGGAACACAGCACTAAACTTTTACAGCCCTGAGGTAGGTTCTAGCAAATTGCCAAAGACTTCAGTGCTTCACAAGAAGGTGCATGAGTGACAGTACCATGTGCAAAGAGACACACGTTATTCAGTAGCATGTATTGATAACAGACATGCATATTGAGTCCTACCCCTCTGTGACTTGCAAGCCTCCTTCGGATGGCGATTCTCAGCCTTCAACTTCTTGGAGGAAATATTCAAGCCTTTACTTTCAAAAGCAAAGAAAGGGCTCACTAATTTCTTTCCAAACACTGACACTGGGATAATGCTGCTTTTCAGAAAGGCAGAAATGAATCAAAATTGTATTCCCCATTAAAAAAACCCAAAAAAAAAGCCAACCCTGTACTATTCTATACATTTGAGAGCTCGGTCCAGCAAGACTTCAAGGGCCATCTCAAGAGACCTAAGAATCTGCTGGCCAAGGAGATTAGTGCTCATGTTCATCTGTGAATAAAGCATCAGAAGGACAGAAATTTCCTGAAGAGCTGGATACGTAACTAATTGTGCCATTAGTACTAACTTTTGAGGTCCTGGAGAGGAAGCTGTGAGAGGAGGAACACTGATCTAAAGTCACCACATGTAGAAATTTATCTTCATTTCTTAATGTGAAGCAAAGGTAAAAACAAGCCACAGAGATTAGGCACAGCAAATCATGAACTAATGAAGACTGCTTTTTGTGTGTGCACCCTGCTCTGTTCCACCACTGTAATCCCAGCTTCCTCCACATTCCCTGCTGTCCACTGCCATACTCTCAGCTCCACTTGTGAGCCAAAACTACCAACTGTGCAAGTGGCAGCATGGTCAGAGACAGCCACGTGCTGACAGCTGGTGTGCGAGCAGGGAGTGCAGGACAAACAGATGTGCACTGTTCCCATGAGGGCACTGACTCTGATCACTTGCCTGCTCAACCAATTTTCACAAAACTGGTAGAAGCTTGTTAATTTCAGTGCTTTAGTAGAAGGAAAGTATTTACTGCAAACACAGAAGGTTTATTTGTAAGAGGAATTCATACTGTGCACCCAAGCACCTCTAAGGGGATGGAGAAAAAAATAATACAAACTAAGAAGTTAGAACCAAATTAGCTCAATACTTTCTCTAATCTTTCCTGTCAACAGCTACTAGGCTGGTGTTGGAGTCCAGAAAGTTCATGACTTTTTGGGGGGAAAGAAAAATAAATCCTCTTTTACCATCTCAGTATATTCTCCCCAGAATAATTTTTAGGCATTCATTTACACATAGATTGCTCTCTTTTCTCCCATACACAGTTGCTGGGTAGATGGAGAGTCTCTATCACCTCCCTTTCTTCCCCAGGTACTTTTGCCTAACTAACACTACAAAGGCTGGAAGATACTCCCTGTGTTTTAAACTAGCTACTACTGTCAGGTTTCTGTGTGCTAACCAGACTATCTCAACTGCTTTGGGCTCCCATTGCGTCTCTTCTCAAGGACCTGGAGGTCTCTCTCTTCTGCCCATCAAGGAGCAGTGGAAAGTCTGTGATAATGCCTGTAGCAAGCACCCTGGGCTGTGCTAGAAGCAGCACCCACTAAGATCTCTACTCAGACACTTATAACAAGGATATATTACTGCATCCTTATCTGCTTCTGAGTTTCTTCTTCCTTTGCAAGATGCATCCCAGGAGTTACCTAGGAAGGTCTGTGTCTGAACATGTACAAAGAGCACAAGCCACATCCCACAGAAACTCATGCTGAGGAACCACTCTTCTGCCCTCACTCTGGTGTCCAGCCATGCCCCTTTGACTGAGACATGTTGCACCTCTTGTTCACACATGCGGCTTCCCTGCTTTCACCAAAGCACTGGCAATTGCTCACCATGCTCCTGTGATCCAGTCTATAATCCATTTACCACCACACCTGCTGAGGATGTGACTTGGGTATGCCAGCACGATAGACAAGAGGAAGAGTGGCAAAAAGACATGACAGGAGGTGGATTGTTTTGTCAGGAAAGGAACTACTGCAAAGCTACACATCACTCTGTCTGCAGAATGGGAGTAGGGCAGAAGATCTCACAGCCTGGCCTTGCCAGATCACAGGAAAGGAAAGGAGGGGAGGAAAAAATGTGTCCCAATTCAATAACTACTTGCTGGAGAAATTGTAAGGACAGACACAGAGGCTGGATGCAGCCAGCCAGTATGGAGCCATCAAGGAGACAGAGAGGGTACTGAACTTACACAGCAAAAGGGCCCCTACCCCATCAGAAGAAAGAGGAATCCCTGTCATTCTGGATCAGTGCCCAGCCTGCAGGGCTTTTCACAGCGGAACCAGAGCGACTTGGAATAGAAACAGCCTCGTCTCTGAGATCAGAGAGTTTAAACCGGAGCTTGTTTTTTCTGCAGTCACAAGCCAGCAGGCACCAGCTGCAGAATTTGCCGCAGTGTGTGTGTGCGTGCGTGTGTTTCTGCGTGTGTGAGTGTGCAGCAGCCATGCTCCTCCCCTCCAAGCTCACTGTGTGATCAATGACACATTGATTACAGCTCCCTCCTTTTCCCCCTCCCTACATCACTGACAGTCCCAGTCTGACCACTCTCAGCCCCTCTCTTCTAATATTAAGAAAGCTTTTGTTGGTCATCGTTAGTCATCACTAATGACTTCTTTTCATTGCTCCCTCCCTGGTCAACAAGGTTTTGCTTCTTCTCTTTTTTCCTCTTAGCCAAAACAACAGTGTCTGACAGATATTCATGGTCACATACCCAGGTCTGTGCAAAGTGCTAAACCATGCTCTTGCTCCTCTAGCTCTGAACCCTGGAGATAAAAGGCCGTATTTTGGAATACTTCAACACATTTCAGCTCTAGCATACAGATAATTTAACACTTTTAACAAGAAGCTTGCTGGTGGCGACACTAACGAATACCAGAGACACCCTATTAAAATAGAACCCCATGTGTCTGTGACTGCAAATGTGTCATCGTCACACGGTACCACTGGCAATGCAGGAGAGCTAATGATAAAGGGACAGCTGGCCCCTTATCCCTCCATGTTACATGGGCAATACAGCAAGGTGAGGGATGACAAAGGACTACTGCTAGGAAAAAGAAAGCATTTTGTTATTCTCATTTCTTAAGCACTAAGTCCCTGCTTATAGCCTACTAGGAAGAAAATCAGCTCCAAGCTTGGCCACGTCTCTTCTCTCTGCTGCCACAGAAAGGCTGCATCACTTTACAGGAACCTTCCCTTTTTCCTCCCCCACTCGCTGGACGCATTTGGATGCTTTTTGGTTTCCTGTAGTGGAAGAATGTAGTGTTGTGAAGCTTGAAGTCAGACTTCAGCTACTTCAAGACTACTCATATGTGGGTGTGCAGCACCAAAGGAGAGAGAAATTGCAAAAGAAGACTGGCCCTGTATCTCTCTTCCATCAAATCAATAGCATGACAATCCACCTTAACAACCCTCCCCCCTCCTGCCTGGCATTAGCCTCATTCCACCATCGGCACGGAGCTGAACGATGATACAAACACTAATACTGTCTTTCGCCAAGCCTTGCCCAAAGGCAGCATCTGTGAGATGCCTCGTATCACCTCCTCCCTTCTCCAGCAGCACACCATCTTCAGGGAAGACCATACTGGGATAAAACATAATGCTGCAGGACTCCTTAAGTTCCCGTCAGGCGGAATACTTTCTCCAGATTCTTCTCTAGACACATCTTCATACATCCTTCTCTGTGTTTGAGCTAAGGACACAAGTGCAGCAAACAGCTGAGCAGCTGGGGAATTTGCGTTTTGTTCCTATACTCGAACACAAACAGCTGAGGAGGGGCGAGGTCCGCAGATCATAAAAACCCCGAGCTCCATCCGCAGCCACCTTCCCCTCTTGTTACTAATCCCCCTCAACCCCCCCAGATTCCAAGGAAATAAGCCCGCACCCGGTATGACCGCTCCGCGCAGGTGCGTTTCCTCACCTGCGCCCCTGCCAGGGCTGCGCAGCCCCAGCAACTCACCGGGACCGCGCACAGGAGCGCAGAGCCCGGACAGGTCCGCTTGCCGTCACCGATATCCCCCGTTACCTCCCCAGAAGGGCCCGTCCTCCCCGGCCGACCAACGTCTTCCAAAGCAATGAGCAACATCCGAGCGCGAACAAAGCGCCGCCGCCTCCATCCCGCAACCTCCACGATATCGGGGCTCCTCACTCCCGACCGCCCCGGCACCCTTCGCTGCTCGCCCGAGGCCGGTGGGGAAGGAAGATGCACCTACCATCCTGGCCGGGGAGCGACGCCGATCGGCTGCCCGGAGCGCCGAGGATGCGCCGGCACGGCCCGGGCTGCGGCGAGCGGCTGCCGTGTCACGGCGGCGGGGAGGAGCCGCCGCGCCCCCACCCCCGTGCGCAGGCCGGTTTAACCCTCTGCGGACCGCGGAGCGCCCGCAGCGGCGGCCCCGGGCATCCCCACGGGCGGCCTTGCCTGCTCCGATGCTCCGCGGCCAGCCCGGTGCGGCTCCGGCTCTCGATCTCCGGGCAACGGCGAGCACCGAGCTCCTGTCCCGCGCTGCGAAATACCCGACACGGGTCAAACCGCGGCCCGCGCTCCGAAATACCTGACACAGGTCAAACCCCAGCCAACACGGGTTCCGGTGCTGGCTGAACGCTTTTCCCAGCACTCTCAGGCCGCTCCTCACGGGCTCCCGGAGGAGTACGCCCCGTCCCACCTTGGGCGCCTTCGGCTTTAGCGTCTCAAACTGGAACCTCACGTCGGACTCCAGCTGCAGAGCAGCTCCTCCAGTTAAAGACAAGCGACACGAACCACCCCACGCAGCCCCAGCTACCCAGTCGGGGACAGATGTGCCTGGCACCACACTCCAGCGCCCGGCTGCTCACGCACAAAGACGGGTCAGAGGTGAGCTCGGACCACACTGGACAGACAATGAACGCGAATGAGTGAGGCAGGAATAGCAGGTATTCGACCTCTGGAGAGCTATTTCCAGCATTTTTCAGATAAATGTTTACATTGTTTTCTGAGACCCTTGCAACTTGTCTCATAATCAGCATCAGCTCCAAGGCACTCGCAAAGAATTGTGCCTCCTTGTTTCTGCTCTGCTGGGCTCAGGCATCCCAGTCCAGCACTGGAATATAGAGATTACTCCATGGTGTGCTAGTTGGCAACAGTGATTTTTTTCCCCCACAGCAAGAACTGAAACCACTCTCACTGCCCTGTTTGCCTTACACATGATGCTGGCTTACTTCTAGATTCCAGAATTAACTGTGAAAGCTGGAAATGTCCTGCCTGCCCCACAGCAGGTCTCTCTCTCAGTGATTTTAGGACTGTCTGACACAATGGAATGCTCAGAAATAAAAATATCACAGAATTTTAAGTTTTAAAAGTTAAAAAAAACCCCAAACCAGAACCTTCTCTTCCGTAGCTTTCAGATGATGCCAATCAGTGACAAATAGCTGTGAACCTGAGAAAAAAATCAATGCACTAGATCAAACATCTTAGATTTCTGTATGTTTTGGACAGGTAACATAGCCACATCTTAACATCCTATTTAAAAAGACCAAAGGTTAAAATATTCTCAAAGGACAAACTATGGAAAAAATAGCTCCATGCTATGGGTCCCCTGTGCACCACAATGGACATTCTTCGAAACAGAGGGGGTCGTTATCACTACCCATGGTATTTATCATCCCACTATTACCAATATAACACAAGCTGGAGAGTTTTGCATAGTCAACATGAATAAGGAGTCAGAAGTAAAGAGCCAAGTAAGCAGGTGGGGATGCAGATGACTGCAAACCAAACGTGCAGTCCCCTTTTACAGCTTAAAGGTGCACAAGGTGAGCAAAGGATACTACGTTAAAGGTGCTGTTCTGCAGCAGTGCTGATGACAAAGCAGGAGGATGTATTTGCTATTACTGCTTCATATGAACTAGGCCTCTTAATATTTGAGTTAACATCATCTACTGTAAGAACTGCCCAGCTGAGCAGGCCATGGACAATTTCATCCCTTGGGCAGTTCTTCAGGTCTTTCCTAATAAACCCACAACACTGAGACATGTCTGTCACTTCAGAGAGCAGTGCCAGTGGTGCAGGAGGGAAGGGAGGGGGTTACACAGTCTGGGTCTAGAACTGACCCATGCTGGAAATTGCACTGCCATTAGTCGATTTTTCAGAGCACTCCAGAATGGCAGCTCCGACTGCACACACAGCAAGGGCATACACCCCAGGCCATTTTATAGTGACACAACTCTGCAAGCCTTTTCCTTTTCTACACCCACTACAAGAGTGATCAAATTTAGCCCCTAGCAGGATATGTGGAGTAGCAAGATCTCCTTCTGTATTGATTTTTTTATATTGATATATTCTATTTCAAGCAACAAAATTAGATTTTTCTGTCTAATCAGGACATTTCCTGATTAGTAATTGTTTCAAAATCCCTTCCTATTAACAGTCATGCAAGTACACTTTAAAGCATGAACTAGCTGGATGTCCTTAAGTGCATTAAAACCTTTTTAATGTATAAACAGGCCAATTTGTTATCTTCCATTCATGATCTTATTTTATAAGGAAACAATATTTTTTCAACATTATGTCATGCTCTTTTCTCTTTTGCCTCAAAATACTTCTTTATAAGTCACAAAAATTCAGCATCTTCCAACTGCTATTGAGAATTTACATCAGAAATAGCTATCTCTATGAAATTAATGTCTGAAGGTTGGTGCATCTACTGTCTCTAGTTTCCCTCTCACTTTCTGCTCTTAGTTATGTGTTCACACCCCAGCAAACTGGAATGCATATTTTTATACTTTGCAAGTGTTTTTTTACAAAGCAAAAGTCATTTATGAGGGATGGTGGTTTTCACAAAGCACAGTTCTTGGCATATGTGTACTGCTTGACCAGCAAGGCACTTCTCAAAACTGAAGAGGTTCTTAAAGCAGCTGCTGCCTTTACCATGCACCTGTTATTTAAGTGGCCTAAGAAGCCTCCTGCATGCATCTTCTTTGAGGCAGCCTTCCTGCCTTCATGTGATCAGGTAACAGTTGCAAATAATATTTTCTTTTTAGCTTTTAAAGAAAACAACATTTAGCAATAAGCCTAAAAATAGTTGTCAAAAGCAAAAGAAAAAGGGAACTAGTAAGGAAAGCACTCACCGATCTTCAAGGCACTTCCAGTTCCTAAAAAAAGGCACTGAGCTTCTACCAGGAAGACCTAGAGCTATGATCAAGAACATTTCCATTTCTTCAGTCCTTCAGGAGATCAGGAGATTCATCTGACAGTTATGGGACCTCACAGACCAGGCACCAGGACCAGTACTGAGATGAGGCTCACTGAGGTTCAATTCCAAGGACCACTCAAACATGAAAGTTTAAAAACACTATTATTCTCTGATGCAAGGACAGATTTATTTCAGGTATTGTATTAGAAAAGAGACAGGGAGTTTTTCCCTACTTACGCTAAAAAACCTCAAACCACTTTTTTCCATTTTGTCAAACTGACAACTATGGATTTGAAACAAAGATCCTGTCCTTGGGCTAGTCCCTGTCCACAGGGCTTTGAAAAGGCCACAAAGCTTCCTGGGATGTTAGGTGTAGTTCCTTTCTGGCTCGGATATGGAAATAAACATGGAATTAAACTGTTAAAAATGTGAACACTTATTTTATCACTACACACCTGAGCCAGTATCACACTGACAGGAATGTTCTGGATCGTAAATAGTAAAAAGCTATACTCAGGGCCTTCCCCTAGGAAGTATATAATATAAAAAGTCAGTTCTTAAAATGTTTTTCTGTTATTTTCAAATTTTAGAGTGGATCCATGGTCACATCTCCATTTTTTTCTCTACTATGATGTTTAAAACAGTTTCATATAAGTGAAGGCTGTGTGTTTTTATGAAGTATGAGATCTCAAAAACTACAGCAAAAGCGGAAGACTTACAATGAGTCTAAAGGTCATGCTTCTCTGAACAAAAGCTCCAAGCTGCCTACCATCTTAAGCTCAAAAACATTTGATTTTCTTAAAAACTCCAGGCCAAAGGCTTTAATAAGAAAAGAGATTCTAATGAAGAATTTACTATCTTCTGAAAGCCTTGGGACAAAGAATAACCATGGCCTGACCCAGACATAGCCCAGATATTAATTTGAGTAAAATATATTTATTTCCCCACACCTTTGTGTGAAAAGCAGAGTTCTGAGTGCACAGAACTCTGACCTCTCCATTAGTCTGCATCCCAGCTTCCAAGCTGTCATTGCACAAGGCTCTCACAGCATGTGCAAGAGCAGAGGCATTAAGCTCTCACCACAGCACACTGGACAGAAAAAAACTGCCAAGAAGCACAAGGATTTGTTTGCATTTGTCCTCTTGGAAGATTTCTTTGCTTTGACGATCCAGTTACTGACTTTCACAGGCTATCTGCTTTCAATCAAACAAACAAACCAATGACTTGTTCAAGTCTTTGGCAAATCACTTCTAAAATCCTCTTGACTATATTCATTTTTGTCCAGGTATAGCAATTTTTACTCTTTTCTACAGGCTTTGCTAGGATGTATTTAAAGGATACTCATTTTTGCTGAATACTGCAACTTTCTCTGCAACTGTTTAATGAGTCTTCCTATCTTCTTTCTTATTTACAGGTATTTATATCTTTTTAATCTGTATGGTTGCTTAAATTCTGACCAAAGAGGTGTTTCCCACTTTTGTCAAGTTTCCTTATTTTTAAATAACCATTTCTGAAATGCAGTGACAACCCTTTGGTTGTTGGCATAGTTCTATTTAAAGGAACTTTGATCCCTAAAGTATTTTATTCTTTCAGGTAGCTTTGCAGGCACAGTTATATATTATTATTATTGTTGTTATATATAACAATACAGTTACATATTTAGGCTTCTCTTCCTTAATTTGAGAATGATGTTTTCACCTTTCTGATGCTTCAGGGCCCAAGGAGTGATTATTATCTGAGCTATTGAGAATTAGCGGTCCTAATGTGGAATTTTTGTAAGTTTAAAGGTGGAGAGCCCAAGTCATCCATCCCATTTAATTTTGTATCATTTCCTTCTCCAAGTAAGGTTTTACTTTTGTGGTAATAGCAGAGAGACTGTCAGCACCTGCTACCAGCCTCTTTTCCAATTCCTACTTTAAACAAATTCATGAACCCTTTGAGTTTTCAGTGGCGACATTCCGGTCCTTCTTGCCCCAGAAAATAAGGTTTTAAAAATGGTGATCCTAATTTAACTCAGCAACTGCAAACCTTTAGGGAAAACAATGGAAGATGACCTGTCTAGAACTCTCGGTGGAAAGGATAAAGAGGTTTATAAATCAAGGCTGTAAAACTGGAGCAAACACAAGCAGTACTAAAAGGCCAGAAGGAACGTGAAAAGAGGGACTGAGGCAAATACCGGAGCACAGTGAGAGCAGCAGTGTTCCTGTATGAGTGCAGCATGGCTCCTTAGCACCCAGAAGGGTGGCAGAGAGGGAGGGGGACCAGGATCGAATCCCAGTGATTTCTTAGTGACACTGGGACAAAACCCTAGTGTTTTCCTAATTACTCTGAGTTCAAGGATAGACTTCTCCAAAAGCATTTCCAAGAAGCAGGATACATCTACCATGCCTTCTGCCAGTGTTGGAGTTGGCTGTACTTCTCAGCAGCCAGCTGGACCAGCACCAGCACACGAAAGTACCCATACACACAGCAAAGCTTCCCACGTTTCCCCTCAGACACAGAGAGCAAAGGAGAAGGGACAAGCCAGGTCTGTCACTGAAAGTAAGGAAGAAATGCAACCAAGGCAATGTAAGAGAAGCTACATGAGCCAAATCCTGGTGCATGATTCCTCTTCGTGCAGAGGGGATTTTTTCCTTCCAGATACGTTTAACTGCCTCAGATCACATTCTTGCTCTGAACCAGACAGTAACCTGTTGTAAAAGGTACCAGCTGCCCCAAAAATGGATTCCTGGGAACCTGCTCTTTTAACTCTGTCTTCAAGGCCTGAACAGGGGCACAAAGTCTGCTAACACCCTTATAGAGAACAGCATCAGTCCAGAGGCACCAACTCAGCAGGTGCCCTGCCTGTTATTCGGGTAGCAAATGCCATGGTGCTCTACAGACAGGGAGCTGGTAGGACAGCTCTGACAAAAATCTCAGCAGCATCCTAAGAGAGAGACAATAGGCATCAGTGGCAAAAATGAGGATGTTGCAAATGGCAGGCAGGAGCTAAGCCTGGCAGAGAAACCAAAAGGAAGGCTGGGGAGAGGATAGAATAGAATTTAGAACTGGCAATGGCACAAGTAAAATTCCCAAGACAACATACGGTTGGGAAGGTTGACAACACTCTGGATATACTTCCATGTTTATATGGCTGTGACATTGACTGGAGATGACTTGCTTAAAAGAGGTACATTTTTTATTAATCCATACTAGAGGTTAATAAAACCATCAGAGGTGCTTCATTTTTTTGTGTAACATTTAGAATTGGAAACTGAGATGTTGACATGCAGAAATTTTTATGTAAGCAATGCAAAACAGCTCTGCCACATTTCGTGAGGCTGCAGAACTCATTACCTGTCAGGTTCAGGCAGATTTAACAGGCAATCTTTGGAGGTTTCTCTCACAATGGATGCAGGTTTGAAGACAAGCTAAAAATTCTAGGAAAAACTAACAGTGACAGGATCTAGTTGCTACTACATGCAAAGATACCACAGAAATAACCATATGCTATGATTACAGAACAGAAATTGCTCTTTCAGGCATATTTTAAATTTAAAGAGATAAAACGTTAGTCTCTCCAAACTAGTGTTAGTAAATTGTGTGCATGTTTGGGATGTCATGGTTTCTAGACACTTTCTGCTTACAAGATCTGCTTAGTCAAGAAAAAGAAAAAATACGAGAAATATGCAAATGTTCTTTAGACCTGGATCAAACAGGACATCCATTTCAGGCACTATTCCCTCCTGGGTTTATGCTCTCCTGTATGATAAGATCAGCATTGCAGCACATGTTTCCCCGCAAAGATCTTGCTCAGATGAAACAAGAGAGAGAAAACAAAAAAGGGGTGGAGGTGTGGTGAGGGGAGGAAGGGAAATCAATAATCACTTTGAATTATTCATCCCCATGAAATAGGAATAAGAATGCAAGCAAATGCCATCTTTAGAACAGTGATCCCAGGAGAATTTTCTTTATAGAAGTCTGTCTACTGCAGGTTTTTTCTACAGAATCATTAGTACTCACAAAAATTTCAGAGGCAAAGTAGGATTAGGTCAAACCCAAACCATTCACTTACCCGAAGGCACATAACGTTGTAAATAATCATTGCCAATTTCCTCAATAGCTACTGTCAAAGTGAAGGTAGACAAAATCCAGAATAGGCCTCAGTGTACAAAAATATGAATAAAACACTGAGATCAGGTAATCTGAAAGAAATATATGTCTTTGTCCTATTGTATTGTTCAGAGATCTTTTTCCTTTTTTTTTTAAAAACCATCAGAAATTTAAGTCTCATCTAACTCAACCATCCTAAAAAGTTCTACAGATAAGGACCAGCATCACTGGAGCAAACCCCACTGTTTAAAATCAATTCAGAATGTATTTCACCAAAGCCATTTAACAAAGGCCTGAGAAATCAAAATCATTGAGTTATTCCCAAGCTACTACCTTAAGGACAGCCCAGACTTAGTATTTCTTTTTTAAAAGGTAACAAAGAAAAAAATCATTCACACCTACCAGGACACAAAGTACTAAAGAAAACAAAAAAAATATGCTTGTTTTACATTGTGTCCTGAAGAAAGGTCCAACCATTCCCCAATGATCTCATCATTATTTTCCTTTTCTATCAAATTCAAGGGTAAATCTTCCCTCAAGGTCCATTCAAACAGATCTTGACCCCTTGAATACTCTATACGACAGACAGTACAGCAGGACTGGTTCAGCTCAATGCACTCCCTCCTCTGTCCTTGAAGGATAAAGATTGTTCCAGGACAAACCCAGTTATTCTTTGCCTCCACATACACTTCAAGATTTTGAATTCCATAAACTGCCAGCAACATTTAACCACAGCATGTGGCTTTAGAAGCAAGAGTAACAATTTAGTAAGGCAAGTTCTAACTTTAGAATTGCAGCCAGTGACTTCACAACTGGGGTGATTTCAACTCTAGGAGTTTTGAGCTAAGAAACTCGCAAAATTGCAAAGTTAATTATCTGTGGATACAAAATGCAAAAAAACCACAAGAAAAACCTCACCAAATATTATTTTTTGCTGTGTTTTGTATAAGGACTAATTCTGAGTAGAAAATAACTATATTGGTTTATTTCTAGTTGAAATAGCTTTTTTCTCCTTAACTGGTTCACTCAGTACTTTTGAACCATTCTTATTTGAAAAAAAACCAACATAGATAGGGAGGGACCTGTAAGGGGGAAAGGGCAATCAATTTGGCTTGACAGACCACTGATCTGAATTAGTAAGGCATTTCCTTTGATCTTACTTGTCTTTTAAAAGCTTAACAGAATCTTCCCCATAGTTCTCAGCAAAGGAGCTTAACAGAAGGAGAGCAGCTGAGAAAAAATGGTTCTTTTATAGGAATGATGCTTTCCATGAGTATATCCTGTATGATTCATTGAAGCCTCAGCAATTTCAAATGTACAACAAGTATGTACAAAAATGTGAGTTGCAGAGGGTCAATTTAAAATTTACATGAATTTTAGGGCCCTTTCAGTTAGTAATAATGTTTGGGCAGAACAGCACAAGAGTAAGAAACTGATGTTTGCTGAGCCTCTGCTGAGCTGAAGTTCAAAATAGTTCACTGGGGCTTTGGTTTGTTATTTTCACACTGTAGCCTTTTGGGTGTCACAGTGAGAACCTCAAAACACACAGTAGGAACAAAGGAACAGTTTGAAATACAACAGGCAAACAGAGATGAAGACTGACAACTCCCTGGCCTGCCAAAGCAGCGTCAGTATGCTGGCATCAGATGCATGAAATGCAGCCCATCTTCCCATCTACTCATGGGAAGCATCATTCCTATGAAAGAATCAATTTTTCACAGCTGCTCTGGTTCTTTTAAGCTCCTCTGCTGAATATTGAGGGGAAAATTCTGTTCAGCTTCTTACAAGCAAAGAGAATTCTGAGTATGTGTAAGATCCAGAGGAGCTCTCTTAGCACAAAAACAAAAACATGTAAGACCACATATAAAAATGCTGCTTTTACCAACTTTAGCAGATGTTTTAATGCTATCTCATTTTAAAACTAAGCTCTGCAGGTCAAATAGAGCCAGAAACATTCAGTAAATATTTCTGTTCCGTAGTTGAAAGAAATTAAAATATATTTTAGAGACAATGAAATTTTCACAGCAGCAGTGGTGGGAGATTGCAGCATTCAGACCAAGCCTATGCAAAAGATAATTTCTGTACAAGATCTAAGATTGACTAAGAAGCTCTCAGCTCCCAATCTGAGCTCCACTATTCTGGCATTTAAGTCCTAGGAGACTGGAAAACCCATCAGCAGCAAAGATTCAAACAGAATACTAAATTAATGTCAATCAGCATGGCTTTACAGAAAATATGACCTTCCTTCTTAATAAAAACCAAATAAGCTTGTCAAAATCTCAAAGGTTGTATTGATATAGTGCAATCATTATTTTATAAGTCATGTCATATAAGCCTACACCATGACTCCTGCTGCTCACTATTCATAGACTACACGAAAAGGAAGAAAGGAGACTGGTGGCAAAGCTTATGGATGGTACGAAGTATGGCTGCAGATGAACTGCCACGGAAGCTTCACAATACTGAGTTTCATTTGCCCCTTTATTTATCAGGATAAATCACATATAAAATTACACTAACTATTGCTAACCAGAGCTAACTGTTACCACTGGGGTATCTTGAGGTTCTATTAAGGAGGAATAATCTTGGTTCTATTCAGGACTCAGCTCACTGCTCGGCAGCAGTCAGAAAGCAATAGATATGTCAGAAATCTGGAAAGGAAGAAAAAAAATCCTGTGCCACTGTGTAAATGCATAGCTCTACCCCACTTTGAACACTACACACTTCTGTTCCCAGCATCCCAAACAGGTAGATCTGGAAGGCATTAATAAAAAATATAAAACGAAAGGTCTGGAATAGTTTCCCTATAAGAAACCATTAGGTAAGTCTGGCCTCTGCAATCTGGAGAAATCATGAGAAGGCAAATATGCCAGACCTATAATACAACCAGATTGGACAGAATTATCCAATATAGGAAGACATATCAAAATGAGACCAGACAGGAATCCAAGCAAATAAGATATGGTTGCAGATTTCTTCCTGTGAAAGGTCAATGAACTGTTCTATTCCTTGCTTCCTCTATTTGTAGGGAAAAACTGAAAAACTTTGTGGAAGTTGAAAAGTGATGTTACTAAACAGATAGAAAACATAACCTCTCCATGAGCTGGAAAGAGATATTAGCCAGGATAGTACAAGGAAAAAGTATTTTATGCACTCATCTTACACTCCTGCCCACGCATCCATTTTTTTTGTCACTGTGCTGGCTGTACCTGTGGCTTGAACCAGTACAACTACCCACCCTAAAATACAGCAGCCTTAAAGAAGATATATTCCTACAGAACACACAAGTAACTGACTAAAGTATGTCTAACTGGTAGATCCTGGTGGCGCTTGCAAGTCCCACAGAGATATTCTTTACCAGTTATTTGGGAGAAAAAATCTAAAGGTGTTTGTGACAGGAATCAGCTGGAAAGAGCAATGCTTGGGATTATTGCAGCCATAGGTACCAACAAGAAACACGGGCTGTACTTACAGCCTGGGAAGCTATTTTAGTAGACGGCAATTCATGGGATCTTTGAGGTCATGCTCAGTGTGGTTACTATGAGAGTAAATACAGCCCTCAAGCACACAAGGAAGAAGCACAGAAGCTGACAAGTGCTTGCTTTTGTATTTCTCTGGTCAAAAGTATGTTGGCAAACAAATGGTACAGGACAATTAATTGCTCAAGGACTAGAAATTGCATCAAAAGTCCAAAGAATCATTGTTGCATCTGTGGGGAAAAAAAAAAGTAGTGTTAGCCACTGACTTTTTTTCTACCTGAACATGCAAATTTAAGATATAGCAGTACTTTTATTAACAGCCAAGAGCTGAACAAAATCCATCACTCAATGATCCATGTTACAGAAATCTCTCTAGCAAGAGGCCACAGCTGTGGGGAACATACACTTTCACTGTAATCTAATTTTCACAAGCAATTGATCTTTTGCCTCCTGTCTAGAACAGCTTTTGCTTGAACACACAAACTTATCATCTTTACTATCTAGAAGCTATAATTTGAATAAACAAGACAGCTTTTTTTACTGTCATGCACTTGAGACTCATCACTGAAGACTAACTAAGCAGTGCAGTAGGAAAAAGCATATGGCACAAACTGACATTCTAAGCCATTCCAAGTTCCACAAAGAAGTGTAATCACTTGTACAAGTAAAAACATTGGCCTATGGGATATTTCTTAGTGTAAAAGGAGGATCAAATGCAGACTTTGAGAGAAAGATGTGAATGGTGGGCTTGTGCATTTGCCTTTTCTTCTTATCAGATTTGTAACTTAATACAACCTGGCTTGTGCCAGGACTAAAAGTCCCTGTCCTTTCACTGTTGCAAAGCTGAATACATAGAAGCACAGAACAGCCAAGGTTTGAAGGGGCCTCAAAGGATCATCTGGTTCAGCTTAATGGGAAATGAAACATAGATTATACATCTAGTACCCTGTCCAATTACATCTTGAAAACCTTCAGTGACAGGACTCACCCATGTCCCTGAGAGGTTTTTCCCTGTGACTGATTTTTCTCACAGTAAAAAAAAAAATTCTTACCTGACATGAATACTCTCCCAATGCAACTTGCACTCATTGACCCTTGTGAAGGTAAAGCCTCCATCCTCTTTGTAGCTGCCTGTATGTTCCAGAAAGGCAGTAAAACAATTCTTCTCCTAGTCCGAGTTAAAAGCCTTCTAGGAGTGCTCATCCAAAAGACAGCTGCCTTCAGGACCTGCAACGTAACTTTGCCACATTCTCAGGGAGCTGTGGCAGATATATCTGTACCCTCAATTGGCACAAAGTGTAAAACAAAGGCATCAGTAGGATGTGAAGAATGAGCGTTAAGCTGAATATGAAAGGCTTCAGAGCCTGAAGGCCATCTGCTGACAAGGCAGCTAGTTATTCAGCTGTTACTGATGGCTTTCAGGATAAAACATTATGTTTGCAAAGGAAAATGCAAGCTAATACTTGAAAATGTTTAATATTTCTCATAATCCTTTTACAGATGCAAGAAAAGTATATCGTCAATGTTTCGTTATTTCAGGAATTTGTTCCATCAAACTCAACCTGCATGGTGTTTTTAATAGCTTGATTTTCAATTATGTCTTTATTTATTTATAAAAAGTTTTTTGAAGGCCAACACAAAGTACAACTTGAGAGAAAAGACCACTGGGGTGGTTGTTGAGGTATTTAAAATCCCCTCTAGTCACACTGAAAGCAGCTGCTAATATTCATGGAGTTAACTGTTTTCAGAAAAAGTGGTTTTCTCTGAACATCAAAATCAACAGATATCAGAAAGCATACTTCCCTTGTGCTAAGAAATAATTATGTTGAGCATTTCACCTCACACCATGTCACTTTTTATTTGAAAGGGACATTCCCTCCTGGTTTTAAAGAACTCTTAACACCCAGTGCAAGGAGACACTGCCCATGATCTTACTCTACTCCAGCAGCCAGTGGCAACTCAGAGTTGTGCAGAAATGCACCTGGGGCTGCCCTTAGCATGCAGGAGGGCACACTTCCGTTCATTTTTTCTCCTCACATCACCCTCTCCTTCCTTCAGACAATTTACTAGCTTCCAGATTCTCCAAATACATCCACACTTGATTTCTTGCTGCACTTCCCCTCCATAACCTGTGAACTATGCTGTGAAGTTACCGCTACAGCAAGGGTCATGTCATCTGTGGTACTCAGAGGACAGCCAGCAAGTCAGCGTGAGAAAAAAGAAAACTCAAAACCCCAATAACAAATCAACTTCCATAAGATGCATTCGGTCTCACTTTACTACTACAAGCTCTGCCCTCAGCTTTTCTCTTCTTGGTTGTACTGCATTTGAGACTCATTTGTTCCTCATCATCTTTAAGCAGACTAAAAGCTTGTCTGAGGGATAACTGTGCCATCTCTGTTCCCACAGAACACTGCAGTCACTTTTTAATTTCAGCTGCAAACACTATGCATTAACATCCTACAAATACAGCTTGGAAATAACTATTGCAACCGAGTGAGAAATTGCAAAGAGGAAAGTCTTGGAATATTCTGGTAGGTAGACTGCTTTACTTAGCCAAATTGTATCACCAGTCTCCATCTTTTGTTTCTTGCCAGCGGTGTCAAACGTTTACTGGTTGCTACAAGTCTGTTGAGTGAGAAAACTTCTGCATTAAACAGAAGGTCAAAGAACTACTCTGGCTTTACAGTAACTGCTGTGCTCCAGCTGGCTTCTCCCTAATCACCAACTGCAAACATCAGCCCTTAAGGGAATGATATTGTCTGATTCATGCACCTCTGAAAAGAATAGTTTTATCCTTCAGATATCCTACTCAGCATACCAGTGTGGAGGCACATGCCCCCCACACAAGCCAGACTGGGATCTTTCAAGCAATATGGAATCAAAACAACATTAGCTGAAAGGGATTTCAGGAGAGCTCTAGTACAGCCTTCTGCTCAGAGAAGCTAGCACCAAGCTATGAATGCTAAGAGGAAAATCAGTTGCAGGCACTCTTCCCTTTGCCCACAGTAGGAACAAGAGGGTAAGTAAAGTGTAGAGCTGAACAACAATAAAAAAGTTCTAGGCTTATGTGTGTTCATCTGGAGAACAGTGATGAACAACACCTTCACAGGGCTGTTACAGGATATACAGCAATGAATTTGCAGCAAGTTGCAGCAAAAGCTAAAAAAAAAATTAGATTCTTTACCATCAAAGCAGTCAGTAAAGAACAGCTGCTCAAGCAGAAACTGCAAAGCTAAAACAGCATTTAAAACTGCAGCTATATTCCAGAGGGTTTTATCTGATGGTACATATGGAATGCAGACAAGACTGTTCCCAGTTTACATTTAGAGATTCTTCTAGATTGTATTCTCAGTTGTGACCTGAAATTTCTCTTGTAGCAATCTTTCCCACTTCCTCCCCACAAACCATGCCATAGCCATACTTTACTGCTGTCACTGAGAGAAACCTGTCTGCATGCAAGATCTACCACCATCAAGTAAATCCTGGGATTATAGCATAACTCCTCAATTTAAGCCTTTCAGCATTCAAGATACACTGTCTCCTGCACAATCTTCCTGTACAGACTGTCATTATTTTCCACAGTCCCATACAGCTGCTTAAGACATTTTAAATTGTAGCCATTATTCTCACACACACTCCTTTTGCCTCTGACAGATCATCTTGCTGCATTTCAGGATCCATGCTTACTGAATAAACATGAATCCAGACAGGAAATGTGCAAGTATCTAATTTGAGGCAAAGCTGCTCTCTAGACCCCCATAATCCCAAAGCCTTTCTCTGCCTGGCTGTTCTGGCCTTAAGTGCTGCCAGGGAGATTTATTAGAGAAATTTTGTGTGCCAGCTGTACACACTTGCCACAAACCAAGTAGCCCCTATAGTAACGCCTCTGGTCCAAAGACCAATCCATGTCTGCTAGATCCCCAGGCCAGAATCTCTCACATCTCTACTGCTAAGCATATCAGAAGCAGGAGCTGCTGAGAGGCAGCTACACTTTTCCTTTCCCAAAAACTGTACTAGAGCAAAGAGATACTGTGCAGAGCTAGCTGGAATGTATAGTCCCACAGGAAACTCTGCAGGTGTGTAATGATGGCTCTAAAGAAGAGTAGCAGCATGACTAATACCAGGTTAAGCTGCACACCTCCAGTTCAGGACCAAGTCTCTACACACAGTTTATATCAGAACTTCTGTTTACCCATCCTTCCGTCAGTAACTTCTGCATACCAAAGTCTGGCCCCTAATTCTGTGGCCAATAGGCTTCCTTAAACAGACTTCATAGCCTTAGATTCCCCAAAGATTTTTGCTTGGTAGACTAAATCACTCATCTACATGTTTGCCGATCTCTTTGAAGAACTACAAGACATTTGAAAAGCAGAACTTCCCTTCACAGAACCAATGGTGACTCTTCTCAGATGGACACTAATCCTGCCTTTTATTGTAGTTGCTGCTGTTTTGCTCAATAGGCCTGACAGTTGGTTAACACACTTGCATTTCCCCAGATCCATCACAGAAACCTCTTCATAGATGGTTAAAAGACTTGCAATTCCATCACAGAAACCTCGTCATAGACTCCCAACACATTCATCACCCTTTGCTCCTCAGAGACCACACTAGGGAAGTGAGTGGGATACATTTTGCTAACTTAAATCCAGATATTTCAACTCTGACTGAGAAGAATTCTTGGGCAAATGCTATACTCATGGTAACTTTTCAGTGCTCTAGTTTATTTGTACTATAGGCCCTGTTAGAGCTGCTTTAAATTGAGACAGATCTGCTGAGTGTTTCAAATTATATGTTTCATACACATTATTTTAATCCTCTAAGTGTATATACATGTACACACTGTCTTGCAAGGAGGGAGAATTTCCATCCCCATGTTAAAAAGTCACAGAGAAGATGAGACCTCTCAGTCAGTGGCACATTTGAGAAGAGTCCAGGTACTTTCTTTCACAGTTGTCCATTAGGAGAACAACTTCCCCAACTGGAAAAATTCAGAAGCTCTGACTAGAGTGCAAAACATACAGTGAGCTATAAGATGGTCTTATATAAACCAGGTTTTGCAAGTGTCATCTGTGCTTATTATAGTAACTTAACATATGTTACATAAAAGTATTATAAACAGAGTTCAAGCTTTTCACAAGCTAAGCAAGCACAATTTCTAATGGTTAATGTCATTTTTATATGCTCTTATTCATTGTTCTCAGGAAAGGGAGCTAGGCCTTCAAAAAGAGGAATCCAAAATGTCATTTGGCTACTCTCACATACTACTTGCAACATCTTTTGTGCATATGAAAACATATTCTAAAACCCAACAGGAAGAGATCGACAATAAATAGCTTACAAAGTAAACAATTTTGTGCCACCTGGGTAAGATATAGAAGATAGATAGATGAATTCTAACTTCTAACTTGTTTAATAGGTTTTAAACCAGCACATATTTCTATTCAACTCTATTCTCAGTAGTAAGATCTGTAATTTTAAGGTAAATTCATGGCACCCATCATACTGTTAAGATGTTTTTTTCTTCAGCATTCAGCTCTGCAGAATCCTGGGCAAACAAGTCACTAATTGAATCACAATCAGTTTTATTCTTTGTTGTCGTTATGGGTTTTTTTCCAGACCCAAAACAAGAGTTAAAAGTTAATGTATATAAACCAAAAAACTGACCTTTAACTTCAGAAGAAAACTGAGCCAGATGTCGGGTTACGAAGAGCCGCAGTTGATGATTCAGATCACAGTACAGAGTATCAATGTTCCAGGAACGAATTCCTGTCCAAAAAAAAAAAAAAGAAAGAAAAAGAAGTGAGCTGTCATTGTCATTATATCTACTTCAGAAACAGAAGTGGAGAAAGAGAAATGAGCAGGACACACAAGGACCAGGGATGCTCTACTAGATGAGCATACTCAGGATGGAGAAAGTCTTCAGAAGCAGAGGACCATAAGACGCTTACCTTCCATAAAATATTTCTTCCTGAAGGACATGCAGTGAGCAAGTCTCCATTCAACTTGGACTTCATGCAAGGGAAACCAACAAGAGATGAGGCCAAATGAATTACACTACCGCCTAACCAAACAAATACATTATGTTAGTTTTACATCTGCACTCTCCAGCACTGGTCACCAGCAGAGATGGACTACTTTGTGGTTACGCTACTGAAAAGCTCAGAGACATCAGCTTCTTTGCTCTTAGAGCCTGTGCATCCACCAAGTCACAAAAGCCCCCCACCCCTCCAACTTGCTCTGCCTAATCACTCCTTCAAAGACGCTGATCCCACTAAGACCATTTGAGTCTGTTCTTTAATCTATATAATCTTTGCCAGCTAATTACCTTCATACCACAGCAGGAAGCTACTTCTGCTCCCAGAGCAAGTGGCACCAAGCCATACTAGGGAAGTCACCTTCAGACCTCAGTGTGAGCAGGTGTACATTCTGGAGGACACCTAACACCACAGACCACAGATCTTCACATCCGAGTAGGGAGCAGCCTTTCCTAAATGGTGTGACTCTACACTGTGCCACAATGAACAAAAGCAGGATATTACTATGAATCCCTACTCCAGCATCTGGTGCTGATACCTGCTGATGTTCAGACGTTGAAGGCCAATGCTACAGACTTCTAAGGTTAACTGAAACAGGAATTTCAGCTCTGGTATTTATTGATGGAGTCCTCACTGAGAGTTCTTTCACCATCTCTCTTGCATAAAATACAAAGTTTTATTGCCTTTATTATCTGCTTTCTTTCAAGGGAACCGTGTTAATTTTCCATGGAGATATCATTCCCATTTACTGCAGTTCTAGTTCTCCATATTGTGCAACAGCTTTTGCTGGCCACTGGTGGGAGAGGATCCTCAAGGATACATGCTCCAGCTTTCTGCACATACCAAGACACAGCAATCATTGCATCACACAGGTCAGTGGTCTCAAGGCCTGTAGAATCTATAGCAGCTAAAAAAACCTTTGTGCTCAGTTTCTTTTTCTGGTGACAGCTGACACAGTAGAGTACTAAAGCTTATTTATCAGCTGACAGTCTGCACTTCAGACTGCACAAAAAACCCTCAGTAAATCATCTGAACTTCAGGGAAAAAAGAAAAGAAAAGGAAAAAAAAACTCAGAAAACCAAACAACTTACCAGCACAGTGCCTTTCAATTTCAACATGGGATATGAACAAACAAAATACATAATAAAAAGACATGAAGCAAGAAGGTGGACAAAATGTTTTCCTATGCTATACTCCAAGAGAGCATAATTGTTTAAACAAATGTCCAATATAAGAGAATCTTAATGCAGTACTTATGAGCATTCTGACCTGGACAGGAACAAGGTGGCACTCTGCAGGGCAAATCCTGCTGACTAGCTGCTGTGTCATGGTCATTGTGTCCTACTGCAGCAATAAGTGCTATTTGAGGTACTGCTACATCCTCTAGGATGCAGAAAGAATAGATGCTCTTTCAGAGCAAGGAAAGGGAAGAGTGAAATTATCTCACTTGTTCTCATACTTGCAACAATTTATTCAACATTTTTTTCCCTACAGGTAGTCCGAGTTTACTCATAATCTCTCTCAATCTGCCCCAATTCCAATTTATCACTCCATGGCACGTGAGCCAGAACATTGTCCTTGCTGATTAGAATCCTCTACCGTGAGAGTGCAGACTATACCACAATAAGGGGTTTCTAAACATTCAAGCTCTTTGCACATGCAAAGCCTAGCCATGTGACTCATCAGTTTTCCATCTCATTCTTCATGCCCTTGTGAATGTTTTATTTCCTGCTGAGGTAATTGGCTTAAAAGATTTGGCATTTCTCCCCAATACCAAACCTAGGCTTCCGGATATCGTTTCAAAATTGGACAAAAGTAACACGGGAACAGAAAAATAAGACTAGCATTTATTAGACAGTATTTTGGAAAAGTGTTGTGCAGATATCCCACAGATTTACAGTGTCACAGCCTACAAAGCTCTACACCTGGAAATGAGCAGGTTTCTATAATGTCGTGTAGCCACTATTGCATTCTCCTGAACCAAGGTTTAGAAAGAAGTCTGGGAAAACATACTTTTTATATCAGTCAGGGCAAGAGATTTATCGATTGAAAAAAATATCTTTGGTTGTTTTTTGGTTGCTGGGGGAGTTTTTGTTGGGTTTTTTTTTTTGTGTTTTGGGTTTTTTTGTTGATTTTGTTCTTTGCTTGTTTTTTTGGTTTTTTTTTTTGTGCAGACAGGGTGCCACAGCCAACAGAACAGACACAAAACAAACCCTAGCTTTTTCATCCTCTGTATTCACTGCTCAGCAGCCTGTTCTACCCTCATGTGAGCCCTCTTCAGCAGCTAACACTTAAGTGGGAATCATAATTTCCACATTTCCTGAACTCCCTGAATCAAGAGCACAGCTGTCTACAACATCATAATATGCTGACCAATATATTGACAGGTCTCAAGATTGCTGTCATTTTAACTATTCTCATTTTTCCTAGCTATCTTTCAATTTGCAAATATTGGTCCATTTTAAGAAGAGGTCAGTCTCCCATTTCATAGTGGGGAAAACTAACTTGCTGGAGGTCCTACTCCATGTAAGTGACAGAGGAAAGACTGAAATCCAGGTTTCCAACTCCCTGAACGATTCACTTCTACTGTCAGTAACTCACTAATACCACTGAAATGGCTCCCCCTCATGCAAATGAAAGAAGTGTTTAGATCTGGCAGAATTTCAGCTGATTTCTAGTCAGAGAAGGCCAACTCTAGAACTTATTTCTACTGTGGCAGTTAAAATTTATGTTGCAAACAACATGTTTTTCCTCTGCAGTGGGAATTCTCAGGTTACTGGCATATGACTGCAGAATCAGAGTGAAATCAATTAGTTCACAGTCTGATCTGTCACCATTTCAAAGATGCAGAGAATGGATAAGGATGTAGGTCGGCACATTAGTTCAGTGAAGTGCCAAGTGAAGATGAGCACCCTGCTGTGCAGGAAGCAGAAGTGGCCCCTTCAAAGAAGGTCTTTCAGAGGCCAGATGGTCATAATCAGATCTACCACTCCTGACTAAAGCCATCCCTTGGAAAAGAGAATGAAACACTCCTCATGAAGAAGCTGGTAAGTGACCTGCCAACAGAGGTAGCTGGAAAAGATGCTGAAGTGAAGAAATTGGACAAAATTTGACATTTTTACACCCACCCCTTCTTAAATTGCACTGTCCATCTCTTCTTCAGTACTGCTGATGCTTGAGAAGAAAACAGTCACAGACTTATCTCTGAATAATACAGTTTGGCCAATAGTTATGACTGTTATCCCTGGCATATTTCAAACCAACATGCCTTGGAAATGGGGGCCTGAGTGGAGGAGTGAATGCAGAGTCAGAAGGCTGTTACTATATTTCTCAAAGGTGTACCAACTGCTTATTAGAACAGGGATTCCCTTTAAGGTCCTGATGCAGTTGATCAGCTCTCCTTTGCCTTTTTGTCATAAACTATCAGAAACTGCCACAAAGGAAGAACTATCATCTCACCACCTCCTTTCCCCTTACTTCTAAACCACACTGCATCTAATATACAAAGACTAATTCATTGCCAAGGCCTCTGGGTGTTACTAAAATACAGATAACAGAGGAGAAAAATGTTATGGCAGGCCTATCCTGCATTGTGTCATTCCTGAAGCAGTTCACTGTGTGGCTTGTCCTCCCTCATTCTGGTCCACGCAGTTGCTCTACAGACAGGGAGAGGCCATACCACAACACACCCCTGCTCACAGCCGTCCCTAGGACCACAGTGAACAGTCCAGCAAGACAATTCCTCCAACAAGACAGAATTTTGGGGTAAGATGGAAATAAGATGTAATCTACCAACCCACTAATAAAATAAAGACTGAGAGGAAAGAGAACCATGAAATGTCTTCAAGCTTTAAGACGTTCGAAAACTGCGTTAACTGCATGTCACGAACGCATATAAAGCAGTGATAGGGGAGAAAAGAAGCCGTACGCCGCCTGACGCCGCAGAGACCGGCCCCGCACTGCGCCGGGGACTCGAGCCCCGCCCGGCCCCGCGGGGCCTCGCCCTCCGCCCCGCGGTCCCCACAGCATCTCGACCCTCCCCGCAGCCACCGCCCGCGGGCCTCCGCCGCCGCCCCTCCGGGAGGAGTGGGATGAAGCCCTGCGGCGAGACGGCGGTGCCGCAGGGCGGGGAGGGCACCGGCAGCTCCGCCTTGTCCCAGGCGGCGGCCGGGACGACGCGGCAGGCGCGCAGCCCCACGGCGCTCAGGGGCAGGGATCGCGTCCGTGTGGCCCCGCTGCTCCGCCGCGACCCCGCTCCTCACCGCGCTCCAGGGCGCCGCGCAGCGCCCCCCGCTCCGGCTCCGTCCCGATCTCCCCGATCACGGCGAGCAGCGCGTGCCGCCGACCGCCCGGCGGCGCCGCCGTGTCCATAGCGACCGGCCCAGCCGCCGTCTCCATGGCAACGCCGCGGCCGCTGCTGCAGCGCGCGGTCACTGGCGCGCGGCTCTTAAAGCGCCCTGAGTCCCGCCCTGATTGGCCGAGCTGGCACGTGGTCCTGCGCTACTGCGGGGAGGGGGCGTGGCCTGCGCCCTCGGGCCCCGCCTCACCCCGCCCCCGCCCGCGGCCTCGGCGCCCCTCAGCGCCCACGGGCCCGCCCCAAGAGCCCGCCCCACCCTCAGGCTCCCCCGCCCCGCCCCGGGCCCCCGCACGGCCCGGGTGGAGCCGGCGCAGCCCCGGCTGCCGGGAGCCTGGTGCTCTCTCGGTCCGGCCCTGCCGCACCCGGGCTGCCGGCCCGAGGCAGGTCGTGCGGGCACGGCGGCTGCCGGTGAGCTCCTGCCGGCGCTGGGGCGCGGGGTCTTAGTTCCTTCCGTCAGGATGGGCAGAGCGGTACCGCGATCAGCTCGGATGCTCAAAACCGTGAGCGGGGCTCAGACCTTTGAAAGAACAATTCGGGGGCGAAGGGGTGTTGGTTTATAGTTTAGTTTAGAATTTAGTTATTTAAATACAGAAATCCACGGAGATTTTTAAATGCTGGGTGTTGAGTTGTTGCGATACCCACAATAAAGCCATGGAAGACAGCAGTTCTAAAGACTCCAAGGCTTGGCAGTGTCATTCGCCTTCCTTATCTCTCCTCTATCGCTTGGAACTGAGTAGGTCCCTTCCTGGTGGTTCTTCCTTCTGTTCAATTAAAAGCAAGTGTAATGGTCTCCAGCAATAAGTCATGGGATTTCCTGGATTCCAGATACATGAGATACAAGAACAATCTGAATTTTGCTAGCTACCAGTGCAGAGCTGATGTGAGCTGTCCATGGCTGTACTGGCAGGCCATGGTGTTCTTACTGTCTGGGGTGACCAGAGAGGCCCTAACTTTGGGCACAAGTCCTTGTTGCTCACAGTTCTGGCCAGCCACAGCTCCAAAGCAGTTCAATGCAGATGGCCTTAAGCTGAGACAGAAGAGATCCGAATCAGATATTAGAAAAATTGTTTTCACTGTCAGAGTGGCCAGGCATTGGAACAGGTTGCCCAGGGAAGTGGTGGAGTCACCACTCCCAGAGGTGTTCAAGAGGCGTCTGGATCTGGTTCTGGGTGATGTGGTTTAGAGGTTACAGTGGTAGTGCTGGGTGGACGGTTGGACTGGATGATCTTGAAGGTGTCTTCCAGCCTTGGTGATCCTATGATTCTATGTGCAAAAGCTGAGCAGCCCCGAAGTATGAGACTTCTACAGGCTGAACAAGGGAGAGCCACCAAAAAGTAGTTTCAGGTAGGAAAATCCGTGTCTTTTCTGACAGAAAAGGAAGGACCACACTGTGCCGATGCAGTTGGGTGGAAAAGCAACCCAGCTATTATAAAATGACACAAGTCAGCAACAATGTGCAGCGTTTCCTAAAACAGTGTCAGGTTCTGCCCCTGCAGTCTGCAGGATTTCCACAGGTGAGCTATAGTTTAGGAACTTGATGGGCAGATAAGTCAGCATCCTGCCCTCTCATTCTTTTGGACCCACCAAGACTGCAGTTGAAACTTCAGAAGGTTCAGAGAGTCAGCATTTTAGCAAGCATATGTGAATCTATAGTGTCACAGGACTCTGACAAAAGATAGTCAGGAAATAAAACAACCACAGAAAGGGAGAAAAATACAAAATCATTATCTCTGCAGGCTACAGCTGATGTTACTAGCTTATGGAGTTTTCTCAAATTAAGATCTTAAATCAAAAGGTGGTCTAGCTCTCAACAGATAAATTAGGAGATGATGCAATAGGTCTTTTTCACATTAAACTATGGTGACAACACCACTGGCTATGAGCTTTATGAACTAAATCTTGTAAACAGGGAGAATTAGTGTATCAAAAGGGTTTAATTTATTTCTCTGTGTTGTAACCTGCATAGCAGCAATAATTTAGTTTTAGAGGATTGCACTGAAGAGGTAAATATGTGAATAAAGCAGTAAACCTGCAAATAAATGCCAGTGTACTTTAAATTCTATCATGAAAGTAGGATTGTGGATCATGGAGGGAAAACATGACAACAAAGCATGAAGATGAAAGATTTTCAGATATTTTCATACCAGCTGATAGAAGTACCTTCTGTTTTCAGGTGATTCAGTCTTAGTACTTGCTGCTTATTTTTGACATGGTAGCTTTCCAGAGCTGCAGCTTTTCACTGCAGTGCAGAGATGCTCTTCCAGCTGGCTTTCTGCCAAGGAGAAATGAAACAGGAGACATGCAAACTGGAGTGAAAGCTTAAAAACAATATCCAAACACAGAGACTAGAAGTTCTGGGGAAGACTTTACAATTAAAACACTAATTCTGGTTGTGTGATCCATTTGCATTCTTCTACTGTACCATCAGTTCATAGAATGGTGGTATTTCTTTTGCTTTCTAATGTGAATCGGAGATGTCTGAGGTCACGGTAGAATTGCAGTAGAAAAGGCCTGAGTCCTACTGAGTGTGCACTGCGTGAGACAGTGAAATGAGGGATTTCCAGCTTACTAAATTCCTCCTTTTCCCTGTACATTCACACTCCAGAACCATATAATAGACCTGTATAGCCATTATGGTGTAAGCTTCTGCTTTCATGCACTGCAGCAGTAGCTGGCACCCCCATGAAAATCAAAAGCTGACTGGGCTGAATGCAGATATTAGAGGTCCTGACAAACATCACAGAAGGAGAGTGGCAAAAGCAGACTAAAGGATTACCTCATACTGAAGGACGACGAGTCACAGGTAAATGATCTTTACAAAAATGGATTTAGACAGAAGGATCAAAATAGTGTTAAAAGGGTTTTCATAATATCATTAGAAGAATGATCTATACTATTTCAATTCCTCAGTCCTTTAGCCTGGAATGATTACGTCCTGTCCTTCCCAGCTAAAAATTTCCAAATGAATAGAAGTACTTCAGAGAATCAGAGACCTGTGACAGTACCCAAGTGAGGATAATGCCTTTAACGGTGGTGAAATATGGTATCATTTTGGCTGTGACTTTTCTAAGAAGCAGAAAAAAATAGGTGACTGCCTAAAGGGACTTTGTTCAGGCCTTGATCTGTCCTGTGGTGAACACAGCCATTCTTATGTGGAGCAGAAGAACCCAGCACTGATAATGCTTTTATGTGCAGATGGAGTCTTACGGTTGTTTATACTGGCACTTCCAGGATGTATTGTAAGATAGAGAAACAGAGAGAGGGCTAAGCCTTTCAGTTTGACCAAACCACATTTTTGCTTCTATTTAACTCCATAGGTGATTTATCAGAGTGGTACTCCTATTCCTCCCGTTTTTGTCTTACAGAAGGTGTGGCAAGATACTATCTCCTGTGCAATTTGGAACAAAGCTCTGATCAAGGCTAGGATATAAGGGCCAATGAAATGATCAGGTACATTCATTGTGTCAAGTGACAAAGAGCTTTGGAATGAAAAGACATGTTTATCAGACTTTGAAAGGTACTAATTCATACTTTTATGGCAGTCCTTCTTTGAAGCCGAGGTGATTTTTAATCAATTAAATATTAAATACAAACTGTCCAGGATCCATACCTCTTTGTTTCATCTTTCCACATAACTAAAACCAGTCAAAATAATATAGCTGAAATGGTCAGGCAAAGTACAAATATAAAAAATCAAACATTACTGAGATTTTTTTTTGCAGACTAAACTGTGTAGGTTGCCAGCAGCCTTACTGAGCAGTGCAAAGAAATGATAATGCCATACTTTCCACCATAATTGTGCATATGTCTTTCACAACTTCTACCGCTCAGTAAAGTCGAGCAGTGATTTCAACATTTCTCCAGAAAAAGGTGCAGACTACTTGATCCCGGCTTGTAGTGAAATAGCTTAATTGCAGTATTTCGTGGTGCATTTTGTGCGATTGAATAGGTTCCTAGTGTTCAGAGAAAGTGAGATGCAAGTAAGTAAAGTGAACCCTTCGGAAGTTAATTTGGTCTGGCAATCACAGCCCCGTCCGGCGTGATCGAATATCTGACCTTTCTCGTTGTGGCATTCATACGGTGAACATTTTCGTGTGGTCACTCTTCGACAAATTAAGGTCGTGCACGCCTTGCGTTACCGGTAAGAGCCTTTGCCTGAGGGAGCAGGAGCACGCCAGGGACGGCGCGGAGGGCGGGCGGGTCCCGCCGGCGAAGCCCTCCTGATGTCAGCGGGGTAGGCTCGGTCTTGCTCGCCGGCCCGGACCAGCTAAAGCGAGCGGGCCGGGCCGGGCCGCCGCCGTCTTCATCGCCCGCGTTCGCTTTCTTCGCGGAGTGCCGCAGGGAGAGCGGGGCAGCCCCGCGGCGGGGCCCGGGAGCGCTGGGACGCCGCAGGCCCCGTCTGGGCAGCCCTGGCTCCGGCGACTCGGGGGACGTCGGGGCCGCAGCCGCTGCGCTCGGGGCGCCCCGGCGGAGCGGGACGGGACGTTCAGGGGAGCTCCGCGCCGTGGCCGGCGCAGTCCGGGAGCGAGTGCGGAGGGCGGCGGTCGCTTCAGCTCCCCGCGGGGACTTGGGTGTTGTACCGGCGGCTCGTGGTGACTCGCCGTCGGTAGCACGCCGGGCCTCTGGACTCACGGCCACCGAGAGCGGTGAATGCCAGGCACTATTTGTTCCCAAAGCCGTGGCGCAGAGGATAGTGCATACGGAAATCGGCCAGGTAGTTTTTAGATGCGTCTGCATCATGATAATTGTAATACACAGTACAAAACCTAAACCTAGTTTTCCAAAGACAGGTAGCATCCTTACTCTCTTAGTAAGCTTAGCTATCTTGTTGGGTATCTTAGTTTGTTGTAACTAATTCCCATTTGAAATCAGGATCTGGAATTTGGTCCTTTTTCTAGGAATACTGTCCAGTTTTGAAGATGGGGCTTGGGGCTGCACTGAGACATGGAGTGCAAGAAAGATTGAGTGCAAGAAATGAGAATGAGGAATAGCAGTCCTGTTTCTCTGTTTCCCTCGTTCGTGGTCTGCATTGGAAAGGAGTATTTGGACGAAAATCAAGTATAGCGTCAGCTCACTATTGCAAACACTGTAAGATGCAAGAAATTTGGAAAAATCCTCCAAATATGAAAAATCAGACAGCCACCATACCTTCATTCATTGAAAGTCTGGTGTTGGACATGTTTTGTTTGAAGCAAAAGGAAGCAAACATCTTGCTCTTTTATTCTTTCTTAGACAAAGGTAGCCATGCCCTGATCATAGTTTATGATTAGATTCAGAAAAAAGGCAATCTGCCAGCTGAGAAGAAATACTTAAATGAAGACATGTATATTATAAAGAAAGCAGGGTGTTTCTTTTCATAGCATAATAAAGCTGGAAAAAGTGAGATTACATTAACACAAAAAATGGGCAGTCACCTTTAAAACACACGCAGATTTGGCATTTACAAATTTGACCACCTGGACTGAGCTCTCAATTTTGTCCTATTCTGGTTCATGAGAAAGTATTGAATTGCAAAAAAACAAGACTGGAAAATTCTCGAGATAATCTAGTCCAACTTCCTATTCCAGACCAAGATCAACTATACGCATTTGTTACTACTTAAAAAAAAATCTTAAATATTAGAAATGGCATAATTTTTAGAACTTCTTTAGCCTTACTTTTAAAATATTTTTGCTTATTTCTGCTTTGTCTTTAATTTACACCTACTTGCAGTTAATGAAAACAAATTCAGTTGTCATCTAAACTGTGAATATTATTGAGAAACAAATTATTTGCCATCAAGTTTTTTCTGTCTGGAGAATATTATGATAGCCAAATCCTTTGCCATCTTCTCACTAGATGCAGGACTTACCTTAGGCTGTGGCGGTGTAGAGTACAAGAATTACTTCATGCATCTAAGGTATGCATACTACACACAAGTATAACGCTTACTGTTTGCCCCTTTTGCTGTGGCAGCAGCATGACACTGGCTGAGTTTGTGAGGCACTATTGCTTTATTTTGCAGAAATACCATACAGCCCAGCAGCCCCCTCCTGAATTTGTGCAGCCAGTTATTTAATTTTTTATAATATTGTTCTTACCTGCATTGTACTTTGTCCATTTTTCAGACCATTTGAAAAAACCTTTCGTCTACTGCTTCTAGTCCCTCTCAATTTCAGATTGCTTGTGGATTAATAAGTGTACTTATTTTGTGACCAAAGTGATTAAAGAAAACGGTGGACTAGGAACAGCACACTGATGTTTGAACCCTCACTCAAATGTATTTGTTTTGAACTGACAATTATTACTTCCTGAGGATGAATACCAAACAAGTTTTTTACTTATCTTATTGAAACTTCATCACAGCTATGCTTCCCTAGTTTGCTTATGAGAATCCCATATAGATACTGCTAAAAGTCTTACTATAGTAAAGTTGTTATTCTGCCACTTCTGTCTTGTTGCTCTGACATAAGGTATCAGATCGATGTCATACACCGTGTCTTTAGAGATCAATGTCGGCTGTTAACTCCTCTCCTTGTTGTCTTCTGGATACAAACCTAACTTGTCTGAGGATTTGTTATCAAAGTTTTCAAGAATTTGAGGGGAATTTTGAGAAAGAGTGACTGGCATGTTTGCCATTTCTAGTCTTCATTATCCTCTGTGAATTTTGTAAGGTAACTGTTAACGCTTCTAAGAAAATATTTCAATAATACAGCTTAATATATACCAAAGGAGCATCTTCTGGGATTTAAACAACCACCCACTAAAGCATCCCTCCTATTCAGCAATTTGTAAATATTTGTAGCCTGTTTAATGTTCTTAACATGCATGTGCAAACTTGGATTTCACATTAGACACAAAATTTGTAACATACTCATATTTACAGTGTTTCACTAGGTACACTTTTTATCTATAACGTTGCATAATAACAGTTTCTTCCAGGCCAGGTACCATTTTTTTCGGATTCTGTTGTTTTGGTTCTACAACAGATTTTTAAATAAAATATACAGAATTCTCATCTATAAAACACAGAGAGGTGCAGAAATAAAAAACAGAACTTGCAAAAGTAGATTTAAATTAGGCTATTCAAACTCACTATTTTTTAGGCAAGAAGGTGAATGCTGGAAAGACAACAATACTGTCACAATTATGCGCAAGGCTTCTTCGATAACCGTTTAGTCATATACACACAGGGAAATTAATCGGATTTCACTCTTCTGTGATATCCAAGAAAGGACGGACCTGACGGTGGCTGTCTGGGGTACGTGGTGCTCGGTCCGTGCCGGAGCCCGAGCACGGGGCTGTTTTGTACCTCTGATGAAAAAAAGGGATCGGGAGGGCACCGCGCGGACACCTCCCGGCCCGAACCCGGCGCCTGGCCCGAACCCCCGCCGCCCCGGCCCGCCATGTGTCGCTGCATTCGCCCTCGAGCGAGCTCCGCCGGCTCGGGCGGGACGGAAGACACGAGGCTCTTTGTCTCTCCTGGGCTCTCGCGGAGACGCCGAGCGGGAGGCGCAGCTCCGAGCCCGCCGCCGTTCCCGCTCCGGGGGCGGTCTCGGTCCCCGTCCTGCTTGGTCCCGGTGCCGGTGCCGGTTCCCACACTCACCCCCCCCGCCGCGTCTCCCCGGTAACAGCGCGGGGCGGACGGGTCGCGCGCGCCAATCGGCGCGCGGCAAGATGGCGGCGGCGGGAAGTGCGGCTGGGTTGGGCGGCGGGCGGGCGGCGTAGGGCCGGGCCGGGCCGGGCTCTCAGGCTGCGCAGCCTGTGGCGTCCTGCATGGAGCGCGGCGGGAGCAGCCAGCTGGACCCTGGTTTCTCGCAGCAGGACACGCCCCTCCTCATCGTGGAGGACTCGCAGCCCCAGGGCGCGGAGGCGGACGCGGAGCGGGCTTGGCTCGGCGTGCTGGCCCACCGGCTGCCGGCCCGGCAGAGCCCGAGCCCCGTGCTGGTGAGCGCCCGGCGTGGTGGCAGCACCGCCCGGCCTTGCCCGGCCTGGCTCTGACGCGGCGCCTGCCTCTGTCTTGCAGGACATCGTCTGCGGTCCTACCGGCAGCCGGGCGCCCGCGGGTGGCGGGGCGCCCCGGGAGCGACTCGCAGGTAAGAGCGGGGCGCGGGGTCACGGCAGGTCAGGGTACCGCGGCCGCGCTGACGGCGCTGTGCTTGCAGGGCCCATGGAGAGCCCGGCCTGCCCGAGCGCCTCTGGACCGCGAGGCTGCGTCGCGGAGGAGGCTCCACCGCCCGACGGGGAGAGCAGGTACGTGGGGTGGACCGGGCCGCGGGAGCCGCCATCCGGAGGCTCTCGGCCGCCGCCTCTCCGGCCTGCTGAAATCTCTCTTGTGCTGAGGACAGGCCGAGAAGGCGGGCTCGGTGCTGTAGCGGCCGCGCTCGGCCGTGGCCGGGACGTGCGGTGCGGTGGGCTTGGAGCGCCTGGTCGGTGCCAAGTGACCCCTCGGAACACGAGCCGCGGGAAGGCGGCCTGTAGGAACCCCTGCGCGACGTTAGCGAGTCTCTCTGTTGCAGTGCCCTTGGAAAGGCCGGGGAACGAAGTGAAGGTGATGTTGAGGACTGTGCTTCTTCGCCGTGTGTAGAAGGTAACTTCCCCGTTTCAGGTCGGTTTTTTGGGTTTTGAATCAGACCCACCGTCTGTGCAGTTTTTCAGTTGAGCTGGCTCACTTGTCTCACCAGGGGAAATTGTGCTGGTAGTAATAGGTCAGAAACTGGCATCCTTTTCTGGAAGTTGATTTGTATGCTTTGGTGTTTGGAAAAAAAAAAAGGTTGATTTATTATTATTGTTAGAATGGATCTTCGAGACTGAAAGTGGTTTAGAAGAGGCAGGGATGCATTGTGATCGTTAGGAAATGGAGCCTTATTATGAACTGGCGTAATGGTCGTTGTCATCAGAGGATTTTCAGACACAGGCTGTGTATTATCAAGATTATTTTCTCATCATGGAATGAAAATCTGCTGCAGTTCCTAATGGCATTACATAAGCCCTTGCTGATTAATACTAATTTCTGAGTTAATGGCCACTGTCCCTTTTCTGGTACCGTATTTTAATTAGTACAGCTGAGATCAGAGTCTGTTAGTATATTCAGAGTTTCAGCAACAGCCTAAATACTTTGCATGTTAGAGGGTATATCTTTTGCCCTTGTAAAAGTGATAGATGGCTCTTGAAATTTTTTTTTATATATATATTTGTAATGGATGTCTGGTGTTAGATACAGGCATGTCACAGCTGCAGTTTGGAGTTCTAGAGCTCTCACAGAGCCAGGACTTTGAGACCGACTTCGTGCCCAATGAGGGAGATGCTAAGCATCAGCTTCACTCTGGACCTGCTGTCCTTTCTTCCAGACTTGTGAAGAACGAGTCTGAATATGGTAAGTGAAAATGATCATAGGTGTCCTTTTCCTGCCCTGTAGATTCTATCTGGTTTCTTTAAATTATAAAGTTTATGTTTGTTTGACAGGAAATACAGTGTTAGTAGTTTTCAAAAATGAGTTCACAGCTCAGTGGTAGTTGCAAAGAATTTTGCTCCCTCTTTCCTTTGGTCTAATTAATTTGTTTTCCTGTACCTGTCCAAGTGCTGTCATTGATTCTTTCACTTCTCTTTCCTAATTTGTTTCCAGAATATTTAGACAATCTGATACTAAATTCCCTCCCTGGTAAAAACTTCATAGTTTCTTTTTTTTTTTTCTTGTTATCATAGATAGTTCAAGATTAATTTTTTTTCATATAAGGCTTGCCTTGGTATTTGTGTAAATTATAGAACTACACTTTCTTATTTGTATATTAATCCAGATGACATGAGTAACAAATATTTTTCTTTTATCTCTCTCTTCGTAGAACTGCGTGGGGACAACACGGAAACTGACTCCAGCACAGAAGCACATACCGCTTTGGAAAGCCAGGCAGAGAAGTCTGAAAGGTAAAACAGTCTGTCTTCTTTATAGGTCTCTTGTGGACATTCTGTAAGCTGATTTGTGTCTTTTTTTACTAGATTTTTAGACGTGGGAGAGGATTTAAGGCAAAAGAGAAAGGTAGAGGGAAAGATGAAGTACTGCTGAGACCTTTTTGCAGCAGTGCTGACTAAGGAGTGCTCTCAGCATTCCTTGGTGAGAAAAGATGTGATGTCAAACTCCTAAACACAAAGATATCAATAGGTTTGTTGTTAAGGGTGAGTTCACTGCGTAATAAAATATGCCAATAATTTTCCTAAGATGGTATGACTGGAATATACTAGAAGCAATAATTCATTTTAAGTCACAGAAGTTATCTGGAAATAACTTAATCACTGTAGCATGGACTTTGTCTGCACAGGAGAAATCTGGAGGCTAAGTGTTGGGTATTCCAGGATGCTTTTGAGTATTTGCTATTGTAAGCTTTATGGTTTTAATTGTTTTAATTTAAGTGTGAAACTTCAGTTTGTTGAATAGTATTTATTCTATCTAGCATAAAATTTGTGTAATATTTAGCTCATCTTGTATTAACATATTCTGCCACAAAATAACATTAAAAGGGTGAAATGAAATTCCTAGAATCTGCACTGAATAGAAGTCAGTAGAAAATCTGCATTCCATTTAAGCATCACTTAGATTGGAAGAAAATGTAAAAAACAATTCTGAAAGTGTAACTTATCAAGAGTGAAAATGTTACTTTGTCAAAAGAAGTGGTCTTCCTTCTCTCCTTTTTTTTCCTTTGTGTTATACATGAGTGAATACCTTCCGTCTGTTACTGATAGATTTTCTTTACAATATTGTAGTCTTACTTCATGTTTTGAATTTCTCAGGTCAATGACTGTGTTTTGCATTTCCAGAACTTTGCAGGAAGCGGAAGAGCATACCAGAAAGAAAACACCTGTCAGTGACCCCAGTGAAATTGAGGAATCCCTTGGTTCTGGTCATGAGGAGTCAGATATCTTGTCAACTCAGGAAGAGATGTTTCCTGAGAATCATGCAACAGGTAACAATAAGTAGAGCCAGAATGTCCATCCCAGAGATAAACATCATACCTACTTGATCTTTACAGATATGTAGTGGTTTAGGTTGTAGAGTGCTGTGAGTATTTTTCATGTAATTTCTGCTAAAATTGAGAACACTATGGAAATAAAAGGCCACAGCCTCATTCACTATAGTATGGAACAATGTCTAAACTCCACTTCCTGTTAGAACAGTTACTGGCTTGTTAAATACATTTAATTTCCTTTCTTTCTGTGCCTCTTGAAGAGCAAAACCAAAACCTGACTTTAACTCTCTTCTGAGACTAATAACGCTCACCCTTTGTGGTGACACACCATGTAAAGTGTGGATAAGTAGTCTAGGTGAACTTGTGCCAAGAGGTGTCAATACCGGTATGATCTTGTGAATGAACCTTTTGTATCCAGAAGATTCAGTAACAACCTTCTCACACTGAGTCAGTGGTCAGTGCAAGGTATCTTTCCTTACAAGAACCTTGGCTATATATGCATTCTAGTGCTGGATCAGATGTGCTGATATTGGAGCCATTGGGGATTTTTTAAAAATTCCCAGGTAGGAAGACTTGTACAGTCTAAAATCTGTTCAAATTTTTCTTTTTCATCTGAACTATTTTGTGCTCACATTTCACATACTGAACTTTCATGTGCAGTCCTTCACCAGCTCTGAAAATCGGCTCGTTGTTGCCTGTCTGAGAAGGAGCTGTGCAATAGCATGAGTTTAATTCCTCAGAATTTTCTGATCAGCGTAGTTATTGACCGTATTTCTATCTTTATTTCCTTCTGTTCAAAGCTACTGCAGGGAGTAGCTGTCCAATACCCAGGGTGCAAGAGGGAAGTTCTCTGGCATGCACCCCTGCCCGCAGTCTGCAAGTCCTGCAGCTCTCTGGACAGGCATTCCTTGTACAGGAGGATCATTCCACGTAAGCAAAAAATCCCCAAACTATTTCTAGAACTTCATTGCAGTAGTACATTCCCCTTATTCTCTTCATTATTCAAGGACTTGTGCTTGATTTTAAACAATCAGTGTTTTAATTTTGCACTATGAGAGGAGCATGGCCTTATTTTGCAATTAAATGAACTAATGGTGGCCATGTGGTCCATGACTGGCTGGTCTCTTACTGGTGAACACCTGACACTCGCCTTTCATGAGGAGAGTCGTATTGTGACAAGCTGGAGCTTGATAGGGGGAGAACTTAATGCATTTTTTAGTGAGGTGTGGTTTTCATTTCCATGTTTCCTTTTGGTCTGCAGTGTCTCTTCAGGCCTAGTTATTTCTCCTCCTGTTTCCTTTGGACCCAATGCCCTTGTTCCCAGCAGTCCTACTGAACAGGAGCAAGCAAAAGGTAACATTTTTCTGCATACTGCCTGTGGTCGTGTTTCTCTGTGCTAGTTTAGTCAGAGCTTGCAGCCTTTTCAAAACCTGTTAAAATTATATTTAAAGAGTAAAGCAGGACTGAGAACAGTGAAGAGGTAGATGAAGGGAGATCTCTATTTGTGACTCTGTTGTTTATAATTCTCTATATTCTCTATCTGCTATTGGTATTTCTTGCATAGCTATCATAATAAAATTGGTACCGTTGACTAGTCCCCCTTCACTTGAAAGATGGGAAATGCTTTGTATGGCATACAGACGTCTGCTGGCAATTACCTTCCTTCTTTAGAGACGAGCCATTCTTGCTACAGGCAGATACCTGTATTAAGTCTATACTGTTAGGACAATAGGAAGGACAGATAAGAATTACATCATATAAGTTATTTTACCTTAATATAGACAACTTGCACAATATTTGTAAAACCTTTCAGGTGCTATAAGTGTGTATCCTAGAATGTCATGCCTAAAGAGAAGTGATTCGATAGGATACCTTGGTTGTTAAATATTTTCTCTAAGCACCCATTTACCATCAGGGATAAGATATCCATCTGTGCAGACTTTTAGTATGATACAAAATCTACTATTCCTTTCTGTGAGATTCCTGTCACAGAATGTGAAATACTGTTAGAACAGATATTTTGTTAGCTGGGGTCTGAGTTTAGTTGCATTTTAATGAAGATAGCAAAGGGAAAAGAAATACCTCAGAAAAATGCTTTTTTATAAATTTCAGACACTTTTTTCTAATTGTAGAAGTTCTAGACCTGTAGCAAAATAGTCATATGAATTAGTAACAAAACACTTGCTTCCCCCTTTGAAAATAAGAATATGGATGTTTTTGTTGATTTTTTTCCCCTACGAAAAGAATGCCCCTAGAGGCAAGATTTTACAAAGTTGAGTACACTGCTGAAGACAAATCTTTTAATAGAATGTTGGAAATTTAGGTATAACACAAGAATTTAGTATTAATATCTTTTCTGCTCTTTCAAACCAGATGAACAGATGGATATATCTATCCCTGCAGAAGGAAGAGAACTGATGCAAAAGCAGAGAGGAGATGTGCTGGTGGAGATGGCCCTCCCTTGTATCCCTCCAAAACCTCTTGTCCAGCCACAGGCTTCAACTCCAGTGTCCCAGAGTGCCCCAGCCTTCTTTCCTGGATCTTTACCTATACCATCACAACCAGAGTTCTCTCATGTAAGGGTTTATGCATATATCTTTTCTGAGGTTTTTATATGGCTGATGCAGAAGATGTGTTTGAGTCAACCTCTGTTCTTTTGTGTTGAGCTTCCCTACTAAGCTGGTTCTCGTGAACCTCCCTGTTCCCACCAGTCGCAGTTACATATTAGTCATACTGTGTGGCAGTTTTTCCTGCAAAGAAAAGTGCAGAACAGCTTAAGAGGGCATGGTGAGTTACAGAACATAGAAGCTGTTGTCTTAGACTTTGCTGCCTTCTTATGCTGAACTGGGCATCCTGCATCTCAAACTGCATCATAAATTAGTCTTTTATCAGGCAAGACCTTAGCATCATTTGTCATGGAGAAAGGGGAGCTGTTCCATAATAAAGCATTTGTATTCTCCTACAAGGCTAGAATTTATTTACTGCATTTTTCAAGTTGCTTATTCTTGCTGTCTGTTGTTTCCTTTGTGCATTTTGATTCTGGAAATTATAACTGTTCAAAAGGATTTAACAGACAGTTTGTGGGTTTATACCTTAATATAATGAATTTCATAAACTTGCTAGAAACTTCAGTAGTTGAAGCAGTGCTTCTCCTTAGCTGAAAGCAGCATTTGTGTTAATGTAATAGATATCACAGAGAATCTTTCCAGAGCCCTTGGTTGTTCGAGTAAAAATAGCTACTAATTTGCCGTATTTGCCCTGTATTTTGTGATTTGGTAGTGAAAGGTACCAAGAATTGTGTCTGACTTTGCCACAGACGTACTAAATAGTAATGTGTGGTGATAATTTTTCTCAGCAAAAACAGGTCAATCATGACTCATATAAATGTGTGGGAAAAAAAATTTGGATGTTTGTTTGTTTTTGTTTTCATTGGTTGTTTTTTTAATCTGTAGTTTTGTCCTAAACTTGCTCTGCTCCATAATCCAGTGTAATGTTTTAGGAATAATAAGCAAACAGTCCTACTTGGGATGCCCTAATACTTCACGTCCCACTTTTTTCATTTTAGGATATCTTTGTTCCAACTCAGAGTCCAGAGCAGAAGCATGAAGGAGAAGAAAAAACTGCTGCTTTAACCCCTTTATGCTTACCAGGAGATCTCTCTGGATCCACAGATGCTTTGTCGAAGATGTCTACAGATGACTCTGTGTCACAGCCTCCCGACTCCTGTAAACTGAAGCTTTCTGCAAGTGCGTGTAGCCAGCCCACAAATACAGATGTCAGTTCAGGCTCTCTGAACACAGGCCAAGACAGTGAGACCACACAAGTAGAGAGGATTTCTGAATGCAAGGCCTCAGACTCAAGACTGTGTTCTGTGGAGAATGACAAAATAAAACTGAAAGTGAATGCAGGTGATCAAGCACCCTCTGAAAACTGTGAAAAAGCAAAAAAGGAGGATGTAGAGACTACAGAAATGCCTGTAGGACAGTTTGTTAGTGCAGGTGTTGCAGGAGATGGGCCATTAGCCCCTACAGTTCATCAGGAGATGGAATGTGTTTCTGGAAGTCAGGCTGCTGCAGATCAGTCTGGTCTGCCTGAGATTTTGTCCTATGCTCAAGAGACTTCTAAACTTGAGGCAGTTCCTGAGACTCAGTGTGAAGAACAAGAAGAACTGCAAGTAAAAGAGAAGCAAATAAAGGAAGATGGGTCTCTTGTCAATATAACACTTTCTCATAGGTTTATTCTTGAAAGGGAAGGACAGTGTCATGAAGATACAGAAATGAAATTTGCTGATTCTTGTAAAAATAGCAACAATGTAGCCCAGGAATCAGAAAAGATTGGACCAGAATGTCAGGGAAAAGAAGATTTGAAAGGTTGTACTTTTGACACTGAGGAGGCAAAGAACATGGATAAAGTGTCCTTTAAGGCTGTTTCAGAAAACATGGCAAAGCTCAATGAAGTTTTAGATAAACCTTCTGTAGGGGAGTTACTGGAGCAGCACAACAATTTGTTTCCAAAGTTAAAGAATGATGTTCAATCGGAAGTGGCATTGTGTGCCAAAAACCATCCAGGTTGTTCAGAATTGGGACAGGTAATGGTAGTAAGCAATCAGCCATCACTTCAAGAGAGAGGGGTTGAAACACAAGTGATTCAGCATGAGAATCAGGTGCCAAAGAATATGGAGGATACTGTTATGACAAGGGATTTGGAGCAAGAAGAACAGATGCAGACACGGGAGAAGGCAACTCCTAAATCCCCCAGTCCTTCCAGTGGTAAGTGAATTTAGGTTAGTAGTTCACAGGTGTATATTTTGAATAATGTCAAGGAGAACTGTATACAATCCTTAGTGTTTTCAGGGAGCACTGATATTGGATGCAAGTTGAGCAGTCTCTCTTAAGAGCAGCACTACACCTTACTGTGTTACATGCAGAACATGACTTTGCTGTTTTCCCCTGTGGTGTAATTCTTGTTCCTGGCTCTTACCACTTTGTGGTAGAAATGCAGGGCAGCTTGAAGAACTTTAAATGTTGTGACCTTGGCAATGTTCGGGGATTTTTGTGATCTTTCCCCCACTCAAGGAACAACAACAGCAGGATCCTTGAAAGGAATAGGGTGTGTGGTAGTCAGTACTTTCTCTCTTGTAGGTCTCCTTATTTTCTTTTTTCTTTTTTTCATTCTTGGAGGAGAATTTTCTTTGTGGGGGTGTACAGAGCAACTTTGAGCTAGAAACTAATATAGCAATTTTTTTCTTGAGATTATTTTAAAGTGGAATGGCTTTTCACTTGCATGCAAGCTGTGGCTCTGCAGATACTGTCATGACTCATTGAAATCATTTAACATGCTGTATGTCATTATACAAGATGTGGGATACTACACCTGTGTTTTGTGGAGCTTTTGCCTCCTAGCTGGCTTCATTTCAAAACACAGTTCTCTAGTCCTTAAGTGAGAATGAATGAAGGAACTTGATTTTAGTGTCAGAAAATGTATTTCCCCTCTATGAAGTCTGTTAGGAAAGGGGAAAGACTGTAGGACCCCAAATGTTATTTAATGTTTAGTTGAATGATGAAGTTTTTGCTACAATATTCTTAATTTCCTTTAACTGAAAGAAGAAAAAATAGCTCTACTATATAGAAAATAATGCTTTGAGGAGGTCTAGTCAAAATATCGGTCAAGAAGTTCAAAGGTATTCTGACTCTGTTGCATTTTGTGATCTAAGATGAACTTTCCTGTGAACAAGCCCACAGCCTTTGGGACTGCATGTTTTTTGAGACAACTTGGCATAGTCAGGAGAACAGTAGTGGTCTTTGAACTTAAGAACAGTATGGGTTTTATTAAATACAACGATAAGTTTGTGGTTGATCATCACCTGTGCTGGTGATCATTTGATAAATTCTTTTGATCATTTGTTACTAGCCTGCCAAATGTGAATTTATAGGTTAGACGGGATTGTGGTAGCTAAATCAATCAACATTCAGTGGAGTTGCTTCAGTTTTTAAATAAAACACTTTTTAAATGGAGACATACTCTAGGCCATGATACAGCAGGCATTCATTCATAAGCTGTTCATGAGGAGGCGTGGTTGGGCCTTCCGATGTGAGTACCATTGTGCTGGAAGTTACCTACCCACTGCAAAAATACACTGAAGTTCTTGGGGTGGTCTTCAGGATGTTGCAGTTGCTCAACCATGTCTTTAAAGCTTGTGATAGCCGGAGAGGTGATGGTTTTCAGAGTTTTCAAACAGATGATACATAACTGTTTGCTGATTGGGTATTTTTCTATGGGAGGATTATGCAAATTGCTTCCCTGTGACGTTGAAAGTTTGCAAATAAATGCATGGGATGAGGCAAAAGGAAAGAGCATTTTACTAGGTTTTTGATTTATTTTATTTGTTAAATCCTGCAAGATCTGCACATAGTAAATCCACGAAGGTATGGTTTCCCTGATGGGATAGGCCACCTCAGCCATCATTCTGTGTAAATTTTAGGTTATCAATTCAGGCAACATGTAGCTCTAAGTCATTTCTGTCCTAACTTTCGTTTCTGTTTTTGACCTCATCTCTCTTTTCTGTGGAAATCCTGAGCATCTCTGAAGCAAAGCTGCATTCTGTAAAAGTCCTAATCATGTCAGGATATTTAGTCTCCCTTTTATCTAGCACCTGGGAACAGCTGCATCAAGTTGGCCACAGTCCAGATTCTCACTGAGAGAGATTTTCCCCACAAAATGTGAGGAATATCAGTTAGAGCACCTGTTCAGGGGGGTTTTGTACAGCACCAGTGTTATGCTTTTCCCTGTTTCCACAGCGTGGTGAACCTGTGCTTTTGATATTTGAACTAAAGTAGACCCTTGAAATTAGTAATTCTTGTGCTCTGTGTCTTTTAGGAACCCCGTTTCATTTTACTTTGCCTAAGGAGGGTGATGTCATTCAGTCCTTAACTAGCATAACACCACCTCTTACTGGCCATCTCAAAATGGGACCCAGGAGACACAGCACACCAATTGGTGAGTTTGACCCGAATGGCTCTGTTCTGCAATGAAAGCCTGGAAGCTTTTGATTCTTGGTGCAGGATCTAATAGGATAACTCAAACCTACCTTGGCAAAAAACATTGCTACGTTCCTGTTCTGTGGGGAGGGCTTATCCCTTCCCCACACTTTCCATGTCGTATTTTCTCAGTCTCTAGCAAAGGTGTTTGCTCCCTGAGTACAGGGTGGTATGGAGCACATCTTCCTTGAGCTCACTGTGGTCCTGCATACCACTCCATTAAAGAATGTAAAAGAGCCTTCTGAGTAGCAAAAGAGCTTAGACTACAAGAAGAGTGCTTCCAGTATTCATCATCTTTTATCAGGTCTTTCTCTGCTGGGTTCACAAAACAGCACCCTGCAAACGCTAGATGAAAGTAAGTCTGTTCTGCTTGGGTAGTAGTAAATTATTCTGTCACAAACTAAGGGTAATACCTGTGCTACAGAATTTTCATGCTTCAGATCTCTAGAAAGGAATTTCCACTAGTGCAGCATTACTAATAATGCATGCAGTGAAGTGTCTTCAAACCAAAACTAGGACCTCAACCCCAGCAATGTGAATGACAGTAGCTACTTCTTGCTTCTTGTTTTTATTTTTCTGTTTTCAGTGGATGATGCTTGCCCAGACAGCACTATAACAACCAGTGATGTTACAACAGAGGGCACAATGGGGACCAACAATGTCACTGTGGAAAGTGCAGTGGTATCAGCAGATGTGTCAGAAGTGTGTGAGAAAGGAGAGTCTGGTGTGGTTCCTGAGTCAGATGCAAAACTTTCTCTGCGAATGAACCCTGTTACCCCCGCGAATGATGGGAGCGAGGAGTCCTTGCCATTCAGCTTGGAAAGTAAGAGGATGAAACCTGAAATGTATAGGCCCTACTTGATCTCAGCCCTAACTCAAAACCTCTCTGTGGCATTCCCCAGGACAGTCTCTGAGTCCCTGTAATTTTTCTCATTTTTCTTTTTGGGCAGTGTCACTTAAATTTGTTTCTCTGTTTCTGCAATGCTCTAAGCAAGGATGGAATGAGAGGAGAAGCCTATGTTGTGAGGAAAGGTATTTCCAGCAGACTAAAAATTGCAATGTGTAGTGGCAGTGGTACACAGGACACAAAGTGAAGTTTGATTGTGTTGGGAGGGAAAAGATTTACATATATACATATACACACACACACACATATATATATATATATATATATATATATATGCCCCATCCAGCCTGGCCTTGAACACTTCCAGAGTTGGGGCAGCCACAGCTTCTCCAGGCAGCATGTGAAAGTGTATCACCACCCTTACAGGAAAGAATTTCTTCCTAATATCTGGTCGAAATCTCTTGTCTTTTAATTTAAAACTGTTTCCCCTTGTCCTGTCACTGGCTGTCCATAGAAAAACTCTCTCTCCCTTTTTTTTAATAAGCCCCCTTTTAAGTACTGAAAGGCCACAATGAGGTGTCCGTGGAGCCTTCTCTTCTCCAGGCTGAACAACCTCAGCTTTCTCAGCCTGTCTCTGTAGGAGGTCCTCTCATCATCTTTGTTGCTTCCTCTGGACCTGTCCATAATCTGGACAAAAAGAAGTTTGACAAGATTTTAATCGGAACAGTGACATTCAGTCTAATAGTCTAAAACTTGTAGAAACTTAGGTCTGTTCTGAGAAGTGGGAAAGGGAAGCCTGGGCACCCTTTGTCCAGTGTTACTCAGCCTCTCTTCACTGAGTGTATGGAGCTGGGAAAGGTCAGAAGAGTCTTTTTGGATGACGGCAAAATCATCCTTCCCTTCCTTCTTGTTTCAGAGCCTGCAGCCAGTGACAGGAAAGACGGATCCTCTGTTGCTGCTGAGGCTGCTGCCAGGTAACTGGGCTTCTTGCTGGGCAGACTTAATACAAAGGTCTGGGTAGATTCTTTTTCCGCACATTATCAGCCACAGGGGGGAAAAAAATTAGAAGGAGACACAGAAGCAAAGAACATTTTTAGCAGTAGACATGACGTTACCTCTTTAGCTCTTGCAGCAGGTTTTAATTACATAGGCAAAGTGGGAACCCCACTTGTTTGTTCATTATGGACTCTGTGGTTCCTACTAATGCCAGCATTTTGCTCCATCTGATTGTAGTCAAAGCCAGAAATTCATGTCTTATGCGGTCCAGAATGCAAGTCTGCCTTATCCATCTCTTAAATTTCAAATATATGGGTTTCTGCTTTCTTTCATGGTGCGACTTTCTGCAAAGAGTCTCTGAGAAATTCTGAAAGAGAATTGTCTTTTTGATATAAAGCTGATAGAAACATAATCAGTTCATGGTTATGAAATCACAGGTTAACATGTTGACCAAAACACTGAGTTATTCCCTTGGTCTTTTGATTTGTATGTATTTATCTTACCTCACGTTTAATGTTTAGCATTGCTTGATTTTAGCTTGCAGGAAGTAATGTTTGTAAGTATTAATAGGAATCTGAGTAGGAAGACTGGCCTGTAGTCATCCGAGTGAAGCATAGTGGTTTGAAGTTGTGAGAAAATTTAGGAATAAACTTGGTATCTCTTGTTACAGGATTGCATGCTAGGTGGTAATCATGCTTCAGTGCTGAGGATGGGTGATAGTCATTTCTCACTGGTTGAGGATGGGTTGCCTTTGTAGGTATGGGATGAAGATGTACTCTCAGGGTCTGCTTTATGGCTGTCATTCCCAGTATTTTTGCGGTGTCATGAAATTCCTGAGAAATAAGCCATAAAGGGTCTGACTGTGTCTTCTGGTGGGTGCCAGAGGTAGTAGATGCTGAAACTCCTGATGATGCTGCAGTTTCTCCCCAATGTTTTCCAGAATTGTTCCATTGCTCTTGGCTGTTAGGGTGTCTGCAGAAATGACAGAAATGCTTGTGCAGTTGCAGCTTCTTTCTTGATCTTTGAGACAGATCATCTCACTCATTCTGTGGCTGTGTAGGTCAATAAACTCAATACTCTTTGTTGCTTTCACAAGGGGCTAGAGAATTCTTGTTTTGCTGTATAAGGGTTTTTCTCACTTCCTGATGCATTTTTGTTTGTTTGTTTGTTTGTTTTAAATCTGCACTGCTAGCTCCCAGAAAGCATCATCTGTGTTTAGTCGTGTCTGTGAAGTTCGTCGAGAGGATGAGGCCAGAGGTCATGGTCTTTCCACTTCTCCGTTTAGGTAACTCCTCACAGTCTTTGCCTGCCAGTCCTGATTGGATTTATATCCACATGTGCGTTTTCTACATCAAAGAAATTGCACTAAGCCATTTTCTTTGGGTGACTTAGAAGGTTGGGGACAATGGGGTAAGTATACTAAATCTGTATGTTTGTGTCTCACATGGTAATCAGGCTTACCTTTTGACTGAGCAGCCATGTGATTCCAGAAGACTGATATGCTTCAGTGAAGTCTTGGGTTTGAGGAAATGGAGATCATATTTAAGGCTGTTTAAATACCTTTTCTGTCTCCTAAGATCTTCTGACCAGTTTTGTTTGTTTGTTGTTGCTGCTGCTATTGTCCCCCTTCCACGTCCATCAATTTTTGCTGTCTCTGGTTGCTTTGAAAAGGACTGTACAGCTGCATATGTTACAGTGATGAGGCTGCTGCCTGGAGAACTAGAAGTAAAAATCTGCTTCTTCAGTGTTTTCCGTTCTATCTTTTGATGGGACGGTGAGGTCTTGGTCTATGTAGAAAGAGTAACCTAAGTTTCAACGTTTATATTAAAGACCATAACAAATAGGGAGTTCCAATGCTGGATGAGGCACAGCCAGAAGGGAAGATAGTCACTCCTCAAAATCCTCAAGCACCCGAGGGAAGCCAAATACATACTTCCAGTAGGGCTCAGTATAGTGTCCCATACAGTACCTGACAGAGGAGTACTTTGGCAGAGCAGACAAATTCTAATGAAAACATTAGGCAGTATTTGTGTGTGTGCTGCTGGGTCTTCTTGCTACATGGGATTATCAGTTTCAAGCCAATCAAGCACTGGAGCAGCCTGAAGTAACTTGAAGATGACATGCTTCTGGAAGCAAGTTGGATAGTTGGTGCCTAATGTGTGGAGTGTAGCAAGAAATTTTGTATTTCAAAAAGCAACTAGTTCTGTACAGTGTCAGCCATACATTTTAGTGCCCTGTGTATCACTTGAGAAGTGTTGAAAGGTTTTTGTGTTATTTGAACTCTGAGTTCTGTGCAATCGTAAGAAGCAATTGAGTGACTGCCAGGGTGGGGTTTTTTTAATACTGCTTTCACTTGAGTAGCAGCATGTTGGTTGTGTTGTTTCCTTAATCCATAGCTTTGATCTGTGTGTAACTGGTTTGCAGGAGGGATCTGTGCATTTTTCCTGGCACACAAGAAGATGCTGAATTACATACAAATTCCAGTGATTGGCAGTGCCAGCAACACAAGGCAGATGGCAGTGGTAGACAGATCCTAATTCCTCAGAAGATGCAGCAGGACTGCCATCAACAATCTTCTGGTGCAGAGGATGGAGAGTCTATGGAGACTGATGTTGTAAGCACTCAGGCAGAAGATGGGAGAAGAATGCAGAGAAAACAAAGTAAGGCTGTTAAAGTTGATCAAAGTCAAGAGAGGTTGGAAAACACTAAGAATAAAGGGATCCAGACTACAGCAGACTATCTTTTTACCCCAACAACTGTTACAACAGCAACACAAACATCAGAAGAAATCTGTAGACAGGTGGAAATGGGAACCAGTATGTCTGGGCAAAGACCTGGGCAGCAAGATGTGAACATTCAAACCGACCAGAGTGGAGAAAAGCTTGTCAATGCCTCTGGAGATGACACGGACTCTTTGCACAGTCAGGTGGGATGAGGGCTGCCTGTATTTAATTGCTTTAGGACTGTAAAGTATCCCTTCAGCCAATAAATTCACTAACAGTTGGTTCTCTGTTGAAAAAAGGCAAGGAACCACTTTAAAATGTTAATGTCGCAAGCTGTCCTGAATTGACTGCTGAAGTAGCAATACTCACTGGGCAGCATAAATTTGGGAAGTAAATGTCTCCATATATCCACATTTCTATGTGACAAGTTTTGATTGGTTAGTTGATTGTTTTTGTTTGGGGTTGGGTTTTTTTGGGTGCAGATATAGTTAACGCTGTAAAAATTTTTTCACTTTTAGTTGGCTGGAGATGGGAGTTGCATGAAATTTTGAGTGAAGGGTTTGATGCTTTCTGTTTTGCATCAACCAACATCTGATGGTTTGTTCTCTCATTCCATCTGATGTCAATGGGTAAACACATGAAGGGGGAACTCCTCCAGAGAAACATTCTAACAAGATGAGTAACTTCAAGTTAGTATTTCAGAAAGTACTGGAGACTCAAAAACCCCTACTGCTTGGCTGTTACAGTTTGTATATTTTTTTTATCAACAGAAAGACTAGAAAAATTTTTTTTACTATGCCTGAGTTAAGACTAATGTGTCCTGTGGGAAAGAGGAGATTAACAGGGCCGTAAAAAGTGCAAGATTGATGTGATATGTCTGAGAGTCTACTCAATCAAAGAGTATTGGAAGCCACACTAAACAAGTTTGCTGTTTCCTCCTTGGACTGCTATGATTTCCCTTCCTCTACTTGTCAGCAAAATGTGTTCAGTTCTCCTTTGTTTAGTGTCTCTTGTGGTGTTGCATCTAATTTGTAACAAGATGCTTAAAGGTTCCCTACTCCTGTACTTTAACATGGTATGAAGAAGCTGTACTGCAGAGGTAGCCCTACTCAGAAATAGTTTGCTTTTTGTTGTGGTCTGCTTTCTTTTTACTGTATCCTCTTTATTACAGGGAGAGGAGGAATTTAACCTTCTTCACCCACCCAAAGGCCAAGTTCAGCGTCGCCACGTGCGAACCATTCGAGAAGTGCGCACTGTTGTCACGCGTGTCATAACAGATGTTTACTACATCAACGGTGCAGAGGTGGAGCGAAAGGAAGTTGAGGTAAGTTCCTATTTTCGTGGTTAAATGGAATGAGATATTGGCTGAAAAATAGAAGTAGTTAGAATGAGAATGTGTTATGGCTGCAGAAAACAAGTTGAATGAACAAGTCTGTGTGCTGTGATGACAAGGATTTCTTCATGGGCAAACTTGCAGGCCGTTTAGTGAATGGCCAAAGCTGTGTTTTTGATGCTAGTATATTTCATGCCATGTGTTCTGAAGACATGCTCAAGTCCCAAAGCATTCAACAAAAGACTTAACTATGTGCATCCAAATATTGTAAAAGTCTTGGAGTTTTGCCAGAATAGAGATATTTCAGAATGAGCAGAAATTCTATTAGTAAGCAAAAATCACTTCTGTCTGTAAAATTGAACTATGTAAGATAGTTTAGCCTGTTTTGCAGTTCAACATAATTTTTAACCACAGTCTTTTGAGTCCTGTGTACCAGATTCTGTAAGAGGTCTACAAAAATCAACTTAAAACTAAGGAATAAACCAGCCTTTTGTTAGTACACTTGTGTTGTAGTATGTACATTCATTAATTGGAAAGTCTTTAGGGTATCATTAAAGATAGCTGAGAAATGATGATTTGATGTAATCACATCAGCCTGCTAGCAGTAAAATGTCACTGCTATTCAATAAAGGTAAATAACGTGAGATTCTTCTGCTGTGTAGTCACAGTGAGTAATGACACAAAAGGATGAACTAGTTCAATACTTTTACAACTGATACTACACATGAAATTCCTTATTGTAACATAAAAATGGAGAATTAAGTGTCCTGAAATATGCTTACATAGTTTGTGTAATCACAATCATATAACCATTTCCACTTTATCTATCAACACTTGGTATCACTATTTTGTAGATACATGTTTTTATATCCATAAAGCTTTAATAACTCCAGATGACAAGCTGAAACTGATCTTGGATTATGAGCAACCAAAGGCTCCTAGTGTCTCATGTATTTGTTGCAGTCTCACACTCTAGAAGGGTGGGAATTATTCAAAGCCAGACTAATTGGATACCAAGCCAAGTTCTTCCCTGTTGTTCCTGTCCGACCATCCAGGAGCCGCTCTGGCAGTCACAACTGCACCACCTGAGCTGGGACTGAGGCTCCTTTGCAGTGGATAGCTCCAGTGAGCTGATGGGTGCCCCGCTTGACTCCCTGCACACCCCACACTCACACAGTCAGATCAGGTTTCCTCACTTGTCTGGACCCCATGTTTCCCATGGCAGAGTCTCAGACATCTGGATCCTTAAAATAATCTTGTTGCAATAACTAAATAACAAAATAACAGCTTGAGCTGGTGCCTCCAAGGAGAGACCTCGAACAAAGGGCACCCTGGGCTTTTGTAGCCTTACAGTCTGAGGTGGAGAAGTGTGGGAAAGTCTGGGGTTCTTCTGTTCCTGCTGTGCCTCCAAGTGTCCAGGTCCCACGGCGTTTTGCCTGGGGCTCTCGCCCCCCAGAGCTCAACCTGCAGCTTGCGCTTGCAGCGCTGTGCTACCTGCACTGAATGTATTCCTCAATGCTGCTGACTGAGTTCTTAATGTGACTTCTTGATACAGAGCAGCTGCAGGCCTATAGTGAGAGGTGCACTGTCTACCACGGATTAGCCCAGTCTGAAGTCTGTGTGGCCGTCATTAGCTTCATGAATGTGGTCTCAGCTTGTCTGCACTTTGGACTGGTGATTGTAAAGCTTCCATCTAGCACTTGCATCACCTCAGACAAACCTCTTTTTGTTTCTTTTAAGGAAACCGAGGAGCCTGTAGTGGAGTGCCAGGAATGCGAGACTGACATGTCCTCCTCTAGAACTGCAGGAGGCTCATCGCTGACCTCAGGGGACCTTGGTGATGTCAGCTCCTTCTCATCTAAGGCCTCAAGTCTCCACCGTACATCCAGTGGAGGAAGCAGTGGTCACTCTGCCATGCACAGCAGCAGCAGCTCAGGGCGAGGAACTGGAGCTGTCAAAGGGAAAGTGTGTGGGACAGAAACTGGAGAATTTGCTTTACCCATTGGCAGAGGCGTCTTAGGAAAACTGAGGTAAGTGCAGAGTCTTGGGAAAAGAAGAAGAGATGTTTTGCAGAAACAAGCATCTGGCTTGTGAGTGTGAAGCAGGGTAGACCTAAATCAAAGGTTTTCTGGGAAAGATCTGGGTTGATGAACAGAAATAAGGAGGTAGTATTTGCTTTCCCATCTGTTCTTCCTAAAGGAGTAGCTTGTTTCCTTGTGAGGGATTGCTTTGCAGTTTAGCAGCAAAGAGGCAAACTTGGATATGTTGCGAGATGATCAAGAAAATGGGAGGATCCTAGTGAGCTGGCTTCTCTTCTCAAAACAGTTAACTCATAAATTCTCTAGCCCTAGGAAAGGAGCTGGGCAGCCTGCATCTCCAGTCAGAGTTAGCCAGACAGGAGCACTGCCTTGTGAGGAAGAGGAGGACTCTATGCCTGGCACTCGTCAGGCTGGCAGAGCACCTGTGACACTTCGCGGACGGGGAAGAAGAGGACGCCCACCATCTCGAACAACAGGAACAAGGTACCCTGGAAAAAGGAGACTGTAACTTTAATTTATTGCCCAGAAAGAGAATGGGGAACTTAAGTCTTAATGTGCTAGAGGAAAAGGAGTATTGAGTATTTCAGAAGTTAGTTTTTAGTGATACCATGTAGCAGCTGCAAGCACCTCACCCAAGTATTTTATACTTAGTAATTGTTTTTTCAGATCCTTGTGGGAATGCTTTTCGTCTTTTTTTTTTTTTCTCCCCTATCTGGGACTGCTTTTTTCTACAGAGATTTAGCTGGACTGCCAGGTATGGAGGATCTCTCAACTACAGCATCACCTGAGGAGAAATCATTTACTCGTTCAGTTCGCCTGCCAGATGGAGGAGAGAAATCTGACACTTCTGGCTTCTGTGCCTTACGTCGAAGTGACTCTCCAGAAATCCCATTACAAGTGGTGACTGCTCCTTCGGACTGTGCAGACTCATGCTCTGGGAGCAGCTTTGTGGGCCTCAGAGTTGTAGCAAAGTGGTCCTCAAATGGGTACTTTTATTCTGGGATGATTACCCGAGATGTTGGAGCTGGAAAGTACAAGCTGCTCTTTGATGACGGATATGAATGTGATGTGCTAGGAAAAGACATTCTGCTCTGTGATCCTATCCCACTGGAGACAGAGGTGACTGCACTCTCTGAGGATGAGTACTTCAGTGCAGGTAAGAGCAGTGCTTGAATTTTATCCTTGGTTTTCTGAGTTGCTGAATGTAGTGGGAATTGGGTGCTTGTTCCAGGAGGATGAGAAGCCTGGCTATGGTTGGCTGACAGGTGTTATTTGCTGTCTTGTCAGGTGTGGTGAAGGGACACCGGAAGGAGTCTGGAGAGCTGTACTACTGCATTGAAAAGGAAGGCCAGAGGAAGTGGTACAAACGAATGGCTATTATCCTGTCTCTGGAACAAGGAAATAAGCTCCGGGAGCAGTTTGGGCTAGGTCCTTATGAACCTGTCACCCCCCTGACCAAAGCAGCTGACATCAGTCTTGGTAAGGAAAGGTGTTTTTGAGCTGCTGACTGCTGTTCTGTGTCTTGTGCCTTTGAGGTAATTCTAGTACCTGAATGTTTCTGGGTATTCAGTGATGCTTTTGGTACTTTATAGTGAGATCTTTGAGATCCTTTTATTGTTTGGCATCAGAGACTTAGTGGTATTGACTGGCTTGTGGAAAGTGGTCTGCTTCCAGGACAGTGATGCTTGCCGTGCATATATACGCTTGGTGGATGGCTGCTTTGATACAACATCCCAGCAGTACTGGGAGGAAAAGAGACAAGCAGGGTACAGGGCTTGAGAAGAAAGATACGTTTTTTCTTGCTTTCCTCTGTCAGAGGGGGATGGCATGTATCTTCTAGGTACTATTGAGTTCAGCCACTTCTGTACAGATTGGTAGGGTGAAAGCTTGTGGAGTTCGGTGACAGCCCATGACTAATCCCTGCATACTATATTGCAGATAATCTGGTGGAGGGGAAGAGGAAGCGACGTAGTAACCTTGGTTCCCCCAGCACTTCCAGCAGCAGCACAACTCCCACGCGTAAAGGGCAGGAGAGTCCACGTGTCCCACCAGTCTCACTGTCTGGGAAAAGGAAACTTATTGCTTCTGAAGATGAGCGATCCCCAGCTAAACGTGGCCGCAAGTCAGCAGTGATAAAGCCTGGTGAGAACCTTATTTTCTGCTCTTAAACTTGCATTCGTCTAGTTTTTTCCTACCTGTTTTTTCTGTAATTGATCTTTCCACTTTCCATAACTGAAAAGTAGATGAGATTGCTTTTTTTGTTTTGTAGGGTTTGAGACTGATTCTCCCTGGATGCATTCAGCAGCCAGAGATATTTTTAGCATAGTCTGAGTATTTACCTGCCATCTTTTCAGTTCTGCCTTTTAGAAATGTTCTGACTTTAATGTTGTGATTTGTCTCTCTCCTTTCTTATCTCTTCAGTCAGTCCTGAAAGCTGTTAAAGGAACCCCTCACAGCAGTCAGTGTTGTTTCAGGATGTTGATATGACTTGCAAACTTGTCCCATAAGTCCTTCATGTTTTGTTTTGAAGATACTTTGCAACCAGAAGGATAAAAGATCCCTACCTAGCCTAGTGTAATCCTAGCCCAATGCTGCCTCTCTGTGTCTCCTGCAGTAAAATATCTGAGTTGAACAGATCCCCCAGGTAAGACATATCTTTGAATACTTATGGTGCTTCTGTCTCTCTACAGGGACTGTGAGAGCTGGAGAGTTTGTAAGCACCTGTGAAGGTGTAGATGCTGCAGATCCCCCAGTACTGGAGGGCGACCATGGACCCTTGCCCCACAATAAAACCCTGTTTTTGGGCTATGCCTTTCTTCTCACCATGGCAACACCAAGTGACAAATTGGTCAATCACCAGAAACCATCAGATGGTCCCACTGGGAGCAGCGAGGAGGAAGAAGGTAAGGCAAATCTTACCCATTGCATTTTCAAGTGAAATGCTGTGTCTTTAGGAAAAATGTTGGATACTGTCTGATCAGACATTTGTGTGAGTACTTGTTTACCCTTTTGCTCTTTAATCCTTTGCAGAAAGGACCTAAGGCTCAGTCTCTGATTTAGCCAACTTGCAGCGTAAGATGTGACAAACCTCAATGATGATCATAGGCCTGTTTCGCAAGCTAAGAAAGGTGTGAAAATTAGTGAGATCAGCAGTGTCAGAATAGTATGATGTAAGAAAGAAGGTTTTGAGAGATAAGGGATAGTGCTGGCAAACATAGAACTTGAAAGCAGGTATGGATTGCTCCAGTTAGCCTTTGCTGGTGTCATGTTTCATGCAGCCAAAGAAGGAACAAGGTGCTCACCTGGCTAGTGGTGTGCTGCCCTTTCTGCTGCCTCTTTTTTTTTTTTTACTTTATCAGTGGTTTCCTTTAGATATTCTTGGGAGAAGGGCTGGGATCCCTTACTGGAATGGATGAGGGCTCTGTGGACTGAGGTGTAGGAACATGAGCAGACAGATTATAGTCAAAAATTGAACTTTCTGCTGTAGATTTTTTAGAGATGACTCCGTATGATAAACATTACATAGAAAAACAGCTGAGAGCAGGAGCTGGCTATATCCTGGAAGACTTCAATGAAACCCAGGTAAGGGTTCACTTACTAATCTAGAGCAACAGTCACAGAATAGTTGAGATTGGAAGGAATTTCTATAGCTTATCTTGTCCAACTGCTCTGCTGAAAGTGAGATCAAATAGAGCAGATTGCTTAGGTCCTTGTCCAGTTGTGTTTTGAGTATCCTCAAGGATGGAAACACCAGAGCCTCTCTGGGCAGCTCGATCCAATTAGTAAAAAAGAATTTCCTGTATTTCAATTTTTAGCTGTCTCTTCTTGTCCTTTGAGTGGATAACACTGAGAAGAGTGGCTCCATCTTTTGTACACCCTCGTATCAGTCATGAATATGCATTAAAAAGACCACCCAGGCCTTCCCTTTTTGATCTTTAACAGGCTCAGCTCTCTCAGCCTCTGCTGGTATGTCAGGTGCTCCAATGCCCAGGCCTCTTAGTGGTCCTTGGCTGGACCTGCTCCAGCATGTCTGGTGTTTTTGGTATTCTGCAGAACCTGGGAGTGGTTGAAGTACTCCAGATGTGGTCTCACCACAGGTGTGTGCCTTGGAACACTTAGAAGAAGAGCTCTTCACTTACCAGATCTACTTGGACAACTAATGTCATTTAATGCGGCTTTTACTTAAATTTTTTTTTAATGAAGAGGGTAAATTGTTCTTGGAACATCTTGCCTGAGGAAGCAATCTTGTCTAGTGACTTACTGAGTCTCAGACTAAAAGGTAAATCATCTCCTTTGTCTGAACTGGAAGAGGGCTATGATACAAAAACTCAGCAGAGTTTTTGCCTGTGAACAGCAGAGCCTGGAATAGGATATTATTAAACATATTCTGAAATCAGCAGTGCTTTTATCTAATTGACCTTTCACATAATATGGCTGTGAAAATCAAAGTTTCAGTTGTTTTCTTCTTTAAACTGTTTAGCAGCAGGATAATTTCGGGGAGTTTTTTGCAAGCATTGTCTTCTGTTTACGTGCCTTCTTTTCTCCCCTGGAGTGTAATGCAGCATACCAGTGTCTTTTAATTGCGGACCAGCATTGTCGAACTCGGAAATACTTGCTGTGCCTTGCCAGAGGGATCCCTTGTGTGTCTCATATCTGGGTCCATGATAGTTGCCATGCTAACCAGCTTCAAAATTATCGGAATTACCTTTTGCCAGCTGGATATAGCCTCCAGGAGCAAAAATTGCTAGAATGGTGAGTGCCAAATAACTATGAATTGAGTCCACAGACTGTTGGAGAGACCTGTTACACTTGGGAGGCTCTTGAATAGCTACAAATACTGAAGGTGACCCTAGTACTGCTCCCTATACTTTCCGTTCCATATAGGAACAGCACTTCCATCTCTTTCCTTGGATTTGCAGTGACCTCTAATGCCAAGCTACATTTGGGTGCCATATACACAAAAAAACAGAGTCTCCTTGGAAGTAAGGAAGGCGTCAGTCTTCTCATGAGGAAGACAGAATTCAGACAAGGCTTCCCACACCCTTGGCTAACTTCTGTAATTGCTTGGAAATGGATAAAGGAGAGTAATACTATGTTAATTTCCTTTTCCCTTGGTATGTTTTGAAGCTAGCTTCTGCTTTTTCTATGGAGTCTAATCCAGTAAGTCTGTTCTGAGATGACAAGGGAGATCAGACTCCTTAGGCAAGCTGAGGGGCAGACAAAATTTGTAGATAGCTGTAGGCTTTTAGGCAGGAGACTGATCAGCCCTGTCAAAATGGAAGCATTTTGGATGTGCACAAAAAAGGTGGTTCAGGATTAGGGAAGAGTTCAGCTTAACTCTGGATATAGGCTGCTGTGCACACACACCCCACCAACACTGTCTAGCTCTGTTTTACTCTCTATAAACAAAGGATAGTCACTCCAAGTACTTCAGGAAGGGTGGTAAGAGAGTGGGTCATTGTATGCAAGATATTCAGAAAACATATATGGGAGCAAATTAGGTGACTAGACTACTGGATATTCTTACCAGTCTGCATTTCTCTTTACTCTACAGGCACCCACGAGAAAACCCATTCCATAACCTGAAGGTTCTCCTGGTGTCAGACCAGCAAGAGAACTTCCTGGATCTGTGGTCTGAAATTCTCATGACGGGGGGAGCAGCATCTGTTAAACAGCATTACTCAAATGCTCACAACAAAGGTACTCATTGGCCAGTTTCTCAGGGAATCCTATGCCAGTGTGGTCTCTAGTATGGTTTAAAACCATGTAGGATGGTTTACAAGGTTGTCTGTAAGCAGAAAGGAAGGCAAAGGGCAGACCCTCGCTACTTGAATGTAATCTGTATATAGATTACATCTAGGAGACCTGTCTTGCAGAGGAGATGCTGCAGCAATTCAGAACACAAGCCATCAGCTTCCAGCCTATGTTGAAAGGGCAAGAGTTGCTCCCAGACCTTCTGTTGGCCTCTCAAATTGTACTTCCCTTGTTCTTCTGAACTCGGCTGTCTCTCCCTCTCCATATGGGATGTAGGCCCTAGCACTCACAGCCTGAGGTCAGGACTCAGGGTCATGCCTATACTGTTGGCTACTGGTTTTCTCTTAATTTTTATCTGGACTAAAAGGAATATTTTCTTGCGAGGTGCAGGGTTGCTGTAGGTGTCTTAACTTTTACAAAGAGAATTCAGTGCCTAGGAATGAGAAGACATAGAAGAGTGACTCGTGGTGGTGAAACACACTGATCTGCCAGGTCAGATGGGGCTTGAAGCAACCTGGATCAGTGGAAGGTGTCCCTGTTCATGGCTTGGGGTGGAATGAGATGAGCTTTAAGGTCCCTCTCAAACCAAATAATTTAGCATTCCATGCTTCTATGATCTTCTGCTGCGGACCAGAATCTTTCTTCACCTGACAGATGCCTGTCTTTCCTCCTGTACAGATATTGCTTTGGGTGTTTATGATGTGGTGGTGACTGATTTTTCCTGCCCAGCTGGTGTCTTGAAGTGTGCAGAAGCTTTACGGCTGCCTGTTGTCTCGCAAGAGTGGGTGATCCAGAGCCTTATTGCTGGGGAGAGAGTAGGCTACAAGCAGCATCCAAAATACAAACATGACTATGTCCCTCACTGAATGAAACTCTGCCCTGCTGTCCCAACTGTCGTGCAGACTGTGTTTTAAACAGGTTTTAAATGTTTGTGAATTGGGCAGTATGCATGGATTATTGTATATAGTTTTATCTGCTGGACTTTTATGATTAAATAAATGTTTGATCTCTTGTGGTATCTGCTGGTACTCCTCATTTATCTAAACTTATTTCAGGGCAATACCTTCAGGAAAGGAGTGCAGAGAAAAAAGAAATACTTACATTTCTCTGAGCTGAATAGCACTAATATTCTGCTTTGAGTAAAGCCTGAGCTTAACAAAAAGTCAATTACAGAGAAAGGGAAAGGGGTGTTTTCCATTGGCAAAAGTTCAGGGCAGTGGCATTTCTGTTTGTTGGAAGAATACCATGTTGTGTATTCCTCCAGTTTGCTGTTGTTATTTTCCATTAATTTCATTAAGGTGCTGCTGAAGTGAGTGCTAAGAATTTCTTGGACAAAGTATCATTTTGTTTTGGCTACCTCTTTTTTTTTTTTCCCTGTCACGACTATATAGGTATTAACCTGTCGTAGTGGAGACTGGCTCTACCTAACTTGAGATAGACACAAGAACCTTGGACAACTAAACTGTTGGGAGACTGAGGTACAAAGAGTATGTAAGTGCTGTGTATCTTTAAATGGTAATGGGATAAATCATCTGCTTTTGAGCTTCTGCATTCACATCATAGCAGTCAGCTGGCATAAAGGCAAAAGCTCTTCACTCTAACAGTGCTATAGGCTGAAGACCTCCCTTCATCCTCATACAATCTTTAGTCCCCTGCTTCAAAAGTGTAAAGTTTTTCTCAATGGGTATTTTTTCCTCTATCATTTCATGGCTCAGACATTTGACCGTGTTGGTCTGTAAATCTCACATCCAAACTACACTTTCTCCAGCTTTCTAGCTTTTCCATGGTCAAGGGATTTTAAACTTTGCATCAGGTGCAGTCCTACCATAAACAGCTGTAATGTGTGGAAGGTGCCAGGTCTTATACTTGCTGGCTGTTGTTACTGTGTCTTTCTGAGTGAGCAGAGAGGATTTTTTTCCCCCCAAGGACATGTAACTTCAGTGTGAGCTGCAGCTGTGTGCAAATACCAACCCTTTGAGGGGGAGGCTGGTTTCCTGGCAGCGTTTGTGTTCAAATTGGGAAACCTGATACAACACCCCAGTGATGGACTGGAGGGTTCTCTTTTGCCAGTCATTCAAGTGGAATTGCATCAAGACGGTCTGTATGTGATAGCAAGGCTAGGAAATCTTAGTAACAGGCAAGAAGTTCCTGCCAGATACTGCTTTTCAATGACAGACAAGGCCGTGCCACGCTGTTCCCTTTGCACTGGGCTGCAGACATTGACAATACTCCAAATAATTGCATGACAAGATATTTTTATTTTGGTTCAGTAGGGTAGTCACTAGTAGCATTCTAAATAGTCTGGAATGAGAACAGCACAGGTGAAAATCCCAGGTAAGCATCTCCTTACCATTTTTCTGCCAGCAGAGGGTGCTTTGTACTCAAATAGGGCAAAGTTCCTGTCTTGGCAAGTGTAATTTTAGCACATAAACTGTATTAAATTGTATAGAGAAAGCATTTGATATCACTAATGTCTCCATGACCTATACACATATACTAGACTAGTGCACTGCATGAGAAGAGATTTTAAAAAATCTATTTCTTCTTCCATCCCCCTTCACCTCAATTGAAAATTGCTACTGCTGTTTCATTTACCTGGTGGTATTTGATTAGCAGACATTGTGTACTGTAAATCCGCTTACTACACAAGTGGAACTTCTGAATACAGCCAAAACTTCATTCATAGTCAAGAACAAGATTACTTCCTCCATACTTGAACTTGACGTGAAGCACAGTCCAGCTGAAGAGTAAAGACATCGTAGTTCAGCTGAAGAGTCCAGACATCGTAATTCTGTTTTTTTCACTTTCTGAAGTGGTTCAGATTGCCTCTCTAGAAGCACTTATAAGTATATGCAGGGCTGCAGAAAGCATATTTTTACTAGTTCAGAAGAAATGGAGTAGCTTTCTGTAATCGCTGGGCAGCCTCACATAAGTGGCACTTCCTGCCAATTCCTTCTGAAACAGTACTTCACCAGGCAAAAGCCAGCTACAAAGAAAAATTCAGTTGAGCGCAAACTCTCCAACTGTCCAAGAGCACCAGTCTCCAGCACTTGATGCATCACTAGTCACGGCCTGAAGGAAAGGCCTTTAGTGCTTAGACGCCAAAACTGCAAGAGAAAGGTACAGTATTAACTACATGTTGAAAGTAACTCCCTTTACCAACCCACACCAGCATTTTTCGGCCAATATGAGCTAGCAGCTTGTTCAGCTTTCTGCCAAAAGAAACTCAAAGGGGGTGAAAGCATATGAAACCCAAAGATGCTGATTTATTACTTTTCTGTTACAGTATTTATCAAGATTTAGTGTAAGCCAAAATAATTAGAAGCAATCAATAAAAATGGCTTTGTACTTCAAGTACCTCAGGATAATGCTACAAGCAACCCGTAAGATATTCCTACCTGCCCAAGGTTCCTCCAGCCTGGGTGTAGTATTTGTTATAATCCAAGCGTAGCAGCAGTTGAGCTAAGTCAGAGTTTATCTGATGATTGCGAACACTAGAGAGAATCTTGAAGAGAAGTGATGACTGACGACTGAATCCCTACAAATTTGAAGATGTCAGTTCTGGGCCCTCTCAGAAGAGAAGGAAAGCAAGCATCTCATCTCTGTTTCTGCCTAGCCAGTCCTTTAACAGCCTGAAGAAAAGAATCACTGCAAGAGATGTGATGCTTGTGGTTCAGGATAAAGTAAGCTCTGAGCCACAAGAACTCCTAGATTTTAGTTATCCAAAAGGAGGGGTAGAGGTACCTCTGCCTCCTTTCTATTCCAGTATCTGCCCCCATTCCTCCTCTCTGTGCATATAGAATTTCCAAGTCAGGAAGAGTTGATTAGTTAAAATAATTACAAGCATTTACATAGAAGGTCTCTGCTTACACTCACTCTTTTTCTACAGCTGTTAAAGCCAAGGTAGCTGCTTAGGCAAATGTTTGCATGGGAGAAGAACAGATCCACAGAAACATAGATTCACCTTCACCAAAATACTGAGTTGTGCAGCTCCCCGTTCATCTAATGGGCCCAGATTCTGACTGACCAGAGAACAAAAACTATGACAAAGATCCAGAATTTCATTTAAGCAGTGGAAAACCTACATGGAATAAAAAGTACAAATTAGTAGTTGAAACAGAGTTTGAACACAGAGAGAAAGCAGGTACTTGAAAAGTTGTAGTATTCATAACAAAGATGTTGCTGATACTGTATTTTTTAGTCAGGAAGGAAGATACTAACGCAGCATTTTTGTAAGGTTTTCTATGGAAAAAGGATTTAAATGTTGTGGTGCATCTCCCCTCTGCCCCTCCCACAACCTTTTGCAGACATTTCTGGGAAAACAGCAATTGGCATGAACCATCCAGATAGGCACAGGAGTTGCACACTGGCTTCTCTATCCAACCAGCAGGTCATCACTGCAGCTTTGGGACTAAAAAGGCAGGATAAAGACCAACAAGAGCTATGGTTCAAGCCTTTGCTTTCACTGTTCACTGAACTTGGAATTTCTTTTGTATCAGTTGATCTGACTGCATAATTACTGTTCTGCCACCTTTATTCTACAATAACCTCATAGATGAGCATAGAGACACTGTTTCATTGAAACTAACCTTCTTTGCAAATGTTTTTGTGAGGCTGTTTATAAAAATACTTCTAACTTTTTTTTTTTTTAATTAACAAAATTAAAAAGACCCTAAGTCCACTCGGGAACATCTCAACTATTTTTATTCTCTTACGTAGAAGAGGGAATTTTTCCTAGTCTAATGCATATCAGTATGAGTCCCTCAGGAATTCAGTTCCCAGCACTCTGCTTATTAGTACTTCTTTAATGAAATAGCCTGTGATAAAAACATAGTGATAAAATACAAGTTATTAAGGTTAACTGAACACTGAAATAAGCTTGACTTAAAATTGCCAGGAATGCAGCATTCACACACACCAACTGTAAATTAGATGATCTTAATTGAATTATCAATTATAGTTTATACCTGCCTTACTCCTAGAATTGTACTCTGTGATCTGCAGGAGATTATCACTGATCTGTTTTAAAAGATACGATTTGTCATATCTGTTCAAAAAGGTGTGTTTCTTAGGGCACTTAGAGAATTGGTAGAAAAAGGTGAAAACGAGACCTACTTACAGGTTTTAGGAGGATGAAAGACTGAGCCAACAAATTACTTAAGAAATGATCGTGAGCCAGTCGTATACTCTCAAAATCTCTTGTGGCATTTATCTGCTGCAGAAGCTGTGAGAACTGAGACTCCAGTACATCCACCTGATGGATATGTGAACGTACCTCATTAGCGATTTAGGAATTGGGGTTGCTTGAGACCAGCCAGAAGTTTTGAATAAGAAACTTACTTTCCTTATTGCTACTCTTATGTTAGAGGCTGAGGATCCCCTTCTCTCTGGCTGATGAATGGGGAATTATATACAAGAGCAGTACGTAATGTGGAGTACACAACAATTTTTGATGCCTAAGTAATATCTAAGTAGAAAGGAAAATGGTCACTTTCTTTAACTGTGAAAAAAGTATACAGCTAGCATGTAAACAAAGGTATTTGATTGTAGTAATTTCTGAATTTTATACTGAGAGATACTATTTGGAATCTTAGGGCAAAGGCTGCAGTATAAAAGCTCAGCCAGATTACTGTGGAGAATTTAGAAAGCCAGGCCCCCTCTCAATTCTTTGAAAACCAAACCAACCAAACAAAAAAACCCAAAACTTAACTCAAAGTAGAGTTCACTTAAAGAGGCAAGAGAAGGAACCAGGATGGTATATTAATGATGGTCCTTCAGAGATGACTGGTTTCTCACAAACGTTTAGTAGCACTAGAGAGTTACTGAAGAACTCCATTTCACTGATTCACAAGTCCAAAAATTTCATAATTGTAGCAGTACTTTGGGAACTTGGAGGAAGCTCTAGACTTGTGAAGGAAGTCCTGATTTCCTTAAGATACAAGGAATCAGAAACCTGAGATAGGTCTTCAGTGCTCCCTCCATGCATTTCTGCCAGTTTCTGATTAACTGATAACAGTTTATCTTTCTCTGTAATACTGACCTGCAGATAATACTGAAGATTGTCCACAAGGAAAGCCATGTGATCCCTCAGACGCCACTTGATGGCATCTGTTCTGTTAGATTTCAGGTGTTTGCGTTGCATCTGGAGAGCCCAGCAGTGCTGTAGCTCAGCCTGGACTCGTCGCACACTCAGCAGGTATTTGAACACAACATTGTACCTACAATCAAAAAATACAAAGTGGTTTAAGACTAAAATCTTCCTCCGCTGCAGGCACTGGAGAAGGTAACAATGCAAGACTGGAAAAAGAAACAGGAGGTGACTGCCAGTAGTTAGGGCCAATCAGGTCATGGCCCATGTGCCCCACGGTACATCTTGCAGAGTAAGATTTCTGCTTGTATTGATTACTGACCTAAAAAATACAAAGCTACTTTCAGTGTAAGGAGGGGAGCTGTCAATGAAAACACTGTTTGTTAAAGTAGCGCTGTTTGTAAATCAGTGCAGATCTGTCAGCATCTTGCAAGTCTTACTGTCATTACAAGTACTTTCAATATAAGTGGAATGAGCCATTTTAAGGTTCAGGGAGCAATAGCTTTACCTTTCTCTCCACAGAGAGAAAAAAAACCCCAACACATTAGGGAATGCCTCAGATCAGGGAACAAACAGATGAATATAGAAAGACCATACCTAGTACTTACTTCTCGAGAACTGCGGGAGTAAAAAGAATGTGCAGTGGCCATTGAACCTTGTAAGAAAGGCCCAGAGCTGCCCATCCAGATGTGGGGGCTTCACGTGGAGATAATTCCCGGGAAGGCCCTTCACGAGTCTGAGAAGTATCTAAAAACAAGTAAGCTGCTGAATTATGTTATCTTCTCAGTCAGTACAACCATGGCAAGAAAGAAAAGGGAAAGAACAGAATTAAGAAGAGCCAGTGCAGTCTAGGCCATCACATAGGGCAGTAAAGGGAACAAAATTAGTATTTCTTTAACTTGAGAGAAAGGTAGGTAATAGGATTTGAAAACAAGGTCATCATCTCCCCTCTTAATTTACTTCTAAAAATCAAGTAGATACCTTTATGTTCCTTTCCATGATACTCAATGGTTAAGTGAAGAAGAGGAAGAAGGTTGTCATCATCTAACAGCACCTTATGAGCAGACTGCTGAAATGCAATGTTGACATCTGACAACAAGAGAACACATATCAGCACAAGATGATAGAGCTAGTGCTAATTTTGCACCCATTAATTATTTACTCTTGGTCCTAAAAGACAACACTTATGCACTGTTGACACTTTTAATCCCAGTTTCAGATACCTGCCATCAGAAGGTTTCTGAGAGTTTGTTTTCACTCACTCTGTGAGACATTCTAATTCACAAGTGCTGTAGTTTCAAAACTAATGACATCATGTAGAGGGTTAAGACAGAGCTCTTCTGTACTGGACATGGCTTTCCAATTTCCTGCTATACCACAGTGAGGACAGTTTGGTAAGCACATAAGCAACACTCACCATGTTCAGTCACAGCTGTAGGTGGTGTCTTTAACATATGCTGTGCAGTGTCAATGAAGGCCTGAAACAGCTCACCTCTTCCCAAAAGGTAAAAGTCTTTTATAATCTGTGGAGATAAATTTTTTGTACCTAACATATCAAAAACTGAGCAGAAATTATAAGCATCCTAGCTGACAGCACCCATTTTTATTATTTGGACAACTGCTGTTTCAAAACACAGTTGGAGACCTCTGAATTTCATTCACTGACCGAAAAGTCTACATTGCCTTTGCTTCAAGATGCAAGCTACAAAACCACATACACATACCCCTCTATCTCTGTCTCTGACCAAGTTCTATCAGCGTATGCTCATTCTTTAGACTGGAAAATGAAAACAGCTTTACCTAAATGAAGAAAGACCAGAGTGTAAGGCACTAAAGTATTTAATAGAAAGAAAGAAGGGAAGAAAGAGCTGCTTTAGCAAAAACAAACTAGCAGTTGCATTACCTTCAGCTGTCCTAGTAGATCCGATTCCTCCACCATCAGTTTCCAAAGATGCTAGTGAAGAAACAAAAATCAAACAAAACAACAGAAACTTCCCCTCAGAATTACCTCACCCATTCAGAGAGAAGAGTAGCTGTTGTCTTAAAATACTTGTGATGCGTACAAAAAAAGCACCTAGACACAATGCTATATAAAGTACAAGAGCACACTAAGAGTCCTGTGTAGCAGCTCATGCTACCAGTTAAAATTCTTGGTAGATACTGGCAAAAAACTCTGCCTAAAACATGAAGACCTGTGACAAAAAAAAGTCCAAATTCCTGTGAAATCAGTTCTACCCCAGCTTTGTTCTTGCTTCTCTAACCTCCCCATTTTCTTAGGTTCTCCTCCCTGCCCCAAGTGAAAAAATGATTAAAAATTGCCAAAGCATGTGCTCAGCGAGATGCCATTATGCTGAAAGCAAATGAAAGTTCTGAAGTCATTTCAAGTGAAATAAAAAAATATACAAAAATTCCCTTCTTTCCCTCATGAAAGAGCATAGTATTTGTTAATGTCTTTTTGTCATTAGAAGCTAGGTTTACATGAAGCTCTGAGACCAGTTAGAGAGCCCCCTTCTTCCAGTCCTTCACAAAACTTAAGAGCTTCTCAGCCTGCATAGTAGTTACCCTTCCTAGGCTGCTCACCTCAGCAACAGTGCTCCGTATCCAGTCAACCACCGATTCAAAGTCCACCAAACTAAAGAGCGGTTGCTGCTTGAGTCGATGTAGCTCTGCTGCAAAAGTGTCCTCCTGGTTTTTTAGGATGGAGCCTGTGCAGCAATGAGAAGTTTCGGAGAGTAAAAAGGGATGCCATTTGGAGACGTGCAGACCCCTTCCAGCACAGTGGAACAGAAAGGCTGCCCAGGCAGCACTGTCTCAGGTCTGGCAAGGACCGTGGAGGCCTCAAAGTACAAGTACCAAGGTATAAGATTACTATTGCAAGTACAGTTACAGTATAGACACTTGCTATGGCAGTGCTGTGCTATCAGTAAAACCCCCAAATATTTTCTACCTAAATGGTTGCTGCTAACAGCCCTTTTTCTAGGACTGAGCTAGATCTTTGAACTCACCAACTTTTCTTCCACATTAACCACTTGGTTTGGGTCTCCCCATACCCCTGCCCCTTTCAAATCTATCCTACTGCTTGAACTTGGGGACTTTTTTTCTTTTTTAACCAACTGAGCTAGAAGACCAATTTCTTTTCCCCTTGCTTCTGTGAATGCAAGAAAACAGTCCAACTGAATTGGTCCTTTGTTCTCTGTAATGTTGCTCAAGTAATTTAAGTACTTTTGCATAGACATGCTCAAGGTAGAGCCACCACAGCAGTCCTCCCCCATTGGTGTAGGAATATATTTCCCAAACCACCCCCAATGTAAACTTTTCAAGCTCTCGAAGTGAACCATCAGCTAGAATTGTCTCTCCCTTGCTGTCTTTAAGGCTCCATATAATTTGTCTTTCACAGCAACTTTTGGGACCACCTTGCAAGTGAATCTCTCCTGTTTGTGGATGCAAGTTAATGCCATGACACCATTCTGTAACATACAATCAGAGCAAAATGTGCCTTTGTCTGCAGCCTTTAGGGAGAGGGATGCAAACTGAAAAGAAAACAAGGCCTTTGCAATCGCTTTATCCAGAACAAATCACATGGTGACTTGCTGCTGGAAATGTGGAGACTATGTTTGGGAAGTGTTATTTACTCATCCTGTTCTTACACCTCTCCCTTGGAATCAATCAGAAGCAGAACACTGGGACAACTGCTCTGTCCTGGCACAACTATCCATACAGTCTGAAGGATAACAGCCAATAGTCAGTGACTGTTGAGGAATTCCTTAATGTGGCATTTTGGAAACTACATGTCAGTCACTCATAACTGAGCAAAGGTTGCAAGAAAGATATTCCTTACCTTTTCTGGTCAGGTTAACGTTCTGATTCTCAAACATCTGTACAGATTCTCCCACAAAGAGGATTTTCTCAGCAACCCGTACAGGAATGTATGAAGGCAGCATTTCCACTCTCAAAGAAAACTGCTTTAGAGACGGAGCTAACATGTTCTCCTCCTCAATCAAGCGCTGCCAGAGACACCAGGGAAAAGAAATCAAGTGCAAAACACTGTGAGAAAGCCAGATAGAAAAGGTGTATAAAGGGGGGTGTGTGGGTGTGGGGGCATCTAAGAACATTTGAAGTAAGCAGAAAGGTAGCAAAACTGATTTATATCATTTAAATAAGCCAGTACACTTCTTTATGTTTCTGGTATGCTAGCAGATCTCCTAGAGATATTGTTTCCATCAGAGTGGAGCAGAAGGGTTAAAGAAGCTAAACCTCTGTGGAACAGCAACAAACTGGCTGTACCAAAGGATAATGTTACATCAGCAAAAGGAGTTTTTATTGCAAATGCATTACATCAGTCTTTTGCTGCCATAACAATGTTAACTAGCATTACCAAAAATAATCCTCTCCTACATCCATTCCTATGTTTTAACACTCTTAGAACACGTGTGATACAGGCCAAATATAAACGCCTCCACTAGTGAGCAAATAGGATAAAGATCCAAAGGCTTGCTAGCAAAGATAAGGCAATTTTCTCGGTTCCTGTGAAAGCTGTTTTAGAACAACACAGTAAGTTACTAATTTTTTTTCTGAATATTAATAAGGAACTCCAAGTACGGAGGCAAGATCTTCCTTCAGGAACGCAATACTGGTAATTTAATCTGTCTTTCTTGTTACTGAAGAATTAGTTTCAGTGGTCCATAATTCAGAAAAAATCACCCAAACGAATTTTTGAGAACATTTGCCATCTACAAAATTCTTCATTTCAATAGAAGAGTTCAGTACAACTTTGTATACTGACGTTAACAGGTTGGCAATTCTTTTCCTAAGATTCTAGTGACACTTTTAGATGAGGCAATACCCAAGTATTTTATCAGTCTATCACACTAACACTCAAGATTTCTTATTTTACTCTTTGACTGAAGAATTGCCAACGCTGTTAGTCGATAATACTGAAGAAAGAAGTTGCTTAGTCTACAATTTCCACCATGGACCTAGAAGCTCAACAATTTTCACATTCTTTCTTTATCTGATATAGTGAAATAACAGAGTTTTCCACTAACTGCCTTTTAAAGTTTTACCTTGTTTTTCTCTGGGTGTAGTCTGTTTTCAGCATAAACTGTTGGCACAGGGCACTTAATTAGTATGCAACACAGTTTCTGTGTGGTCACAGCCAAGCTGCATGCACCACACTAACTCCATAGGTGTCCATGAAATGTTTTCTCACCATAAACTAGAGTGTGAATTTAGAGTCGAACTTGCTCCACGCTGTTCTCTAGTCAGACACTATTCAAATGCTCATAGTATGGAAGACTACTCCATTGAGAAAGCTGCTTTGCAAAAGGGCACTCTAATGGTATAGCACCTACAGGAAGAGTTACCACATTGCACCAGTATGCTGGCAGGTTGCTCCCTTGCTTAGCAGTCTCTTGACTCTCACATAGCACATTTTCTACCAGTAATGTCAGTAGCATTAACCTGTTAGGTAACATTCACACAACAAATGGTTGTGCAAGAAAGGCACCTGACCCAGCTGCCCATAGAAAGTGTGCAAATCAAGTCAACAGCTAAGTTCCCCACACCCTGTCCCTTGCAATTGCTCACACTACCACCAATGCCTATGTTAAACAGATGACAGTGTTGACCATAAGGAATGAGAAACCAGTCAGTCAAGAGCAGTGGGCATGCAGCAGTTCCCATTACTTGACATCAGCATCTACACAGAGTCCATCCACAGGACTTTCTGCCCTGGGGTTATCCAACTGGGCCAAACAATAGGTCTCTGTCCCTTACGCCTAGCAGCAATCTATTAGAAAATTATCTTGATTTACCATCCTAGCAGGTTTCAAGATATGTCTAGTGTAGCATAGCTCGCACTGAAGCAGAATACAATACACTTCTTCTTTGGTTCCCTAACACCAAAGATGCCAAGTTATGACTTGTAGATCTTACCAGGTCCTGAAGTTCTCGTAGCTGTTTTCCTGTAAGTCCCCCAATTCCTAAGTCATCGTCATCTTCTTCAGGTTGGCTAGGGACATTTCCAGAAGAGGGGCCCTGTTTGATAAAGAACTCTTCATGTTGGTCTAGTAGCAATCCATGCAGCATCCAAGCAGAGAGCTGCTTATACATGACTCCATGACACACAGCCAGAATCCTGAGGTCAAGAGAAACAGTCAGTCAGGCCTTTGCACACAGTAATCAAAACCTCATTGTATGTCATTGTATGAAGGTCCAGTTAGTCAGCCAGGCAGTATGGCAAGTACTAAATGGCTAGTGTGGTATTTTGTTTTTTTTTTTTTAACAAAGAAAGGTGGACAAAACTAAAAGGTGCAAAATTAAGCTAACATATCCTCTGAATATGTGGCTTCTCCATAGAAATCTGCTAGTAGACCAGAGGTATAAGTCTGCAGTGGCTGCTGTTTCTACTTAAATGACATTTTAAGTAGTCTTTCTCCACAAGGACATACAAACATCACAACACTCACACAGTCACATTTATCATTTTGAAGGATCAAAAATCAGTAACAGGTCTACCACATGCAAAACAATTCATGTAGACTTCAAAAGAAGAAAAAAAACCTGGCTCTGAAGCTTTCTGAGCCCTTAATCCAAAGTATGAAGAAAGCCTTCGTTCCCACCACAAGCCTGATTTAGATAAATGATGGGGATTGTGACAGTTTTCCCTGCATGGTACTCCTACTTTTATACCATGTAAGGCTGTTTTGCATGAACTGTTTCAACAAGTAAGAAACACTTTGACACTAACTCCAGAAGAATGAAGTAATAGTTTTATTGTATCTACATACTTCTCAAGAGCACTGCGAACAGGAGGCAACCCCCCACAGCTATGTTTGTGGACTGTCTCCAATATCTGGCATCCATGAATCTGCAGAAAGAAAATGTTAGACTAGGTCTGTTATTTGGATCTGTACTGACCTTTTTATACATTTAAACACTACACTTTCAGCTCACAAGAAAATGCCTTAATAAGCTGAACAAGTCTTACAGAGAGATGTAACATGCTCCATGTAGTGATGAAAAATGCCTTCTATGTGTGGCTCTACACCCAAGCTTTTCTCAATACTTTCCCTCAAAAATATGTAAGCATCTCTGGATTCTGAAAACATTAGCCTCTGCCTTTTTTATATCAGGCAACAGTTGGAGAAAACAGACCCAGAAAATAAAAATTCCAGCCACCAGCATCCCGTCCTATAAAATTCAAGTCATCAAAGATTATGGTATAAGGGAAAAAGTCAAATCCAGTGTAAATGAATTTGTAAAATAGTCTCAATACTTACAGCAGAACTAGTAATAGGGCATCCATTACTGAAACTACATTCTTTTCTAATATTAGAAGTCTGGGATGGGGGCAGAAATAACTTTATCAGTTAAAGAGAAAACCTGTTAAGAGAAACGTGCTGCAATTTTACTGTACCTTCTGAGTTTTGATCTGTTCCACCATGACCATCACAGAGGGGAAGAGTAACTGAAACTGCAGAACAAGGAGTGAAATATTGATTTAGGTTGTTATGTAAGGAAGAGAGAAAAAAACTATAGTAACTGTGGATAGCAGCTGAACACAATAACTTAATAAAACTATCAATCTGTATTTCCCCACAAATTAGAAACATGACATGCAAGTCTCTAGGAAGTATGCCCTCCCTCCACTGGACCAAGATGCACGAAGTTACCATATTCCAGCAGTAGTTCAGGCTAAACACAGGCAGGGAGGAATGTGTGAGGGTCAAGGTGGAGGACCTTAGCTTTGTGTTGAAGTGCAGGTGACCCTCTGAGCATGATTAAGGGACTACAGATGTAGAGGCATTAGATAGAAATGGCATGACATGACAGAGTAAGCCTCGTTTATCCCACCCACTCAATGAGTGATAAGAGCAACCAAAGAACACTACCTTTTTATTAATATGACATACCTGGTCCAAGGAGTAATTAACATGTGAGATCGAAAGATGTGGGTCAGCCAGAAACTATAAACATAAAGCAATTAATGAAGATTAATTATCACAGCCACTGGATGGTGACACTACCCAAGATATGTCAGCTACTGGTCTAGCAGAGATTAATCAAAACCTCTAAAACTGAAAACAGAAGCCAAAATAGTCTGAGACAGCAGTGGGCTCTGACACAGATGGAGCACTTACTGAACTGAAGGAAGAGGGGACAACACTTATTAGGATGAAAAGTAATTTACAAAGGCATCTCACAGGAATAATTTGGAAGGCATCCCTAATGTGGAAAGGAAAATACCCTGTTTCATCTTAGAAACTACTACTAGCATGTCTATTGCAGAAATGACAAGTTTCCACAATCTGTCAGCAGCACTACAGCCTCTTGTTCTGTATCTCTACTTTACCTCTTGTTCTAGGTCAAGTAGTGCCTGTCGATAAGGCTGCAGCACTGAATCGAGACCTGTGCAGAAGGCTCTCAAATAAATGCCATGTAATCCACTCTGGTTTTGCTGAGATGGATGGTGATCCTGAAACCAAACAATAAAATCTGCATCAGCATCCTAGTGCAAGTCTGAAGAGTAACCTAATATCTGTGCAGTGTCACAGCAGTAGCCAGTGCTCCAGACATGCTGAAATGCACCTTAGCCCACCACAAAGCGATCAGAAAAACAAATACAACCCTGTCACAAGGAGAGTTACTTGAGCAGATTTATATTTAGCTCTTTTATAGACTTATGGAAGTGCTGGGAGCCACTGAAACCAGTGCTTCTTTTCCCTTAAGCGTGCCTCTTGGGTCTCGAGGCTCTTCGCAAATCTTGAGAAGGACTACAGCATAGTCATGAGCATCCCACTCAGTTCACAAACTCTGGCCAGTCTGCTGTGGTCAGAAATTTTTACAAGACTTCCCCAAGAACAAGACTTTATATTTGGTTCATCTTTCAGTGCTCTCTACCTTCCTTAGACGCATCGCAGAGAGCTTTCTGGAGCTCTGCTGGGTGCTAGCGCGGGTACGGGCCGCGGGACACTCCTGTGTCCTGGGCAGCCTGGCCTGACTGGCACCTGCCGCGCTCTGCCCGGGAAATACCACGGCCCGGCGGCCCCACCTGCTGCTGTACGTGTCCCGTGTACTGCTCCACGAATTCGGCGAAGCGGATGTAGTCGGTGCCGAGGCGGCAGAGCCGGTTCAGGACGCTGGTCTCGCTGGGATGCAGAAACGGCAGCTCCTGAGACACCTGGAGTGGGAAACAGCGATGACGGACGGAAGGACGGGCGGGCCGCGCAGGGCGGGGGCGGGGGCCGGGGCCAGGCGGGGCGGGGGCCGGGTGGGCTTCGGCCGGGACCGTGCCACACCTGGAGGCCGCCGCGCTTGCTCCAGGTGAAGGCGGCCCCCGGGTACCCGCTCAGCGCCAGCAGCAGCTCGTGGATCATCCTGCCGCGCGGGGCCGCGCGGGCTGCCGGGACGCACGCGGGGGCCGCCGGGAATGGCGGGCGGGGGGCGCACGGGAGACGGGGGGGAGCGGCCGGCGGCGGGAACGCCCCGCGGCTGGGGAACGGCCGGCGGCGGGAACGACCCGCGGCGGGAATGACCGGCGGCGGGAACGACCCGTGGCGGGGGAACGACCGGCGGCGGGAACGGCCGGCGGCGGGAACGACCGGCGGCGGAGGCCGCGCGAGGGCGGGCTCGCCGGGAGAGGCAGCGGGAGCGGCCTCGCGGCGTGAGGGGCGCTCTGGACCCCGCCCACGCCCCGAGCGCTCCAGAGGCGCGCTGGCCTCGGCTCGCTGCAGGAGGAGCAGCGTGCGGTAACGGGGGTGGCTGTGATGGCAAGCGCCGGTTCGGAAGGTCCCTCCGGGACAACAGCAAATGCGCAGCCTTCTAGGCAGACTTGGTTCTGATGTGCCTCACTAGGCTTCTTTATCGGTTTCTCATGTTATCTGTCAGTGTTTTATCAGTGCCAGTTTTACCTTTCTCCATTTATTATGTATTGCTTTCCTTCACTTCCTGTCGTAGTCCGGGTAGTCTTTTAATCAAAACTGTCTAGTTTGAAAACTGTGAAGTTATTTAGCAGCCTGTTTTTCATCCCCCTCCTCCCCCCCCCCCCCCCCCATTTTTGCCAGTATTTTTCTCTGTGTGCATTTTTACTCTTCTTCATTTAGAAGAAATTAGTGTTTAGTGTTAAGGATCATCTAATACGTGTTTGGTTCAGCTTGCCACAATAAGGCCTGAAATGTAGGAAGAATATGGGCATGTACTATCAGCTTTATGTGTAACTTGGGAGCCCCAACATTATTGTTGATCACGTATGAGTATAATAAAACGATCCTCTTTATATTGACAAAACTTCTAGCATCATAATGAAGACTGAGGAGTTTAGCTAGGCATTTGTTATGCATCCTTGACATAAATATCACAGTATACAGTTGGTCTGGAAACCCCTGCAAAAGAACAGATAACAGTAGTTTATTTAAAAGATTTTGGTGCTCATTTTCTCTAGGAAGCCTAGTGATTAGTCATTAAGGCCAAAAACTTAAAGTTTTTTTTTTACAGAATTGATTGCCCAAATTTTGAAACTAGAGGAAAAATAGGTATCTCTATATTATTTGCAAGGCCATCTGACTAGTGCTCTTTCAACATTAAGGGTGAAAAAAGACAAGAAACAGGAAAGGCAATAAATTAGACCCATAGATAGACAAATCCTAACAAAAAAACATTTCGCAGAGTCAATAACAAACACCAGAAATCTTAAACCGGGGGAGCTGTTATAGGTACCATTGAATATAACCTTGAAGAGGTTCAGCTAGGTTCTTTGATGATATGCAATAATCGTGTTTTATTTTTCTTACCAGAATGAGATTTTTTTGAGGGAGGATTGTGGCACTGTGCAAAAAATGTTATGAGATTTTTAGGGGAACAACATGAGTTCTGCACTCCACAGTCTACATATAAACATTATTTTAAATGTCTTCTCATTGCATAACTTCCAAGTGGCCACATGTGAAGTAATGCAAATGTTAATAATTAGAACCATAACTGCATTATAAAACCTTTTGTTTTGTAATTTATGTCTGGCATTCCCCGATGTAGTTATTTCTGTAACCATTGAATTATGTCTCCCTTTCATACGGACTCTTTAAAAATCACAGAATTAATTAGGTTCTCTAAGATTGTTGAGCCCAACCGATGACCAAACACCACCTTGTCAACCAGACCAAAGCACTAAGTGCCACGTCCAGTCTTTCCTTAAACACTTCCAGGGATGATGTCTCCACCACGTTCCTGGGCAGCCCATTCCAATATCTAATCACCCTTCCTGTGAAGAAATTCTTCCTAATGTCCAACCTAAACCTGCCCTGGCACATCTTAAGACTATGTCTTCTTGTCCTCTTGCATGTTGCCTATGTATGTATAGTAAGTAAATGTACTTTTTGATGGGCTCATGGAATCATTGAGTTTGGAAGTGACCTCTGGAAGTCTCTAGTCCAACCTTGTTTCCTCAATGCCGAGTGAACTCGAGCGGGTTTGTCCAGGATTATGCCTAGTTAAGTTTGAAGTATCTGCAAGGGCAGTGACTCCACAACTTCTCCAGGTAACTTGTTCTAGTGTTTGATCACCTTCAGAATACAAATATTTCTTTATTTTGTTCAAGTGGGACTTTTATGTTTTTCAGTCCGTTGCCCACTGCTTCTTGTCATGTTCTCTCATGCTCTCCTCATATGTCAGATGCTCCAAGCCCTTAATCAGTTTCACTGTACTTGTTCCATTATGTCCATGTCTTCCTTGTATTGGGGAAGCTGAAACTGAATCCACTACTGGGAAGATGGGAATGATCAACTCCCTTACCTGCTGGTGATGCTTTTCCTAACAGAGGCTATTGGTCTTCCAAATTACTTAATTTGTGCTTAGGTAGTAAATTTATGCCCTGGCGGTGAAATTCATGGGACTAATTAAAATGGACACATGATGGCTGTCATCATCAGTGCTCTGACCCTTGAACAAGAAATAGCCAAAGCAACAGTAATATGTACTGAGGGGAAGGAAACTTTGAGGGCATGATTCTCCCGTGGCAGTGCTGCTGGATGTTGCTATTGTTTTGGGGCACCCAGCTTCAACTTATGGCTGACATTTCAGGTGAGTTACCACGGTTTGGTCAGCAGAGCTGCTTAGATGGAACGGCACAGCTGCATCCAGTAAGGCCAGGCTTTGCTACTGTGAAAGGCAATGCAGCTGGGCAACCTTGCAGGACAAGAGGGCCTAGGCAAGCCTGGCCCAGCAGCACGGGGGAGGCAGCCGGGCTTTGGAGGCTGCGCTGATCAGGCTGCACTGTACACAGTGGGGCTGGCATGGCTGGGCGGGTAAGATGTGGGTCATGAGTAGGTTGACCTAGGCTGTGTCCCGCATAATATGCTGGCAGAGTTTAGGGCATAGCTTAGCTGGGTGTTACAAGTGAGGCTAACAGGAAGGTTCAGGCCAGGGTGCTGGCCCTGTGAGAGGGACTCCGGGGAGAGACAAGGCGGCCAAGCCGGGGACGGGCCGAGCTAGGCTGGAGCTGAGTCCGGCCGGAGCGGGGCTGCACAACTCGTCATTTCTCTTCAGCGGCGGCTGAAGGTAGCGGGGGCGGCCAGGGTGGGGAGAGTGAGAGAGAGCGCGAGGAGCGGCTCCGCCCCCGCCACACCCGGTGCGGCAGGAAGAGGAACAGCCGCGCCCTGCTCCCGCCAGCCCCGGCCCAGCGCAGCGCCATGGCGGCGGAGGACGTGGACGGGCTGGCCGTGTCCCGGCCGCACTATGGCTGTGAGTACCGGAGCGCCCGGGGTCCGGGAATCCGCGTGGCCGCCAAGCGATGCCCAGCCCGAGCTGTCCATGCCTTCCAGGGTCCAGCGCTGGGAGGGGAGGCTGGGCTGCCGCAGGCATGGGGGGAGCCGCGGGGTCCGGGCTCCGGGAGTGCCCCGCGGGCGCGGTGCGCCCCGCCGGCTCCACTCGCGGGCCCCGGGGAGCCGCGCCTCCCGCAGAGTGGGCGCCGTGCCGCGCGGGAGCCCGTCGAAGCTCGACGGCCCTCCTGAGTGCTGGAGACGAGCGCTGGGAGAAGGCAGTGGATGGGCAGCGACGGGGCGTCCCGCGGCTCTGCCGCCGTCGTCTGCTGCGGGCGGGCCCCGCGCCTCGCCCAAGATGTCCGCCGCGGGCGGGGCGGGGGCGGCCCTGCCTTCCGCCTTCCCGCCGATTTCGGCGACCACACCCGGTTTGCCGGGCGAAACACCGCTCCCGTCGGACACCTTCACCGCCTTGTCGTAGGCTTGCTGCGGAGAGGGAGGCTTTGAGTCTTGGCGTCCGACACGCGGGCTCGCCTGTGCTACGATACCGCGTCAAAAATGATCAGCGGCGGAGGAAAACGTGGTGCTGTGAAGGGACGATGTTGTAAAGCGACAGTCGGTCTGACCTGGCCTCTAACACTTGCAGGGGTGGGGTCGCCACAGCTTCTCTGGGCAGCCCGTGCCAATGCCTCACTATCTTCTTGGTTCAAGAATTTCTCCCTATCATCTGGTCTAAATCTCTCCACTTCCAGTTTAAAACTGTTCCCCTTGTCCCATCAGTATCTCCCTCTGTTTTTTATAAGTCCCCTTCTAAGTACTGCAAGGCCACAATGAAGTATCCCTGGAGCCTTCTCTTCTCCAGGCTGAACAGCCCTAGCTGTCTCAGCCTGCCTTTGTGGGAGAGGTGTTCCAGCCCCCGGAGCATCTTTGTTGCCCTCCTCTGGACCTGCTCTAACAGGTTTTGTGCTGAGGATGCCAGACCTGGGTGTAGCGTTCCTGCTGGGGTCTCAAAAGCACACGGTAGATTGTTGTTGAAGGCATTTTAGGTATAAGCTAACCTTTGATTAATAACAGTATGAGACATTTCCTGTTTGTCAAATTGATCCACAAAACCTAAAAAAGCTGTGGGTTTTTCTTTTTTTTTATGAGATGTATTTAGCTGAAAGTATGGGAAGAGAAGACTTTTTCACTGAGGCTTTAAACACACAGAATCTGGAAGATTTAGGCATATTACCGCTATGTAGGTCTTCAGCTTGATCCAAAGGTGACGTGCTGGTTGTGAATTTGAATGATTCCCTTCCAGATAAGGAGTGTGAGTAGCATTTCCTCCTTGTTTTAGAGGTGGACTATAAAGATATAGAAGGGATTATATAATGTGAATATGTATTTGTGTCGTTCCTTGATCTTTTGCTGTCAAAATCGGAGGATAAATGAGGGGACAAGTGGTCACTGATGTGCTTTTGTGGAAGACAAAGGCAAAGCTAGAAGAAAATAAAAAAAATAAAGGATTGTTCCTAAAAAATTGTTAGAGGGATGCAGTCAAATTGAGAAATCAGGAAGAAGGAAGCTGGCAAATTTATGTGACAAGGATGAGGAAACGGCATCTTCTGTTGCTAGTAAAGAACAAGTCATCAGATCCTTAATTTTCTGAATAAAAAAAAACCTGTGGTGAGTTTCTTTGGGAGAGAGGTTGGATCTGATTTTTGATGTCCCTGTTTGGTTATATTCGATCTTCAACCATCTGAGGACCATGTTTTGTTTATTTTCAGCTGTCTTGGATAATGAGAGATTAACAGCAGAGGAAATGGATGAAAGGCGACGCCAGAATGTAGCCTATGAATACCTTTGTCATCTGGAGGAAGCAAAGAGGTGAGAATAAGTGATTTTGAATGAAGTTTGAAGTAGTAAGTAAGATCTGACTGTGTTTCAAAATAACTCTTTCCCTTTGAATCCAAAGTCTTTAGCAGCAAATGCTGGGCAAACAGGGAGAGATGAGTTGCACTGTAGTAGCTGTCCAAACTTGATGGAGCCCCAGACCCTTCACTGGTGGACTCTTCCTGTCATCGGCTTTGGAGTAAATGCTTGAGGAGGTGCTGATTCTGTCTTGAATTCCATACCCAGATTTGCAAAAAAAAAACTCAGGCAAAAATACGTTCCACAGTAACAGCTTTAGTATTTTCATTAAGCTCTTGCTTAATCATGAGGACTAACTCTTTAAATAAATCGGCTTTGACTCTGAAGTTCTTAGTGATCTTGTCTCTTCTTCTGAGTGTTGTCTTGATATTGATGAGGTTGAGCAGCTGGGCATTTGATTTTTGCCACAACTTGTCAGAAAAAAGGAAGTTTTCACTCTTATCTCAGGGTGAGGTTTCAACTAATGCCCAGTGGTTGCTAGTAAGTTTTGTAAAGAATGAAGCAACAGCTGTGTTGCTCAAAATGCAAGTAGTGATGTACAGCCTTCCTTGTATCCACCAGTTGGAGCACTTATTTTTCAAGTGGAGGGTCTGCTTGGAGAGCCTCAACCCTTATCCAACCCATAACCCATGTTCCCTTTGTGGCTTTCAGGTTATTCATGTATATGTGAGTGGGAGTTCCTGGTTCCTATAGTTAAGGCTGTATCACTTAACATAAGAGTTAAAGATTAAATGACCAGGAGGGGAGCAGACTTCTTAGTTTAATAATTAAGGTATACAAGGGAGAGCAAAGGCTTGAGTTCATTGTCTGCTTTTTTTTCCTTACTGAGCAGTTATTTTGTAAATTCCCCTTTGAGTTTTATTTATTAGTACTGGTACAGTCTGGAAGAGGGCTCTTGGCTGCATTGTTGGTAAGGAGTTTATTTAACAGAAACAAGTAAACAAGAACTATAAGAGACCAGTGTGTTTGAAATTAATGCCCTTGATCTGAGATTTTCTATATTTGACATCTTTGCCAGCAGTGTAACTGAGGTGTAGCATCTGAATTAGATACTGTGGTATTTTGCTTGTGCTATTGATTACAGTCCCTCTGAGCTGTGGGAGGGCTAATAATCTTTCTTCACGGTGAGAGAATGTTAGATTGGAAGTTATATCTCTAAGGAGAAGAGGAGGACCTAAGAGCAGAGGAAGGTAGCTGGTGCACCCCATGTCACACTCAGAAGCTGAAAAGGTGAATGTTATAAAGTTGATGGTAGCCAAGGCAGGGTGGGAGGCAGCTGAAGAACAACACTAAGTGACTCCCTTCCTCTTTCCTGTAATCATGTTATATTATTACAGTATAATATTGCATTCAAACACTGTAATTTATATTAGGTTTTTTTCCTACATCATAAAAGCACCTAAAATCATGTGATTAACAACATGCTGATTTGCATTGCATCAGCACTGTCAGAGGCTTGCTATCCCTTTAACCGAGCAACAGATATGGAATCTAGAAGTAAAGTGGGTTTATTTAAAATGTTAGAAGAAGGTAAGATGAAAATTGGCTAGCACCTAATTTCATACTGAAATAAAAAATGTAGAAAAGTTTGAATTTCTGAACTGTCTGATGTGACAGCCCGTGTGCAGTAACTTTGAGTATTTCTATGCTCAATTTATGGCAATTTATAGCTGTTTGCAAGACCTGTCTACTAATGAGCATACATCAGAAACATTATCAGGGGAATAATTTGTACTTATTTAATGGTATTCCAGCATGTTGTTTGGTTGGGTTTTTTTCGCTGACACTGTTGTTCTATTGTTATTTAGTAGTTTTTTATTTCAGTTAATAATGTGCAACAGTCTTGTGAAACAGGAATTAATTCTTGCTAGTTGGAGAAAGGGAGGCAGAGTGTAACTAAGTTGCTCAAGGTTGTGAAAGACTGAAATGAAATTTGGAGTTAAAATGAAGATTGTGAATAGAGGGATTCCTCTACTATGTGTGGGCCTGATGCCTCATTCTTGAATAAAAATGGCTTTACTAATAAGTGTTGTTTAATACTTCAAGTTTTCTTTTTTGTGTTCTCTTTTTTTTTGTTTGAATTGCTTTGCTTTTTTTTTTTCCCTGTCTCCAAATCACAGTAGTCTAATAGAAAAGCTGTGGCAGGGCAGATAAAACTGTAAGAGTATACTCTGTTCTTTTGGCAGCTCATGCTCACAGAAGGGTAAGAGTATATTTATCTCAAATAGACGCAGCCCGAGAGACCTAATTTTTGTGGTCCTTATCTAGAAGTCAGGGTGTTTTACTATAATATTCTTCATCGGTGTTTCCACTTGTAGATTGGGTCAGGTACTGGTTTTGGGTTGGTTGTTTGGATTGGTTTTTTGTGTGTGTTGTTTTGTGGTGGGTGTTTTTGTTTTCTGCTTCTCTCAGATGCAATGCAAGTCCCCTGTTAGATTGTAATCCAGGAGTATTCACAGATAATATTTTATTATCACTAGTTGTAAGTTGAAGTAACTTGTACTTAGCTCTTACCACTTTATTTGGGCTTTTATCAGCTCCTGTTTGGACTTGAGATATTTCTCTACAGATCCTGTACTGTTTCGTTGATGACCTCATGCAGTTGGCAGGGAGTGGCTGTCTGGGTTGGAAGTGTCTTGGAATGCACATTCAGAACTGTATTTTTCTGAAAAGTGGGTGGAGAGAGGTACAGAAAGGACAGTGGTGGAGTACCACCATCTTTGCCTCACTTTGGATACTTTTTCTGTGACTCACTGGAAACAGTAATGAAAGGCAGGCCAGGAGGAAAGAAACAGCTGTTTGTTCAGAGACCAGGATTTTTCTTTTTGGATGGTGCTTTCTGAAGGAATACTGTGTGTAATGTAAGGAGAGAGCAACCCAAAATAACCAAAGCAAATAGATGTCACTAACAGTTCTTGGCTATCACATAGTGTGAAGTGCTTCTCAATAACCTTTATTTACAAGAAATCAGGTTGGTCTTCAGGTGTGGTAACTTCAGTGATGTTGTAGCTTCTGAGCATTTAGGCCTATTTAGTTTCTAATACTAAGTGATCGAGGCAATTAGCTTGAAAAAGATTTCTGTGTATTTGATAATTAAGTTCCCGTTGACTGTAGGCTTGGTACTCATCTGAGAGCTCTCCAGGACCAATGACAAATCTTTTTGGCAAACATGGCAAATGCAGTAGTATCCTCATCAGCAAGAGCAGCTAAGGGAATTTTTACAGGTTGTTGGCGGTGTTTGCAAGGGAGCAAAGAGGAACCTCATATTTACTTTTAAGGAGGTGGGGAGTGGTGGAGGGAAAGATTTAAATGCCAAGGTATCAGTATCCTCTTTGGTTCAGCTGCATGTTGCCAGGAAGAGTACATCAATCACTGGGAAAAATCTGGCCTATGTTACTTATTAATTTTTTGCTCTTTTGTATCTTTGAACTGAACATGTCTGTGTGGATAATGAGAATGTTCTGGGACCTTTTAGCAGTGGGCAGTACTTGTTTTCCTAGCTCTCCATCTGAGAGACTGTTTCTCTTCCTGTACAAACCTTACTGAAAGGCATTTAAATATCCACTTACTTTTCTAGAGGAGAACACCCCTGATGTGATAAATTTATTTTACTTTGCTGTTGTTACCTCTCTGAGAGATCTTTCATCTTCTGAGGTGGTTCCTTGATTTGTTCAGAGTTGGTAGAATGAGTTATTTTAAAGAGAAGTTTTTGTTGGTTTTTTTCCATGGCTGTCTAATGCCCTTGTTCAGCTGAACTGGATGAAGAGCTGAGGCTGTCTTCCAAGTTTTCTCTTCTTAACCATCTGTGAGAATGCCTGCCAAGTCTACATTTGTAACTGCACTAAAAATATTTGAGATTGCCTCTACATATGAATGATCTGCTGGAGTATGAGAATCCTCATCTTTCAATAAAATTAATAGTATGGTTAGTCCAAAAATTGCCATACCTGTGGCGTTGGCAGTAATGAGCAGTGAAAAAGCCTTTAAGCCATAGTTTTGTACGTTGTTTTGGGTGGCTTATGCAGACACAGTTGGGGGGAAAAAAAAAGGTGCTGCCCTTTTGCTCTCACCACTTTTTCCTGTGTTGGCCTGCTGCAGTGGCCATACATCTTTTCCTTGGTACACCTGTGGGGAATTGCACTAGAAGGGCTAAATGATCATGAACAGAAGCATCTAGGTGTGAAGGCACCACATGCAACAGTTGGAATGACTTGTCTTTAGAAATGCCTGGATTAGCTGCTAGTCATCCAGATCCCAGCATGTTTGCATTCGGTTTCAGTAGACCCCCTTTGGAGGCAGAGCACAGTGAGCAAATGCTGGTGAACCATGGAGGTGGTACTGGACAGAGATAGTCATTGCTGTTTACAATCAAAGGGTAGGAAAAGGCTTATCCTGATCTGTAACGTGTAAATTCTGCGCGTGGTTGCCAACTGAGAAAGTGCCCAGGAGATGTGAGGAGAACTTGGTGACTGGTCGCCCACCGTGTCAGGGCAGCAGGGTAATGGCCCACTCCTGGGTGGACAGCTTGAACATCTTTTTCCTGCTTGTTTGATTGCAGGACAGACTTCTTGGGCACCAGTTACTTTCTGATGCTTGTGAGTATAAGGTCGAGTGAAACCTTAGGATGGGTGTTTCAGTTTTTATGTCCAAATACAAATAAGCTTCCCCCTTTGACAAGGTCTGGCAGATTTTGCTATGGTGTTGGTACACGAGTGTAACTGACTGTCTGTCACATATAAGTTCAATAGATATTGACTTTAGACCAAGGTTTAAGGCAAGAGCTTTTTCTTTTCTGGGGCAAGTGACAAAGATTTAAATTTCTTTTCGGCTTGTTAGATTTTTCAAAACTATCTGAGTTGAAAGTGAAATTAAGAATGAAGCTTTTGGTAGAGAAATATAGAGGATTATAGACCAAAGAGGAGTCAAAATGTGTTTTAGTAAACACATCTTGCTCAATAGAATAATTCAAATTACAATCCTGGTAGTTTTATGGTAATTACTGGTGTAATTTTAATGGTTGTAAAGATACCTGACAGTGTGTCATACTGATATGAACAAACTCCTGAGTGTTAACAGGTGTGATTTCAGATTTACCTGCTTTGGAAGACTTTAAGCGAGTGATCTTGAACATTGTATCTCTTGATGATGATCATGTTTCCCAGGATGTTGATTGTTACACTACTGTGAAAGCATTCCTGTGCTCCTCTTCCCCCCACCCTTCCCTGGGTTGTGATTATGATCTTTGAAGAGCGGAATTCTAAATAAGTATTGTTGGTACCTTCCTTTAGATTGGACACCTGCTGTCTGGAATGTGCTGGTGTCTCTTAGTCTTCTTTTGTGAGCCTTGTGTCTGTAGGATGAGTTCTCAGGCAAAAGATGATAGTGCTTGAAATTGTGTCAGTGCCGGGTGCTAGACAAGATAGTTAAAAAACATTGATGTGTCATGCAAATATGGACCCCGAGGGTGAGTAAATCCACTGGGGAGTTTGGGAAAGGGAGACAGTTTTTCTTTCTTGAGGTTTTGTTGTTCTGAGTGGAACGCTTGGTATTCTGAAAGTCATTGCGTGACATAATTTGTCATTTTTGTCGTAGGAATTAAATGGCAGGCTTGCATTGTTCACTGTCTCATTTCCAGCTTCTGACTGATGGTTATACTATGATCACTGACACTCTGTTTGGCAGAGCGTTCTGACCTCTTGTATGTTTTCTGCCATCTGCAAGATTCTTGCCAAATTCTCCTGTTACAGCAGCCACATGAATAAGATGCTACCACAAACTATAACTTAAGGAGGTTTATATTATTTGCTGTATGTCAGAAATCCTGTGAAACAAACTACTTTTCACCTAAATCAATGTAATTTTCAACACAGGGACAGGCTGATGATGTTACAGGTCCTTCTTCAACATGTAGTTGTCCTGGAATTGTGAAACCAGCTAATTAACTACCAAAAACTGAAGCATGTGAATATTTTTGGGTCTTTGCTGCTGCAGGTTTTCATATTGACTTTGGCAGATCAAGAGCAAATTTTCCATTTATTTTCTTGTGGGCAAAACTATTATTGTATGTTTCGGTTTGGTTTTTTGTTTGTTTGTTGTTTGGTTTTTTTGTTTGGTTTTTTTTGAGCCCAGACTGGACAACTTTAGGAACTTTTGCATCAGCACTGTGATACTTGACAGAGTTAGACCACAAAGGCATCCAGTGTTGATTTTCTTGATGCTCTAGGCACTTTAAAAGTGCACAAAAATGACCTTGTTTCAAGAATTTGTAACCGCAGTGTGAGCACGCGTATGGAAATCACATGCTGAAGATGTGTTTGAAGAACATAATTTTGGGTAAACAGCCTGTCTATTTCATGGCTGTGAGAAGGAGGTGTTTAAGGCAATCTAAGTCTGTTGGTAAAGCACAGGTTTAGGCAGGCTCGTTTTTGTAATTAAAAGAGGTTGGTATGGTATACAGTGTTACAAAGGCTGGAGACTAACAGTCCTATGCACCTGGAAAGAGCATTAAACTCTGTGCCCCTCCCGACCTCATTCAGGAGGAAACAGAGCATATGCTTCTTGAAGAAGGAGACAGCAGCCTTCTGAAATGTAGTTGGTGGGGGAATGCTAGAAGCAAGGAAAGAGTGCTGTGGCACTCACGTGCTTGCAAAGAGAAGACTTGCATGATTCTGTCTGATCATCAAGAGCTCTGTGGCCAGTGCCCTTAAACTAGTGGCTCAGAAGTTTACATGGAGGTTCTGTTTGCAGCTTTCCTGCTAATGGAACTGGTGAGGTATGCAGTAAGCAGAATGTGATGTGGTCCTGTGGGCAACTGAGCTTCAACCAACAGTGTTGGTACCAGACCCTGATATGAATTGTACCAGTTACTCTTCAGCGTGATGTATCACGGTTACGTACTTTATCTTCTTAGAGTTCTTATTTGCTAGAAGTGCTGTAACGTTGCTCTTGAGGTCTGCACGGTGGAAGTGACCACCAGGTGCAGACTCAGATGGTGTGTTGGGCCAGTGTGTCACCTCAGAGTTGAAAAATGTCACTGGCTAGGTCTGTGTAAAAAAGGAAAGGCCATTGTTTTGGAACTGTAGGACAATTGAAGGCTAGCAAGTGTTATTTATATTTCCGGCCCCTGCAAATAATTAATTTTACCTGGAAATTATTGCTACTTAATGATGACCAAGAAGTGAGCTTTCCTCATTGGTGGATAAAATCACTTTTTTTCCAACTATTGATGCCTTCTGTATTTTGTATGCCATGCTCTGTTTTCTTTTTGTGCTGGAACATACTGCACAGTAGTCCTGTCATGAAATGAGCAGCCTTCCTTAGAGGCTTTGTCCAGTTTTTAAATTTTCTGCTCTAGTATTTTTGTTTATTCAATTGGATATTCTTGAAACAGTTTCTGGAGAGATGGATTGCTAGTTCTACTTCCTCAGGCTTGTCTATAATCAGTCTGAGAGGAAAAGAGTGACTTTTAATTTCTTTTCCACACTATTTCCATTGTCTCAGGGTTAGCCAGACTCAACATTTTCACAAGTGAAAGAGCAAAAGGTATGCCCTATGGTCAGTGTTAAGTTTTTGCTGTGTCTTAACTCCAGTTCTGGTTGAAATATGCATATGATACTTTCCAAACATAGGACACATTTGTGTAACTTGTCACAACCCTCAATAATTCCATATTGTGGGAGAATAAAAAAGTTGGTGGTTGAGATGACTGATGTTAATTTTTTTCCAGTCCTTGGTAATGGAGCAATGTTTCCTTTGAAAGCTTGAAGACAAAGTTACTTGAGAGACTGGCTGCCCAGCAGTACCTCATGCTACATTTTTATTATCATGTCTTGTCAGGAAGGCCTGGCTCTGAATTGCAGGTGATGGTAGTAGCTGCATGTAGATATTCAAGAATCTTTTCCTCGGAGGGGGATTTTGTAACAGTGTGACTAACTGATTGGAAAGGTGCAATTACTACTTTAATTAGAGGTAGCTTCAATAAAATTTTAAGTCCAATGTTATCTATGCAGTCATGTGATGAAACTTGATTGGAGAAATAATTCTGGGTTAAGCATTGTTTTCTGTACTGGTGAGAGGGAGGGAGCATAGTGGAAACAACCGAAGTAGCAGAAAAGAATTGAAAGTTTCTGTGAAAAGCTTATTGATGGCGTATTGTTCTAATGCCTAATGTCTAAAAGGAGTAGAGGTTGTTGCCCATCAGCCAGGTTCCCTGCTCATTGAGAAATGCATTCATCTTGTTCATCTGGAAATTCCACATTTACTTCTGCCTTTTAAGGATGACAGGTGTTAATTTTAATACAAGTATGTGAGCTTTTAAATATAAAAGGTACTGGATGATGTTTTCTGAAGACATAGCTTTGTCCTCTGGCTTAGCAAATGGTTAAGCAATGCCACACCAAGCGGGAGCATTACTGTATGTAAATTGCTCTAGTTTTGTACTTACATTAACACCCACTTAGGACCTGTTGAAACAGGTAAGAGTACATTGAGACAGCTTATGTTCTAATTATGGGCCATTTATCTTTCTTTATGGAGATAGACAGAACTCACTGCCTCTGTGTCCTTCCATAAGGTACTAATTAAATGGTTTGGTCACATGTCCCTTCTACTTCCATTTTAGGTCTTCTAGTGTGAAGGAAGTGGGTGTTTTTTGGGACTTTTTTTGTTTTCCCAGTAAGGTAGTTGGGAAGGTGTTGCGCAAACTGTTGCTATGATTTGGACTCTTCCAGTGTCTGAGAAGCTCTGTGTCCTTTCAGGAATCTTTGGTTGTAATGGTCTATGACATGCAAGTGACGGTATCTCTTTGAACTTATGTCACATTTATTACATATTCAGTTAGTATGTGCATTTTTCTAGAACTTAATATTCAAGAGCGACTAAGGTTTTTGAGAGGAAAGCAGCAAAATCTGGGAAAACAGTAGTTTTAAGAAGAACTGAGTTTCTTTTTGTAGCTTTTGTATGCATGTTGGCCAGGTGTTCCCAGAAACCTTTTCTTCCTGATAAACACTACTCCTTATTGCTTTTCCAGGTCCTGCTTTAGGTTGCAAGCTGCCTCCCCGCCTTTTCTTGGGCTCAGGCTGCAGTCCACAGTGCACTGATGTCTCATTTGGGATTTGAAGTGCACTGGGTTGAAGCAGGATCATCTACTTGCTTGTGTTTCAGATCAGTGCCAGTAATATGGGCTTATCATCCCTGTGAGCCATATTATGAACCTTGTTTACGTTACACTGTCAGCTCTGTTTTATAGTATGGACTGATGCTATTCTGGGCCACTATTGTCTTGAAAGCCACCTTTCTGTGATCTTAATTGATCCAAGGCTCATCTGTCCTGTAAGTGCTTTAGAGTTCAGCTGCAAGTAAGGCATGATCTGAGTAAGACACATTAGAAAGTGGCCTGTGGTTGTGCAGGTCCCTTTTTTAGAGCCCGGAACAGCCAGGTAGCATGTCATCTTTAGGAGAAACTGTAGCTGAGCTTGCAGTTTACAGCCTCCTGTAGCTTGTACAGAAGAAATAGCAAGGTGTACCTCTGTTTTGAGAACAGTGATTTTTCAAGATGTTTTGCTGTGGTCTTTATTTTTGTCATGAAGTCTGTGATACCATTAAATGAGATGGAAGGCAACAAGGGAAAATGAGTTATGAGGAGAGGAATGCCTGTTCCATGTTTTTTCCCCTGTTCTTGAAATGTATAGTCGGGTGGGAGAAGATGTATAGGAAGACAGACTTGAGAACAACATCATCAAACTGAAAGAGGGTAGGTTTAGATTAGATTTCAGGGGAAAATTCTTCACTGTGTGGATGTTGAGGCACTGGAGCAGGTTGGCCAGATAAACTGCCTTATGCCTGTAAGTGTTCAGGACCAGGCTTGGATGGAGTTCTGAGCAACCTGGTCTAGTAGAAGGTGTCCGTGCTCATGGCAGAGGGTTGGAATGAGATAGGCTTTGAGGTCCTTTCTGACCCATTCTATGATTCTGTGAACATTGTAGGGCCTCTCTGTGAGAGCGTTTAAAAGAGCTTGAGTAAGTGGCACGAAGTCATGAAATAGCTAGCAAATACTTAATGAGAGTAAAGAAATGCTTGAGAGATAAAACCTGTACAAGGGGAAGATTTAAGTTAGTTGAAAGGGCAGGATGGCCACTATGTCTAGACCGGTACAAACTAAGTCATGGGCTGAAGGAGAAACATGAATATGAGACAGTGTCTTAATTACTTTTGAAACTCTGGCTGGTGAACTCTGTACTTCTCCTTAATATTTTGTCTGAAGTGTTGCCAACCAGCATTTTAATGATGCAAGCTCTGTGGTAGTGTTATATCCGTTTTCAACCCCTGGTGCTAAGTGAATACTGTGCTTGAGTATGGCAGCAGCAGCAGCATGAGACTTGTTTGGCATGGGGTTGTGTTCACAAATTGGAAATACACTGATGTGACCAGCTTTGTTGTTCTTGCACTTCCAGATGGATGGAGGCCTGTTTGAATGAGGAGCTACCTGCCACAACAGAGCTGGAAGAAGGATTGAGAAATGGAGTCTACCTGGCAAAACTTGGAAACTTTTTCTCCCCTAAAGTGGTTTCTGTGAAGAAAATCTATGATAGGGAACAGACTAGGTATAAGGTGAGTGCTGTTGACCATGGATACTTCTTTAGATAGACATCTAAAATGGGAATATGTACACATGGAGGTGCTGTGAGAAAATAAGCAGAAAGTTAATTCATACTAGTCTTACCTGAGAAACTCTGCCTTCACTCCAGAGCAATGGTTAAATGAGGGGGTGGATGGATTCCTAGCTTTATATCTAGGCTTGCACTTAGGTGAAATAATTTGTCATAAACAGTCAATATAAGCATATATAGAAGACTTCTGACTTCTTTCCTGCAAAAGTGCTGTTTTCACTATCTGTGTTAATGAACCTCCCTGCTGTTCTTGACAGCTGTGGTGTTTTGTTTCTTACTGCCCTCCCTCTTGTTTCTGCTGATTTTTATTTCAGGCAACTGGTCTCCACTTCCGACACACAGATAATGTAATCCAGTGGCTGAATGCCATGTCCGAGATTGGTCTCCCCAAGGTAACTTCTGTCTTGTGCATCCAAATAAATAAATAATCTCAGAAAAGCTTTGCATGCTGTGGAAGCATTTGCTGTTACAAAAAAAATGGGCACAGTTACTCTAGTTGATTCTTAGATTTCTAGATTTGTGTCCCTATAGAAACTCTCTCCTAAAACTTACTGAAAGATTTCATTCTGCTACACGTGTGAGAATGACCAGGAGAAAAATAATTTATCCTTTTGTACCATATCCCTAATATTACTTATCTTGCATAATATCTGCATTACATTGTTCTTGCCATGCATTCTTTTGAGCAGTATCTAAGCTACAGTTCGATTGTGAAAGTTTTTTTAGAAATCAATGCTAAAAGTAGCAGCACAACAGAAAATACTATGTTCTCAATTTCTTCAGATTTTCCTATGAAATTTTCGCGTCAACTTGAAATGTTCCTGGTGTAGCTTAATCAAATATAAATTATTGACTTGACTAGAGAAATGGCCTGATAAACTTCTCTGGGCTAATTTCATGCCTGAAAATATGTGGAACTGTGGTAGTGTTGGGCTGATAGGCAAGTTTTTTTGTAGCCATGTTATGCATAGTCTCACCAAAACTGGCATTGTGTAGTTTAATGTGATGTAGGTTTTCTTTGCATATGAGTTTGCAAATTGAATACTTCAGTTTTGGAAAAGCTTTTTAAATAACTTGTTGTGATTTACTAGTTGAGCTTTCCTGGGATCTGTGATGATCTTACAGAAACACATTTGGGATTAAGAAGTACTGAAATCTGCTGTTAGGATGGTTAGGTGAAAAGAAATGAGGAAGGATTTAGACAGAGACATTAAGTGCCAGGTATGGGGTTAGATTTTCAGATGTAAGTAGGCTTTGGGTGGAAGTAAATGTGTGAGAAGATGTTGAAGAAACTGGGCTGGGGTTCAGTACATTTACAAGAGATACTGGTGCTTTATGTATTTTCCCATGTAGAACAGCCAGGGAACTGATGTTGGGGAATTGAGGGTCGTTCAGTTGCTCTTGCCTTTACAGAAAGAGCAATCCTATTTTGTGCTCATAGGCAACAGCGAGGAACCTTCAAATAACTGAAAAATAACATCCTTTGTCAGTATTTCTGAAATAATTGAAACCTCTTTTGTTAAACTTTGAAGAGCTTTGTGTTTGAGACTGTCTGAAAGCTTTTGGGTCCAGCTAACTGAAAATATAGTATGCAGAGCACCTCAGTGCTGGTTTGGGTTTCCCTTTGAAACTGTTTTCTTCTCTTGTTTCTCAACCGTGTTTAATCCAAACAAAATTCTCTTTTCTCTCTTCTCCTGTAAGTCTTTTTTTCATCCTTTGGCTTTCACCAAAGTCCTTGCTAATACCTCATGACCCAGTATCTTGGTGCACACACAAAAGAAAGGTTCTACCCACTCATGTATGTAGAACTTGGCAGGAAAATGGGAGCTCTGGTTTGGGTATTAGAAACAAAAGGAAGGACTGACATTTCAAGTAGGAGAAACATTGGTCCAGGGCAGAGAAGCTTGAAGAGTTTTGTTCCGTGAGCTGTTTCTCTAGTGTAATCTGGAGGAATTGGGCTGATGTGATTTAGCTGTATAGGGTGAGTATAATTCAGACTGCTAACTTTGTTTTATCTTTAGATATTCTACCCAGAAACAACAGATATCTATGATCGCAAGAACATGCCACGCTGTATCTATTGTATTCATGCACTCAGGTAAGGAATACTGGACAGAAATCTGATTGCTTCTGAAATCCTTCTGCAAAGCTGAAAGGCAACAGGAGAGAGAACTGAACTGAAGGCTAGATGAGGGCAAATTTTCTAGCACAACAAACTCATCAGGTCAGAGCAAAGATCCGTGAAGCCAATATTTTGCCTTCGGCAGTGGCCAAATCAGATTCTGAAGGAAAAAGAACCAGTCAAGTATATTGCGATTACTACCTTTTCATTCCAATTCCCACCCTCTCTGCTGCCTGAGGGACATTCTTTAACCAAGAAAATAGTAAGGCACTGGCACAGATTGCTCAGAGAAGCTTTGGCTGTCCCATCCCTGGAAGACTTCAAGGCCAGGTTGGACAGGGCTTGGAGCAGCTTGGGATAGTGGAAGGTGTCCCTGCCTGTGGCAGCAGGGTGAGCTGGAACTAGGTGATCTTTAAGGTCCCTTCCAACCCAAGCCTTTCTGTGATTCTGTGATCTCTGTTGAGCTAGCAGGACAAGCAAAATGTAGAGGAGTTGCTTTTCTTATCCTAATCCCGTCTGTACTCAGCTGTATGGGTTCATCCCTCCTTTGGAGCAGTTCCGTTTCTCATCAGGACGCAGGTGAATACATTAACCCCATTTTAGTAAGCCAAATCAGCCTAGTGAATACTTCACTATTGGTGATGCCACACCTGCAGTCCTGTGTCCAGTTCTGGGGTCTCCAGCATAAGGGAGACACAAACATGCTGGAGAGAGTTGAAGGAAGGGTCAATAAGATGATTAATAGACTAGAGGGTCTCTCCTATCAGGACACGCTGAGGCAGTTGGGACTATTCAGCCTAGATAACATGTAGTGCTCTGGGAATGTCAATTATGTGTGCAGCTATCTGAAGGGAGGATGCAAAGGAGATGTGAAGCCAGGCTCTTTTCTGTGATGTCCCCTGATGTGACAAGAGGCAGATGGCGTAATCTGAACCACAGGAGGGTCCCTCTTAACATCAGGAAATTCTTCATTTGGTGTGAGAGTGACCAAGGAGTGGCACAGGTTGCTCTGAAATGTGGGGTCTCCACTGTTGGTGATCCTCAAAAGCCATCTGGACATGATCCTGGGGAAGTTGATCCTTTGTGACCTGGTTTGAAAAGGGAGCTTGAACAAGACAAGCTTGAAAGTGCCCTTCTAGCCTCAACCATTCTGTAATTCTATGAAGACTTCGTAGTGGTGGGCCAGTTACATTCAGCTGAGGGGGGAAGAGAGGAGTCAGCTCACCCTCTTGGTGATTATCAGCTGTTATATTGGCTTACCTGTCCTTGAATCTATATCTCCTAAAATTGTATCCTTGTCAGAGCCACAACGAAAAATGACTAGTTCTAATTATTTGCCTTTTTTCTTTTGTAGCCTGTATCTTTTCAAACTGGGTCTTGCCCCCCAGATTCAGGATTTATATGGCAAGGTAGACTTCACAGGTAAAAAAGCCCCAACACTCATTTATGCTGCCTTTATCTCATACTCTACTAGATCAGTTGTTGAACACTTGTTTAGGTCAATTAAAGGATTCTTACTGTTGATATCCTAAATGCAAATAAAATTATCAATTAATGGCTGTGAGGAGTTTTAGTAATTTAAGAAGAAGAGGCTTCGTTTGCCAGCTTCTGAGCCAGGCAGTTAGACAGTCATCAGTTCACTAATCATTTACTTTCACAAATAACAATATCTTAACTCTTTTGTCACTGTTGTAAGATGCTTAAGCCTTGCATCCATCTCCTTGGGAGAGTTTTCCATTTGGAACTTGGTACATGGATCTGACCTCCTGTGACAGTTTAGAGGTGCCATCAGCTGAAGAAGTGTTTGCCAGCTGATCTGCTGCAGGAGATGCTAGCATAAAGTCGTGTGTCCACACACCTCCTCAAAGTTTCACTTCCTTAATTTTGCTAAAGTGTCCAATTCTGTGTTTTGCATTAGTGAGGTTCTTGCCTGAGGGCACACATCCGAGTTAAAAGGTGTATAAACTTTATTTCCCTGCAAATTGGTTGTTGATTGTACCTATAAAACGCTAAACTATTAACTGTCTTTTAGAGTTGTATGATATTTAGCAACCGCATGTCTTGAGGCACTCCATTCGCTTCTCTCAGTGTAGTCTGTCTGTGGGGAAAAAGAAAATTTTAAACTGTACTGCCTGTACATTTTCCTGACCTGTTGGCAACCACGGTTGAGGTACCTCAGAATGGAGTCTGTTTCCAGCTCCTCATGAGAGTTCTTGCGTTGTTTTCTAGTAAGAAAAACTACAGAATACTCCCATACGAGTTTCTGGGAGAAATGTAGGTTTAGGAAAGTGTGCAAAATGTCTTAACGTTTTCATTTCTTGTGCTTTACTTACTGAGTTATAGTCAAAGTATTATTTAAATTATAATTGTCATCTGTTCTAGCTATCCTAATGGTTTTTTTAGCAGCAGTTAGTATAGCAGTGCTAATGCATTTAAATCCATGTAACACTATTTTAATGTATGTTTCAGAGGAGGAAATCAGTAATATGAGGCTTGAACTGGAGAAGTATGGTATTCAGATGCCTGCCTTCAGCAAGATTGGAGGAATTCTTGCAAATGAACTTTCTGTGGATGAAGCTGCATGTAAGGAAAAATGGCATTTTGTTTGGTTATTCAAATCAGCAGATCAATTAAGTGTTGGTTTTAATGCTGCCTGTTTTAAGCCTAGTATGGTCTTTCTGATAGGCCTTTTGGAACACTGGGAAGATATTTTTATTCTTTTCCCGTGTGTATTTTTCTTTTTTCTGGAGCATGATGATTCGACTACTCAAAGTATTGTAACTAGAAAGTAGGCTGCTATTTTTTTTAACAACTCAAAGCCATGATGGAATGAGAGATACTTCTTTTGCTTTCCAGTTAATTTCCTGATAACTTTTCTCCTCTTTTCAAATAAGGGATTCTTGATTTCTTGGTTTTTAACAGTGCTGTTTTGTTTGGGACTAACTGGCAGACTGTGGCTTGTTTTCCAGTGCATGCTGCTGTCATTGCCATTAATGAAGCAATTGACCGTCAGGTTCCAGCTGACACTCTTACAGCAATGAAGAACCCTAATGCCATGCTAATAAATCTTGATGACCGACTGGAATCCACTTACCAAGCCACACTCTACAGAGCAAAGCAAGACAAGATGGAGAATGCTAAAAATAGGGTAGCTCAGTTCTTCTTTCAAACTATTTGCATGCATTGCTATTTTGTATTGCGGTGTAAACTGTGGGGAATTCACCAAATGTGTGTTAATGTCCTGTGTGTATAGTCTTAGATTTTATAGTCTTGGATTTACTCCTCATAGCATTCTATTATGTTCCCCAGTAACCTATCTTATTGTAGAAAACAGGCAAGAGTTAGCTGTGTTAGTCTGTTCAGCTGTCTGAAATATGGGCTGCATAGATACAGAATTCCTGTCAGCATTTTTATGTTGGGAATGCATTCTTCTATTTTCTTATACTATTGATATGTTTTTGTAACAATGAAATGATGAGCAAAACTGACTGTTGCTGGAATTGGTCCATGTTGTTTCAGAATACTGTATAATGTATCCCTAGCTCTGTGTACTGCTTTCTATGTTCTGGAGTTGTACTGTGTGTTCAGTAGAGCCATTACATTGAAATAAGATGTTTCTAAGCTGTCTGTATCAGAGTTTGACTATAGTTACTTTAAATGTATTTATGTCTAGGGCTTCTTTTTGCATGTGTAGAGGTAGTGTATCTGTAGCCTGTCACAGCTCTATATGGGTAAAGAGTTACCCTTCCTCACCTTTTCAGTTAGAAGGTCTGTAAGGGACAAGGAAGCTGTAGAAACCCTGATTAGTTTTTATTTTGTCTTCAGATTGCCTCAGAAAGTTCAGATAGCGAGAGAGATGTGTATGAAGAACTTCTGACTCAAGCTGAGATTCAGGGAAACATCAACAAAGTGAACAGTAGGTATCATATTATAGTAATAGTCTTAATTGAAAGAGTACTTCAAAACAAAACCTGTGCTCTTCTTTTTCTGTAATGCTGACAAAATTTAAAGGCAGCTCTCCTGTTTTTGTGGGTTATTTTAGTGGTGGGATGTTTGGGTTTTTTTCAGTTGCGTGGTTTTGTTGTTGTTAGTTGGTTTTGGTTTTGTTTCTTAGTCATTATTAGTACATAGTTGTAAGCTTAATTCTCTCTGGCTTCTGTTACCCTTCCTTTTGGAAATGGATTGTCCGTGTTGCTGGGCCCTTCAGTTCTTCATCTTGAGTAGTGCATGCCATTTCCAACCATTAGCCTGTTTTTCAAGTACTGCTTCGTAATTGACTCTGGAAGTTTTCCTTTTGGATTACATACCTAACGTGCTGTCTATCAGGTCTAAGAGTATTTCTTTCTGAGCAGTAGGTTATGTAAACCATGGGACTTCGTCAAAACTCTGTTTTACTCTTGCTAGCACATGCAGCCATATCAAGGATTGACCTGGCTTTGGAACAAGGAGATGCATTAGCACTGTATGAAGCTTTGGCAACACCAGCCCTGGGACTCCGAGGATTGCTACGAGAAAATTGTGACTGGTATTTCAAGCAGTTTTTGAGTGATAGGCAGCAGAAACATGAGGTATGGAAAAGTGTAGATTACCCTGATTTGTGAAGTTTTCCCCTGTTCCTGCCTTTCGCCATACAACTGTGTACTAATCACTTGGTATATACCTGCGTTACAGTTTAGTGTTGGCTAGAAAAAGTTAGTGTTAAGAGATGGAAGCATTCATTAAGCCTGTCTATTATTTAGGTTTTATCTCTGCATGTGAAAGGCCAGTGTAATGTTTGTATATATGTGTACATATAATTGACCAAACCTTAAACTACTAACTTGTATGTGGCTAGAACTATTAAAATTAAGGTGTGTCCTCCCTTGTTTTACTGTTGTCAGTGCCCAAATAATGTGGATATATGTCTAACAGATAAACATGAACTACTTTCACTGTGGAGACCACCATCATACACCACTTGCAGGCACAGTGCTTAGGGGCATGGTTTAGTGGTGGACTTGGCAGTATTAGGCGTATGGTTGGGCTCAATGGTCCTAAGGGTCTTTTTCAACTTCAATGATTCTGTGATTCTACCCAAGTTACTCAAGACCTCCTGCCTCCCTAGTTATACTCAGTCTCATTTTCTATTTGTATTTGTGTAGTATCATATAGTCCAAGAAGTGTGTCTGTATAAGCCAAAGCTGCCTGTTGTCCATTTTGATGTTCTGCTAACTCTTTAGTTGCTCAGAGGTAAACTGCAACATTACATAATGGATTGTTTCATGGCAAACTGCACAATGGCTAATCTCACTCCAGCACGCAGCTCATGTACAGGGAGTCTTTTCCCACAAAATTGTGCCTTTTGTCTTAAATATTTTATCATTTTGGAAGCAGTCTTGCCTTTAATTGCTATGTTCATGGGACTGCACTTCTGATATAAACAAGGTGAGGCTGTACGCATACACGGTCTTTCAGCACTTGAACTGAGAATCCAGTGAGTAATTTCTGATTTCCTTGTGTATATGGCGTTCTTTATTTGCAGAAGCTATATAGTATTAGAGTGTTTTAAGTTAAAGTGGAGTATTTTTTTTGAGGTAATTGAAATGAGTAACATGACATTGTTTCACCCTCACAGTTTCTGTTTTTTCTTTAGGCTGGTCTTACCGGTCCTCTGCAGAAGGAAGAGTTGCAGTTGGGAGTGGATGCTGCTAACAGGGCAGCACAACAGTACCAGCAAAGTAAGGATCAGCAGAAATCATTGCAGAAAAGTCACCATGGATGTGATCAAAAAAATGAGGCAGCACAGTATTTGGGTCTATTATGAATGGTCATTATGAATGTTCTTTAAGTACTTTACAGCTGCTAAGAACATTAAAGAGAGATGATTGCCTTAATTATTTGTAGTGTCTTTTAGCCAGCTTTTACAATATGGCTGGAGATAACAGCATATAATTTGAATTAAGAAACACAGAATTTTTGCATCCACCTTAAATAACCTCTTTTTATAGAATACTTGTATGAATTTTTGTGCTGTGGATCTGTGAAGAAAATCTGGATTGCTCCAAGAGATGTGAAAGATAGATTTATCTGCTGATCATTCACACTGAGCTACAGAACCTTTACTGTTTCTGAATATCAGGCAGCAAATAAAATGCAGGTCATTTGCTCATTGTTTTTTGATAGATGCTTCTGAGACCACACAGAGCTCTGACTGTGCAGGAGAAATTAACTTTGTGATAGGTAGAAAGGAGACTACCAGAGATTTGAGGAGAGAGGATTTAGAATGCAAGAGGAAAATAGCAAATGCTGAATTAAGTCGGCAGCTACCTTCAGAGTACCTTACTTGCTAGGCATGGAAGTCCACATTTGTTTACCTGCTTGCAGTGTTTTAAGTTAGCCAGCGTGTACCCACTGTGGAGTGCCTGTGTTACTGCCTTGAGCAGGATAGAGGCAGAAAGGAAGAGAAAACTGGTATGATTCACCCATCCAAAGATTTACAATGAGGCTTCTTACTTCTGGAATACTGAAATGGTAAAACAGTTGTTTGATAACCAGACAAGAAGGTGAACAAGTATTAAATATGAGCATTGTGTGTTTTAATTGTCTTCAGTAATGGAAGACTGACTGACTGGGGGTGTATAGATCCGAGAGTTTGGCTCTTTCCCTGCAGTTAGGTTATTATTTTTTTTCTAGTTAAGTATTTGAGTAAAATAGAAGTGCTGTTATTATGGGAATCTCAGCTGTCTGCCTTCCTTATTCTTTATGCTCTTTGAATTTCTAGGACTGGCAGCAGTAGCCAGAATTAATTCAGCAATTCGAATGGGTGATGCTGAGAAGACCGTGGCAGAAATGATGAATCCAGAGGCCCAGTTACCAGAGGTTTATGCATTTGCTGCAGATCTTTACCAAAGGGAGCTGGCCACCTTACAGCAACAGAGCCCTGAAGTAAGTATCACCTTCTCTGTTATTCTGGAAGTTGGCATGGGTCACTGGGTCTACCTTGTCTGTTTTCTTAAATGCATTCTTTGGAACAAACCTATCTTGAGTCTTCATAGAACTGCTCTGGTGTTCAGTCTGTTCTGATGTGGTTTAATCCTTAAATATTGATCTAATTGGCCCTATAAGACTGTACTTCAATATCTTATTTGGTGCTCTAGCTTTGTTTATGATACTAGTCTTTCTACTTTGTTGTTGTAAAAGTTGTCCCTTTGCCTTGTTACACGTCTGTTCTGACAGCTGCTCCAGTGTTTTCTATGTGCAGCAATAGTTTGTATGGAGCAAATAGAATTAATTTGTTGTCCTCTGTGTATGCAGGGTCACCTCACCCATCCAGAACTATCTGTTGCTGTAGAGATGCTGTCTTCTGTGGCCCTGATTAACAGGGCTTTGGATTCAGGAGATATGAATACAGTGTGGAAACAACTGAGCAGTCCTGTCACAGGCCTTACAAACATTGAGGATGAGAACTCGCAGAGGTGAATAATTCAAGGAATCATACCTGTTCTTGATGTTGCTTATATTCTGTGACTTCATGAATTTTCTTTTCCTTCTCTTTAATTTTGCATTATTTCTACATTATTTGCTACGGTATTGATTTAATCTCTGCTGCCTCTTGCATCTTGTTTTTGCAATTACTGTTTCTTACTGGTCTGATTCCTGTGCTGTCTCTCAATGCTTTCTCATGGATTTCACATTAAAGCCACGCTGTAATACCATTAGGTTGTCCCTCGTACTTACGCCAGCTCACCCACCATTTTCTTTGCCCTGGACCCTCATTCAGTGTTTCAGTGCTTTTTTCTATTTGGCAGTTTTGTCTGTTTGAACCTACTTTGCATTTGCACTGACCATCCTCCACACAGCATTTCTCTTTCTCCCCATTTTCAGTTTCAACCCTCCTGTTACCTCTCCCACTTTCTGTACAGTTCTCAATGCTGGGTTTTGTGCTCCCTGACCAGCTTGTTGCAATGTGATGTTTACTGGGTTTGGGTTTTGTTTTCTGACAGATACATTGACGATTTGGTGAAGCTGAAAGCTCAAAGAAGTGCAGAAGGAAATGAATTTATCACATGGAATGATATCCAGTCATGTGTTGATCATGTGAATAAAGTTGTGCATGAAGAACATGAAAGTGAGTTTTCTGTTCAACTCATGCTAGACTGATTGTAGCTTATAAGGAGTGCTAAAATTAGGTGTGTGTCAATATAAAAAGTTATTGATTGACTTGTAGTTGTCATACATTAGATATCTAGGAAGCTCTTAGTTGTGAACAAGGCTTGGTGATCTGCAATATGAAAGTCTTGATTGCAGGACTGTTTGTTGATGGAGAGATCAGGCGTGTTTGTGGTATTGATGTCAGTATTTCAAAACTGTTCATTAATCCTTCCAGTGTAAATGTCAACTCTTTTTGGATTGAATATGTGTTGTCTGGTGTCAGTGTCTAGGATTAGTCTAGAATCTTCTAATTTTGCTTCAGTCCCCCAAATTTAATGAAAGCTGGTATTACCAAAATCTCGCGTTTAGTTGTAGCCTTGTGGAGTGCTCCTTCCTCCTTCCTAATTTGCTCCGTTCAGTAGAAGATATTTTTCTTGAAGTCTTATCCTTCTTTGGCTGCAAATTTTTCCCTGTTCAGGTTTTCCTCTTCTTCCTTTTATTCCTTTTCCTTGAATCTGCATTGGTCTTTTTACCTTCCATTCCTCAGTTTAGTTCCCAGTATTTAGTTCCCTAATGGGAAGGTGTGCAAAAACCCTCTGAAGTTACGAGTGTCTAACACAGATCACTGATGAGGCTCAGCTCTCTGGGTGTGGGGACACTGATACATGAGCTCTCATCATGACCACACTTCTGAAGTTAATCCTTCAACTGTACTGTGTGTGTTGTGCTCTGCAATCACACTGCTCAGTGTTTCCCTACAGGGCTTATTGACCTGGAGCATGGAAACCTGTTGCTTTGCAGTTACATAAAAGGCATGGTCGAGGAATCCCTGCTAATGCTTTGCACTCGCTCACAGGCATTTGGTCAGTAGTCCTGTACTGAGGAGAACAGGAGGAGGTGTGGTATATACACACATATACAGTGCCAGGTTCAACTGGAGCAGCCTGGTCTGTAGTCTTCTTGGTCTAGTGGAAGGTGTCCCTTGCCTATGGCAGGGGGCTTGGAACTACACAATCTTTAATGTTCCTTCCAACCCAAACCACTCTATGCAGCAAGTGTGAGTACTGAAAATTAAATACTCATGTGGGAAAAACATTACTGATGCAAGCTGAAAATTGTGAATGAGTGTTAACCTAATTCCTGTGCTTCTAGCCCTGCGTGTTTTTCCTTTCTAGTAGTAGTTATTTCCTTTTCTTAGTAGCATTTATGTTAATAACTGTCTTTTAGCAGTGGTAAAAGACTGGGCCTGAGTGTAATTATGAAAACTTCATCAAAACAGAAAATTGGAGTAATTCTTCTTGCACTAAGACAGTATTAGTTGACTTAAAATCCAGAGTGGAGATAGCGGAATCCTTGAAAATAGTGCAATTAAACAAACTTATTCTTCAGTAGACCCTTGTGACGTTCTGTTTCAGATGGTTTAATTTTCTTTTTTTTTTTTTTTTTCTCATTTTCATTAAGGGTTCTTAATTTTTGTTTATGACCAATACTGAAAACCTCCTGGGTTTGACACTAACTTTCAAGCCACCTTTGTAATAATTTTGTAATATTTAATATCTCAGCAAGGCTCAGAGCTCTGCATCGTAAAGTGGGAGAGATTTGTCAAAAGTGTGGAGGTGATACTAAAATTTATGTGGTACGCTGAGACAAGCAGGTCTTCTGCCAGTCCTTGTGTAGTTGGTGTGTTGTGTTTCACTTTGAAAAGCTTATACTGTAGAGGGTTAACTTTTGAATTAAAAATCTCGCTATCTTGGTTAACTTGTTTCCTGCATCTGCAAATAGACACTGTTTCCTGTTTGGGTCACATGAGCAGATTTGTTCACACCACACAAACAAGGCGCTGCATTGGGGTGCACACACTGGTGCTAGTTTCATAGTATCTTTTCTGTGTAAGAGGTCACAGTGGAATTCTGAAAGTTTGTGAAGTCACAACATCCTGTTTCTTTTCACACTCCTTATCATGTAAGAAAAGGTGCAGAAAATTCTGTAATGAGATAAATTGTTTTCCTGGGGAATTTCTTAATTCTTTGATCTGCTTCGTATATGCCCTTATGCAAAGATATGTTTTATTTTCTCTCTATGAATAAGTTAAATTAGTCAGAGAAGGTCCTCAAGCTATACAACCATATATTTTTTTTTCTGTGCTCTTTCCTAAGTTATCGTATCTGGTTTTTGATAAAAATCATGCCATCATTTTAGTGATGCAGTCCTTGCAATGTCCTCAACATTTATTTTTCTGTGATCTCTACTCCACCCAAATACAATCTCTTCCCCAAGATGTTCTATTTTTTGTATGAACTTCTGTTTTTGTGAGTCTTGCATTAGAGAGTCACAATATTTGAATACAATAATCAAAGTTGGAGATCCCCACACTGAGCTCCTTTCTTTTATCTAAAAGGCTTTTCTCTTCTGCACTGATCAAACCATGATTGGATCCTTCTTTAAGCAGGGAATTGAATCAGATGGACTCTGGGGTTCATCTCAACCTGAGTTATTTTGTGATTTTCAGGAGATGGTTGCTATAGATGGGACATGCATGATGTAGACTCTGTTTGCATTTAGCTGACTGTAAGGTTTTTATTTTGCTGAATGGTAAATTTTACTGGACTTGAATAGCATCCACTTCTCTGATGATACAGTTGATACTACATATGTCCTTAATAAGAGTTTTCTAAAATATGAAGATACTATATTTTTAAATGGTATTCCATGCAAGTCTTTAGTTTCATGTGAAGATTTCTTTCTGGAGAACCAGAACCTTGGAATAATGTGAACTCTGGCCATTTGGGCTTTGATAATTCTCTTCTAGAAGCTCTGAGATGGGTGTCTGAGGATGCAGTTTTGTCCCTGCATGTGGTCTCCCTGAGTGATTTTTTTTTTTTTAACTTTTTTTTTTTCATTGCAATGCTCAGGAATTATGACTGCTTTAGGGTGGAGAAATAGTCTTGGTTTCCTTACTAGTAAATAATGTTTTCTGTTAAAAATATTGTGGTTCTCAGCTGTTACTTGATTTAGGAAGGACTAACTGCACTTTTCTTCTGAAGCGATGCTTGTGATTATTGTTGACCAAAAATGGAACTTTGTCTTTCTACCCCTTTGCATAGGGATTTTGGCAATTGGTCTTATTAATGAAGCTCTGGATGAAGGGGACACCAAGAAGACTCTTCAAGCCTTACAGACTCCTGCAGCAAAATTGGAGGGTGTAACCCCGAAGGTAGCACAGCATTACCAGGATACACTACTTCGAGCCAAGAGAGAGAAAGCACAGGTGAGTGCAGCTAAATGCACCTCTTGAAAGACATTTACATTAGTGTTACTGGATTCTTACTGGTCTTGAAAGTCAGGAATCAAAATTGGCAATGGAGAGGTGGGCATTCTGCATACCTTCAACTGGTCTTAACCAGTCAGTTTGGATCTTTCTGTACTAGAGAAAGAGATTTGAGCTAACAGCATGAATCTTCATGAGCTCTGGAGATGGGTATAAGGATATTAAGTGCATGTGATGACTTGCTACAGCTAATCTCGGGTCCCAAGTGAGATACGTATCTTTTTTGTGGAAAAATAATATGCATAATCTGTTTTTGCAAGGAGACCATGTTCATTCCAGGAGTACTGAACTTCTGAATGCAAGTTTTCTGCAAGCTTAATTATTTTCTTCTAATGTTGTTTGTTAAATGTAGTTATAGGCATAATTATATATGGCAAAAAGAAAGTTTCTGAAAGTGGAAAAATCTGTAAAGTGATAAATTAGAAAAAAGATGTGAAGCAATGTACATGCTACCAGCAAAATATATGCTGTTGTTCACCTGGTGACACTTTCATAGCTTATGACTTTTTTGAGCAGAAGTTGTCATTAGCCAAGGACTTCTACGTACTTGTGTGTAGTTGCAGCTTTCACTGAGTGAAAGGTGAAGAGAGGAAGAGCAAGTTTCACCTTACAGGTGTTAGAAAGGATGATGAGTGCACATGTGTGTATGCAATTGATTTTGGAGTAGTATGGATAGGGCACTGGGTTTTTCTTTTTCCCTCATCTGTTTACAGAGAAGTAGCAGATGTCTGCTTTCAGTGGCTTGAGAGTGTTTTGTTTTCTTTTTTCTGCTGTGGAGCTCATTGCTCTCATAGCAGTGCACAATTTTGTGTAGTGGCTAAGGTCTAGATTGTGTTGAACACTTTGTTTTTGACTAAAGATCAGCTGGCATGATGACAATAGCTGAAAACTGTATGCATTTCTGATGAAAATCATTAAGCAGCTTTCCCAAGGGCCTTGACAGGGTTAATGTTCCTCAGGATCCATTTTGTGCTGAAACATTTCCTCCCGATGAGTCAGAATGAAACAATGAAATCTTTTTATCCTGTGCTTAAACTTGTGCCAGACTGTGCTGGTAACTTCTCAGTTGGTATGAAATTACCTTATTTAGGCATAAGTAAAGGGCTTCTCCTAGCAGCATGGGAGTAATTCTGGAAATAGAAAGACCATATTATAAAGTAACAATGTGGGGAAAATAAGCACAATCTGAAGTCAACTGTTATGAACTAGTGATTTCTGTACCTTGGGGCTGAGAGGGATTGTAGTTCACCTAGACTAAGGTGAAGATGTCGTTCAGTTGCTTGCTTGAATGGGGAGTGCTGTGTCGTGCACGTTTCTGATGTGATGATGTGAGAGAGAAAAGACCAGTAGACTGTAGTGTGTTACACTGTGTGTACCTTGCAGAAAGCCTTGCAGCAGTAAAACTGTAGAAAAGCACGAGATGGTTTTGGTAGTCTTTGCGTTGACTTCTGTGGGTAGACAGTACAGTACAGTCACAGTGATTATTCTCCCCCACACTCTGGACAGGAATTTTGCTGTTGCTGGTACTTTTGCGGGACTGTCTGGCTTTCAGATGAAATCTGCCAGTGAAGGTCATCTTAAGCTCTTGAATAAAGTATCATTTAGCCAGTCAGTTTCAGATCTGCCAAAACAGTGAAACTGTGGGAAAAACAGTGGGAAAAATACGGAAAGCATATAAGGAAATGTCCATTTTAAGTCTGGCCTTAAAGCTCTTGAACGTTGTAAATAGTGGTTCTTTTGTGCAGTGTGATGATTATTCCATTCCAGAACTAAATGTTTCCTGTGTTCTGTTTGTATGAGGAGAGTTGTCAGAGGGATGGCAGTTGCATCATAGCATTTCTTTTGGTAGTTACCTACAGGAAGCATCAGTGGGTGCGGAGAAGCTTATGCTTGGCAACTGCTGGGTCATTGTTCTTTATGCATATTTTGGGACTTGCAAAACACTTGTCTCTTTCCTCCTCTCAAATTTCTGCATGTAACATTAGCTCATTTGGGTGGATTTCCCAGCTAAAATACAGGATACCTACTATGTGATCACTGCTCCTTGACAAGCAATCTGTTAAAATAAAGACTTAAAACATGGCTTTAACTGCTGTGTGTGTACACCCATTCACAATACGTACAATGCTTTTTGCTTTGCTAGTTTGTACAGGTTTGTGAAGTTTTGTGGGCATGGAAATGAACAGCCTGATGTGACATTAATTACCCAAAATTTTATTAGTTTCTGCACACAGATGTGCATCAGCAGCTCTGTGTAGTCATCTTCTGTTGAAGGACTAACTTCCTGGGAAGTCATATCCTCTTAGCTAGTGTGACTTTAGGACTAACTGGTACCGAGTCCCTGGCCTTGTGTTCTCTCTGCTTATTAGAGTGATTCCCATTGATAGAATTTCTTCTTTGTTCTGTTTCCTGAAAAGATTTTTTGACTGGGAGAAAGTATTGAGTCTGGTAATGCCATAGTAGTTTCTGACAGTCACAAATACACGTGATGTCCTTGTGCTGGAGTCAGCTGGGAAGACTGAAATACTTCTTATTCCCTCTGATACGGAAAAGTACTATATTCGCCATTTCTGAATATAGGTTATTTTACTTTGCAAAAATAGTGATACTTTTCTCCTGATACTGTATATTTTTCTTGTTGTATTCTCGTCAGGACACACAGGATGAAACAGCTGTACTTTGGCTAGATGAAATTCAAGATGGGATTCATAAGGCTAACAAGGACACAGAGGAGTCCCAGAGATGTAAGTATTATCACACAGTACTGCAGTTAATCCTCGCTACCAGCCAAATACCAGTTATTTAAGGAAAAGTTGGGAGCTAGAAATGTCACGTAAATGTGGCAAAGGAAACCAGATGAACCTACAGGCTTCTGGTGCAGGTGTGTTTTTTGAGGAGTGAATGTCAGATTCTTCAAATACTAAATTTCTTCTATTGTGGGGGGATACGCATTTTTTCCAGTTTTGCATGTGACCATTAGACCATGTTGCCTCATTGGACAAATCTCTGTCAAATTGTTTGTCATTTGCAACTAATTGTGTATGACTGTGGGTGGTTAGTTAGAAGTGAGAATGTTCACATGCACAATTGAAATGGTGTTTTCTGGTGAGCATTACCTTTTATTTGCGTGACGTACTGTTGTCTTGGTTCTCTTAGGTATTATCAGACAAACACTCACATGTTTTTCAAATACATAGGGTACTACACATCAATGATACTCACCTTTGCTCCTTAACATGGTTTGTGGGTGGACTGGCCCACCCATAGTTGCATCCCAGTCTTTATGACAATGTCTGCAGAAACAATTAAGTAATTACTACTCTAGTTGTTGAAAAGACCTCTTTTGAGTTGTGGCTGGCTCTGCCAGAAGAGTCTGTGTTAACTGAAACAGATGTCAGAGGAGAGCTGTAACTTTGTGTGTTGAAAAGTTCTGGTGGTAAATCAGCACCATACTGGGACTTCAGGCACACAAATTACATGCTGTCAGGTGCAGTTCTATACATGGTTGGACACTCTGTACTGAAGAGGCCTCTATACTGCAAGTTTTCTGGTTGTTTTTATATTTCATGTTTATATACACTTAAAACTCGTGTGTCTTACATACACCCCAGCTATAAGGGTATGTTCATGTTGTCTTGCTCTGTTCTGCTGTTCTGTGCTTGCTGTGAGTTACTGAGTCCCTGCACTAACCTGCTTCCTCGTGTTATCCAAGTCTCCTTAGGAATTCTGGCCATTAATGAAGCAGTAGATCGTGGTGATGTTAGCCAGACCTTGAGTGCCTTGCGTTCACCTGATGTTGGGCTATACGGAGTCACTCCAGAATGTGCTGAGACGTACCAGCAAGAACTGTCAGAAGTCAAGAAAAGGGCAGCAGGTACACCTTAAGTAGCTAACTGTTAGTGAAATAAATGCAAGATTATTGTACATGTAATTGGAACCAGAGGTAAAAAAAAGCCCTGGGAAGAAAACTTGTGTTGTAGGTGGCAGTTGTGGATTCTTTCTGAAATAAGGAGGTTTTTTTTCAAAAAAAGTGTGTGAATAGTATATAATGTTCTCCACTTGTAGAATGTATTGTGTTTAGGTAGCTCTCATATGAGGTCATTAGGGAGTCAGAAACATTCCTTTCCTTGCTTGGAGGAAGAAGAGTCTGTAAAGTAGATTTCCTGGTTGTGACATCTGCATGCATGAAAGATAAGACACTTGTCAGATTTTCAGACTTCTAACTGCGGTTTCTGCTCTTAGGGGGCAATGGCAGTGAATGGGTGAAACACTGGGTGAGAGGTGGCTATCATTACTATCATAACCTGCGGACCAAAGAGGGAGGATGGGATGAACCAGCAGGATTTGTGCAAAATGACACACAGCTGTCACGGGAGGACATACAGGTAGAGTAGATAACACATGCTCTTGCTCTGAAAAGTTGATGTTCCTACCATTCCCACTCTTAATGTAGCTCTAAGATAGAATACTTCAATGCCATAGTCATGTTAACAAGCTTAGTAACTCATTTGATTTGCTAGGCATCATCAGATTGTGTGTGTCACAAATCCTTGTCCTATTTCAGAAAAATTTATCCTGTCACTAAAAGAGTACAGGACCATGATGTCACTGTTTTTTGAAAGACAGCTTTGGAGTTTCTTGTATCACAATGTGGAAAGCTGATGTAACATCCTTTTTCTTGTACTTCCATTTTCTTTTTCTGGCTCCTCTTCCTGTCATAACATTAATTCAGAGCACCATATCCGGAGTCACGGCAGCCTACAACCGAGAACAGCTGTGGCTTGCAAATGAGAACCTGATTATGAAACTTCAGGCTTGCTGTCGAGGGTATCTTGTTCGCCAGGAATTCAACTCAAGAATGAATTTTTTGAAGAAGCAAGTCCCAGCAATCACTTGCATTCAGGTAGTGATACCCTTTAATTCTGTTTGAAACTTGTACTCTGCAGTTGTTTTCTGTACACAAACTTATTGACAGTTTTTGTTCAATTCAAGTAGTTACAGCACACAGTTGTCTTTGCCTCGTATTGTAAATTATCTAAAAATATTTCCTTCTCCCAATGAGTTTTGGTATATTATTTGCTTTTAGGTGTCATATATAATCAATCCAATAATCACATCGAATTGGAGAGAGAAAAACTTACTTGAGGAAGCTTTACCAATTTTTTTTTTACACGTTTCAGTGTTTTGGGGATAGGGCAATATCAAGTGTGTTGTATGTGTTGATGGTGATAATACCATGAGATGCATTGCTGCTGTGATTTGTCATGAATCCAAGAAAACAGCATGGTTTTCAGTATTCTTGAGTAAAATTCTTCCCTTCAGATTTGTCCAGGGATTTGGAGGATTGAGGACCTGAAAGAGATGGTAGGATAATTGAGCATGAAATTGGGTGCATATACAGGACAGCAACAAAAAAATTCTTTCTGTGGTGTTATAACTGAAATGCGTGCAAGTGAAATAGTTGCTTTGTACCCTATCACCATTTTATTATTTCAGCAGTATATGTCTGTTTCTGCCTAAGTAGCACATACTCTGCCTGTATATTTAACAAAACCTCCACACTCACTCCCAGCTCATTAAAATAACACTCCCTCCCTCTAAGTGTAGTCCAACCCCTTTCCTGACTTCTCTTCCCAAGTGTCAATGGCAGTGAGTCTGCTCCAAAGGCTTAAAATGTTACATCATTGTTCTCACCAGCAGCAGCAGCTAGCACATGATCCTCATGTAGAACAGTTTCTGTCAACTTGACTGTTTCACTATATCCTTGACCCCTAACTGTGCTTCAGAAGGCCCAGGCTCTTCATGGGGTAATTTCAAGTCTCTCATGATTACAGCTGGAAAATAGTTAATGCTTCACACAGTGTTTGTCTTGGACAAGCATGTCTCCTTCATGTTTCATTTAGCCAAAAGGGCAGTTGGAAGCTGAGGAACACGAAGAAGCTCAGATTTTTAATTACTTCTGTTTAATTAGAAAAGTAAAGTGAGTGTGCTTATTTTGTTTTCAGTCTCAATGGCGTGGCTACAAGCAAAGGAAGGCATATCAAATCCGTTTGGATTACCTACATGCACAAAAGGACCAAGTAGTAAAGGTAGTGCAGCTTCCCTGCTGACTTTTTTGGTAAACCTTTGAGGTAGTGAACCTTGTAGGTAAGGTTTCTATCTGAATGTTTTGGTTACCCTTCAACAGATTCAATCGATGACCAGGATGTATCAAGCCAGAAGACGTTACAGAGATCGTCTGCAGTATTTCAGAAACCACGTAAGAGGCTATCTTGTTAAATGTATTCTGTACCTGACTTTAGTACTCTTTCCAGAATGATGTCAAGTGCTTTTTTGTTTTTTAAATCCTAGATAAATGATGTTGTAAAAATTCAAGCCTTTATCCGAGCAAACAAAGCACGAGAAGACTACAAAACCCTCAGTAAGTATTGCCAAGAGGATAAAAGTGATGTGCCTCAAATCTCTGTTTGTGAGGGATCATAGATTCATAGAAAAGATTCCCCAACTCTCTCTGCCTTTCTCCATAGGAGAGATGTTCCAGCCCCCTGATCATCTTTGTAGCCCTCCTTTGGACTTGCTCCTGCAGCTCCACATCCTTCTTATTATTTTGGGGCCCCTAGAGCTGAACACAGTACTCCAGGTGGGGTCTTATGAGAGTGGAGTAGAGGAGGAGAATCACCTGTCTTGACCTCCTGACCACACTGCTTTTGATGTAGCCCAGGATGCAGTTGGCTTTCTGTGCTGCAAGTGCACATTGCTGGGTCATGTCAGGGGGATGAAGTTGATAGGGCAGGGCAGAGAGTAGGTGGTTCTTGAGGCTGAAGGAGAACTTGATTCTAGCTGTCTTTTTTTTTTTTTTTTCTGCTGAAAAATAGAATATAGCTTTGCAGTTAGCTTTGATGGTGTGGACTACCCTATGCTAATACTGACTTCATTCTTGATTTACTTCTCTTACAGTTTTCTCAAAACAGGAAAATCAAAATGTCAGACACTATTTAGACATGATGGTACTAATTTAACTCTGGGTCCTCCTTCGTGTGCCGTTTAAACCTAGATAAGGCATATATTTTCTTCTGTTTGCCATCTCCTGATGTTGTCTATTTTCTTGCCTATTTTTAGTTAATGCTGAAAACCCACCTATGGCTGTGGTTCGGAAATTTGTCCACTTGCTCGATCAGAGTGACCAAGATTTTCAGGAGGAGCTTGAGCTAATGAAACTGCGTGAAGAAGTTGTAACCTTGATCCGATCCAATCAGCAACTGGAAAATGACCTCAACCTCATGGACATCAAAATTGGTTTGCTAGTGAAAAACAAAATTACGTTGCAGGTAAGCAATGTGTCATTGGGAGACCAGCTACACATTGAGTTGAGCACAGTGATAGCATGGAGAGCTCCTGGCCTCAGATGTCAGTTGCTCAGGCCCAGTGGAAAACGTTTCCCCAGACTTACAGTTTTTACTCCCAGTATGTTCTTAGTCCATTCCACTAGTTTAGTATGTATCCCTAGACAGAAAACTGTAGGAGGAGAAGAAACAAGTCCCGAAGCTAAAAAAGGCAACGAGACTATCTTGATCTAACGAATGCAACAGGTTTTGTATTTAAAGGCTTTGAGAACTCTTTGTTGCTCCTTTGTAGTTAAACAAGTCACATGCCACAAGCTTGCAGCAAGGGGGTGATTTTGGAGGCAGGAGTCATGCTTGTGCCGGTTGGTTGCTTGTTGGTTAAAGGAAGCCCCCTCTATCTAAGCTTGGCTGGTGTGATTAATTTCACAAAAAAAAAAGGCTCTTGCTGATACAGCATTGTCTTTTCTTCAAGCCAAAGTACTGGTCAGCTTTCCCTGTGGTCCTGGATTCATTACACTAGGCTTCTCTGAGAGCAGAATCTCAATTGATGTAGTGAAATTTATCTTAAAAGGAAGCTGCAGTGGTTGGGCTGATGCTTGCAGTGAAAAGTGCTATTGCTTTCAGAGTATGTGGAGGTAGTGAGCTAGCTGAATATGGAACAGTATTTTTAAGTTGTAAGCCCAGTTTAAAAAAGGAAAACATTTCCAAGCATCTTCAGAATGCGACCAGCTCTGATAGTAATTGCTGCCAAAAATGACTAACCCTTCTAGGGTTTCAGACAAATTCACAAAGTCAGGAACAAAGCAGAACGTGTACTTCCAGTTAGAGTAACTGCTGCCATACCAAATAATGCTTCACTTTAATAGCCCCAGGCATTCCTTGACCCTGTGTTTCCATGTCCAAGAGAAGTGGCTCTTATATGCAACTGTTTTCCAGTATTGCCTGTTAGAAACTTCTCCGAGTGAAATCTGTACCTATGCTTTCTTTGCAGGATGTTGTTTCTCATAGCAAGAAACTTACCAAGAAGAACAAGGAACAGCTCTCTGACATGATGATGCTGAACAAACAAAGGGGAGGTTTGAAAGCACTGAGCAAAGAAAAGAGAGAAAAGCTGGAAGCCTATCAGCATTTGTTCTACCTACTTCAGGTAAGCAACTTCTTATGCTGCTCGGTAACCTTTTGTCATAGAAGCTTATATGTCTTAGCACAGTCTTTGCTTAGGCATTGTAGTTGTCATACAAGCAGTAAGGTTGGAAAAGACCTGTAAGATCAGGTCCAACCAGCAACTGTTTTGAGCCACCTTAGTTTTTAGCGACACCGGCAGGGACATGCACACTAAGTAATTTTTCTTGTTGTTGTAGACTAACCCAACCTACTTGGCCAAGCTGATTTTTCAGATGCCTCAAAACAAATCCACAAAATTCATGGATTCTGTCATCTTCACGCTGTATAACTATGCATCCAATCAAAGAGAGGAATACCTGTTGTTGCGACTTTTCCAAACAGCACTGCAGGAAGAGATCAAGTATGTGGTAGCATACGGCACATTCTAGCTGTTGAATCAGTTTTGGCAGTTCCTGAAATTGAGGCCATTTTCATATTAAGTCTAGTGCGTATATGCAGATAATGCTAATCTGTCCCTTCATTGTCCTCTTCCTGTTTCATATCTGTTAATGTAGCCTATAAAAGAAGAATCAAGTATGTCCATTGAAGATGAGGGCTTTTCACTTCAATCAAGATTTCACTGCTCAGCATGGCAGCTACTTTTATCTGATGCAGTCATGCTAAAATTCAGTCTAATTTCAATTCTCCAGTGTCTGATTATAAATGTCCAACAAACTGCAAATTCAGGCTTTACAAGCCAGGAAGAAAGCTAAATCTAAGCTCTCTGGATTTCCAAAAGCTAATGAGGAGTCTGAAATCTCTGTTGTTTGGCATTTCTATTTCCTGTCAGTGGTAGAAACTCTGGCTGTCCTCAGACATGTTTTGTTGGATTCCTTAGGCCTTAGGAGCTCAGTATTACATGACTTCAGTTCTTTACAATGCAGAGTGGCACAACTTGCTGTGAGGAAGAATATTCAATGAAATTTTTGAGGAACTACCCTTAAGTGTTTTTGGGAATGCTTTTTAAGCATGAAGATGGTATATGGCCTGAAACAAATAACTTCTAAAAAACATTTTCTCCCCCTCCCTCCCCCCCCTTCCTTAAAGTCATGCTTGGAACAGTAGTCCAGGGAAGTGTAGGCAGTGACAGAGTTATGCATACCTCAGATTTCATATAGATTCTTTCTTCTTCAGATCAAAAGTAGACCAGATACATGAAATTGTGACTGGGAATCCTACTGTTATTAAAATGGTGGTAAGTTTCAATCGTGGTGCCCGTGGTCAGAATGCCCTGAGGCAGATCCTTGCACCAGTTGTGAAGGAAATCATTGATGACAAGTCACTTAATATCAAAACTGATCCTGTGGATATTTACAAGTCTTGGGTTAACCAGATGGAATCTCAAACGGGAGAGGCCAGGTATGGGACCTGTTAATACTGTATTTTTCTAAACATTGCTTAGCTGCTTTGCATTGCTCAGTTAATCATTCAAAACCATCCTTGGCTCCACTGCATGCATCTGTCCAGCTGATTGTCTCTTCAAGACAGCTTTCATCTGAGAGTTCTAAAGTTCATATTCTGGTGATGGTGCTGAGAGTATTGAACAGGAATATCATTAGGTGATGGAAGAAGAAATGCTCTTTGGTGTTTTCTTATGCTAACTTGATAGTTAGTTAGGAGACGCCCTCTAACCTTAAAGAATGCATTGTAGGAAAAAGTATTTGGGAATCGCTTCCATGTCAGTCCATGTTCATGTCATACATAGCCTATGCACACAGGTACTATTTGCAAGCACACAAAGCTGCTCTTGCTGGTAGAAAGCATCACTCTTGGTCCTAACATCTTTCTAATTAGTATCAGCCACTGCTGACAATTGTATTGAGCTATGTGATTTTGTGTCATTCTGGTTTCTTTTTCTTCAGTGGCTGTGATTTGCTAGAACTTGAAGATTCTATTGTGTTATTGGGGTTTTTTAACATACTTTTTAAAAAAAGCAAAAGCCATACAGATGAATGAGTTCCTCCATATTTAAAGCACTCTGCAGTCGTACACTTTTGCACACTTCATGCAAAATTCTGGACATGTTAAAAATCCAAGTGAACATGTGTGTTCAGATTCTTCTCTGTACATGAGATTTAGGATATGCTTTTATGAATGACCAGCTTCATCTGTGTTCACTGGAATGCTATGCCATAGTTTCAGCTGATTGAAAAAAAGATAACTATTCATTTGGCACTGTTTCCCACCAGCAGCATGTTATATTGAATTTATGGATGCTGCTCTAGCTTCTGCTTGTATCCAAGTTTTCATCATCTTAATATCCAAATGCATAGCTTTCTTTTTCATCAATTTGCAGTCTGAAGTACCACTATGTGTTACGGATGGTGCTTTTTTTACCTAGTGTGCATGCTGTAAGAAAAAATCGGTTTTGAGTTAGCTGGATCTTTCTCACAGTGGCCATTGCAAGGGAAAGTAAAGGAAGTAAAAGCAAAAGATTTTCAGCTCTGATGGTGCCAAACAGGTTAATTAAAGGCAATGCATAGCTTTTGGCAGTGAAGTGAATATAAACTTGTTTCTGTGTCAGGCTATACATTCTTGAAATGTACTAGCCTGAGTAATATTCTCCTTTATATGTTTGACTTTCTCAAATAGCAAACTGCCATATGATGTTACTCCTGAGCAAGCCCTAAGTCATGAAGAGGTGAGGACGCGCCTGGATGCCTCAATCAGAAACATGAGGACAGTGACAGACAAGTTCCTGTCTGCCATTATTAGTTCAGTGGACAAAATCCCGTGAGTCTGATGCACCAGTGTTATCCCTGAGAAGCTGCTGGTGTCTTCATGCTTGCAGCAGTCTTATTTGACCTTTTCTTTCTCTCAAAGTTATGGAATGCGTTTCATTGCCAAGGTCCTAAAAGACTCCCTGCATGAGAAGTTTCCTGATGCTGGCGAGGATGAGCTTCTGAAGGTGAGGATCTGTACACCTTTGTGAATAATTGTCAGCCAAATTGGCTGTGGCAAGCACATCTCATTCTTCTCTCATTAGGTGTATGTGTGGAGAGAAGTGCATGTAAACCTATTTATTTGCCTCTACGGATAGAAAATATTTCACATCAGGCTGCTATGTTACCTTCATACACATCACTTGAGATGTAATACATTGGTTAGAAGGAGGTGTCCTGTTGCTTCTCTTTTGCTTTTAGTATCTTGGGCATTTGGTCCTTTAGGTGTCTTGACTTGGGGTCAAGACTGCTCCTAGAAAGTAAACCTTGGGTTAACTAGTATGATCACAGTCCGGTGCTCCTTTCTTAAAGAGACAAGTTAAAAAGTCTGTATGCAAAATTCTGATACTCCTAATGCCCCATCGGGAACACAGTAGGATATTTTGACAGCAATATGTAGAGTCACTTCCCATGATGCCTAGTCAGTTTTGTATTTTGTATTTCAGTTGGTTTGGAGAACTAAAAGGATCCTAATATTAGTTGCTCTTAGTTGAGTACAGTGTTGGGGTTTTCATTGAAATTTCTTTGGTTTCGTGGCTTTTGGTAAATTGTGAATTTATGCCCATGAATGCTTTACTTTTTAGTACAACATAGTTTGGTTATTAGAATACTTGACAACGTCTCTTTAAGCTTCTCTGCCTCTGCTTCATTACAAAATAATTACCAATCTGAATGCTGTTTTCTTCTCTCTTCTAGTTCTGTGCTTTCCCATTCTGAGACATCGGTTCTTTCTATGCAGGTGAATTAATTTCTTCCATCTGTAAATTTAGGTGGAAAACTGCAGTTTTTGTTAATCCTCGTGGAAACAATGTAACTATCCACATGAAAGTCAAAACTGCAGTTGCATGCAATAACTTCTTGTAGATTATTTTTTTTAGCAGCCAAAGATACCCATATAGTATACTGTTCTTTTTGCCCCACAAGTTCAAAAGTTATTAATAAGTTTCTTTCATGGATGTTTTTTCTTTTTACTGGCAGTAAACAGTTTGACTGTTAACAGTCAACAGACTGTTAACATCCCATGGCATAATTTGCAGGAGTACAGCAGAGGCTTGCAAACAACACTTATCAAAACATGACCTCACTGAAAGCAGTTGTTAATTTCTGGGACTGCTTAGCAATGGCTAGGTTTTTTCTCTGTGTTTTCAACTGTTTGTTCAGATCCCAATCTCTTCCATGCATTTAAGTCACATGGCAAGCAGGTGAAGCCAAGATTCAGATTCAGTGACCTGACCTTCTGCAAATGAGCATGTGGTGAGAAAGCTTTTGCTTTAAATCAGCATGGTGGGTTAATACCTTTTCATTGCTAGAATTACTTTCAGCGAAATATCCAATACAGGATAGAAGAATACTGTGAGCATATGGATAATGTGATAATCTCTACTTGTAGTTCTTTGAAATGTATTGCTGCTCACATTTGACTAGGTAAATTGGATTTTTGAAGCATCAAATGCCATTCGTCTTCTGTACTTCTGATTTTCTTACTTCTGGATTAAATGGTTTCTCAATTACTCTCACTAACTAGGGGTCTGTGCCCAAATATGTTGCTGGCTTACAGAAGAATTACTCTGAAAGAGAAAAGGGCTTTGGACAAGGAATGGAAAGTAATTTCCTTGGTTTAACTTCTGGGTGTGCCATTCTTCCTCCCTATTTTTGCTTTGTCAGAGATGGCAGCCAATGCTGCATACTTCTTTAAAAATTAGCTCTTATTCCGTATTGAAACTTCATTATCAGATTTCTCTATACTGTGGTCATTCTGCCCTCTGTTAGGCTACCTCAATTACATTTGATTCTCCTGACAGACTGTCTCGTGCTCATATCAGTAGTTCATTAGTAACTTGTAGTATCTCCTGTCCGTACATTTTTGTAAGTTAGATTTCTAAATCTTTATGCATAGGAATATCTGCTGCTGTATTGTCCCGTGACTGGTAGTGCTCAGGCTTTCCTCTGTGTTGACCGCCCTATTGCATCTTTATGATTTTTGCTTTTTTTTTTTTTTTTTTTTACACTTTTTGGGATGGTATGTGCTCCTATACAGCAGAACCTTTGTTTTGGAAAGAGGCTTACAAGAAAAAAATTTATCAGAACACAGAGTAGTTTCAGTAAAATTCAGTTGGGTCCTGTACTGTTGTTTATTGATGCATTTCTTCTCTACTTCCCCAGATTGTTGGCAACTTGCTCTATTATCGCTACATGAATCCAGCCATTGTCGCACCAGATGCATTTGACATCATCGACCTTTCAGCTGGAGGTCAGCTGACGACAGATCAACGCAGAAACCTCGGTTCCATTGCAAAGATGTTACAGCATGCTGCATCCAATAAGATGTTCATGGGAGACAATGCTCACCTAAGCATCATTAATGAATACCTATTGCAGTCATACCAGAAATTCAGGTAGAAGACCATAGCTAATTAAGCTGGGAAGTTTGGCAGAGGGTAACATTACAAGTAAAAAGGGAAAATAATAAATTTTGAATGTGGAAAATTCTGTCTCTGTCAAATATGCAGTCTGTTAAAAATAGATTGCACTCTAGACTGCCACAAGCATCAGTGACAATGGCAGATAAAATGTATACCTGGAATTTATGAACAATACATTGAATGTTAAGGAGATTGCAAAGTCAAGAGTTTCGAGTGTCCAGAATAAAGGTTGCTTTTGCACTTACTTATTACGGTACTTTAGACATGGACAACCAGAATGGACATACATTCTTCTGTCCTATGTGAACCCTGGTTCCACGTGAAAATCTAGTGGTGGTCAGGAATAAAGCAGGTTGGCATTTAGCTATTCATGTAGTTGAAGTAAGCTTTTGTTCAAGAATTGTCATCTTACATCTCCTGTGTTTTGGACAAAAGGTAACCAGAGGTAGTTGGGGCAAAAGGATGATAATGCAGTGGGGTCAGGAGAATGAGGTCACTGAAGCCAGGTCTTGTCAATTCTGAAAATGAGCAAATGTCAACACGGCCAGTATCAATGACTGAATTTACTAGGTTGCTTCTGTTGTGTTAAACTAAAGCTGACAAGCTGTAGTATGCCATAATGTACTATAGTTTAAAGACGAGAGACTATGCTTGAGATTGTCATGGGGAGGTAATACTCTTGATATATCACATGACTCTGAGTCATACTGACTGTTCTCTCCTTCTTTGTTCTGAAGACGTTTTTTTCAGGCTGCCTGTGAGGTTCCTGAATTGCAGGATAAATTTAATATTGATGAATATTCTGACTTGGTGACTCTCACTAAACCAGTAATTTATATTTCTATTGGTGAAATCATCAATACACACACTGTAAGTATACACTAGTCATAGTTGCTCCTTATAAGCAGTGTTTGCAAAGAAAATGCTGCTTCTGTCTGAAACACAAAGGTAGCAAATCCAAGGCTGAAAGTTGTCATGATTGTAGTTTGTGAGAGCTTGTTGATGTATAGAATCAAGTAATTTAGTTATGGCTTCACTAAGTTTCTTTTAAAAGCATTTGAGTATGTGATACTGGCACAGCTCTGAATGTTGATATTGCTGCTTAGAGTTCAGTGATTTTTTTTCTAAAAGATGCTAGCCTAAAGTAATGAAATTTTGCTGTCTAGAAAGAGATGTTCTGTTAAAACATAATTGTTTTTTCTGTTTATCTAGTTACTCTTAGACCATCAAGATGCAATTGCTCCTGAGCACAATGACCCAATTCACGAGCTGCTGGATGATCTCGGAGAGGTTCCTACAATTGAGTCCTTAATAGGTGGTCTAGTTTGTTCTGCTAAAGTATTATGTGATATTACCTTAAGTGACTTAAAGTGCAGAAAAGAAACAATAAGAAATCATGACAGGTCGTTTGGGAGGACGTGCTCTAAAAAGCAGCAGTAGATTCATTGCAGTGTATTTCCTCTGCAGAAGTTACTGCCCAGAAAAAAACAGAGGTTCTTTTTCTTATCCCCACCCACCTCACCTCATCCCACTCTAGAAGTTTCTAGAAGACAGATGGATATTGACATATTTTCTTTGTTCCATTACACTGGAGCCATTTCTCTGTGCTTGTGTCCCTTTTCCAGCTTGTTTGCAAAGATCCATCCTCCTTTCTGGAGATCTGTAGGTGTTCCTTTCAGAGTGCGGTAATAAATGTACTAAATAGCATGTGTTCCTTTGGGAGTCTTTGGCATGTGGACAAGTAACATTTTTTCCCCTCCTTTAGAGTTTTTTCCATAAGAAAAATAGAATTTTATCCTCTTCTGGTTGGGGGAAGAAAGAGCTAACACTACCAATCTGTGAAACTCTTCTGAAAACCTGAGCCACAGTTTACTGCTTCAGGATATAAAATATACTGGAAAGATGCACAATTTTTTTCCTTCCTTGGTTTCTATGTTGCAGTTATTTGAAGTTTGTAGTCTAGTAGTGGGGAGGGAGGCAAACCAGGCACAGTTTTTGGAGAGGATGCTCTGACAGCACACACTTACCTTGAAGTTGCTTGATGACAAAGGTTGGAACCTTCTAATGGAGTGATTGCTTGCACACTTTCTTCCATGCGCTAGCAAAGAACAGAATGTAAGAAATGTTACCTGAACAAACATAGACCGTGGGTTTAGCTAGAACTTGCTCTCCTTCCCCATTTCATTTCTCCTGTGTGCATTGTGTCACTGTGGCTAATATGTCAGAGTTAAATCTTTCTGCAGCCCTTTAAAAAATGGGGGGAAAGGTTCCAACAATTGTTCTGGTGAAAGTTCATATGCAATTGGAGCAAGAAAATTTCTTTTTGATGGGATAGCTTACTTTGTTTAAGAGAAGATGATGAGTTTGGTTGCTAACAAGGGCTTTACTCTTAGCTTGGAGCATTCATTCTAATAAGGACATGAACATACAGGCATCATCATATTTTTGTTTCTAAAATACTTTTGGCAGTTCAGCCACTCTTCTCAGTGAGATCCTGAGATACACTGTGGAATGCACAGAAGTCTTTAAGGCATACGAAGTGGTGATTTTCTGGCCAGTGCATTCTCTTAGATTTGTTACAAAAAGTCTGTAATATATTCAAGATGATGTCTTTAAAAGTTGGTTTGGGTTTTGAAGTGTCCTTTTGACAGTACAGAAAACAGTCAAGTTTTTTTGTGATCTGTTATGTAGGGAAAAATTACAAAGTCTTAACAATCAAGAAGGTAAAGAATGTGATTTAATCTCTAAACTCTTTCTGCTTGCCAGGGGAAGGTTCTGGCAATGTTAATGACCCCAACAGGGAAATGCTAGCAAAGACTGAGGTTTCTCTCACACTCACTAATAAATTTGACGTTCCTGGTGATGAGAATGCAGAGATGGACGCGAGGACAATTCTGTTGAAGTAAGTAAGGGGTAACTACTTGGTATGTTACTCAAAAGAAGGAGCAACTGGAGCTTCAACAGTTAATCTGCATGTGAAAATAAGAGAATTGAGGCATAATTTAAAGAAATGTGGGGGGACTGTTACTCCAAATACACTGAGATTGTAGTAATGTCCTTTTCAATGCTGTGGCATGACTTTTAATAGATGAAGACTAATACCCTTTTTGAGAAGCATAGGTCTTACTACCCTAATGGAAAGAGGGCAATGGACTGTCAAGGATTTTGTTATTGCTAGAATCTTTATTCTGGAAAACTTTTTACTGATATTGACTCTTGGCTAGTTTTAAGCAAATCCCTATTACTGAGATATATAGAGCAGTGACCTAACATTCAGATGCATGTTTACCTCCTCTGATGCATTCCTGCTCTGATGCTAGATAGTTTAATTGAAAAATCTTCGGTCAGCATGAAAAATGCTGACAAGGCAGACAAGTGATCTCCCAGAAGAAAATTTTGTCTCCAAAAATAGCTTTAACTGGACTTCTTAAAAGGTACATCAATATTTTCCTGCCCACCAGAAGAAGGTAGCATTGATTTCAAAAGTAAAGATTTCCCAGCTGCACTGGCAGTCATCTAAGTTGTGGATGATGAGGAAGGTGCATATGTGATGCTGTTTGTGTGATTCCAGAAATAATTCCAGCCTGACTGCAAAGATGCTATTTGGTTTCATTGTGTGGCTTAAGGGCAGAAGTGCTTCAGAGTGGACACCGACTGTGATTAAATCTCAGCTCAAATCAAGGAATGACCCTGTCTGTCACCAGACTGGAGTCGACATCTGCCTTGTCTCCCATGCACATAAGAAAATAATCCTTTGGAGTTTCTAGATACCTGTTATAGATCATTGAAGCGCACTTATGGATGCATAATATTATAGAGCTTTTCTGGTTGCACAAATTGGCTGTGGCTGCTACCTGCTTTCTTTCACCTTGAATGCAGCTTCTGTGGTCCACATGGCAGTACAGGGGCTACCTTGTAACATATGGGGTAGCATCCTTGCTCTTTGAGGGAGTTTTGGGGGGCAAATTGTGCGTATTACGGAGAGGAACCTCTCGGGGAACCGGTTTCCAGTAATGCACTGTCCAAAAAGTAAAGTGCTTCTCAGGATTCTGGTCTGGTCTAGCCTGTGACTACCTGAGTACTTGTCCAGTAATAATCTGACTTTAGATAAATCAGTAACATTGGTATTGTTGCAGAACAGAAGAGTACTAAAGGTCTTTCTGTTTAAATTTTTTTCTCCTATTCTCCCTGATTTCTTTGCAGCACAAAACGTTTAATTGTTGATGTAATCCGCTTCCAGCCAGGGGAGACACTGACTGAAATTTTGGAAACTTCAGCTACCTCAGAGCAAGTACGATGTTGTTTATCTCTGCTGGTTTTAGACTAGGAAATTATCATCTACCTAGATATATGTGGGTATACGTGGGACTCTCCATTTACGTATTGCAGTGAAGCTGTCCACTGATGATGGAGCACGGTGTAATGATAATCAGGAGGATGTACAATGGAAGTAAATTGTATGTGTGAATCTTCCTCCTGCAGTAGTTGCTAGAAGCTGCTTATGTAGAAGACCATTTTAGATGGTAGGTAGGCTTCTCCTGGTTCCCATGTGTAGAATGTGTTCATCAAAATGTGTTCATTCAAGTCAGTACAGGAATCGCCAAGCAAAACTCTTTATCCTGTGTTATGCCAGAGATCAGACAACCTGTTTCTGCTTCTTTTTGTCACCTTAAAATTGATCTGCTTATGAACTTTCAGTTTTTTGTTTTCTTTTTCTAGGAAGCAGAGCATCATAGAGCTATGCAGAAACGGGCCATTCGTGATGCTAAAACTCCTGATAAGATGAAAAAGTCTGTCTCTGTAAAGGAAGATGGCAACTTGAACCTCCAAGAAAAAAAAGAAAAAATCAAGGCAGGCCTGAAGAAGTTGACAGAACTGGGGACAGTGGATGCCAAAAATAAATACCAAGAACTAATCAATGACATTGCGAAGGTATAACATTTGGTGGTTTCCTAGTAATTATAGTGGAGTTTTCCCACAGTTTGCAGCTTTGTGAAACTGGCATGAGTTTTCAGAAGGAGAGTGAGGTTTTTAGTAGCTCATTTATAGACAAAAATCATACCTTTTGTTGCAGCATTTCCACCTCTTGGCATGTGGGAAGTCCTTTATTTTTATACATTTCTGTTCTCTCAAATGACTGTGTTGCCAAGTTCTCAGGTACTTTAAGAAAAAAACTTAATAGCTTGGAGGGGAAGAACTGGTGTGTGATGTGTTTTTCTGCTTCATTTCACTAATTTAAGTAGTGCCTCTACAAGCTTATCCACACAAGGAAGTTTTGCCCATAACTTTAAGTCATCCTAACTGTTATTTTTATTTAAATCTGCCTGTTAAAGAATACCTAAACAATAAGGGAGTGGCTGTGAAAAACTTACAAAAGAGATCCAGTACTGTTGTACGTTGCTATAGTGACAATGTATTTTATATCACAGTGTTTACTGAAAAACTATTTGGGAAATGTTACGTAAGTAAACCAACTAAATAATTGCCTTTAGGGATCTGATAAGAATTAATTGTACTATAGATAATATGTGTCATGTATTAAAGTAGCAGTCAATGAATATAGTGGATTTTTGTAGAGGTATTGAGGCGAGTGATGCTTAAGGGCTGACTAACAAAGAAAAATAATGAAGACTGTGTGCTGCTATGGTTACAGTGCTTGATTTATAAGATGCTTTCCCTACGCAGTGCTGGCAAAATTGCTGCTTTTATATCATGTGCTGTCAGTGCCCACTCTAGTCTTTGCAACTAAGACAGAACGGAAGTTCGAGAAAGCCACAAAAGGTGCAAGTGTACTGCTGTGTAGAGTTGGTTAGTTCCACAAATAGTCATCACAGAGAAGAAGCTCTGACACTTAAACTGGGGCAAGTGCAACTGAGTGCTCAAGCCTGTAGCATGAAGCAGGACTAAGCAAAATCAAATGGTGTGTTTCAAGTACTCAGTGGCTCTGGGACTGAGCATCTGGAGAGCTCAGATGACTGTTAAGTCTCTGCCTGTCTTTCTCTGTGGTGTAGGATATCAGAAATCAGCGTAGATACCGTCAGAGAAGAAAGGCGGAGCTTGTGAAGCTGCAGCAGACATACAGTGCCTTGAACTCCAAAGCTACTTTTTATGGAGAACAAGTAGATTATTACAAAAGTTACATAAAGACCTGCTTGGATAACTTGGCCAGCAAGGGCAAGTAAGTATCTTGGAACCATAGAACCGTAGAATGGTTTGGGTTTGAGGGGACCTTTAAAGACCGTGTAGTTCCCACCGCCCTGCCGTGGGCAGGGACACCTTCCACTAGACCAGGTTGCTCCAGGCCCCATCCAGCCTGGGCTTGAACAGTTCTGGGATGGAGCAGCCACAGCTTCCCGGGGCAACTTGTCCTGGGGCCTTACCGCCCTCGCAGGGAAGCTGTTGGCTGCAGCTCTTTGAGTGCGACCATCCGGTTGAGTCCTTATCCCATCAAGGGGTCCATCTGTCAAATCCATGTCTCTTCAATTTAGAGACAAGGATGTTGTGTGAAATGTTGTTGAATGCTTTTCAAAAACACAAGTAGATTACGTCAATCGCTTTTCCCTCATCCAGAAATGCTGTATTAACCTCGTTATAGCAGGTCACCAAATTGGCCAGGCATGTGAGTGAAGGTATATTGACTGTCACCAATTACCTCCTTGTTTTCCATGTATCTTAGCATAGTTTCCAGGAGGACCTTGCCAGTCACAGAGGTGAGACAAACTGGATCTTCCTTATTTCCCTTTTCCAGTTGGTAGGAGCTTCACTGGACTGCCACATTTTCTCAAATATGGTGGATAGTGGCTTAGCCACTTCTTCCACCAGTTCCCTGAGGACCCGCAGACACATCTCATCAGGGTCCATGGACTTGCACACCTTCAGGTTGCTTAGACGGTCTCGAACCTGATGACCTACAGCAGGTGGTTCCATGGCCCTAGAAGTGCTTCTTACAAGAAGCATGTGTTGCTAAGAAGAACCGTAATGCCACCTGCTCAAAGCTCCTCGTCCAAGCTCTTTCTCACAGCGATAGTTTTAGCAAAAGGGTCTCAGCAGCAGTAGGAAAATACAGGGAGATGTCCTTGCCGTGAATGAGGTCAAAAAGACAAACTTGAAAGATTTTTTGGTCTGTTTGGGAGAAGAGAATGCAGAGAGTCCAGTGCTATGAAGCTTGTTGCCCACATATGCACTTGCTGCTCAGTCAGTCTGTCCTGTCATCCTTCTTAGGAACAGAGAATGAAAATAATGTAGTTACCTACAAGGAAACCCTTGATCACAAGTTGTCCCTTATTTTATGCCAAATCAAGTCAGCTGTTACAGTGCTAGACAATTCAGATTTTCTGGGGGAAAAAAAAATTGTCTTCTCCAGTGAGATGTGAGAATGTGAACCCTTTTCATCTGATCTGGGCTACAAGTGCTTTATAGGTAAACTCACTAGTAGAAGTACATAATTATCTATCATTAGTCATAGTTCATTAGCTATACTGATTCTATCCCCTCTGCCAAATAGGATTGAATATTTACTGCTCAAAATGTCTTTACTTGTTTGAGTGACCTTCTGATTTGTTTGGTTTGTCTTTTTTCCCCAGAGTCTCCAAGAAACCTCGAGAGATGAAAGGCAAAAACAGTAAAAAGATTTCTCTGAAATACACAGCAGCTCGACTTCATGAGAAGGGAGTGCTTTTAGAGATTGAGGACCTGCAAAGTAACCAGTGAGTATCTTTTTAAGACTCTTTAGAGCTAAATAACCTTTTTGGAGGAAAAGGAAAATAGGTATGCTGAATTCTTGTCTTTTTTCTTAGAACTAGTCTGGGTGCTGATAGTTGAGGACCAGAAATTCTGAGATCTATTTGAGATTGTGTCACATTGTCTTGCAATTTTGTTCTTGGAATTTTAGTATTGTTGGTAGACTTAGCTATTAAAGCTGAAAAATTTGTTTTGATGACCTAGGCTGGCATCCCTAAGGCCAAAAAACCTTGCATAGTGATCACTCTTCAGTTCTCTTTTTCTGGTTGAAGCAAAGTAATTCTTCAATTGAGAAGTGTAATGTGATTTAAACATGACATCCTCTTTTCCCCAAACCCTTCTCTGTCACCCCCACAGTTATGGAAGGGTACCTCTTTGGATGAATTGTTATTATGGTTAATAGCTTTCATTGTTAAAAAATCAGCTTAATGCTAGCTTGAGTTTCTCCAGCTGTGCTAGCCTTGAGAACCTGGCATATCTTGTGTGGAATATAGAGGAGCTGCCTGTTACTAGAATTTTTTCAACCCTGAATCATACTTTGTGCTCTGTGCACTAAATGAGGCATGAATGTGCAGCACTAAAGTAGACTGTTTAGATTGTACAAGCTAAATTAAATTACCTTGTTTCCTGCTATGCTTGTGTGAAGATGTGATCTACCAGCCATAGAATCTGTTAGGCTTCCATTCGTTGTTGTATTGAGTCTGGTTGGCTCTTACAGGCTCATTCCAAATGGGGATAATAGAATAAAGAGTTACGAACAAAATGCTTAGAAATTTATCTTCACGTTTCATCTCATATTCCCTCCGTGTGATTTTTCATTTCTCCAATTTCATAGGTTTAAAAATGTGATTTTTGAAATCAATCCAACGGAAGAAGTTGGAGATTTTGAGGTTAAAGCAAAATTCATGGGGGTACAGATGGAAACCTTTATGTTGCATTATCAGGTAAGAACTGTCCTATTTAATAGTGTCATGTAAGTTCCCCTTGCCAGACTCTTCATCAAAATAGCAATGACATGTTTTTTGCATAAACAGTCTGAAAAATGCTCTCAAAAATAACCCATTTGTTGCAGACAAAACAGATGCAACACATACAGGGGATCCAAACTGCTTTTTGTTTCTTCACTAATGAAAGCCCGATGTCAGTCTGTGTTCTTAATTACATTTATACACATGCACACAAAACAAACATTGGCATTTTCAACAATTTCGTGCTACAGTAGAGAGCTTGGGAGTCTGTGGCAGCAGTCACCTGGGCTTGTGTGTGATGGCTTCAGCCAGTCATTATGTATCGGTATTCTTTCTGCTACCCACCCACATGCCCACCCACACCTACCCACCCTGTTACCTGCAAGAGTGGGATTGCTGAACGGATTTAGTCGGTGAGATAAAATCAGTGCAGATGCATTGCTGACAAAGCAAAGTATAACTAGAAATAGTGCCTACATAAACACCTCAGAGATTGAATCGACATCATATGCATAGTGACTGAGATGCCATTTCTTTTTGTGCCCTAGATTGAAGTGCTGTGCCCTTCCCTGAGATCTGTGGCAACTAAAGCTTTCAGAAAGGGATACTGTGGAATGTTGTCATGTTTCATGGGGTACATGATAGAATTAGGCACATAGGAAACACTTTCTAAATGTTACAGCAACTTTATGGCTACTGTGCAAACGAAAAGGCTGGAGATGGCTAGATCTGAAATTTGGCTTTCTTAGAATGGTCTTCTATTTGTGCTCTTTTCTGTAATTTTATTTTTAAACCCACTGCTTAAAATAATTAAGATCTTAAATGCCTTAGAATGACTATTTTTTACACTGTAAGGAGTGGATCTTTAATGAGTCTCTTGCTTTTCTGTCTTACGCTGTGTACTTTTTCATTGATATTCCTTAAGATCCTACTGTTCTATAGGGTCTTTTTTTTATTCTCTGTAAGCTCTTGAGGATTCGTTACTCATTAAGATATTCTCTTTGGCAGGATCTCTTGCAGCTGCAGTACGAAGGTGTTGCTGTCATGAAGTTGTTCGACAGAGCAAAAGTGAACGTCAATCTTCTGATCTTTCTTCTGAACAAGAAATTTTATGGGAAGTAACCAACCTCTGCCAGCAAGTGTGTGAAAGGGGAGATGGGTAGAAACCTGCACATGCAACTTTTAATAATGTAGTGATGTATCAGTATATTCCCACCCTGTGCTAATTATATCAAATGTATCATGAAGGAGGACTCAGAACCTCTTGGGAATTGACAGCCCTGATGGCGTCTGCAGGGAGTTGGTTTCTTGTTTATTTATAATCTTCAACTTTGAAGATCCCCTTGAAAGAGGTTATTTTAGAATGTATTTTTACGTGGGTTTGGGAATTAAACTAATATTAGAGTATACTTAGGCCATCTGAATGCTTAATTTGCCTGACTGTGTGCTTTGTGAGGCTTGAATTCTTGTTGCCTGTGCAAAGAGAAAGCTGGCACTGTATAGAGGGCTGTTAGCCTCTTCCTGAGAGCCAAAAAAGGGTTGCAGGTTGTGTTTGGGCTCCAGTTATTCTCAAGCAGCAATGACCAATATAAAACATGGCCAAGGTCCAGGTTACCCTTTTGTTTGCAAGCTTGCATGGGTAGAGGTGGCAGCGGCCAGTTGCCAAGATTAGAACTACTGCAGTCAGGGTGATCAGTAAGCATCATAAACAGTTACTGAACTATTTGTGATTATGTACTACAGCCACATATAACAGCTTTAGTGTCTCACTGTTCTTGATTTGCTTCTGTTTATCACACTGTAGTAATTTACAGGTGCCCTCTTAAATGGAGGGGCTGTGGAATGTATTTACTAATGCTTATAGATAAAAAGATTTTGTGGAAGGGGAGGGAAGCTGAAAAAATGTCTTGAGACATGTTAACTTTTAATGTTGCTTGCAAAGCATTTGAAATGTAAAATTAACTTTTTTTCCAGTTTAGAGCAATGTTCTATGTATCTGTGTCTGATGCAATAAATGTTAGGCTCCACCTACAGACTTGTCCGAGGAAGAAAACTATGTCAAATAGATTAGCTTTTAAAAAGTTAATTTTTTCTAGCTATACTCAAGTTCCTGTTTCTTTTATTACTTCGTGGGGGTTTTGTCTGCGCTTTTTCACAGTGATAGTGGTGCTGGCTGTTCTGCTATATCAAATAAAAATGCGGAGACTCTTAAAAAATATAATCTGACCTTTAAATTCATTTGCTTCAGCTGTTCCCCCAGTTTTTTAAACTTTTTTTTAAGGGGCATATCTCCTGCAAAAGTCAAGTTGGCCTGCTTCTTCAGGTTACTGTTCAGAGTTTAAATGAACTATTTGATCTACACTGAGCCAGTTCTTTCAGCTTAGATCTTTTTTTCTCATGAAAGGCACTCCTAGTATTTGGAATGGCTGTGGCACTGAGTATAACTGTTCTGCAGTTCTCTTGGAAAGAAATACATAAACTTGCTGGTGTTTAGAGTGTATTTAAACATAGTCTGGTGTTGGTGCATGTGTGGTCCAACACGATAACAAAAATTGCTTACCAAGCCCAAGAAAGATCATCTGAAACAGGGACAGGTCAGAACTGGATTTCCACTGAAAGAGGTTTGAAATGGAATAAAGGACGTGCCTTGGTTCTTTGGGGGCATGGCTGGTTGGTTGTTGGTTTGGTGGTTTGGTTGCCTTTTACCGCCCTGTGTTCCTGATGCCCAAGCTCTCACTGGTAGGACTGAGCTCTCCTTGCTGCCCTTTCCTGGACAGAAGCAGGCTCGAGGGCAACTCCCATGGTTGTCCAGCATGCTGGGGTAAGGGGCAGCCCTGTGTCTGAGGGCTCATGGCTCTTTTTCCAGTGGCTGCCCTGTGGGGGGCGGTGGCCTCGGTGTTGTCGGGCCGGGGGGAGCCGCCGCCGCTCCATGTCCGCCAGGGGGCGCCCCGCCCGCTTCCTGCCGCGGAAGAGCCCCGTCTCCACCCCGAGCCCCGCCCCGCCCGGGATGGGGGCTGCACCATCGCTCGCCTTGAATTTAAGTCAGAGGAGCCAAGCAGCTACCGCTCCTTTGAGAGCTTTTATACCTTGTGGTAATTACCTCCTCCCTTTTCATGGGCATAGTGGGAACGAGAGGCGGGCCCTGCCAGGGGTGTATTAACCCTAGCATTTGCCAAAGGGGTTCATTCCCTTTCTGAGACAAACTGGGATCTTATTTCAATGAAGGGCATCTTTCAGCTTATCTCAGCTTTTTTTTCAGCAGCTGCTTTTGGCCTCTAAAGCAACAGAGGCTTTGAAGACACCATGAAGAAGATAGCATTAAACACAGGGACTATTTAAGGCCACGATTTTGGGTTGAGTGTTCAGAGGTGGTAAGGTGCTTTTGTAATTTTGGCTTTTGGTTTTTTTTGTTTTTTTTTTTTTTTTGAGAGCATTGTAACTTCCAGGTTGCATTGAGTATGAAACTTCAAATTTTTTCAGCACATTCATCGTGCCACTAAAGGCACCTGCCCCGTGTCAAAGATGACATCCAAAATCAAGTCTTCCAATAGGTAAGTCATGGATTGCAACCATGTGGCAGGACATGTCCTCCCCCTCTCTACCACAGATGGTTGGTACATATGGAAGAGATAACCCAGGCAGGTCACAGGCCCAGCATGGGGTCATCTCTGGCACCAAAAAGGCTCAAGCCCCCAGCTAAGAATCAACATCTTATTCTGGAGAGCAAATGTGGGAAGAGATAAAAGAAAAATAAATATTCTTGACTGAGAGTCACTGTTTTACAATCTATAAAAGACACATGAATTATCACGGAGGCAGAAGTCTCTTACACACTCTCTGAGAACCTGGGAGATGACTTCTGCCTGAAGCTTAGATGCATCTTTGTTGTTACTTTTCTGTAAATTGAGGGAAAGGATTTCAATGTGTGCCCTGTCAACAACTGGATGGTAACATACATTGAATCCTAATCTATACTATTTCTTCGCTAGCTGTATTAAAAAATGGTACCCTATCATGCACTGTATATTTAGCTATTAATAGTTTCTTTTGTGCTTTCCTGTGTAGTATGTAGTCTGTTTTAAGTCTTATGTCTGTTAGTTTTGTGTCTATTAGATAAATCATTCATTCTATACTAGACCGAATCAGCCATTATTAAAGAACTTGTGAACAAGAGTGGATTTTGGGATGCTGGCCACCTCAATAAAGCTACTGCCTGCTGCAGGAGGCCTGGGCAAAATGCAGGGACTTATCTAAACCTCCCACATCTATTCATAACAAGCATCTCTGTCACTGAGGCACAGCTAGATCCTGAATTATTTACATTTTCTGTATGTCTTAATGGTGCATTCCTGTGTAAACAGGATTTAAATTATGGGATTTAAATAAAGTTTACACTCCTCTTTCAGGTAGAAACAATTTGATCTCTCTTTGTAAAATCTGAATGCACTTACCTGAGGTTCTTACATGCAAATATGTGAAGAGACAAGTTCAAATCCCATCTTCTTTGCTGTGTGGGGAGGAAAAGGTGAAGCCAGGTCTTAATACATCAGTTATAGAAAGAGTAGGACCCTGCAACATAGACAGCAGCAACATTAACACCTACAGCTTCTCTCTTACTGACAGAGGATATGCTTTACTGTCCAGCAACCAATGCTGAGCCATGACTGCAGATGAAGGAAGAAGGGAAGACAGGCTGGGTTGCACAGTGCCAACCTGTATTAGAAGTAAGATACAGCATAGTTTAATCCTACTGGTAACAAATGTTTATGCATCCCCAAACAGAAAACCCAACTGGATTTACTTGTAAATATTCAGAGAAGTAACTTCAAGAATAAATGAAAGAAGAGCAGAGGTCTTTTGTCATATGTAACAAGATATGAAGTCTGGCTTTAGGTGCAAAGGAGATTTTTAGCCCAGCTGGCCTTCATATTCCAAGGTATTGATCTTTCATCCAAAAAACAGGTAAGCTAAGACTGTAGGTTGTTGTCACTGATAAACCTAACAAAGAAATAGCAATGCTGTCATCTCAATGAATGTGGCCGTTCAGGGTAAGCGGCCCACAGCACTCACCTGGCTGTAGTTCAGACATTCAGGTTGGTGGCAGACTGCAGACAGGTAGCACAGCATCAGATCCCAAACCAGGGCTGTTTCTAAGCTTTCCTTTGCAATACTAGCTCCTTGAAAGATGGAGCTTTACTGTTTAGTTATTGCTACTGAGAATAAGGATTCTGGACTGTAAAATGAATCTGTACTAACCAGCAGTAACATAACTGGGAACTGCAGTTGGTTCCTGTTCTCGCCTAGAGAAAGAGCAGCATCCCTGGTGGATTGCACTGGTAGAGCTTTTGTATCACTGCACAGTCCAAGAATAACTGTTCCCTAGCTATTTGAAATTGTTGTCTTTTTAAATGTAATTTATTTACTCTATTTAGGATTTATTCATTTTTTACAAATTCTCTCTTAAAATACTTGATCATATATTCAGCATTGGTCTAATTTTCTCAATTACCTCTCAATAACTATATTTCAGTGTACTGTCTACCTCTTTTTATGACTTCATGTGCCAATGATCTCCCTATCTGCTCAGCCTGAAATGAGGTGCTGGTGTATCTTCCTTGTTTTGGGCCACTCCTCAGAGACACGGAAAATAAAGTATCAAGTAGCACTTTTACTAAGGAAAACTTTTATTTCAACTGTGCAATCAATCAGTATTTAGACAGCAGTTTCATAAACATTTGGCATTTAAACTTCTATTACTTTTTGGCATGACCTTGGGGTAGTATATAAACAACCCTGGAGGGGAGAAATGAAACAACACACTAGGTAACATTTACTAGAATGCTAGAAAAAGAAAAACAAATCCACATTATTAAACAAAATAGTTTTTAAAAGACATTAAAAAGTTACATTCAAATCAGGGCAAACATTAGCTTCCCTCATGCAATGGAATTCATGGAGCTGATCCCCTGAGACAAATATAAAATTAATACAATTCAGCTCCATCCTCCATTAGCCAGTCAGCCATTGCTGCCCTTAGAAGAAAATGGCACACGGAGTGAAAGGATCCAGAACACCAAAATGTGAGATACACACCTGGCTCCTACACTGGCAAGTCATTCACAACTTGAAAAAAAAAAAAAAGCCAAACAATCAAAAAGCAACATTTGTGTAAGTCAGTTTTTCATATACAGTCAGTCTTCACTGAAAACACACCAGGCAGATGCAATGTGAGTATATGCAACCATGAAAAGCTGGAATTTTTTTTTTACGGAGCCCTATGGAATCAGAGGGCCCAACACAGCAAAGCCTTAAGCATGTTTTTACATCCCTTTTGAGTCAGCCAGGACCAGGCCCAGTATAAATCCAGAGGAATTCCAAAGAAATAAACCTACTCACATTTAAGCCAAACTCAATTTGTGTTCTTTTCTCTGTTAATAGTAACTGATTTGAGTTTGGACTTGTATTGAAGAACAGTGTTTTTTGAAACACATGTTCCAAAATACTACGTAGTGTTATTGTAGAAAGGTGCTCAGTATTTCCTGCTGACAGGAATCCCTCTGCTTTAGAGATTGTCTACCATTAGCAGATCTGCATTTGCAGCAACTGGTAAGTGTCTAACAATTGTTCAAGCTAAGAACTACCACTTTAGCAATTACTAAGTGTAATTCTGCTTTCTATTTTCTGAGAATAATGTCAGTACAATGGTTTCTGTGAAATACCACCAGCATTACACCTATGCAGCTCTCTTTGGTTGCCATGAATGGGATTTTTGGCTAAGCATGGAGTGCCCTACAAAACCTACCAATGTTCCCCATGTTAGGAGATGGACTTTTCCCTGCATGAACTTCATTCTGTAATGGATAAAATGAACAAGAGCTCAGAGTTTGCTCAGAGTAACAATTTACCGAGAGCCGACAGTAACTATGCAGCTGACTTGAAATACTCAGTGTTTACTACAGGCTAATACTGGATTCATGGAGAGTTACAGAGGACCTCCTATGCATGGTGACTTTTCTTACAAAAATCCATTTCCCAGTGAGAGTTTTAACCATTTAAGACTTCTGTCCTTTTAAAATAACAGTACTGTGAAGATTTAAAAAACAAACAAACAAAAGCTAATTTTGTCTGTCCAGACTATGCAAACTGAAATACAAATTAATTCTCCCATTGGCTTAAAAAGAAACAGGATGAAAACCCTGATTTGAATAAGGCAAACAAGATGAAGCTCACATCTAAAGTATGGGATTAAACCCAGAGAGGGAATGAACTATAAGAACAATTAAAATCAGGCAAAGCAATCTCTTGATACTCTTTTCTTTTAAAAATATCATCAGTTATACAAAAAAATGGAGAGCTAATATAGGAAATTACTGAAAGTGATATGTAGAATTTTCAGGTTTCTCTTACAATAGCAGAGCTATTAAAAAGTAACCAACTGATATGCCCTGTTCTGCACAGCACACACATTCCCAATTCTGGATAACTCCTGAAAGATGACAGTGCTTTGCATTTGTTAAATATGGAGAAAGTACACGAGTGTAGCTGTGAGCAGATTGAGCATTCAGTTTTGGCTCCAGGTCCTGCAGAACAGGCCTTGCTGTGGCAGCTGAAGGGCAGATCCTCTCTTACAAACACCATCACCATGGCAAGTCAGTTTCGAGGTTTCCTCTGTAAGTTTTGATGCTTTTCAAGTCACATCAATGGTAACATTTTTGCTTTTTTAAAACACAAGGGTTGCACATACACTCATTACACCAGCCATGGCTCCTTATTTCTTACTACACTTAAACAAAATCAATTCACATAGTGTAACACTAAATTCCACGTTTATGTTCATCATCCAGAACATATTTAGTAAAATTCATAATTAAAAAATTATATTTTTTTCTCCAGGACCCAGTTTCTACAGACATAACCTAGAAGAAAAACCTGGAAAACCTGAAACCAGTCTGCCTGCTCTGTTATGCCAGCTCTTTCTAGGCAAATGGAATGAACAAAGTGAAAAACTCATTCCCTTAGACAGCCACAGGTATAAGCTTCAAAAAAATTATCATCTGTAATATCGTATTTATAATTACATGCATTGACTGCAACAATATGAAGCATTTAAACTTTTAAATTTTGCACTGTTCCAATCATGAAGGATTGATTCTGTTGTTAAGTTCAATAGAGACATTACCAATTTCTACAATTTTTCTGGATATTCCTTTGCTTACCTGTTGGAGTTTTCCATTATAAGACAAATTTTCTCTCACAAAATCTTGTGATATATTAGTACTAGGCCATGAATTTTGAGGAGAGGATTTTTATTCTGTAGAAATCATGACTGTGTCCAAGGGAAGCACATGAATGTAGACTGGGTTCTGGAGAAGTGTTTTATATTTGGTTAACATAAAAATAAAGAAAAAGACAGAATAATTAATGCCTAACTAAGCTTGCCTATATGCTGAGGTAACCTTAAATATCTTTGGTTTTCTTTATTTGCTGATAAGAAGTACCTTGATAAAACATTAAGTGATGAATCCAGTTCTGGATGCACTGCTCTCTTATACACTGAGCATTTTCAACTCTTTGGCTATTGAACTTAAAGCATCTATGTAAGACTGGCAGATTTTATATGAAGTCTGTTTCTCTCAGATTATCCATAGGTTAAACTACAGAATGGGTCTTTGGAAGGAAGTGTTTAGGATTTATAGTATTTACCTGTAACGAGGATCATAAAATTAAATCCCATTACCAGTACTTACAGCAAACAAGTCTTTGGAGAAGCAGTTACCATCTGCATATCAGCTCTTTCTGAATGCAACTAACACAAGGGGCTACTCTGAAAGATGAAGTGTGAAACTTCATGCTACAGTTACACATTCTTACTCTAGTTTTGATTAATTCACACTTTACCTAACTAAAAACAGTACTCTGCTGTACACTACATATTCTGCCTGACAAGACCAAAAATAAATCTTTGGTGAAAAGGTTTTCTTTTTCTTCAGCAAGTAGATAAAAAACTGTTAAAAAATACTTTTCTTAATACTGTACTGTTCATCAACTACATGCTGGAGAAAAAAAATTACACTTGAAATTCTTTGGAGATATCTGCTGGCATTATAACTTTCTTTAAAGGCTCTTGTAACAACAAGGTAGTTAAAATTGTTGAAGCATACAACTCACCTAGGCAATCGGCTACTACAATCAAGAAGCCCTATTGGTTTTTGTTAGTAACTACTTATACAATAAAATGTACTCAGCTCTTCAAACCTATAGCTTTTTAACTAGTTCAATTCCTTTTGGATGATATGTGGCTTCCTTCTCTTCTACAGAAAAGTCTTTGGTACAAGATCATTCTTCAAGCATGTGAATCAACACTGTTAGGGAGAGGTGAATGTGTACCGTGTGCTTCAGGACTGGCAACAGTTCCAAGGGAAAGAACTCCAGGAACCAGAGCCCGATTCCTCAGCACAAGAGTAGGGCTTACCCACAACTTCTGACCACCTACTGATACTGAGGAGCAACACAGGAGTCAGCCTGGCACACCTGGAGGTGACATCTCAGCCCCAGTAAAGTCAGTGGGAGTTCTGACAGACTTAGAGCCAGGAGTTCCTATGGTTGATTTCTTACAACATACATTTTAAACAATTTCTTTAAGTAAAAACATATGCCTAATTTTTTTTTCCTTTTCTTTCTTTCTTTTTAAGTAGAACAGGGAAAGAGGAGGAGTGAGAAGAGGACTGGATATAGATACAGGAAAGTTTATAACATTGGATGATTCCAGCCTCCTCCCTGTCTCTCGCTCTCTCCTATTAAAAAACAAAACGATACCCTGTCAGTTTGCTCCACGTTTCCGTGAGGCAGCTTAAAAGTAACAACTGTTCCCTGAGTACAGGAAAAAACAACAACAAAATCCAAAAAAACACTAGAATCATTTTCAAAGGAGGTAGTATAAAACAGGAATTGCATGGGTTCGAGGCAGTAGCAGTATTCACCTCTTTCAACAGACTCTTCAACTAAAGCTCTGGCTTTTTTATTTCTCATCCCTAATCAGAGTTTTAGATTGGCATATACATAAAGTCACTCCCTGAGCTAAAATTCCTGGCTAATAGCACACTAGGTGACGGCAAGGAGCAGGTTTGCATCCTAACAACAGTTCTGAGACATACTACAATGCTAGCACTGCTTATCAGCACTCAAAGATGGGTAAAAATGAACTATAAACTCACATTACAGTTTACTTAAAACACCTAAGAAGCATTTAAGGCATCTTTCTGTACTCCAAAGGAACTTTATGAATTCTAAAAAGGAATAAGGCAAATCAGTAATTTCTTAATATATAATGCAAGGCACCACTGCTAAGAAGTACTGTGATAGTGGAATACTCATAACAATATAAATATTATTATCTATTCCATAACTCTCAGGCAAAGCCAAACTGTTTGAAAATGCTGAGTACTTCTTCATTTTGCTATGATTTTTAGCCTTAACTGTGAATACAGGGGCAATATTTGTCACAATGGGGGGAATCCACCATGTCTCAGAGCCCCAGGGATATAGCATACATGCTGCCAGCAGCTGCTGGCACAGGTTTCTGAGGGAAAGGCACTGTCCTAGGCTTACTGAGGGTCTAAGAAATCAAGAGGTACAAAAGATTTCATGTGGTTGTATACGTGGAAGTTCCAGTTCTCCTAGTTTTTAACATACTCTGTGTCAACCACATTAAATCATAACATTTTATACTCTGAGGTTTCCTTCTTTTTAAAGACAGAGCTTCAGCTAAACAATCTTGTCCACCAACCTATACAACTCCCTGATCACTGAGCACATACACATACACACACACACACTCTCTCTACACACAACTGGGGTGGGGTGGGGGGCGAAGAAAATAAAAAAACCCAAAATGAAACAACACTACTAGGAAGTATCTTCAGTTCCATAGCTGAGACCAACTAGAACACAAATGAGGTAAAGCAGTCGTCATTCAGAGTTCACCTTTCGGCAAACTGAGGTAGATAGTCAGCAAAAGGGCCAACAGCCTTCCCTTTGCTCCAGTGACATATTTTTAACTTTAGTCAGAAATCTTCACTCCTTTCACATTTTTTGACCACTGAACATTCAAAATGAGTGAGCTCGAAAAAAAGAAACCAAAATGTAGGAAAAAAACCCGAACATTCAACAGAACTGCGGATCACCTGCTAGGTTAGTGAGGCTTTCCACAATCAAACTTTGGCTCCCTGTTCATTGTCCTTCGAACAGACACACACAGAATGTCCGGCGTGGCCCCGGGGTGTCAGTTGGGCACCGCCGGGTGGATCTGCAGAGGGGAGGTGGGAGCGTGGGCAGGAGCAAACAGCAGCGGGGCCTCTGCACAGCCACTCGTGGCCGGGCTCCCCGCGTCCATCCCCAAGTCACTGCTGGCCAAAGGGCTGCTGCCGGGAGGGGTGGCACTTGGCACGGAGGAGAGGTGGATCTCATCGTTGGACTCATGAGAAAACCTTCCGGAGTCGCCAGTCTCGTGGCTCCCTTCGCTGTTGGCCGAATGCTCCGTGTCGGCCACTACACTGAAGGGCACCTGGAAGTTGGACTGCTGGCCGGGGGAGCCGTCCTGGCTGAGCAGCACCATGGGGCCTGGCTGGTACAGACACACTGCCTGCACATACCTCCTCTGGGGCTGTGGAAATGCACAGAGAAAAGAGCCTCTGAAAAACTGAGCCATAATTTGAATTTTTACTGCATTTCCTGCCTACTATTCCACCTGAATGCTTCTCTCAGGGCTTTCCTACAGGAGTTTAAAAATAATCTCAAGTCTTGCTCATACTTTTCCACAGTAGATGAAATAATCCTTCTAGATAAGCATGGCTAATCAAAAATTCTTTCACTGGAGAGACCTGAAGAGTATTTTAAAAACACACTTGGTAGAGCTCCCTCCCATCCCCTCATGCATATTCTTTAAGCATTACTCCTTGGGTGATAGCAAATATTTTTCATATAGAGGCATAAGAAATACACATCTGCTTGTGGAAACATTTTTCAATACGAATTTACGACATGGATATCAGAACTTTCTAATTCTTAAAAACGCAAGAGCACAATACAAGTTGAAATGCAATAAAGAATAGTTATATGCTCCGTAGGTGTGAATTTACATAACAATGTTCCAGATTTGGTTTAACACTTCAGTTTTAAACTGTTCTTTTTCTCAGCCAAATAGCAAATGTGTCCAGACTGACAATTTCAGAAGCCAGACAGTTCTATTCAAGTTCTCAATTTTCTCAGTACTTTGGGTATATAATTTAGTTTCCCTCTTTTGTTTCTCTTCAGCCAACAAGAATTTTAGCTGCCAGGGTAGGAGAGGATTCTTTCTATTTTAATATTATTTTCATTTCTAAATAAATATTTAATTTGTATTTATATTTATACAGAGTCTCTGCAGAAGTAGTTCATCTGATGCAAAGTACACAGAAATCCATCTGCTCACAGATGCAAAGGCAAGTAAGTAATCAGTTAACTGTAGAGTTACAATGTAAAGAGTCACAGTGTCCTAAGAACATCTTTCAGAAAATGAAATTTCTGTAAGACTTTACTATGGTGAGATAGAACACCATCAACCTTACACAACTGAAACTATCCAATTAATACTAAGACCACTAAATATGTTTTTCCATAAACAGAAAAGTACCTATGTTCCTTTGCAAAGAGGGTATTACAGTAAAGATTGTGCATCTCTGCCCATTATAGCAATTACCTCCTCAGTCTTCACCTTCTTAGCGTCTTGGAAGAACAGCCACCTTTTCTTGCCATTAGTCTTTGTGACAGGCCCATAGCTGTTAATAATCAGATCAGATCCTCCCTACAACAGAGGAAGATGCAGATGTTTATTTTAATAAATTTCTAAGATACTTGAAAATATTTTTTTCTATTCCTACCTATTGGTTCCATACTGAAAATGAAGACAAAGGAAGCCTCAGTGGTGAGTCACATTTTTGTGGTCTGGTACCCATCTGCACAAGTCAAGAACAGACCCAATAAATCTGGCAAGCTTTCTGTCCAGACCCAAAGCTGCAATACTGCAGACACACAGCAAAATATTCCAGCTACTTCTCTTGCTCTAGTACTTAGAATATGGCCATCCATAGGCAGTGTCTGTGCCTCTACTGAGTCCATTTCCATTTCCCAGCTCTTGCACATATCCTCAGGGAGCAGCTGCACTCAAGTCTGCAGTGTGAACAGAACAAGCCTTAACTCAGTATGTCTGCATGTGAAAAGAAGGCCACTGTGGTGTTGTCACACTGGACTGCTGGACTGAAGATTCTACTCATCCACTGGTACATCGTGCCATCTACGCTCATTTATAATTCAACCAAGTATGAGTTTATAAACTGCAACATTGTCTTACCAGTAAATATACGGAAAAATAATATTTTTCTTAACACCTGCTTAGTACCAGAGTTGACTAGACTGCGCACAGGCACTTACTGAGCTCGGTGCTGACAGGGACTCTCACTTGTCTCCTTGGACCGGCAGAGGCCACCGAGCAGCCCCGAGTCTACGGAGCCTTTATCCTTTGATGCTGTGCCAGAACCAAACTCTGCAATCTGCAGAGTACAGTCAAAGACAAATGTACTGAACCAGATCTCCAGCTGAACTTTCAGATAAATCTTGAAAATTTGAGCCTGGATTGCCAAGCTTGTGCTTGTCCCATTTAAAAAAAAAAAACAAACACCAAACTCCTGGAGGTTTGTAGTATACATATTTTACTTTTATAAGGAGTCTGATGTTATAGCAATGAATTCTAAAGAAAGATTTCTGATCTGGGAGTTAGTAAAACTCACAGTACCTTAGCATCGATGAAGCTGTTTCCCACTATCATTGGCAATAAGGATTCTTCATTCTCTGCAATTCCTTCAATATTCTTCTCCACCTCATTAGGACTGGCTAATGAGATGCTGGTACGTGACAGCTGGTCAGTGCTTTGATGCACAGGCTTAGGAGCAGATGCTTTCCTACACAATGTTAAGTACGAATAAAATTGACCCACAGGAATACAATACAAAAAAAATCAAGGATAAACTTCAAAGCTATTATTAATCAAGTAATCCTGACATATTCTTGGCATTTACATTTTGTTATATGATACTCCTAACTCACATGGAATTTAAATGTTATTGCTTCTGATAAAAATAACATCTGCTTCCAGTTAATCATACACGGTAGGCTACAAGCTTATGCGCAGACAGGAACTGTCATGATTAGTAATATTACTTGGAGGAAGTAACCACTAATGACTTTAAGACCTTTCTACCACACTACACAGAGACCGTCTTCCAATCCATATTTTTTCCTTCATGTATGCTAAAAAGCCCTTGATACTGAAAAACACTTTCAGTGAGTTTTTTAAGTTATTATTTCAAGTGACCTATATTTGTTCTGATCCCAAAGTTTTGGGCAAAGTCACTGAGCCAGTTTATACCCTCTAGCAGCTGATGACAGACAGACAGTGGCTTGCACCACTGCAAAGAAACTGCATCATGGATCTGCTTTAAAATCTGCATCATGGAACTCCTTTCTTCAGAAAGAGTCAGAGTTCCTCTTGTCCAGCAACACCCAGGGGGTTAAAGCCTTGCAAGCCAGGTGTGGGCAGGCTGGAGGGTTAAGCAGGAAGAGCAGATGATGTACAGCAGCATGCTTATCTGACTCAAAATGGGGATTCAGCTGGAAACATGCCTCATACTTAGTTGTCAAAGTACCACCACTGACTCACTCTGTGGGTTCTTCCTCCTTTTCATTGGAGAAGGGGCTCAGGTAGAGTAGGAAGAGCCAACAAAGTGCTTTGTTTCCAGCGCTGGTAGAAACAGGTGAAGAGACAGAGTACTTCAGAGAACTTAGCACTCTTGGAGGAGAAGGCACGTCCTAAGAATGAGTGCATTGAAAAAGAGCTCAATCTTTGAGAACAAAAACATACCTGGCTTTACTGCGATAAATTAAGATCAGGATGCAGATAAGGATGCAGGTCAAGGCTATGCAAACCCCAACAACAATGCCAGTCATTGATTTCTGGTCCAGATGGTAATAGTCAGAATAAGCTATATCAAAAAGGAACATAGAAAGGCTCAGTAAATAAGAAGAGTTAACCCCTGCTCCCTGTCAGGAAATTAATAGGGTTACAGTTACAATCACAGAGACAAATGCTTCCTTCTAATGAGATTTCCAGGCCTTCTCTGTCATACATTTTTATGCTTTTGAAAATAAAACTTGTAGACCAGAGGAGTGTCTGGTCAGTGCAGTCCTGGTGTGGGAGGGGAGGAAGGGACTGCCTCCTGGGACAGACCCAGTGCTACTGTTATCTCAAGCCAGTTGAAGGACTTAAAGGAAATGCCTTAGAAGAGTGGCTGCAAAGTTACTGATGTAAAATTCAAACCCGTTATATATTCTCATTTGAAAGGCAAATTTTCCATTTCTGAGCAGGAGAATTAGACCAGTTCTGAGTTGAACTGAGATAAAAATTCCAAAGTTGTTTCATTTAAAAGAAGAAAATGCTATACTGCTAGGACTGCCTCACATAAAATAGAACGGTTTACCCAAAAAGTGGTTACAGCTAAAACAAACAGGGATCTTTTCTTCCCAATACTTGTGACAGAGTAATCAAAACATTGCCACTGACTCGTGGGATCTCCAGAATCCAGGCGTTTAGGTCTCTGGTTAGACTCTGATGTCTCCTTTGGCAGGACAGCAAATTCCACTGCATTTGAGAAGGGTCCTTCTCCCACTTCATTGGACGCTGCTATTTTAACCAAGTAGATGTTTCCTGCTACAAGGTTTTCCAGCAAAGCCATGGTAATTGCTCCTGTGAAAAGATACGATAGACAGTTTCAGTTAGACAAAATTTTGGGAGCAGACTAGGATTTAGACATTGAGACCTACACTTTTTTCCCAATACTACCTCTAAATTTTGCTTGAGGATTGTGATCACTTCGATACATTCTACCCTGCACATAAAAGCTACAGAATGAACACTGGGCTTGCCTTCTCATCCCTTGTTTCCTTTCTCTCCATTCTATTTGAACATAGGACACTGTGAAGTGCCAGTATAGTTCAAAACCAAGATTCAAGTATTGGCTACAACACACAGCACACTAACCCTAAATCTAGCACCATCTGCATTTCAGTGTGACAGCTTTTATGTTGTGATCACATCTGTGAGGAGATGCACCCAGCATTAACCAGACTCCCAGGCAGCAAAACCAGAACGTTAAACCCCTCTCAAATAGAACATATGTGCCTCTCCTCCACCTCCTGTACCTTGAACGTGAATGAAAATTGACATAACAAAAGAATCCAGGTTCAGTTTATCAAATTTCAGGTTTAGTCAGTTAAATGAACAGAACAGCCTTGCAAGAGTACATTATGCCACAATTTTAAAATAAAATTAAACCCTATTTAGACCTGTGTAGGCTTCCTTGATTACTGTGCATCTAAGCTGCGCTACTAAGAATATTACAGAAAATGTCTTTCATATGCTAGGGATTCATTTCCTAAAGTCCCTGAAGGCCAGAAAAAAGATTAAGAACATAAATAGGATTCACTATCATTGTCCTCAGACAAGCAAAACTCCTATCAAAGTCAATGAGAGCTTTGCCTGCCCAGGGACTTCAACTATTGCTTAGAATTCCAATTCATTTCTAAAATGTCTGTGTTTCTCGCTACCATAGAAATATACTGCTTTTATTTCCCTAAATAGTGGCAGTTACAGCACTAAATCTACCTCTTGTTCTCTTTCACATATTCCATTCACTTTCTCAGACTTAAGTCAAAATTTTAACTTTTTTAATCAGTTTGAGAAGTCAAAATTTATACTATCATAGGAGCCTATAAAATATAAAGTTGTTTTGTTGACAGAAAAGATTATACATTTGGCAAAAAGGAAGCTACTTCAAAAGCTATTTCAGTTCTTCCATAAAAAAAACCCATTAGCTGAAAGCATTTGAAGTAAAATGTGAGGTATCTGTAACCAAAGGAGCTGTAATATTTAGCACCAGCAAGGGTGAAAGGTCACATTTCAATATCACAGGCTTCTTTCCACCAGCTCCTTTGCAATCTGCTGCATTGCTAAAGCAAGTTAGCACTTGGTACTGATTTACTGCACACCAAGTGTGCAAGGGCTGTAACTTCTGATCCACTTGAAGAGAGCTAGGGAAGAAGGGGGAGGTGGTTGGAAGATAACTCACATCATGAATCAGCACCAAAATGCAGTTATATTTTCTGGTTTTGCCAGGCCTAACACAAGCTCATTCAAATTACGGGGTGGATTAGGAGAAAATTTCCTGCATAAACTAAAGCCCATGCAAGGACTTTTATAGGTTGCAGGGCTGGTTTGTGGTGAGTCTTTTGTTTGGTTTGGTGTCTTTTTAAATATTTTTTTTTTATTTGAGGGGATTTCTCTGGAGGTATGAGAATGGAATACAGTCAAGATTCACAAATCTTCTGCAGAACAAATTTAGCATCAAGACAAAACAATGCTGTTTTTTGAATAGGGTTAACTGATCTAATCAGAATAAATGCATTAAAAACCCCGAACCCTGCTTCTACCTCAAATTACCTATGAAAGGACTATCACAGAACTGATCATGGTATTTGCCCAATTTTATCTCTACATACTAATTTCCTTTCACAGACTTTTTCATCTATACTTTAACTAAGAGCATAACAGATTGTCCTAGTGTGTCAAGATGCCTGACTTCCATGCCATGCCTCAAACCCTAATATATCTGTCAAAATACAAAATTTGTGGCTCTAACATTGATGGATGCAGTAATACACTGAGATTTATAGCTCTCCATTTGCTCATTCCCTCCAACACTTCCAGTATGGGAACACATAAAAATGTTTACTGTTATTGCCATCTTGTCATCCAAAATCTCTGGTGAAATACTATCAGAGATGCTGTTCAGTTTCACAGGCATGACCGAGCTGAAGGATGTATCTGAAAGCAATTCAGCCACTTTGCTGCATGCAGCAAATACAGTGTATCATCACCAGAATGACAAGATTTAGTCTTCAAATATAAGCTCTCCATGAATTTAAATCTGCTGGGTTTTTTATTGAGTAAAAATTAATAGTAAATTTGTCCTTTAATATGACAACTTTATATCACAGTTTCTTCCAACAATTTAGTTGGACAGCTTTATTTAAATTACTGTTTCATTGAACAATTTTAATAGTGAAAACCCATGGGCTCAATCTTCCCCTGTAGTTAGACCTGATTGATATTTCAGAGACTAGTTATTTTTCACAAACTTAGTTTAATAGTCATTTTCCTTTTACTCTTCAGAGCTGCCCATTCTATTTGAGGCCAGCCTGACAAACACCATTGTGCTGCAGCAGACAAAGTGGCACTGCCACCTTTCAGAAGGGCTGTTGGTCCTTCATCCTCTTTTCAGGAGACGCATGAAGGACAACAGCTCTGAACTAGAACAGCTCAATCTCCATGATGGAGAAATGAATTATCCTCTCTGAGAGCACACTCCTTAAGTTTTTGGAATTACCTCCACAGAAAATTTACAGCCTTACTCTCTGCTGACAACTAAGCTTTCAGCCAGGTAACAACACAGAACAACAAAACAGTAACTCTTCCAGGGCAATCCTCTTAAATAGGCTACTCAAGCACATGACTTTACTCTGTAACACTGAACTTTCCTCTCTGGTTTAAGACATTATTAGAACATTATCTATTCTGAACTGCCTCTGTCTATTTTGAGTATCAATGGAACAATAAATGCCTTTTTCTTTTTTTCTAGCTACAGTAGAAATCCATTCTTGATTCAGCTCTTTCAAATCCTAGTATTATTCAGAAAAGTGCCTACAAAAATTTATACTATCTCTACATTTAATCACAGAGATGTGACTGCAGTTCATGTCAGCATATCCGAGGTACTGTTAGATTAGCTGGGGCTCAGCGGTAGAATAGAGCCAGAGAGTTAAACTGAATTTGCAGAGTGATTTGCTGGGAGTAGGAGAAAGTTCATTAAGCAAACTGACCTAACTGGATTGGCAGTGATGGACAGAAACATATAAACCCACACAGCCACATTTAAACATTTATTTCTGCAGATAAAGACATCTCAGAGACTTCAGATTTGAAAGAGTGCATTTACTAAATGAAACCATCACAGTCATGGTTACAACGGAACTAAGATGGATGTAATTGGATTTACAAGACATTTTGGTTTACAGGCACACACTGAGCTCCAAAGCAACACAGAGAGCCCCTTCTTCCCTCACCTTCTGAATATGAACTTATTTTTTAATACATCTTCCCATGGCAATAATTCTAAACTAATTAGAACTTTCATGAGAACATTCATATGAATTTATTTCTTATTGTAGTCCAAGGTTGCTGAAAGTAACAAAGCATCTTACAAGTAGCATCATTGTTCGTCCAGTTCATGGGTTTATGATTTTCATTTACCTTCTCTGTGCAACACTTGCCATTCCCCAGCAATCCAAGATTTCCTGGATGCATAGAGGATAGTGTAACGTGTAACAACTGTTTCAGGACCGTCAGGTGGCTTCCAGGAAACCAAAGCAGTATTATCCTCTATCAAAGTCACCTTCACTCCTACTGGAGGGCCAGATGGTGCTGTGAGAACAGTAACACAATGCTATTAGGCTAACCCAATTCACATGCAATTAAATTGCTCAGAAAGAAACTGATGAGCAGACCTAATGGCTACTGCTACATCCCAGAAAACACATTGAAACAAACACATACTGCTCCTCAGAGACACTCTCCTGTTAACACTGAGCTGGTCAATAGCTTAGATTCTGTAAAAGCAAATTTCATATTTTTCCTTCAACTCCAAAAAGAAACAGTTACTGACAAACCCCCACTTCATTACCCTCTGAATAGGTACCTCCCAAACACTGCATTGGTGAGAACACAAAACTGCAGGTTTGGATTTTCCCCTACCAAGCTGACAGTAAAGCAAACCACCAGCTAAGGCAGTAGATGTGTAGTATTCTTACAGTTTCCAAAACTTTTGGGGTTTAAAATATGTTTTTATAATGTCTATGAATCAGCCACGCCTCTTCAATATATATTTTAAAGTTTTTATTCAAGTTATTTCTATTCAGTGGCTGCTAATAGTGAAAGCATCACACTTTATATAAAAATCAATGCTGATTTAGGGTGGATTTTGAAAAAGAATTTCACAGTTTCAAAACAGGGATTTCCCTGCTAGCATTTTTCTCTCTCTCACCAAAAAGAGCACTATCTGTATCTCAGAGGAAAGGAGTTCCCTCTCCTACACACCTCTTAAAATTAATAAGCAATTTTTCAGGCCATTTGGTTTACAGAACATTCTTTTGAGAACCATAGGGTCCTCTCCTGGTTCCTTACCTTCTGGGAGGGTAGTGTGGTAGACTACAGGACTCCAAGGACTGGAGAGCTGGTCCACATGCAGTCGAACTGCAAATTCATACATGGTTTTTGGCTCAAGACCTTGAACTAACATATGAGTCTCTGACCTGGATAGATGAAGGAATAAAATACATTAAACAGCAGCAGTTATCTTGAACATGCCAAACTCAGATGATCAGATGCCTCAGTCACACGAGTAGATTCTCACTGTCAGTTCAACACAGGACAAACCAGTTCAAGTCCAGACACACGGCACATCTGCTGCCTACCTGGAAATGTAATTGTACTAGCCCTGGAGCTCTCAAGAGGATGTTATGTCTGCTGTCAGTTGACTTGAGCTCAAGTTTGTATAAGGCTTATTTGAACAGCTGATGCACAAGCAATATAATTGGCTGGCTCACCAGCAGGTATCCCAAACTCAGCTCTTTCCACACTTGTCCATAGGACACTATGCTTCAAGCTGGAGTAACAAACTGCAACCAGTGTCACAGCTGACAAGGCATGTGGTACTGGCTCTTGGATCTGCTTCCCAGCTCACAGACACACAAAGGCTGTTGTGGGCAACATCCCCTTCCACTTATGGCCTCCACACCTCATGTTTAGGGGATGAATATGAATGCTCCTTATTCATCTGGTAGTAATATTTACTAATATACTCATTGCAAAATTGATTCTCTTAATTATAATATTGCAGTTTACTATTTGATCACAAAGTCAATTGTAGACATTTTGCTTTACTTTGATTCTGGGGGCAGAGGGAAATCTCTCATATATGCCAGGGTTAATTCTGGGTGTTAACACCCCAATCAAGATTAAACCTCAATTTAAAATGGTCTTACTCTACAGATACTGCTTTATAAAATCTCATTTAGTATTTTCATCTTCTTTACTGCAGAGGCAGTCACCAGTATCTGCAATAGCCTCATGCTATCACAAAAAGCAGCACTCATTGCTATGCTCCACATTGCACACTAAGAAATTTGCACGGTGATTATATAGTGTCTAATCGTTAAGCCAGGAGTTATACAGCAGCAGATGTGTTCTTGGAAGAGAAAACCATGAATATTAGGGTGGAAACTATTTATCCTTTAAGATAGCATTTTTCTTATTTAGAGGCTTGAGTAAACTGAAGTTTTGAGGGAGCTGCACACATGGATTCCCTCAACAGCCCCATGGCCCCCAGCATGGAGCAAAGGGTTCTGCTCCCACACCTCCTGGGCAGAGGCTGAACAGCAACCCAAGGCACACTCCCTTCCCTGTTCAGCCATTCTGTGCCTCAAGCATTGCTTCTCTGCAAAGCAAGCAATCCTACTCAGCTTTCCCCTGGCAGGGTGCCACACACTCAGGAACATGGCATTCCCACAAAGAAATGCTCAAAAATTCTCATTTTCAGTCGTAAAATCAGACACTGGACTGAGTCCCATCTTTGCCCAGACAAGCTACCTATAAAACAGGTATTCTCTTTTGTATAGTTGAAAAAGAACTTAAAATTAAATTCAAACTAGACAGCAAAAAAGACATTAAAAATTGCCCAATGATACGACACAAGGATCACTGGTAGAGAATTAAGCTGTTCTACGAATATATCTTAAAAAAACCAAGAAACCGAACTAGCAGCCAACAGGCAAAACACACAGTTCTCCAAGGGAAATAAAAGTTGTTGCTAGTAGAAGACAATTAAAAGAGAGCAGGAAGAGTAGAAACCGAGTGGGAAGGATCTGGAACTGGCAAACCAAGAGCCCTCAGCAGTGCCGCACTCACGTTTGGAGGTAGAGAACCAGTGAAGCGTTCTGCAGCCCCACGGGGTTGCAGCGCACAGTGTAGTTGATGACCTGAGCAGAGGTGAAGGCAGGCTTTCCCCAGTGAAGGTAGATGGAAGATGAGGTGTTAGCTTTGGCATAGAGGTGGTGAGGAGGTGGCGGGGGCGGCACCATGCGATCACGGACAGCTGTTTAAAACAAAATAGGAATAGGAATTACTGCACTGTATACAGATACTGGTTACATTAAGAGGTCTGAGCCCACAGTTTAGATTCAAATCTGCCCTTACCCAGCACTACCAGGTATTCAGACTCCAGAATCCGGTTAAAGCTATTAGAGATCCCTCCTAACCAATACATGTCACATATTATTTCTGCAATCCCACTTGTTTATTCAAAAATGAAGTCAAAACTATCAGCAGAGACAAGAAAAAGAGATAAATCTCTCATAAGATACAGGAAAGATCATGTTAGATGAAGCAGGTAGTTCAACAAGGGAGGGAAATGTGCTTGGGCTATCTTGTTTCTTCAACTACACTTCATGAACACAGGACACTGTCTCAGTTGCAGGATGACTAGGGCAGTATTTGTCATTGATATGATCTTTCTTGTTCTCTGTTTTACGCTGAATTAATTGATTATTTCTAGGTTAAAAACACAGAGCTGCTGTGACCTTGAAACAGCTCAGCTCTCAATAAATTCTTCATGCATCTACAACACTTACAGACACATCCTGGAGTGCTGACTGTTTGGTCAGCCTGATAACCTTCTTCCATACTGTTATATGCCAGCAACCTTACATGATACTTTCTTCTAGGATCTGCAGAAAAAGCAAAGGAATAATTAGGCTCAAGGAAAAACAAAGGAAGAAAAAAAGAAAAAGGATATTCAGACCTCTACAGATAGTGAGACAAATTGATGCTCCTGCAAGTTTGTTTCAAAACTTGTTTGCTACAATCAGTAGCCCTGATGGACGGGCTGAATGCCTAGAAGCCTGTCTTCTCTCCAGCACTGTGAATTCCCCCGAATCTTTACCCAGAAACAGTCAGTAATCTCCCAGTCTCACTTACAATAACCTAAAGCAAAGGTTTGTAACAGAATCAGTGGGAGTAGGACAAATACCAAATTTTTATCTGTAACAAAGTCACGCCTTCACAGCTACAGAGCTAGATTTAATAGTACGATTCAGCATATTGGAAGTGTTTTCAGACTTTAATAAAGATTTGTTAAAACAAACAGCAGGAGGTCCACAGAAAACAACATTTGTTTCTGGATACACAAGCTGTAAGGAAGCAGGGCAGTCAAAGCAATGGCAAGACAGGACCCAGCAAAGAAATGGGAAATTACTTGCTTCCAGGCTTCGAAGGAGATAAACTGTGAAACAACGGGGATTGTTAATAATGCTTTGACTAGCAAATTCTGCCTCCATATGTTTTCTTGCAAGCTGGTTCTGGCACTCCTAAAGGGTCACCATTCCCAGCTGGAAGGATCTCCCCATTCCCTTTCTCCGCCCATGCCTTTGGGTGGCCACATTGCAGTTTGCTGCTTCTCTGTTCTGTTGATGATGCGCTGGCCTTAATCCAAGTGAAAAATTGCTACAGAGAAATGAGTTAGGAAGGGGCCTGGAACTCTCTGTAAGTGGTGATGGCATAGGGCACCCATAGGAGGCTGGAGTGCAGGCACCAGGACAGCTGCTCTGCTTCCTGCAGCTACTCCCTTGCAACTGCATTTGCAACCACCCCCTTGCACACAGCTATGATTTGCAAGGTGACAGCATTTGCTATCAATTCACACGAGTTAAACTTCACCCCAGTACTGATACACATACTGGGACATTCTCCTCTTCTATTGACATGAACCTATTTCTTCTTTTTTTTCTTTTTTTTTTTTTTTTGAAGGTTCTCAGAAGGTTCAGAAGTTATATAACTGCTATTTAACTGTGCTGATCTTGTTCATGTCTTTTTTCCTTGCCCTAAGATACCATAATATTATCCCTTCTCAAAACAAGCTCTTCCCTTTCTCCTTTTAGCTGAGATTTGATGTGGCTACTCATGAAATAAACAGGAACACAAATTCCTGACATTTCTTGACCAGGAACAGGACTGTTGTTTCCATCAGATCGTTGGCTCCCTCTGCAGTCACTGCACCAGCAACACCATGTGAACAAAATGATTGGATGTTTCTGTAAAGGTGGCAGAGTAATTTCATAAGAATGCCCTTTATAAAATCTTTTCCTATTTATTTTGAAATAGTCAATCTTTTTGTGCTGTAGTTACCCGTATCAGCTATAAATGAGATATCACTAGGTAGAGTTAACATCTCTATGTATTCTATGTCTATTTTGGAAAGGTTATTTTACCAAAATCTAAATATAGATGCAAAAGCAAAAATGCTCTTCTATTTGGATTATTATATTTGAAGTATTTCTTCGGTGTGTTTGACCCTAGTGGTAGAACAGGCAAGAGGAGGCCATTCCCATTTTTTGAAGACTTTAACATCACAAGCAGACAATGTAAATAACAAATACAGATCTTTTTAAAAAGGGAAAAGGCGTGCTTTTTTAAACTACAGCAAAATTCTCATTTGCTTTGAAGGTTTTTTTCACTTTACAATAGCACTTTTACAACAGATGACATCAGTTGTTCCTAGGCAACAAATTACAAATCAGAAAAAAGGAGACGGATACAAACACACAGAATAATCTTAAGCATGTGTTAAAAGAAAATATGGAATTCTAATATTGAAAATTCAGAAAAACAGTAAGACGTTATATGTAAAAATTGCAATCTTTAAAAAAATTTGTGAAAAAAACCAAGGTGCATTTAAAAACACTGGGCCCAATAAAAGGATAAATGAAAAAAACCTTTCAGGAGTCCCAAGTGATTTGAATACAGCAAAACCTAGTCACAGTGCCTGGTTGAGGAATATTACAGCATGCATCTCAGAGAAGCAGAAACAAACACCTTCCCAGGCCTCTTAACCTGTGGTATGAATACACACGTTAGCGTGCAACCGAAGTATTCAAAAACAAAGCCAAAATTTAAAACAGACGTCACCAAGACGTCTTTAACACCTCTCTAGGACTATGCTTCGGAGGTTGTTATTAAAAAACCACTTGTCCCAGCCATTCTCAGAAGACTCGAGCTGGAGCGCTGTTGAGCAGCCCTTGAGCCGCCCCCGGCCGCCCGGCAGTGCCCAGCTGGCCGCGTGTCCCTGCCCCTCTCTCCACAAGCCCCTGGCGCAGACCCCCGCGGCATTTCCGCAGGACACAGGATGACAGGCACGGCCATCCATCATCCTGCCGAGCACCTTCAAAAACTCCCTGCCCTTTGAAAGTGCTCACCCAGAACTGATCATCTTCACTGTGAAATGAAGGATAGCTGAGCTCTAGTGCCCTGCTGAGCTGAATGAGGAGCCTGTGAGGTCTGTTTATCCTTACTGCATTTCTTTTTTTTTTTTTAACTGAATTCCTCATTAACACTTGATTGAAGAGAAAAGGGAGAATAATGGGACGTGGAAGAAAGGCAAAAAAATCTAACTCCCACAAAAAAATACAAATGTCTTTGAGAAAAACACATTTTTAAAACCTTACTTTTAAGTACCCTCAATACTTTACACGTAGAAGAAGCACAATGTTGAATGCCATTTTTCTTACTCCTGTATAACACAAGAAGTTTCAAGCAGAATTATCTTTTTGTAGAAAAACCTGTTTAAAAGTAAAGTATCTGAACTAGTCCCTACCGTCTGAAAAACAAGGTTATTTTCACTTCATGATATCATGGTTTAATTGGTGGCAGGACCAGTTCAAGCCAAAAGCGATGTCAGAATTTTTAAGCTGTCACACATTAGGGCTTCTATGGTTAAACCCATCTGCAGGTTTCTGTAATTGAAATAGCAGCTGAGGAGGGAGGAGTACTTTATGTACTGCTCTAGGAAAGCCTCAATGTTACAGTCATCTAAAAAGGAGAACAGAAAAGAATTAAAGGCAGTGTACTGAGCAGCAATAGAAATTGATGTGAAATTTGCTTCACAGATTACACACACAACATGAGCAAAGACCAATTCAAAAACACCACCAAGATGCAGATCCGTGTTGATCATTTTTTCACCATGTGCCAAACACAATAACCAAAGATCTGCCAAAGACCTGCCTCAGTTCCAACAGATACTTGCTCACTATTTATGAGGTGGTGGGAAATATTTTTTGTCTGAAGAAGCCTTTGTTTAGAATATTTTTTACAATTTTACTTTTCATTTACAGGCTTATGATATGATTTACTCCTCAACGGCAATGCCGCTACACACCTGGCACAAACACTTTCATCTCGCAGTTCATCAGCTGGATCAAACACTCAAAGCTAGACATATCCGTAGAGAGAAAACAAACTTCAGGAGCTTTCTTATCTTTAACCAGCACAGGTATCTTGAGTAGCTTACACATAAATCATTGATAAAAGATTGGGGATAACACGGCCACCTGGGGACTGACAGTTTCAAATTCTTGAGAATTCATTGTTCCATGGATGGACAGTGTGTACCATCCATGCACAGAAGGCTTGGAGGAAACAGTTGTGCTCACAACAGACCCAGGAGTAACACATCTCTCCACAGAAAATCACTGCTCTTCAGAAACAAAGCAGGTGCAGTGATTTACTCAGCCCATTCAACATGAATTCAACTTAAGTAAAAAACCTCACATCAAGATTTCACCTCTGCATTTTCAAAATTTCTCTGAATCACTGGCAACACTAAATTGTTTCAATTAAATCTCTTGCAATTGCCAGCATTTGTGTAAAGGTTGAAAGCTTGCTCCCAATCTTAAGGTGAACAGCAACAATTTCGTAGAACCAACTGGCAGGATTTTTTTTAAGTTAATTTGTTTCTGTTAAATATCATTTGTGAGGTTTTGTGCTGTTGGTATTAGATTGTTTTAAAATTGTCACAGCACCTAAAGGTCTTTAATAGGCATTTTTATTGTTATTACTTAAATCAGCTGGTGGAAAGGACAAAAATCTACACTGTTTGCACAATTCAGGGGGTTGGCACAGATGCTGATAGTAACATGCGAAAGCTAATTCATAGATCTTGTTACAAGAGTGCCTCTGGAACACTGGATGTGGTAAGTTGGAGTAGCTTCACACAGTCCAATGGATCTGCTGCACACACCTTTTTTTGCGTAACCAAAACTTATCAGCATTAAGAACACATGAGTAACAGTTCCAGCAGAGGCACAAAATTTGCCTCTGGTAACAATACTCCTATAAAATAAGAGTAGGAAAAAGTATCTCATGTCTTCTATTTATGCCTTAGTTGATCAACTTCAAATATCAAAATAGATACTGTCCCAAATATCACTGGTGACAATTTATGTTGGATCAGCCTCATCTTCCTATGGCAGTGTTTGCAGGTAGCTCACTGCTCCCTGGTGATATTCCTCTGGAATCCCATATCCTGTCATTCACTCTCCTATAAAAATTTGTACTGAGTCCTGCAGATCCAACCCTGGTAGGTCTTTCATCAGAGAGACACATGGGGGAGCCTTGTCTTTGTTTTCAGAGTCTACGAATGGGTTCTACACCTCAGAGTGAAACTAGAGCAAAGTTAAATACTGCAAATATGAGCAAAAAAACTAAGTTGAGCTATAATTTCAAACATGGATTGTAACTTGGAAAAACATAAAACATTACAGTAGCTGTATTTCAGTAAGAATTCAGATGACCATGATTTACCGGTGCATTTTACTGTCTTACTACATCCCTGAGATATCATCTTAGAGATTATATTTAGCTTGTCAGAAAGCAGACAGGAAGCTCACAGAAGATACAAAACAGATTCTTCAAGAAAAATACTGCAGTGCACTCAGATGTTCCAAACCTGGTTTTCTGACAAGTCATTTCATTTCCCAGCATGCAGGGAGAACCACAGCTGTTTATCTGTCTGGATGTGAGTAACAGAGAAACTGCAAAATATCACAAAGAATTAAGATTTGACTTATTAGCAGTTCTGTTGCTCTACACCTCATTGGAACATCTACATTTTATTGCACCAGCTTGAAATTATTCAGTATTCTTTACTCCTGCTATCAGCCTTGGTTCTATGTAAATCTTCCATTTCTCTTTTGGGAAAACCTGAAGGGGAAAACCTGCAACTACAAAACAGCTGTCAGTCAGAAATACTCAGTCAGATATTCCCATTTTCTTTTCCAACACTTAGGATTTTAGTATGTTGAAATCATGTCTATTTATTAAACACAGATTAAACATTTAGAGTCCAGTTTTCAAAGCTTGGGCTAATACAAGTGGTCTAGTAAATATACACACAGTAGTAGGCAGAAGTAACTCCAGGTCCTCTGCTTTGAAGCCATTTCCCAAGTGATAAAGGTGGCATGGGGAGAGGAAGGAACATCTCCAACCACAGCAGGCTCATCCCATTTGGTAGAGTTATACCTCATGGCAGCCAGGTGGTGTCCTCATGCACTTCCAATGGACACAGCTGGAAAAACTGGAGGCATCAAAGATTAAATGCCTGTATTCGCAGTTAAACAACTAAAAACAGAAATGTGCTTCTAATCACTTCGCAGCTGGTGAAGCACTTTATAATCCAACTACCTCATTCTTAAATCACCAATATTGCACAGACCAAACTTTTAGAAAAAGTTACTAAGAACATTTCTTTCACATTCACAGGAACAAAAATTCCACTTTCAATATTGTATTACATAATTAAAACCCTCTAAGACTAAAGCAGCATGACACTAACAACACAGCCAATGAAAAATCCTAATCCATGTATAATTCCATCCTCCCTTCTCAAAAGAATACAGAGAAATGCAAATATCCTGATTACATATTAACACTATCTTCAAATCAGTTTATCCCATTCAGATTTTGATAATTTGTCTTCATGCAATTCTTCTGTTCCAGGTAAATCGACAGCACTAAAGGTAAGTATAAACCTGTAACAGCAGGTTTTATACATTTACACACGAGACACACGCTGGGTAGCTGCTCATTCAGCTGAAGCTTTTACTGAATACAAAATGAGTAGTCCTAAATCAAAAGTGTTACAAAGTGCTTGCCGACATCAACACAACCAAAATTTTGGCTTTCTGGCAAATGCTTCAGAGAAAGCATCTGTTTACAGGCTACTTAGCCAAGGTTACAAGAGAGTGTAAGATTGCAGCCCCTAAAAGCCCTGTCATTGTTTCTTTCAGCTGCTGCATGTTTGTGAAGCTCTGAAGGCCTTGAAAGGAGCCAGAGCAGAGCCAACAGGTCAGGGCTAGATAAAATTAAGAAAGAATCCGAGGTCAGACCATGAAATAACTTCTTTTTTTTTTTCCAGCAGCCCTCCAGAACAGTGAGTCCACCTCCAGCAGCCTTTCATACAGTCCTGATAAGAAGAGACAGCACCCCACACTCTGGATTTCAGACACTTTAAGTCCTCTTTGGGGGGAGGAAAAGATAAGGAAGACGAAAGAAAATGGACATTTTACTATCATTTACTGTTGGAACACATTTTCATACCTGTTTTGAACATCCCTCAGCAATTTAAAAGGAAAATATTGATAGAAATTAAATTGCTGGGGGCTTTGTTCTTGTTTCTAAAATAATTGGTACAGCACTGAATTTCTAGAGGGGAAAAAAAAAGGTTTGGTGTCTTGATATTTTGAGGCAAGTTCGGTGACTAAAAACCTAGAAATAACTTCTTAAGCTACAGCCAGTATGGCAATTCTAACAGTTGGGGAAGGAGATAAGAAAAATATTTCAGCTTTATTTTAGCTTGCATATAAAATTTAAAATCATACTTTTTTCCTTTCAGTTAAAGGTATCAAAACCACAGTACATTAAGAAGGCTGAAAAAATAGTTGTTCTAAGGACAAAACTTCTGTGCCCAAATGTCCATTTTTAATTTAATCTTTTGTGCTGCTGGATTTTTTGTGTAACCTACAGGTCCATTGTTGGGTAGTAGTCTGGCTGGATAGCTCATTGGTCTGGTTTGCCAGGGTGACTGTGCTGCCCCCAAGCCCATCCCTTCAACACAATAAACTCCAGATAATTATTCAAAGAAGAGGCCAGCAGCATGGGCTGCTCTGACATCGGGTCACGGCCTTTGACATCAAATCTGGGGCTAGCCAAAGTCTGCTCCAAGCAACAGAGGTCCAGGGGAATTATTAAGGGGGAAGGGTGGGAAAGGAAGAGCACTGAGAAATACTATCCTTAAAAATGTACTCTTGAAGCAAAGTAATGTAAATACAGCAGAAACTTATTAGGAAAATAAGCAAATACATTTCAAATGTACCAGAGGAAAAGGACAGAGAGAAGCGCATCAAGCCAAACAGAAACATAAAGCTGGGAGGCAGGAGGATGACACAGACTCAGGTCTGTTCCTCTTTAAAGCAGGTATTCCCTCTCAGATTTTCAGTACTGGATTTTATTTCATTTTTCTAAAAAATGCCCTTTTACCTTGCTTATACATATAATTGAGCAATTAAACACAGTTAAGCAACCCTGTTCTATTACAGTTTTTAAAATCTTGTTGATGTTCTGGATGTGCAATTGCTAAGCATTATTATTAGCTTCAAATAATATCTAATTTCTTTTATTTTTAAAGGAGTTGGAATTCCAATTGGTTGCACAATTGAATTGATCACATTTTAAATAACGACCTTTTAATATCCCATTAAAATAGTTTGAGTAGTTAAAAATCATCAATATTTTACATCACATGATTTCTTTTTCAATTTAAAGGTAACTTTAAACATTTAGATGGAACAAAGCCCGTCTGTGATACTCATGTTTTCCTTTGCAAACCAAATAACTGAAGCAGAAACTAAGCAATTTGTTCTTTGTACAACATTGTAAAAGTTTATTTTGGTAGAAACTGGAACATATGACACATGTGAATTGATCCAGCTAAACAGTCTGGCTTTCCATGGCTTTGGATGGCTCTCGCTTATTTGTCTAAATCTGAAAAGGGTCTGTATCCCTTTTGTAGCTTTGCACTATCCCCTTAGAGGGCCCCAGGACAAACAACATCTCACACCCCCTTGCAGTAAAAACATCACCTCTCCTACTGCCCACCATCAGCAATAGCAGCTTCATACAAAAAAGTGCTGGGGGAGGGCTGGTGGGGCAGGATGAATTCCCAGCACAGCATTTCAGCTTTTTGGAGCCCACGGAAACAGAACTATCTAAAGGTCTCTAATCCTTTTAAAATAAGTGAAGCAAATCTCAAGGATTTTAAGTTTGCTCGATTTCCTCACGGGTGTGGGACATTCCCTCCATGCCTGTAAGGTCTGCCATCAGCCCCTGTGTTTCTCCTGCATTTCAGAGAACTGTTAAATTGCACAAGCAAAAAGCTCTCTTCCAATATTATTCTAACAACGCTCTCTAAACCAGCAGACACCCTTATGTTAACTAGCCTGGCTCACCGTTTTCAAAGTGAGCCCTCAAAAGCTAACTTGAAAGCAATACCAGAGGCCTGGACAAACACCTAATTTTGATCTTTTGTGCTCGTCTTTTCTTCTGAGAGACCTTTTCTTTTGTTGCTGCCCAGTGGAAAGCACATAGCTCATTGGTCCTGCTTTGAAAGATGAGAGCACTGCCCCTCAGTCCACCCCTCTGAGCACAATCACTTTAATGGAATTATGTAGAGAGGCCATCTCTGGAAGAAGAAAGGGAGGGCGAGGGGGGAGGGAGAGAGTGTCCAAAGGAGCCAGCAGAGCTGTTACCCCAGTTACTAACACACACACGTCCCCTGAGAATTCATGCAGTGGTCCAAACAGGATGTGCCACCCCACACAACAGGTTCCCTTACATACATCAGTGAGCTATGCACAAGACACAGAACATTGTTAGCGAATCAAACATTACAACAGTGGGTCAGGAAAAAGGGTAAGAAACAACCCACACAGAAATGCTGCTACAAATACGCCTCAAAACAGAAGCACGCTATAAAAGGTTATTTTCTGTAAGATACGAGAGACTGAAAAGATGATCTCCCCAGTGGAGACCAACATTTCTGGGTTGCAGATAGGAAGAAAGGTTAGACAATTTGCCTGGCCTTCATGCTAAGAGGAATTCTTCCACAGGATGCACCTAAACACAATGTAATAAGCAGTCTAGCAAATTTGCTTTAACATCTGTTTAGGTACCAAGCTCTACCATACATATGCACTGACTGCCTGACATCTAGCATCACCTTACAAACAACACATTTGCACACAATGACAAAGGCAATCTGTTCACGGCACCCAAACTTTCCCCTGGAGCTATGATATAAATTTTCTTTCAGAACCAACATTTTCTGCTGGTCTGTCATGGACTCCCCGTGCCATTTTGACCCTTTTGTGCAGCAAAATGAAAACACTATCTATCATTACTTGCACCACAGTGACTTTGTAGGAGGTGCACGGTTTCATTGCAAAAACATCTGTGGTCTGGTGACTCAGATCTCAAGCTTTCAGAGTTGTGCTGTTGCAAGCATGACTGCAAGATGCAAAAGTTTCAAGCAGGGCAACTAAAAATCAGTCTGGCTCTTTCCTCCTTCAGAGGGCAACAAGGAACTGCACTAAAACACATTCAACTTGCTAGGCAAAAAACAAGTCAATCATGACAGGAGAACAAACAAAATACATGAGAGGGGAAACCACCGCTATATTTTTCTTAAGGCAAATATTGGCTGCATGGGCTCCATCCAGCTGCATCTATAATTAGGGCCCTAACTTCAGTGGGATGTTCTGTTATTGCAGGTGTCAAGGGCTGTGTTCTCCTGCTCACACAGGGCTCCCTCTCACTGCTGGGACACCAGGCAGCTGAGGGGACAGACAGACACCCACCTGTACTTGTGTCCACAGGCTTGGGGGCATGCACAGTTGTGTGGGCACTGAACTACTATCATACAGACCCTCTGCAGATGTAAACAAAGCAGCCTCTTAACGAAGCTCAAAATTCAGCACTCATTTGTTGGATACAGGGTGGGGGGACAAGCTAACCTAGACTGCTGACAAATTTTACAGTGAATTTGCTAAACTGACCTGTTTGTCGTGAACTGCCAGCTGGTATGATACATTTACTGCTAATAGTACAACTCTCATACTTCATTTGCTGAAGTTAAATTCAGATGCATTTAAAAAAACCAAACAAAAGGGCTGGCATTGAGCTTCCTTTTCTACACTACTTTTAATATAAATTATTCATTGAAAAACCATCATATAATGCTAAATATTTTCCAATTACACACATTAATAAACCAGGAAGCAAGGAAGACAGCTAATAGCATTTGTAAAGAGCTCATCTCAAATGCCTTGGCTCAGCAGGTAATTTCACCTGAAGTGTGATGGCACAAGGACACAGGGCTCTGTTTTCTCAGCCGTGAAATGCATTGCAGGATCTGTCCCATATGTGAACATGTCTGTTACTTTTCCCTCACTGTCTTCTTAGAAGCCTCAATCGCTACAGTGTCTCTGACTGGTTGCATACCTTTGACATTTAGCAAAGGTATTCATTTTAACTACATTTAGATTATGCTGAACCACCTCCCTAATGGTTTGGTGCAGCAGTGTTATTTTTAGCCTTTACATTTCCATACAGCACATCCCTAACTTCTAAAACATGCCCTAAAGAAAATTTCCATTTTTTAATGACAATAGAAATATTCAGGACCTTACAACATCCTTGGCTCTAATATTCACCACTGTTATACCCAATGGCACACTGGCAGGGGCTACTCATAATTTTTGTGATATGAATTTGCACAGAAACATTTATTAAAAGAACACAGTAAGTGACAGCTTGTCACCAGGCAATGAAGCCTGATATATTACATACTTATACTCCTTTTTGAGTGCTTTCAGTATGCTGAAATTTTCTGAAAATACCCATCTAAAAGGCCAGGACAAGCTGCTTCTCTGTAAAAATTATAGTAACTTTTCATCTCCACATTGATTCCTCCCAAAACAATATTTCAATGTCATCTTGTGTTCATCTCTTTCCAGGCCAAGACTCTGCTCTTCTAAGATAATTTATCAGGAGGATTACTCAGTCTATATTAGAGGCAGCAGCTGTGCAAGTTAATGATGTTGTTGCTTTTAGTTAAATAGATGTTAATGGTTTATTTGAAGACTATTTAATTAAGACCAAATTTCTGAAACACCAACTCTTGAAAGCACCATAGAAAAATCTTGCAGGTGGTGTAAAAGAGGTCAATATGTGTAATCTGAATTTGGACCTAATATTCTCAGGAGCTCAAATCCTTTACTCAGAGTAATTCTCTGAACTGTGGCCTGAGTACCCTTCCACAAAGATGTTTAATGTCCAAACAAAGAAGCATTCAAACAAGAAGAGTAGCCTGAAAGATTTCAGGCTTCCTCGAACTTTAAAAAATGTTTTGCTCTTCTGGCTGACAACACAGCACCTACTATTTATGTTATACTTTGTGGTATTTTGTAAGGACAAAAATGTATCTTTCCCCACAATGAACTGGGCTACAACATTACATGTTTTTAATGTAGATCGTATTTATAACTGGTAAAAACTAATGTACTTTAAAGGATGCTCAGAATAACAACAACACGGAAAAGAAAATACACCTCTGTAGAAACTGCAGTAGAATTTTACTGTTTGTGTTCTTTTCTTCAAGAATGTTTCCTGTATGTGTAAAGTACTTTCCATAATTATATGCATGGGAATTTGCTCTGGCTTAAAGTTTTCCTTCAAAATGTTTAACTTTTTTTAATAAGCAAAATCACTTTTCATAGGAAGCAATGTTTGACCACAGACAAGTTGTAATTTAAATCTTCTGCCTTACCTACTGTATTTTTTAATAGTTTTGTGAAGAACAAGCATTTAATACATGTCAAACATTATACTAACAAGCTGAAACATACAGAGCAAAAGACTAGGATACAATTCATAATCAAGGTTATTTTTGTTAACTTTCCTAATGCATTCAAGATTTAAATTCAACCTATATCAACATCTTGATTGAAAAAAGGAGAAGAAAATTATCTTGATGTAATCCCTCTGCATATGAAGTTTATACAACACTTAGAAAGTGGAAAGCAGTCTGACTGATTGATTGCTTAAGTAAAATAAACACACAGCTACTTAACTCTTAGCTAGCTATCTCCCTCTGTACAATTAAAAGGGTCTCCCACCATTAATTCAGTTTCACAAATGCTCCGTTGAGCCTGCAGTTTGACGAGCATTTTAAAGCAGCATTAGCTGTGCTGCTGCTGAAAGAAGCCAGCCTGCTCCCCTCACCCTTCAGCCACTCACGCCTGCCACTACCTTCCCTTGCCACCTCCCACCACGTCCCTGTGCCCCAACACGAGTGTCAGAAGTGTGCAAGCACAGAGAGCAGCAGCACACATTAGCAGAGACAGGTGCACAAGGAATGTGGGGTGTTTTCTTCCAGAAGTGCCAGCTTTTGCTACTTTATTGTGCTCTGAGTTGCGCTTGGATGAATTCTGAGAGCTAAACAACATCCCAAGGCAGCAGAGGGAGCCCTGGCAGCTGGTCAGGACACAGCACAGCCACCACGAGTCCACGTTGTCTTATACAGCCTGGTGAAACTGTGACCCTCAAACCTACCCAAAAAACTTCACCGATCCCAGAGCTGTGTTACGAGTTTGTTAACCAAAGACATTTCCCTCAAGGGGGAGCTGTTATCTAATAGACTGAATCCAAAGCTGGAAAGCTGGACATTTACAGCTCAGTTCTGTCACTGACTGCAGGAATATCCCCATCACACTCAGTTTAAACCATCAATACCTGAGCAGTCCGTGAAAATGGCCCTTCTGTTCCTTGTGTTTCAGGTACCCAGTGTGTAACATGGGACAGTGAACACTCATTCACCTGTGAAATTCATGGGAATGCTTACAGACTGCTGGAAGAACACAGCATGTGTTCTTAGCACAGACAGATGAACACGTGTTATTAGCAAAGTGGAAATAAGAATAACTGCCTAAAGTGGATGTTTGCCACACTGCTCCAGGCAGAGTGTTTCAGCTGCCCTGCACAGGGGCACGGGAGGCAACACAGGCTCTGAGGGCCCATGGGCGGACTCCTGCAGTCTCCAGCAAGGGGGAAGATGACCCTTGAGAGACAGATCTTCCAACAGGGAGGCTCAAGGAAATGAGGCAGGTGTAGGCACTGCTGGGTCAGCTGGAGTACCCTGGACTCATGCCTGCAATCTGAATCACACTGAGCAGTTCACTTTTCTGTCCTACAGCTTGACGGTGCTTTGGTGCTTTTCTTCAGGTATTTTATTGGGTTGGCTGGAAGCAAGATCTGCCTGTCAGTTCTGAAGGAGAAGGATGAATCACTGCCTATATGACAGTGATAGCAATCACAGCCCACGTGTGCCTGTCTACTCTGCCTGGATAACACACAGACTTAATACATCCAAGCCACCTCTGAGAAAAGTTTTCCAGCACAAACAACTGGTAGGGAGTCTCTATCTCTACAGATAGAGATCTCCAAGGCAAGTGATTGTCACCAAGGCAACAAGGGCTGATGGGAAACTGGGAAATTAAATAAAGGCAGGTGAGAAGCTGTAAGAAGGCAGCGAAGAAATGAAGAGAGAAAAAAAGCCAAATTAGGCCATTAGCAATTATCACGAAAATAAAAATTTATACAAAGGACTAATACAGTAAGAGGTATGCTTGTGATGGAGAAGTGCTGGGCTAGACTAAGATAAAGAGGATCAAGAAGATATCCTATTTTTCTCCCAACAGTGTCTATAAACACTTGCAAATCTAGACACACACATACTGAGCTGGGCAACAGGCTGTGAGCACAGCCCTCCCTGCACCTTGAATACACAAGGGGGAAAGTTGGTAAATGGACAGAAGGCACAGTAGTGCAACACCCACCCATCTGCCTCTCTTCCCCCACATACACTATCCCACCTACCACTTAAAAAAAAATCCACATTTTCAAGGTGTATTTGCATACAGGATTTTATGTCTCCTCCTTCGTCTGAGTATACAAATGTGCCAGTTGTACAAAGACCCCCAGTGTGCACAATTGGATGCCCCAAGCGGCAGAAAACTCAAGTCTTTCACAGGTCTACCAAACCAAAGATCAGAATGATTTCCCTGTCCCGGCTTCTACAAGCATGTGCAGTAACAAGTGGTTTTGTTCTGTAATGATAACCAGCTTGAGCAGAGGTACAATATTCAGCTATAATAAAGTTTAAAAAACTCTGTGAAAGTGAGTATAAATGTTGAAATACACTTTTAATACAAATCTTATTTACACTAAACCTTTTTCCTAGATGCAAGAAAAAAAATTAAAATCCCAGGTTTGGAAGAGAGGTTTTACAGCAAGAGCGACTTCATCCAACACAAGATTGGTTTTTTCCCCACTTCCTGCATCCCCCCCCCTTTAATTTGCCACAGAAGTGTGACTCCAGGAAGCCTGAAAAAAACAAACGTGCTTTTTCACAATTGCATCTTTTCCCAAAATTGAAAAAATGCTGCTGTTAGCAACAATGCCTTCATGGCAAATATATAACCAAGGTGTTACTGAAGGCAGGGAAGCTACCAGAAAACATTAGCTTAGCTTTAGAAGTGCATTTACTTATCACTAACACAGAAAATACTAAGATCCCCTATTGTTATCTTTCCCATACAACTACAACTGGTAACATGACCCCAAAAAAAGTTAATGAAAAAAAACTTCAGGATGAATTAAATTAACATTTTGATCGCAACATCTGGATTGTTGTTTAACAACAGAAGAAAATAATAAATAAAAAGGGGAAAAAAAATTAAGAAATGTAACTAGCCCTGTACAGCAAATGTTTTCTTCTGTCCACTCTGAAGTCTCTTTCATGTGCTAATGGTGGCATTTTTTTAAACTCTTCCCCTTTGACTTACTCAGACCTTTAAGGACCTCACACATCTAATGGTTCCTCACATTCACCAAGAACAATCAAGAGAGGTCTGGGGGTTGACATGCAGTATGATTAATGGACAATGTTGATTTAATTTCCTATAACAGGAGTTTTCTCTAAGCTTTCTCCAAGGAGCAGTTTCTTTGCAATCCAGGACTTAAGTATTTTACTAATGAAGTCCAATAAATAGCAAATTAAATAATGCTGTCTCCCAGAGACAAATCCTCTGATTCCAGGGAAAAAAAAAGGAAAGAAAAAAACCCCACCCACTGTATTTAAAGTTCTGTTTAAATCTAAAAAAGCTTGTATAGCAGGAATGTACATAGTAGTTCAGTTTTCTGGGGTTCTTTCGTTTGGTTTGGTTTATTTTTTTGTTTTGTTTAAGAAACTTTATCACTTATCTCGTCACTCCCGCCATCGTTATCTGCTTGCTCATTTTTAGCTTTAAACAGGGGGGTATACATTTAACTTAATTTCCAGTTTCAAGAAATTAAGTCTTTATTTAGTGGTCACTTTTACTTCACAGCTATCAAAACGTATCTATTACATATTCATTGTAATACTTAGAAACATTTCTGAGGTTTTTCATTTAAAGTTATTTACTGTGCTCTTGTTGTAAGGAGTGATCAATATGTCCTTTTCATGGAGCAAATTTTAACCTTTAACTCCAGCAAATGAACAATGCAACACTATTTGTGTGCATCCTAACTGTTACTCAATCAACATGACACAATCTCCCAACTGAATTCCCACACAGGTTTAGCTCTAAATGGAATTTCTACCCCAAGAACACAGAGCAGCAGAGAGCATTTCCTGCAAGATTCTAATCGCTTTCCCACCATCGAAAAGTTTATCTTTAAATATTCTGAAGACAACACATTTTGCTTCACTACAGGCTGGCAAGTTATTTTGCCAGAGTGCAAAAAAACTCCTCCTACTTTGAAGGCTTTGAAGCACCCTTGATTCCAGTTCTTCAAGTTGTGACACAATTAATCTGACCCCCTGAGAAAATCATGCATCCAACTCAGTTATGGGGACAGTAGATAAAGAGACAAAAGTCTCTCAAAAATAAGCACAACCCCTCCATGCTACTGGAGTGGGCCCATGGAACATAATCTCTCCTGTTGCCTTAGCAAAGCCATATCTTTACATTACTACCTTTAACATTGCTACAAGGCATTGTCCCAAACAATGACACTTCCCTCATCCTGACAGCTCCTAGTATCTCTTTAGAGCAGGGCTTAACTTGTCTTAGCACTCTATCTTGATTTTTTGAAGTACAGTACACTCAATCTTCATTCTGAGCTGAGGATCTACTCCCTCTCCATGTCCTTCCCCTTTAAAGAGCCACTAGCTTGGGAAGTTAAAAGTCAAGGCATGTTTAAATGAGGATGTCAGAACTATTTTCCCAGATAACTGAGTTCAAGCTGGACCAGAGCATGTTCCAGAAGGTTACATAAAAATATACTAGACAATCCTTCCAAAACACAATCTACCTGTTTATGAAAGATCTTAACTAAGAGAGAAAGAATGCATCTTTCTGACCCAAGATTAAGTGCTTATCATGCTGACAAATCAATAAATTTCCATGAGTTTTAGAGCCATTCCATGACTCTGCAGTTAATTCAAAGAAAGCCTAGAGATCCTCTTCATAAGGGTCTGTCATATGTAACATTTTAATTAACACCAAAACCAGTTATGCCGCTAATGCAGATGTTACAAATAGCAGCATTCCAGTGCCTACTGAAGTTGATTACTGGCTAAATTGGTAACCTAGAGAGGCTTGATGGTGTAATTCAAAATTGGCAAAGACATTAAACATTAATTAAAGCTTTTCACTAGAAACGAACGGTATGAAAGTAACATTTACTTTCAAAAAACAAAAAAAATGGGCAGAAGTAACTGTGATGTGGTTTAAAAAAATCATAAATCCCATTTCTTTAATAGAGGTAAATTTAAATTCCAACAGAAAACATATATGACAAAGCAATCTTTTTTTAAGAACAAAAATTAAAGTGAAAATACGCAATAATGATACCAATCTGCAATATTGCACAATGCAAAACAAATACTGGCAGAACTACACAGGAAGGAAGGCATTACAGTTTTTTACAGATGTGTCTCTTGAACTGCATAAAAGGTATGCAGCATTAGCAGCTGACAGTTAACTGGCTGCTCCCCAGCAAATCTGCTCAGAACAGGCTGATACTTATCTGGGATTCCCACTCAGTCGTGTGCAAGAGTGCTTAAATACAGCTTTGCCCAAGCCTCAGTCGTTGTAATGGATGCCAGGCCAAAAAGCTCCAACAAAGGGCCACAGAGTTCAACATCGGCTTCAGTTTTGCCCACTAAGAATTCAATGTACAACCCTAGTGAATCAATTTTTCACCTAAACAGAGCAGTGTAGTATTTTCCTTCCATAAGGAAGGCATGAACGAAGTGGGGGAGTGTGGAATCAGTGTCTGGTCATCTCGTGCCAGTGTATTCGCACTGTGCAGCCTCCTCATATTCCCCCAGTACAACCCAGCTGCACATGGACCAACAAGTACATGAGCAGAAACGCTGCACAGGACAGAGGTTTGATGCCTTCCCTGCCTCTGCCACTCAGTCTGGTCTTCCACAAGCAGGGATGGTAAATCTGAGCCTAAAGGGAGCTCTCTGCTACAAACAGACCTAGAGAAATTACTAGCACTGACATACACTGGAAACAAAATGTGATGCGACAGTTTGTAAATCACAACAAAACAGAAAACTCAGTTTGATCTCTGTTTACATTTACAGCCTGTAAAATGCAATATGGTTCCTTATATAAAAGAGGTAAAAGCTTATCAAAGCACTATTTGCTTTGATATCTCACAGGTAAAAAAAGTTACAGGGTAATAAAGCCCCCTCCGTTCTCTCTTCTAATCTATATCTATCTTTCAAAACCTGAAAGAAATAAAACCAGGAAAAATGATATGCAGATATGCCACGTCTGCATTTGGAAGACAGACTCATTTAAGAGTGGTGACAGGTCTGTCTTTCATGATTATGGAGCAAGGAATATGTGTCTCTTGTTTATTGATGTGCCATAGAAGCACTGTCATAGCAGGACTAGGAAAGAGCTTGGGTTTAACTACAAATACACATAATCTGCCATGTCTGGGAAAGAGAAAGGGGTCACAGTTAGCTGAGGAAGAGGTTGATTTTAAACATACCCAGTTTACTTCTAGGGCTTTTGGTTTTATTCCTGTTCAATTTGTCCAATTCTTCCTGCCCTCTCTCGGCAAATCCCTTATGTTTCAGCTGATAAGTAGTAGCAGCAAGGCTGTTACACACAATCAGGAGAATTGACAGATAAGAGGTTTAGTTTAAGGATGTAATCAGCATGAGTAAACACTAGACTGACCCAGCTGTAAACAGTGGAAATAAATGATAATATTTGTCCTGGTCACCTACTGAGCTATTACACACTTTCCACTATGTAACAATGTAAATATAATGACTACAGTATACACAGCAGACAGTGCAATCATCTGGTTTTCCAAGCAAGAAAACTGAGCTTTTAGTTGGTCTTTATAAGAACTAAAGCAATTTCCAATTATTTTTTTAACAGAGCTGTCTTTTGTTCAAATCAGCATTTCATTAACTGTGGATGTCTGATGTGATGTACAATACCTCAAGCAGAAAAAAGTGTACCTGTTATACTAAATTATATTTTCTTTAATGCCATTTGAGAACAGTTAACAATGAAATTTAAAAAAAAAAAAAAAAGTGTTTCTTGAGAAAGACCTGTGTTTCTCTCACATCACTTCATGAAACTCTAGGAATGCCTGGCTCCTTGAATTTGTATGGGAATTCCAAGCTAAATTTCCATAGTAACTTATAAACAAAAAGCAATATCAATTCCCCCACACACAATTTTCAGTATTCCAGAACTGTCAGATACAAGCATGTGAGACTACATTTTGACACCAACAAAGCACAGAATAAAACCAAAATTATAGCCCCAGCTTTCAGAAATAACTGCATTAACACATGAAATGCAGTTACAGTGTTCCTTCTCAGTACTTCAGCATTTGCAGTACTTAAGAAAGATAGCATCAACACTGTCAGAGATGCCAACAAGTTTTTAAAACATACATTTTTCAGCACATTCATTTGCAGTATGGTGCAAATGAAACCACTTCGTCCTATCTGACCATCCTATCAACTGCTTTACAAAACTTTAAAGCCCTTTTGCAGAATCATTACAAGAGATGCTTGGGTGATGTGCATCAGGCAGCTTAATTGGAGGAATTCTTTGCACTGACTCGTCTTACACACCCTTATTCAATTTCTATAGACTGTTGAATGACCTTGTCATTTTTGCTGCCCTGGACTAAAGCTTAGCTACAGTCATGGCTGTAACACAATATAAATAGATCCCAGGGAAATTAAACAACTGAAGGCCAAGTCTCTGGGGGAATCCTAAGTGTAGTAGGTAGCTGGCTAATTCTTCAGTAGAAGCTCCCTTTCCAAAGGGGAGTGCCATGCAGGGTCACAAAATGTGCCTTTGTGCCATTTAGACTTTGACAAATTCTTCACTTGGAAATATTGTCCAAGTCAAGGAACACAGGGAAATGCACTTTTCTTTATTTCTGCTCTCTGTAACTGGGAAGAGGCAGAACATAGAAGAGCTTTCAGACAGAGAAGCTTTTCTGATTAAGACCACACTTTCTGGAGTATATCACAGACATGAGTCTGACAGAATTAAATTATTTTTCCAAAAGTGCTAGATTGGGGCAGGGAAAAATGCCAATGGGTAATGTAAAACTGGGGTAACAGGAGAAGAAGCAGGGTCATGATGCACCTCATGTTAAACAGCTTAGATGATCCCATCAGCACAGGAGAAGCTTTCCCAGAGAGAAAGCCTGCAGCGTCTCCAAGCCTCTCAGGAATCACCAACCAATTTATTAGTTTAATGGTTTCTTTTATGCAGATACACTCCATTTCATGTCCATCCAACCACTTGGCAGCTTCTGCCAAGTGCCCCTGCAGCCCCAGGTCTGGGGAGCCAGCAGTGCTCCCAGCACAGGACACTCCACTCCACAGGCTGTCTTGGGGAGGGGTCTTCTCCAGGGAAAGGCCAAGGAAGGTGGGCTCCCATGCTCAAGGCATTTTCACCAAAGCAAACAGACTAGTTTTTCCATCCCCTAAGGTCTCTGTGTGAAAGAAGTCACTCTGATATCATCATGCAGCAAAAACAAAAGAACACCTACAGAACATGCACATCTCTGCCAGTACCTCCTGGCCTCAGGGTTTCGGGTGCATTTACTGAGACCCTATGTCTGCCTTGTCACCAAAGTGCAACTTCCTGAAACTCTCACTGTAACTGCCAGCACCGAGGGTGCTACAGCTCCCACACAGCAGCCATGGAAGAATGAATTAGCAGAGTGAATTCTTGCTTTCATCCCTTCCTCCAAGCATAGAAGGCTGGGAGGCTAAAGGCACACAAACCTGTTGCAACCCCCTATCACCAGTGGAATTCATTTAATTAATTACCAGCATGATAAGAACTGAACAACGAAGTTCAGAGATGAAGATTTCCAGGCAGCCTGAAAAACAGTTCTTGTGTTACAGCATCAGAATTGATCACACTTTCTTGCGTTTGCTAAGCAACGAGTTCAGTTTGGTTTTACCCTCCCAGATAAGCTTCAGATGGGTTCTTCTAAGTCACTGCCATCCTTGTATAGGCTCCACTTTCCTACCAATGATACAGCTGCAAATACCGTGAGCTCTGACAGGCAAACAATCCACTCAGCACAGGAGTGATACCAACATCGTGGAACCACAGATGCACACACACATGCTGAAAATACTCTTTGAAAAAAATAATCTGAACACATTCAAAGCGGGAGATGAGCTTCTCTGGACACTCTCTTTGTTTTAACTTTCAAGTTTTGCCAATCCGTCTCCTGTTGCACAGCGAGAAGGTTCCCCCACAACCTGTTCCACCAGCAAAACTCACTTCAACTTCTGAACACACGTTCTGAACCAATACAGAAACAGAACCTGTACCAGCAGACTTATCAAGTCTCACAATGAAAAACTTTCTGGGAGGGAAAAATTTCTAGACCAGGAGGAAGCAACGGAGGAATTAAAAATTGAGGTAAAAATGCATGGTATGCACCCAAGGGTCTGCTCCTGTGGCAAATTCAAGTAATAATGGAATTTTACACTGGACTAGGAAACGGCCTGCTATTGAAAAATAAATGCGAAGACCTTTAACACAAACAAATGCCTATGTGAAACTGTGGATATTTATTTTAAGAATAAATGATCGGCTCATTTAATTCTATTTACGTGGTGACTTTCATGCTAAATACTCCAGTATAAAAATACACAGAAGTAACTGGGTAGACCTACACTGGAGAAAGAGAGGTCACTTCTCAGAAAACAAGGTAGGAACCAACAAAAGACTAAAAACATGCAGCATAATATTCATATTGCTACATTTCATGTTCAATAATTGTAATCTATTTAACACTAGCATTGCTGATTCTGCTTTATCTATCATAATTATCCTTCCATCAAATGTCTTGTAGACATTTGCAGTCATTTACAGTAGTCATATCAAAGCCATCAACAACAAAGCAATCAACAGTGCTTGTAATAACAACGCTAATGTTCTCTTTGATTAGAGACTATCACGAATTCTTGTTTTGTGATGCACTTTAATTACCACAGGGTAAGTGAAATGTCTTCTTTAAATACACAGCTCTTGCACAACTGGCATTTGTACCAACATCTGCAGCAAGTTCCATAGACAGACGTATTGACATGCTCTAAATGTCACTAGAGGTTTATCTGCATTTTATTAACCATGCAAAAGAGCAGGGAATGGTAGGGCAGCTGTAGGTCATGACAAAGACATGATGAGGGAGTGTTTGGAAGCCACATAAATTCAGTGGCAACACATAATGCATGAGAAACTGCTCCCTCTGCCACTGGGAAGCACCTAGCACTGTGAGCATATTCCTTCAAATTAGGAATACCCTTTCCTTTTGACCATATTATCCTACTTATATGACACCAGAAGTCTTAACACACACCTTTCCTCTCCAAGTTTCACACTTGCAGTATTCTACTAATTCCTGGAGCTCATAATGAAGACATTTGTTTTAAAGATTCTGTCAATAAATCAGTAGTTTAGTGTCCTCAGGAGAGGCAAATGGCTGACAGAACATCAGTCCTCAAAGCCTCTGTCCAGTTCATAAAGAATCAGTTTACTGTAGTCACAAAACCCAGCGTGGTGGCTCGCCTTGTTTCACCTCAAACTGCACCAGGGAGGACCACTTCCTAATATTTTAAATGCCTAACTAAATAAATGTACTGGTCCAAATTACTTAGATTATTAACAAGAAATAAAAAGATGAACAAACCTAACCCTTGTTAATGTATGGATGTTGCTACAGTCTTTGTGGGTTTACATATTGCCTACAATTCTACCTGCTACATTCTCTACATGTGCAGCTGTCAGAGGCAGATTGACTGTGCACTGTTTTCTAAGAAATAATTTGGCATGCACAAGTATTTCAAACAGGCAGCTTGGCAATGGGCAAACACAGTAGTCAGGCAGGCACTATCGCTATGAGAAGTCTGTGCGAACTTTCCAAGCTGCAGTGTAAGTAATCATTTTAGCAGTGGAAAATCATGACCTAATCAATTTTCCTGAGCTGAGTCTTTTGTAGCCGTAGTGATGAATGCCTTTTACTGTAAATGCTACTAAACAAACAAACAAAAAGAAAGCAGCAAAGAAACTTACATACGAAACCTCATATTTGATATACACTTCAAATAACTCAGTAAATCTCATTAAAAAGATTACTTCTACTGAAGTTATTAAAAAAAAACTACTCTTCAGTGAAACTAGCCTACAGCAGCACAAATTACGTAGATGTGAAAAATATAAATTACAGCAATCAGATTATATGGAATGTATCATGTTTTGGTCACCATATTTAGATACGGAGAATTATGATAAAGAATAAACACCCAACACATCACATGCACCATGACTGAATGGTTAACTCAAGCACACAAATTATTCCTTCTTGCAATTCAATTAACTGTGACCACATGAAAGTTGTAATTTCCCAAACTCACTTTTCTTTCGTTTTCTCATCTGTCTACGTGGTTACTGGAAAGAAAAGCCGGCAAAACCACACAGATAGTACACATTCTAATACAACTCTGTAAAACAGTATTTTCATCTGAGGAGTATTAGTGTACTGAGAAAATCCATATCATGTAGCTCACGTTGTTAATAAGTTCGCATGTGTTTGAAATTACAGCTTTGTATTGCATAATAATAAAAGAAAAAGATGTATCCATTTCTGTCCTAGGACACACAGACACCACATCCTTTCTGTGCTCTCAAAAGTGCTCTTTTGTCTTGCAGCTCTGTTAAACAGTCAGCCACTGCCAGATGCTCTGGCTAGAAATGGTCACAGATGGTCAGTTGTCCAGTTAACAGACCAGAATGCTCTTCTCAAATCTCTCCTAAAATTGCATCTCAACTGTATGCAGCAGATGAGAATATCTGAGCATGGCCAGGAAGCCATTTGACCTAGTTAAGACTGCAGGTCAACTTTGATAACTTAGTCAAGATTAATTCTCCACAATACCACTAAGCTAATTATCTCAACACATTTCAAACAGCAAGTCTCAAGTCCTGTATTACTTTTGCTGATTACGTGATAGATCACATCTTTGATGAAAGAAATTCTCAGTTCTGTATATAAACCAAGTACCTTCTACCTAGAGATGATCCCAACACATCTGTGCTAACACACATTGCAAGAGCTCCAGAAGGAATCGGAGTCAGGTGATCAATGGAAAGACTCCAGTGGGACTCAGCAAGCTCTGTGCCCTAATCTTTGTGCTCAGTCCTGCAAACATTTACCAGTACTCCTTAAAAATATTAACAGGATTATAACATGCACAAGAGCCACTTGCTTCTATGTTGAACAAGGAGTGCTTGTCATGCAGTATAGCTGTGACAAAGGCTACAAGAGAGAATTAAGCTAAAAATAGCAGAGAAAAATCTTTGGTGTTTCATATTAATCTTTCACTGTTCCTAGATCAGGCATAAACACAAAAAAGATGAAAAAAACTGCATAATTATGTGAATATTAAAAAGACACGTCATTTACTAGCAGTATTTACTAACTAAGTTCTGTATCTTGTGATAGGTAGTTGGGTGTCCTTCCAACTTACACAAGACTTACCAGATCTGGTTACCTAAGTGTTGTGCAACACATATTTTGTGTGAGGATTATTCCCTCAGCAGCCTAACTCAAGCTTGCAGAGCTTATTGCTGGGAAAATATGTGGCCAAACCTAACACTGTTGCCTTACAGGTCTAATGATTTAAGCTCTCTAAGGTGTCACTGTCTTCCAAAACAGTTGAGAAATATTTTATACACTCACCCAAACCACTGACAGTATATTCCAGGTCACTGGCATCCAACAGAATCGGTCCATTCTCCTGCTGCCCCTCTTCCTTGTAGTACAGTTTGTACCCTTGGACAGCTGCAGTGTCCTCAGAGTCCTGCTGCCACTGCACTGTGATGGTTGTGCAGTTCATGGGCTCCAAACGCAGCTCAGGAGACTTTGGTGCTGATTTCAGAGAAATATATATATCATAGTCTTATATGGCAGAAACAGCTGTTTTTCATGCAAAAATCTATATGTCCATCAGTCCAAACTTCACTCCAGCTTTTATTCTAACTCATCTGTGTATTCATGTAATTATTTCTTTCTTATGATGTCTGACTCCCTAGAACCTAAACTGAACAACTTAATTTAGAATACAACAGAACAGAAACAGTTTTTAATTCTGCATCTTACTAAATAAATAAATAAATTTATGAGGTAGCTATTTTTAAGCAAAACTGAAAACATTCCAAAGATAATTACAAAGTTATTTCCTGTTTTAAAGTGAGCCAGAGCAAATATTATTAACAACACCATCACACTTCATCAAGTGTTAATAATTCACTATAGCAGTCAAAACTCAATCAAATCCAAAGCAGAAGGGTGTGGACTACAGCTAAGAAATAGAGTTAAAAATTCAAATCTGCGTAGTTTTCAATCTATTTGTGCAAAGTTGAATGTCCTGCTGCATGACATTACTAAATAATAACAAAATTCAAAGCTCAATTATAATAAATTAGACTTCAAATATTAATTTGCATATTCAAAACATACATGCATTTTTTTTTATAATAAAGACATACATGCATCAACTCAGATCCTTTATTAGCACATTACACTGCTAATCTGTAGTGTCCTAGTTTGCAGAAATGTATTTCACACTGAACAAAATGGTACAGGAAACTCTAGTTCATGTTTGTGAGCTGCTCAAATGTTTTAGCTTCTAGACTCATTTTCTTCTGTTCTATATAATTGAAATCTAAAAGAAAATTAAAAAATCCAACCACCCCAAAAGGCGTTGTTGTTCAGTACAAAGTATGTCAAGAATTACCTTTCACACTTGTAGCTTTGGGAGTCCGGTGTGAGGTCCACAAAGACGCCTCTCCCCAGCCAATCCTCGTTGCAGCGGTGATACGAACCAAGTACACACTGTCAGGCCTCAGGCCTTCAAGGAGATACTCATCTGAAGTGCCTGGGAGCTCCAGCACTTGGATTTTGGTCTCTGTGCTGAGGCGGAACGACAGACGGTACAGGACGACCTGGCCTCTCCTGTATTTTGCAGGAATTGGCAGCCAAGATATGAGAATATCTGTAGGACTCCTGCTCGTCAAACTGATTTCAGGAGCTCTCAAGGGAACTAAAAAGGCAAAGATAAAGAGGTAAAAGACGGAAAATGTTTGTCTGGTACCTCAGCCTGCAATGAGGTGCCAGTAATGTAACACTAAATAAGCCAACAAGTTCTGTAGATTCTTGTTTAAGAATAACTTGACACTTCTCACACTTCTCACCTGCTGCATGCAGCACAGCTTAAGCAAACTTTTTTCTGTAAGGCCCTCATCATTTTCTTCTTATTGCTGCCAGCAGTAATCAAAGGCAATCAGCACCTGACTGGTCTGACACACTGCCTGTCAAGGTTAGATGCAGCAGCTCCAACCGAGAGCCCAGACAACAACCTGCACTGTCGAACACTTGGTGCATGTTTTCTTCCACCACCCATGTAAGGAGGGTTCTGACAAAGAGACAGGCAGACAGCTAGAAATGGCAATGTTCCATGCTGCCAAAGCTTAACCCTGTCAGAATTTATTAATCAGTTCTAATGATCTACACTAAACAGTTTGTTGCTGCCATGATGTTCAGATTAATTAAATCATTGCACAGAAATAATTCAGCAGGGTCTTTACAAAATTCTGATTCTACTAAAAAAGGCACATAGACACAAAAAACCCCGAACTAAAACAAAAGGTTAATTTTTTTTCCGTACAGCGAATTTTTATTTCAAATTTTTCTACAAAATTTGCAAAAGATGCAGTAGGTGTGCAGTTTGATCCGCATTTCAGATGCCCAAGAGAGTGTCACAAAGACCAAATCCTAGGCTACTGTCAAATTCTCATAATCGAGGGAGTGCTTAAAGACCTAGAATAGTTATTAACATGATTTAATGAAATGTCTTTCAACATAGAAAGAGACCCTGTGTAATACACACTGTTGCCCTGTCAGAATGTTATTTTACTCTCATTCCTCTCATGAGCTGGCTGTCTTGTACTGTGGCACCCAGAAGTCTCACTGGTATCAACAGAAATTTGAGACCCTCAAGATCTGTTACCACTGCACAATTCCACTCAGTGCAGATAAAAACGCTCACCAAAATAATTTCTTACCATCTTCGAGGGTGTGCTGAGTCACATGGTCTGACATCTGACTGGCTCCCAAAGGCATATAAGCTACGATATAGAAGGTGTAGTTGCTGGCTGGCTCCAAGTCATCAATAATGTAATGGGTTGTATCATTTCCAATGACCACTTGGTACTCTTCGTTATTTAAACCTGGTATAAAACAAGGGTTAGACAAACAAAAATTCCTGAAAATCCTCGAACATCACAGTATCTTGGCTTTAAGATCTTACAAAGTTAATTTCATGTGCTTCCCCAGCCTAACTCTATTTCTTCAACCCTATTAAGCAAAAGCTCTTTTATGCACAGGAGTAACTGTGTCTTGCTGTAGTATAGGTTGTGGTGTTTCAGGATTTTCCTCAATAAGGGATGCTGAATGCAACTCTAAACCCTATTTAGCATCAGTCACAACAAACTGTGCCCAGTGTACAATAACACAACAGACAAGCTCTAATAGCCTTATCATTCATACCCAGCTTCTAAATCTATTTGTTTAGAGTGAGGGTTTTTTTTTCAAAACCTATTTACAGAGCATTTCCATAGCAGACTGCGAGGAATGTGAGGGCTCCACTCCATCAAAAACAAAACAAACACCCTCCTGCCCCCCAAAAGCAACAAACAGAAAGAATTTATTCAGCAAAAGGATCTCATTTTAGCCATGCAACTTCTATTACATTTGATTGACACGTTTTTTATTTTAATTTGGAGAAAGGCCAATAAGAACAGACCAGAATAAGCTTCAAAAATGTTTGGCTCCTTAGCAAGCTGTTAAAAAAAAAAAAAAAAGAAAAAAATTGCCAGCAATTCACACTAAAATATGCATAGCAATGCATGCAGCAGTCCTTGTCTTTGTCGGGCTTTATTCCTATAGAGGAAGGCTATAAAGTGGACCAAGTGTGGTGAAAGCTGCTGTGTTAACGAACAATTCACACCAAGTGCACGTCAACTTAATCAAAACTCTGTAAGAGCCAGCTCCTCCTCTTCACAACAGAATTTATAAACAAAACGAAAGGCAAATTCCACCATTAAGTTTTCCCACATTTATGAATTAACTTGATAGCATTTTAATTAGACAAGATTACGAGCATCTCACAACAGACTAGTTAATGGCTTGTTAATTAGGAATTGCAAGGCACGATTTCTGACCTGCTAAACAAGATCCTTGAGCTCAAATTAAAAGGACTTGTTCTCTCATTGAATGGATTGCTAGGCCTCATGCAGGGGCCCTAATGAAACAGCCATAATAGAGAACAAGGCTTGCCTTCCACCACAATCAGTGTTCCCTTTGTGCCTTTTCTAAATCACTAACAAGGAATTAACACACTCCAACATGCACGCTCATCAGACCCTTATTCTTCTTGCTAGTATGACCCCGATTTGAATGTAAAATATTCTGCTAAAAGAAACAAAAAACAAACACACAAAACCCACACCTGTTAGTTTCTTCAACTAGCTTGATTAAAACACTAACTTTTTTTTTATATAGGGAAGAGAACCTGGACTTGTTTTTACAGTGAAACATCAGAGTACTTGAGTTGTGAAATGTAACGGTAAGTGATGGTATCTTTTGTATTCAAAACTCCTACCACACTGTGATGTCTACAAAAAAAACTCTTTAAAACTGCATATGATGCATGCATTATCCAGTTCTGCTTTCTGTTTAATGTTTATGGAATCATAAACATCAGTACAACTTAGGAGACTTGGCAAGCACTGTTTTCCTTTGGCAATACTATGTTCTTTACTCACACTTGCAAATGAGGTTCCCAACTAAAGAGAGAAATATGTCTATAACTTTTTTGTTTATACCTTTATGTTCATAAGAAGCTTCAAGCAAAGAAAATCTAGTAAAGTCAGATATATCTGAGATAATTTTAAACCTACATTAGGGTCAGAAACAGGGTGTGAGGATGGAATGGGGAAAGACAAGCTGAAAGGAATAATGAAAGCAATACATTAATACAAATTAATTATCTAGAATTCTTAGAGAGTAAATAAGATGTTGACAATGTAAAGAGTCTGTTAGCACTTCTATGACCTGGTATGGTGTGAATGTCATCAAAAGATTTTCCTTTATATTTAATTTGTACTTCTTTAAATGTTTCTAAATTTACATTAGAGAGATGGCTGAAGCGATAATTTTTCACAAAGGCATTTCCTAAACTTTCAATAATGCCTCTGATGAGAGGGCAACATCTTCAGAAAGGTTTACGGGCTATCATTCTATCACTTAGAAAGCTACTCTTTTTACAGAAGTGCAGTCCACTAGCCCTTGAAGCTCAACACTTTTCTATAAAACAAGACAAAAGTGGGGTTTACATTCTGATGCAAATTTCTGATACTATGCAATCATGTTACAGAATTAAAAATGCATGCAGATCACCTACATTTTGAATCCCACCACCATAATTACTCCTCTTTACACAGCTCCCTCCACTCTCCTTGTGTGGATTTTTTCACTAATGTGAAAGGATGCACAACAACATCACACATTAAATAAAATAAATATCACAAGGCAGTCAGAAAACATGAAAAAAATGGGTATTTGAGAAAGTTCAAATGAATCAGAGGTTTCTGTTTGGTTGCTTGCTTTTGTTTGAAGTTTGTTTTGTTTTTTAAACCAAGACAAGCTGTAATCTCATTTCACAAAATATGACCTTTGGATAAGCAAGCAAATAAGGCAGGGACTGCGAAATGATTTTTGCAAAAAACATATTCCAGAAGATGCCTCCTTTCACTACTGTGCAAGAGTATTTCCTGCACAAATACACACTTCCCTAAGGACAGTTTCCCAGTTTTCTTTGAAGTTATCTGGTCTCTGCTCTCTACAATTATCCAGATAACTTATCCAGTGTGACTTTATTCATATTAGCTTTAAGAGGGGATTGTGAGCACAATACTTCAGTGACTGAAGGAGTAGGGGGTAATTTCCCACACCTCTTGTTCTCATTATCTTTTAAAACTCTTTCCTTCCTTCCTTCCTTCAGACAAAATTCTCCTGTGTCCTGAAATATCCCACTTGCAAAAGCAAATGTGGCTATTTCTGCATCAGTATTAGAGTAATTAAGCTGTCCTTCCTGTCCTCTGCTTAGCAGATGGCAGGCTGGTATTCCACACAGAGCTGAGCATCTGCAGTCCTGTCCTTGAATAAACCACTTACTGAATAGAAATGGAAACTGAAATCACTCCTAGAAAACAGAGCTGCAATGCATCTAACAATTTTTCAAGTCATTAAGACACCAGCTCCTGCTTTTGAAAAGTGGCTGTTTCCTACCACCTTATATTACCTTAACTCAAAGCTAAGCATTACTTAATACTATGGGATTTTAAAATGTCTAGTTACTCATTTTTATTCCAACTATCCATTCCCTTCTATACAGGGACTTGTATATCGTTTCAGAGACTGGGATAAGCCATTCATGGACATTCAGCACTTGTGTTTGAGTAGACTTTTCTCATTACAGGACACCAAGGGGTGAAAGAAGAGTAGATTTTACCATCTGGCCAATATTCCTTTTAAGAGAAGGTAGTTAAGACAAAGTATCAACTATTCTACTCCAAAATATATGAAAGCCAGCAAAGTCACAAAAATTTGGGGATCTAAACAAAAGAGCAGTCTGTGGTGAGAAGTTCAACTCTGTAAGCCTCCAGGACTCTGTTGTATGCTCTGTTCTTCCCTGCCAAGCACACACAGAAGAGAATAGGCAGAAGCTGCTGCTGAGGATAGAGGGAAGCCCAGAGAGCACTAGGGAGGCCCCAAGTTCCAAAGTCCACTCCTAACTTCAGAATCTGCTCACTGGAGCCATCAGACATGGGTACGCTGGAAGAACACTCAGTCCCACAAATGAGAGGATGTGGCAAAAGCGTTTTTCCCCAAGCTTGCCTGTTGATTACAGTATGCATTTATATGCTGGAATGCTCTGATGCAGCCCTGAATATGAACCACTCAAATCTGACAGTCTTCGCAAGGACATTCAAGTCCTTGTCACATACAAATCATTAGATGGCATTTAAATCAAACTGCTTACCTTCTGCTTTCATGTAATGCACAGAGTATGCAATCACTTTGTCTGAATTATACAGTGGCCTCTCCCAGGCCAGCAGGATTGCTGAGCTCGACATGGTTTCAGCGTGGACGTTGTAAGGTGCACTGGGCCTGTCTTCTGACATAACCACAGTGAGTCTGGCCCTGGAGAGAATGGAGCCCTGGCTGTTCTCAGCCATGCACTGATAAATGGCATCATCTTCAGGAATGATCTGGTTAATTACCAATTTACTGGATACAAAAGGAAGAAAAAGGTGGAAAAGAAGCTCATATCTTGGATAAACTTAGCTCCACATAATGCAACAGCAGTTATGTTTACCTCTGCTTCCTAAATTTAGCATAATTGACTTACATGCCACAAATTCTTCTATTAGAAATGGATGCACAGCAGTGAAATTTAGCACCTTGACGTGTTCTGCAAAACCCACCATGTTTCTGTTCGTGCCTGCAAAGCCAGGCACAGTGAAAACAAAGCTGCACATCTATTTCCTCCCTGCAAAAAGCAGGGCCTTCAGTTTGTAATTCCTGAACCAACTCTTTAATATAAGCTGCTCACTCGACAGAAGTAGTGGCAAGATTCTGCTCCTCTGTAAATCTAAAGTAACTCTGTGGTGAAACTCTTTAGTTCAGTCCTGCCCACCCTCCCTGTCAGGTAAGGCAATTATCACATAAGCTTTACTGATTTTAGATATTGATTAATGTGCATCCATCACTACATTTAATGTCCAATTTCAGGTTTACTTGAGTTATATCTTGACTGGCTGTATTTAACTACTGGAATGTCATCTTTGGTAGCACATCACTAGCACAGCTCTCCTACAGCAATTGCAATCTTACCTGTTGTACATTTTTATTCTACCATTGGAGTGTATTCTCCTTCCATTTTTTAACCATGAAATTTTGGGGGCAGGATTTCCTTCTGCTTGACAAGCAAAACGAGCAGTACCAGCTCTAGGCCTTGTTAAGCTTTCTGGCCATTCCACAAATGAAGGTGGAGCTACAGATAAGTTACAAGAGGAAAAAATAATTAATAAACCAAGCCCCTTCAAATGCAAGGACAGTAGTCCTACTACTACTACTACTACTACATTTTCCAAATTAAAACCTCTCTCCTCAAGCCACTCAAATACACAACTACACAGGCAGAAAGAACATTCCTCGTAAACAAAGCGCATGTGTTTAAAGATACGCTATCTGTACAGAAAGTATTTTTGTTCATGCATTTATGAATACAAACAAATAGAACTCCAGACTATGACATACTGGCCTCTCATAGATATATGTTACATATTTCTACTCGGTTACAGGATCCTTTTCTGTGTTGAAAGCCTGTCTTCCCAGAGCAAACATTGCACCTGGGTATCTCCAAGCGCTAGTTCACAACTCAAATCTTGAGTATCTGACACTTCTCATCTAAGTCAACAGACAGAAGAAGGCAGCCACAGTTCTGTGATCTGCTCAATCTCTGCAGTCTCCCTACAGTCCTTGGCGCATGATGTTTGAGACAAAATGTCAGCCCAGTACATAGCAGAGCTCAGAAAGCCAGACACAAGGTGTTCAAACACACTGAAAATGGAAGCGGGCTTACCCAGCACAGTGAGAGTTGCCATTGCCACCGTGAAGTTCCGGGTGCCGGGAATAGTGGCCCGGCAGACGTAGATGCCTGCATGCTGCACCTTCACATCAGAGATCATCAGGTTCCCATTCCCAAGGACGCGGGTGTTGAAGACATCAATGGACTTATGGTCTGTTTGAGAGAGCAGCAGAAGTGGGTTACAAGGCTGTTCATCTCAATAACTTACCTAAATTAGGTTGTGTACACAGTAATGGCTTAGATTAGAGTATAAAAGTCAAAAAGTGTAAAGGAAATCAGAGTTGAGCTTTCAGAGATTTCCATTTTGCATTTACTTTGCTCTTCACTAATTCCTGACCATTCAGACGGTTGGGCCTCACCTTCTTAAGTGGTTTATATCTGAAATTCACCACCTCGGCTAGAAGTTAACCTCCCCAACTGCCTAGCACTATGATTCAGTTCATCACTACCAACATTCACATCATCTTTACAAACAGTGGTCATCCATCTCCTGAATTATGCCGCAGATAAAATTAGTATATTTGATTACCATGTATTTTCTCCTATTTTCGCAGTAAATGCACTATGACTATTAGGTGAACTTTTTTCTTACTTGTTTTTCTGTAAGAACCACTGAATCAGTCAGGAAAGATGTGCTTATTCCTTACATTAGGAAGAGAAATGTAGGTAAATTTTTCATGGTTTGCTTCTACATGTACAGTCCTGACTTCCACATTTCCAAACATGTTGGAATGAAAACATAAGTTGTTTTCATGAAAAAAATGTGATGCCCCACTCAATGTTAATATTCTTACTGCATTCCTTCTTCTCCCCTCCCAAGCTGACTATCCTGGTTTTGTCTATACCTATTCCTAGTCCAAAGGGCCCATTACATGGGGTGCAAGCGCATTCTCATAGGGCTTCTAAGAAGAAGAGTGGGAGAAACACTTACAGGTCTGTTTCATGGATGCAGCCACCCCAACCTGCCCCCACCACTGATTCTGCTCCAGTCAGGGATCCCTGGAGGTCAGCACCCTGCCTGTCCCTGTGCCCACCCTGTGCCGGGGGCAGTGCAGGATTGACAGCAGAATCAAGGAGTCCAAAGCTTCAGAAAACCTTGGGGCTTCTTAACAGCAGTACTGAAGCATGGAACTGAGAGTGTTTCACCCATCTACCTTAACCTACTAATCGTTACCTACTACACAAAGCTTCAGAACAGAAACCTAATTGCTCAAATCCTTTCCTTCCAGTTTTACTTCCTCTCCACAGGCTGAAGGTCGCATGCTGTAATTTTAAGACCTACCTAACCGGCTCCATGAGATGATTGGCTTTGGATTCCCTGTGGCTACACACTCCAGTATGACAGTTTGATGAAGAGATGCTGTAATGTTTTGAGGACCAGCTATTATAGACGGCTTGTGAAAAGGCTTCAATTCTGAGGCTTTGCAGAGATAAAAAAAAATGACAAGAAGTGAGCACAGCTGAATAAAAACTCAATTAATACGAAATAAAGCTATTGTTTTAAGGATGCTGAAAGTTACATTTACACAAAAGTCTTATTTCAGTTATTGTGGAAACTTAATTGAACAATATTCTAGGCACAAGACACAGGTAAGCAAAATTATTTGGACAAGTGGTTCAGGGACACCTCATCAAGGCATCTAGGTGTTTTTGCTATACTGTAAGAAAGAACATGATGCCATTGAAAAACTCTCACATGGTAAATACCTGGAATAACACTCAGCACTGCCTCCGTGCTTTTACGTCTATTGGCTGCAGTTGTGGCAACACATCGGTAATTCCCAGCATCCTTCTGCTCAACACCATAGATCTGAAGCACTCCTGTAGGCAGAGCAGTTATCCTGCCACAGAAACAAAAAAAAAGAAATGTAGAGAAACATTCAGCCAGTGAACACCATTGTGGAATTAACTCCTTGATTTACAAAGAGCCATTGCTACACTGACCTGGGAACAGCAGGCTGGAGACTCAGAAACATTCCCGATACATGACTCACCTTCCTGCCTTTCTGAACTACAGGCTAAATTCCCCCCAGCACCACGATGAGAGCAGAGGAATTTACTTTCAACAAGCAGATCTTTCTCAGCCTCAGAATCAACCATCCCACCCTTCTTTAGCCTGCTAGTACATTCATACTATTCAGGTTGGATGATTTTTACAGCAGTTTCTGATACATGGGCATAACTGGTGTACAGTTCCCAGAAACCCACCTACAGTTTCAATTTTTAGTTTCTCTTTTTTCCTTCCTTTGCATGCTGGGTATCTTAGACACGTTCAAATGGAGTTACAGGTCAAAAAGGACAGGAGTCACTTCAATGAACACAAACTGGACACGGAAAGAATCGAGCAGACAGCAGACTGTATTCTTCAAGTTAATCAGTTCACAAGAAGACCCCTTGCATACAATTTCCCTAGTATCAAGTGTTTTAACTCAATTTTCCATATATATAATTCTTTATTGTCCCTCTAAAGAAAAACAAGTTCAGCATCAATTCTTCAGTGAAAGCAACCCCGCTAGTTCAAACCACTCCCAGAGCCAAAGTTCGCCCATTCCATTCCCCACTGCAATTCCTGTTCCTGAGGATGACTTGCATACAAAATTCACCAATAAGAATTCAAAGATCAGTGATTACTGTGCAGACAATAGTGGGTGACTCTGGTCTGCACTCATAACATCTACTTAAAATTCATTAGCAACATACCTATGACTAGTTATTTCAATAGTTAACATGGAACTTTTTTTATGTAATGGCATTGCAAGTATTCCGATTTTCTTCTTCTAGCAGGATCAAAATGACAGCAAAGAATAAAATACATTCTAAGATGTGTAACTCTACGTACCTGTCCATGACTAAAGGTAAAGTTGTTCTATTCACTTCCCATGTCACAGTGGCAGGAGGGTTTGCTGTTATTTTACAGGCAAATCGAGCTACTCCACCTTCTTGGACTTCAGTTGAAAGTGGCTGGACTTCAAATACAGAAATGGCTAAAAATAAGAGAACATCAATTTTAATGGACTAAAGTGAGAAAAAATTCCTGGTTAAATCAAACTCTAGTTCATAGATCAACTTGTAAAAACACCCAGAAATACTTCAAATAGTCCTTTTATTTCTGTATGCAAAGAAAGATGGATCTAACTGCCTTGTCACCTTAGCTCAATAGCATGTTTTCACTGGTTGAAGGTTTACTTAAAATAACTTTGCTTTAACCTAATTCAGTAAAAAAATGTTTCAATGAAAATAAATATGACATGCTCAAATAGAATTAAGCATACAAATTGACTGGCATGCAGCTGGAAACCATATCAATTATTAGACTAACAAAGTTCAAGTCAATTCAACTAGTTTGGGACTGGCATTAAAAAATTTGACTACAATAGGAAATTTCCAAAACAACATTTGGTTCCTGACTCACTTTAATAAAATAAAGCATTTGCAGAGTTGTACAAGTTCATGTGCGGTAACAAAAAGAAATCAAAATTTAAAAAAAAAAAATCTCAAAATAAGTTGAAGCAGGTGAGAACACTTTTACCCCAACAGTCTGAGCAGTCACCAAGCTGACTCCTGATGTGCAGAGCATCAATGTTATTTTGAGCATCTACAACTTGAGGAGTTCACAATATTGAGCCAACTGAAGTGGCAGATCAATAGATACCCTGCAGCTAATAGACAGCTAAGAAATTGATCAGTTGTTGGATTTCCTTGCTCAAAAAATACGGGAAAGTAATACAAAACCTGCTAATTTATTGCTTATTTACTGCTACTTACAACTAACAGAACAATTCTCCAGAAGCAACTCCTTTTGGATAACTCAACACAAATAATTTCACACACGTTTCCACCCCTAGTAACTGCAGAGGGAACAATCTCTGTAAAGTCAATGGTACTTTTTTTGTTTTTGAAAAAATCAGATTCCAATTAAATTTCTACTCCTGTATAAACGATACAGAAACATGGTTGCAATAGATAAACCAACAGCAAAAAGTTACCCGTCTCTTGAATATTCAAGTTTTGTGTTTAAATAATTTCTTTATTTTACTTGTTTATTAATGGAAATAGTTTTTCATCCTGTTTACTCCAACACATTTCAAAAATGCCATTCTGCATGGAGGACACAGACAGTACTGATGCACACCAGGCATTTTACTGAGTGCTCCCCCTTCCTGTCATTTTAATGGTACAGCACAGCATTGAGAGATTAATACTGGAGTGTGAAGGAAATGTGAATTCACCTGGGTGCTTTCCCCTCCATGTACAAATTAATGCCTAGCACAGGCCTAACTATACAACTTAAAGATTCCTATTACTCATGTGCCTATTTCACTCCCCAGGTGTGAATAAATCCACTTTTTTTTGCACTGCATTCCTGTAGCTGCATCAGCACTGCAGGAATGAGTGTCCCTAATCATGCCAGCAGTGAGAGTGCGTAGCTTCGTGAACAGTTTGCCCAAAGGCAACAGAACCACCTTGTACAGCAAAACCACTTGAAAGCTGCTGGAAACACATGATGCAAACACCATGGCCATTGTAAACTAGGTCTGGCACCTCAAATGTGGCTCAGACACCCTGGACACAGGAAGCAGAGATGCTCCTGGTACCCATTTTTACAGCCAAACCTGTGCTTTTGGCAGCAGGTCTACACAGCCCCAGAGACTCTTGAGTCTGTTCCCTCCCCACCTTCACTGCAGACAGAACTATCCTCTCACCAACAGAACTAGGTTCCACTTCTTGCTCTTTCTTTCACTTTTTAGCAGTACCAGGTTCAAGAACACAAAAACCCCCACAACATGCATAAAGGTGTTACAACAGAACTCTCACATTTAAAGCCTGTTGGGGGAGCCACAAAAACAGTTCTTGCCTTAAACAGATTTTCTTTTGATTGCAAAGGAATCATCAGAAGTAAAAAAAGAGACTTAGCAGCTTTTTGGCTATCTCTAAAAAAGCTCAGCTTCACAAAACAGACTCAGTACAAGGCAAATAACCTGCACATACATCAGGTTGTTCCCATAACTCTAAACTTTCTGGATTTGCTTTGTGCTGGATTTGATGCAACCCAGCTCTCCTGTAGTCTTCCACCACAAAAGAGAGAGGAGAGGAAAAAGAAGAAGAAACAGGAAAAGAAGGCATCTGAGATTGCCCTACTTCCTTCCCTTCTTTTTCATTCTAATTTCTCCCTACGCAAATGTGTGTTCACCTGGAGTCAGAATAATACTTCCCTAGTGCCGTTCTTAACAGATTGTCTAACAGAAAATACAGTGCTTTGCATTCTTCATTTATTTACTGAAGGCATGATGCAGCAAACTAGACAAGTCTGCTCACATTTCAAAATAAAATCTCTAGGAATGTAATAAAGGCATAAATGATAAGAACAACACAAACCAATGCAACGTGACATGAGTTTCAGAGGCATCCCGTAGCACAGCTGCAGCACAGTCAGTGGCATGAAAAAGGATCATTGCACCAAGGCAAGAAGGTAATCATACAGTCTAATTGAAGCAAAGCTCTTTCACAGCTTCAAAAGTTTCATCTCCATTGGAACTATAAAATTGCATCCAGAATTTTCTTATATTGATACAATTATTTAAAGGGACACAGACAACAGAAACATCATATTAAGTTTTCATTTATATACATAACAAGAATGATTTACTTCCATGCACATGGTACATTACAGCTGAAGATTTAAGACAGAAGTGAGACTCTCAAGAACTACAAAGCAAACTGAGGGCAATTAGTATTTCACAGAGCACAAAATTCCATCACAATAGCAAGCAAGAACAGGTTCAGCTACACTGTATAGAAAGTCCAGCGCAAGTTGTTAATTGAAGCTGATACATAAAGAACATTTTTCCACCTGAGCAAGAACAATGTATTTCCCCTGAAAATTCATCTTTAAAGACAGCAAAAGTCACAACTATGAAGAACTGCACAAAATCTTCAGAAAAACTTACTGATGTCACTAAATGCAGTTTTAGAAACAAAAAATCCCTGCTTATCTCTCATCTAAATTTATACGTTGTTTATCAGTTTAGCTCAATACTTGCTCCTTCTGTATCTTTCTTTATGCACATCTCTGGTTTCTTCCTAATTCTGACTTTATTTGTTCCAGTAAAATCTGTTTTTACAAGTCTATTGCTATCTCATGAAACCTGACCTCTTTGTAACAGGCTTGTTTTCCTGGCAAGCGCTGATTCCAGCTCAGAACCCCAAGAACAAGTCATTAAAGCAGTGCTGTTAAGAGGCCAGAGCTCTATAAAATGGATAAGAAACAAAGTCTCAAGAGACATACACTGCTCCCAAAAACAACCTTGCAACGCAATAAATGTAAGTGCCTTTTTATTTGAGTTTTCACTCCCTCTTCTCCAGTCTATTTAATCATTTTGCTCCCAGATTTATAGCCAAAAGAAAATGATTAATGCTACTCTGAGAAGCTGATGCTCCCACCCTTTCTAACTTGCAAGATACCAAACGCTGCTTACAGAAGACAATAACGAGAAACTGTATTTACTTGTATAAATTCCTGAAAGTTATGTGATAGGTGCTTGTGTTTGTATAGTTACTTCTGAGTATGAAGATCTTTACTGGACAGCACTGTGTGACTTATGCTATTGATGTTATCTATGCAGAGAGAAATCAGACTTCAGTTCTGGTAGGAGTTCCTTCATTTACCATTGAGGCAAATATCCACAGGTTCAAAACCCAAATGATTACTTGCTGTGACACACTGATGCAGTATGAGAGAACCACTGCTGATGTACATGGATTGAATACTATCCTGCATCATGTAAAAACCTTCTGTGTACCTAAGCAGGTTTACACAGATTTAACTATTAAGGTAAGAAAAAGTAAAACTTAAGAAGCTCATGCCTCACACCTTTTGTTTGTTTAAATGCAGCAGCAGTCCTTCACTGACTTTAATTATGAAGAGGAATAGACTGAACAAACAAGCACAAAAAAAGCACAACACACACCCACTTCATTCCCTCCTGAAGTCCTGAATCTTGCTGCAACACAAATCCAGTAACCTGTTCCCTTACATGCTTCACTTTCTACTCAACACACTTCATGTCATGTGATTTTCTGAATGAGCTTTCTTAAAAGGCAAAAGAAATTCCAACAACCTACATGTTGATTACTGTTTCATCACAGCTGACTCTAGCCCAAGACTGGACTACAACTGTAAAATAAAAATCCTGTAAGAAAGACAAACCCAGAACTGAAAGAGTAGGACAGTTTTCAAATAACCAGAATGCACCAGATATTGAGAAACTCTGCAGAACATGATAGTGATGCTCAAGTGTTTCTCAAGAGATAATGGCCACTCAGAGAGATGAACTGATCAGGTGGAAAGAACAAAAGTGCATAATGCCATTTGTACAAGGCATGTGTTAATGCTACTGAGAATTTCACAATAGCCCTAACCCTTCAAGTGAATCCAAGATCTTTCAATTTTTTTAACCTCTCCAGTGAAGAGGTTTCATTTGATAAAAATAAACTTGTATGTTAAAGAGAAGCTATGGCTTTTTCCGAAGAAATGGATTTCAGGACAGCACATGACAACTCTTCTCGATCTAGTTTTTGTGATGCACTCTCTCTGAAACAGTGTTGAAAAATCCAACAAATATACATTTGTATTACATTTTAACACCAAAGCCAATTTGCACATATTTTCTTGGAGTTTATGCAGTTTCTCAGTTCTTGTAGGAATGAGGCTTAAAAAGAGATTATGAAAGGAGTTCTGCCATGCGTTTTGGCTATATAGACACACATTTCCAATGATTTGCTGCTCAAATGACACACTTTGGTCTGGATCTGGAATAAACTTCATATGAGTATATACTGACAGATCCAGACACACAGCAAGACTGCAGACACACAGCTCTTCTCCTCATTTCTGAACAGGCTTTTGGAGTACACAATGCTGGGGCTGTCATCAAGTGATAAAATGGGTGAATCTCTCCTGAGTTTCCCAAGAGATGCTAGTAAAAACTAAGTATTTTGGAGCCCAAGTTCTGCTTATAATACACAGTTCAGAGGTGAATGTCACACAAATACAGTAATATGGGTAAAGATTTTCATAACTGTAAGTGAAAAGGGATTACTGTGAAAGAGCATACTGTATGTGCTACCGCAAGCACAGTGATTCCTTACACTCCCTCTTAAAACTTTAACCAAGTGTTGTTTGACCTAGAATTACTATTTTTAAAATGTGACACATAAAAATGAGAGATTTCAGGAGAAAAAGAACCCGACCTGTAAGGAAAGATGAAAAGAGCCAGGATCTGATTAGCTCTGGGAAAGGAAACTCAAGAGAGAAGTGGTAGTCTTAACTGATTAATGAGAGTCATTGCTCCCTGTTCTCCCTAATACTTCTTTGTGTATTTGTAAGAACAGAAAAAGCAAGAAGAGGTTTTAGCTCCAGCATGGGGAGTTCAGGTGAGGTTGCTGAACGGAAATGTATTGGTATGGAGCTGGCAAATAAAGGAGGCAACTGCATCTGCGAAGACTTTATCTCACTCTGTCTGCACAGGCATCTTCCTTCTTCTAATGGCTATTAATTTAAGGCAAACAACTGAGCTGAGATGGAACTGAGTTCCATCTGTAAGAGGAAGTGATATCATCCAGAACACATTTGGCCCTTTCAGGCACAAAGGAAAAGTGTCAGTTCATTCTGACTGTTATAAAAGACTGTAATTCAAACAACATAATGGCATTCCTATAAATTACGAGAGATTTAAGTCCTCTGATAAATTGCAAGTGTGACTTTTCCACTAAAGTCAGCTGTTATTTTTAATTTCTGCCAGAATGGTTAGAAAAATAAGCTTAACTAAAATACACTTTTTCTATAATCCTACATTTTAAAGAGATATTCTGAAATTGCATGTTTTTGTGCTACTGTTGGCTAAAACTTCAGTTTAATATACTTAGTTTTAATTAATAACCAAACCGGGCTGAAGCCTGATACTTAAATTCAATTGGAACAAAATTAGCTGCTTTTTTCCAAGAAAAAAATCAGATGCATCACTAAATAAATAAATAATCAGATAAATCATCCAGGCTGCTGACATCACTGCCCACATGTTAAGAACTCAATGAAAATTCTGGAGAATGCTGTATCAGGTGCTTATTACACTAGAATTTTAAAACTGTATTTTTCTTTCTCTGTATCAATAATCCCTGGCAGTAATGCTATCACACATTGACATGTGCCTAACAAAAAGCAACTGATAGCAATAAAACAACTAGACATTTGTTCTCTCCTTCTCCCCCAAAAAAATAAAACCAGGGAGGGGACTGTGGTTCATATGCCTTTTCTCAGATACAACTTAAGGCTCTCAAGGTGGTTGTTCTTCTCACTTGCATGCTGAGAAACACCTGTAGGAGAGAAAACGGGAGGAGAATAACGACCCGTCCTGTTCCAACCCCTGTGTAGCTGCAGGAGAGAAGAGCAGAATACTGCACATTATCCTAATCCAATGCACAAGCAAGTCCTGGTTACAGGTTGAAGCTCCAACACCAGTATCCACAGATTTTAATGTCCTTGTACTAACCCAGGCCCACCCACACCTTCAGTCCCAAAAAGACCTATAACTCCAACAGCCTTTCTTTACATTTCAAACAAGGTTTTCCAGACAATTCCACTTCTAAAGGTAGCATAAATTTTAAAGGATTAATGAACCAGTTCACCACAGTTTTAAAATCCATACACGTGTGTGTGTGTGTATGTGTGTGTGTATATAGCATAACTGCAACAGTTAGAAAAACCACAGTCTTTAAGCTATCTCACTTCACCTCACTGATACCTTGGGAAAAGCTTTGCTAGAATGGCACCTTGTACCCTCTAATCCCAAATTAAACTAAATCCTTTTAATGTGCAACAAGGAGATTGCTGCTATTAATCCCTGGATTTTAGGTACTAACACTAAACTGTTAGACATGACTTTAAAATCAGTATTCGCTCAAATTGCCTGGCAATGTGGTCATCCTGCTAAAGGGTATTCATTTTACCTTTCTGTTTCCCAGCTTCCTATTTTAGCTTTAATTCCTGCCTTTCCTTTGTTCTATCAAGCTGGTTACTACAAACTCACTCTTAGAAAAAAGGCAGGATAGACAGACCTGAGACTACATGGCAGATACACATTGGTTTGCCATGACTATGACATGTAATTTCTCAATATGAAAAGGAAAATAAGTTTCCTGGAAAACCTAAAGGTTGCACATAAAAAGTGGGGGGAGGTGCAGGGGGAAATGACATCCAATTCAGATACTATGTAACAGAAGAGAAATATTTGAAGGAAGAAAGAAAAACAAGAGATCAAATCAAACAGCAGCCTTGAATTACTGATATCAAATCTGAGGAAGAAAATCCTCCCTTTAGTACGAACACTATAACAGCAGTTTTAAAGATGATAGTTCAGAATTGCATTGAAAAAAAGGAGTCCAGGCTCAAACTATTACCTTACAATTAAATAACAGGGAGGTTAAATGAGACTGAAACTACCACATTGATTTGACACGACCAATAATTGATATGGGACACCTATTAATCTCTCTGTCCCACAGATTTTTTTTAACCATTTGCCATTTAGAATTTCCTAGCAGTCATTTTAACACTTTAGAGAAAGTGGATCAGAATTACCATCAGTACAGAGCACAATGATATTCTACAGTGATCGTTCCGATGCTTTGGAAAACCCTGAAGAGTGGGAAATTACAGAACTGCATTTTTATGAGCTTCTACCTTAGCACTAAAACTTGGGTTCCTGAAAACACAAACCTAAACAATAATAATAATAATTAAAAAAAAAGAAATAAAAATGCCCAAATATTGCAAAAAGCTAACAAGATTAAAAACCCCATTTCTACAGCATGAAAGACACAAGCACAGAGTATGAGCCAGGTTTGGCCATGAAAATTGACATTCCCTTTAGGCAAAACTGATCCTTCACACCATGTGCTGCTCATGTTTCAGTTCACAGAATAGTACTGTTGAATGTGAGGAGCAAATTTTTCTGAGGCATTAGCCCACAAAACCCTTTCAAAATCACATTCTGAGTTTTGGAGGGACCAGAAAACGCCCTGCGCATACGGGTAATTACAGAAAGCTTTCACTGATAAATACCAAGAAGATCCCGGATAAGGTGATGAGTGAGGATTTGGGCCATCTGCCCTTTCTGCTACTCTCAATTCATTACTTCTGCTCTGGACAAATCTTCTCCAAGGCCCTGACTGCTCAGCTAAAGGCTGAGCTCCTTTGCACAGCTTACTGCAGTTTGCCTCTAACATACTGCCAGCCAGCTTGGGAAACTGCTCTGCTAAAACTTATGGTCACCTTATAGCAAAAACATTTACTCCAAGCCCACCACATACTTACTTCCACACTAAACCAAACAATGAGAGAGAAAAGCAATAGAGAAAGTAATATAAAAAGGAGGAAACAATGGTATGGTCTAATTTTTCATTTCCTCTCTCATATTCTTGCCAACTTGCTGGCAGGTATCTAAGAAGTGCAATGTTTAGACAATGATTTCCAAACTAAGATGCAGATCACCAGGAATTACTCTCCAATTTCCAATAAGAAGGGAGAAAAGAAATAATTAGCCTCATATACAAAACCCATACTTACAAAATACAAAGCAAAACTGTTTCTTTGTGCATTAAAATCTCTGTACAGCAATGTCCAATGTCTCTGCTTTAAAAAAAAAAATTAAAAACTGCCCACTCACAAACTACCCAATACTTTTCTGGTTTCTGAAGAATGCTATAATCTAAAGGCAATGAAATGGAGAAGCAAAGAGGTCAACAGCCTGAGCACCCTTGAACAAAAGTTCCCTTGGAGATGTCAGCTGCAATCTCATTTGTTTCCTCTAACACTTTCAGGTCCCTCTGCTCCTTTCTTTAAAGCTCTTAATTCAGTGGCTGACAAATGATCATTTTAAAAATCCCTGTACAGGAATAACCAAGTCTGAATTTGTCCACTGAAGATCACTAAGCTCTCCATCATTTGGGCTGGGACTAGATTCTATAAAAGTGCTTATGGCCACATACAGGCAGTTTTCACCACCAGCTTCTCAAAGTTAAGGCCAGTCTGAAGTTTTATATATAGTATTTTCTCTTCCTGAAAACCTGGAAGTCAGCTAGGCTATTCTGGACCAGGTTTTTAGGGAAATGTACTCATTTATCCTTTCTTTCCTATACTACATCCTTATTCCTTCATTCTTACAGCATCCTCAGAAAGTAGGAAAATATATTGTCTTCTCCACTGTCCTGGTTTCAGCTTAAAACCATGACATCCACATACAGAATGCAGTTTTGTAAGCAAGTTTCTGATCTATTCCAGTGCAGAAAATCAAGAGAAGAGGACTCAAATGGATGCATGTTGAAGACAGGAAAGGAGAAAAAACTCAAAAAGTTAAGAAAAAATACCTCAACGCCATCACAATACAACAGGAATCTCTCTGATATTGATTGATTTTTTCAAGGATAAAAGCAATCATTTCTTCTCAGGATATATTGTACTTTAAGAAAGATGCTCTTTTCTTTTGCTGAACAGGCAGCACTAAATTTTGGTAAGCAACAGAAAGAGTTCATAATTAGCATGTCCACTCTGTATGCTATGGAAAAAAAATCTCAAAACAGTTGAAGAAAATTGGCTCCTCAGAAGTGGATAATCACCCATCAAAAAGTTCTCTTCAATGCCGAAACACACATGCAGGAACAGAAAGGTACAATTTGACAAGGTGACTATTAGATTGTACTGTTCCCTCCTCACTTCTTCAAACTCCTGGAACAGATACAGAGGTTGTTATCCATGACATAATAACAAAATCGTGACAATAAATGGGAGCCTGGGCAGCAGCAATGTGCTAGAGAAAATAACAGAAGGATCCTCACTGACAAACTACCAACCCATGGATGCCTTATTTTACAGTTTGTTCTCCTGCCCATCAGGTGCTCTTAGAGCAACACTGAGATGAGAATCCACAATTGCAATGCAAGGGCATGCATCAGAATTCCCAATCTGTGAAGGAAGAAAGTACAGGATAATACACCTAGGTCTTTCTATTTTACTTTGGTAGAAGCAGCTACTGATATTGCAAAAAAGCCACTCTTGCAGCTACATGCAAGCTACTCACATGACTACACATATTGCCTTACTACACCTGAATCATTTGACAGGAGGCAAAAAATATACCGCTACCATCCCTACCAATAAAAGCAGACAAACATACCAGCTCAGGAGTTATCACCAGCACTGCTTTAAAGGAATTAAAATCTTGCGGCTTTGAAATACGTGGTTCTATATATTCAACAGTTTATTGATGGTGTGACTGACATTCCTTACCGAACCACGTAAACAAGCATGAGAGATTTGATCTTTCCACTTCTGAAGGCATCCCAGCTGGGGTTTTCCCTTCTCAGTCTATCTATCATCCAGGCAAACAGTGTGTGGCCACAGAAGGCACAATAAATGCTAATGCACTTATCAAGGAATTCCCCTCTGCTCTTCTGCAGACAAGAAGCATAGGAAATAGGAGAGAAAAGGCACACAGTAAGCCACATTAACCAGCTTCAAAGCTCTTCTACTTGTGTGGCTGCATGCATTCAGTAGAAAGAACACACCACTTTCTCCCTTGCAAGGACTGATTTCCTTCAGCAGTTTGCCTAGTGATTGCCTTCTAGTATCTATGCTTAATCCCACAGATGCCTTTCTTTGGAGTTGCTGCCATTCTGTGAAGAATTAGTTCTGCTTAATAGCCCAACTGTTGCATGGGGAACATCCAGCACAGTTTTGCACTTTACAACATGAAGACAAGGATCAGAACACAAGCAGGATTTTGCAACAAAAGACATGTCCCTTCACAACTAACCTAATCTGGCACCCAAAAAGAAAAACCAAAAAAACCCCACAAAACAAAACAAATAAAACAAAAATAGAATATTAAAGATTTAAAGATTGACTGCTATGGTTCTAAAGTTCTTCAAAGAACAAGAAAAATTTAATAATCAGTGCAACACAGAAAAGACAATTTCAGCACTTTGCAACAAGAGTCTGCAGCACTGCAAGCATAATTCTGCACCATTCTGACCAATGAATTTCACTGCAGATGCCAGTAAAAGGGTAAGACCTATTTATCAGTCTTGTATCTCTAAAAATTAATAAATGCTATTCCTGGCTAAAATAAAACTAGACACAAAGTAGAATACAAAATCCACTCTTCACCTCACCCTGACTAGCTCATCAATCAGAGGAAGCACCACAGAGCACATCCCAGGCCAGAGCGGGGCCCCACACATTCCTCTGCTGCACCGCCCACCACTGCGCCTTCCCTCACATCTGGGGGAAGGCAGAGGAAGGGGTTTCATTTCATACAGTGGCAAACTGACACCATCCCCATATGAATGAGTGTAAGTTGATATGGTGGTGCTGTTAAGTCTCCAGACTGTCAGAAATGCTATTCCTGAGAGATAGGAGCACTCTCCATTTTTTGCTTACAGTGTTTCAGGATCAGCAACCCAGGATGAAAGACAATTTCACTGCAAAACGCTGAGCAGGGGTGCTGGGAATTCAAGCCCTTCAGCCCCCTCTCCAAATGTCAACATTTCGTCATTCCCACAGGGAAAGGAAAGAAGAAATGCCTCCACTCTCAAGGGCCAAATGCCTGCAGCTCATTTCCCTGTCACCAAATGCCCCACTACTGCGTTACACAGCCCAGAGATCTCACCTAAGAACAGTCTTTCAACAGAGGGTAGCAGGAAGAAAATCAGAAACAAACTTCACACGAAAAAAAACAAGCAACAAAAGACACTGTCAGTACTACCTATTTATTGAAGCAACTTAAATCCTCTAATTAGATGTTTACCTGAAAAATTCTGGAGGTAGGGGAGGGGGAAGTGTTTACAACTCTGCAAATTTTCACATGAAACAAAGTAGAAGTGCAACTTCCAGATAAAAATTACATTGCCTTCAATGTCTTTAGAGGAAGTCACCTTGCTATGGCTATTGACTGCTTGGGTAGGAGGCAATTGTTGGACTCTTGGATTTCCAGTTTGCCCAGTCATAGCACAACTAAACAGCCATGTTCTACTAAGTAGGTAATACATCTAGTTATTAGATTACTTATTTTTTCCAATACACGATGACAACCCATTTTTCCTTTCCATGATTTTTAAAAGCTCATTCTTTGTCTCCAACTCAAGGCCATGAATCAAAGCCACCAAGGAAGCACTGAGGGAAGTGTTATCTGGAGCCCAGAGAAGCCAGTATCCCCATCTCAGACATCCTATTCCAGCCTGAAACAAGCAAGTCCCAAGCAAGGGGACTGATCCCTGGGAAATGCAGCTGCTGGCAGGAAAGGAATACCACCAGGCCTCCACAAAAGAAGGCTGCCTCTTCAACAGGTGTTTTACTTTTCCCAGATTTCTGACACATATGCAGAGGTGTATAACACAGAAGCATTAGCAAGGTTAGATTGTCTCAGACTTCCATCTTCCTTCCTGCTCTTAAGATAGTTAAGCCATTCATTTATCTCGACAAATACAAAATTCTCTCTTTTCCCCAAAAAAAGAACGAGAGAAAAGAATACAACAGATCAAGCTTCACTGTATTTTCTTCTCAATTATGCACTTGTACTTCCATCAGCAGAAGTAAAACATCTTGGCCTGAAGCCAATCAGAAATCCCTCATAATACGTTCAATAAGCCAAATCAAAACAATTCATAGCTTATGAGAGTGGGGAAAAGAAACTTGAAGGTCATATTTCATCTGCTGCAGCTCATCATGTTCATTCAAACGGAGGCAGAAGGTTAACTGGCAGGATCTGCTCTCTAATGCCTGTTATTTCCAGTGGAAGGAGCTAAGCAACAACGTGCTTTGCTCAGTACTTCGTGAAGAGGACCAGCAAGAAAATCCTAATTTTCTTGGAAACACAACCCAGCTGGAGGTCAAATGGACAGAGGAGCCTGGCAACACACTGAAGCTGAAACACACCTCCCTAGCGCAATTCAAAGTTGGTTTTTTGTACGTATTAGTTATAAAACTGAAAACATCATTCAGATTTCATAATGTACGGAAACACCTTCCTTGTTTTACAAGAAAAGGCACTCTAAACCAGCAGAAGAAACCAGCTCTCCTGAGCATTTAGAAAATGCTGAGTTTGTGCAACAAACAACTGTTCCAGGTGAAAACAGGGACTGGATAGAAAATACTAGGTTCTACCCTTAGCTTTACTGTTGCCTGTGTTGTCTGGAGGAAAGTAATTTATTAGTTTGATCCTGTAGAATTGATTCTCTTCTCACTTTCCTCTTCATCCAAAACAGAGGTAACACACTAATCTTTTACTTACTTGATGCTTTCCTGGATTGCTTAAAACCATATATGAGACGTATTAGGAACATTAATACTCATATATCACACACATTAAATCTAAGAGTGAGATTAATAATAATTAATATTCTTAACTCTGTCATATCAGCAAATCACAAAAATCTACGGATTTTTTGGCAGAAACATAGTGGGGTGGACAAGTCACAGAAAGAACGGGGGGAAACAACAAAAAACAAACAAAACAAAATAACCCTATTGCACTGATGGAATTGAAATTATCTGTCCCTCTACGCGAGCATCACACTGCACTGATAAACTAAATCTCTCTTTGATTGAAGGCCGAATTAAAACGGAGCAATGCAGGAACTCTTCTGACCCAAAAGTAATCCACTCAATCATATAATGCATCCCCTTCCTTTTAGTAAAATGAATAGCCCTCCATAGAACCTTTTTCTTCCTTGACAAGTCCTTGACAGAAGAATGTGAATCTGGACAGTTAAATGAATCAATCACCAGCTGCTAGTCTAGGGCCAAGATGGTGAGCCGAGGGGCCTGCCAGAGTTCACTGACCACTGGTCAAAGCAGGACAAAGGCTTTGCCTCTATGAATAGTCTGCTCCTGGGATCCAAAGGTCACTTAGCTGCCTTGGAAACGGTCCCCTTTGGTTATTTAAAGTTCTCAGGCTATTCTGCCACAGATGATATTGTTTCAGGTGGTCACCATCTTTCCCCATCACAAGTTTGTGAAAGGCCAGGCAACCATTATTTAGATAAACGAAGACAATGGTGAACACTGCAGAAACTAAATAGTGAGGAAAGAAACAATTAAAATAAATAAAAATAATGCTTTACACTTCCCCATAATTCCAGCTTCTGAACAGGCCTGTGAAAAACATCCCCAGAGAAAGAAGGTCCCTGCATCCAAAGGTACAGATCCCCAAGAGGATCCAGGTGTACATGCTGCACTGAAGGCACAAGGTCTTGAATACTTCACTGTTTTTGAGATTCTTTACATAAATGTATCAGGAAAAACAACAAAAAGAAGAAAAAAAAAAGAAAGGAAAAAAACCAACAACAAAACACCACCCCAAGTATTGGGGCTTTTCTCTAGTCATGACTGCAGGGCTGTATTTCCAGAAATCTGTCCTATTGCTCAATGTAAGACCTGTAGCCTAACGAGTAGGTGATACTCTAGGCTATGTGGGGGAGTAAATATTGAAGAGAAGAGACAGAGCAGACGAAAGAGGAGGTGAAACCCACAGGTGCCAACTCCTCCACAGCACTGGAGCACACAGTCCTGCCTGGCACCTCAAAATAGCTCCTCTTCTCAGCAATAAACCCAGTTTTCATCTCAGTCAGATGACAGAGTAAAGTTTGTACTGATAAACACCAGAGTGTGTATAGATGAGCATATGTGTATATATATTTTTTTTATTTATATATATATAAAATATTACCTGAGGATTATTATTATCAAGTTAAAGTTATTGCTAAATACATGCTCAGATACTACATGTTTTGGTTGAATCAGAAAGTTCTGACAAACCTATTTGTTTAAGAAGCTGCCACAAGACCCTCTGTTACAAATTTTTTTTGCATGACATCTTGTCCATATAAAACTCTAATACTTTCAAGCATACTTATTTCTTTTTCTTTTTGCATTACATACATCATTAGATAAATGAAGCTAATACCTAAACTTTCCCACTCACACATTCAATATATCTGTCTCTCACATGTGTGTATACACACACAATGAAAATTTCCAAACCCAAATGCTCAGAAGTTGGGAAACTGAAGAAATGAAGCTGTTTGTGCAACTGATTTGCTCTGTTTATATACATGCTTTAGGAAACAATACAACTGCACAATCACACTTCCCCCACTATTCACAGCACCAAATGAATGGTGCTCACATAATGAGCATCTATTCAATATTTTGTTTTCTCCTCTCTGTTCAGTGTGTGGCCTCATTCCTTGTTTATTACACTCTGTTAAGCACTGCCCTGAACAGAGTTACCAGCTTTCCTATGGCCTTTCCTGCAGGGCTCTGCACCACAGTTCTTCACAAATGTTACTGCATCCACTTTCACAACACCTTGAGATTACGTTCCATTATTAATTTAATTTTACTGTTGGGTATGGACAAACATTTGGATGGTGGACTGAAATATTCACTAAATTTAGATGTCCAAGACACGACACCGATCCTTCACAGCACTCCACGTGTTGCAATCATGGACAGCTCCTCCTAGTTCTTGCAGCTCCAACTGATCAAACCTCAGAACCTCGTATCAAATACCGAGGTCGTAAGAAACATAATCAAAGACTTCCCACGAAAAGTAGGGACAAGTGGGCTCATGTCACACTGCTTCTGGCTGAAGCAGCAATGCATTTTTAATACTCTAAAGATCCCCTCACTAGGAGATTATTCTTTGTCTTTCTGAAGTTCCCAAGGGAAGTTCAGGCCTCCTGGGTCCACTTTCCATGTCCTGAAAGATCAGCTGCTCAGATGGGCACACTCTCTTGAGTAAGACTTTGGCAGATCCCCAGTCCTCTTCCACTCCAAACTTGTACCCATGGCAATCTCCAAACTGAGCCAAGCCCAGGTCCCCTCACTCCACAAGATTCTCCTCAGCACTCGCCTCTTCCCACCAATACCCTTCCTGACCTCTAGACACATGATACCACTCACACCTCCACCTCACCCCCTTCCCCTCCCAAACTTCCTCTCCAGGTAATTAGAGCATTGTTTCCAGCTTTCGATGCCAACTGGTTTCTCCAGGCAGTGTTAGATCACACTTCAGCTCCTCATTAATGCAGGACAGGGAAAAAAAAGCAAGCCTACATCTGTCCAGGACTGCTTAGAGGGAAAGCCCAACTTGGTGTTAGCAAGCAACATGCTCAGCACAAGCAGCACCTTCTGTGTCTCTAGCTAGTCAAGCTAAGTAAGGCTGTGTGAACATTTGCCAAAAAACCAAAAAAGTTTGAGATTTTTCCTCAGAACTTACAGGGCAACCAATTCTAGTCATAGCAACAACAAAAGCTACTTCCAGGCACAAAGACCACTTCCCCAACAAGTTCCATGGCTCTGTTCCCTAAGCAGATATTCCCATGCTGTCCAGGTGAAAAAAAAACCCAGAAAACACAGAAAACAGTTTCATCTTAGATTTGCTCTAAGGAACAGGATAAACAGCCCTGATGAAATATACTGTATTAGAAAAATTTAAAAGTAAAGAGATGGGTACTGACACGACAAATTTCTATCCAAAAGGTTAACATGTCAGAAAAATTGCAACGACAGTTCTACAATATAAATATTTGGTAAATTTAAGAGCAGAGTGCCACTAGCTCCCTTAGAATAAGATCATCATTTGCACACACACACAAAAATAACAGAGTAGAAGAAAAGTCCACCACGATTTTTTTTTTGCAAGAATCATGATTAAAAGCATCAATAGGCTTATCTCTGCTATGCAAAAATAAAGGCTGGCAGCTGATTTTTTTCTTGGGGCAGGCGATGGGGGGACTTTTTATGCCTTCTTAGAAAATCATGGGGTGTTTTTCCCATTGATAGAACTCTAGGCTCTGCTATTCCTTCAGAAACATCCTTGCTAAGAGGACTATAGCCAGGCCATACTAACAATTCAAACCTATGTCACCTTACCTAGCACAAATATTCTAATTATTTTAAATCAAAGTAACACCTTGGTGAGGTTACCTTCAACTGCTCTGTCTTGAGAGGGTCAGAGCTAATCTACCAGTTAGTAGCTGCCAAAAAGAGAAGACAAGCTCTTCCCAGATAGTCCCAAAGCCCCACTACTCCTGCCTACTTACCTCTAGCAAACCAGTGGACCGATTAAACTTCTTTATGTTTCACTGCAATTTCTTTTTTTAGTAACTTCATGTTTATGTCATGAGTGGACTTTCATATCTAGTACACACCAAAAGCCCCACAGGCTACTTACTACTAATGAGGGTCATTGAAGAAAATGTCAGCATTATAAACATTCATCTAAACACAAAGCACAGATTTTGAACATGCTTCATTCTCTCAGTAGGATCTGCTTTCAGGATCTCCTCTGGCACACAAAGTATACACAACTCTAAAAGGAAAGAAATACTGTTTCTAAACTGAAGTGTAATAAAACTCCTCATGAAAAATATTTATTGTGGTCTCAAAACTGACCATTTTCAATAAAATCTCTGACCATAAAGGAGTCTAATATACTACTATGTGCTCCATAATGATACCTATTAGCAGATTAGATATGTTGCCTTTTATGTGTAGAGTTTCCTGCAGCCATTTTATGATAGATAATATAGGGGTTCCTTTAGTATGTACAGTTTGTATTATTATTGTGTATTTATCTTAAGTAAATCCATGCAAAACCAGTAATTACACTGAGGGGGGAAGGGAGGATAAAGCCCTGTTTAGATTTCAGGGATTCACCATCTGAAAGCTTTTATTCTTCCACAGTGAAGGAAAGTTATGACCTTTGACATGTGGCCATGGTGCCAAAGAAACTGCTCATAAATGTGTGTCAGTAAAGAAGCAGAAATCAATAAATTCATTTAATCCAGTGAACTATTATGTAGTGAGACACAATATATTTTCAAGACCCAACTGCTCTACTCTTTCTCTCAAAAGACAAAAATTTTATGTAATGGATTTTTTGGATATTCAATTTTTTGCTGGTATCTTAGACCTTTTAATAAATACTTTGGTCAGTTATGGCACAATTTGTTAGTCCATTCATTTCTGTTTGAAAGATCCCTGGTACAGCTGGATTCAGGTAGCACAACAGGAACACGAGTAGGCGGGCAGATATCCTATTAACAACCTCTACCATTACCAGAGATAGCTATCCCATAGGAATCAAACACCGGCAGGGGTTAAAAGTGTGTATTTTTTTCCACACTGGGTGCTCAAAAGCAGAAAAAAATGAAATACTGTTCATCATTCCAAACAAAGTAATTTCAAAAGACCAAACAAAGCACTGCTCTACACTATTACAAAGATTTTCATCAATGCATTTGGTCACCTATGAAACACTATGAGAATCAGCAATAAGCAACATTGAGTAAAGATTATGACCATTAAAAACAAGTACTAACAGCCACGTGCTGGGAATGTCACAAAACTCCCATCAATGCTACCAAGAATTCCGCAGTTAATTTCTTGTACGCTGTGGGATAAAATTGAGCTGCCTTCTTGGCACAGACTGGCTGAACTAATAAAAGCAGGATCCACTTTCAACCTCTATTGAAGACCAATGATAAATCTGCTTGCAAACTGCGGGCTACAGGGCTGTTTGCATAAATAAGCATTAAAAGCAAGAGGGGAGAAAAGAACTGGTCATATGCTCACTTAGGCTTTGGAAGAGGAGGTGGGGGAAGGAAGTTTCACCCTTGTAATTTGGGACACGCTATGCACAAAGTTTCTCCTCAGGCAAAATGACAGAATCGTGCCAGAACTCCCAGAGAATATTTCCAGTTCACATCAATTTACCGGATGTCACAGACAAGTTTAATGAACAAAATGATAAATGTCCATCAATGGCTTCATAAAGTCAACGAAATCTCGTCACAAAGAACATACATAATGCACAGCTCTGTGCCTGAGGCACATGTTACAGTTATTAGAGGTTTACTAGAGATCTTGATGTGGATGGTGAAATGGTAATTTAATAATTTACACTAGTTAATTTGCTGATAAGTCATCTAAGCAATTTATTAATATGTTCAAGATTGTACAAGCAGGAGTAAGCATTTAAAATTCTTCTGCATGTTCAAAGACTTTAAGGTTTCTTTGAAAAGATAACAGGTTATTTGAAAACTTCCAGTTGTAACAAGTTGTAAAGCAAAAAACAATACTGTGTAACACTGAACTGGTTTTATTGTACATTATTGCAATGGCTACTAAAACAGCTTTTTCTTTATCATAATTATTGTCTGATTTTTAGTGAAAGACCACCTGAGACAAGATATTATACTTCTGTAGAATCATATTTACCTCATCTAAATTTGGGGTCAAAACTGACCTCAAAGTATCTTATGACACGTCCCTCCTCTGCCACAGCTGCGAAAATAAGCTCCACTGGAAAACAGTACCTCCTTCCAGTCATCAGACAGGAATAAGGAAGAAGGGGTCACCAGAAGCAGTTTTGCAGATCCAAAACAATGATATAGTACATATGTGACAATTTATAAGAGAAAATGAAAAAACAAAAACTAACTAAATGCAGCAAAATCAGCCTGCACCTGACATGAGAAAGAAGAAAGAGTGGGAACACGGGAGAGGACATAAATGATGAGAAAAATTTCAATGTTAGAACAGATGAGCAAATAAATGAAGAGCTTTTCTATTTGGTATGTTTTCCTTTCCATTTTAAGGTGTAAAGTGTCTCTCAATACAGCTTAAAAGAGCTGACAAACCCACTTTGTAAAATATGCTGATAGATAACTTTTATGATTTTAGAGGGAGAAGACGGAGCCTTGCTACTCGTATGAGAAACTCATGCTGTAAAGACTGAGATGTAAGCTGGTTTTCTAAACTTATTTTATCTTGTTTGGGCTTTAATCTGAAATACCTCAAAGTAGAGCCAAGAAAACCCCAGAAACCATGAAAGTTTTACACAAGAAATTCTGATCTACTGAAATGAGAACAAACAATGTAATCAATCAATGTGATCAGGATTATTATCTGAAGACGCTAAAAATCAAATTTGAAAACATGAAGTCGCTTCTGTTCAAAAATCCTCTCCAGTTTCCAACATTCATTCATCACTCTATACAAGATGCACACCACAATCTGTAAAGACTCAGTTTAACTTCCCCCCCAGCTATGTATTAAAAGAACACCAGATGACAAGTTTAACGCTTGTAATAACTTACCTCTTATTACCTCTTGTAATAATGTACCTCTTATGCCTGGTCAATCAGATAATTATTTCTTTTAAAACTCTCTCTCATAAGCAAATAATTTCAAAATTAAACTATTGCACCTCAGAGTTAAAGAGCAAATTTCTAACACACTTCTAAGCCAAGGTAAATTATTGCTATTATTACATTCTAAATCATAATTTTAGCATGTTCTGAGGCTAGAGGACTAGGACAAGGTAAGTTTTGCTGCTTTGTCATCAATACACTCAGAGTAGCTTGCAGCTAAAGACAGACTTTTCTCCTATCTAAAACACTGTGTTTGTCCCACCTGAAGATGCAATTCCAAAAATCTTGCACATACGGAATTTGTCGCCCACTCCACCATCCACCTAAAACATGTGCTTGGCAAAGATGTTCCACATCAGAACGCAGATACAGTGAATTGCAATGTTTTGAGATAAAACCCATCCTACCACCAGTCCCTTGATATCAATCAGTTATTAGGAAGTTTTCTTCCTAAGATTCTGTAGATGGGAAAATATATCAAAGACCCCCTCTGCAGCTGGCTTCATGCTTTTCACAATATATTTCTGCCACCATTCTGAAACAACAACTATCTTACTCCTCGCTGCCCAGGAGAATTTTACCAGGATTCTGATGGTAGACACTGCTTTCAAACACACTTCTCCAAGGCTGGAGGTGTCATTTGCTTAGCAGTATTCTACCATTGAAAAAACCGGTAAAATACAAGTCAAAATGTAGCTGTGAGGTCTTGAGAAGAAGAGAGTTTTGTGTCCAGGAGTCATTCCTTTCCCCAAAGCTTTGCCTACATGCAGAAACAATGTCAAAAAACCCCCTTCAAATAATTTATGAGAACAAGGACATATTCTCACTATTTTAATCAGAAGAGGAAGTCAGTTAAAACAGGTATAAATGCAAGAATCATGACTACAGAAGGTTAAATAACTGCACTCTTTGCTGACTTCCTTTCTCCCCAGTAACCCTGCCAGAGATGGTGAAGTAGTGTCTTGGTACATTGCAACTTTTGCCTCAAATTATATAATCCTGATAAAAGCTTTGGATATAAAGCTTGTTGTCAGCATTCCTATGTCTTTTACAAGTTCATTTTCAGTATTTCATTTCTCACATTGCATTCTACTGCTCTGACATCCAGTAAACAAGCAGGTACTTACAGAATACTATTGCTACAGTGTTCAGGCTAGAAGCAAACGCAACTTGCTCAAGCTTAACTACTGAAAAATTTACAGTTTTCTCATTAGCCAGAGTCAGAAAAGTCAGACCCTGACTACAGTGGGAGTTTTAAAAGTTGTTTAATGTGTAATACTGGCACAGAAAGACTCAGGAACCCTGAAATTTTTACCCCATAAAATACAAAGATTACACATTCTGTCATTTTTGGGTTTTGATAATAAGAATCTAAGTGAACTTCAGGAGCAGACCTGTGTGCCTCTGGGGGAAATTATACCTAGATTCTATTTCCCTAAGCTGCAGATGCACTGCTGTGCCAGAAACCTCTACCAGAAGTACAAGAGATGGGCACTTGAGAAACAAGCACTTTGAACAGGGCCTTGAGATGCTAACCACATTATCCAGATGCCACTTAGTTTATTTTGTCTTTGAAGGCATTTACGTTGTTAAAAAAAACTTCCACTCACCTAAGACAAAAATTGATTTCTTTGGAAAAAAAAACCAAACAGCAAAACCAATAGACTTATTATTGAGAGTTATGAAACAAAGTAAAAGTAGCAGGAAAAAAATCTGTCTAGTAACGTTTATTCATATTTTCCTTTAATAAATTAGGAAGGCTATCTCCCTCCAAAGTTTTTACATAGAGAAAAAACAGAGGAGGAGGTTACAATAGTTCCATACACTAAGTCATAAGCAAACTGTCCATACTCAGGTGGTTTCACAGCCATCTCTTCCCTAAGTCTGCTGTTTATGTCTTTAAAAAGTAACAATTTAATCCATACAACCAAAAATTGTTTCCACTACAGATGCAGGTTTTGGAAGGCTGCCAGATGGATTTCTACCTCCCAACACAAATGATCTAGTGCGATTTTTTTCCACCTCTAACTCAATTGCTGAGACAATCAACGTTTAAATGCAGACATTGCTTAAAATGCTGTTGCTTAAAAGCTACCTAGAGGTTGACCCTAGTAACTAATGCTGACCATACAACCCACACTTACTCAACAAAATGTGGAGTCCTGACATTGTTGATTACTTTTTCACTTAGGTGGTGATTACCAGTTATAAAGACTGGAAGTAATCAATCCCAATTTAACAGCTGGGCCTATTGATGAAACAAAAACAAAACAAAACAAAAAAAAAAAACAAAACTAAATAAAGATTATGCCCACAATTTTGGAGATCAAGTGTGGAAAAAATACAAAATCCTGAAGAAAACAAATACTAAGCACAAATTTGTCCAACAATGGGCATGACCATATTTCTGTAGGAAAACGCTTAGTAACTTTTAAATTCTTCCTCCAAGATTCTCTTTTGTCATTGTCTTAAATTGTTCTGCACACCATCAATAGCCACAGCTGTTAAATTGTGAAGACGTGACAACAAGTCTCTAGGCAAACAACTGCTCAGAGTGAGATCCTTTTCTTTAGGATAATCAGAGCTGGCTGACAAAAGGGGGCCTTACTGAATGCCCTTTCAACAATTTCTACACCAAGAAATGCAGAAAAAAAGGGAGGGGGAAGAAAGGGAGCAGTGGGGGGGAGCACCACACTGCAGGAACAGAACAGCATCTTTTGCTGCCATACATTGCTTGCAAGTAGGAAAGGAATCCCCATAGGCTAGTGCACATAGCACACGCAGAACTCGCACCAGGTAAGAAGCGTGTGCTTTTGGTCACAGCTCTGAACAACATCTAGCACAGCACCATGTTTTCCTTCAACATTTCTCATGTAGGTGAAGGTTTTATTAGCTACAGAGTACACTGACAAAGAGACTGAACATTCTTTTAAAAGAGAAGCTAGTAAAAACTTTATACATTGTAAAGTTACATTGATAAAAACTAGTAAACAAACCCTAACAGCTTTGGTGTTACTAGGTAGGAAGAAAAGCAAGGGCATGGAAGGCCTCAGCCTGGCATTAGTCTTGACACAAATTTGAAACCAAGGGGTTGAGGAAATCCATAAAAAGCTCATTTCTCAAGTAACGTGGTAGTGGAAACAAATACTGTTCATGTGCACTAAGCAAAGTTTTATACTTTTTTTTAATCTTAGTAACAATATAAAAGTGCATTCCTTATTCTGTGGAAGAGCTCTTAAAAGTGCAGCGCAGTCACCGTTGAAAAAGGAGGGAATGCCCTAGTACCACCACCACCAAAAAAATATGGTTATGTCTTAAAAGGATGATGATAATTGTCTTCTGTCAAGGTGCTGCAGGACTTCAGGTCAAAAGATGCCTGGAGAGTTGTAGAGGAAAATACTACAATAAAAAGGGTTAAGAAAGATAATATTTCTCAGTTGTCTTATTTCTTAAGGATATCTCAGTTAAAGAACAAAAATCTTACAGTTCTTCTTCATTGTTATCAACTGACATTGCTGACTAAGACATTGGAACCTCATCCTCCTGCCTAAAAATACTGGAATTTAAATGCACTAAGGATCAGCTATGTGCACTCCCAGCTTAGAAATAAATTTTTCTCTCAGGATATTCAAATCAACCAATCAAAGCAACAGCAGTAGGGCAGCACTTGTCAAAACCGAGACCACCAGGTTCCTCAAGCTGTGTGTAACCACACCAGTTCTACAGCATTAAGACTTTGCTCTCTCTTTCAATACAAGAATATTGCCTACAGCTGCCATTTGCCATTTCACTTCCACCTCAGTCCAAAACCACTTCTGCCCCCTAACACCACCCTTCTTTCTCTCAATTTGTACCTCTCTCCATTACTATTTAAAATAATTAAACATACCTTTGAGTTTTATATGCATTTGGAAGACACCTGAAATTACAGATTCCATAGAAAATGAAAACTATATTGTTAGACCACAGCTATTAATCCTGTTATTTTAAGGCAAGATACAAAGTTATTTTAAAAAAAAAAAATCAGTAGCTGAAGGGCAACTTTTTGCCTACAGGTTTCACAAAGATTGTAGTTTGATGAGTCTAAGTTTCCTTAGCCTTCCCCTGCCCCCACTAAGTCTTCCCACCTCCACATCAGTCCTCTCAGTTACACCAGTGCAATCATTGTGAGTGGCTCCAAGACAAACCACATTAGGGAACTCACCTGGGTTAAACACCATCTTTTGTTTTAATTCTATTATTTTAACCCAGACCAGTCCCTGCTCAGTTAGCTACACATGCAGCTGTGCCCACACAAGGAACAGCACAATGCCAAAGTGGGAACAAACAGCTGGAACTGCTAAGGAAACGTGATTGTCACAGTACAGAAAGAGGCTCAGCTGGATGCACTCTTCAGTGCAAATATTTAAAAGCAGAGCAAAAGATGCTATCAGGCTATAAAAACATAAATACAGCCAATTATTGGCAGGACAGTGGGACCAGAAGTCAAATCACTGCCTCAGCAGGTAAGCAAAATTATGAACTTTCCACAAAGTATAGCCCTATAGCCCGCTATGTGTAAAGGGTCCAGCATTCCACAAACTGCAGTGCAGTGGGCACATACAGAGTTTCCCTCCAGGAGCATGTTCCCAGAAACTGTCTGCTTGCATAACCTTTCCCTCTTGTGAAACGTAGAAACTTGTACAAGAAGAATTAGGCTTACATTTCTTGTAATTCACAAACATTAAAATCAATTCAGCCAAGTTACAAGAGGAGAAAGGGTTATCTAGGAATGCTGTTTTTACACCATCCAACCATCTCAAGAATTCCATTTCCACTTTTTGTGAAAAGGAAATAAACAGTGAGCAACCGATCCAATCAGTGCCCAATGCCCATGTAACCAGCTTCAGAACATGATCCACCTTCTCCATTTCTCCTAAATAATATCTTATTGGAAGTGAAGCTATATTTTTAGACAGAATCTTAGTTAACTTGGGTTAAATAATCAAAATTTTAAAATGGAGGAAAACAAAAATCTCAGCTTGTTTACTTTTGGCTGATTCAAAGTTGTACCAAAAGGACTTTCTCCGAAGTCTCCATTCCCTTTATATTCAGTTAAAAGAGATCTCTCTCAGTAGCAGTGGCAAAAGTTGAATTTTGAGTAAGTCATGCTCTTAAGCAGTACCATTTTCCCCCCACGCTGCCTCACAAAGAAGCAGACAGGACCTCCTCCTCTGCTCCCACGTCAATCAGCCAGCTTTGGAAGTAACTGCAAGCATGTACTGAAACTAATATTTAGTTTTACCTAAGCACTACCTAAGCACCAGAGTTTCCTTTTAAAAAAGTAGGGGGATCTCACAAAAAAAAAAAAAAGCCCTAAATTAGTCAAATTCTTTTGTGCATGGATGAACAACAGGAAAGCAAAGCCTTGGGGCCTCTGGGGAGGAACCCTGTCCCTGCAGACCTACTCTGATGTGCTCGGGAGATAAGGCTCCATAGTGACACTTAAGGAAAGGCCTGCTCACATTTGAATTTCTGCATTCCTCAAGAACAATTCATGGCAATCACTAACTTTGCAGAGGAGCTACATGAAAGCTTTGGCCAATGAATGAGGGTCATCTGCTCTTTATCACAAGGGTAAACCTCATCCTGGCCAGTTTCTAACCTTTTAACCCTGTGAATTCTTAATTTGCACATGAATAATGGAATTCTTGCCAAGAGTGCAACCTTCAGCTTCCAGTTTCTAACTTTAGAAACCAAGACCTGATCTTCTTGTGTGTTCAGATCTTAAACTCTTGGACAGATTAAAGTTTTTGATTTCCAAATGCAACACTAAACATTACAATTCTGAAGCAAAAGATAAGCTTATTGGCAAAACCTCTGACCAGGCAAAGTAAAAGAACATCCTTGCACCCTGCTGCTACCAGTAACTGAAGAGAGCATTTGCTTTTTTCCTCCAAAGAAAGAATGCCCATTTAATGCCTATTCTCCACCTGTTTAATATGTATAGTTCCTTCTGTACCCTGACCACAAGGTAATTTGCCTTTGCAGCAACCGACAACTGCTTCTATAAAGAAAAATTGTAAGGCTACAAAATCCCCCAACAAGACTTTCATTTATTTCACTTAAAACGTCTGCAAAGTTCAATCAGTTCATGAGAGCAGGCAGAAACACTGTGAAAATGAGAGAGAAAACTAATTTTGCACATGTTTTATGGGTTCCAAATTATCACAATACAAACTACTGCCCAATTTCACAGCTTTACAGTAAAGACGACATTCTGAAACGGGTCAGATTGGCGCATGACTAAAGAGAAGAGACTGCTACATAGGATAACTTCATGTTTGGCCACTAGTTAACCACTTAATCACTAAGTCAACAACACCTACTGTGATCATTATGGATCCGCTATCTCTTCCAGTTTTCTCCAATAGCCATAGAAAGCCTTTCAAGTATTCAAAGAAGAAAAAGAAACCTTTTGTCACAGTCTACAGAGAAGGGGGGAAGGAAAAAAAGGGCTGCAAAATGAGAATCTCACTCCACAGCACGCAACCTATTGGTTCACAAGTCTTTCTTGGTGAAAATCAGCAAAATTAAACCACCTTTCTGATGAAACAATGTGTATGCTAGAAACAAACATTTACAGAAGCCCAGTATTGTCTGAATAAATCCACATACTACAACTGCATTACCATGCTATTCTACTATAGTGCTCTGTACTATTCCAGAAGTTCTCTGGTATTAAGCATAGAGCTCATCCTGCAATGTCTCCAATTTAAAGTGGCCCTGAATTTTCCAGTCCTACACACAGAATCCATCAGCCACTTAGCTGCTTAGCTTTATGTTGGTTAACGACAACAACAAAAAAATCCTATCCTCTTTAGAAGGGTTTTCTCGTCTAATTTTTAATCATGCTGACACTCTGAAACTTAGTGAGGTGAATTTAAATGTCAAAAGTTGTAATACTTCATTTTTCACCATTTTACCAAAAGCACCCAAGAATTACTTAGTCTACTAATCCTGTATATGAGCAAGACAGAAAGTAATACGTAGGCAGGTTTTTGAAATGGAGAATCCAGAGTTTCACATTCTTACAGCATGTGAAAACTCAGCACTCACTTGGAGCCACCTGCTTCCAGGATGGTTTTGAGCCACCCAGTGCTCTGGCTCACTGAACAAGGCTTTTCACGCCTTCCTGGGGGATCTCGTGGACAGTTTTTACAATCAGATCAGAAGCACACAGAAAAAAACTAACAAATGTTAACATTCACACATCTTCTAATGTAAGCTAATGTACCAATTTTAATAACTATTTTCATGTTGAATTTAGTAAAAGCTGCAACTTAGAACTAATGTCAAGTTTTCACAGAGGTACCAGCACCAGTTTTATGCAATTTGCTACTAAAAACAGGGTCGAAGAGGTCAAAGGAAGTCTTTTCCTATTAGATTAAACTCATCAGTTAAGTCCGATTATAGAGGGAACATGAGAAGACTACATAAACTGTGTACTCTCTATGTTATACTTTCTTTGAAATGAAAGTTTTCTTTACGTTGCCAAAATTTACTTTTCTTTGAAAAGTACATTCCCATGTACTTTTGGGAAGCAAAAGGAGATCATGTTGTAGAAGTAGTCTAGTGGCAAAACTCTGCACTGCCATGGAAAAAGGCACAGCATTCCCTTCCTCACACACATCTCTTGCTCAATGTTTAAAGATGATAGGAAAATAGAGGGCAACAAACACCCGGGGTCAGTCTGTTAAAGCCATAAAGGCACTTAGACACAAGTATTTCCTTCACCATTCATCCAGCAGTAGGGAGTCACTCCAGAAACACGACTCTTGCTTCCCGGTGGAACCACATAACAGGCCCTTGTGAGAGGTTCCACAGGAGTCCCAAAAGGAACAGCATCCACACCTGCTTGGCTGAACACATGTCAGAAAAGCAAGGCCTTACAGTTGGCCAGAAAACCTTTATCCTCTTTCCTCTCCTAGAGATAAACATCTGTATTAATCATTCCTCCCTGCCCCAAGATGGCACAACACAACATCAAGCTACTGAACAAGGAACTGTTTTGTGGTTTTTTAATCAGATCTGTAGATAACCCTTGTCAGGCTGCTAGAATAGCGCTTGGGAAACAAGACCCAGGACTTCTGTAGCCAGCATGACTCTGCATCGCCACCTGCTCCAGAGACTGGTGACACACATAAGCCACCCACACAAGGCACCACTGCCCAAGAGGACTCATAGGTGCCTGCACCACTTCTGCCACAGTAGGGACTCAAAATCGAACCACCATAAGTTTTTCCCATAATCTTTAAACATTTAAAAAGAAATAAAGGTTCTCTAGAATTACTCTATAATTTTGCATTTTAACTTTTCAGGTACACAACCAAAACGAGAGGTTGTTGTGTGCTGTTCAGGGAACTGCTGTCACAAACTCATGAGCAGGTTAATAAACAGGAGCTGGGACTTACTTGCTAGTGTGAGGTGGCTTTTTTGACTAAGAATGGCCCCATATTTGTTCAGAGCTAAGCACTGGTAAAATCCTTCATCAGACAGTTCTCCCTTCTTTCCTTCCACCTCACTGATATACAACGAGCCATTGGATAAAGTGTAGATCCGTTCATTTTCAGACACTTTGCCTCCATTTTTCAGCCATGTAATAGTTACAGGAGCTTCACCACGGGCTTGGCAGTCTAAAACCACCGGATCCTTCCTTGAGACGGTAACGTCCTGAGGCTCTTTCACAAAAAACAGTTCACTAAAGCACCACGCTCCTAAGAGAGAAGAAAAAAAAAAAAACCAACAAAACATTTTGCCTGTAAGGACAGACATGTAAGCAGAGACGTGCAAGTTACCAAGCACTGTGAGCCGCGAGTCATCCCGCGGAATCCACAGCACGATATGAAGTTGTCGCTATCACACGCTCCGAGCGCTCCGAACTCGGACAACTCTGGGGAAACTTGGTACTGACTCCAAGCGGCGCGAAGCCCTCAGGCTGCAAAAAGCCAAGGAGCCAGAGAACCAGCGCCTTCCACACCGGCCCGGGCACCGCCACAGCACGGGCAGGGTCCGCGGTGACCCCGGGGCGCGCAGCGCCGGGGCGGCCACACAGGTGCGACCGCTCCGCCCGGCCCGCTCGCTAATTTTACGAGCCTGCCAAAGCAGCCGGAGCGGGGCGCGTCGTAAAAAGGCTGATTTTACAAGGAATCGTTAGCGAAAACCCCTCACCAGCGCGCGGAGGGGCCGCGCACCACCCGCGCCCCTCACGGCCCCCGGCGCCCCGTCGCGGCGCGAACAAAGCGCGGAGCCGCCGCCGGTTCCCGTCCCTCCCGGCCGGTCCCGCCGATGCCGGATAAATAAAGCCACGTGCGGCGGCCGCAGCGGGGCCGGGGCGCGGGCGGACAATGGGGCGCGGGCCGGCCGGACTCACCTGGCAGCGGGAGCAGCAGCAGCAGCGCCCGCAGCAGCGTCCGGCGGCGGAGCGGCGCCATTCAGCGGGACGCGGCTGGCATGCCCCGCCGGCCGCTCCACAGACCGGTCAGCGGGCGAGGGGAGGAGACTGGGGACGGACAGAGCGGCCCCGGCGCGCCCGTCCCGGCCCTACTCTCTGCATCTCGTCTCCATTGGCCTTTGGGGAGAAGAGGGGCGAGGGGCGGGGCAGGGCCGGCCGGAGGAGGGAGGGAGGGACGCCGCTGGACGGGGCGGGCCGCAGGGCGGGGGGTCGCGGCGGACAATGCGCCGGGGCCGGGGGGCGGCAGGGCCGGCCGGCTCCGCGCACGAGGGGCCGCGGGCTCCGGCGCCATCTGGGCCGAGCGCGGCCCCGCAGAGGCGGCCCCTCCCGGACAGCACCGGCACCCGACGGCATCTCCGCCGACCCCCGAGCCGGGCAGGCGCTGCCGGTATTTGGCGGGCGGGCTGAGCCCTCCAGCCGCGGCAGGAGCTGCCGGCCATGCCTTCCCCCGGGACACCGGGCTCCCCCGGGACATCGCACGGCTCACCGGCATGGCGAGCATCGGCAACACGTGCGCTGGACCCGGCGCGGCGTTACCGAAGGGCTGTGCCAAACCCAGAGCTGTCCGCCCAGAGCACCGAACCAGGGGAGGCGCTGAGCAGTAGACCCTGCGCTGCCTCGCGCAGGTGCAGCACTGTCCAGGTGTGCCAGAGCACCCTCACACCCAGATAAAACTGGCCTTCCCGCACATGCAGACAAATGTTTGACTTGAGGATGGGCATTGATCAGAAATAAAAAGCCAATTTTGTTATTGGTTCTCACTGAGCCCATCCTACAGCACCAATAAAACCACTTCGAGATGGCCACGTGGGACAGCACTGTGCTGTCGAGGATAAGCTGCCCTTCACTTGCATCCTCAGAAAATAGCCTTAAGCTTACATCTGCCGCGAACCAGCTTGCCAAAATGCAACCTGAACTGCAAACATGGCTTGAGAATCATGCTATCACCACCCTCTGGATAATGCGTATGGGAGATACCATCAAATGCTGCCGCTATCACTTAAGCCTTCAGTTCCACCCCTAATTTTACCCCATGCTTGCAGCCAGCAATTTCTAATCTCTTTTTTTGTCTGTTCAGATTTCTAGTTTCTAAAGTTACTGCGTAGGAAGGCATCTTCTTACTCAGCAGATTTGCCCTATGTTTGCATTCATTGTGAGAGCTGCTGACTTCAGTGACAGGCAAGTTTTTACTGCTTTTTGTTCCTGCCAGCACTGCAAAGCTCACAGAGCTGAGAGCTGGCAGCCAAACCAGTCCCTTCTGCTGCATCATCACCGGGACTGGCTACAGCCCGAGTCAGTGACTCTTCTGAAAGTCTTTGGGAGAAAATCAGAACTACCAAAATGTGATGTAAAGCCGTAGTTTGACCTACATCACCTTCTTCACTTGTCAAAAATATACAAGCAGAGTTTTCAGGGAGGGTAATTAGGAAATATTTGCTTTACATGCAAATCACTTACCCAAAAGGCATCCAGACAGGTTCAGTCACTTTACAGAGCAGAACTGCACATGCACTGCTTTGGTGTCCAAATAGGACCAAAACCAGCATCAGGATCCACTTGATCCAGTATTTTTCAATTTTCCTCAGTGTTTTATCTAATAAGAAAAGTGCAAACTATGAAAAAAAATCACTTACAAGCAGTTTTCCTTGTATTATTTTTGAGCATTAATGACTAAATATTCATTCTTTCTCATGGTAAACTCACTGCTTTCATCTGCAGCTCATGTTGGTACTGTACTCTCTCCCGCTAAACTCTGGTTCATCAGCATGACCTGAATTTGAGACTTCCTAGAGGAGCTCAGCACACCTAGAAGAAAAACACAATAGGGAATGCAGTATCCAGTAACATTTCTATGCCAGATGCCTTGGTCAGTTGGTGGAGTGGCTGGAGCTGTCCCTGGGAGATGTAAGGTCATTTTCCTGCAGACCTCGGCACTGCTTCCTGCAGGCATGAGCGGGTGGCTGAGCTGTACTGTCCGGCACTGGACACTACCCAACCTGTCCCAGGGGAACACATTGCCCAACTCACTAGACCTTTTTGAAGGAGGGGTTGGTCTGAGTTGACCAGGGGACAAAAAAAAAAAAGCCAACAGAGAGAGAAAATTGTAGTCCTGTCCTATTTGTGGGCTGGTTTGCCTTAGCTGTGTCATCTGTGCTCATTACTGTATTCTGCTGTGATGGGGAAACTGCTTTACCATCTCCCTGGACTACACTGTGCCAGCAGGAGATTTTGACTCATGAGATCAAATGCAATATTTGTCTTAAATGGCTTAACAAAGAAAGTGCTTCCCTCTGGAATGCTTCTTGTGCCTGTGTCTGGTCAGCTACAAACACCAGTATTTTCATTTTCACATTTCTGTTTAACAAAATAAGTAATACAATTCCTACTAGAACTAAGCAATTCAATAGCTAGATGAGTATAAACTCTCCCTCTTTAATTTGTCAGGATTCCTTATTTTAACACATTTCCCAGTAATTAATTGGGTTAGAGATAGTGCAGACTTGCGATAACATATCTAAATTCATACATAACTGATAAACTCGCTGAACCACAGTTTAAAGGCACTGCCAGTTGTAACTTTGTCAAATACACCGTATTTGTAAATATGCAGCCAATGAATACAATTATCTACTTGGCCAACCATTTCAGAAGCATTATCTTGAGAAAGACAGAAAGGCAGTCCAGGAGTACAAGAGCTTGCCAGCCAACATAAACAAAGCTATGCGTACTTTGCTGCAAGGCAGCAATTTTTCTTCTGTCACCAACACAGACTTTTTTTGCTTGACTCGAGCTGTATTTTTGGCTATCCAAATTTCCCCAATTTTTGTGGTTCTTTTCAGACCCATATAAACCCTTTTCTATGTTTTCTCTTAGATTTTTGGGTCTGCAAACAAGCTGCACACATCTTTCAAAGAAATAATAACTTGTAATATTTGAGCAGTCAGCTCTTTAATGTCATAAAACCCAAGCCAGCAGTAAGAGCTCTCTTTGAAGTGCTATCCATGGCTGGAACAAGAGCACACTGTCCAGGTTACTGTCTGTAAATAACCTGATTTACCTTATGCTGCATTTCAGCCTCAGCCCTGGCCAGACAAGTCTATATGTTTCCTGGAAAGAAAGATTTTAAATATCAGATTGATATGAACAGATCTGACTCAAGGTTTTGCTCCACAGGCAGCTGGCAATGCATCGAGGACTGCTAAACTGAGCTAGGGCTATAAAATCCAGAATTTTGGTACTATTATGAACCAAAGAGAGGGATTTTCCAAACATTAATGAAATCTCATGATCGTGGTGTTTATACACTCTGTCTAAATTGTTACCAACATCTCTAGAAAGACAACTGATGAGCAGGAGTCTTCCCTGGGATGGAATGAGCAGCCTCAGGAAGAGGAAAGAAGCTAAAAATTCACTGTAACTGGACCTTCCCAAGGTGAACTCTGAATTTATGAGATCACTGCAGCCACAAACCTAGGATGGAGAACGCAGTTTCTTTCTACATTAGAATAAGATTTTTCTGGTGTTAGAATATTTACATCTCCTTCAGCTTAAACCAGAAAGACTCCTATTTGCTCTGTGGTTAGTTTTGCACTGAGCATTTCACCCTTGTCTGGGAAAATGAATAGCATCATGTTAGCTCTTTCATCCCTGTGGCCTGGAAAAAGCTGTCACAGCAGCATGGATGGTGTTTGGCATGGCCACAAATGGCCTGAGCTGGGTTCCCACATGCTGCTGCATCCCACCTGATCTAACAAGCCCAGAAATGGGAAAGTGGTCTTGCCCACATGATCTTTTCTCCTGTTTTGGCTTCACATGGCTGTGCTCTAACACCGTAATGTCATGGAACAGAAGAGGAGAGGAACAAGCACCTCTGCGTGGGAAACAGGAGAGGAGGGGAGAGAGTTATTTACAGCAGTTTAAAGTGTCCCCATTGGAATATGTGCAATCACAACACTATCTTCAATTAGCTGTAGCCTGTAAGAGGTGGTAATAGGGTCCTGGAGCCCAAATCCATTTTCAAACAGACATATAATCATTATCCTGGTCCCCTACAGGCTCAGCCCTTCCCTGCTACCAGTGTCAGGTCCCAGCTCATCCTCCAGCTCTGCTGGTAGGAGCTGCTGCGTGTAACTGCTGGTGTGGAGGAAGCTGGAGCTACAGGCACCGCAGGGTACCGGCAGCACGGGTGGCTGAGCGTGGCTGTAGCAGTACTGGAGCTGCAGCCCAGGGCAGGCTGGGAGCAGTGGTAGTTGCCAGAAACCTATTAACTGCAGGGGAATTACAGCAATTTGCACCAGCCAGCTCTGCCTTCAGAGTACCCAAGCCCAGCTAAGAGGCTGCAATGATGCTGCACTCCTGGCAGGGTGTCATCAGCACTTCTTTTCAGGGAAGCCCCTTTTGTCCTTCTTGCTCTGAGTGGTTTTGATCTGGTGTCACTGTACGCATGTTTAGACACTTTCTTGTTTCTCATGCCAAACTCCTGACCCAATTACAACTGTATTCCCAGATTTTAAGTATGTTACACTAACTCTATTAAGACCCATCATAAAAATGTTTACCTTTGGCACATTTGGTCACTGAGTAGATTCTTGTTTCATTCTAAACCTGTATCCAGTTACCATCTCCATTGCCTTCTCAAAGGAGATTCACTCTTTCCATGAGCAGAAGGGCAAGCACACTTCGGGCTGAGCCCTTGGAATGCTAATGAACTTTCTCTCCAGGGAGCCTTCCTGTACAGGAAAAGCACACCTTGACAAAGCATAAAACGACAACTCCAAAGTGAAAGCAATAGAATTAATTGCTGTATTAGCATTTGTTTCCCCCTCCAGCCACCTTCCAGTGCTTCACTGGCCCAAATCAGCGGTGCACCTTTGCCAGGTTGTTTCACAGTGCCCCAGAGGCAGCCTCCAGATGTTTACCCCCACCGTCGAAGGCTCATCACACCAGAATGAAGAGGAACCCTGCCATGAATTTCAGCAGGAGATGGATGACACCCCAACATCCTCCTCCTTGCTGCCAGAGGTAACCAAAGGCAGCTTGGAAGAGCAACCTCACAGGGAGCTGGCAAAGTGCATTCCCTTGCTCTCCCATGCCCATTTGCTGCTACTGGAAGGCGTGAAAAATACCTAAGTATTTTTGGTCAGTCAGCCTGCTGTTTCCTAGATGCAAGCCACCAAATCTTAGTACTTTTAACAAACCACACAGCTACAGAGAAAGGGGCATACCTGATCCCAGATGCACTCCTGTCCTCACATACACTGTAAAGACTTTATGGTGTGGAGTTTGGATTTACTGCAGCTCCAAGCTCTCTCTTCTGGCCTTCATGCCACAGCTGATGCTCCTCTGCTTCAGTGAACTTCTCTGAACACATAACCTGCCAGAAAATCCTTTCTGTTTTTCAGTAGAGTTTGTTTTCTCCTGGTTTATCTCCCTAGCCTGGCTCTTAGGTGTAGAAACACCAAGGGGTGCAACATGGAGCAGGTGTGACAATACCATGGGATGGTGGCTTGGATCAGCCAAACCACCATGAACACCTCCCAAGCCAGGCAGCCTGCACACTTCTGCCATGCCACCTTGGGCTCTCAAACAAGGAGCTGAGCACCATTTACTTCCTCTGAGCTCAGGGGTGCTCAGCACTCCCAGGAGGAAAGTCCTCAGCATGTGGCTGGCGTGGGACCAAAGTGACAGCAGACTGGCAGCAGCAGCTGGAATCTGCACACTGAAACACACAGAATATTTTCATAAAGGGTTTATGCATACATAGAAATCACGAGGCACAGGAATGGCCAACAAGTGGAAAAGAGCTGGCCCATAAAATGCATTTGCAATGTATATATTTTTTAATTGACTCAGTACAGTCCCCTCTCTCAACCCCTTTCTCCAATATGGAAACAAACAGAATCCTGGAAATGCTGCAGTACTGTACTCTGATGCTATCTTCCATAAATCAAAGTGTGTAGGCACTGGGTCGATACAATAAGTATCAGACCAAGAATAACTAAACAGAAAGAAAATATCTCCTAGGTTACCCTTTTCTATGTTTGAATCTACAAAGGAATCTCCCAGAGGCAGCTTTTTGTTAGTCTGTCATGCTTATCATGATAACCCACTGTTCTGCAGTTATTTGTTTAGCAACAGGCATGAAATATGGTCTCCTTTCATCCCTATATGTTACCTTCACTTTGCTGTTACAACAGGAAACAGGCAAATAATTTCTTCCTCTTTTCCTTTATATGTTTGCAATGATAAAACAAATATTGGAAATAAATGAAAAACAAGGAAAGTCAGAGGCTAGCTAGCATTTGGGCATACTGCTGAATATACCATGCTACAGATACCTATTTATTTTTGCTGTGAAAGATTGCCTTTCCTTTGTCTTTGCATTCTCAGCATGTTAACAAAGTGGTCTCTCCTCTTATCTACAATTTATCCCAAGGAACTATTAAAAAGAAGGATTGGAGGAGGCTTCCTGCTGCTCTTGTCCCATTTCATCTCACAGAGACATAAGGAATTGCTGGTCAGGGAGAGGCCACTTGGCCAAAGCAGGCTGTGCCCCATCGGTTTATCTCGGTGCTGCCAGGGCTGCTCCCTCCAGCGCACTGCCCTGTCACGGGAGAGCGATCGCCTCTCAGGAGTGTGAAGATAAACAGATTTGAAGCCTTCAAGGCATGTTCCCAGCACCTCCTCCCCCTCACACGCACACAGAGGCTCGGCCTGCAAATGCCCCTGTGCACAACACAGCTTTGGGGATGGAGACCGAGATGTTTGAAGGGCCACACGAAGCTGTGACTTGCACCAAAACGGCTTTACCAAGAATTCGGGCTGACCCGCTAAAGGCAACACCCCGGTGCAAGGAGTGAGCTAAGGGGGGTGAACCGAGGGGAGCCAAAAGCTGGGCATTGCAGGGGTGATTTCTTTTGATGCCCAAATTGCTGCCTCCATCAGCTGCAGTTGCTGGGATTTTATCTCAGCTGGGCTGCAGGAGTCACTTGGGGGCCTGTGGGGTTCTTCCCTATTTAAAGGCTCTGGAAGAACTCAGGGCTGGACAGGATATGAAGGCAGCTGGATCACAGTGCCCTGCATGTCCTAAGGGACTGTGGGGAAACAAAGCAGCTCACCCCAGTTCCTCCTTCCCCTGCATTGCTGCTAACCTGGCTTAGGTCTCCACCTGGTCTCTGCCCAGGCACAGCAGAGCAGGAGGAGATCAGAAGCTCTGCTGGGAGCACATCCTCAGGTGCCCTCAGTTTAATGCAATTTAGCACTTGCCCAGCATAAGCACTGCCAGTTGCAAAGAGGTTGTGTGGCCAAGCAAGGAATCAAGAGAACTAATCCTGATGGAAATAACTTGGGGGACAAATTACAACTTTTTTTTTGGTTTGCTGGAATTAATTCCCCGGTTCAGTTTAGTGTGTGGCATACACAGGTATGCCTGCATAATGCATAGGGAGAGCAACCAGAAGTTAAAGCTGCTCATAGTATAACTGTGCTGCTATCCAGCTATCTGTGCTGCTAATCATTAGCCCAGGATTACATTTACTAAGTGCTAAATAACATTTTGCTGTCATTTATGTTCAGATACCTCTGTAAGATCACAGTGGCCAGATGCTGGCACATGGCAGAACTTGTATTATTTAAATAATACACATATGGAACACATACCAAAATGTTCATGCTAAGTTACTAGGGGGAAAAAGTAAGTGTGCCGGGGGGGGGGGGCAGTTATGACAAGTTAGGGAGTTAAATTGGCCTAATGTGCTCAGTTGATAAGCAGGCCACTGCAAGTCACTGTGTGGAAATCCCATCTGGAGCAGCTGGGGCCATCCCACCCAGCCTCAGCAAGCTGCAGCACCCAAAGCATCATGCCTAACCAGAGCAAACCTTCAACACCCAGACAGCAGCCCTCCAAGTCCTGCCGGGTGTTCAAACTCCTGTTGGCTTCAGGAGGAGCCTGCCCTGTTAACACCTCCAGCGCAGGACACCCCCAGTCACATCCTGCAGGCCACTCCCCACCACAGCCCAGCCCTGCAGCAGCTGCAGCCCCACACCAACTGATTGAGCTGCTGCAATTAGACACAGCGTGATCAGGATTAATTTCTTTCTCCAGTGAGAGATCAACTGATCCGGTTTGTTTGCACCTTAAGAGTCAATTAAATAGCTGGACCTTTTCCAGTACAGAAAAGCATTTCTGTGACTGAAATGTTGTTCGCTTTTCCAGTTCAGGTCTACGTAAGAATACGTAATTTCAACTTCATCTCTTATCTTTACAAAATTGTAGACATTTATATAAATGAAAATGTGATCTTAGAAAGGCTTACAGTCAGACTCCAAATTCTCAGTGTGGAAAATTGCAAAATGAATTAATTTCCAAAATAATAATTTTTAGCTACATGTTAATAGAGCTCAATCATATTACATTGGATGAAGCAGCACCTCACATTTTGATAGCTAACTTTTAATTATACTAAGAAAAGCACTTCTAACATTCTGATAAAGCACACAGAATTATTTTTTACTAACCTGTGAAATAACTATTCTGTGAGTCTTCAGCACAGGATGCCTATAACTACTGGACAGAGACCTAAAATAGGAATGAACAGCTTCTCAGTCCCCTGGTTTTGGGTCATTTCTGTGGGTCTACATAAAAAGGCAGGCATTTATTTAAAACTCTGCATTACAGCAAGCAATAGTGCATGAACAACTAATTAGGAATAAATCTATTAAGGATGGACAACTAATTGCTGGGTAGCAGTACATAGAATGGGGCGGCTCATAACTCCATCAAACACTTTCTGAAACTGAATTTATTACATAATTATCATAACTAGAAAATAATGTGTTGTAGCTGTTAAAAGTAAATTAAATATATTCACATAAACCACAGCTTCAGCTAGAGAGCAATTTCTAATATCTTCTATAGAGAAATTCCTTTACTTGGGCAAAGGAAGAAAGCAGATTTTTCAGACAAAGGGATGGCATGGCCTGGCCAGGGTAACTTCTACTAAAGTGGCATAGTTTGTCATATCTGACAACCCACTGAAGAAAGTTATCACTAGTTAAGGGCCTGACCCTGCATTCCTTAAGTAGACAAAAATCCCTTTGAAGTCAATGAAGCATCCTGCTCAGATAACTATATCAGGATTTAGCAATTAATGAAAACTTCTAATTTCTTAAGTAGATTATAAAAGATTTTCCATGAAAAATAACTATTACATGTTACTCACACCAAATCCTTGACAGTGTGGGGTTGCTTCCAGCAGCTGTTGCAGCACAGGAACTGTTTTTCACTAACTAGGAATTACCAAAAGTCAAAACCACATTGTTTTCTATTTGCATTGATCTGCCTTAAGTGTTCTTCTCTAGCTAATGTCTAGTTGAAGGTTTTGACAGCTCTGCATTCAAAAGGTCAGTAAGCAGGCCTCGGGGCAGTTTGATTTAAACCTTTAGCATTTTGCATACTCCCAAGCAGCAGCACATAGAAGGAGGTGTATTCACAGCCTCTAAAAGGTCATACTTCCCAGCCCTCAAAACAAAACCCCAATCAGAAATATTTCAGCTTGTAGAAAATATCAGAAAAGCTAACAGAAAATTATGAAAACATTTTCCATTAAATTAAACTCAAAATGGGTTAAGAAAAACAAATTGTAATGTATGTTTTTACACTGTGGTGTATTTCAATGGGAAGTTTTACATTCTGTCACATTTGGGAAGGCTGCCTTATCTGTCTTTCCTCAAGCAGGCTCACTTACTTAATGTCTGTTTAGGTTTTCCAAGCTGCTTGGCCTCCCCCCTCCCCGAAATCCCAAGCCTCTCTCTGGGATGAGAACCTGAAACCTACAATGCAAAATTTGTTTGAAGTCTCATTAAGCAAGAAACCTCAAATTAAGGACAGCTCAGCAAAACAAAACATTTTTCTATAGAATCATGTGGACATAAAGCAAGCATTACATGGAAGTTCTCCCTCATTATCCCCTTTGTGAGTTGTTTGTATTCTGATTAGCGTGCTAATGATATATGTTCCTCAGAGAAAAAGCAATTAAGTCTCCACTTCAAAGAAAAATGATTTAGTATAAGAGCACCAAAGCTTGTGCTTGCATCTCCTACTGATTCTGTGATGCCGCAGAGCAAAATGGCAGCTGTTAAATGCTTAATTCCCATTTATAACCATGGAAGATGGTAGGTGTTGGTTGCCTTTTAAATGTATAGACATTTCAAAAACACGCTTCTATGGCACCAGAGGTATGGATCCTTGGTGGTGGTCAGACTGCAGATAAATGGGTTCCTCTCAGTTCACATCATAAGAACTGCACAGTGAGTCTTTTAATAGTTGATTAAAAATGGGAGATATTAAATAAACAAACTGCCTGATAAAAAGCAGAATCTCATACAAAAATAATATTGTAAGACCCTATGTGAAGAACTCAAGCACCACAACAAACTAATTAATGAGAAACAGAAAGGAAAACACACATAAACAGACAGCATGAAAAATGACAGAAGAGTCTGGTCTCCTAACAACTGACATTATTTTTGACCACACAAGAAATGAGTAAAATGAAGACAATATTTAGAAGTACACATATTCAGTTTTAAGTATTTCATACGTTTTAGCATGTTATCATTGCAACGATGCAATTCCCACCCTAGGGAATTGATGAGTATCATGTATTTGGTAAGTAATGCTGAAATTGCACTGCAAACAGTACACACACAAAACAAAGGAAGTCCGTGCTGATCCAGGACGCATTCCATGTTGACAGTATGCCAGAGGCAGCCGTGGATTTCAACACATGCAGATTTTTGTAAAGATGTCATCAATTAGTGAAACAGCACCAAACTGTGCTATGGATTTACAAAACAAATCAAATGTCAAGGCACTAGGATAGCTTACAAAGTAAGTGTATGTACAAAATAATGAGGTTAGAGAGAAAAAGGACAAAGAAAGAAAATCAGTAATTTACACTCTTGTATTTTGCCTAGGTTTGATGCATTAGTACTCAACCTAGTCTCTAATAAAAATAAAACTTGTTTGATATGCCACAGATGTGATTTTCAATAGTAATTACGAAGAATTTAAGTCATGTGTCCTTCAAACTGCGTAAGTGAAGACTCAATGGCACTCTCTATAGAAATCGTTTTTAACTTCCTCTTAACTTGCAGCTCTGCCTCATGATGCAGCCAGAATGCTGAAGAATCACCTGCACCACCTTGAGAAGTGAGAGACTTGATACAAGTAACATCCAGCCTAAAAACCTGTTCAGAGAAATTAATTTTGAAGGGAAAAACCCACAGCCCCCACTGCCCCAAACCCCCAAGTGAGTGTTGAATGTGTCTTGTTCATGCCTAAAGTCTCATTTCTCTACCACCAGACTGCAGAGCAATTACACAGACATGATAACCTTCAGAGTAAAGGAGAAATTTTAGAGAAAGATCATTTCTTACCAAAACCCTGTAAGTCAACACAAATCAAATTAGTGACATGGACTGAAAAATCTAAGAAAGCCTCACCCACAGCAGCCTAAGCAGACCTTTGAATTAGGAACAGTTTACACTGCAAGTCTTTGTTGAGGTTAATTTATATACTTAGTTAATCTATATACTTACCTTTTTTAGGCTAAATTCACTTTTTCAAAAGCATCATAACTATCTATTCAGAAACACCCTTTACTAAATAACTGTAATAATTAACACACAAATAAACACCACCACCATCCTTATTAAGCATGCAACAGGAACAGTTTAACTTCCCAGGAAAGTTCAGCTCCTGAAAAGTTTCCCGGAGGTTTCACACCATCCTAACACATCTAACCCCCATGGCAGCAGCTCACATCCTGCTGTGCCAGCAGCTCATGGCCCTGTGCTGCCCTGTCACCCACTGACCCCAGGGGGCCAGGGAGAACCCCCAGGGAGGCCTGGCCCAGCCATCTCCAGTGCCCAGGGAGGCCCCGCAGCTACTCCCAGCCCAGCCAAGAGTCCAAATCCTGGGCAGAGCCTCCACTGGAATCTCCATGTTCTATACAAGATACCTGGAATCACTACTGAGCTGCAGAAGCCACAACCAATGCAGGGAACTGTTTTGCTTGCAGCTCTCCATCTTGGAGCAGCCCAGAAAACTGCAAGCACAAACTCCCCTGAATTTTCAGTGTGGTGTTTTTAAAGCTGAGGAAAGCAAAACTTTTCCTGTTGCAGTCATGCTCTCTCTCCCATTGTGATCCAGCCCCTGCCTTAGAATGTACATCTTTCTCAAGATCTTTCTCATGAGCTCTCAAAGAGTCTCTTCACAGATCAATGCTTCTTAACCAGATCTGCACAAAATCTCTTACCAAACAATCCTACATCATTTTTTCTTCCCAGCATATTAGCTCTTATCTGCCTGAGAAACTTTTCTTCCTTACCCCTCACCTGGCACTGCTGGGTGTTAATAGCAATGAAATCAGTGTGACAGAGCTGGTTGTTGGCTCACAAGGAAGCAGCTGTTAACCTCTCCTCTGCAATGCCACGGTAAGAAGTCTGCAGTTGACATGCAGAACTGTGCTTCTGGTGAAAAAAACTGGCGTTCATAGGAGCGTCTCTGGAGTTTCCCTCTCTCTCTGTGTGTATGTGCTTCAGGGAATACAGAGGCTGATGTGCAGAAAATACAAGTACAAAGGGACATGGAGCAGATCCCAAAGAGCACCTCCCTGGCTGCCCAAGACTGCACCCTTGTTTGGCTGTTCATGACCTCCTACAGAAGCCTCCCAGGTTGCTTCCCTTTGCACTGCCCTGCCCACAGATGTGAGGGAATTTAGTCTCCTCTAAGAGCCAGGGTTTAAAATTCTAGAATTTCCTGAGAAGCTACAAAAACACCCTGCCCCCTTCCTCATGACAAACAGCAGCCTAGGGCAAGTCCTGACCAGGATGTTCCCACAGGGGCCTGCACCAGCCTGTTACCCCCTCCACAGTCCTCCCTGCATCCAGCCATACAAGCCATGTCTTTTACTCCTCCTGGCTTTTCCCTGTCTGCCTCTGTGTTCAGGCACACAAGGCAGCCTGTAGCATCCTCCACAAAGGCTGACTCACTCCCACCACCCTGCCCCAGCTGACCAGAGGGTTGGAGCACCTGTACTCTACGGAAAGGCTGAGAGAATTGGGATTGTTCTGGAAAAGACAAGGCTTCAGGGTGACCTAATTGTGGCCTTCCAGTACCTAAAGGGAACTTACAGGATAGATGGGGCAAGGCATGTAGTGATAGAACAAGGCAGAATGGGTTCAAATTGAAAGAGAGTAGGTTGAGATTAGATATTAGAAAAAACTTTACTGCGAGGATGGTGAGGCACTGGAACACGTTGCCCAAAGCAGCTGTGACCGCCCCATCCCTGGAAGTGTTGAAGGCCAGGTTAGACGGGGCTTTGAGCAACCTGGTCTAGTGGAAGGTGTCCCTACCAGTGGGAGGGGAGTTGGAACTGGATGATCTTCAGGGTTCCCTTCCCACCCAGGCCATTCTGTGGTACTCAGCACCACCAACCTCTCCTTTACTTCAGCATGAGCTGCTATCGCCACTCCCCCACAAACCTAGTTTAAAGCCCACAGAAAGGATGTGCTGCTGGGCACTCCCTGCTGCAGGTGCAGGATTTCAGGGCCCCTCTCCCACTCCCCATCCAGCTGTGCTGGCTGTGCACCTGCTGGGAAGGTTCCTAGAGCAAGGAGGAGCCTGGCCCTGCCTCACCTGGTCAGCAGCGTTGCTGAGGGGCCTCCCCTCAGCGTCTCTAGGACGGCCATGCACTGAAGGCTGACAGAGACCTAGAGCTTCTATAAAAACACAATGCACATTTTTCCAAGGCTGCACGTCTCAGGAGCAGAACACCAGGAAACAGCACTGCTGCATCTTCACAGCTCTGCAAAAGTAGCAGCATGTCGTGGTGGAACTACTGCTGTGGCCTACCTAGGAGTAGAAAAACAACTAAATTCTTGCTATTTCAAGATTACTTATTTGCACTTCAAAGAACTGAATCACAATTTATTAGAATAAACTTTTATTTACTGCTCTCAGGATCCTTATTTTATACTTTAAAGTATGCAACAAAACCTGCTACATTCAAATCTATACAGATTTACTGATATATCATTCATGTTTTACAAAACTGCATATAGATTTGGGAAATTTGTATAAGTTACCTTTATTTACATGTAATACTCTCAGTCCTAATGACCTAGTCAAAGGATAAAACAAAGTGGGATTGTAAATATCCCTTAAGACCCATTAACATTTGTTACATAATTTACATATCTTCAGAGAGAGATGTGCTACACTTCCTTCTTTGCATATTTATAAAGACTGTGACTAAACAGAAATTTGCTGGCCAAAGCTGGGTACTGTCATTTCCTTAGATCATATTGGTAATAAAATGTTAAAATTTGAGCAAGCCAGGTATACAAACCAATTTTTTCTTTCAGAACCAACTTTGCTAATCATTTTAACCAGCACTTGCTCAAAAAAAGTCTTAACATTAATACAAAAAATACCCACATTTACAAAAGAAATCAAACTAATATTTATATATGACAAGTTGATCTACAATAAATTGCACATTGTTGGTTATGACTTTGGTTATACTGTATTAACAAATTTGGTTTCTAGACTAACACTGGAGAAAAAAATACAAAAATGCAGCTGTAGAAACTAGCAACCTGTAAACATATCACAGAACCAAATTCTGCACCTGATCACATGTGCAAAACCTCCATGCAGTTCAGAGGAGCTCGCACATAACAGACTGCTGAATTTGGCCCAGAAAACCCTGTAAACATGTTCTTTATTGTTATGTAGTGCAATACTGCAAGAACGGATAATAAAGGCCTCTAACTATCAGTTACTAAATACTGAGTGATATCCATACAAATTTCACTTTAAGATTGATTTGTTGCAAAAGGCTGAATTGAAAATATTATCGTTCAGCTACAAATTTATCAAAAAAAGTGATGAACACTCAATAAACCAACATCGGTATACAAATTCAAACAAAAAAATGGATGTAATTTCTCATTAAAACTCAGAATCATGCTGCTTATCTGTTTTGTATAAAAATCTTGGGTTTGTTACATTGTTTTAGCAAAAGCAAGTTAGAAACAGAAGTCTCACAACCATGTCAGGAAGTCAGTGTTCTGCAAACAAATGTTTTCCAACGTTTTATCTAATGTGCTGAATTGTAAGGTACTTTCGGCAGATCTGTTGCAAAGAGCCTGAAGCAGCACAGATTACGATATTGTAATACATGAAATTTGTTAGGTTTGTTGGGGTTTTTTTTGTTTGGCTGGGGTTTTTCTTAAAACAGTTTAACAATTTCAGTTGTTCTTCTTAAAGCAGCAAATCAAATTTAAATCCTCTGCAAAGATTTCTTCACAGCTTTACTTCAGTAGTTTACTGCAGGACAGTCTCAAATACGGTACAGGAGGCAACTGCTAAAAACATTTTCATTTTTGACTTACTTGGCACTGGCTGATCCAATGTGTATATTGCATGTATTAGCAAAGTACACAAAATTATGGAAATGACAAAATACATTTTCAAAAGTTAGTGATTTTTAATACTTAGTTATTTTACATGTGATACTATGAAGATTCAATAGCCATGTGACTAAATACAATGGTAGTCCCTGGAAAATTCAAATTTGTTTGTAAACCCTTAAAATGAAATTGCAGCACTGGACCAATATAATTTATGTCTGTGTCTTAATCAACCCCATCAAAACCCTGAGTGTTTTCAATCGCTAGAAGAAGTTTATCCCATAAATCTTCAAACGAGTCATATGGAGGCAAATCCAAGCGATTAAAGCTGAAAAACAGATGAAAACTCTTAAGCATTTTATCAGTCTTACTAGAGGTCATAATTCATCTGAATTAAATACTCACCACGTATGAGCTCTCGGCAGTTTTTCAGGGGTACCCCACTGTTCAACTGTGAACAACTGTGGTCCATTTGAACCTGCAGAAAAGAACACATCAACTTTCACCCTATTATAAGATCCTTTTAGAATCAGAAATTCAAATTATGATATATTTGGGGGTTTTGTAATCCAGTTCTGACATTAGAAGGAGCCATCTACATGAATAAAATACAGACTATTGTCAGTAATGGTCAATAATCCCAATTCACTTGTATTTAAATTAATTCTTGCTATATCTCAATTTCAAGAGACTTTTACACCTTAAGCTCAGAAGCCTAAGACCTAAATGCATATGCGTAGTAACTGGCATTGAAAATCTTCTGGACAAGACAATTTTATACTGTTATAAATTTTACATGTAAAAACTGATACATGTTTATCACCACATGTCAAGTTATATAACCAGGTAGAAAGTATTCAATGTCCGCCTTTACCTACGCAACAACAAAGCAGAGTAACTGAGAACTTTTGGAAACATGGCAATCGTATGTGTACTCCAGCATGTTCTCATGCACCCGAGAGAACACTTTTTGGCTACCAAGGGCAGCCCCAGCTCCCTCTGTCCTTCAACAACTGCTTTACAGCATCTTGTATCTCAAAGTTTCTTGGACTTCTCAATTCTCAGCAAGTAGATGCAAAGGGCATTTTGTAACCGTTTCCTTAAGCTGGGGGAAGACTGTGCAGTTAAAAAAAAGAAAGACAAAAAATTCACTATTTGTCAGAGAATGTCTGTTCAGTGTCCTAGTTCTCCAGCGCGGGTGGGTTTGCTCCCGGCCTCGGAGCACTCGCGTTTGAGGAGCAGAAATGCCTGTCTGTGCCACGAGAGGGAGATCTCCGCTAGGAAGCGGCTCCAGGGCTGCAGACCGGGAGTGGGAAGGAAACAGCCCGGCAGCAGCAAAGCGCCACGGACCAGCACAAAACACTGAAAAACCACCTACAGCTCTTTCAAGACAACGTACAGGAAATACAATTGTAAGTGGGGTTTAATAAGGATGCCATGCTGGCCACAGTAAAGCAGAAATAACTGTAAGAGAAAAAACAAAGCACTGTGCAAGACAACTGCTAGTTGAATTTTTCATTAATGAGTGAGTGAACACAACTACAGAAGACTGCCCAAGGATATTCTAATCCCTGGGCAGAAGGAAGCCAAGAACTTCAGCAGTTTCTTCCCTGTATCAATTCTTAGTTCTATCTCTAGTAGTGTTCTTAGACAAATAAGTAGAACTCCTGAGGCAGCAGAACTCTGATGAGCACGTGCTGCAACAAAAACAATGCCAAGGTTCAGGTGCAGCAGCAGACACACGGCTCAAGCCTGCTGAAGACACTGTCCTTCCCACTGGAACTCACAACTCATTTACTGATGGAACAGAAAAAAATAAACCAAGTATTTAAGATGAAAATGAAGACATGGAAAAATGGGAACACATGATGGGTGGTTTTGTTCACAATCCTTTTGTTTTATAAACAAATTAATGTCTTGTTTATAAAAAAGGAAATGTTTAATCAAAGAGGCAAGCTAGGCTATCCAGTCATTTGCACAGCATCCCAAGCACTTTTAGCCTTAATAAAGTGATCTAGCAGAAAACATAATAGCTGATGGCAGCTGAGAACAGACTTCCCCTAAGCCAAGCATCCACACCCTTTGTGGGCTGCTCTATCTGCTTGCTTGCAGTCTGCCCACAGTGGCTTTTCTGGCTTTGCTATTGAAATTCGCTCCCTGCTGTCATCTGCTTGTTTCAGCCTCGGCATTGTAGGTTCAGTACTTTTCTTCTGGCTTTATGTTTAACTCGTGTCATTTCAGTGGTCCCCTTTGGAGTATATCCTTACAAACAACTGCATCTGTACAACCGTGGGTTGTGAGCAGATAAAAGCAGTTGGGGAACTGAAGTTAACTGCTGATGCCAGCATGTCTTTGTAATCAGATCTTGGATAACTGAGAATTTTCTTCAAGCTCAATCATGTGTTAAACAGGGATTTTTGCAGCTCTTGAGAACTTTAAAAATCCACATTCATTTGAGAAGTCCTATCCATTTGAAAACTTCCAAAACCAGAATTTAAACAAAGTATTTATAGAACGTAGGAAATGTGATATAAGTAACTCTTCTCTAACTTTGCTTCTTGTAACTGCCAGTACATATTAAATTTTAAAACAAAATTTGAAAAATAATCTGCCAGTGTCTGAAGTCAAACGTCAGGACAATGTTGGTATCAGGTTCTTTGTTACTTAATTGTGAAGATAATCTTAAGTACTCACCATACAGCTCAGCAAACCCATTCATGGGAACACGTGATGTGCCAGTAACAAACTGAAGCAATCTTATTCTCTTTTCAGAGTCCATCATTAAGACTGCCTATGTATGATAATTATTACAAATAAAGATTTATTTTTAAATTAAGGTTTTAAGCTAGTAGACAACATAGCCACATAGTAAGCAACATAGTATCTACCTCTAAATCATTATCTTTGATATACATACGCATTTTTTTAGTGACACACAGTCTACTTCTCTGCCTATTGCTATGAAGTCAACAATTTTTTAATGGCACTGTAACAAGAGTATGGTTACAGCCTAGCAGGCTGTTAAAATGCTTCCCTTGAAGATTTGGCCCCCTACTTTCTTTGAAGTTTCTTGATGTTATGAACTAGAAGCCAAATTCCTGTAATTTATTAAACAGAAGAGTTTAACACCTCTTTAGTGTAACCATGCCAGGAAAACCTACACAAATATTTTTAACCCCAGTCAGACACGGACTTTTTTGAAAAAGCAAGCCTCAGTATTGAATTTACATTCTTACCATGCATCTCACCTTTAGCTTTCTTATTTTCTCAGGAATTTTAATGGTCAAATAATATTTACCTAACCTTTTAATGAATCAAACTATAAACTAGTATAGCAGAAAGGCAGCAGCTTTTGAACACGTTTACAGTAAGAAAATATTAGAACTCCATGATACCTTCCAGAACCATTGTATTACTTGGTGGTTTATGTTGTAGCCGTTTTTGTATTTTGTGTGTAGTTTCCAATCAGCCACGTCCACATCTCCCAATCCACACATTAATAACTACACAGATAAAAAAAACAAACAAACAACACCAAAGTTTAAGCCAGTAAACTTAAGTTTCAACATAATTTGTTTTCTTTTCCACGATACACTTACCTCTAGCTCATTTTCATCAAAAATTTTAATCAGATCCTGTGGTATTAGTTCAAAAAAGCCCTAAAAAAGATGAGGAAAGTTTGTAAAAATCAAGTCAACATTATTTAAGCATTTTTAGTCATGGAGAAGGATATTTAGAGGCTTTGGTAAACAGACCAAAGCCATATATCAAATACAGATGTTTGGAGACCAGTAGTCCCTAGTTTCATTGTAGCACTTTTTACTGACTTCTCACATCTTTATTGTGCAACACTGAGTGATGAGTATGGAAGTCTGAATATCGTATATGTAATACAATTTATACAAATAAGGGTAAATGACCTAGTTTAAATCAAACTAATATAATTTAATTAAGTTTAATTTCTGCAGAGGTCATTAAATAGTTTGCTCCACAGCTAAAGCTGCCAGTCAGAATTGAGAAATAAGCAAATTTTTCAATATGAACTGAACACCTCAGTAAAAATATACCAAAATATTTTTAACTGTGAAATAATTCAAAGCTGACACTACAAACAGTATCACTGCCTTTTTTTATACCTTTAACAAAATTATCTGTGCGTCTTCAGGATGTCAAAACAAACTTAATATCAGATGCAACAAACTCTTAGAAGAATTTATTATGTAATTAAAATTATACCTCTTTAAAGGCTGTCATTTGTTTCTGTACTCTGCTCACAAATCTCCACTGAATTACAAGACTGTAAAAAATAAAAACCAAACAAAACCATATTTAAAATAAAAGTGATTTCTATACAAAGCAACAACTTCATTTTGTAAATAAAGCTAACACAGAGTGCCTGTACTAGAGGGCAGTCCAGTGAGATACATTGCACACAGTAGCCACTACTCACTGAATGTAGTCTCTCTTGTTCTTGTTGGTGACAACTATTTCTGATCCACCACTTTTCAGTTCATGTTGATGGGTCTAAATGCAACGCAAAGAATAGGTCTTAAACAAGGTGAGTATGTAACAGAATTAATATGTCAATATTAGATAATTCATGCAACTCTTGAAGACCGCAGAATCTGAGAACTACGAGAAATAGATCAAGCCCCACAGGTCTCCTAATAAACAGAATGTGGTACATTTTTTAAAAAAATATGTATTATTGAGGGGTGCTAGACTGCAGTGGGAAACCTCCATTTTTTCTGACCTGCTGCAACACACCACCCAAGACTGCACACAAGTTCAGAGCAAGGCAGACTGCACCAACTGCATATGACCCGGCCTCCATTCCAAACCTCAAGGAAAAACAATTACAGAAACTATTTCAGCAATGATCCCAGTAAGTGAATCAATATGCATCTCTCTTACAAAGTGACTTATACTACTAGAACCTCAGGAGACAAATATCTCATTTTCAGTTATCATGGATGTACAGTTTCATTGCTTCTTCTTAGGATCACTGTTGTTACACAAGACCACAAAGGTTATTATCCTTAGATCTAGCTGGCACCTGTAATTTGGAAGTTTTATTCAAGACCTGTGGTATTTCTACATGACTTACCTTAAATAGCTTTGTATGCAATAACAAACTTGTTTATTCTATAGGTTTCTAGTACATCTTAAGAGAAAGAAAACATGTTATCTCCCAGCGACTCCAGCAATTTCCAAAAGAGCTCATCCTTTCCAGCCAATCATATAAACCCAACCTCTACTCCAGAACAAGTAATGGGACTATGGATATCTTAGTCTTGATTGCCTTCACAGCAACAGCTACTTTTCAATGCAAGTAGTATTTAACAAAAAAGCACAAGCAATTTTTAAAGCTCTGCTTATTTCCAAGTCCTTTATCACAGGCAGGCTGAAAGCACTGCATGACTGAAAAGCAGCTGAGAGAGCAAAGGGGTTTCTTTAACATCATACAGATAAAATCCCCTAATTTCACAGGTCAAACGTTTTCTTTCATGTTTTGTCTGTTCTACTTTACATGAACATACTAACCTGACCAAAAAGTTCTTCATCAACAATGAATCTGAGGTCCAGTTCTGTTGGATCATTTTCAAGAATCCATCTCAGAGAATTGTAGTATTCACTATCCTAAGAAAGAATTACAAAATAGTAAACACAAAACAGAGCATCCACCTTACAGACTGCAAGAGGTTCCATGACAGCCCAGTGAACACTGCTACCTAGAGTAATCCTGTTCTGGATACAGAGACACTGCAGTTGTACAAAGCTCTGAAGACCTTTGAAACCCAAAGGCTCAGCAATCTATGTAAATGTCTCACATAGCAAAATGGTGGTAAGATATAAGTAATATATTTTGGACTCTTCTCTTGTCTCTCATCCTGTATTTATCTTCCTTTTATTGTCAGGCATTACCACAAAGAACCTTAGGAAATGAAAATTAAGACAAAGCCAACCACATCCTGGGCTCCATGAAAAGCAGTGTGACCAGAAGGTTGAGGGAGGTGATTCTGTCCCCCCAGTCAGCTGTGCCCACCTCTGGGGCCCTCAGCATAAGGACATGGAGCTGCTGCAGCATCTCCAGAGGAGGCCACCAAGGTGCTACAGTGGCTGGAGCACCTCTGCTCTAGAGACAGGCTGGGAGAGCTGAGGGTGTTCAGCCTGGAGAAGAGAAGGCTCCAGAGAGACCTTACAGCACTTTCCAGTACCAGTACAGAGGCTACAGAACAGATGGTGAGGGACCTTTTATATGGGAGTGTAGTGACAGGATGAGGGATAATGATTTTAAACTGAAGGAGAGTAGATTTAGCTTGGACGTTAAGAAATTCTTCACTGTGAGTATGGTGAGACACTGGTACAGGTTGCCCAGAGAAGCTGAGGCTGCCCCATCCCTGGAAGTGTTCAAGGCCAGGTTGGACAGGGCTTGGAGCAACCTGGTTTAGTGAAAGGTGTCCCTGCCTTGCAACCCAAACCATCCCATCATTCTAGAGTACTGAACAAAAACCAAAACAAAAAAAAAAATCAGGACAGATCTATAAATCTATTACTCAGAAACAGATAGGACCTATATTCAGTAATCTTGAAGGGCAGCAAAACCAGTATCAGATTTAAAAGACAGAATAAAAATCACTTTGTCCATGGGTATTCTAGATAAGAGTCATTATCAGGGAACCAACCAAACAAGAAAAGTCTAAGGGACGTGTTTTCTTCTAAAAAATTTTACATTGTATCACTCAAATATTTTCACTCCCTGAAATTATTAATTTTAATAATCAAAGACACAAACTAATTTAAAAAGCAGGTTAAGATAGGATCTTAAAGGTATTTATATTCAATTTTAACATCCTCAGTGTCTAAAACATTTAAAGAAAACATCACAGAAAGTTTAGATTCAAGTTTCCAATACAGCTTAACTGACTTAAACCTGAGTCTAGGTCTTTGATTTTCATTGGAAGTTTTAGTTCCTAGACAACTTACAGATGTAGCCTAAAATATCTTTGAATCCTGCATTTTCAACCTTCAAAATGCCATTAAAGATATATACATAATATATAATATTAATATAATATATAATTATATATAATTATAATTTTTATACATAAAAATTATAATTTAACATGAAATTTATCTACATGATAAAGCAAATTACATACCACAGACTCCATATCATGTAGTGTTATCGGTTTTTGGAGCATCATCTTGTAAAAAGGACGAATAAAAAAGGCTTTAAAGAAGAAGAAATAAATTGAACAGATGTAACTTTGGATTCAAAACAGGCACAATATTAATCTGAGTATCACATTACATAAGATAAATACTAACCATCCAAAAGTTTGCCATGGTAAACAGCCATTCCAGCCACACGACCTATAAACTTGAAATAAGAGAGGTGATCCTCATTGCAAAGTCCAGAGTTTGGATTGATCTGCAGAGTATAGTTATCTCTGAAGTTGAAGGAAGGGAGCAGGGAAGAGAAAGAAAAACAAAATGTTGTACTATTGGAACAGTCTCACATTTGAAGATCTGAAAGACATCACTAGTTAAATCAGTTATTGCTTTTCATGATGATATTTATCTTCTATTGAATATTCTACAATATTCAATAGAAGACTACTAGCATATCAGAAACAACCACCATGAACTACCTTAGTAAATTAGAGATATACCAAAGAAAAGAGATTAACTCCCATTAATTTTAAAGTAGTCAGAATAACATCCTCTGCATTACTGGTTAAATACTGCCTCTTCTGTACACAGGAGATGGTTGTAAGCATGTTTGTCCATGCAAAAATGACATGGCTTATGTTAAACTGCTGTAAAAAAACCCCACAAGTACTGTCTCAACATTACTCCTCTGTCAAACAACTGGGTGCAGATTATTGCAGTTATTATCAACTAAACCCTCCCATACAGCTGCAGGGGGGGGCAGGAATCCCATTTTTAGGGAAGGTATGAGAAATACAATTGATCTGCTTTTCCTAAGTTTTCACGTCTTCCAGATCAGTATTACTTACGTAGCTGAATATTCAAACAATCCATAATAAGGATTAAACATTTCTTTAGAGAGAAGGAAGAACCATTCCCTGGCCACTCCTCCATAGTCTAAACCTTTTTCACCATCAAATTCAATCCAAAGTCTTGCTTTAAGGAAATCTGCTCTCTTTACAGCTATAATTCTTCTATAAGAATCTTCAAGGATTGTTGTGCGATGAATTTTCATTTCAAACCTATTTGGAATATCACCCTAAAAAAGAGAACATGAAAAAACAGAATAATAAAACAAAACCCAGCATTTTAAAGTTTTTCAGAATATGCAAATTCTGAAAACAGACAAAGAGGGCACAGAAACCCTTTCCTTACATTACTTAAAAACATAACACAATATGTTTGAAAAGAGGCTCTCTATTTACCTACAATTCAACTAGCAAAGAGAATTTCAGATACTAACTTCTATTTCATGCTAAGAAAATACAGTTAAAGTAAGTTCTTACTAGTAACAGCATATGGGCAGTTATTCTGCATGCAGCAAGGCATGGAGTCTCTTCTGACACTGAACATTTATCATATTACACACTTGATTAAAAACAGCTCACAGTTGACACATAAAATTATCTTGAACCACTTTACCTGACTTATTTCACCTTCTAGTTCAATATTCTATGAGCCTAGGTGTCCCATTCTCTTACTTAAGACAAAATCTACAGTTGTATTTAATTCTTAAACTACCACAATTGTATTGTGTGGCTGAGCTCTCTATCACTTAAGATACTGACATTTGAATGAATGCCAATCTTGTTTGATTAGGAACACAAAAAACAAGGTGCATATAATTGTGTGGAATTTACATGTCAACTCAAAATGCATAGGCAGACTTGGCAGGTAAAAAGTATTGAAGCATGGATCTAAACTCAAAGGTTATTATTGTATATGTAAAATACCTCCCAAGGATGTACAATTTGATTGAACCAGTGCAGAGACTCATTGTTATCTGGCTGTCTAGATGCTATTTACAGTCTTTTATGCTACATGTTATAAATATACCTGGCACTGCCACTTCAAACTAGAGTTCGGAAACAAGAGTCATAAACTGCAGATTTTAAGGCTGTAACAATTTATTGCAGTCATCCAGCCTGACCATGGTAACAGTAGAGATTTCTACATAGACAGATTAAAATCTATTCTGAGAACTTTCCATATTCTGAGTTTCAAAAAATATTCTATGCTTGATCAGTGATTTCTAAACTTTTCTCTTGCCATTCTTATTTTCAGGTTCACAACTGTTTAATCTTCGAGCATTTCTACTTTTTCAATTAGATTGCTCGCAGTCTCATCAGTGCATAGTCACAAACACTGCTGTTACATTAAATTGTTATTGCTAATTGTCACCAAGTTGCTGCTTCAGAAATGTATTTGTGATCAGACAGTAAGTCTACCTTCCCTGTAACCTAAGCTTTTCCTCATTTAGGGGCCTAAATTTCATAACCTCCTGCTGGATTCCTACTGATTACTAACCTGTTTCTTCAATTTCTTTCTGAAGAATTCATACTTCCGCTTATAGTCCCTGGAGTAAGGCACAGCCTTTGGGGGGGAAAAAAGAAAAAAGCTTGGTGTGTCTTGTGAAACACAGACAACCCATTTAAATTCTGAGATAACAGGAATACATGTTTTACTGAGTGCCAGGGCAGACTTCCAATTTATAAACACCTGGAATGAAAAGCACTTCTCTGTTCAGATCAGATCCACAGAATTCATCCTGTACTTCACCACTAGCTGATGTAACTGCCTGAGATCCCCGAGTGGCCCAGATCAAAGTGACCAAAATGCCTTTGGTGACGTCCATAATGCGTAGCCTTTCCCTGCTGTATCACGAGAGACCTGGCTACAAGCACCTCTATTTTCCATGGACAGGGAAGGTTGTTTACATATGCAGGCTATTAATAAACACAGATATCAGCTGAACACTAAAACCCATCTATAATTATAATGCAAACCATCTTTGCAATTAGTTCTGGTCATTTTGCACTTAAGATTAAGTATCGAGGCTGGATAATTATTTTTCAGCTGAAAATTAATTTAATTCCTTTTTAATCTCTTTTCCTTTTTCTTTTCTTTTTCCTCTTTTTTCTCAAGTTTACTTCATGAATTGAGCTAGTGTGGACAAAAAATAAATAGACTCTCTTACCCACTTCAAAGCCCTCTCCCCAGTCTACAAGGAAACTTTCTTACTACCATGGGAACTGCTTTTTCTTTCTGGCATTTAAAGACCATTTCCCCAGAAAGCTTTCTAAACAGTCTTTAAAAAGAAATAAAAATGCTTTGTTTAAACACCCTGAAAGTTTCACTTTCTAGACCAACTAACTGATAAATGACAAGAGCTTGTTTGGATTCTATTAACAGTATTTCTGAAAAATATGAAAATCTAGATTAGGAAAGCTTACTGGACCAGTTATTGCCACATTCTGCAGTCGAGGATCCTCCCATTGTGTTCTCTTTGTATCTGCAAGACATTTCTTAATTAGCTCCATTAATTTAAATAATGTTCACAAACAAAATGATGAGTAGGGGAAAATACTACATTGTACATACTGTGGTTTATGAAGAATATTCTTCCATCTGTATGAGTTCTCTCTTCCCACCCTGGCTGTAAAAAGGCAACATTTTTATTAAATTTTTTAATACATTTCTGATCATACAGTGTGCATAGAACTCAACATGACCTGCAGTTGTGGGCATCCCCCCCACCATCTACTCTCAGCACTGAAATTCAAAACAGAGTATTTTTTGTAGGAAAAAAGCAGGCTGCATTTTCTCATGTGCAAATTTTGATAATGCTAATTTAAATAGTTAAATTGTTTTGTCTGCAAAACAAGTACAGAACAGTTTACTTACTGGTAATGGGCCCAGGTCTACTGGATCTAGGGAAGTCTTCCTCCTCGGATGAGCAGAAATTTTCAGTCTTGGATCTTCCTTTGAAAAGAAAACAAGCAGCATGTTAAAATCCTTTTGCTGTTTTGTTTTGCTTTTAATTTTTTTGTTGTTATTAATGATTTTGTAAAGAATATGCCTAGTACCAACCCAGTAATGGTTGCATGTTCTGCAGCCAGAGGAACCCTTGCGGATTCTCAGTCCTCCAGTCATTTACAATCATCTTCTCATGACATCTCACTTTATTTTATTTACATATACATAAATATAAATCCCTTATTCAACTCAATTTTTGTTTATTTGAGTCAAATTACTCTTTCCACACAGTTTCTGACACACCTTATGCTTTTTGGGTTTGGTGGGGTTTTTTGTTGCTTGGTTGATAGGTTGGGGTTTTTTGTGGGAGCTAGGATGAAGGTGGTTGTGTTATAAATGAGTTCTTTTCATATACCTGGAAATAAGAATACCCATTTTGAATCAACTTAATGCATTTCTCTTTCCCTTTCACCTGACAGTAACACTGACTTACTCTTGAGATGCTTAAGCCCATCTAATAGCACTGCCAAGTGGTGCGCAGTGCCCCTCTGTGGAACTGCAGCTGTACAGCTCCCTCATCCATATGGTACTTGCACCTGGTCTGCTTTTCTAAGCATTCACAGAAATTTGTGTTGTGCCCTGTGATAACTTCAAGGCAACGGACCTCCTGCTGAAGGTAGGTTTACAGAACTCCTTTCTGTTAACAGCTCCTATAAGCTATCACAGTGCTGCAATGTCATTTAGGAGGTGCTTCACATCTGCAAAGCAGATTCCTGTTTTCCTTCTTCCAAGCTAAACTTTCAAGTACCAATACAATTAGTATAATTGATAATCTTCTACTCATGACAGGTATTATGACAGGCATTTTTATTACATATCACTCAGATTCACACAGAACATTTTGGGTTGGAAGGGACACACAAGGATCATGGAGTCCAACTCTTAAGCGCATGGCCTGTACAGGAATTGAACACCCCACCCTGGCTTTATTAGCACGATGCTCTGACCATGCCCCTGAACAGACAGACACAGCTATCTTGGCACTAAAGAAACATACAGAAGCTTGCTGACAGCAGCAAAGTTTTGACTCAAGAGGAACTAGAACTTCAGTTCATGAGAGCAGTTTTCCATTACCCATGTTGTGGTTTTGGTATTGTGGTCAATAAAGAATGGTCTCCCATTGGGTGCATGTCGGACTTCCCAGCCTTTAGGGAGAAATCCTTGCTCCATTTCAGGCTGCTGCTGAGAAGACTGTTGTGATGAATCACTTGATGTTGCTTGTGGCTGTCTTCCTATAGAAATACTTTGTGCAGCTGACACCTGACTTGTTTCCACAGCAATCTATGGTAAATGACCAAAAAACATCCTATCAAATCAAAGCACTGTAAAGCAATGTATTTTTTCTATTAACCTATATTTTTGACTCATGAAAGCTGTTTCATAAAGCAAGTGCCTGACAGTACACAGATTTCATAATATCAACAACATTGACTAACAATCACTGATTATGCTAAAGGTTTACAGAAGCCTTCCAGCCTTCCCAGTCAGCTACTACTCTCCAGAAGGTTTTCTTGGTACATTCACAGTAGAGTGACTTGCCATAAATGTTACTGTTCCTAACTCTCTGTGCAGTCTCTCAGATATTTTATGTGGTAATTTACCAGTTTATGCCTTTGTGTGCTCTGTTTCAAAGCCGTCTCTCCACTTCTATTACACAAGATATTTAAAAGGTTCAATGAATACAAACATCAGTAAATTGAAGACAGACAGTACCTGTACAACTGGTTTTATCCAGGTAGTGGTTCTAGAATTGTGATCTATATAATATGACCTTCCTTTTTCATCTTGTCGTTCTTCCCAGCCTGGGGGTAATCCAGATGAAGTAGGCAGTAACTAAATATTAGTGATAACAGATGAAAAACAATTAAGGAAACCGTGAAACTTACTGTGAAAAGGCTTTCCTCTGTCAAATTAAAACAACAAAACTATATTCCAGAAGGTTCATGACTTTTATGAACTGGATAAAATAAATAAGAAATATATAAGTCGTTACTGAATAGTATGAAGTAACAGATTTTTATTTGTTTGTTTATACAAAATTCAAACTCCTCATGTTAAAGGATTCATTTATACACCTGGTTTAGGCATGGCTGATCCAGCCTAGTACTTCTGGCTATGAGATCACAGTTTGCAGTGTCACCATGAAAACATAATGGAATGTGGTATGGTTTTTAATTAGAAGTAAATACTTACAAGGCAAACCATTTGAAAAACAAAACTCATATCATCAGGGCAAGACTACTTCCTTCTACAGGCTATGCATCAAGCTAATGCTAAACAAAGCTGAAACGTGAAAGCTTTACAGCTGAACTAGACCCATAAATTGCCATTTTGTCAGGACAGCTGCTGGGCAAGGAAGGCCAAATCGCATTTGAAATGTCAGCACCTAGCACAGCTAAAAGCCTGTGTTTTTTGAAAAATTACTTACCACTGGATGTGCAGGCTGCTCTTCAAGTCTGTATGTTTGCAGACTACCTCTTCTGCTGGAATGGCTCTTGAAGAAGTGGAGAGGAATGACACATTAGCTATTATTGCAGTTTTAAAGATGGCAGCAAACAGTCAACAATGGTTATCACACTTCAAGCTATTACAGTTTCCATCCTGAGCAAAGTGTTGTACTTGTTTTGAAACACGATTTAATATCGCATTTTTCAAACTCCTGTTTTAACAGCTAGAAACATTAAGTTCACAGAGTCTATTATAATCTTAGGATGATAGAGGCTTTTGAAAGTTCAGAAAACTCTAGCAATAGATGTCTTGGCATGTAAAACATTAATTATGAATAGTTACAGTACTATTGAGTTTACAGTACAGAACTTTTTGTGTTGTCAGTGAAGTCTGTGATAGATCAGAGCTAACACAACTTTCCAGAGAGTAGATTAAGTCAACAATGAAAAGATATGAGAGTCTGAGACATCCAGTTTGAGAAGAGCAATTCAAACCCTGGATTTTGCATAAGTGTCCACCTTCCTGCCTAAAGCCACATTTAGATCTCATTTGCTACAATTAGGCAACTGTACTTCATTTTGCTCCAGAATTTCCATGACTATTTGAAGGATTTTTCCCTATCCACATACTTTCGGAGTACTTCAAAGAAAAAGCATGATTAACTTTTAATTTTTTTTTTTTTGGAGGGGGGGGAGGCGGTTATAAGGCAGGTGAAGGAAGGCAAGACTGTCATTCTAGCTGACTCTTGCAAATAATTTGAACATCTGCCTCTTTCAGACCACCCGAGCAAGCTGAAATAACAGTTTTCCTGCTATCCATGGGATGCTGAATAGCAGAGCTCAAGTAAAGTCTTGTTACTCTCACTTGTCTGTTCCCAGCAACACTAGTGACACATTTGTACAAACTTAGATAAACATTGTCAATTTCAAATTTACATTTGGAAGGGCATTCTTAACATCACAAAAACTAATGATTATTTCAATATCAAAATCTAACAGACTAGATGGCCTGGGTCACCTCTATAGGCTTTCCTCAATGGACAGTGGATTTCTCATGTCACATCTCAGGTTACAAGGCTGTTTATGGAGCTCGGGTTTCACAGGACAGCTGAGCTCATTTAATTGCTTGCTACCACCAAAAAGACAAGTTTCACCACGGCTACATACTCCTGCTGTTTTCCCTTTGCCACTGTATCATTTGTCAGACAACCTAGTATGCTGTTTCAGTTGCTCAAACTGCAAAAAGGCAGAGTTGGGGAAAAGAGAGTAGTTTTCTGCCGGGTTAGGGTTAGCAAGCTGAACAGACTCACCCAGAGGTCAGGCAAGTTTCACAACTGGCACAAGGGCTGTGGAACTGCGTGACCAAGCTCCCTTTTTTGCTGCTATGGAAGCAGCAGGTTTGCTCAACCCAATCATAAAACCTTATCCCAATATTCACAATGAAAAATGCTCTATCTTAAAACTTGTTCTAGTGGGAAAAGTAACTCACATAGTACAACTCCCTTAGAAATAAGCTTTCAGGATACATCTTTTTTCATTCGTAGTTTTCAGCACTCTATGACACTAGACTACGAGGTAGATTTACAGACTGAAAAATAGTTCACACAAAGTTTTAACCTCAGGCAGAAATCCATATAAGCAAAGCAGAGAGGAATAAAATGTTTGCTTAGATGGGATTCTACAGTAAAATGACTATTCTTAAAGTCTGTGCATTTGAGATGAAATTAAAAATATAATTCCTAAATAAAGTATTTATGGATCTAATTCTATCGGTAGTACGACTTTTGTGCAAAATATTGCAGATATTTATACATTAGAACAATGAGAAAAATAATTTACAGTGTAGGCTGTTGACTGGCCAGTAGCTGAACTTCCAGAGGTAGTAAGTCTGTTACTCAATTCTTCTGCAAGATGAGTCTGTATATCACAACTACTCTGCGAGAGAGGTATTTGAATGTTCTGACTGCTGTACATTGTTGCCTCGTCTTCAGTTATAATTTCCCAGCTCTTTAAAAGGAAAATAAAGGGGAAACATTTTTAAAAAGTAGTTAAGCTTTTTGAGTAAGCCAGATTAAAAAATCACTTGCATTTCAGAAACATTTTGAGATTTATTTTTTTACCTCGGGGGAATCTCTGTTGTCTGCGTTTTCTGTATCCTCTGATATCTGTCGCCGGTGAGTGAACACGTGCTGGGCCTCCAGCTGCACACTGCCAAGATCTGCGACTGCCACGCTGTCCCTGGCGGGGCAGGGTGAGAGAAGTCAGCAAACAGCAGCCATAGTTTATCTTTCAACAGTAAGCCAGGCTAACAGCAAAAACATACATCACAGTCATTTTGGCAGAAGAAAAAGAAACAGTCTGGACTATATAAATTAATGTAAACTGTTTAAAATGAATAAGCATTCATCTCAATGTGAAGTGTAAGCTGAAGAACCAGGTAGCATTCCAGGACAAAAAAACCCCAACTGAATAAAATAAGGTAAACAATTTAACAAAGTCCCTGATGGGAAGGAAAAACCAGGCTGAAAACTGAAAAATTATTTACTTTCCATTACTATAGCTGTTATCACTCCAACTGCAACCAGTTTCTATTTGAACACATACTTCCAGAGCACAGTACAGTCAAAATGACCACCAGCCAGTGACCACGGCATGTGGGCTTCAAAGTTAAGCTAAGGAAAGCTCTCTACTAATTTTCAAGCTGTTCACTTTTTATTTCTCCTTGCTTTCAATGTAACTAGGGTGAACTACACCAGCTAATGTAAGACTTGAATTTTCAGTCTAAAAGACGTACTGTGCAGTTGGTCTTTTCCACTGTGTTCTTCTGAATTCATGATTGACATAGTAGGTCCTGCCGAGGATGTCTTGTCTTTCTTCCCAGCCTGCAGGCAGTGGAGGAGATTCCTGCTGCTGCTGTTGTGGCTGGCTAGCAGCCTCTGGTTGGTCCAATATAATCCACCCAGGCTGAGAGACATAATATAACTACCTTAATATTACAGAAGTTGAAAAACATATCTCAATTTATTAAGCTACTCCCCCTTTTAAGGTGTAGTTCCATTACATCTTAAGCCAGTAAATTTGACTCTGGTTTGAGTGTGTTTATTTCTAAAAAATGACAGGGCATATTATGCATGCAGAAATCTTATTTTTACCTCAAGTTCCTTAAACATATTAGTATCAGAAGCTGTTAATTCCAGGAAAATAAACAGCATTCACAGAATACATTAAAAGCTTAAATATTGTCATTTCATACATATGCTGCGAATGTATGAGGCAGATGAACACACCCTTCTGTAACAAAGTTTAATTACAGCAAAGGTGGTAATGCTGAATAGAGTTAAGTCTGGAAAAGAAATCCATTAATCTACATTGGATGTGCTTACAAAGATTACATATATACTGTAGGTAAGATCAAAAAATCCCTATGGATTGGAGGGAGTTGAAATTCTAAAACAGGAAAGATGTTAGTGTCTGTCTGGGGTCAAAAAACATTGAACAGTACCTACAGCAGAAACTTAAAACACTTTACACTGTCTGCAAGATACAAGCAATCGCTTTTAACTGGTTTGTTTCTAAAACACTATTTATAGCTTAGTGATTCATAACACTCATTTTTCAGCAATAAACACATTTTTTCCCACCTCTAATTCTTCAGCCTGTTCTGTGGTTTCTTCTTCGGATCCACTGGTTTTAGGCAAATAAGTCATTTTTAATCTAAGGTGGCCTTTAACTCTTGATTTATGGCTGCAGAAGAGAAAATAAAATTATCTTACTGTGCACTTGTAAAACAAAATAGTTGAAAAAGCACAGCTAGAGGATTATTCTTAAGTTTTCAGCGCAAACTTGACTTTTTATAATCTACAATAATTAAGTTCTAGAATGGCATTGAGGCTTCAGACTCCTGAATACAGTAAGTATTTAAAGTAATACTGACTTTTTAGTGGAACATCAATATCTTAGAAATGGCTATTCAAATTTCTTTGATGGAAACAGAAAAACTTAGACAATGTTTATGTATTTGTGACTAATTACATAAGAGCATTGTTTAGATATGAAAGTTAGAATTTCCATGTGGTATTTACTAACCTTCTTGGATGAAGAACAAAATCCTTAAATGTATATGGTCTCTCCATACTTGGATTTTCTGTCTGGAATAAGAATTTTTTTCAAGAAAAAATCTTTATCAAGCACTTGAAATGAAAGTAAACTATAAGAAATTTACAATTAATTTCTTTAAAGGCCTTATAATATTTTAAAACTTAAATTACAGGTTCAGGTACAGTAACAGCACTACCAGCTTTAATCTTAGCAATAAGACTAATACTCACGTTCAAGAAAATATTACCTTTCAGTGTCTATGTATATTACAGAATGAAACACCTGCTCTTGGAAAGGGTTTGCCAGGGTTGCTATCCTGTCTTTAAGACAGTTTCTAATAAATCTGTTAGTATCTGCTAATGTTTTGAGACTTCAGAAGAAAATGAAAAAGCTTATTTATTTCAGTATTCTTGGTGATATTTCTTCAAAATTAATTATGTGCTTTGCAAAAGGAATATAAGAAACAGAAAAAAATTGACCAAAGCAACACCAGCTCTATTTCCCACTTACCCTCTTTTGTATGCTTATGTGAATAAGGAACATTAAATTTACAGACTTTAAAGAAAATATTTTAAGACATGACAGTAAGTACAATCTCTTCTTATCTTTAAGACTGTAAATCAATGAAAAAGCTAAAAGCACTCCAGTACTGAAAAACAAGGTAACCTACATTGTCTTTTAAATATCAGCACTGAAAAATCCCTAACAGATCTACAAAATAAAACAAAGAACCCACAGAGCAGGAGAACTTAATCACTTTATTATCAGTATTGTTAACTTCCTTAGATGACTAATAGAGTGCATATAGAAATATTTTTTCCCTTTCATAGTCTTAAAAAATACAAACCGGTAACTGATAAAGAGGAATATCCACTTGTCCAAGAAAATCATCTCGAGTCTACAGAAAACAAAAACAAACACCACAGAAAGTTGAAAGCTGCAAAGTGTTTTAAAAACATTGTTCCCATGCCCTGATAGCACAGCAATGCTTTCTTAGAACCTGAAGGCACTTTTAAATTACAGGCAGTAACTTGTTCTGTACAGAACAAGTTCTGATTGACCCAACACTCAGAGCCTTGGACAGTTCTGCCTTCCTCAAAACAAAATTTGAGGGAGCTGGGGGTGGAGATTTAGACTGTTTACTAAATTATATAGACTAATGTTAATCAAACAGGAGAGCTGTTTAGCATCAGGACTGAGATTGTCAGCATCTCCAGTAGAAACATTGTCCTAAAGGACCCTCCTCCTAGGAGCAACCAACAATTTTCATAAACCTAGGCAGCTGTTTAAAACACGCACGTATAAACATTTTTTTCTTTTCCAAATAATACAGCTACTGTTAAGATAACATGAAGCAAAAGTAAGTTTAATCTGGTGAGTGCTTTGGAAGTTCCAGCAATTCCAGTGGTCCTAAGCTTGGCATGAAAACCTGTTAGAACTATGAAAAAATACCTTCTGTCTACACACATTGCAGAGTTTAGTTTTAACAACTATTATCTGAAAGGTTTTGCCCTGACTTGGATATCTGGACTGTCCAACTAGGACCAGACTATGAACACAGCAGCTGTCAGACCAGGGCAGGGACTGACAATACACAGTATCACTGCACACTTTACTTTTGACCATGGATTTTTGCTTGCCAAAGAAATTACAATTTCAGTAATCCTCATAGGTAATTTCAGTATTCACCAATAACCACCACCAGCAGTAATTTACTTGACTTCCTGCTGGATTACTGGAGCATGTGCTAAATTGTTTCAAATTAATTCGTGATCTGAAAACCTTTGCAAACCTCCACAAAAGCGGGAAAATGTATTATAAGGGTCATTTAACATGAAGATGTATCAGTGCCTGTGTAATAAACTCAGGTCAGCACAGAATTTTTTGAAGGTATGTATAAGCTTTTTTCAAAAAACTCTACACTGTAACAAGACTACACTTTTTTGCACAGACTGAGTAAGGAGCTGTAAAAGTTTTCAACTGTGTGGCTCGTGCAGCCTCTGAAATTCTAGGCTTGCTGATTTTTCCAGCTAACAAAAGATTTGGTGCCTATTCTTTCCTAAATCTGTTGGTGTACCATAAGCATATATTCAAACTAATCACCCCAAAACTTTAATGTTTGTCCATAAAACTTTTCACCACAGGGCTCTGCAGCTTGTTGACATCTGTTTCCTTCACCTCAGGGCAAAATCATGCGTTTCAACTTTCTTCTGGAAAACTTATTTTAATTTTCAGTTCAAATGTTCTACAGTATTAAAACTCCTGTCCAATTCTATCCATGTTTTGGTCCCTCTGACATTAAAGTATAGGTATTTCTTGAAGCAGGTCTTTTTGCCTTAGTAATTCTGGTACCTTTTTTCCTTAGCTCCCTTGTCCTAAGTTCATTCATTTAATCTTTAAGTCACATATGTATTTGGAGAATCAGTGTCTCACATGTGCCTTTAATTTTTACACCTGCAAAAAGCACAACTAGATTGTCATAGGTGAAAAAATAATAGAAATTTTGAGATATGTCACTTCAAATTCCATTCACAGCGTGGATGTCATGTTCAGATCTGAACGGGACAAAAGTGAAAATATATACAAAACACTGACCTTTTTAGTCCATAAACTCACTTGAGATAGAAAGCTACAACAGGTTTCATACCTGAGGAGTCAGAGGCTTCCCTGAGCTACTGAAGGAAAACTTTCTGTGCTATTATAGACCAGAGGTTTCTGGAAAAAAATAGCTACCATTTTTGCCTATGAGGTTCTTTTTAAAATGGCACAGCACATACCTTAGACATGTTAAAAGGCTTAGTATTTGTAAAGTTCTTGGCAATCCTCAAGTGGAACATGCCTTCCAAATAAATTATTGGAATGTGGGACAAAAGTTTGCTCTATTTTAGAATCCCTCAGAACATTGTGTTTGTTACCAGCACAATTTGAGTATGGGCTCCTGTTATTCACTTTATTATTCTGCTGTCTCTCCTGCTATTTTTAGCAGAGTTAGCCTCGATAACCAACTCTTCAACAGTACTTTCTCCTTCAGATAGAAAGCAAAACCCTGAGTGGAGATTTTTGTTGACCTCCAAACAACTAACACATAAATCAGATAGCAGGAATGATCTTCAGCAGTGCGCCCCACTATGACAAGCTGACTAACTGCCTGCGAAGAGGTGCCAAAGCAGCTTCGCAACAGACGTCGCACACATGAACAACTAAATGCCAGTGGAGCTGAAACTGTTTGGATCTCTGTTTCGTGAGAGCAGGCAACACACACAAGTGGGTCAGTTGTTCTGTCAACTTCTAATTTCTTAACAGCCAGAGAACTCAAACTTTCTGCTTGCCAAACCGTAAGTGCATAAACCTCAATTAATGATATACTGCACTAACAGAGAGCCCTTGTATTTAACTGATTCACTGGTTTAGTCTATAGAAAGTTATTAAAAACAGGTGAGGACAGACAGCTGCTGTACACAATCCATTTAAAGAACTCCAGTGCAATGCCAAAGCACTCAAAGAAATGCACCAAGAGAAAGTAATTCTGTTCAAAACTCATTCTCATCTATTTTATGAATATACACTTAATAAGTTTTAACAGTGAAGATTTTGGACTTTTTTTTCTGCAATTCCCATCAGAAACTGAAGAAGATTTTAAACAGACATGCTTATCTGAGTCACACGTTTAAGAGCAGTACTGAGCACATAACCCCAAATTTATCAGGTTTGAAAACAGGTCACTGAATTTAATGCCTTTCTTAATTGCTGGATTCACTACACAGCCTTTTGAAACAGTTCTTGTATAAGAGCAGGGTGTTGCAATAACAAGTATTTTCTCTACCAATTTTTGTGACAAATGTTTGGTGGTATTAGTGCATGAATTAAAATCCAAGCATATTCCCAGTCTTCTTCTAACTAAACAGGCAGCTAGTTGTGCACAGGTTGGTCTTTGCACAGAAATCTACAGCTGTATGGCAAAACAAGAAAGCATACAGCTTTTATTGGAGGGAACATAAGTATCAATTCAAATTGAAAAAACAAACAGTGATCTGGAGTATCGCTGCTTAAGAAAACAAGAGCTCAATAGATGCATTATAAAACCAACATTCTTCTTGCTTAAACACCCAAACATCAACATTAGTTACAAGCTTGATGAGAATGAAAAAAACGTTCCTGAGCTACACTAGCAACTTCAAGTATTTTTCTTTTCCTGCTGCGCCGAGTGTATTATTTGGTTCCCTTAAACTCTAAATTGAGAAAAGTGAGCTTTTTTTTCCTTCCATAAAATACTGCCAGCATATGCTATTCATCATGGGAAAGTAACAGTTTCAAAAAAACAAGATTCAATTATCACATTAAGACTGTACCAAATTCACAGATTCCACAAGTAAAGTTTTCTCTATCTTGCAATGCAATAAATACTTGGTTGCACGGAATTCATTACAGTCCCAGCCTCCTGTATTTTTAAGGGGGACCAGTAGATAGTGAGGAGATTTTTTTTTTTTTAATGACACATAGGCATTTCTTCAGAGTTGGCATCTATGATAAAGAGATATAAAACTCTATCAGCATTTTCAAAATGGGGAGAATACATACTGTTAGATCAAGGGTTATTACACAGCATGTGGTTCTGCAGGACCTTCAGCCCTGCTGGCTGTTTCAACAGCAAGGTGTCAACACAACATGCCTCAGCAGTTTTACCATCTGCTTAACAGACAGCGTTTAGAAATGACACCAAGGTTATTTTCACTAATTCTCTCTCACTTCCAAAGATATTTTCAGACAACTGCTTATCTAAAGACTAGAGCAAAAGTGTTGTCTGTTTCTCCATTTATAGCTTACACATTTTATATGGTACCAAAATCTTACAGCTTCCTTAAAAGTTCATACTTAGTTTACAGTACTTCTACAACAACATTCATATATTAGTCCACTCAATGTGTGCTACTTTGAGAACTTGTCCTTAAAAGTTTATTAACAATGACATTTAGGTTAGCCTTTTTTTTTTACATAGGCCACAGGAAGGCAAGTTGTCTAATATAACCAAAGCATACTTCAGCACAACATAAACAGAGGATATGTCAGAAGTTATTAATGCATTGATTTTTCTCATCAGGACTTTGAGTTCCTTTGGTTTGGCGTACAGATGTGCCAAACAAGCTACCATATAAAAAGCAGAGATATTACATTCTATGAAAAGTCAAAAGCCAATCCAGACTTGTCTTCCTGTGTTAAATCTGCCAATACTCACCACAAAAAAATTAGAAAACAGTACCAAATATTTAATTAGGTACTATTTCAACACATCATTCCTGACATCAAGTCAGTTATCTTCATAATAGTATAAAAACAAAACTTTTGCATCTATTTGTGAAAGCTTTTTTTGCCAAATCTTAAGACTTCAAATAAAGTTTGAAAAACAAACTCCCATAGTAATAATTCCAGGCACACTTTTACCTTCACCATTTAACACTCTAAAGCTTAAAACACAAAAATGTAAAACTCTACCAATGTTAAAACTGCATGTGTAAGTTGCTCCCAGAAACAACAACAGATAAACCAGATACTGCAGATGTTTACCACACTGGGTAATTAACATATTCAGCTGAAGGACTTGATACAGTCAGTCAACTTTTTGCTTTTCAGAGCAAGAGGGAAGAAATAGAATTTTAAAAAAGAGACAAACTACTTTTCTCCAAAAGGGAGACAGACAATTGGAGCACGTCTGTATCATGGTCTCACTCCTGTGAAGTTCACTTGGTCCAGCAGAGGATCACACAGAGGCACAAAGTCAGGTTGAACCTGGAAGCAATTCTTCAGTCCTAAATTGAATCAGTTGGCCAGGGCTGTACAGGTACCTGGCCACTTCTAAGAGAACAAGCCTAGAGCAGGGCTGGATTCAGGCTGCATGGCCTCACCCTGCTCCAAAGTCAGTCCATCAGTTTTCAAAAGCACTCTTAAGTCTACTATTGATCCAAATGCAGCATCAACACTAACTCAGGCCTTCCCTGTGCCTTTGCACCAGCACACAGCTAGTGGCCACTGGCCAGCCACACCGCAGTTTTCCGTGCTCTTACACATCCAGCATTAGTCCTCAACCACTGGTGAACAGGAGTCTCAAGCCCCACCTATCGACCTCTCCCAGCCCCACACCTAAACCTCCTGCTGCCAGGTGTAAATGTAGAAGCACGACCTGGCTAGAGCAGAACTCAGTGGTCTGGTGTGTCTTAAGCTCTACTGTGCTCAAGTTATAAATCCCACCTGTGCAAAACCAGTCTGCATGAACAGACCTTGGATGCCTCAACCTCTAATGACAAAAGGTGACTGCAACACAAATAATCCAACCACAATTACTTTTCCAACAAAACAGTATTACGATTTATTTCAGACAAGCTCAATGACACTACTAAAGTTACATTATACTTCTCATCTCAGACATGGCTTTATTAGCCTATCATTTGCCAGATGTTAACCACTTAAGGTTTCTCATTAATAAGTTACATATTTGTCCCAAAACAAACTTAATAGAAACAATGATTATTACAATAACTGGCAAATGTAAAAATTCTATTGTAAAATAAGTAATGCTTATAATAAATCCTGGAATTCCTTTTCCTTCAAAAAGCCCTTGTGCTTTCACATTACTGAACAGGCCATCTCCCTTATGCTAGGGAAATCACTGATTGCCAGAGAAATCGTCTAGGTCTGAAAGAATCCAGTTCTGTGTTTTTTCCCACATTCCTCTTACTGGAGTGTCTCATTTGCATTTTAATACACCCTAACATCAATCACTCCAATTCAAGTTTGTATGTAATTTCAGCCAGGAACTTGCTGATGTCCTTCCTAAATTCTGTTTGCTTATGTTACAGTTGATACAGCTGAAAGCAGCCCAAGGTCTCAAACAATAATTGCATCTATCTGTAGACTTTTCAGTTTATTGTAAACTATCATGACAGAAGAAAAGAATGATGCACTCTCTTGAAACAGAGATTATTACAGATCCATAAACTAACACTGCAATGAGCAACAAACATTTTGCTGGCTGCGTTCCCAAATCAGCATGTTCTGTTTGTCACAGGGAGTAAGGAAAAAAGCTCACTTGAAAAGGAGACACTTAACAGAAATGCAGGGCAGTCCCCTTCAGACAAGGGTGAAAGTCAGTCACAAGCAAATGACTTGACTGAAAAGGCCACTCAGTTTTGCTTACTTGCTCAATCTGTGAAATTCATCCACTTCTGGAAGATGAGAAAACACGTGTTAGAACACGGAAGAACACTCTCTGCCAAGGGTGAGGGGAAAGCATTTCTACCACTTGATCCTCTGTGGCTGCAAGGGCTGAACAGGCACCAGAGAGCCTGGGGGTCAGATTAACACTCTGCCTACCCTTGTATCCTTTCCATGTAATGGCCAAGAGCAGATGCTTAAGGAATAGTAATAGTGGCAATTAAGACTAGTACTTCCTTTGATATAACCCCCAGTTTCTAATGAATAAGCGGTCATGGACCTCTTGATCCTGACCTTAAAATACATATTGAGAATGTAATACCCTTTGATGGACCTTTCCTCAACTTACCTAACTTCTTAAAATCCATTTCTGCTTTTGATATGCAGATCTTGAGACAATCTGCTCAGCAACACATAAAAGAACATTTTTTTAAAAAGTGGAATGGGAAAATTCACCTCCCCTACACTATACTTTTATAAACTTCCTCTATACTATTTTTTTTTACCCAAAGCTGAAAACCCCTTGGTCTACTTAGTGTTTCTCCTCACATAAAACTTACCCCAATCTTGCAACCTTTCTTCTTTAGTTGTTATCCATGCTTCCTTAAAAAGCACGACCAGAAATATGCATGCCATGCACCTATGTGGATTTGTATAACTCCATAATGGTGGTTTTAATTTTGTTAGTTTATTCCTTCCCTAATAAATCCTAAGCTTTTATTTGCCTTTCAACTGTCAACAAGATCTGAGCTGACATTTTCAGCGAGTCTTTCCCCATGACACAAACCATTTCCTGACCAGTACAGGAGGCCATCAACAAGCATGCATCATTAGCTGCTTTTCATGTGTGCAATACTTGGCATTTTTCAACAATGATTTCCAAATTGTCCATTTGGAAAAAAAAATTGAAATTAAAGCAATGATCATGAGCTCATATCTGAAAGCCTGCAAGTTCTGTGGCTAGTGAGGAGTAAAAGAAGAATGTGTCTAGCTTGCCCTGTGCACAAGTTTTACTTTAACACATTCTTGTAGGTATACCATGTCTTAAAAAACAGAATAACTATAGCTTGTGGCAACATTAAAGAAGCCACAGCATCAATGCTTCCCACTCTCTCATGGCAGATTAAAAGGACATGAATCACCCTGAAGGCTGGATAATTACATATTTACATAAGCTGTTTCAGGAGGCCTGCTCTGCACGGTTTTGCAGTTTGAGTTTCCCCATTTTTTTCTGGCATGAGAAACCTGCCCAAACTCAGTTCAGCTGCAGACTGTAAACAGAATAAGGCTAATCATAATCTCTGCAAAGCACAATCAAATAAAACTTCTCCTTAATATGTACATGTAATGTTTGCTGAGGACTACAAACTGCTAGAGATTTAATATACTGATATATTCAAGTATCTGCTTCCTTACAGTATGACGATATTCTGAAAGTTACATATGGTTCATAGTTGCCAAATGCAACCTGCTAAACCTGACAATGAAAAACTTCAGGGATCGAGCTATTACCAAATAATATTATTCGATCGCTTCCTTTGCTAATGCATCCACGTAGCAACCATTCATTGCCAGGCTGTAAGATTTATCCCATCCTTTGTGTGCCATCTTTTTCTTCCCCTGAAGAAGGATTGCTAATCAAAAGCGAAAGCATGAAGAAAGGTAGAGAAGAAACTCTAAACTCTGCATTTAAGCATGATAAATAGAAGAAATTAGTACCAACTATTAAAGCACTACAGGTCATTCCCACTTAAGGGATAGAATCAGGCAATTACCTACAATTAATTATAAATTGTTCATTATTGTGATTAATACAGTTTCCACTGTCTTCCCTTTAATGTACTGATGTATATTTCAACTTCTAAAATTTGTCTGAGACACAACACATACACTCTTACGTGATTTAAGTCTAACGTAGTCATCCCCACAATTCCTCAGAAAGACACCACCTTCCTTTCAAACCCAACTCTCCCTGACTGAACTGACAGACCATGACACAGCAATGCAGCAGACACAGTCCTGTAACGTGATCCTTCAAGATACGCAATACTGAACAACACAAAAGTTATTAGATTATGAGGTTACCATAGCACAGCAACATAACGTGATGCCAATTTGTGCTTTGCCTTGTATTGGCTCCATAATCTTCTGCTTTTGCTGCCCCTTTTCCACCTCACTTCCTTGCACAGATCTGGGACACTGATACACATGCAGCCCCTTTTCTCCATGTGCAAAGCTGTAGCTAAGCCGTAGCTGTCCTTCCCTTCTCTTGGTGCTTCTCCCTGGCTGGATCACTACTTTCTGAGAGGGAGTTTTGCTATGACAGAAACTCTGCACCTAAGGAGAATGCAAGAGGAAAGACAACCTCAGACTATTCAGCACTAACTTGTGGTGCAGCACTTATAAGGGAACCCCAATCTTCCAGACACAGGTTCTGATCCCCTCAGCATGTTCAGATCAGCTGGGAAGTTATTCAAGAGAGAAATCCTCACACACAGCCCCCTCAAATTACTGTTTTACTAAATTTAAATTTAGTACAGCAAGATTCAAATAGCATTTCCTTTTATGAAGGCAAAGTTCCAGAGTTTGGTGAAAAAAGCTCGAGAGTTCCAACTAAAAGGTTTCCCTTACATGAATCTGACAGGAGACAAACAGTTTGGTTATTTTACACCTTCTCTGAAGTTTGGGGGTTTTTTTGCTTCAAAACATGTCATTTCAACACCTAGAGACAAAACTCGAGCAAAATTACTTGTAAACAAAAGGACTATAACACAACTGATTATCTTAATTGTGTAAGAAATTATTTTAAAGGTATACAGCTGCTGAAACGGATTTGCAAGTATATTTACAATATTCACATTATCCAGTAGAGAGTGATACTGATGGGGAAGGCATAGCTAATGCTGACAGGGATATCAACATGGTATTATACTTGTGGAAGAGATTAACAGAACTTTTTTTTTTAGAAGTTTATGTTCTACAAGAACTGGAACTGTATTCACTGTTTCTGCCTTCCTCTGTACCTCTTGAAGTTTACGTATGTATGATAAGTAACCTGTTCCCTTACTCACTCCTACCCTCCCAATCCACACCTGTGATGTCAAAATGCTTTAGTTGCATATTTATTTCTACCCTAAGCAGAGACAGATGCACTAAAAAAACCACAAACAAACAAACAAACAAAAAACCAAAAAAACCCCCCAAAACGTTAAAGCAGAAATACATAGTCAAGGACAACCTTCAATGCTGTAACCATGGACCATCTCTTCCTCCTGCTTCACATAAATGAAATACCAATATGTACTACAGAATTTATTCAATAAGTTCCCAGTAAAGACCAGCAGTGGTACACTGAACACCACCACTCCCCATTTTGTAACTTAATTAAAAATAATCCAAGGCCAGTTGTCATAGAAATGGTGTTGATTTTTTTTTTAAGCCAGCCTTTAACAAGCTGTTGATTATGGAAAGCAGGAAATGTGATCCGAGGTGGCTGAAGGCTGGTAGCAAGGCACAGAAGAAAAGAATGCATAGACCTTTTGCTGCTTCAGCCTCTGGAGTCTCTGACCACAGCACTGATTTGATTTCATGGCTGCTCTGTACAGATAGCTGACATTACTAAATGCTACTCCAGTATCAACTCGTTAAATTTGAACCCAGACTCAGCATATCGATATACTAGGCCAGACTAACTGGAGTCAAGAGAAATATTTTGGGAGTTGTTTATTTTTAAATGAGTCACAATACACCACGATAATTAACTGGACTATGTAATTAAATGATTGCCATAGAATCTGTTATATTGGTCACAAAGACTAATAACAAATACAATGGTATTTATCTATTTTATTCCAGTGAATTGCTGAACTGCTGTGAAATCAACTATGGGTTTTGCTTGGTTTGGTGGGGGAAGCTTTCACATTTTTTGATGTTTTATAGAATATTTACATATTTACTGGTTTTACATAAAAACTGAAATGAGCCATTTGAAGATCGAAAGGTTCCTGTACCTGGTGTCTGTGTCAGTCCATTGTAAACACTGCTCCTGGGAACTGAAACAAACTATTGCCAGTCCAGTGTCCTAGGAGGTTTTCTGGAAATGTTAGCTAACAGTCTAATCCTGAACTTGGAATAAAATACAGAACTATCTTTTGTATCAGCTGCCATTAAACACAAAGGCCAGTAGTGCAAGTTGATGAGAAATGTACTTGAAGTGCATGACTCAACATTTTTTTCACAATATACTTTCAAAATAACTGACACATTTTAAGTAGTCTGGATCTAATCTGTTTGTGCTTATTGTGGATTTTGCTCCTCACTTTACAGTGTGATTTTGGGAAGAAGAATCACCAAACAATATATATATATATATATATAGATTATCTGTGATCCACTGTGAGTTTTATAAAGAAGCTTAAGCATAAATCACAGTTTCCCAAGAAGGAAAGAGTATTTTTCTTCAAACTCTAACCAAAAAGCTCTAAAGAAGTCAGAAAGTGTAGAAACATCAGGCACTGCTCTAAGAGCAACAAAAGACTGAAAATTCCAGGCTAACACCTCCAAGGTAACTGTCTTACTAGTTTAGAAAGGGACTGTCATAATTATAAGATCTTTGGCAAAACACCCTTTGCTTAAACAAGCATGTTAGTTACATGGTAGTAGTGTCAAATCAATGAGAATGAGTTCTTAAACAATTTTAGTAACCATCAATTGTTGCACTTTTATCAGCATTCATAACTAAAAATATTCAGATAATTTAAACCCTCACAATGTTATTTAAACAAGTCTTAAAATCCACCTTTCATGTGGCCTATGCTTTACTAACTGCCTTAAGAGTTAATAAGGGTAGACACCTCTGCAGTTTAGCTGGACATGAATTTCATTACAAAAAAATATTTATTTAATATAAGCCTTCTAGACCCAAGTACTATAATTTGAACAGCAATGTTGTTGGGAGAGGTATTAAGTTACTCTGTACTGCTCAGGCTGAAATAGTAGTTGGAAGGAGGAAAAAAAGAGTGAGAGGAAACTGAAAATTCCTGTGGTTCAGGGTGTATACAGAAACAAATGGTATTTACAGCTTCTCTGCTCAAATACTACTGATCTTTAATTCTACATACAGCCAAGTGTTCTGTAAAATAAAGTGTATCTGAAATAAAACTAAAAGACCACTGATTTTACCCATTTTATATGCAAACAACTTCAGTAATTACTATTAATTTACTGAAAAGTTAAGTGTTTATAACTACAAAATTTAATCTGAAGTTTAAATGACTCCCATGTCTAGATAACTGGACAAGAAAATCCCTCTGAGTTCATGTAAACAGCAAACTATTGTTTAAAATATATTAAATACAGGTATTTCACTCTAACACCTATTCACCTACGCTACCGCATGTACCATATTCTAAGAAACTAATCTAAAAAACCCAAATGTTACAGACAATTAAAGAATTAACTACCTAATGGTGACAATTTGACACCATTAGGAAACTCTGAAATCACTGCGTTGAAATCTTGGTTGCAAACTTTTATTATTTTCCAGCTAAATTTCAACTGTAAAATACCATTACATTTTTCTATAAACCACAACACTCACCTTATGGGGCCTCCACAAAGTGCTAGACATTTCCCTTTTAGAGGTTCCATTTCTTTTCCTAACACCAGTTGTTTTTCCTTCATTCCCAGCTTTGAACTGTATGTGCAACTGAGACGTCCTTGCACTATGACACTTGTATTTAAGGCTGGATAAGCAGCAAGAAACTTTTTGACGTGATCCTTCCAAGGAAACACTTCTTTGCAAAATATGGTGAGTTTTGCTCATCTGTGCATTCGGTCTTCCTAGCTCATCTATATTAATCTGATATTCTGAATCTGTTTTTGAGGGCAGACATGCAGATGTGCTACGTTCCAGTTTTAAATGAGGGTATTTTGCACCGGAGTTCAGATTTAACTCTGGACTGCAAGAGCCATTAACCATTTCACTGCTTGATGCAAATGATCTTTGTGTAAGATGAACTGAAACATGTGAGAAGCCATCAGGTACTTCTTCACAAGTTGCCTGCTGAGGACCATTTAAAATTTGACTTTTGTCCTGTAATGATGCATTCAAATAAAGCGGTCGGATGTCTCTGACTTCGCCAGAAGAGCAAACCGTTTTAGACAGTCTAAGTCCATTGACTGCTGTTGAAAGGAATCCCTTGGAAATGGTTTGATCTTCTTTTTGTGCCAGCTCACTAGGAGAAATAATTAATTTATGAGATGTTTGATAGGTGCCTCTATGTGGTAGTTGACCTGAGCTTACTGGAGAAGCTGGAGGAGTACTGGAAGGACTCCTGGGAAAAATAACCAGTGATGAACAACGTCGCAATGGAATTTTAGTTTTCTTCCTCACTGACAAAGCATCTTGGTCAAAAGCAGTATTACTTCTATAAAGCATTTCCTGAGATGAGCTGCTCCTGGAGGGATTACATTTGTTTGCAGTGCTTCTACATGAAGAGTCACCATATGCAACACTACTACAGAAAGTACTGTCATTTGTCCAGAGTGTGCCACTGCCACTGTCACTGATGACACTGTTACTATATGAACCTCCATCACTTGTGGTACTTGCACATGATCCATAGTCACTCCCAGCACTGCTGAACGAGCCACTGTCACTTGCTGCAATGCTGCTGAGGCTGCCTCTGCCCAGAGCAGCATTGATTAGAAGGCTATCATTAGACTGATGATCAGCCACAGTTCCAGTGCCACAACTCCCTTCGCTACCAATACCAATGAATGAAGTGTCTTCACTGGCAGCCGCGGCATCACCAAACCCAGAACATCCACTCTGCTTCCTAGACTGCAGGGAAATGTGCAGTGAACTGCTCTTTTTTATTTGCAGCGAAGAAATAGTTGCGTTTTTCTCTTGATTGATTGCTTGTTGCACTACAGGTGCATAAGCAGCTTGTCTAGGAGTTAGTTTCACTTGTGTAACGCTAGGTGCAGAATTCTGCGATTTTTGGAAGTACATACAATTATTACTATCCAAAACATCTTCAGAGGTTTCTGATAATGGATCTGTGCTGCTTCTTGGGGTAGCAACATGCAATCTTAACCGTCGTGCCATTTGTTCTCATTTCCACGCATGTTAGCAAATGAAACCCACAAAGATCCTTCAGCAGAAAGGCTACAGGCAGCTGCACAGAACCCAGAGCTGGTACATCACAACAGTAAAAGCCCATTAAAGTTGCAGTCTTTGTCCTAATTTCTACAAGATACTAGCATTTAAAAAAAAGTACCTCTTGAAATAAGTCAGCCATTCCTTGAACTGTAGTTTCTGGACCGTCGTTGATTGCTTGCAGTCAGAAAGCCTTCATTTAAAAAGCACTTATGTTCCAAGGACCTCAGCAGTGACACACTGACAAACACTACTGACCTTGTTTCAGTTATACCTTCTGGAATTTGCATAAATGAATACAATAATAGGCTTCCAAAACTTCCAAGTTTCAAACAGCAATGCCTGCTGCGGCTGCACGAGCTGAGTCAATGTGTCCGTACTTTCCCCAGCAGCGTATGACTACTAATATTTTTACCCATAGGTTTAGAATTACAGGAAGTTGGTAGGAATGAAGTCCCATATAATTGAGTATCAAGTCCAGGATTGAATTTCCAAATAGTAACCATGCTAGCAAACTGCTGAGGTCTGAATTATGCATAAACTAGTGAAATAAGCCTCCTCTCCCTTAAGAAAATGTTTTTCTGCACTATTTAAATAAAACTTGAAAGAAATCTGGCATTATCTTGCAATCCACATGCTGCTAAGCAATCACACTTTCTAAAGATTTGCACATAGTAGAACCCTCTCCTGTTTATTAATTCATAATTTTAAATGAGGTGCAACTGAATAGGAGCCAAAAAAAGTTTTTCTGGTTAATAATTTGGCATTTATTTTTATTTCTAGTTTGACCTTTTCTAACTATAGCTGTTAGAGGTAGAAAGAAACAAAATTATTCTTACAAATTAAACTATCTCATTTTGGTTGCTGGAAGCCCAAAGTAAGGAGATGACAATTCATTACAGTTCAATGTGCTTTGCAGATATATGACCAGCTACACAAACTTTATAACACTGAACTAAGTATGCACAGAGATAAACAGCATTACCAAACACAATTACAGAAGAAAGCTATTCTGTATAATTACATACAAACTGCTTCATACATTCATAACTAATTAGTATTTTTTAAATTTTCTTTTTTTTTAATAAAATGATCAGCATGTCAAGAAGTTAATATACTGTCAATTCTTCCCAGAGTAATGGGATTGAGAATTCCTACAAAATGTTTCACTGGCTCATGTAATCTGAAGAGGTCCTTTGCTGGCACCTAGTGGGACTTCTGATAAAAGACAATACTGAATCTTGCTGTTAAGTAGGATTTTTTTATTGTGGGTTTTGTTTTGAAAAACACCAACATTCGGCTATGAATGTACTTTTGAATACATAAGCCATATATGATGCAGTACTGAATGCTACTGCACTAACATGAAATTACTTAGTGCTGCTGAAAGAGTACAAACAGAAGAGAACACTAGGCCATTTATACTTTTATAGGTCATACTACTAGGAGTTTTTTCTGCTTCATATTTATTTAACCTTTACTGTATTTTAAGCTAGAAGGCAGTAAAATTAACATTTATACCTCCTTCCCAAAAAAGAGCCAAGAATCAAATTCACAGTACCTTGTTTGCAAGCAACAAATTTGTTTTCTAATTATACTCCAGGGCTTACTTAACCTCCATTACCTGAATTCCATTATTAGAATGCAGCAATAAATGAATACTGGCTTATTCATAAAAAGCCAACAAATACAGCACTTCATTTATTTCATTATGCTTAACCAACAGGACTTCTTCTAAAGTTATATGTTGGTGGGGGACTGGGATGGGGAGAGAACAGGAAAGGAAAATATCATAAAAGATTCTTTTGGTCAGTTTCAGAAAGTTACATTTGAACTTCAAGCAATACAGTAAAAAAACCCCATAAAACCAAACAAACCAAACACCAACCAATAAATACCAGCAAGTGACCCTAAGATATGTGAGTGAAAAGTAAAAAACCGCATTTCTTAAGGCTTCTTCTCTCCCCAAGAACAAATGTATTAGTGGCACAGTTTGTAACATGTTAGTGTGACACAAAGTGCAACCACTGGAGGTGCTGGCTTCTTTCAGTAAAAGCATTACCTTCTCCCCCAGTGGATGATCTGAAATGGTTTTTAAATTTTACTACAGAAATCCTAGGAAAACAATAAACTGACATAATTTGGTAACTCAAGGCTTAAGACTCCAGCAAAATTTTTCAATGTCTCTCTTCCTTAGCTATACCTGTATAGATATTGCCAGCCTACTCCAGCTTTCTTAGGCAACGTAAAATGGCTTTTAAAATGTCAAATTCGATGTTGCTGAATTAGAGTTGGCATAAAAATAAACTAAAAATTAGTATTTTTTAAAAATACCAATAGTTCCATTCAAAGCTTAATGTCATTGATTTCTTTGGTACCAGTAACAGATTTAGGCACTTTGTTTGCAATATACTTAAATTGTGGCAAGGTAGGCTTAAATTGCGTAAGACAGAAAGACAGCAAAAGGTGTGGTCCCTTCACTGATTCATCTCCTAAGTGATCTCAATGTCCTTCTTGACGTATTTTTCTAGTGTGTTTTTAAAGACAACCATAATTAAAGACTCCACAAACTGCTCAAGCCCTTTATTCAACTAAGGGTTTGCAAGTCAGAAGAACAAACTAGATTCAGCACTCCTTTACGAAATCCAAGACAAGTGATTTTTGAAAAGTTTTAAAGCTATTATGGGAAGATTTCAAAACTCTGACTATTGGTGATATAACCAATGCAGCAAGACCCAAAATTTAAGCTAAACTCTGAAGAAAGGTTTTGAGGCTGGTATTCAAGAATACAACATTTAAAAACAAGCAGGTATTTCTGGCTTCCATTTATCCCTAAAAGTTAAAGGGAATAAAAGCATTTGGGATCAAACTTTGTAAAGAGGAAATTAACCATTGGGAGGACAGTCTCACAAATACAAGAATATTTCAGTTTTATCAGCTTGCTCACATTTAGACTTTGAACAGTCATCCAATAGGTAGATGAAAGAACACTGAAAATAACAGAATAAAATACTAAAATAACAGAAGATGAAACACCTTTTGATCATAGCTACTTAGCAAGGCACCTATGATTTTTGACATGTGAGGGGGAGCTTGTCAATGCTAAACAACAATCATAGCTAAGGCAACAATTTGTCTTACTTAAAACAACTCAAGATATCTGGGATAAAAACACTGTTTCTGAGAGCAAGCTAAAGAGAAATAGGGAAATAGCCTGTTCCATTCACCAAGTGAGATGGAAACAATGAAAAATATACAGATTTTACTGTAGAACTATAGAGTGACTGATGAGGTCATGATACTTGGATCTCTAAATATAATCATACATGGGAAACAAAGCACCATTTCCTAGTTGATACCAATAAAATGTTTAATTGGTTCCTCTCCCATAAGCAAACAGATCAAACAACTTATATACTCCAGATTACAGAAAGAATGCGAAGGAGTTCTCTTGGTGAAAAACACAAAACACTGGCTTTCTTCCCCCCAAAAATCAAGAATCCTACTTTCTAATCATGCCTCATGGCTTCCAGGTGGCGGCAGCAATGCTCTAACGAGACATGCAATGGACAGAGTACTTTGACCTCAGCCCATAATATTATGTCCAGGTGAAAATCTGAGCATCCGGGAAAACCACATTTAACCTCCTGTGCAGGCTACAAGTGCTGGTGATTCCCTCTAACATTGCTCTTAAATAAATCAGAGAGACACCATATTTGAAATTCTTGGGACAGGTAATACCACCAGTTAAGTAGTAAATGGTTTGGGGACTGTATAATGCCTATAACCAAGAAACAAGCCTCCTCCTTCTTAAATCTCATTATTCTAGGCCATTTGTACTTATATTTACACACATTTTCACTCTTCCCAACTTTAGGAGAGCAGCACCTCGACAAAAGACACAATGGATTACTGAACATATGCAGAAAGCTTTAGGAAAAAATGTTTTTCACGGCCAGCACACTACTCAAGCACAAAGCACAAAGAGATCCTTTAATTGGAATGAAACTGTTTGGAGTGCAAGAGCGCTCAATCCCTCCTATTAGTTCCAAATTCCTGCAGAAGGGAAAGGTATATTCCAGTGACAAGGAATGTCAGTGAAATGGATGCAAGTGTCATGACTGTACTGCTACAAGCTTACTCACAATAAAACATACCAACAGAAAAATAGGTAATTAGACAGCTTCACACAAAATGAGAGCTTGGGTCAGAGGAGGACTTTTGATTCACTGAGATAACAAAAGCATAAGCTAGCCCTGTCTCACCAATGACCTGCCATTCAAAGTGACACCTATCTACGAGATCACAATCCACTGGTCACTTCTTGAGCTTTCCAAAGAAAATCCATACACGCTTTCTTTCATGATATTCCTCACACACTGAAGAAGCTTCTCACACCACATATCAATACTGCTTTGTTTGTAGGGAAAAATAAACACCCAATGCAGAGCTTTCAGTATCACCAAAGAATGTGGCCTTATCACGTGAACAGCACTATAAAAGAATGATGCTTTCATGAGTTAAAGCACATTAGAAGTTTAGAGTAATAATGTAACTGCTTCAGAGCTTCAGGAGTGTGGTAATATCAGCTAAATAAACGAATCAGGTCTGCCTTTAGCTTTAGGCTTCACTATAGAAGTTAAGGTTGTTTGGTGTGGGTTTTTTACCCGCATTGAATCCTGATGGACTTGCTTTCATTCGAGTCTTTAATACACTGCAAAATTAACATAAAAAGACCTACCAAACGGTTTTCATCAAATACTTCAAAAAGGAGTCTGTGTTTCTGAGGATTAACCTATGAAAAAGAAGTACAGTGATAATTAACATACATACTGAATTCCAGCACTTGTCTTCAGCAAAATCTCTGTTTATGCAGGAGGAAAGAAATACCTAAGGTCTCTATTAAACAGCAAATCTATACCTTGCTGCCATTCTACTATGCAATGCATTTCTATTAGAACCAATAAGCCATAACTGTTACTATCCCAAACTGTTTCTAAATCCACGCACATGCTTTTAAACATTCACAGAAAAAAGAAGGCACCATCCAGACTGAAAATGTAACTTTTTTTTGTGCCAGAGTTAACAAACATATTTCTAAGGAAAGCAGTTTGTGAGCCTTTTAGAACATTAATTGTAGAGTTATTTCTGAATTAGGGAAGAGTTCTGAAGTAGGGAGAGTAGTGAGTAGTTTTTCCCAATGTGTCAGCATAATATCCGACACGTAATAAGGCTATAAACAAAATCACTTACTCTAAATAAGAGTTCTTCATTCCATTTTGGGTTTAAGGACTATGTATGGAGGAAGAAAAAAAAAAGAAGAAAGCATTAGTTATACTGACAATTCTGTACTAGTGTACGTTGTTTTTGATGTATTACACGTTTTATTCCATGTAACAATCCACTTAAGAAAAAACTATAAAAACTTTAACCTTGATATTGCCGGTAAAAGTCAAAGGAGTCTTGTACTGTTAAATGCAATGCAGAATGGAGGCAACTTACGCAGGTATTCTCAGATTTTGGCTGTGCCATGGATGCAGAGAAGGTGCATTAGACACTTGAAAACAGTGAATTTAGGGTATGTCGCTCCAGTTATAATCACTGCCTTCTCCTCAGTTCAACACCCACATTACTTACATGCAAACAACTCTTAACAAATGCCAAATCTCTAAGCAACATAACTACACAGACCAGGCACAGATGGGCCAAACACAGCATAACTCACTCAACTAAACTCATCTTTGAGCTGTGATTATTTTTAAAAATACTAGAAATAATTTAGCTACAAAGAGAATTTACAGTAACAATTATGAACATGGAAGGAAAAATGCATGAGTGATCTCATAACATAAATCACAGCCATTATCAGAGAACAACAATCTGGAAGAGTGCTTTCCCTCTCATGTATACAGTTCTTCATTTTTAGTTAAACTAGGTTAGCAGTAGTGACTTTTTTCTGCATGCATTCTAGAAAAACAAGTCGTATCGTGATTCAAGTGAATGGTGCAATTTGATGTTTAAACGAAACAAATTGTGTTCATGTTTTTAACATAAAAAAGATAAGTTGTACAGCAAGATTCTTGTACCATTAAAAATCTCGGAAAAATCACAACAATCCAGTACTTCCATTAATGACATAGTTTTGAATCAGTACTCACCTTATATTCCTTAGCTTTTCCTCTACCTTTCAATAAAATTTTTGAAGAGAAAACACCACAATAATGCCCTGAACAGAGAAGCTGAGCAGACCATGGAACATTCCTTTCCACATGTCCATTCACTCAAAAGACATATGAATTCTCATATTTCCTACAGTTTTAATTTTTCCTCTGGAGTCTGATTTAAAACAACCTCAACACAATACCACAAACCCCAAATAAACCCCACTACACCCACACAGATAAGATGACTAACCTTTCTAATAGTTTTTGTCTGAATACTGGTAAGGACTCCATTCACTGGATCATACAATGTCACTTTCACATACGGGTCACTGGGAGGGAAAAAAAGCAAACAAGTAGTATGCTGGTCTATGCCCTTTTTGGTCACCATTATTAGCAGCCAAATTTTAAAAGGCTCAAATCAATAGCAGGTATGTAACTAGTGGTTACAATTACTTTAGGAATACCATAGACATTTGTAATTATAATCATTTCCTACATGGTTTTAGAGATAAAGCTAATATAAACACTAGTAGTGATTATGACCATATTAGCTATGCCATTCTGTGTATCAGCACAATTTGATTCTCTGTCCTCTTTCACAGTTATTTCAGGAGAACAGATTTAATAAATCCTCTCACATTTCAACAAGACATGCATGAAAAAATATCAGTTGTGACTGAAAATTATTGACGTATTAAGTATCTTAACACTTTAGAACACCTGGAATTTGAGGTACTTCCTTGAACATGCAACAGTTTTACTACATGTTCTATCATTTTGACAGAGTTTTAGTTTAACCTGAATTTTTCTGTTAATGAAGATGTCCTAATATTGTTGCTTAAAATGTCCTACCGCCTTTTCCCTTTCTGTGGTATTAAAACCCAATATTTTATATGAATATCTACTTTTCATGAACAATCAAAGCACTCAGTTGCTCAGAGTAGTAACGAAAGGTGACCAAGACTGTCTGCCATAGAGCAAAAGAGCATATGGTTTTCACATATTTAAGTTATGATGAGAAAAGCTGATCTATTTTTGCTTGGAGTTAAAAAAAAAATTGCACATGAACAAAAAATTTAAGAGAGACTGTCTGGCTTTAGGGAAAATATGAATTTCACAAGAGAAATTTTTCTATTGCTAAACTGATGTCACACACAGCAATTTTGCTAGTGCTAAAATAACAACATTCCTGCATATATGCCAAAGCAGCTGACAGCAGAACTTGTACTAAACCCATCAATACTTTTCTAGACCCTCTGTACAAAGGCCAGAAGCAAAAGTGGCTTTAGCACAACACTTGCCAACTCTACAAGATCCTAAAAGCATTTCAATTACCAACTCACAAGTCTGACCATTCCTTTGCTAAATGTTCAGCCACTGTTCCTCTGCACATAATTTGAGCTGAAACAGTCTTATAGCTACCAGTGTTTAGTACTGTGTTCTTTCCAAGTCTTTCAAGCACATATGAGAATTTTGACTATAACTAAACTCTAATTTTTTCAGCTGTAGCCTACCTGAAGTAAAATATAGACATGGATCTATCCTCCGTGGCAAGAGCTATTTTACCATGCGGAGAATAAAACATTCCTATACTTTGTTTTGCCAATGCATAGGATCTGTCCAAGTGACTCTTGGACAAGAAAGCAGATATCTTCATGTTTATGTAGACTCTAATAATTTTTTAAAGTTACCAGTTGAAAGAGTTCTGATTTTTTTTTTTGGCAAGAGGCACAGAAGAATTTACCAAGAACTAAAAGCTGTAGAAAGAAAATAAAGAAGCAGCTGTCCCTTAATACATTAACAACATATTCTTACCTGGCTCCTAAGATATCCTTCTTGGCCAGGCCAATTCCAGCTATAACCTTCACTCTGACAATTCGTGTGTTCTCCTTAAAAACAAAGTAACATATTTTTCAGATCTATTTTCAATTAACAAAGCTAAAAGAAATTATGGGCATAATTTTGAATTCACACTGAAAACTATAGACTAAATGATGCAGTTGCTTTGTCTGACAGAAATAGCTCTATCAGTAACACTCAGACAAACGTGCATGGACCACACAAGTTTTCACCTAATGGTATCTTGGCATTCATCAGAGGGAGGGAAATAGACTCTGACAATATTTATTTCCTGGGCAGAATGAAAAGGGTATCAAATTTATCAAAATAGGTTAACAAAGCAGTAAAAAACTCTGAAAAGAAATGCAAGAATAAAGAATTCTTGCATCTACTTTCAGTTAACAGCACAGAGAAGTCACGCTCAAAATATCGGGATTTCTGATGTGACCTGCCAGCAGGGTAGGAGTTTTTTAAGAAACCAAAAAATATTTCAATTACACATTACACAAATTAGCTTCACAGGAGTGACATAAGTAATTGCACTTCTCCTGTTAATTAATACAGCTGCATAGTCCTACATGGCTCATCTGATAAGGTACTGAATTCAAGAGGGGAAAAAAAAAAATCCCAACAGCTGTGACCATATCAGAGGAGGAAGACAAATGAGCATTGTTTCTCTGGACAGCAAAAAGCTTTCCAGATGAAGGGCTGTTTGTAGGAGATGGTGGGCCCAAGACACTTGTGACGAAAGCTGACCCAGTCTAGGTGGTTAAAGAGTTAAACAGACACAAGAGCAATGGGTGAAGCAGTAGATGCTCTCCCTGTGGCCTTCTTGAATTCCACATACTATTGAAAGCATTTTCTACAGGGGACTCCTAGGAAGCACTAAGAATGCTTTGTCATTGGTCTCCTATGGGTCTTTGTGGTCTCCACAGGGCTAAACCCCCTCACCAATCCCAACTGGAACAGTTCTTAAAGCTAATGGAGAGAACTGCACGCTAATCCTGAGGCAGGAACTACTGGCTAAAAATGTAAAACTGAGAACAGACCACTAAATAAAAATGCAATAATAAAAACGTAAGCAAGTTTCTCCCACCCTCTACAGTTAGACGTGATTGCCTGGGAACTGAGATGAACATCTACAATGTCTGCTCACTGACAAAACAATCAATTGTCCAAGTCAATTCCCGCCAAGCTACAAGTCTATCTTCAGCCTTCACCTCAAAGAAAATTGTCTACTAGAAACTCTAAGAGTTCAGAAAAGGAAGACCAACAAACAACCCCTCCCAGCACTGACCACCAGTAAGTGGCCCAAGCTTTCAAAATTCTTAGTCATGATCGGGCTTTTAAGGTACATAACATTACCATGTGTTTTATGACAACAACAGAACTGAGCAGATTTAAGAAAACATAAGTAAAAAAACTGTGTTGGCATCAAATTAAGAAGAGCTATCTGTTAATGTTTTTATATATCACAAATATCCTAACATATCCACGTCTTATATTCTAAAACAATGTCCAATTTATCTTCTATCAACTACTTGGCTTCAGTGACATTCAACATCAGTGAGTTTCTGCAATGATTCAAGCTGAAGAGTCCCATGTGTGCATTTCCCCTCTCCCTGAGCACCACTGCACCCAGAGCACCTCAAGCCCCTCCCGACAGGAGGATGGTCCTTGGTCACAGCCCATGGGACCCAACTGACAGAAATCAGCTCAACAAACAACCCCACCTCTTCCTTCTCAGAAAAAGACCAAGAGCTGATGTAGGACACAAAGCTCTAAAAGACAAATAGGTTTTCTTGTATCTGCATTTAGTGGCTTAGATCACGAGATTTGCTCCATTATTCAAGCATGAGAAAAGCAAAGACAATTAGATGCTTTTGGGCACAGGCACCCCAGAATCAGGCTTAATAGTGCATCGATGTAGTCCACACAGGGGAGATCCCAAAAATAGGATCCAAGCTCCTGAGATTTTAAAGTTGGCTTAATCACATGGTTTGTTTACTTGTATCATAATAGAGATATGAAAGCTATTTCACAGAAGGACAAATTGCTTTGCACATTGCCTCAGGAAACTAGAAGCCACAAACCCAATGCTGGCATGCTGAAGGTTGATTTAAACATGCCTTGCTGAAAGAAAGGTTATTATTTATTTGGAGTCAGTGCCAAACTAGGACAGCTACAGCATTTTAGTTAGCCCAGCAGTACAACTAACCAAACTGCCATGAACGTATGAACTGCCACGTACAAATACCTTTCTAAATTAACAGAAACAGTTTGAAAAAATTCCTGAATTGTTCACAACAATCTTCCCAACAGATCTCCTTTTCCACTTTTTCGACTAACCACTCTCACTGCCAAAAGCCACCACACCCCTTTTTGGTTTCTTTAAATTGATAGGTGACACATAAGGGTCCACTTCTTCCTTTTCCAAGCTATAGAGATCAGAAACTTCAGGAAAAAACCCATGCTAACATGCAAGGGCAATACACAATCGCAACAGATGAGGTTCCCGATTCTCTGGTCACACCAGTGTGCAAGGAACATCAGGGGAAATTCAGACAGCTCAATCCAAACACAGTCAGAAGTGCCTGACACTGGAAGGACCCATTATGCTGCGACCCCGCACATCCTGAAGAGGCAGAGCCTGCCCACAGGATACTGGGCTGTGCCGTGACCATACGACCTTTCCTCCCCACTCACTGATGACGGGCAGAATTGCTGAGGAACTGCTGCCACAGCTTGAAAAAGCTGCCACAAACACACTGATCCCAGAAAGCATTGAACAGCCAAAAAGCTCCAGGATCGTTTGAAGCTCATTTCATGCAGACAAAAATTAGGCCATGCAAGCTCTGCACGGAGACAAAGCATCAGATACTTGATTCTGGCATCCACAGGGAATAGATTCAAAATCAAAATTTCATGGTTTGAACGGCAATTTTGAACCTCATCCTCTTCATTTACCTTGATCAGGAGATCCTTATTCGCCTCCTTCATAGCCACATACAAGAAATTGTGGATCAGTAACTCCAGTAGATCCACAGGCAGCTGCAACAGGAGTGTTTTTGTGGTCCAAAAAATACACAGGCTGCAGCCTGTACCTCTTTTACTCTTCCATATTGACTATAGACACTCTCAAGCTTGCCTTGCTACTTTTTTACACCACTGCAGTGCTTCCAGTGGTTCTGCTGGCAGAGGAGGGGACAGGCACCTAGCCAGTAAACAGGAACACACCAGCTATGCCTAGCAGCACTGCAGTTTATCTAAGAGACTGCTCTCTCAGCCCAATTTATCGCAAGAGTCTCTTCCTGGATATAAATGTCCACCCGTGCTTCTGCTGTCCTGACATTAACTTGAACGGGTCAATCTGAATTTATTCTCTCTGTACAGACGAAGAAACTGAGCATTCTCTGCTGCTCTGCACACACGGGGACTCCTACAGGTTTAGTGCCCTTGGACCCAGCTGCTCTGTAACACAGACATGCACACAACAGCCCATCAAAGGCAGCAGCTCTGGGCACAGACTTGTACAGGGACTGTTTGTACAGATGGAACAAGGACGTTCAGCTTCTTTTGACAACTTCTGACTGCCAGCCATTCCAGAGGCTGGAGGCAAAAAAAAACCAAAACAAAAAAAGAATACAATAATGTTACAGCTGAACTGTTAAGCTGTTTCCTCTGAGAATGTAAGTAACCCAGTATGAATCAGGTAAAAACAGCACATGGAAAAAGAAGAAATATTGTTAAACCTACTGGATCTGCCAGGGAGTGGCTGCACATAGTGTTTATATCAGTTAGTCTGCTCCCAACAAATTAAAGCTTAAATTGTTTTTAGGGGTTATATAGCATTTTAAAGCTATGGGGTAGGGGAAAAAGGCTACAACATATTACAGAGACTGAACTATCCAAAACTTCTTGGTCTGATTAAGTCAGACAAAACATCCTTTTCAGAGCTGAGTCAGCAAGACAGTTATCTTATTATCAACTTCCAGGTTTTATCATTATTCTATTGTTAATCATATTAGTATATTCTAAAGTACATGTTCAAGATGCTAGTCAAAATAGCTGGGACTACTAAACCATGCCATTTTCACAATCTCTAATAATTAATCTATTTACTAACAGATACTGTGCAACAAGGAATGAAATAGAAGGTTTCTGAGCTAGTACATCGACAATCAATAACTTAAAGCTTTAAAGGCAATGCTTTCCAGCTTGTGATTCTTGGAACTGATCATAAAATAGAAATCCTTTTTATGTGTGCCATAAAATAGTTTTAAAATGTGTTCTCAGAGCAGCAAAGCTAGTGTCAAACTAATAAAGTGGCACTTGCAGAAGAAGACAGTTTCATTTCCGCAAAAGTCACTATGAAACTACCTGTGTTCAATGAATATATATAGAGATGAGACGTTCTTGAGCTGTTCGTTCAGGACAAGAAAACAGCACTTGGAAAGAAATTTCAACCTTACAAGGAGTTCAAAACTTGTTCACAACCTTGAGAATGGAATGGTCTTGCCTGGCTTACAGTCGTTTGCAGGCAATAATTACAAAGGACAGATATTAACAAACTGTTCATTCTTAGCCCTAACCTTTCCAAATTCACATGGTAGGAAAATAACACTACAGACAACGGGGAGAATGAGTCCTGCCTTAGTGATAGAAGTCCAAGAGAGAGCAGAAGACAGAAGAAAAATATAAGCAGGAAGAAAGGGTGAGAAAAAAGGCACAGACTGGGAAATGGTGACATGTTGATGACCACAGCCAAAGTCAGGATGGTTAATTTAATGTAAAACATAAAGTGGTAGTATCTGCTGGACTACCAGACAGCTTTTTTTGAGGAAGCCAATATAAAAATGACCGAGTAGTCTAACAGAGAACACTTGGTAGTAAACAATTCCTCTAGGCAATAACATCCTGTTATTCTTTTGTTCCAGTTAGATAGGCCAAGAATCAACTACCACTAAAGCCAAGAAAAGAACACCAAGGCTTATTACAACAATAAAACAGTACAGCAACATCACCTTTAAAGATTCTGGAAATATCAGGAACTATATATTAAGGCTTTTTTAAGAGTCATACCATGTCTGCATAAAGTTCTCATTTGAAAGAAAGCATTTCCCACAAAATGGGGAACCTTAGGTGGAGAAAAGTACTTCCTGCAATAATGAGACCTTGCAAGTGAGGCAGCCATACACGTTAGGTGATGTCTAAATGATAGCAAGTCTTTTTTAGTATCATCACTTCATTTCACCAGGAGATGGAAAATGGGAAGGAGACTTTGCCATTTGACCATTGCTTCACAACCCAGAGAACAGTCCCCTCTACAGTGACCGATAGAGCTGAACCATATTTCTTTGAAGAAATTATTTCAAAACAAGCAAAGTTTTAGATTCAGAATGATTCCTATTATAGATCTACATTAATTGGTCTTTTAAACATAATGAAAGTCATTAACTTCCTCCTGCCAGTTACGTATCAGTCTTACAAACTCATTAGAAGAATTTAATTGTACCACGTGAGCATTTTGTGCTCATGAATACAAAAGTCTCATCCATCAAGAAATGCTGGCTGTTACTACAGACTGTATTTAACAGCTGCATTTGACTACAAATTAAGGAAAAGATTCAAGACAACAAAAGTCCACTAATGGAGTTACCAATTTGTCAACAGAATTAAAAAAAACCACCAAAACCACCCAACCACCAAACAATTTTTCACTATGTGCAACCTAGTATCCTTAACAGTCCCACTCAGTGTTTATTAGTTCAGTGTAGAAGAAAGGCTTTAAAAAAACAACACAAAACAAACAGAAGTACATAAAATAGCTTCTGGAAACCACCAGATCTACACAAATTACACTGCTGTTCAAAAAACCCAAGCAAACACCAAACAAAATCAGGAAACCTCTCAAGACTACAAGCCAACAAGCATCACTACTTCTACAAGTGTCTCAACTAATCCAGACACATGGGATTCTAGGACATGCCTTGCAATGGTAAAGCCCTTCACAGCCTAGAAAAAAATTGAGATTCTTTCTGAAGCACAGAGACATGAACATCTATATTTTCTGTTTGAGTGCCTGTATAAGAACAGAGTCAGACAGAGCAGACATCTCGTACAGAGGCACTGGGGAGACCACTGGCTTTGAACACGAACTGAAGCACTGGGCTGCCTCAAGCTCAGGCACAAAGGAGTCAAATAACATTACTGGTTTTGTCAGAAGCAATCCAAAAGAAGATTAGCCCATGCCAATCTCCGAAGTCATGTCTGAAACATTTCTTCTCATCAGCATTACCTCCAAAAGACAGCAATATCAGAAGGGTCGTGGGGTAAGGTGTGCAGAAGTAGAGAAGACAAACCACATATCCCAGACATTCAGTTCACCAACTACAAGCTAAATAACCATGAACAACCTACTCCAGTAGTAGATCCTAAAGGAATATAACAATATAGCTAAAGCTTTCCAGAATGAAACACCATATGCCTATGAGAAACCTTAGGCACCTGCAGTAAACAAGAACACTTGTTCTACACAGGACAGTTCTCAAGTGACTGAAAAACCTGAAATGGCACATGCATGCAAGTAGGAAGCGTTATTTTTTGCTTCTGAAAAGTTCCTATTTCTAGTTTCATCCCTGAAACCAACCAAACATAAGAGATACAAAAGATCTAAACATCTATCTAACTTAGAATGTTATTTAGGCAACATAAAAAGAGCTAAATGAAATAAGAAATCTTTAATTCAGGCTGGGAGTGTAAGAACTCTGACACAGACATTTTAAAATTAAACTGGCTATGAAAAATATGTATACAGACAAGCAGTGTCATTTTATCAAATGCCGTTCCAAAGCCCTACAGTGCAAGCAGGTATTACAACAGAAAACAGATACCAGACAAGTCTCTACCAATTATATTTTTAACACAGCAAACCACTGAAAAAGATGTTATTCCTTCTGCAACCAAAGAAATAACAGTGCATTAGCTAAGATATCAACAATTCTTCCTTCAGTCTTTGAAAGAGCATTCCACAATTACTGTTAGAAAATACTGTATTTAGCACTGCAATCAATTGTCACAAAAATACAGTAAGTGCAAGTGAATACCTTGTCAGAAAATGCTTGAATAAAGTGTTTAATCTACAGAAATCCAAGTCTTAACAACTTGAAAGTTTTGTATGAGAAAGCCCCTCTTCCAAAACCCTGCTGTGACAAAGACAGGCAACAGCAGTTGTGTCAGTCTGCTCCTGTGGGTCTGAACCAACACCTGCCCCTACATTCAAAGGAAGATGATCCCGACCATGGCAAGAGGAGGCAGGGCTCCCACACCACGGCTCACGCCGAAGTCTGCAGTGGGGAATGCTCCCCACTGATGGCTCCAAGAGCCTGGGGCAAAGAGCGCTGTGAGAGGAGTCTGACCTGCTGGGAAGAGGGAAGTACATTTTATGGCATTCCTTTCCCCTTCAAAAAAAGTTACTAGGACGATAAAAAACAACATGTTCTCCTTATTTCCATACCATTCGAGATCTACTTTTTTACTGCTAAGACCCTGCTCTGAATATAGAACTACTGTTTTTTCCCCATTGACTTTACTAGGGCTCATTATTTCAATACTCAAGTAAGCCGTAAGTCCTGTGGGTGACAGGATACTTTTAGAGAAAAAAAATGGAACCAGAGAAATTAAGGACAACTGCATCTGCTAGATTCAGGCACTGCAACTCAGATACCCACATACAGCATATACAAGAACCCACTGTATACACAACAACCGCAATTACACGTTTTTTATCCCAGCTTCTTTTTGTGTCAGTAACATCATATTAGCAATCCTTTATTAAGTCCAAGTGATTAATACACCATTAACAAAGAAATCTGTCATAAATGCCTAACCTGAGTTATGGTGGCAGAATCCACACTCTAATACTGCATTTAACTGCCTCAACAATTACATCAACGTCTCCTCACCTGCCTTCCTCATTAACAATTTATTTATAACTATTATATTTACCATATGATCATATCCAAAAGCTACAACAAGAGGTTTTGCAGATAACATTGCTTTCTTTTATCAGACAATTCTGATTTATACCCCAACCAAATCCATCTTAAACAACAGGCCACAGAGCAGTCCTGGGGAAGCAGCAGTGTGCAGACAAACTATAAGACTGCAAAACAACGTGGGGGGATGACAGAAAAGTCCTTGAAGATACTTTCAATATGACCTGGGTTCCTGACCATGTTTTTCATCTGCGTATACAATCTTCCAGACTTAAACTCTGTGAAGACAGAAAAAGGCCAAGGAAGGAGAACTCTATTTTCCATTCTAGTATCCTAGGCAAAAGCAGCTAGCAGAGCAGTTTTCCTGTAACCCTAAGGTCATTTGTTTTGTCATTTGTGCATGCAGAATCTCACATGAAAACTATGAAGATAACTGAGCAAGTTCTTTACATGCGAATCAGTATGTACTCACTGAACATTAAAGTCTCTGAGCATAAACAAACTGCATTTTTCACATATCTCACTTCCAAAAGTTTGGCTAAGCTTTTGAATTACAGAAAAAGTTGGATCCAATAGATGTTTCACATGCTTTCTCCCCCTTCCCCCAGCTGCTCCAAAGGAACATATTTATGCTCCAAAAGATAGAGGGAAGATTAGAATTGTTCAATTTTAAGCACATTTCAAAATATTTTCCCCATAGCAAGGGAGGCTACAAAGCAGCTAAACTGAACAAAGCTCAACAAAGTTAAAATAGAGAGCCTAAGGCATGGAATCTTTTAGTCCAACTTCATAGCCTCAGAAAGTTACTAGCAGCTGAAAACAGGATCTTGCAATAGGAAGTGTTACGCAACCCTTGCAGTATGCAGTGCTAATCTTCTATTAGAAATCCTATGTAATTCAAATACTAAGATGAAGAAAAAAAGTCGTTTAAGAGCTTTTCAGTTACTTCTCCTAAAGTAAAGCACAACTTGAGAAAGAGAGTCATGCTAACAGACAAGGAAGAGTATTTTAGAGCTTTAACAAACTGAATTCCTATTATGGATGCAACAAGTATGCATTGACACAAAGATCATCACTGCCTGAACACAAAAAAGAGCTGGTTAAAGACAATCCTGGTAAAATATCCTGTTGGCTCAAAGACAACATTACTGACATTTCACACAGGTCACCAAACAGCTTTCAGAGAGATACTGCTTTTAGTCTTCCTCCCTGCAATTTTAAAAAACCCTGACTCTCCTTCTTCTTGATAAAGTTAACTACTCCATAATATTCTGCCCTATGCACAAGCCTCGGTTACAATGCAAAAGCCACCCCACCTGTCTACCACTCACACCCAGTAACAGGTACACCAGATCTCAGCCACCTTCCAAAGATCCAGGTGCTCAGGAACTACGACCTCAGGACAGAGGCCACTGTAGGAGTCACTTTCAGTCACCCACGGGTTTATTGCAAAAAACACTGAATCGCAGATAGGATTTCACACTCCCGCTAACGGCAAGGCTGGGATGAGCCCCATCGCTCAGGCACCGCACTACCTTTTGTACCGCTCTAATCCACGCAACGCTTCTGTCACACTGCCTGTGACAAAGCCTGGAACAAAGACGCGATTCTTCGGTACCGGGGAGAGAGCGGGGGGAGAAGAAATCCCGCTTCACTCCGTCACGAGGAAGTTGGGAGCGCACGCGGATCCCTCCGTCCATAGAGGAGGCTCCACAGCTTCCAACGGGAGGAGACAGGAATGCCGGTGCTAGACGGCACGGCAGCCGCCACCCTACGGCGGGCCGGGGCACAGGGGAGCCGGCACTGGGGCGCCGGTCCCGCCGGGACCCCCCTCATCACCTCACCCCGCTCCCCCGCCCCGCGCCACACCGCAGCGGGCCCGCAGGGAACATCCTCCCTAAGGGGGTTCAGCCTCGCGGAGAAGCCGCCGCCCAGCCTCCGCAAAGAGGGCAGCGGGAGGCGCGGGGCCTCGCTCACCTCCTCGCCCGGCAGCCCGAGCACCTCCGCAGGAGACGCCGCCATGGCCGCGCGGCGCGCGCCCCCCGCCGCCGTGTTTACCGCCGCCACGCCCCGGACCCCGCCCCGTGCCCGCCCCAGGCTCCGCCCCGCTCCCATCCCCTCATCTGATTGGTGCGACAGGCTTCGGCCCCGCCCACCAGGGTGTCGGCGGCGCCTTTCGATTGGCTCCCGCTCCGCGCCCCGCCTGGAGACACGCGCCGCGCGGGCAGCCTGAGGGGGCGCGCGGCCGCCGCCCTCAGCCCCACCGCCCCTCAGCCCTTCCGTCGTCGGCAGCCTTGCTCGGGGCCTCGGCGGCGTAAGGTCGCCTTTCTAAAATTTTTGCCGGTGGTTTACACTGTCAAGGTCTTTCTTTACAGAATCACCGAATCGATTATGTTGAGAAAGACCCCTAAGATCATCGGGTACAACCTATGACAACACCATCGTGTCAACTAGACTATGGCACCAAGTGTTCAGTCTTTTCTTAAACACCTCCAGGGACGGTGACTCTACCACCTCCCTGGGCAACCCGTTCCCATATCTAATCACCCTTTGTGTGAAGAAATTCTTCCGAATGTTTAACCTAAACCTCCCCTGTCGCATCTTAAGATTATTTTTGGACCTGTGAGAGCGAGGCCCAAGCTATGGAGCTCTTGCCTAACCCCTCGTACTCAGGGAACCTGGAATTGCAAACATTTGGGGAAAACCGAGAGGAAAAAAGGACTTTGCCCGCCAGGATGAGGCAATGCTGCCTTCAGGGTGCTCTGAGGAGGAAGGAAGTCCCGGCTGTGTGCGGAGCTGACCTGACATAACACCCAAGCAGGGAGAATGCCAGAGGACAGAAAAAAATAAACTGTAAAAGCTGTGTCTGAAGTCAAAACAACGACGTTGTCAAGACTTTTCTCGAGAAAAAAATCTGCTTGCCCCCCCACACCCTGTTCAAGCCTGTGAATCAATCCCTCAGGAATCCCACCCTGCCCACCCGCCTTTCCAGCAGGCAGAGAACAGCAAGAGCTGTGCTAAAAAAGCTGTAAATAAAGTAGAGTGATTTAGTCTGAGCTTTGTAGCCATAAGCCTTTCTACAAGCCTAAGCCAAACTCCTCCAGGCACTGCACAGTCTAGGAGTGCAAAGAACATACCTCCGTCTTACGATGAACATGTTGAAAATCAGGGGTCACTAACAACAAACAAATGTAGCAGCACCTGTACTGGCAAGGAACCAGCATCTTTCGCCACCTTTCAACTCATCCAATCAGGCCCCTCACGCCCTGGGTGACCTACTTCTGCCACCATCATCTGATGAGAAACTCTTCCCTTTCCAAAACAAGCACAGACCCAGGCTCAGCTCTTTGGACTGTGCTGCAAGCAGATCACAGAAACCCTCAGGTGACACCTCCTCAGAAAGGCTCAGGCAAACCTGTGCCCATTATCACACACACTCACATTCTCCTTCCAGAAGCGAACCAGATGCTCCAAGGAAAGGCAATCTCAATAGCAACATCAGTTTGTGCATGTCCCAAAATCAATGTAGTATATTACCTATGAAAATTCAGGTGAGTATCTGACAAACAGACAGAGTGGCATTCAGGCAAGTGGCTTCATATGAATTGGTAGATTTACTTGGGGAAACAATGTCTGTTGTAAGACCAACCAAAAAAGTTTGGAAAAAAAGACCCAGAAAAGCTTTTGGGTATTTCAAAATAAACAGCCCTCTTCTGTTTCTGGATTGACCCTCTGGACACCCAAAGTTTCCAATTCCTTTCTCTCAGCTTTGCCTACGTCGGTCTTCCAGCACAAGTTTAGAGGTTTGTCCAAATTTAAGTTTCTGGGTGACAGCCAAGGAAGGAAAACCTGCCTAAGTTACAGCAGGCATGATTTCCAGGTCCAGTTTTTTCTGGGATTGAGTATAACGATGATCAGTAAATTGTTGTTACAGCTTGCTAGAAAAAGCACGTGGGTTTGTGGCTGTCAAACATGAACACTGAGTTTTGCAGTGCTGCCTCTCATACTCTGCTAGAGTGTACAAACCATGTCAGAGAGAAAGCGTCAGAGACCCAAAAGCTCACAGCTGAGGTTTTTTTGTTGGGGTTTTTTTTTTTTTCAGAGTTGTATTGGTTAGTCTAATAAAAGATACTCTTTTATTTCTCCCTATAAATATCTTACTACACATTACTGTCACTAGCCAGAACTCTGTCTGGCTTTCTGCAGTCTCAGTCTCAGCTTTTTTGTACAGTAAAGAAGAAGAAGCATCCTAAAATCCTGTTTAATAAAGGTTTTCATTGTGAATATTTTATTAGCACATTACTTATTGGGCTTTTCTGTAGGACATCAAAATTCAAACACTTAATTTTAAGTAATGTGTCTTTTCAATAACTTTGAAATTTAAAATAATGCCCTTTTGAAATTCACAACAGGACATTAATACAGTCATTTTGTTACATTACTTTTTTTAAGTAGCAGAGTAACACAGCACTGACTAATTTTTTGTGTGGAAAGACCACTGTCCAGAATAGGAGTTAGAACACTGTCAATGCCCAAATCCATAAGCAGATGACCTGCTATGAACATTTCTGAAACACAGAACTTGTGTTTCTGGGTTTGTTACCCAGAGGCATCCGTATGTTAAAGTAAGGCCTATGTGCGTTTTCAGTGGGATCAATAATTATCTCCAATATTCCAGCAAGATATCTATCACTTCACCCAAATTATTCTTTTACTTAAAAATGGGGGAACACAAACCACAATATGTTCGTTAACAAACATTCAGTTCTTATGTTAGATGTATATCTCCAGAATTTAATATTTTATGGTCTTATGCTATTACAAACTACTAGTGGAAGAGAGCTCTTCTGAAAGCAAATAATTGATTTTCAGTTGCAGAGAATAATCTGAATTTGGATCATCTGAGTGCAATGGAACACTTTGTATGTCCATGCCATTAAAAACCTGTTAATATTTTATCTCATTACTCCATCCCAATAGTGACTTCTTATCTGGTAACAAATTTGACTTCTCTTGCCATCTAAATTAATATTCAGTCCCACGAAAGATCAAAAATTTACAAAGTTTAAAAAAAAATCCATCTCTAAGCTGATGGCATTTATCCTGATAGACCCAATTTGTGGTTTGAATTTTATATACACTTATGATATATGCTTTATGTCTTTCCTTATCACAAATGCTTTTCTAGGCCAAAGAGAATCTGTACACCATACTTCTGAACTACTTTGAAAAAAATCCAACAAAGCAGTGTTTGTTTTTAAAGGAGGAAATTATGTGGATAAAGGAGATTTGTTTCAGAATTCCAAAGGATTATCACAATAGTCTTTCATTTAAGAATATATGTTAACTATAGTGATGGTTAAGTGACAAAAGCTAGGACATCAAGTTACATCAAAGTAAGTTTTAACTTATTAAATGTAGGATACACTTTTGCTACAGAGGGTTTTAAATCAAACTAGATACATTATCTTCACTGGTCTTCCTTTAAACCAAAGAAATAGAAGTCATTTTAATTGCAACTAAACAAAAAAGATACAAATGGCAGAAACAGATTTTTGTCCTGTTGTCTTTTGTTCTACTGAGTCATACAATAGAACATGTTATGAACCACTCACAATGTCACAGTGACAGGTAAACCGAAAACTGTGTACAACAGGGAATTAATAGAAAAAATGTATCTTGGCCATGAGTCATTGCTATGACTAAGAGAAGTAAACACCTATTGGTATCCTAATAATCTAAATTTCTTTACTATCAAGGCAATGTCTCAGTAAAGAGACTAATGTAGAGATGTAGTTAAGGGCCTAAGACTTAACACTCTTGTTGGCCCTACTGTTAAATATGGGCTAGATCCTGGCAATTAGTACTAGATTTCAAACACCATGACAACAAGATGCAAAACTGATACAAACATAAAGGCTTAAATTTTGCAAGCAAGAACTTCAGTCTGGTAGTCACTCCAGGCTGGCAGCTGTCTCTGCATTGCATTGCAACTGGGCTGCTGTTAGCTCATTCTCAGGTTTTCACCAGCCCCTTCCTGCTCCTTTTCACTCGCAGTTCTCCAAAGTCACAGGTTCTGTTTTCCTTAGCTTTTCTTCTTTCCCTTAAAAGCAACATACTCTTGTTTGGATACATGTGCTTTCTGTGTTGCCTGAAGCCAAGCCACTGCCTTCAGCTATCTCAAGTCCTGCAGCTCTACTTGCTCCTGCAGGATGACAGCAAGGTGTGACCATCACCCAGGGACAGACCAGATGTGAACCAGAAATTCTCTGCTCAAGTAGCTCCTTTCCAGGGCAACCTGCAGACAAAATTTAACACTGCTCTCCAAGTGTGGGCCTGTGTTCCCACGGCACCAACACCTGTCCTGGGCCAGCTCCCTTCTTCCCTGTCTCCCAGGAAAGATGCTGAGATCTCCAGCTCTCACAGGGTAGAAGAGAAAGATATAAAAAATGTTTTTCCTCATTTCTGTGGCTAGTATAACAGTTTACAAGCAATTTCTTTTGGAAATATCTCTGTATTGATGAGCAAACTTGCATAGTAAGAAGAGCAACTGTAGTGGAGGTGGAAAGTCACACTCATTTTGTGCATATGCATTTGAATGAATTGGTAAACACTTGTCTGAATCACCACCACTCAGATGTCATCTTTCTCTCCCTATTTTCAGCTTGAGGGGGAGGAGAGCTGCCAGAACAGAAACCCGGAGGTGCTGAGCTCCAGTCAACTGCTGTCACACTGTTCCCAGATCAATTATCCACCAGTGATCCCATGTTTAACACAGTAATTGTGGATATTTTTGCTAACAGCTCAACCCATTGCAATGTTAGAGAAGTAAGAACTTTCCGGGAATTATATATTTGGGCTTTTCTTCTTTAAATACCTTGAGATTATCCTTCTCCATATGTGTATGAAGTAATATGTGCTATATGCTCTTTGCCAGTGCCTAAAAACATTGCTAAGACCAAGAGAAGCTATGTTCTGATGTGGTGTATGACTGAGCATCATTAATGCACTCCCATCTTTCCACAACCCATTTTCACACAAGATGCTCCTTCTTACAGTGTTTCTTATTTCATTAGGAAAATGGGAATAGTAAATAATTGCTGTTATTAGTTGGTTTTAATTACTTCTGAGGTGTTTTTTATGTTCAAATACTTTTGAGTACACAGATTTTCAATGTGTTATCTTTGGTCCACTGACTGACTTCCAATGATCTTGAAAGTTTTGTCACTGGGAATTAATTACTAATAATGCCAAACTACACTTAATAACACATCATCCAAGAAATGTCCACATATCTTTGACTCTGGCTGGCATAGAAAGTAATCCCACAAGAAGGTACTCGTAAAAACCAGGATGACTGAGAAGAATGTAGGGCTTTGTGCATGCTGTAAAATTATATTTATTAATTATTAGAGTATTACCTCTGCCAAAAGCAAAGGGAAATGCAAATATCCTCCTGTTATTATACAGCCACTGTTTTTGATAAAAAGGTAACCTCAGATAATTCCTAAAACACTAAAGTAATTTAAAGTTATGTGTACCATAACAGGTCTCCAGCAATTCCTTATTAGTAAGCACTGGAATCTCTTATTTTGCTTTTGCAGAGACAGCCATTTTAGGCCCCAGCATTAGTTTTGCTGTCCACAACTAATCCTTGTCAGAGTAGATTTTAGTTATGCCACTGGTGCAAGAACCAAGAACCTTTGAGCAGGGCCTCTTGGACACAGGCACTTCATCATCCTTCTCATCCCTACATATGTAGCAGGAGAGATGGTTTTAATTTTTCAAAGCAATTTGAAATAGAATCAAGGAGAATTTTTTTCCAGTCAGAAATAATCATTGCTTATACACAGTTTTTTAAACAACACATTTCAAAATGCTTCTTCTTGTCTCAGAGGAAGGAGTGATTTGGTTTGATCTCTCTGGGAAAGTATTATCATAGCCCTTGGATCAAGTGTCCTTTTGAAGTACTGATACACCACAGGCAAATAGAACACTCAAGGGTATTCTTGATAGGGAAAGGAGATGACCAAGTCCTTATCAGTTAATTTATAATGTAGTATAAGTTACAGGGCTGTGTTTTCCCATCTATACTAGAAACAAAAGGAGAATATTGTCAAAAAGAGAGCTCAATAGCTCTCTAAAGTAAGCATGTTGAGAAGTACAGATTTGAAGCAATAGGTAGGTTGGCTACCTGAGGAAGGCTGCAGGGTCAGCTTCTCTTGATTCCCACGAGCCACCTCCTCCACAAAGTGCTTCGAAAACTTGAGGCTACAGATTGACTCAGCCCCAGCACCAGTCAGGTAATGCCCTGTTCTGTTTAGTCATCGCAAAAATCCACTACCAACAAGTTAATAAGTGAACATAAGGCTATCAACCACTGAAGAAATAAAAATGTCTTTTCAGCTTCCTATGCATCTTCTTCCTACCTTTACCACATATGAAGGTTTTAAAAGCACATTTAGCTTATTAGGTATAATATATACACAACTTTAAAAATAGTTCCATCAAAAAGTGGACCCTTGTATGCATAGGTAGGCTAAAATGAAACTCACAAGCTGCTGAGGCTCATTTCTGTACTTGGGCCAATTTTTCAAGTACAATGTTAACATTTGACTCAGAACCCCCCTACGCAAACAGCAGCGTATGCTCTGGATCAGTAGCATACTGCTAACATTACTTGAACCAGCAGCTTGAGACCCACTGAAAATTTTATTCTAATAGGCATCATCTAATTAGGTAGTGTGGATAGGCAAAGTTCCAATGATACATAACTTATCATAATCCATATAAAAGCAGTTTATTTAAAAGGAAGCTGACAGCAGAGAAAAGATGAGCCACAGGGACAAAAATGGACCCCTTTAATGATTTCAGAGCTGAGGTATTACCAGATATAGAAAATGGGTAGGCAGACCCAGGAAGAAAAGATTCAGGAGGAGGCACGACAAAGCCATTGGAGAATAGATATGCAAATGTTCCAACACATTTCATGTATTTACATCACTAGTAGGATATTTCCTACATATCCAAAGCACATAGCAGTAATGTTATGACCTATCACGAACTATAATCATTCAGTTATGTATTCTGCATTATATCAAGGTGGTCTTTCATTTGGGGTATTTAAACACTCTAATCTGCAAGAAACAGCTGTCTTTTTAGCACTAAATGCTTTCTAAACAATTTTTTCCATGTCCTCAGTTCACTTCCATCTTAATTGATCTGGCTTTCCTGAGTTTATATTTTACTCTTTTCTCTTTTTTTTAACAAGTTGGGTAGGAAAAGCAAGAGACTGAAAGATTTGCTATTTCATCAGGTAATGTTAATTATGCACTAGGAGGTGTTGGTTTGTTACAACAGCAGTAACAAAGGCACTCAGATCCTGTGAAGTAATGCTTAAAATGCCATTTGCTGGAGTGAGCACTACAAAGAAAGAGAGGACAATAGAGACAGCCTTACACTCCTTCAGATCCCCCAACTGTGCAGCACGGAATGGGCCTCCAATCCACACACACATCTTGCCCATGAAAGGGCTGTCTTATTTGAGCTATTACAGGACTTTCCTACCAGAAAACAACTCTGCTCATTACTTCAAAGGTCAAGCAGAAAGGATATTCACATGAGAACTTCTAGCTGCACTTTCAGATAAGAGGCAAGGACACACAAGTGGCATCATTGCTGGCACTGAGTGGGAGCTGCCTGCAGGCTCTGCTGTTATGGCTACCTAGCCAATGTTTCCCTGCAGCCAGAGGACAAACACAGCACAGCACAGGGGCAGCGTAGCCCAGGCCTGGGCACATTCAGGTTAATTGTTAACTATCATGTGGATCCCCAGCTCAGAAACATCTTAAGCATACAGTCAGGTCACTGCTCCTTCCTTAACTTTGGAATAACTTCCCAGTATTGCTCCAATTTGTAAGCCTCACTATATATTTTTCTTCATCTCCTTATCCAAGCTTAACTTGTACCATTTTTAAGAGAGGGAGGAGGGCAGCAAGATCCAAGCATTGGTTAACTCTGACTTAATGCATCAGAGGAGGCCTAGATAATTACAAGTTTGCTGTCAAATGAATTTGATAGTCATCAAATATTATGCTTAAACTTTACCTGACTGAGAGCAGCCATGCTACACAGTCAGATCCAGTTAGGTTTACTCAACCCTCCTGCCTTGATGCACATGCTGCGAAAGCAAGGTTGTTAGGGAGCGCCAGAGGTCTCCTAACCCATTCCCCCAGTCTGGCTCTAATGCACTGGCTTCAGATGGAGCTTCTGTCTCTCGAGTCTAGAACAGTTTCCACAGAGGCCATTTATTCTGTGACCACCTAATAATGCGGGTCTTCTTCTCTAGAGAACATGGTGGTATCAATTGCCAGACACACTGTATGGACTACATGAACCACCGCCTCATGTGACACAGCAATCCTTAACCCCAGAGGTGGAATTCTGTTTACTGGAATACCAGCTGCATTCATATATACAGATTTGTATTTCTGGAGATGTAAAAATATTTGTTTATTAATATTATTAATATGTTTAGGATTTACTCTGGATGTCTTTGTTAAGCATGTAAGCATCTAATAATTTGAAACCTACAAAGCTCGTGATTTCAGTTCCAACATTTCTACCTTCTTAAATCTTTCCTGTTAGGACATTTCCATTCACAGATTTGTTTGTTCTTTTGATCCTCTTTATTAACCATTAAGCCATATTCTTTCAAATTTACAGCTGAGAGGTTCCAATTAAAACCCATTACTACTTCAGATGAACTATAAATTTCTAAAGTATTCTTCTATTATCTCCTACATTATATTCCATCTCATACTTTAGGGGTCTTTACTTTGCATTTTTTTATGACCGTGGAACATAAAGAAAGTGTGTCTGTCAATTGTTCATTGAGAACTCTTCGTAAAGCATGTTTAGAATCCAGTGAGATATATTAACAGTACTTCCTCCAATGACATGTTAAAATTCATCTCCTTCTGATTCTCTTTCATTTATGTTGTCTCATGTCTCCCTGGTAATTCTTTTTCTTTGTTGATGAGCCTAAGTGATTTTGTGCCACCATCAAATCTTGTCGCCCACCAGCTCATCTCAGCACCTCTATAGTCTGGGATGTAGTCTGTCAACAAGTGCTATCTCTTTGGCATGAAAACCTGAATATTTATCCTCATTTTTTTGTAGCCAGTTCCTGCTCTGTGGCAATGCCTTTCCATCCTGTTCACGCAGACTGTGCTGGGTACACTGATGGGGTTACATGCAATTTTACAATCCAAATACAGGACTCCATAGATCAAAGCACACATCCTCCCCTTTATGTCAGCAAATCAAGCCACCCTAACACCATCTTGTAAGAGTGCCTTACCAGTATGGGAAAGCAAAACCAGCATGAAACCAACACTCAGACTAGGACAGACTGACCAAGGCACCCCAGCGAGGAAGATTTACCTTCATGCTCAGCTTTACTGGGTTCAGCAAATGCAGCAAGGTTCAGTTGGGCAGCTGTCATCTGTCATCACACAAACTAGAAAGTTCTGTATTTTAGGTCAACCCTAAAGCACATTTTCCATATAAAGAAGAAACTCCAGAAATAATTTTAATATAAAATGTTTTTATTGTTTTTGAAAACATTTAAAAAACAATTTTTGAGCACTTTCAATAAAAAAAATAACTGAAATGCTACTGCAATATTCAACTACTGTAGTTTCAGCAGTACAACAGACAACAAAACACTGGGGAAGAGGGGAGAAACTGGATTTCCTGCACTAAATGAAAATGTGGAACAGGGATTTTTCTTTCCTTACGGTGCAGTAAATAAAGCACAGTATAGTACAAGACTATTATATGATCCTCAGATGCACTGCACAAGAAACGCTTTCCTTCTTTTCAGTTCGGAAGTCAGTGCTTATTGCAATTATTTGCAAATTATTTACTTCATGAATTCTTATCATGATAAAATGATGCAAAAATGTTTTTCAACACCAGAACAATAAAAAATAATCCAAGAAAGGAACATATTCAACAATAACTAAGCTGAATTAGTTAACATAAAAAAGTAAATAACTTGTGAATAACTATGGTCACCTGGTTAACACTGAACCAGCTTCAATACAGCAAAAGAATAAAAAAAATAAAAGTGGTTACAGGAATATATCTAGTACTGTACAAGATTAAGTCATTAACACTCATGCACGTTTTGTGATCATGTATTAACATGGTGAAGCAAACTAAACTTAATTTTTCCTGCTGCAATATTCTCATGTAAGAGAATCAAAAATAGAAATATCTCATTGAGATCAATGCACATTGCTACATAAGACAATTTCACCTGTCACTTTTAATGACATTTTGCCTTTTAATAATGAAACACATTAAAAAGTTTTTTTTGTTGTTTTGCCTTTTTTTTTTAAATCTGTGGGCCGTATTTGTTGCATTTATCCTAAGGAATGTGCCTGCCACAGGTTCAACAGAATTTTAGTGCAATATATGAACCCAGAAAGTTTGCTGGACTAACCAAGCAATCAAATTTAAAGTGTTTGCTGCAATACTGTACACAGGGTACAAATTCACTAGTTTGTATACTTTAGCAAAAACTGCTATCAAAATAATTTATTTCTTATGTTAGTAGGAAGCCAATAATGTAAACAAGGGGTCAGAACTGTCTCAAATTCATAGTTTTGGAGTATCTGACAAAGACAGGCTTCCATTTGTTAGGATCACAGAATTTTCCTTTGGGTATTGCATACTTTGGTGTGCAGTAGTGCTCTGTCTCAATGTATCATAAAGAACTAACTAGCACTAAGTACAGGGACCTAACATTAATTATAACACCAACACACAAACATCTCTAAAATGATACATACCAATGTACAAAGCTGTGCCTGTGCCTTGGATTTTACTTGAAACAATTCTTATCGAATTTAATACTTTTTAAATCAAACATATATTTGCTTTAAACCCACTGATTATAGAATATTTCTGCTAATTAAGTCACATGTTAGGCCCAATGTAATGCTTGCATTTAAAGACAATTTTAAATACACTTTTAAAAACCTTTGGTGATGGCTGCATAATTTAGAATGCATCAACTTTAAACCTACTCTTGCTTTTGTGAGCAATCTTCTTAAAAAACTAGTAGTTAGGCTAAACCTTCCTTCCCCCAAGCCCCCCTCTGTGTCAGTGTCAGCGACCCGAGGTGAGGCCAGCCCGCCATGGAACACGGGCTGCTGAGGCACCCGGGCAGCTCCTCCCGCAGCGCTGGCACTGAGTCACTGAGTCACAGAGTCACACAATAGCTGAGTTGGAAGGGACCCTCCCCCCCTTCACCGAAGCAGGTTTCACCTATTCACAGTAGTGCTGGCACTTCACACAGGGTCAGGAAACAGAAACAAAAAGGTGCTGAGTGTCTCTCAGACCCATCCTCCGACCAGGGTGAGAGGATGTTCAGCACATCTCTGTCAAAAGGCCATGGGCAAGTACAGGATTCAAGCCCTACCTTCAGCAACTTTAGTCTACAAGAAAAATGGTTCAAGTCTTACTGACAGACACCTGGCAGGACAACAAGCAGAAGGTTACTATGCAGCTTTTAGTCTCCTCCCCACTGCCTTGGAAGAGTCACTTGGTCTTAAAGCAAACCACATTATCGCAACATCCTTGTGCTTCAAGGAGGGATCAGAACTCTCCAAGTTTGTTCCGGATGAGGTGGCAAAACTTCTGATGCAAGCACAGTGAAATCAGGCCCCCATAAGGTGCTATAGCTTGGCACAACTGTTTGTCCCTGCAGAAGAGGCCATAAACTGGTGATGAACTGGGGTAAAGGCAAGAGAAGCCATGATATACCAGCACCTCCAGCGCCAATGCAGCAGCACATGTTGAATCAGCACTGCCAAAAAAAAATTGACTAGTACTGGGATCTCGAGTCATTTGCAAAAACTGAAGAAACAGAAGACCACTGAGACACTTAGAGAAAAACACCAATCACATGAAAAATCTGAGCATCTTCCCCTTAAAGAAATCTAGGGGGGCTTTACTGCATCTCCCCCTTCATAAATTCATGACCACTCATTCAAATAAATGCAAAATAAGAAAATTTTTGCTGCTCTATTTTCTGCTTTGTGTCAGGTCACAGGAAAAGTAATCCATTTTATACTAGGCTTAAGGGATGATATTGTAGAATACTCAGTGCACCACTTCTTTTGTAAAAACCTGCCTCTGCAAGTACTCTTTGTAGCATCAAGGCCATGGCTGGTTAAATACCTCTCTCTTTTGACCATTAGAGAGATCCATGTATGCCATGCTGATAAAATAAAAGGTCTTTTTGGTTTGAGTGAACTAGTGAGGCAGAAGTCTAATTCTCATTTTCTAGAGGGGCAGCGTTTTTTTTCTTAAAAAAAAAGTTAGATTCATCAACCCTGTCAAATCACTTTTGAAAATGGAATTCAGGCTTCTAAAACAGTAAGTACTTTTAAAAGAAGTTTTACCAAAAGAAAGATCACATGTCTTACTGTGTATCTGTAAAGTGCCTGGCAGTATTATGGCTCTATATGAAATATTTTTAGATTAACCATATTTTCTAATATTTTAATAATCTTTTGTTTGAGAGAGAGTGAGCAAGAAAGACAGAAAGGCTCAACCTACTGAAATAGAGAGAAAATAACATCTTCCTACACCTTCCACTAGGTTAGGAAAGAGCAAACTTAAAAAGAATATAAACCTTTAGAAACAGTATTTTAATGAGCTCCAGCAGCTCTCTATAAAAAAAAAGAAAAAAAAGAGGGAAAATATGTTCTTTCTCTAGCATTGATAAACAGTACCTATCACTTCAAAATAGGGTGTTATGCCTAGATTAAATCTCAGTGCTCAAAATATTTTTGCATTAATTTTACCTAATATAAAAACATTGACATGAGAACTAAAATATCAAGTATGTCATGAATATTAATGGATAAAATAACTACATAGATTTTTTTCTCTTAAATAAAAAAATTTAGTGCATCTTTTTCCTTGATCATTCCTGTCAGCTTTTCCCATCTCTGTGTTTCACTGGAGATGACAATGGCACCAGTGCTACAGAGATTTCCCAAAGTTCACCATCAAGCAGTGCTCCAGACAGCTACACAATGATCAGGCATCTGCATGTCACCTGGTCCACTTGTACCCACTCCCCACCACCTACCTACCTGCAGGCACACTGCATTGCAAACCTGGATGACAAAGGTCAGTAAAGATCACCTACAAAGAAGTAACTACCAACACAAAGTATGGAAAGCCTACTAATGAGCTTGAATTAAAACCCTCCCAAAGCATCAACCAGAGCTGTAATCACTGGCTGCCATTAACCACTTCTTTATTTGCTAAAACAAGAAATGTTGAATGGGAAACACTCCAAAATTCAAATTTTAATACTGGCTCTTTGATAGCCCATCAGCTTCAGAGATTTGTTTAAAATTGCTAAGACTGCCTTTTCCTTACTGAAGAATGAGCAAACAGGTACAGCAAACTTTTTTTAAAAATGCCACAATACATAGCAAGTGTTTCTGCTGCGGGAGGCACTTCCATTAAGACAAATACAATACGTCTGTCTTTTAGATACAGTGTGCTACATACATATTATAAAACAAGATTAACCCAACATTTCAACAGCAGGATGATCCTTACTCTCCATCCACTCAAAACCTGATGCAGTCATTGAGTTAATGGATTCATTGCAGATTTGTTGAAACAAGGGGTCATTTTTTAATTCCTCCAGTGTAGCATCATCATCTTGTCCCTGCTGACGACCTGGATCAAACAGTAGATTTGTGTCTAAAGTGTTCAGATCGTTAATGCTGCCTGAGAGCTCGGAAGACAACCTGATGTCGCTGGGAAAGACAGATGCAACATTACTGAGATCTGATGCCACCTGATTCACCAGCTGCTGGTTTGTTGGCAGACTGTCCTCCCCTAAAAGGTCTTTTACAGTGCTGCTAAAATCTAATTGCTGCTCTCCGATGTCTGATTGTGCTTGGTTATCTCCAGAAGAAAAACTGATCTGATCGGTGCTGCTATTTTTTGTGAGGTAATTTGGTGTTTGGAATTCATAAACTGAAGTGCTGGAATTGATCATACTTTGTGGGTTGGCACTAGGAAAAGCAGCGGATGTCTCCAAAATCTGAGTGAGATTCATCCTGGCTGTGTAATTTGAGGGCATGTTGTTCATTCCCAAACCTCTCACTGCATCATCACTATCAGAATCAAGTTTGTTTAACAACACATTGGTTATTTTTTTAGTGTTTGTTTGTTTCTGAAGAGACGGGAAGGCCGTCTGCATCATCACAGTCAACGGGACTGACTGGCTTCTCTGTGCTATATTATTGGCACTGGTGTCTGCATGGATATTAGCAAATACATTGTGAACTTCGGGAGTCACTGGACTTCCAAAAGGTGTCAGATTAGAGCGTGGTATATTTGACACAGGGTAAACAGTGCTTCCACTGAGATTACGCTGGCGATGGACAGCAGGGCTCACACTCCGGCATCTCAGACTGTTGTTGAGAGATGAACCAGTTCCTTTGTTGTCCAAAGGAGCAGGAACAGCAAAGCCCTCCTGCTTGGTAGTGCTACTGACAGGGGCTGCCTGGTGCTGCACAGGAGAAACAGGAGTCACGCGACCGAAGTGAGTGTCGTGGTGGCGCGGCTGAGACTGGTATGACTGGCTGGGAACTGCAAAAGCGTGAGGTTTCCTGAAGCGATCTTCCACCAGCTCCTGGTAGCTCGTAAGGATGCCATGGTTTGCAACCGATGAATTACTAACCCCACTGTAGCCGTTATTCATCCACTCGAGCTTGGTTTTGTCGGGATGGGTAGCCATAGGCCGCTGCATTGGCTTCACAGGGCTACTTGATATGATGCTGGCATCATGGTAAGCCATACTGGAGCTGATGGGAGTAAATGCAAATGGGTTTCGGCATTCCACAGGACTTGGAGGGACACTGCTGCTGCAGTTGGAATGGGGTGTGCCAATGGGTGTGTGCCGGCTGCTTCCTAGGGCACTGTCTACGGGAGTCGTCTGAGCCAGCCTTGAACAAGGGCTCTCTCGAGACATGTTCTGAGATCCAGCAATCATTTCGGAGGTGGGTGTTGGAGTTGGGGTGGGGGTGGGAGTCGGGGTGGGGGTGGGGGTGGGAGTGTGAATTGGAGTGCTGTTGTTATGGATCGAATGGTAAAAGTGCGTGCTGCTTGGATGAGATGACACAGGAGCTCCTTGAGCTGCGGCCTGACTCTGAAGTGCCATTCCTAGACAACCACCATAAGGATGGGAATTATTCATGGACATTTGCTCCTCCATGAGCACCAGCTCCTCCACAATGCTGTCCTGGGTAAGGTCGTCATCAAATGAAAAGAAGTTTTCATTTGACTGAGGGACTGTATGCTCAAACTCTTTCAGCTCTGACTGCAGAGGTAACTGATTTGAAGACTGTGCTTGTATTTGATCCAAGGAGTCCTGGATCTGGCTCTGTAACTGCTGGCTGTACACATCCTGCTGTATACCTTCGCAGTGCACCGGCTCCCATGCCGATTCCTGTAAGTCACTAGAGCCAGAGTGCCCAGCAATAGTCATAACACTGATATCTTGCTGCTGATCACAATTCACAGATGCAAAGTCAGAGGTTTTGGTGATATGGTGCCACGTGTTTGGGTTAAAGCTGCCATCAGATTTTGAATCATTTTCTATGATAAACAAGTTTCCTTCCAATTTTACTTTTATATCTGGAGATGATGCTGATGCAAGCTGCTGTTCTAAAGTAGGATCACAGGTATTTAAATTGGTGCTCAGAGAAAGGTCTGTTGCTAAGTTTGCAGCAGCTGTAGAAGGTACAGGTACCGTCACAGGTACCTTGCTGGGAACTTGAGCAAGTGTTGCTGTATTGTCACTGTTAGCTAAGGATCCAACCTTCAGAGCCTTCTTAATATTGTTAGCTTTTTGACCCTCCACAGCGTTACCAGTTGAAAACTGCTCCACTAGTGGTTTCTTTACAGGTGGTAACTGGGAATCCTGAAGTGTGGAAGGTTGTCGCTTTCTTGGACTTTTAGTGCATGTTTTGTCTTTAATCATAGACTCACCAGTAGGAGGTGAACTGATGCTGGTGCTGGACAAGTTTTGACTGGCAACTGTGAGTTTAAGAGTGCTTTGATTATTGCCTGCTGAAGAAACTGGCGTGATTTCATTAGACTGTGTCTTATATTTGGTCCCTGCTTCTTCAGCTTCCTGATCACAGCCCTTACCTGGTTTTAGCTCCATGACATCATCTGTTGAAACCTTCAAGGCTGCAACCTCAAAATTAATTAGCTGTGCAGGAGGCAGGTCAGGGGTTGCCTTTATGGATTTAGACACATCAGAGCTCTCTTGGCCTTGCACCGAGTTCTCATCCAGCAATGCTTCCGGTTCCGTTTTGATCTTGACTGCAGGCGTGGCTACAACAGTACTAGGCTTGGATCCTGGAGACTGAAGTGAAACAACAGATCCATTTTTGATCTGTGGACCAGTCCTCCCTTCTTCCACTGCTCCTGCACCAGTGCTAACTGAAGGCGTCTGTTTAACGGGCACACTACTGCTGCTCGGGGCAAGAGATATTGCTGTCATTTTTACCACATTTAAGGAATTCACATGTGGAGCTGGCACAACAGTCTTGATTGGGCTACTGGCAAATAGCACCGTCGTGGGAGAGCGGATGGTGAGAGCACTGGTGTTTGCTGGCTTCGGTAAGATCTGCTGGTAGCGATGCCGGGCAGAGCGGTCACCAACGGGGCTGGCGGGAATGTTCTGGGGAGTCTTTGGTGGCTGCTTGACTGATTGCATGTGCTGAGTGACCACCTGAACATTGAGCGGCAGGACCTTGCTATCAGACGATCCCATAGGACTTGGAGATGTCACCAACTGCCTGGTCCTTGGCACCTGTAGAGAGAGAAAAAGAAAAGGTGTGGCAATGAAGCAGGAAGTCCCCAAAGCCCACACACCACCTCAGCCCCAAGCATTTCAAAGGTGAAAGACAACACAGCTCAATACACCAAAGCTAGTGCACATCAGCTTGAAACAAAATAAGCTCTTCTTCTTGTCCAAGACAATTTCTATTTCTCTGCCTAAAGACTGGCAGTCAGACACATGCCTTCTATTTTTAAGGTGTGAGGCACTGGTCTACACACTAGTCTGCTCTTCTGCTAATGAAAGGGTCATTCTCATACAATCCTTCACCACCTGGGACAAAAAGACAGACATACAAAGGCTAAAGAGGAGAGGATGTGTTCAAAATACTGCTCATTGTTAAGGTTTCAAAAGTGATTTAAATACAAAACCACTATCACGCAGAAGAACTGGCTTACCTATCAAAATGAACAGCACAGTGAACATCCTAAAACCAAATAACCTTCCTGTACTCCCCAGCCCAATTTTATGCGACTGAAAGACAAAAATGTTCTGTACTACAGACATTCATTCAAAATAAAATTGCACCTGTCACTAAATGCACTGGGCCACTGAAAGGCAATTTAGATTCCATATTAGGGCCTCAGTAACCCACACAATTGGCATCAGCTCTCTCATCTAGTTAAACTTCATCTCAAGGCTCACTTTAACGTCTTCAAAGACGGACTTGGCCTGTGTTACGTGATCAGAATTCTGCTGCCTCTGTATCAACCCTGTAACTAATGTGGTACAACACAGCCCAGACAGAAAAGCATCAAGGCACCCAAGCCTTTGAATGGAAACTGTTCTTCTATCCCACTGACATCACTGCTTATTTACTGGCAATGTACAACCTTTTCATAGGGTGGATTCTCTAGAGAATTGCTGGAGAGCATTACCGGTATGGGGCTGGGGACAGCAGCCACAACAATGCCAATAGGTGGAGGGGACAGAATGGCAGGACTTCCATTAGATATACTGGTCACACCGTTGGTTGCAGCGCCTTCTGTTTTCTTTACTGGAGACTCTCCTGGCAAAGGAGACTGCAGTTTCTGTTCTTGCTGCTTCTTCTGGATCTTACGCTGCAGCTGCTGCTTAGCATCAACAGGAGATGGCAGAGTTTTCACTTGTGGTTGAAAAGAATTACTTTCAGCAGTAGGTATAAAAGCTGAGGGCTGGGGGATCCCTTTTATTCCTGACAACAAAAGAAGGAGAATGAATTATGACCAAACATACCCTGTCTGCTGTGGTGTCGCTTCTGTCTCTAACAGAGAATACACAGCAGGCATCTCCAAAACCATTCTGAGAACACCTCCTCCATGAGGTGCTCCCATCCACTTCATGCTTAAATCTATTCAGCTTCAGTTTATTTCCACATTTGTGGCAAAGTCTGTCTGTTAGACAAGCTGGGCGTTAGCTTCTAAAATACTTTTTATGGGCCTCTTGTTTCTAGTACTGTCAAATGACAACGTGTGTCAGCACAACCTGAGCCCGGTGCACTTCACTGAACTGGCAGCAGAGGGCGGCGGGCACGTTTCAGATGAGCCTTTAAAATCCATCATCTGCTGAGGTTTTGTTTTGTTACCTGTTCTAAGACAGCTTTAAATGAAAAATGTTTCCAGAAAGCTGTGAGTCTGTGTCACAGAGGAGCAGCTCTGAGCAGATGACATTATCTAATGGCCAAGGCATTAAATACGGTGCATCTAATATCAGAATGGATCAAAACCTCTGTGTGATCAGGGATAATGGTGAAAAAAGGGCAGTAAGGGAAGTGTTCAGGAAAAAAAAGAAAAAAGATAAGAAGAAAAAGCTGAAAAAACAATGCAAATTAGAACGGGAGAACATTTTTTTCTGGAGAAATTACTTTGCTGATCACAAAGCAAGCAAGTGCTGCTTTCAGGGAGAAAACAGAGAACTAGTGTCCTCTGTGCAGCTAGTACTAATTTCCCTTACAAAATCACATCACATTTATGATCTTTTGTTTATTAACAGCCAAGAGGATTAGCGTGCTCTTTAGAGACCAAATAACCTTGCTGAACTACCCCTTTAGAAATGCTTTAATATTGTTTCATTTACACTTTGAGGTTACACAGTTTTAAAGTAACTCCTAATTAGAAATTAATCAACACCATTTTACTACTTTACTAGTTTTACTAATACCAATTTTACAATACTAAACCCAATTACTTGGTTTTAGATGCCCAGCACATGCTTAGGAACTGTGGTCTGGGAGCCCACTCTCTCAGCAGCAGTCTGCATGTACCACGAGGGGTTGAATGTCACAACACATCACTTTCACAATTTCTTCTTTACAGAGCAGTGAAATGCCCAAATATATTGCAATTACTGGCATACAATTCTTCTATATGGGCAAGCAATACTGATAAGAAAAAAACCCTCAAACTTTTCTTCGAGGGTAAAAGTTTGCTTTTTCCTCAGTTAATGCACAGAGATACTGTAGTTCCCTGCAAGAGGAATGGAAATATTTTGTTTGCCATGCTAGGAAGAACCTCTTCTAAAATGACTATCCAAGCCATAGAGGCATGCACTGGAAGTAAGTGCTCTTTTCCTTGAAGGAAACCATCTTGTCTTGAAGGAAGTGAGGGGGAGAAGCTACGTGAATACACTGAGTGTCCCTTCTAGCAGCACAGCAAGCAGAACCAGTGTAGCCAAGCAATAGGTCACAACAGAGCATAAAGGCAGCAAAAAAACCCCAGCACTGCCACCTGTCAGGTCCAAGTTGGAATAAAGGAAAGAGAGCTGGAAGGAGACAGGATGTGATCCAGAAGGGGATCACCTGAACACCACTTTCCATTTAAAATTGCCTGTCTCAAGAGGTTGGCCTTGATCTGAACACATTTTGCTTGACAGGCCTAGGCAGAACTTCTCAGAGGCAAGTCTGGGGGCATGCTGTGCACCTGCATTTCCCTTCTCATCCTTCATTTTTGTATCCACAGTCACCAAAACACACTTTAAATGATTAAGTGACTGATTTCGAGCATGCAGAAGGAAACAAACCACACAAAAAATCTGCTCTTGACAGAAAATGTTTTCCAGATTAGGGCAAGTTATCAGACAGAAACACAGCTACACCAGCAGTCTGTCTACAAACCAGCATTGTAGCAGCACCAAACTCCTGTCCTAGCCAAGTATATAAATTCAGCAAAAGTACTCACATGCCCTGAAGACCAGGGTCCTCACGAGAGGAATGGGAGGATCATCAACTAAACCTGAGACCAGTGTTGATTTTCAGATCTTTATCCAGACTACCAGCACAAACACTAATTTGCAGCAATGTGACTAAAATCACATAAATGAATGCTCAATGCTCAGAGTCAGCGTTAAAGTTTGCCCTGAAGAGAAGTGCTTCCTCAAACCGAGTTGTTACTACTCTCAGTAGGAAGGATCCCCCATTCCAACATTCAGCACTATCTCATTACCTGCTGGTGCCCCTGCCATTACTGTTAAAGCTGCCATTGACTTGGTACCAATATAGTGACTTTTGACAAGAAAACGAGCCAATTCCAAGACTGTATCAAAAGGCTGGCTCAGCACTTTCTGGGCCCATTCACAAACAAGCCGGCAGGCTGCAGAGACGACTTCCTCATCAGCACTTTGCAGCTGCCCAGATGGCTCTGCTCCATCCAACTAAAACAAACAAACAAAGGAGGAAAGGTTACTTTAATTAATAAGGGTCATTAAGGCATGAAAACAAAAATAGAAAGCAAATTATTATCAGAATCACACAAAAAGTTGAGTAGTATGTTCACAGTTTTACATGAAGTTATGAGAATGAGATCACAGCATCAATATCTTGCAAAATTAAATGTCTTAACAACGATCTACAGGTTGTTTCCAAAGGATGGAATATGGAATTGACATTTCTGGAAGAAAACCACAGACAGAATCCTAACATTTGGACCACCAACAATTGATTTTCCCTGTATCCAGAGTCTTGTCAATTCAACAATCACTGTTACCCAGGAACTGCTTCTTTCACTGCGGTATCTCTTCCCAAGCATTGACTTCAAAAAATACAGTAAAAGCAAAACAGAGAGTTAAAAACATGTGTATGGTGGATGGGAACACTGTGGAAGTCTACTTCACCTCCTAAATTAGTTTAAGAGTATTGCAATTCATTGTGAACTTTACAGGAAAAAAAAATCAAACAAAGATTCAGAATGTAAGAATCATAAAGAAAAATCTTAAAAGCTGCACAGATCTTCACTTTGTTTTGACAAGTTGTGACAGAAAAACAGCATAATAAATGTTAACTTGCAGAAAGATATATAAATAAGCAAATATATATCATACCCCATCTCCAGTTTTATGAAAGTCAAGGTTGGGCAGCGTTGGCATATGCACAAAAGCCTTCTTCCTCAGTCCACTGTAGCAATATGTGAACAATAATTAAGGTCTAAATTGTCTGCTTGTTAGTTGGAGGATAGGAGAGAAGAGCAGTAATTCCTCTGATAACCCTCATAAGCTTTAAAAGCAAACTCAACACAGAACTAAGAATTCCTGTCATTAGCATGATCTCACAGCCAGCCAGAATCAAAAGCCTATCAATGGCTGCATTCTTGGCCAGGTCATTGGGCTTCTCTATCTATGCAGAGATGTTGGGTATGATGAATTTCATGTGATGACTTAGAACAAGCACTAAACCATGCCAGGCAGTTTCAATTAGCTACTCAATATTCAAATCATTAACACAAATTTGGACTAAAGTCTCTTTCTAAAACAAAACGGGAGAATAAATTTCCAAAAGTTAATCACTACTAAAAAATGCATTCTCGAATTTAGGTTCTACTTTATTTCCTTCTCCTAAAGGACTCCCTCAAACTGGAGTTTCCCAGGACAAGATAAAGTGCCTGATGAGTGCATTTCTTCCTACGATTTCACACAATTTTTGAGGCACTCTCTCCTCACTCATGATAATTTTTCTGTAAAAATACAGACATAAAGACCCAGACTTTTTCTTACACTGATCTCATCAAGTCAGCACACAAAAATATACTCCCTTTATTACTCGTACTCACTTGTTTATAGGTCTAGAAATCAAATCAGCCCTTTTTTTCCTCTCCACAGCATTACTCTGGGAGTTCACACACAGTGTCTTTTCGCCATGACACACAAATCCTTTCCAGGATCACTAATTTTTCACATTCTGTAAACATGTCTGTATTCTTTCCTAGGCCATGGAGCTTGCAATTGCTTGCATTAACCTGGATGGAGCATAATTACAGTAAAAGAACTCTAAGGAGCCTGGGAATTATGGTAGGTGTGAGACAAGGTCGCATTTTAATCATTCTGAATTAGAAACGGTGGAAATAGAACTTAAAGAGATCCCCTGGGTCAAGCTACAATTACATCATATGATTTCTTCCTTAACACTTCTCTAGCTCTATCCAGAACATGAGTACTAAGTTTTGGATTTCACTACTAGATAATCCAACATTGTATTTTATGAAACAGTTTAACTGACACATAACTTCTCCATTTACTATGACATGAAAGGTTTTTTTCCCCTCAATGGAAGACAAGCAATTCTGGGCTGCCTGCTAGCATTTAATTCTCTCTGTAAGTGCATGCTTCAAGTGAGCCCTGGCAAAGGCCAGTATTACAGCACATCCGTATCACTGCTGTTACTTCTTTTGAGTGGTTTTTAATTACAGCCTATGAGCACCTCAATGCCTTTTAGCCTTTTCATGCTCTCCCTCCTCTGCTTACTGCAGGGGCTTTGCCTACCCAGCATGTCAGGACACAGTGAGAGCCAGCCCTGGGGAATGCAGCAGGTAGTACATTACTTCACCACAGCTTCTAAGGGTTCTCATGGGAAGGTGTAATTCTCAGCTCGGAAAAGAAAAAATTGTTGCTGATGAAAAAAATGGTTTGAAAATCACTAACAATTTTGGTTCCTTTATTCCAATATCTCTCTTTGCACTAAATTATAAAACTTTCTGGATGCCTCGCTGCTGTGACAACTGAGTGTCAGAACCTAAATATAAGTACTTGTTTCCAAAGTTATATCTTGCAACCTAACACTACTGCAATTAATAATTTTTAAAGAACGTTGGAAAAGTGTCGGCATTTTTTATTCAACATTACTTCTACATTTAGCCGGTAGTTAAGGCATAACGACAGACGTTCTCCAGGCAAGTGCAGAACAAGTTACTGAGAAGCGTTCTAGCAAAGGATATTTTGATTTGCCTCTCGTGCCTAGACGACGGGCCTTCATATTTGGAAAGACATTTTTCATGATCTTTCCAAAGTCAGCAGCACTTAATGGGTGGTAGCCAAGATTGTCACAATAGCTCCTGCAACAAAGAAAGAAAGCGTGAATGGAATCGAAGTTAATACAAGAGGCCAGCCTACATGCTAGACTCAAAGGTTTTCAAAAGAAAAGACTTATCCCCGTCCATATTTAGAACCACATTTAACATTAATGAAGCTATCCACAACGAATTGAACACATTAAAAATGTATAAACAGAGCTATTAATACCATAGTTTTTGCCTTGTTCTCTACTGAGTTCAAAGACAAGTCATGTGGAGACATAACAAGTAGTGGCATTATCTAGAGCACAGTTAAGATTTACTCCACTATTCAGTTTGAAGCATATGTTTCAATTCACTTATTTCAGGACATAATAAAGCAGAGACCCTGTTCTAGCCAGAAGCACAACTTGAGTGTGGTAAGGCCTGAAGTCCTGCAGGAATATTTGAAAAGCACTAGGTTAGAGATGTGTCAGTGTCCAGAAAAAGATTTTGCATATACAACTTCAATTTAATAGACCTTAACAGAACTAAACTTAAAAGATGCCTTCCCAGGGAACCAGCTTTATAGGTCTAACATAAGCACACACTGAGGACTCAGTCCTCCTATCACTGTGACCCTACTGAACCATGAGAGCTGCTTGATTACAGGACCCTATTTAACAGTCCTAAATTAACAGAGATTCCAACTGCTGCTGCAAATGAAGATCATCATGCGACTCAGTATACAACCTGATGATACAGGGGAATAAAGAAACAAAAAGTAATTATTTTGCCAACTTTACTTGTTCTAGTAAAATGGGCACTGTTTTCTGTCTTCAGTTCTCAAAAGCAGCAGAATGAATTCTGTTTCAGCATCTGAGACATTTAAAAAATACGTTCTTGAGGCAGAGAACAAGAACTGTTGATTTTGCTGCAAAAGGTGAATGTTCTGGAAAATGAGAAACATAAAGCAAAGGAGAAAACCAGGACCTGAACTGGAAGTGCTTAAGGCTGCACAAAGACAGTAACTCTCTGTGCTGTTTCACAGACGTTGATGTGCTGTGGCCTAAAGTGTACCAGCAAAACCTTCTCAGTCAGATTCCCAACAGCCACAGCATCAGTGCCAGATAGCAATGACCTCCTTTCTTGTGAGAAATCCTACCAGCAATATACAAAAACAACCTGCCTCTGAAAAGGTGACTGTACATGATCCAGTATCGTTATCAGCAGGAGAGCAGAAAAACAATGACTTCACACCCCACAGTTGCCTGCTACTCTAATCAGGTACATACACACAAACAAACCCCTGGAAACTCAGGCAGATGCAAAGAAAAAGCAGCAGTCTGAAACAGACGCTTCATCCCCAGCATCACCTAGTCACAATCTGCATCCAAGCAGGCCAGTCAAAATGTCTTCTCTTCAAGCTGTAGCTCTGTAGAAAGCTGTATACATTTCTTGAGATACTTCCACTGCCTTTACTCTCTCAGTAAAAAATACTAGTTACTACAGAGCAAGTATCTGCTGCTTTTACCCTGGCTGTAGGTTGGTATCCTCTGCTCGGAAAGCACCACCACAGATGTAATGATTTTGATGATGACAAATAGCTACATTTACGCTCTTTGGTTCTGACACTCCCCTACAGAGCCTCCCCCCCATGTCTGGGGCCACTCTGCCCAAACCAGGAGACGTTGCCTACAACGTGGTACACTAGTTAGGCATCAGTCTAGTTTTTATGTGGAACATCAAGAAGCTCTATATCCAATTTATATACCTACACATTTCAAGGTGTGTCACTCAGAAGCTGGATTATAGATATGTCCCTTTGAAGTTATTACAAAGGAATTCTCTTCCTGCCTCACTGTACCCTCACAGGAATCACATTGCTTTATGTGTAATAAATAGATCTCTGTGTGTTTTTCGTCCCTTGCATCTTGCCAGGCCTCCACGGATTCAAACTTTGGTCTGAAAATTCCTGAAAGGTGGGTCTCTGTTGCTTACTGATGCTGATTACAAGACTTTGTCTCAAATACCATTCAAAGGAGGACTCTCCGAATTTCTCTGCTACAGTCAGCAGTATCTTTGACTGAAACTCAACAATGTCAGCAAAATAAAAAACCCAAAAGAACAAACTAGCAAAACACCAGGATTAGGGACCTACCAATCTATTAACTTCAAAGTTCAAATTATTCCCTCCCTAGGAGAAAATAAATAAATAAATAGGGAATAAAATTATCCATTCCTCAAGTCTAGCACATCTGGTTTAAGACAATCACTTGCCAGCAGCAAGAGCATACAGTCTACATGGTCCCCTTGTATCCATAGTGGCAGCTCCTGCAAGCTTGTAATTTCTGAGCTATCAGTATTGTCATGGAATTTCAGTTTTCAGACAGATCATCCCACATCACCCCTCCCCCTCCCAGCTTAGCCGAGAACCTCCATGTCCATCTGTGGTCTCTCATTGACTTGACAACACATACCAGGAGTCTCTCCCCTGAAGCTCTTCTCTCTGCTACTTGCACTCTTGGCACATCGCTGAGCCCAGGAGCTGTTTTGCTCTTTGAAGGGTGGGTGGGAAACAGATGGGGGAGGGGGAGGGAAGGTTGGAGAGAAGGACTAAGCAGAGACAGGAATGACAATGGACACGTGGATGCTTTGTTCCTTTGTACAGAGCTCCCCGCAGAAAAGGATTTTTTTATTTTTTGGTAAGATCTTTGAATTGAATGTACTCCAGACATAAAATACACTGGCAATGCACCTGAATTAAACCACAAGAAAAAAAAAATTAACCAAAAAGCTGATGAAGACAGGCTATGCAGCCCAGCTTACACAGCTTCCTGGGCAGAAAAAACCAGCATGAACAGCAAATGATTAAGAACCCATTAAATGAAACAAAACAGAGTTCTTGGTTTATCCAATCCCCAAAACAACTGGTCTCCAAAAATGGGTTAGTCAAGAACCTTAGAAAGAGGTAGGCTCTCATTAAACTGACAAACAATGCTGGCACATAAATGAGTCCTAATAATCAGGCAGGATGAAAACCAGATGTCTGAAAACCATAAGAGAAATGAAATTGCAGGTCAGAGTCCCAAGAGCAGCAGCAGAGGTGAGAAACAACTGCTTTAGATGGAGTTTGATTGGCTTTCAAAGGAATATATGGGTAGTTGCTTATAACATGGGACTAGACCTTGCAACACAAGAGGTCCCATCCTATTCCTATCAGGGAATTTTATATAAAAATACTGGATAAGCACTAACCAACAAGATTAGTATGTACCTTGTGTCCTTTATGTGTCCAACAGACATGGTATATCTATACCTACTGCCCTCTTCTGTGTTAGCTTCTGAATATTCTTCTAACTTGTTGGTTAATATTCTCAACACTTAGTACATATAATCTATGCATGAGGTGGCACCAAGTGGCCCAGCAGCCAGTAAAGCAAGGATTAATGATTTACAGACTAAAGGAAAGAGATACAGGATGACTCAAAGACCTCCTAATCCATATTAAGCGTATCAAGTGAATCTTCAGGACACCACACTTAAATACGAATTACTTTCTTCCCTTGCGTCATGGCAGTAGAAGTAAGATAAGAGGACTCAAGTGTTTACTGAAGGCTCAACAAACTGTTTTGTGAGGCAAATAGGGATTTTGCCTGCCTAAGTACTGCAGGACTGCACTTAGACTTGAAATCCTAATTCTCAAAACTCAGCTAAGTCTATACATGGCTGTGTGCAGAAGGATGTTTTTTAACAGGGACAAGATATCCAAGTAAAATTGACTTACAAGAAAACATTGAAAGGATCTGATGGGGAGCAGCATCCATTCACTGCAGACTGGATAACATGCTGGGCACTTCCCCTTAAGCTCCCATACTTTCCAGCCTATATTCCCACATAACTCCCAGAGGAAACTGGCAGAAGAACTGTGAGCACCCAACAGAAACCCAGCTTCTTACAGCTCAATGTATTCTGTCGGTACAAGCAGCATCACAGCACCAACAAGAGGTGAACCAGCTCTCATCTACCTCCTTTCTAAAATTCAGCTGCAAGCTCTCAGCCTTCCCAAGTGCTACCGCCTTATACTGTGATGCATTTTTAAGTTATTTTATCCCTTTCAAAAGAAAGATGAATCCACTCACTTTTATCCAGTTAGAGAGATGAATTCACACTTAAATTGAAGAGTAACAAAACAGAAAGAACAGTCGCTGTACTGAATAAGCCCAGTGAGAAGAGGCTACTGAAATGTGGAGGAGCTAAAAATACTATCAACACTTGCCAATGGTGAACCTGTGTGGAGTGCAAGCTTCTGTCTTTCCCTCTTCATAAAAAAAAACATATGGAAGGTGATGCAGGAGGCCAGTAGTTTTGCAAGATTTATTTTGACCAAAATATACAGCAGGAATGAAGATGCTGGTATGATGCAGGACTCTTCTGAAGCCTTGCACTTTCGATTTACACATGCAGAGTGCATAAGCTTACTCACTGTGAGCTCATGCAACATCCATCTCTGCACACAGAAGAGAGAAATGGTAACTGGTTAATATAACAGAACTGAGTTTTGAGAGGCCTTAGCACCCCCCTAGGTAAAGGACTTATCAAAACTAACTCACATATTTATATGCCTGTTCCCCACATCCCACTCCAAGACTACTTCTCCTTTGGTGTGTAAGAATAGCTCATGAAAATATTCAAAGAAACTGAATGTTTTAAAAACAGAACAGAAGCTTTCAAAGGAGAACAGATTCCAAACATTTGATATTTTCCTGAATATTTGCTTACCACCCTTATTTTGTTAGGGAAAAAAATACAATACACAAATACTTGATGCAGCTACATACAAAGCCATCCAAATTTCACACTCCACAATCTGTAGATGATGATATTTCCGGGCATCTGCAGCTTGGCACAGCATGGAAGCCAAGCAGATTTGTTGCTGAAGCAGGCCATAAATTATTTAATAAGAAATATATTTAAGAATAAGGCTCCCATCTCTCTCCCGCACAGCAGCTGCCGCTGTTGCTGTGTCTGTGCGAGCGGCTGCTGCTCGGGGATTGGCCACCCCGGCACGTCTGTGCCATTGGCTGCACTGCCAGGCTGCGTCACCGCTCCCGGCCGCGGCAGGAGCTCAGAAATAGGTGTGTGCATGTTTATCAACCCCAGGCAAGCCAATGCCATCATGCTTCAGCTCAATCAGAGTAAAACACTTCAGCAGAGAGAGTTAATTAAAACGAGATATTTGCAGAAGGCAACCCTGCAATAACAATTACTATGGGGTGAATCCTGTAGGCACTTAGGAGGTGAAGGGATTCAGCTCCCTGCAAATTACTGTAATCGTTCAGATTATGGAAATACTCATACTAGATCATAAATCTGTTATTCATCTTCAGGCAACTGGGCTGAGGATGATTATTTCTTTCCCCCTCCCCCATGGGGTACGTTCTGTAAATGAATTCAAATCCAACTTTCATCAGACAGCTCCCTCTCCCTTGCTTCTAATCGCTTTCTCATTACACGGTAGCTTTGAGACTTGACAACACAGACTCACAGTGGCCTTGGTTACTGGTTTCATACATATTCAGATATATTGTGCCTCTGTAGAAATCAGGCTTGCTGCAGGAAGGCCCAATATTTATGCATTACTCTGGAAAGAAAGGTGTGATGGGCAAGACTGTATGTGCAAAATAGCTGCATCTATAGGGAACAATTCAACCCCTCACCCTCGTTAAGGCAGTCATATACGTATGTAAACAAGCAGACCAACACATATTGTAAGATAGTAACTGATGCTTTTTAACTGTGACACTCTGCCCACAAAACAAAACCAATATTCATACAGATATTTACTTGTTACGAAGTACTTCCTTCAGCAATTGTACACGTAATGCACAATTTAAACACCACAGTCTTATCTCCAGAGGCAGTAGTAACGAATATAGTTTGCCACAAAGCAGCTACTGCAATCTCAGGTACAGCAGCATGATCCATCAGGCTGTGTCCACGCACACCAGTGGGGTACCTGCAGAGTCAGTGTCACACAACACTGCACTGGCTAAAGCCGTACGTATGGCACTCACTTGTATTCATCATAAACCTCCTGCTTGGGAAGGGATGTCTCGGGGTGCTCTTCCAGGGTGTTGCGTATCCATGAGAAGGCGTGCATCTGCTGGGCACGGCTGGACGACATGGAGATCTGATCACTGGGGAGAGAACGAGCAGTGCTGATGAAGACATGGCTCTATAGCTCCTCCTCACTTACAAGATTTAACAACTGTCTGCCTACACAGGTGGAGGGACACCAGAGACAAAGAGGGCCTGCACCTCTCCTGCATTTCCCTATTCCTTGAGCCATGGGCAGCAGTTTCTCCCTCTTCCATCCACAATTCAACAAAGAGACTCCATGCTTCACTTCTTGACTGATACACAGCTCCCAGTACACAGTGACAGGTAAGAGTTCTACCTCCCCTCTTAAATTTATTATTCCTTACTGGCCACCTCTAAGCTTCTGCCCACTTAGTTTGCCAGCTGTCCTCTGGAAACACCCAGTTTTCCCAGGAGATACTCAATGTACTTCCTATAGGCACCTGCCTGCCTATAACCATCCTACAGGGAACACGTTTGTTTTGCGCCACTGATCTGCAGGTTGGTTTTCTAGAATTTCCTTTAGTCAAACAAGTGTTACCAGAAATACCATCAGTTTTTTCTTTCACCCACCATCACATTTGTGTTGCTATTTCATGACTTCATACATAAACAGTGAAGGAACAATTACACTTAGACTGTGAAACACTTTCTCTGATGACTCTTGCATTTTAGGAGATTTATAATTACAAGCTTTTCATGCAATAAAATAACCTAAAGTTTTAAAAAAACCCCAACACCTGATCTTCAGAAAAACAAGAGTACTTAATGTTTAATAAAGGTTGCTTCTGCTACCAACATCATGCGAATGATTACTCAGCAGTTAAGTGCCACAGGAAGTAAAGCAAGTCTTCAGTACTAGCTGCTCACCTTTACACTCACACACATACCTTTTGTCTCCATTGTTGGGACCCGAAGGCAGCTGAAGGTAGAGGTAGAGTTTCTCTAGATCTGTAAACTTCTCAACTTCTTGCTAGATAAGGTGTTTTGGTTTGGAAAAAACAAAAGGTGGAGAGAGGCAGGGGGGAAAAAGCAAATAAGAATAGTTGAGCTTGACAGCTAAAAACTGTCATCTGACAAGTGTATTCCTAAATAATATAATTTCAAACAAGAATATATTTACTTATGTGAAAGAACATGACTGTGAGCATTATGTGACTAGAAATGTGATTTCCTATTTTATTTACATATCGTCACACACCAGAAAGCACTTGTTACAATTACAAAATTCATATGCAATAAAAGCAGAATCTGGAAAAATGTCAACAACGGCTCACTTCTGTAACCAGACACGTAACATGAAAACTTGGTCTTGTCAGAGCACACATGAAGCATCTCTGAGAATCCAGCTATGCTGTAACAACATGGAATGCCAGACCTGACACTGTGATCCACCATATTTACTAATACTTAAGTGTCACAGACTTTAATGAAGTCATTTTAAAACCTATCTATATACACATGTATTTTTTTGTTTCCTCTGGAAATCAGTTATTGAAACTGTTACTGCACACAAGCCCTTCAGTTAACATCCATCTCAGTGATGCCAGACTTCTCCTCCAGAGGACACCAGCTGAGGATCAGACATGAGGGGCAGTTTTACCTGGTGTATGCAGCCAGTGATTGCTACACAGAGACCAGCTTTTGGTAATTTGAAACCAGCTACATGGACTTAGAAATAGAAGGAAAATCAGCTGTGGTAACATGCTCAGGGCTTGCTTGGCAGCAGTGCAAGGAAAGCCACGCAGCAGGGAGCACAGGGGGTTTCCTTCGCGAAGATGCTACAGAAGCAGTGCCCGAGGTGATGCACCATCAGTAGAGTTGGAGACTCACATGATCCTTTTTTAAGTCAGAATGCAGCTTCTGGATTACTGCTAATTCTCTTTGTCTTTACTGGTGTCTTACTGCCAATGCAACGTTTTCCAGAAGGAAAAGACAAGGGACCAACATGTAGTGAGACCTGGCTCACTTCAGCAGTGAGCAGAATGGAGAGAGGGGAAACTAAAAACCTAAACTTCACTTTAAACTGGGGCTCCCTACCAGACCCAGTCATGTCCAGACCAACCTTGCTGGGACAAAACTGACAACAGCACCAGAAAGAGGAGGTCCCACTTCCTCCTCCCTAACCCCAGACCCTGGGAAAGGACTGGTGGGACACAGTATCCAGGGAAGGATGCTGGGAGAGCACAGGGCCTCAATAATCCTGGTGAGCAAACCACACTGCAGAACTGCTGCACAGAACGGGGCCACCAGCGATGCGACAGACCTTCCCAGAGCCAAGAGAAACACTTCCAGCAGCACACAGGTAACAGACACTGGATGTGCTGCTTTTATAAGCTGCATCAAACCACACCATTTGGTTGGGGTTTTTTCCTCAGACAAACTCCTGAAATTTGCTGACACCAATTTCTGTGTGGCTCTGCAGCAGCTTACACAGCAGTGGTGCTCAGACCACCAAGTATCCAGAGAGGTATTTCTTAATAATGGGTGCATTTTGTCAAATTGTCTGTTCTTCCTTTCCTGTGTGAATCACAGCATTTAAACTGGTGGGTTTTACTTCAGCAAGCCCATTACTGCAAAGCCAATGTTCTCCAAAGAAAGAATTTACAGAAAATTAATAATTTTTGAGAAGACAAATGTAACAAGAAAATTTGCACTTCATTATTAGACACTCTCTCACCCAAGGAACTTAGCTCTTTTTGTTTTAAATGGCAAAAGCCCAAGCAGAACACCAAAGGGCACTCTCTGGGTGGGATTACCTTGCATGGTAAGCACTAATCCATGAGACAAAAGCATCCCAGGCAAAATAAATCCCCCCCCCTCCTTTCCTCATGACTCTGACACTGAAGTGCAAGACAAGTTCTCCTTTCCAAATCTAAAGTGCCCAAGCACAACATGGACGGCGAGGTTTTAGAAGAAATACTAAACCTTTTATCAAAATACACTGCAGTAGTCTCAGTGCCCACTGCAGTTGAAGCCATTTCTGTGTCATGGTGGGAGGAAGGGGCTGTGTGAAGGACCCTGTCTAAGCTGCTCTATTACACAGGTCCCACCTGTCAACCCCCTAATTAAAGAAAAACAAAACAACAAAAACCCCCAACAACAAAGGAAAAACTTTGACTGGGATTATGTTAGCAGAACCTTTTCCAAAGGATGTGAGTGAGCCAGTGACTCTCCCACAAGCAAAACTGCATCCCTACAGCTGAGGTGGCTGAGGATTATGGCTTCCTCACACCCTTAGCAGAGGCAGCTGGAGAGTGATGGTATCTCACTGTTTGCACTCAAACCTCACTCCTTTCCATGCCTGGCCCTAGGCAGCACTTTCTGCATAAGTCCTTCAGCTTTCAGCAACAGTAGCAGGGAAGTCCTGGGAAGGCAGGACCTCCTCAGAACAGGAGAGTTAAAAGAAGTCACAGGCAGTTCACAGAGGTAATCCTACCTGGCTGATAATTAGATAAACCTAATCTTATTAGATGAGACTGAATCTATTTAGAGAAAATCATCTTAAAACTGAAGAAGTGGCAGCAAGGAGATGGAGTGTGACAGTCAGTGCAAGTACATTCAGGAAATACTGCATTTTGTTTAGTTAAAATTTGTTAAACATTGTTTTGTTCGGGCTGTTTTCTCTACACATTTCTGAAACCCTCAAAACTTGGTTACAGTCTTGATAAGTACAGTCTCTTCTTCAATCTCAGCTGACATCCACCAGTTCTCATAGCTAAAGGTCTGGTGAATTCAGTAGTAACTGCAGTTACTGTTACTGCAATTGTTCAAAGCATCAAAACTTCCCAATTTTTTAATGTAATCAGAATCACAGAATTTGGGAAATTGGAGGAACACTTCAGCTGGCCTACTAACTGACCAAGAAGAAAAAGGTTCATTCATTCTGACTTTTTCTTTGTGCTAGGTTGGATGCATATGGAAATAAATAAAAAGAAACAAGAACACAAAATATACTATAAATTCCCTCCCCAACCTCCAAATAGGTCAATAGTGTGGAAAAAATAGGTCATTAGAGTGGAAGAGCATCAAAAGGAAGAATGTGATGCTGGCACCATCTTGGACAAACTCCCCTTTGTGCAGCCCGTTGAAGTTTATGCTACTGTTGTTCTAAAAACCACAGAGCCTGTGCGACGTCTGGGGAATCCTTTTCTCTACTTAAAAGGATCTAAGTAAAAATCCTGCTTGAAGTATCCTGACCTTGATTGACCGGTTCTATCACATCAGATGAAGACGGTCTAGCTCTCCAAAGGCTATTTATAAATCATATTTCTTGAAGTTGCATTAGAAAAATACACAAGCATGCTAAACTGCTTGCAGGACTGAGGTGTAAAGCCAGCACAAAGCATCGCCTCTGGTACTCTTGCTCTTCACGTTACCTTTATCTCCTGCAACTGGAACCATATAAAACAAAGGAAGATTCAATGAAGATGGGGAGAAGGCAGTGTTCATACTGATTTTCACAACTTGGCTTCAATTTAGCCAAAAATCTATCAAGTACTCAAAATATCTCGGCGATCTTATATTCTGAGACAGAAAAACTAAGGACAAAGAATTAGAAACCTCAAGTCACAACTAAGCAAAGACTTTCAGTAACATAGAAAGGAACAGAAAAATCTGCTATTTCTGTTTTGACAGTTACCAAATATAGATAGGTAACTACAGAAATGCACAAAATAAGTAGCAAACAAATTAAACCACAGATCAGTGGCCACACAGATCTGCTCCAAATGAATCTGTCCTTTTGCTGCCTAAGACAGACATAGAACAAGATTTTCATAGAAACAGATGCACTTTCTTATTCTTTCTAACAGGCATTTTGATTGAGCTAAATAAACACCTGTTAAATAAACAAGGATGACCAAAATGTTGTGGGGTAGGGGTTTTTTTAATGAAAATACCAGGTTTTGACATCTGTTTCCATTCTGGGAGACACTAACTCGCCACTGCAAGTTTCTGTAGCACAAAGAGACAAAGACCTATTCAGCATAGAATGAGGTTAAGGACTTAATCTGTGTTTTAGGAAACAGAGTTTATTCATGTTTCTGCTTGAACCAGAGAACCTAGAGATTTGAACATGAGTCCCCAAAATCAACTAATACCTTTCAGGTTTCCTGACCTTGGTGGATTGGTTCTCTCCTTCTTGTTTTCTCTGACTGATGATCTACTGTCAGGTCACAAACATTAGTCAAACTTAATTTTAAAGTTGTCAAAAGGGATTACCACAGGACAACTCCTATGTTGACAAGAAAAAAAAGCATGTGCTTTTTCTGGATTGTTTACCTAGTCAGGCCAAACTTTAAATAAGATAGAGGAAGAATATACTAAGGAACAATCAGAAGAGCTGCAACTTCTGTAATGCACACAGTGCAAATGTCATTCAAATCTGAACTATTTCAAATGTCCATAATGAAAGCAGAATTACAGGTTATTTCTGTCCTCGAGTTTGGGTAAGGAGAGCTGAAGGCCAGGGGCACTCTGCAAGCTTTACGCAAGACTACTGTTTTAGAGAGCGTGGACTGCTCTTAATATTTCTTTCCACATTTTGAGTATTTATAGCCAACTACACTCTAATCAAAGTAAAAAAGGCTGTGCCAATGACAATGTAACCTGCACCTACTGGCAGAAAGGCCCTAAAATTTGTCATACTTCAGCAGAACAAACATCTATTATTTAACAACTAGAACTAAAAATAGCAAAGTAGTCAAGCAATCATCTCCCCACTCTATGAATAGAGAAACAAAAAGCAAAGGTTAAATAAGTTACTCTAGGTCAGATGGCTTGTTGGAAATATTACCAAGACAGAAAATAACTAATACTGAAAACACCTTTTTATTCTAGAAAGCATCTAATAAATACATTTGATATGCTTTATCTGAGCAGAAGCAGGAACATATTTCAGGTGCTAAACATTCCAAACAAGCCCTAAAAACACGTGGCAGCTTTGTTCTGACAGTGCCCAAGCACAGCTGCCAAGGCTTCATAGAGCTTCTGCCTGTCTCCTGTAGGGCCCAACAGACAAGTGGCACCTTTGCTGCTGCAGGACCGACGGACGCTGCCTCAACACACCCCGCACCACCAGCAGCTCTGGTTTCCATGGCCATCGATCCAGCACTCTCTCACCAGCAATGAACTCTTTTCAGAGGACTAAGGAAAGAAGCCTTGGCCTTCTTGCTGAATGATTATATGGAGCAGCCCAGTCTAAAAATCGGGTTCAAAAGTTCGCTTAGTATGTGGCTACAAATATAACAAGCAAAGTCATAAGAGAATCTACTGCTAGACATGTTTACTACAGTTAAAAAGATGTTATAATGAATTTTTAATGACTGTTTACACCACAATTCTTGCTAATTATCTTTTTTGGATTGCACAGTATACAATGATTTTCTTATGATCTCCTGGAAACTGACAGTATGTTGGAATGTGAGTGGTGCAGTGTAACAAGTGAAAGGCAGGTGACTCTGGACTCTTGTATGAGCAGTTGCAGTCTCAGTGCCCTTACACTGGCTGCTTTCCACAGCCCTCTGCTACGAGCGACCTCCACAACAGACTGCTGCCACCACCTCTGTTTCTTCCTAGTTCTCTCCTTGCTGAACTGTGTTGAACTTGGCAGCCTATGAACATTTGTGGGTGGCTCTGCACATGGGGGCTGTGACTAGTGCTACCAAAAGAGGGATTCAGAGCTACACAGCCACAGCTTTTCAGTTCAACATGCTTTTAGATTCTGTCTTGCAGCTCGCAGCTTTCCAAAGCACCTAAAAACACAGAAACCATTTTGCCGGAATTCAGCTAAATTTTGATTTCCTCAAACTATTCTGATCTTGGATTTTTCTTTTTTAAACTACCTGAACAGCATTAGATCTACCTTTGCTAACCTAGAGTGGCTTTTCCACTGTTGACACGACTCCTCTGAACTCATCAGCAGGACAGACAAGGAGGCATCTGGAACAGAAAATTAGACCATCAGGACACTGCTGCTCTGTTCCATGTCAAGCCATGGAGACTGCTTTGTGTCCAAGACTTCTCTGTCAATCCAATGGATGAGACCTACCCAGTACCCTCACACAAACTGATAATCCCTACCTCAGTACACAAAGTCCATAAATCTGCAGAATTTAATGCAAAAAAAAGTCCTAGTGTAATTCCATTTTCTTAAAACAGACTGCCAAAAGCAGATGACTGGTTAACCTCCTACTTATTTACTCCCTCTCCAATGCTACTTACAAACACCTACCCCAACTTCCATTTTTTTTCTACAGAAATACCTGGTGTTGAAAGAGTTTTACAAATGCAGTTTCGCAATCTGTCCTTTTACCACTGAAGACTCACATACAAAACAGTTAAGATCTTAAGGCACCTGCTTGGTGTTCACAAATGTCAATGAGGAATAAAGTTGACAAAAATTACATTCTGCTTCCCTATTTACATTGGGTGCATCCGAGAACTTTTAAATAGAGGTTAAATGGGGTCCAAAGTTCGTTTGCAACACAATATAGCTTTAAATCTTATACAACAATAAATTAAGACATTTTAAGGCAAGAGAATTCAGTACTGTCTGAATTAGCCTTTGATAATGTGACTTTGAGGAGTATTCTTAGTTAGCTCAATCATACTATTTGATAGTATCCAGGTGGCTGTCTATCACACTTTTTTATCTTATCCACTGGTACTTCTGGATGAAGTGCTGAAGGCAGAAAGTCAGGATAAGCAGTCCCTTCCAGTCCTAAGATTTATGAACTCCAGACTCTGATTTTAAAGAAACTCGCAACCTGCTCACTATTAAAACCAAATAAAACGTCTTTCTGAACTAGTGCTTCCCAAAAATAATCTCTTATCACTGCCTAGATCCTGTTATTTTAATGCACAAATGAAGATGATGTTTTTGCAATCCAAGGGCCTTTCCCTCTTCAAAAAATGATCTCTCTGCCCTAAGCAGCACAGCAGATCTAACAGGACCTGCAGTGTTGCACATTTCTGGGAAGGTACCTGAGATGGTAACTAATTTTGATCACATTTAGTGGTAGTACCTTGAAGTACTGCTAAGGAAAGGCTTCATAATAGCTGTCAGTCTCCAGAGCCATCTATTTTGGTCCTGCAGCTCATTAAATATTGAAAAGCATTCTGGAGTTGTACTTACCAAAATGCAGTCCACTTTAGATTGTACAGTTTTGCTAAATGTGAGGGAAGAAAGAGAGAAAAGAAATACTGAATTAGTCTAAAATCAATGACAAAAACATTACATATCAGAATTTCTATCACTGCACTACAGGCTTTATATCTTGCTCTGAAATATCCTGCTAGTCTACGGAATATACTCAGTCAGCTATTTTTACGTAGAAAGTCACCCAAATGTAACTGTTAGAATTCTTGCTGCTCTGTTCTTTTACATAAGCACTGTATTTTTTTAATGAAATACCATTGCAACTGAGAGCTATTATCCCAAGTTGCAATGCAGCCAGGATGGATATCACTACTTTTATTGTAGCTCTTACACAATTCAAATGCATTTTACTCGTTTATCTGTAAACACAATTAACATCCTCCTCTCCCCATGCTACAGTAAATCCCATCACTTCAAGGCATTTATTTCTAACTTTACAAAGAGCTGCTACAAGGTACACAACTGTTATTCCACTGGCAACTTTGGAGTTTTCCAAGTCAGTCTCTCTACCTCCCAGTTGGCTTATTAAGACGACACTGGGTGGGGACTGAATTGAAATGCGCCAGGAATGACCTCAGTGCATGTGCCAAGGCGGGCAAACAGTATGGAACTTATTATATTTCCTATAAACACACCCATGAGCAGCTTTTGTGTTTCTTAAGGGTGCTGTACTTCACATGCTTGGTCTGACAGCATTACTTGAAGGCATTTTATCACTGCTCTGAAGAGGAGCAGGAGGTTTCCCGTACAGAAAACCCCAGTCTGAACACCTATGGAACAAGCATCAAACAACCATTTTTTCGAGTACAGAGAGGAATTCTTTTCCTAGCAAAATAAAACATAATTCAATCTCCTCACACAACAAAACATCTCATGAAGTTATTTTACTTTTGTATGGATGCTATCACATACAAAGCTAGACTAAGTCAGGCAGCTGATGGATCTACTAAAACTGTAAGTAAGAAACAAGCAAAACAAATGCCTCTAGTGTCTGGTGGTGATAGGAACCAGCATCTACTGTTGCATCAGATGCTCAGAGGCAGGAGTTTGGTTGTCCTGCTTGTTACACCACTTCCATTTTGAAACAAGAGAGTCTAAAAATCTGTTTTGTAGAGGCTGCTAATAGTGATGCCCCTTCCCGTACAAGAACTGCTCATGTTAGAGTGACAGAATACAATAAAATATTTCAACAGGTAAGAATATTTTACAAGTTCACTGAAGTAGATACGTCAGCAGACATCCCCTTCAGCTGACCTTGTGCAGGAGAAGCCATCAGGTGGGTAGACACTCAGGAACACCAAGGAGACAGTAAAGCAGAGCTGCTGGGGATTTTTAAGAACAGGGACTGCTAAGGATGGTAAAATGGAAGCTTTGCCTTGCCTTGGAAAAGATGCTCACATATACTGTAGCAACGGAAGAAGGGAACCTAAACATCATCTCATTCATCAAAAACCACCATTTTAACAGAAAAGTCAAAGGACACCAAGCATAGAAACCTGGTGCTGCTGAATGTTGCCAGTGTGCCTGACCCACAGCTGAGCAAATTCATGGGGACACAGCTGCTCCAGCAGCACTTCTCCACCCCAAACTCCACCTATCCACTGCCTCCAACTCCTAGCAAGGTCTCACAGTCCCCATGCTGCTACGGATCAACAGCCTCTCCTACAAAGCAGCAGGCAACAAGAATCAGGCCCGTGCACTCATTCTTTTACATAAACCTCTTCTACGGCTTCACATGACTGCTTATGCAGAAAGAGTGCATAAAGGACAATGGGATGCATTTAGCATCCTTAGCAAACTTAGCTTAGGATGCATTTAGCATCTTAAGCAAACTTAGCCCAAATACAGCCTCTACAGACTTGCAGACAACACCACGCACTGGGCTTTTCAGGAGAGCACACTCCAGCCAGCACAGCTTCCCTTCTGCCAAACTGAGCATCAGCATGCCTATTTGCATTAACATTTTCTTCTTGCAAAGAGAAAGAGGCAAGTTGCCAGGAGGCAGCTGGGCAGGAGATCCCTAGAGCTGTCCTTTTATCTCCAAATATCAGTCTGAGTCAGGAAATATAAACTCTCAAATTTAGTTCAGGCTCTTCCAGTTGTGATCTCTGCTCCTACAGCACCGATCAACAGTGCTGAGAAGCTGCAGCAGAGGAGCAGTAATAGCACCAGCAAATACAGCTTCACTATGTTTCCTTTTCGTCAACTGGTGGCACAAAAAGGACAGTCAAGTTCATGTCCTCCAATCTGCAAGCAGATGTTGTGACATTTTAAAAGGCAAAGGTCCCACTGCTTCAGCAAGGATAACTGTGATCTCTATTTAAAAAGCAATACTTTTCATCTCCTGCTCCATGCTCTCGAGTATACTGGGAGGACATAATTAAAATCCGTTACTGGTAAACTGAGCTTTCTTGCTTCCTAACCAGAGCACAGGTTAACATTGCTTCATTTTATTAAGCTTGTGCCTAATGATAAAAATGCTTCTTATTTACCTTCCAGTGGAGGTGATCCACATCAAAATCAAGCAGTGGCAACCCTGAGGAATGAGCCCTTTGACTGGCATGGTACTGGGACAGTGACCTTCTCATGGTCCTGAGCACTGCACAGAAACACTCCATTTGGTGACACTGCAGGACATCACATCAGGAGGTAAAAGGACAAGTGATAAAGGTGGCAAGGGGACAGCCATCCCAGTTATACCTGCCACCTTTGTTTATTTTGCCCTGCTTCTTCTTCTTCACTAATAGGATATACATGCTTTGAAAGCTGACGTTTCATTTACAAGTAAGTCTGCTTCTGCCTCTGTCAAGTGCATCCCTAACCTAATTACTACTGCAATTACAGTGCCTGCAACCAGCAATCCTAACAACCAGGCTGAATCAGGCCCTACGCAGAGCCATTTCTAACATCTAGAGGCCATTACCCACATGCTTTGCTGTAAGCCTAGAAGTAGCTGCAGGAGAGCAGCAGGAATGATGTTCTTTCTAATGAAAATAACTATTTGAATCTATTCAGAACCCGAGCCCATTGGAAACTCACAAACTGCACCTTAAGCCCACAGCCAGCATTGCTCCTCCTGGAGCTGCTCCTGGGGGCTCACTGAGATTCACCCCCATCTAGAAGTGCAGCTGGTGTTACTCTCTCTTTTGTAGCTCTTCATGATGACAGTCTCCCTCAAGTTAAACTAGTTCACTTACTTGATACAAGACTTAATTCAGGCTACTTCATGCAGTTTCATCCAGGACAAGATTTATGATTCTGGGGGTAGCTGTCTCTTGTGAGCGGTAACAAAGGTGGCTGCTTTTGCAGCTGCCTTGGATTTACCACCTTGTGCCCAATGACCCAACACAAGAACCTTGGAGCATAAAATTTTATATCAAAACTTTGTATGTGCCCCTCTCCAACCAAAAATTAGAGATACTATCACAACAATGATACACTTATTCAGTGGGTACCATCCTATTGACTGTTTCAAAGTTAAGGCACACTGAGTGACTCAAGAGGGACCCTGTTGTACTGTGTACAGCAATGCTCCCCAAAAATGTCAACTATGCTCCAAACACCACCAGTGTGAATCGATCTGGTCACCTTTGGTCACCTCTAGTTACCTACCCATCAGCCACTCAAAACCATGCACCCAGCTTCTACTAATTAGTAAAACAGCAGAGAAAGGAGGTTTCTTAGGCTGTGCTCAGAGAAGCCATGCAGGGCAGCTCCCTGCAAAAGCTGCTGAGTTTTATGGAGAACCCCAGTCCTACGGCTTCCCAGGGAACATGTGTTGGCTGCTTTGAGTCCACAGAAAAAGCCTTACAGGAAAGCCTCCAGCCCACCTTAACAGCCTCAGCTTTTGACTTTTAGGGCCAAGACCTTTGAATAATTCTTGAAGGTAACTTTTGAAGGCTGTAGCAATTGAAGGCTGTAGCAATTGAAGTTTCTAAATGCTGAAGACAAACTCCTGAAATTATCTTTGGGAGAATGAGATGGGGAGAAATTAGATGAAAGTATTTCCTCAAACTCCTCTTCTGTCTTCTGCCAAAGTATGCATTTCTGTTTTCCCTGACCTATTTATGTATTTCTGCTCAGAACAGCCCTAACTTGGCATGGGCAGAATGAGGAGTGTGCTCTCTTCCCAGGTGAGCAGCTGAGTTTACTTTGCACTGATGGAGAGAGAGGGGAAAAAAGCAGGAAGATAAGGCTAGGAGATGCAATTCTTTTTCCAAGTGGTGTAAACCAGATGCTGCCAACCTTCCTCTAATTAAGCAATACTTTACTTTCAGGAATAGGCAGCTGAATTGCACTGAGCAATTTGGGACTATTGTATTACCAGAAGTGGCAGAATTCAGTTGCTCTGAGCACACCAAGTACCTCCTTAATGTTGCAAATAGTAGAAGCCATATAACCACAAGGGGTAAGAGAAGCCTTTTGTCTATGAGAGCAGAAAGGAGGTCATTGGAAGAAGTAAAAGAAAGCCCTCAAGTTTATCAGTTACTGCCCAGTTAACCCTGAGCCTTCCCAAAGCCTGCACAGCACTGAAAGTAACCCTTAGCAGCTTTCCAGTTGAGAGCATTCAGCCCCTATGACAGGCAGCAGCATAACCAACACTGTGGGAGCACAGCGAACACCCCTCTCAACACCCACCCCGCAGCACAGCTCCTCTCCTGGGACACTGCGCAGAGCAGGATGCTGCCAAAGGGGCTCCCGGGCTGAGTCCGTGGCAGAGGCGCGACAGCAGCACCTGCAGGACACTGCTGTTCTGTTCGGTTAGGGGAGATCTCCCAACCCCAAAAGTCACAAAACACATGGCTCTCACCATTCAGGCACTGGCAGTGGACTCATTCCTCAAATGGAGGAAGATGTCAACAACAGATCCAGTTCAACCAAACCCAGAAGACAAGTGGAGCCACAATTTATTGTGCAAAATTTAGTAATGGTTTGAGTGGGTGGTCAAATGTGGGAGGCCCAGAATGACTTTTCATTAGAAGTCTGGTGCATTCAGTGAAATTGCCACAGATACTCTGTATCCCATTCAGCCCAAGACTGAAAATATTTGCATGAACTGAAACATCCTCCCAAAACCAGCCTCTGTATAGCTGTGCTTCATGTGCTTGGCACTCACTGCACAGCCTAGAGAGAACATTTCTGCCAAACCATAACACAATTGATGAAAAGAAACTACTTTCCCGTCACTGCTGATAGCTGAGCCATACATCAGGAAGGCAGGGCGTAACTCCTGACCAGACAGCAAGGGTTCCCCTCTGCAGGGTTCCAGTTTCCAATACTGCTGCATTAAGTTACATTATTACCCAACATGCAGGACTTATAGCACAAAGTTGCAACTAAAATGGAAAAGCCCAGTGTGCAGTTACTTACTGCGGGCACAGTTACCGAGTTATCACCTCACACTGCAAACCACGCTCTCAGCCATCTGAGAGAGAAAACGTTTACAAAGTTATAAAATAAACATTTCTTTGGAAAAATGGAAAAACCAAAACAAAATCAAAAACCCACCAGGGACTGTTCAGGCCACAGGAAACCTCTGAGTGGCTCACACGCAGTGCACATAACCCTGACAGTGCATGGTGACGCTGCTGCCCTGGTATTTTACTCACACCTGAAAACAAGCCTTCCACAACAGAAGGATACCCAAGACAGCAGTTAGAGCTGTCTGCCAAAGAAGGATTGTCTCGACCACATGGCCTTTCAAAAAATTACTGAGAAAAACCTTGGAAAAGCCTCCATTTCCCACTGCATCAGTTGTTCCCCCAAACCATCCCCATAGGTTGTTTGCCAAACCTCTTAGCAACAGGGCCTATAGGTAGTCTGGAAGCGCTGCTCCTGTCCGGAGCAGCAGCACCTGAGCAGCACTGCCAGGCATGTGTCTCCAAGGCACAGGAGACATTTGGGTGTTGACAGCACCCAGGAACTCCTTCTCCTGTACAGTGTCCTGCTGCCTCCTTGCCTCTTGCAAAAACCCACTTAAGCTCCCAAGGAAAGCAAAGTCAGACTCCACTACAAAGTACCAACAGTGACAGTTTTGGCAAAGACATCTTTCTAAAAGCCATATTAAAATAGGGTGGGTCATTATTACACTGACCACATATTCTTTTGGAAAGATTCAATCTGAATTCCACAACTCTGATGACATCAGGGGACATTTAAAAAAAAAAATCTCTATTTACTCTGCGTGCTGTGAGAAACCACTCAATAAAAGGATTACCAACCCCATTACAGTAAGTGGTACTATCAGAAAGGTACTATTATCATATCCTTACCACGACAAGCACTGTGTCCCAGCAGTGCCTGCAGGAATCAGCCCTTAATTCTTAATCTTACTGAATTAATGCTTCTCTTTCTTAGACTAACAGCTCTAAATATATCTTTATATAACCTTCCACTCAGAAGCACAAAGAAATGTTAAACTGGAGCCAAGGATCATCTAAGGAGAAAATTATGAAACAGCCGCCTATGTGTGCTGCTACTCAATTAACATCTTAACATATGCCATGTTACATTGTCTGGCTTGGCTCATGGTGATAAAGAAGTAAGATGGCTGTAAAAGCATTTCAATTAAATATTTAGAAAGCAGAGCTGCACAAGGTTGAAACATGTTTGAATTAGCAAAATGACGACTATCCATACTGCTCAGCTAATGGTGTAAGAGCTTTAGCACAGGGCACTGAGAAAGGAAAGCACACCCCAGCCGGGCAAGGCCCTGCGCCCCAGGGCCAGGACTTCCCTCCCATCCGCATCTCTCACCCTCGGGCGTGCAGCAGCCAAAAATCAGGCGGCTTCTGATGCCACCTAGGGGCTCTGTCCCTGCCTGCACTGCTCCCTCCCCCGGGAGAATCCAGTGTCACGCCCCAGACGCCAGGCACTTGAGCCTAGCACAAACATAGGCAAACAGCGGCAAAACATTTAATACAGGACAAATTAGGTCTTTCAGGATTCAAATGCAGATATGCTTTTATTCCATATAAAAGCCAAAGGGACCATAATTACATCCTAGAATCATGATGAAGTATCATTAATTCCCTGAAGTATAAAAATAGAGCAGTGTCCACTGGAAATGCATAAAAGTGTCCAACTCTCAGGCCTCAAAAAGTAAACAAAGCAGGTATTCACCAACTGGTAAACATTGTCTCTTTCAGTTTGAAGGCAGATTCCTCCTCAATCCCAGGCAAACCACCCTTCTCAGCAAAATCAGGAAGCAAAAGCTCAGCAAGCCAATAAGAGTGCAACAAGAAGGGTGAGCTGCAATTATTTCATCCTCCCTGTAACCTAATCCACCTCCTTCTACTTGCCAGAGAGAATAAGCCAGACCAGTTTTCCATTAAACATAGGAAGAAGCAATGCTATATCACAGTGCTGAAAAATGTAGTGGTTAGGCATGCCTTGAAGTTAATGCAGGTTAAAATGTGTCAAACATGTGACTTCAATACTTGTTACTAAAATAAATGCAATTAACATAGTTCATAGAGGATAAAAATTTAATCCCTTCACAATTTCTGACACTATGATCATTTTATGAGTATAAATAATGCCAACTATACAAACAGCTGAACAAAGAAGGAAGATAAGGCTGCTAATGAAATGCCCAAGTCTCAAATGTAGCCCATTGTAATGAACTGCCAAGAAATAATTAGCCAGCAGACATCAGAATACCTACGTGTGAAATGTAGGTCTATAAACATCTCTTTCAGCTCTCTGAAGAAATCTAGTTGTATTCAATGCTAAAGGCTTGTTCCACTATTCTTAAAATAACTGGGAAGAACTTGCAACAACCACACACTGCCAGGTGCTCTATTCCAACAAGACAGTCATTTAAGTTCCTGGGGTTGGGGTTTTTTTTACATTTATTTAAATTCAGTATATTGCCACAAGTTACTGTAATGAACTCTGAGAAGAGACAAAGAAAATGCTTTTACACTGCTCTCACCCAGGTTCTTTCAGCACTGCTCTGAATTAAAATCAGTGCATATTGTTACATTCAGGCAGGAGATTCTGTTCCAAGGATGCGGTGCCCTCTGTACAGGATGTGGGAAGATAATATGACTTCAGAGGAGCCGCAGCCTATATTTATTACTAATAATCTACGATCTCAACAAAGCATTATGAAAAAAGATTGTTTCAGTAGAAATTTTATCTCAGGAATGTCCCACTGAAAGCAGAAAGATGGAAACAGTCACCAGACAGGCAGGTTTGTGGCTAAGCACCAAATAATCCATTGCAACAACTCACGTATTCCACAATGAAAACTGCTGGGTTTAAAATTAATTATGAAAAAACAAATCAACCTTTGGTTGCTTCAGAATCCAGTCTATAGATAGCTAAGAGATCTGCTGTGCTATTTTCAGCCATGGTCAGCAGAAGCCCCATCACAACATTATTACTTAACGGTCTGAACTGGAGGTGCTGTAAAGCCAACTATGAGACACTGGCATTTTTCTCCAGCCTTTGTCCCACATGGCTCCAAGAAAGGATGCCTAGTGAAACCAAGGGGGCAACACTCCTCAGCAGCACTTGAAAACCAAACAGGAAGTTAAGTGCACCTATAAAACACGTGCACAAAATTGTTTCCCTTCCATGCCTGCAGAGCCAACAAGCTGAGGAGGAGGAGGACAGCAACACCTTTCTGTGCATCACAGCCAGCCACAGGGCACAGACCTGGTCCTCTGCTGCCTTTCCCTTAGGAAATGGTGGCTACAGACAGCTGATGGCAAAGCAAAACAATATTCACGTGAGAAAATAGGAAGAGTTCTACACTGTTTACATGTAATACACACCCATGAATGTACAAGTCTGCATAGGGCTGTGTTTATGGTACATAGCTCAGAGCTCAGCTGAATTCAACAGAACAGCAGAACAGCTCCCAGTGTCAGCAGCTCTGCAGCAGCAAGGCTTTCCTACCACATGTGTTTCCCAATGCTGGCACAGGTGCCCAGATGGCAGATTTAAGCCTGCTGATAAAAACTGTGTTTCTTCTTTATTTCACATTATTTCCTTCAACATTTTCATGACCCACAGCTATGCTAGTTATGTTCTATTAACAGAGAGATTTGCTGCTACTGGTGGTACCTTTTTATTTCCCCTATTCATTTGATACCCAGGGGGTGTCATCTGGTTTGCAGTGCCACAACCCAGACCCCTCCAAGCCCTTCAGCAGCTTTATCCCGAGGGAGCAGACAAGACCCCCCTGCCCCACTGAGCCCACACACCGCTCAAGTCACGACAAGCCAGCACTCAAACACCGCACACAGCCATTCCCTCTCCAAAACCTGCAGGGTCAGCAGCTGCAGGTGTCCCACTGTCAGCCTGGAAAGGAGCCCCAGCCTCCACGATACGCTGCCATCTCGATGCTCCCTGGGCCTGGCACGCACCGGGAAGCAGAGAAGCAATCCGGGGCTGCCCAGGCCTTTCACAGACACTGCACTGAGGAGGCCCAGCTTAACCTGCAGGGTTTCCCTGGCACACTCTTTGTCCCTCCTCCATGCCACAGATATCCATCTCTCCCCTCCACATTGAACGGCTCCCCCATAGGCATCAGCCTGTCTTTCTGCAAACAAACCCAGCTTTTATCTAGCCCTCTCCTCCCAATGCTGCTTGCAACATCCTATTACCTCTGCTTCTGCCCTGATTTCTGGACACACGCATTCGTCTTTCTCCTTGCTCCCTTTTCTCTCATGGCTGCCCACCATGCAGCTCCTCTGCACCCTTTTTTCCACTTGAGGAACCTGTACCCGATTGCTGACTCCCACGGAATGCAATTCCTGCAACCTCTTAGGTTTCCCTGTGCTGAGTAATGCCCTGAGTATCTACATGCACTCTCCAAGCACCTGCCTACTAAAAGGGTCACTCACTTCTTTCCTGCTAGATGGGCATGGCTTCACTGCCATAGGAAAGGCAACTTCTCTCTCCAACCTGTGCCAGGTTGCTCACTAGTACATCACAGAACCCTCTCCTGTCCTCGACTTTATCATCAGGTGAAAATGTAAAGCTGAACATATGCAGGATGAACATGGCACTGCTGCCTGATGGTGACCATGCAACCTCCCATCTCAGAGAACTCCCCCTTGTTCAGCTCCCACAGGTTCTTTCAGGCATCCATCCTTCAGCCTTGCACCTGCACCGAGGCACTTCTCACTCACCTCTGCTTATCAGCTTCAATCCACTCTAGGCACAGAAGCTGTCTGGTCTCTGCAAATAAAGAGCTGCAAGTAGCCAGAAGACTCTTGCCTATCTCAAAGGTCAGTTCACTGAATGCTAAAGCAGTGGAACTCATCAGCTTTCCATCCTCTGCTCCTGGGGGTAGAAAAAATAATCCACGTGGCAGCTTTTAAAATGGTTTTAAACTCTAAACTAGTGCCTTAAGAAGAGTTACAAACACATGCTACTCCAATTCTCGAGGATTTATTTTGAAATATTTGAGTTCCCCTAGCCTACAAACCAGGTAAACTTTAGTTTACTTGCAGACTCAAAAGCTTGTCTAAACCTGTAAGCTGCACTTGCTTAAAATTAAAGCTGCACAAAATTTAATTAACCTAAAGCCGTGTAAATTCATACGTGCATGCATCTATTTCAGTTTGCACCTACAAAGCTGAGTTTAAACACAACTGCACTCACTCCTAGGTGGCAAATTAATTCTGTCCAACAGGTACCTTACACGGCCCTGCAATGCAGGACTGGCTGCTCCCACCTGGATCATGTTTGCCAGCTCTGGGGCTGCCACCATCAGGCCAGCCCAGCTCCACAGCAGCAGCACAGAGCTCCAGGGCAGCACTGCAGAACCTGTAGCGTGGGGCAGCCCAACACCATCCACTCCACCCACTGCCTCCTTTCCTGCCAGGATGCCTCTGCAGCTGTGATGAATGAACAAGTGAGTCTATCAGAATACTTCATCTAAAACCTGTTCATGAATGAAAATTATGAACAGCAAGCATCTGACCAGTATTTAATACTCCACAACTTTAGCATTCAGTCCTCAGAACAGAGAACAATGTGTGCAGCCAGTTTGCTGCCTCGCCATCCTACTTCTACAGGCAACCAGGGGGACAGGACCCAAAAACCTCAGAACTCAGCCATTTTCTTCTCAAGTAACATACCTGCTTTGCAGGCACAGCATCATCCATAAGCATTTTGATATCTGTTTCGGAAGTTTTCATATTGTCATGGTTTTGTTTTGAAAATGCAGCAGAGGGCATGTGACGCATCCTAGTACAAAGTACTGAAGCCACAGCCACACAGGCCACTGAGTTTAGCACCCTATTCAGACAACTTACAGAACACTTGCATGGATTCATTATTCATAGCATTTATATTCCAAACATCCCAGGGAACCGCACAGTTACACCACAACTTAGTAAAAGAGTCGAAACCAGAAAAGGCTGTCCTTGATTAAATCTACATCAGATTTCAGGAAGGCTGCACTAAACTTCTGACTTTCCAAAAATCGTAACACCAGAGAATTATATTTAAGATATATGTAGACAGTTCTAAAGCAATACTGAGGTAACCACACTGTTGACATTCACCTGTAGGCTGCAGCACTTTTTCAGCATCTAACAATACACTGAATCATGCTTCTGTAAAAGTTTAACGCTAATGTTACCCACAATTACTTGTCTGGGGGGTCCTTCCAGAAGGAGACATTGTTTAAGAGCACTACAGAATTGATCAGCCTGGATTTTCATTCCTGTGAATCACATCATGCGTAAACGTTCCAGTGGGAGAGCAGACGTCCGCATCAAGAGAATGAAAATGTCCTTTCCTGATTATTAACACAGTTTGATTTCAATTTTCAAGGTGAACTATATGCTGCTTTGCCACTCCTTTGCTCAGCAGCTGAACTAATCAAGACAAAACTGCAACTCACCTGAGTTTGACAAATTCCAGAAGAATACAACGCACTCAAGCTATCTCCTGATCCTACACTGGACCTCACCACAAAGCTACTGCTACTTAAAGTACTCAGCAGTAACTAAGAACTTCACTGAAGTGACAAGAATCACTGTGAAGTGACAAATAACAATTATTAGTTCTGCACTGCAAAACTTACCCACTGCAAGTATTTTCACCCTGAACAGCTGGAGCTACTCACCAACAGCATCCCAGAGCATGCATGGGTGACTAAGTGTTCACAGAGGGGCTTCCACACATGGAACCATGGTACACGTGATATAAACTTTGTTTTTCAATTAAGTTACAAGTTTCACCAACTTGATTGTACAAACCATGGTGATATATGAACCCACATTCCTAACCCCTCCAAGAGAAGCAAGCTAGCAAGAAAAAGATGCAGTCCATGCAGATATGTTCCATGAGAGCTAAATAGGGACTGCTTAAACTCGCTGGTACAAAACAAAACAAAGTGTTTTGTGTTTCATTTTTATTCTTAGCCTTAGAGCTCAGGACTATTACCATTTTTTTAGCTGCTATTAACTGAAAACTGACTACTCAGTACATTCAGGCATGGATCTACAGAGTAATCAGACACCCGGCTTCTACTCGGAAGTAATCAATAAGAGATAGGTGTCTGGATATCTTCATGGATCACAGACTTAATTATATAGGTTACCAAATCTTAAGGGTCAGCATTTTGGCATGTTTTTGCATGACAAAATGATGTTCAAGATTCATTTTTAACTGAAAATTCACTATAAACTGCATTTCGACAAACCTTTGTCCAGTGTAATTAAACACACACAAACCACCAGCATTTCCAAATATTTTATTTGATTCAGAAAGCTATCTCCCAACAATTGATAATGTTCAAAAATATCCTTTTCCAGGGATATTTCCAGCATTTTAAAACTACATCTATCATTCCCATTTCACTCACTCGTTGAATGGAAGAGGAAAATACACTTTTCCCTCAGCTGCCACTTCATTTCTCAACTTTTTAGGAGTCAGTGATTGAACTATACCACTGGAATCAAGCATAATGAAGGTAATGCTGCAGAGCAGGCTCCTGGAGCCAAAAGCTGGCTTAGCTGTTCAGCAAATGGTGGTTCCAGGTGTGCAGCTTCCGATTACTGTCAGTGAGTAACCTGACTGTCTTTTAAATATCAACTAATTGATTTAGTTTATATGGCCACTAATGACAACTGTAGGCCCTCATCATTTATCATGCCAAAATGCTTAATACATTAAAAAAATCAAACCATAAAGAAAATAAACCAATCTTTTATACACCCTTACTGAAAGGAATTTTGTCACACTTTGTCAGAGCTTGGATAAAAGATTTCTGTGGCACAGTCTGACTCCTGCAAGATCAGTTCAAAATTATTTTTGGCCTTTTCTTCAGACAGTCCCATCACAGCAGAAGGAGCTGCAGCTATCACCAAGGGCTGGCTGGCCTCACAGATGCCTCACCCACAGCGACCAACTTCCACAGAAGCAGCACATGGACCACAGAGCAATCACTGACCTTGCACTGAAGCACAAAGCATCTGAACCGAGCAGGGTGAGGGAGATGGGAGCCCCAAGTGGATGGTGCCAAGCACCAACGAGCACAGCTCTCTTTGGCAGAGCATCCTGTGTGCTCTTCCCAAGAAACTACTGCCTGCACACCCTCAGCACAGGCAACAAACTGGTCCTGCCAGAGGATGTCCAGCCCTGAAGTAGAAGCCTCGAGTCTCAATTTCAGATTGCCTCCAGACACCGAATTCACACAGGATCCAGAATCCCCTTGCAGAATTCTCCCCCTGATTTAATAAGCAGCCAAGCCCCTTGAGTACTTTCCTCCACTGAATTAGCAATAAAACTAACATGTGGTTCTGGAAGAAGGAGTTGTCACCATTTTTCAGAGCAGATTAAAAAACAAGACTAAAATTCCATCCACAAAAAATATTAAATAAATGTTAAAGCTTTTCAGTTTAGAGGCCTTGAAAGAGTTACCACTTGTGGTACTGAGTAAGTGCCTTTCCAGTCTGTATTTTAATGTAGCAGTGGTTCTGAGGAGGAGGGGAGAAGGCACACAGGAATATTTCCACTGAAGTCACAAAGATTACTCCAGGTATTTTCAAGAAGGCGGTAAGGCAAACACAGGAGAACAAACTGCCCATCCTATTATCCAGCACACTTTGCTCACAAACTAATTCTTGTTTGTCCAAAGGATGCTTGCGGTAGATACTTACAAGGCAACCTCGTTCGTACCAAGAAAAAGTTCCAACAGTTTGTATTGGTGACCACTTTAAAAACAGTTATAATTCACTGCTTTATAGGCAAAGTCATGAACTGTAATTCCTTCTGCCCAGTGCAATCCAACTTTTTCACGCACAGGTGTCCCAACAACCTTACAATGGCACTTAGGAATTTCTGATGAAGAAATACAGATTGCCTGCGTGCCTGTGAGGCCATCCATCAGAAAGGACAGCCATCAATCGTGGACCCTGACATTTAACCACAAACTTCCTCTCAGGGGGAGATACGAATATGCCTCATTTAATAAACAAGTTCTCCCCAGGAACAAGATTTTCTTCCCAAACTTCAAGTACCTGACAATGGGCAAGTGATAGCACCCCCAGCCAGCCCCAGGGAAAAGCTAAGCAGGACTCATTGCTGCGGAGAAACACAGGTACACCCTCAGAAACCCACGGACACATCCCCTGCCCTGGAACAGCCAGTGCTGCCCATGCAGGGTGTCTGTGGGTTACAGCTGGGGAGGAACAACAGCTCACGTCACACAAGCAATAAACACAATGCTCCTCACTGCGTGCAGGTCCCACCAGCTAGAGCCACCCCATCCCCAGCCCTGCAGCAACACCCAGCCTCCCCTCCCTTTGACAGGTACAATGTCACCGCAGCAACCACAAGCAATTAAAAAGCAGCAACAAGGAAAATATTTGGGAAGTTTTGAATGGTTTTTTCCACCGTCTTAATGACTGAACATTCAACAACACAAAACACTTGGCAGCTTACTGAAAGCCTCTTGATGGCACAGCAGCCGATAACAAGCATCCTACTTGATGAAAGATAATCCTTTTTCCATTAAATCAAGAAAGCATTAAAATTGAGATACTGGCTAACTCCATTTAGAACAAAACAAAACAAACCCTCAAAATTCCCAAAGATCTAACGAAATACCACAAAACATCCCACCACTTTCAGAATTTTTAGATTTAGGGGATTCTTCTCGCTGGCTTGAAAGCACCAATTTGTGCTGGCCTTTTGCTCAGGCTCTTTCTGGGTGACAGTGCACTCACTGCTTTTTCACCGATTCAATTTACCTTTTGAATCACCTGCTGATAGCTTTGTAACACACAGTCCAGCATTCCACCTGGACTGCTCCAGAGGGAAGCCAGGAAGCTGCCTCCCTGTCCTCGTCGCCAGTTTAAAAATAAAGAGTTCCTTATTTATAAATGAGGCTTTGTAATATTAGATATTAGAAAGGCTTGAACCAAAAATCCAAATTTGGATCCCGATCTGAATTTTGCAGCTCTGGCCCTTCTCCAAATACTTCTGTTTGGCAAGCAGCTGAGGAGAGTAACAAGAGAAGGCAACATACATAAGTTATGGGATCTGTATAAAAACATTAAGCTCAACCCCTGCTCTCAACACCACACACACACAGAGAAAAAGACTAACAAAACCACTCCAAGCTCCGATTAATTAAAAGATTAATCAGTGCTTCAGTATAAGTCTGATCACCCCAACCTGAGCACTAATGTCATCTCACCCAATTATATGATTTTTTTTCTGATGAATTTATACAGTACCCAGAAACTTTTAGGGGGGGTTTCCAAGTGTTCTTCTCATGTAGAGATTTGGATTCCTACTTGCCAAGTGCATACAGACACATGTAAATCACACAGAACTCTCCCAAGTGGCAAGCAATCCAGCTACAGAGGCCTGGGATGACAATCCTACAATTCTGTGCTTAACAAGGACTCATTAGAACTGCTGCTCTGAATCACAAAGTCACAGCATCTGACTTGCTTCAATGAAGAAACTCCTGCAGTGGAAAGTAAAATGTTTATGAAACAAGGAATTGTATATGTTTGATGCTGTGAAGTCAACAATTCCATGCACTCCAAAGCATTCCAAATGAACGGCAGTAAAACTTATCCAAATCTTTTATTACTTGAATAGTGCTTTCCCCCATATAGTTTTTAGATTCTATTGTTTCAAGAAACAAAGACAAACAAAACCCACAAACAAAAGTGAAAAATCCACTCTTCCTAAAAGCAGGTTTATAAAGACCTTTTTTCTGCAAAGCTATTCCCTCCAACTTGGAGCCAGGATATTCAATAAAACCTCAGCTCCATTCTCCAAAGGTTACATAAAGGTCACCATTCATTTTACTCAGGTTTATTTTCTAACCTTGTAAAAACGCCTGCAGACCAAATTGGCTTCCACACCTGCTGACCTAGAAACTCCACCACTGTGGTGGCTGTGCCCCGTTTTGGAAAGTTGCTTCTCCTCCCACACCGCCCTGGCACCGACTGCTGCGCCGCTGACCTGCCCGCTCCCGGTCCCGGAGGCTTTCCCAACAGCACAGGGATGCACTGCAGCAGGGAACAGCAAAAGCATTTGAATGCTGCTTTGGTGAGAAGGAATTCTTGTGGAGGGCTTCCCCGCAAAAGAAGAGTTTCCTGTATACAGGAATGTGTAGTAACAGGTAACAGGGGTACCTGGCCCTTGTTCAGAGGAGTGGAAGGTCTCTAACAACCCACGGAGGCCACCTCCAGGAGAAGTCGTCGAGTTGAGAAAGTGACAAATGGTGTAGGATTTATTCTGCCCAATTCATGAGTTCTGCACCACAGATGGTTACATCCTGGTTTAAAATTTGTTTGCAGTCAGAGAATTAGGCACATGAAGTGATTGGGTGGATTGTTTTATGAAAACATCTTTCCTAAGAGCTGGCCCTCACCTCAGAAATGCATTTTTTTCCTCCACAATAACTACATGGGAACTTGTACAGAACAAGGTGGAGTGAAATGAAACAATTTCCACTTTCTGTTCCTATCCATTTGGGGAAGCAGAGTGTGAAGGAGAATGACAAGCTGCTAAATGCTTTGCCCAAGGAGGGGTGACCTTCCCTGAAATTACCATGAACTACTCTAAAACATGGCCCACAGTTCAATTTTTTCCTATGTATTTGACTGCTTATACACTATATCAGGCAAACCTCCCCAACACCTGGAAACAGTGGAACCAAAAAGCCAAGGAAAACTGAGTTAGTGGCAAGAAATCTTTGCAGTTTTACGCATCATCTCTCATCTGAGGGGCTCAAGGTCCTTTTCTTAAAGGAGGTAAACACACTTCTGATGTTGCATAGATTAAGTGAAATGAGTGCAGCCTGTACGCCAGTCAATGATAATTATTTGATTTTCCTCACAGAAATCAGTAATCTGTAATTGAAGAATTACCTGTGTTTCCCACCTCCAACAATGAATTAACCAGGATGAAGGAGGGAATGACGGCCGCTGCATTTTGGGCTGAGGGCACAGAATAACCACAAGTACTCTGTAATCAGAGGAAATTTTGAGTTCTCTCAATTTTGACAGGCTACTTAACAAAATGCTGAAGGTTATGTTGGGGTTTTTTTTTCCTTATTTCCTGTCTCCTTCTCCCAAGCTACAAGAAAAAATGCAGATGGATTGGTTTACATGTTAATCCAACTTGACTCAAAAAATATTTGTTTTTAAAAAAATACATACAGAAATTTCAACTGCAGAAGAAAACTACCAGAAGGGTATATCCACCTGCATTTGCTAAAAGCCTGAAACACATACCCCTCAAGCCACCCTCTTCATTGCCAGGCATTTTATTAAAAATATCAAGACTGTCAATCATTTTTTCTGCTGACCTAACTATACAAATAAGTAGCAATTCCTATTATGAAAAACCTCAACTGCATTTCCCAAGTTGCAGAACATTTGCTCTGCCAACAGCTAAGTGACGATGCACGCTTGCTGACAATGCCTAATGAGGAGTGATGGATGCAACTGCAGGAGGGAGCAGGAATGTTTTAAGTCATGAGAAAGAATGAAGCCTTCCAAAGATTAGAAAACACTGGTGTTACAATCAGCTAATCTGGTTTTCTAGCACAATACCAAGAGCCCAAAACTAACAACGGCACAATTCACCTCCTACTCCTTCTTCAACATGAGACAAACCGGGCCTTAGGACATATAATTTCGGCACTGCCCGGACTCGCTCGTGGTTTTCCAATACAACTTCTAGCTAGAAGAGTGATTTGAGGACAAAAATTATTGGTCTGAAGCCCACACCCACGTCCAGCTGAAATGGCTGCAAACGCAGTGCTTTGTGTTTGCCACTCCTGGTCCTCAGCTTGGTTTACACATGAGACACTGGGGCGGGGAAGGACAGAAATTAATCTCTCGAGCAGAATTACTATATTCAAATCCTAACAGATGCCTTTAGGACAAAAAGAGCTGAGATGCAGGCAAGGTGAAAGAAGCTGGGGCCAACCCATGCACAGATGCAAGCACCAGTTACTATTTACAAGAGTAAACAAGTGCTCATTGCAGAATCATCACCAGTTATTCGCAACAGTGAACAAGAAAACAAACCTGTCTGTTCCTTCAACGTTCACAGCTACTGGATTTTGGATTAATACAGCGAGCGGAGAGATTAAATTGCCTAAAAACTGTTGGTCTTTTTCTTTTATGCCAGTGATGACAGACCCTCAGCTGACACCATCCTCCCTCGGCCATCTCTGCATTTCAATCCTCGTGCCACACTGCTTTTACATCCGTACTTTGCTGGCTGTCTTCAGCTGTAAGATATTCCTTGGCAAGTCAATGTGATACTGAGTAGACTCTGTCTTCACCACCATATGTTTGGGTACAGAAACATCATATACAAATAACACACATTTGGTAATACAGCACCCTCACCCGAAGAAATAATTGAAACCCCATTAGTCTATATGCTCAGACAGCTGACTAGGGAGGTTTTCCCGCCTGGGGCTCTAACGTCTGGACAAAAAGCTATTAATAAATATGAAAGCTTTAACGAATCTAAAGAGAAATAAAAACAGGCAGATTAAGGCCCAGTGTCCAGCGAGGACCAGGGCAATTTACAAACCCACCCATGCCGACATTAATCAGCCAGGCTGGGCTCCCAAAGACGTGTTCTCTCTGTCTAGACTTCTAATCCGTCAATGGGAAAAGACATCCAGTATTATTTCTGCCCGCTTCACCCACACCGTAAGAACACATCCAACCGCCTCAGCAACTCACACGTGCAGCACAAAACAAAACCAGACACCACTTTGCTGCATGTGTTCCAGTGGGGCAGGCAGGACACAAATACAGATAGACAGTGATGAGCTTCAATTACTGTAACCAAATAGCAGTTAAATACCTGTATGTGATGCTGTAATGCAAATAAATACTTCCTGATTTGTTTTTAAGCACAGCTAAGTCACTCTTTTATCTTCCCCTCCTCAGCTCAAACTAGTGGTCACTTTATATGCCAAAAAACACTCCAATGAAAAAAAAAACAAAACCCAAACCCAACAGACTGGACACTTAAATCGCATATTTTTAAGTCTTCAGTACCTCTACTGACCATGCCTGCAAATGTAACCAGCAGGACGTAACCTGTTGTTTCAATACAAGGGACTCCACATGTACACAATTACTTAATATGTTTTTGTCAAACTACATTTTAATTTAATAAACAGAATAAACTAAGTATGAGTTGAGATAATGAATAGCTCATTGTCCCACTCGCAGCCTGCATCACTCTCTATATTTACATTTGTCTGTAAAGTACAGGGACAAGCACAGACTTGTTTGTGATCCTCAAGTCCAGTATTTCAGTAGCTGCTGTATTTTGCTATACTACTATTTTCATTGATAATACAATTTGAAAACTGAATCCTTTTAAAAATCCAACCAAACAAAAAAAACCTGTAACAAACACAACCAAGTAAAACTCTCCATCCACTATGCACAAACATGTGTAGGAAAAAAGGAGGTAGGGGGAAAACAACAGAGTACTGATCTGGATGTGTTAAACCCATTGGAAAGCAAAGGGGAAACTGAATGCACCAACCTGCCAGCACATGCAACTGGCACCGCAGGGGAAGAGGGGAGGAAGAGGAGGGAAGGAGAAAAGAGGAAGCTCTGCTCTGCACATTACACCTCGTTCTGTTAACAGCAGCATATTGCCATTTTCACAACTGGCCTTCCACAATCTCTCCCACTGCTTATCCATCACCAGCACCCACTGAACAGAGAGCAGACCCCAGACTGCCAGAACAGAAGGAGACTTTTCACCGTTTACTGGGGCGCAGTGTGCACAACAGCTCCAGCAGTGCTCTTCATCCTGGCTGCTCCAGAACAACCACCACATCTCCAGGAAGATGCAAATTAACATCAAACTCCAACCTCAAATGAAGACTGCTTAATCACAACAGACAAACATAAGATATGAAGACATCAAGAAAAGCTTTTCTTATAAAAAAATAACCTTATCTTCAAATACTGCATTTCAACAGCACAACCTGCAGGGAACGGATGCTGCCTGAGAGCAGCAGGGAAGTTGAAGCCCGGTGCAGGAAGCAGGTAGGCAGGAGGAACACTCTGTGAAGGTGAGGAACGCCTGTGAAAGTACCACGAGACAGGGCTGCAAGGTGCTGGCAAAACCTCTGCTGGTCACAGGCACTTGGCACCAGGCGAGCCACTCACTCACAGCCACTCACTCTCACAGGGCAAAACGCTGCATTCCTTTGTATCAAATGTGGGCTTGGGCTATTCAGCAAGTTCACCTGAATCAAACAAGCAGCTTTCATTTCACAAGCTAACATACGTGCTCTTTTTCCTTGAAAAGAAAACCCACAATAAAAGCAGAGGTTTTACTTAGTAGCCATTTTGTCTTCAACTTGGACATGATACCTAATCTGAATGCAATGTAAACATGTTCTCCGAGGCTCATTTCCAAACAGCACGTTCATGCAAAGAGAAGGAAACATGAAAAGGCCATCACTAAATACCATAATAAATTAGGAGGGTGTGAAGATTTCATGATCCAGAAAGACAGAAAATTCTGCAGTTCATATTCCTTCTCTGGGTCACATCGCAGAGAAAACCAAAACAAAAGGTAGCAAGTGTGGACTAAGGAGAATGAATTATTATTTACTGTTTAAATAAATAAAAACAAAACAACCACCATCCCAATAATAAATGCAATTTCAGTATGCCATACAATAAAAGAATCTGAAAGTAAAATTATATTTAGATTCTCTTTATTTTCTAGTAACATCCATTCAAACCATACGATCTAACTGTAATATGACGTAATATGCAAGACAGATCAGTATGTTTTTCTTGGGATGAGTATATGTATAAAATACACATGGCATGTGTGTGTGTATATAAAGGAAAACATTATATGAGTAACCTGTATTTACAACTCCCAACTTTCACTACTCTTTATCAGTGCCCTCAGCCAAAAGCAGCTTTTAAAAACGTACATAAAATACAAATGCTGCAGGTGACAGCCTCTTGCAGATGTTAAAAAAACCCCCAAAAAACAACAAAGTGCTTTATGTGCAGCAAGCTAAACCCGATTCACCTCGTTCCCCCAATACACATAAAATAAAATTCTTAATTTAAATGCTGGTTTACTACGAATTTGAATTTTTAGGAAAAAAAAAAATCAACAAAAAATAACCTGGATTCCTATGCAGAAACTTGAAAACCATCGTAAGCTCCAGCCAAAACTGCATTTGAACTGCCTGACTAGGACTTCAGAAGAGCAGAGGTTTACAGAAGGCTGGACAATCGCACCCTTCCTGCCCGGCTCCGCAACCCCCGCTGCACCAGCGCCGTGCTGGGGGTTCATGTGCGCGCTACAAACACGGCCGGGAGCGCCGCGGGCCGCGGAAGATGCGCCCGGTTCCAGCGCCTGCGGCAGGTGACCCGTGCCCACCGCCCCACCGCAGCCGGGCAGCGCCGCCGACCGCCCGCACTCGGGGCTGGTCCTGCCCGGGCGGCATCATCCGCGGGCACGGCCCGGCCGCGACCCCCGCCCGCGAACACGCGTGTGCTCCGCGCTGCCCGCACAAAGGGGCCGCGCCCCCCCCCGCGCCCGCGCAGCCCCCCGGCCCTTCCCCCGCTCCCCCGGCCCGGCCCTTACCAGATGGAGCTGCGGATCTTGTGCTGCAGCGCGCTGGCCTCGCCACCCTGCAGCCCCGGCACCAGGGCCGGCAGGGCCCCGCCGGGCGCGGGGGTGCCGGCGAGCCGCCGCGGCGGCTGCCCTCCCTCCGGCTGCTGCTCCTCGGCCATGGGACGCAAGCGGCGCTGGCCGCACTAGGCCTCTGCCGCAGCGCTCGAGTGAGTCGCCTTCCCCCGCTGCCCGGGGGACATCACGGGCGGAACCCGTCCCGCCGCTACGCCGCAGGATGGCGAGCCCGGCCCGCGGCTCGGCGCATGGCGCCCGGCCCCCGCCGCCCCCGCGCAGGGTCGCTCCGCGCTCCCCCGCCCCGCACCAGCACCTGGCCCGGCCCGGCCCGGCCCGCCCCGCGCCGCGCCGCTCCTCGCCCCGCGGCCGTGCCCGCCCGGCCGCCGAGTGCGCAGGCTCGGCGTGCCCGACACTCGGGCCGCCCCGCGCCGCCGCCGCCGCCGCCGCCGCCGCCGCCGGGGAGGGGGCCGGGGCCGGGGCCACGACTGGGGCCGGGGGCTGTGAGCGCAGCCGGAGCGGGGGGCGGTCCCTCCGTCAGCCCCGGGACCCCCGCCGCGGTGGGGAGGGGGGTGGACTGCGCCCGGAGCGGCGCAAATAACACGTGTGCGTGTGCGTGTGTGGCTGCCTGTGTGCCTGTCCCCGTGTGCCACAGCGCACACAGCCGTGCGGCACACGCTGCTGCCCCGCTGTCCGGGCGCGCCGCAGACACGTGAAGGCGCTGCGGCGGCAGCAGCATTACATCAGCTGCGGCACCGCGGCCGGGTGCGCCCCGCAGCCCCCGCGCCCGGCCCGCCCCTCCGCCGCGGCTCGTAACAAAATAACAAGTGCCGCCGTGCTCACATGGCCCTGAGGAAGCCAGACACCGGCACGGGCGGCGGTAGGCCGGGCCATCGCTTGTCCTCGGGCTTCCTGTGTGTCCCCTAGACATGAGTGGGGCCGGGCTGCCATTAGTCTCACTGGCCTTTACCCGCAACCTTTCTGTGAACAACGTTTTCCCAAAATTTAAATTGTGCAGCTACCACAACTGCTTTCTCTGAACTACGGGTATAAGCCATATTTCTGCTCCTCAGGATCGTGGCTTTTCATGTAAAAAGCCAGAGGAACTGCACAGCCTGGGATAGTGGACAGGTAAATACCTAAATTCAGGGGCTATGATGCAAGGTGACCATTATTAAAGTAATTATTAGGAGTTGGACTCGATGACCCATGTGGGTCCCTTCCAACTCTGGCTATTCCATGGTTATTGTTTCTCTTCCCACTAGGGTTATGGTAACAAAGACTGCTCAAGCTGCCCCCCTGTTGCCCCTCTTTTCCCAGCCACTCCACTTCTTGTCCGTTCCCACTGGAATTCACAACTTGGACACTCAGCCCACTTGGCAGGGGCATGGACATGCAGGTACCCCCCTCTGACACAAGGATGGAGTGACTCCCCAGCCTGTGCAGATCACAGAAAATGTGGGCTTAAAGGTGACTAATAATATAAATATACACATGGAGACACAGCATTGCTAAATTTAGGAGATGAGTATTTTGTCATCAACCAAAGCAAAGGCCTTTCAAAAATAAATATCTGCTTACGTCTCCACTGCTCCAAAATCAGAACATTAATGGCTATGACAAGGATGATCTTACCCTTACAAAACCTCTCATCAGAACCAAAAAAACTAAGCTCTCTCGTTCCTGCCTCTTATTAAAAACATTTTTTAATGTTAATTGAAAACTTCTGAAGGTCAACCAAAAAATAAGGAAGAAAAAAAATACAAGTAAAAATTGTAATCAGAAGTAAACAGAAAAGTAATCAATTTTAAATCCCTAACTGCTAGGCTTTTTGCAAGAAAACTGCATCAGTGTGCAGGTAAACTGGCACAGGAAGACAAGAGTGAATGTCCTTGATGATATTTTCTAGTTTTGTGGCAATTTCCACTTAATAGCAACTGTATCAACACAGCCAGGGTTGCTTCTGTTGAGCTCTTTTGTTGGACTCTGTCACATCTGCCTGGTCAGAACTTAACCCACAGGGATCCAAGCCATAAAATCATTCTGGCCAATGCCTATCTGTTAGCCCCAGATTGAAATTGATGGCCCTACACCTCAGAATAAAGTTCGACAGATGTGCATCACGTTTGTAGGATCACAGACTATTACAGTAAATTGTAAAAAATACACATCATTTCAGTCTAAACTAGCAGCTTGAAGACAAGTTTATTATTTAGTTCCTCATTAATTTAGTTCCCAGACATGTCCTTGTAATCTTGTTTATTTACAGCTGTAGGGGCATCATATGACAAAAAGAAAATTAATGAGTCACTTCTCTTCTGCAAAATCTGCAATGCCATGCCAGGCTGGCACCCAAGGGCCATCAGTGCCACCCTGAAATCACATCAGGTGTTTTAGGGGAGAACGGGATTAAACTGGCACAGAGATTAAACAAGTGAGCCAGACTCCCAGGTTGCATTTCTGTGGTCAAAATGGTCCATAGGCTTCAATAACTATGTTTATACTCCCGCATCTCAACATCAATCAACTGTTCTATGAAAAAACCTTGTTTTTTTCTATGCGTTTTGGTGTGAAGCCTTTCAACTGTAAGCCTGCTATTGCTGGGTTTGAGCACCAGGCCCAAAATAAGATTCCACAAAGGCCCAAAATGAGATTGAGGTCCTATTTTGTGTAAAGAATAGATTTCCTTCTCAGGCCTAGCAATAAAGAAGAATTCAACATTTTTTCACAGTGTGATACTTGGAAGAAATGGGGCCGTGTTGTGTACAAGTACAGCAGAGTAGCTCACACTCTGCTTTCCATGAGCCTTTTCCTGTTAGGAGTAATTCTCCCTCGGTGTTTTCCTGGCATTGGCACAGGTTTGTTACACGCCTGTTTCCACACTGAGCAGGGGGTCTTGCCCTTTACACAGCAGTGGGCTCATAAATGGGGGCCATTTTGGCTGCCTCCCACACAATCAGCTCAACTTGCCTCGTGTTTGGTACAGTCCCTGAACCTGTGCAAAATGGGCAAAAATGGTGGTAACTCATACACAGTTTATGTGGCCGTGTGTAACTGCAGCAAAGAACAAATAGATCCAGAATTACTGTGGCGACAAAGAGCTCATGCTGACAGAGTTAACTTGAAGATACTGAAGGGAATTATTTAACAGCTATGAGATAAACAGCTATGAGATGGACTGAATGGACATCTCCAGGGATTATCCACCAAGGACCACTATAACCATCTGCTGGAGTTCTTGTACCTAATGGTTCTGAAAACCTTCATTTGATGCCGAGATTTAGCTCGTGGTCAGCGCTGTATAAGAAACACACCAAAAGTAATACAAAAGAGTTAATTTTAAGTCCCATTAATGTAAAGAAAGACGTGTGAAAGTTTAAGCATGTCAGAAATCAGACTAGTGTTGGCAGGACCAGGATCTTTCCTGTTCTTTCCCATTTTCCAAATATCTGCCCTTATTGAAGAGCTCAGCAGCTGAACTGTGAGTAGGTGGGGGCTTCCTCTCTCCTTCTGCAGACAGATTTTACTTGTCTAGAAACTGTTGTTGCTGTACTAGTGCTAAAAATTCCTGTCTTTTCTAACTCAAAAGCACTGGAAGTCTCCTGTGCCGGACAGACATATTCATTCAAGGATGATCTTCAAAAGAAAATGAAAGGGCCGTTTTGGAGAAAGAAAGAGCTGGCTGTCTGCACAAGGACAATCTCCACTGTGCAGTCCTGTGACAGGTGAGAGCCAACTCCAATTTGCCAGGTTAATTCCAAAAGCTCTGTTTATTTTCCTTCCATTTCTGGAGCTTGGGATCTAACACAAGCCCTCTCTGTGGGGAAAAGTTGTGCTTAAGTACTGTCTAAGCTATTTTCCAGGATTTTCTCTACTTTACTTTAGCGTGGCTTTGTTTTGCTTTTTTCCATTATGAATTGTGTCTGACAGTTGGGAATACAGCGTCTCTCACTTTCAGGGAGGAATGCCTCGCTGCCCTTTCTCCAGCTCGCAACCAGCAGGGAGGGGAAGGCGCTTTTCCTGCTCTCCTGTCAATAGAGAGGGATCTGCCGCCTCTTGTCTAGCACAGAGCGAGGGACCTGCATGCTCAGAGGCTAACCTGAGGTAGGAGCCAGATAAATTATGAAATCTCACTATCTTTATCCTCAAGACAAACATGAAGCACATTCTGTGAGGATAATTGACTTTAAAGGCTTGCTAAAAAAAGACACTTTCCAAAAGCTTTAAACGCCAGTTCAGTGAATTCCATTTTGATGCCTTTTTGCAACTCTCCTTCCCTAGGGATCTGTCTCTGTGTATCCTGAGCTATGCCCAAGATATTTCACTCTGGTTCTGTTTGTTTTGTTATCTCCATTTATGTGTAGCATCTGTAAAATCGAAGTGCAATAACTAATAATTCACCTAACAAATTTTAATGAAAACTCTAGCTTTTATGGTTTCAATTATTAAAAAAAAAAAAAGCCAGTTTGCCCAGCTTCAAACTCACATCATCCCAGCTGACAGACGAAACTGTTCTGTGTTCAAACTGGGCAGTGAAAAGAGGGCTACTTTAATTACAATGAAAGCCTGCTTGACCAGAAATTTTCTGAGCTTTCCTGGGTCTTGCAGCATCCGTTTGGAGTGGGAAGGAGCATTGTGTGGTGCACAGTGTGGCCACTTGGCAAATAACAGGAAATGTTAAAAACGTGCCAGGGAAGTCTGAGGTAGGCCCCGTGACGATGAGTCCTTCTCCAGCAAAGGAAGAGCATTGACCACCCCTCTGCCTAGTGATGGAAATGGGCTTTAGACCTCTGCAGGGCAACTTTAGGGCACCAGTGAAAGGGATATGAGCCATTCCTCTGTGCGGATGTGGACGATCATGAGGCGCAAGACAGCAAAGCCCAGGCTCCCAGCCTGGCTGTGGCTTGCCATGGCTGGTCAGATGAGGGTGTGGCATTTTGCTGGGGTAAGACACAGATCCCTTGCATTCTGTAAGTTTTGATGACCAGATTAAATTCCCAAGGTCTACCCATGTTCTTTGATGATACAGATAGTTTGAAACTTCATTTCTGTAGACTGTCTTCTCTGTACAGTACAACAAATCTTTGTGTCAGTGTAATGTCAAATGGGCTCAGCTGCCAAGCTGTTAAAAATGGAGTGTGGTGTTCCTAGATACTGCATTCTTGTCTTCAAACTACATCAAAGAGGACAGTGGGTCAGGAAAGTGGTGATTCAGACTGTCCTGTACAAGACTGTTAAGTAGAAAGGAAGGGCTGTCACAGAAAGAAATACCGAACTTTGGTACTTGGCTGAATGAGGTTTTAAACATTTTTTTTCCATTTTTGAGGTTGTTGAATGTTAATGCTCTGCAGGTAGAAGCTCAGGGAAAAATATTTTCAGTCAGACCCCTATGTAGATGCCTGATCTTGTCAGTTGTCTCTTGTGCTGACCCAGAGACTCAGTTCTGGGGAGATTTTGACTGAATAATGGCCAAAGAGGGAGAAATATATGCAAGTGACATGTAACAAAGCAACCAACACTTCAGTCTTCCTGGGATTTCTTTCCTTTTGAGATCCAGTAGTAAATTGGAAAGGTACAAGCAAAAAAAAAAATCCAACATTGCCTACCTGCAGAATGGCTGGAGTGCAAGGAAGGGGTCAGCTACAGTTCACATGGGCCTTGCCACCTGCACAAATTCATCACCCAAATTAGCCTGACACAGTAAAGCAGTGGCTCCAGGTGTCTGATGGCAGGAAATGGGAGAGCACCAAATCCCCAAACACAGAGCCATGCGGCATGGGAACCGTGAATTTTAGATACATTGCTTCAATATTTGAATCCCCAGATAAACTATGGATGTCCTCAATCTTACTGATGCCTGAAGTATTTCTGGAAGATTTCCAAGTCATACAGCCTCCTGAGAAACTTGTTTGCATTTTCTCCTGTATGCAAATTGCCAAGGCAGCAATCCAGCAATACTCAAGTGCTTGCGATTATGGCATTGCCCTTTGATTCCCCATCCTGAGAGCAGGTAGCATCTTGAAAGATCAAACCCAGCCTGAGGACATATTAAGGATATTTGTTCTGAGAGGAGTTGCCCCCCAGAAATGGGGGAAACGAAAATGCTCCCTGCACATTGTGACTATAGAGCAGACAGGTAAACCCACATCACAGTAAAGCCTTCCATTTGGACCTTCTTCTTTCAGCTCTCTCCCTGACAAGACAGTGGAGTGCCCTGTCAAAGATCAAAGTAATCACATCACTACTGGTTTATGGCCATCTGGTTTTAACACTTCAGTTCCTCTTGGTCAAAACTCCAGTCCTTCCCCTGCTCATCTTCTGGCTGACAGCTCCACCACTTCTGAGCACCACTTCAGGACCCTCTTTTCCACAAAGGCTTTTGCCCCGGGGGCTGCTTCATGGACTCTTCACAACTTTTCTGCCAGCAGCGCCTGCTCTCCAGCCTCGGTGGCTGCTGAAGGCATCAGTGCTGTGCCTGGGAGCGGTGCTATCAGTGCCTCGTCAGGACGCAGCAGGAAACGTCTGGCCTCCGCTCCACGACCATCTGCTAAAACCAGGCCTCCTCTGGCGGGAGTCCAACACAAAGTAAACAGAGTTTCACAGCCAGATTTCAAACAGCAAAATAACTGAGAAATATGGCTCGCTGCTTCTGGTTTTCAAATTCAAAACACTGAAGTCCCTAGAAGCAAAAATCCTTTATGGATCCTAAGACCTCCTGGTTGCCAAATGGATCCATTGCAGCTAACGCTACAGAGAAAGTGCAGTGATGTAGCAATTTTAGTTAATTACACCTAATTAGTTCAATTTATGCATTTGGTAATTTTTAAGATGATTTCCTTCTCAAGATCAGCGATGGAGAAAAATTAATTTGTTAAACTGCAGATTTCAGCTTGAAATATTTGTATGGGTAACAGTATAGAGAGAAGAATTCTGAATCTTGCTACTGTACAATATTTTTCATGGTATAGGAGAGAGAGAAGGACTCAATGAAGTGTGAAAGATTTTTTAAAAGAACAGATTGCCATGTCTTTTAAAATAGGTCAAGTTTTTGGCCTAGTTTCCTTTAGAGCATCCCTTAAAGCAATGGGGTTGGAATATCCATGATAGTGCCATTGCTTTTTTTTGTTTTTAGCCATGTCTGTGTGTGGCTCTACTTGTAAGACAGAAATGTTCCAGTGTAAAACTCCGATGGCAAAGACCACATGTCTCCAGGAGTATTTGTGAACAAGTTACACTGAACAATAAAATCTCAGCAGTGGCTGCACTTCATCCTTATGTGTAATGTTATTCTGAAACAAGTGACTGAGAAAAAAACAAACTATTAAATAAGGTCATGGCCAGTGAAGCCAAAACCTGCAGACACAAATCCTGTCAAACCGAATCTATTAACTCTCCAAATTTCAGGAGGGTTTGCACTGTTGTTTGCTTTCCATCTTTAAATTGATTAAATCAATTGATTAACTTGATTTAAGTAGAAAGGAGAACTATAATAACGACAGGCAGACTGAAGATACACACGATAGCACTTGTAAGAACAAACCAAGGCCACCTATGTTGAATGGAGATAAAATACAACAGTCAGCTGTCAAAACAAAAAGAATCTGCATGTGTACATTTAAATTCTGAAAAAGGATATTCAAGATATTTAAAGAGGGAGGAAATTCTGCAAGCAATATTAATTAATATAGAATAAATACCATCTGTCTTCTTTGTACAGAGCAGTCTGGTGCGTATTTTTATGGCTGCGTCTTTACTCTATGAACATTAACAGGTATAATACACATGTATTTATTATGTTACATAGACTTAATTATTCCACATAATACACATACCAGTAATTGCAGTTGGCCTTAGTGCAGCTATATGGAGTGAGGCAGGACATGAGGAGGATTTCCTCCACCACAGAGGCTTGGAAAAAGGCCAGGTAAAAATCAAGAGTGGTTGTGTTTGGAGACTACAAGGGCAGGACTTGTCACTTTACCTGCTCTCCCCTGAGGCTGAGAGGGGTGCTCAGAACATCCCTACTAAGATGCAGGTTGTTCTCCCCACTAAGCTGATTCATAAGGGATAGTGCCCTTCAGGCACAGCCATTTAGAATGTGCCTTGTGGTGAAACTCTGGATTGACCTATTGCACAGCCAATAGTAAACATCAGTTGGCTTACAGTGTTGTACAGTAATAAACACACTGAAGAGCTTGTCAATGCACACTTTGGGAAAGAACTACAGTCTGGAACAACAGGGCCTGTGCACACACTTGGAATACAAATTTTTGCAGGCTGTATACTTCATTATGAAAACTGTTAGTGATTCCAGTTAAGCTGTGAGTGAAGGCAATGCAAAGGCTTCCCTGGTATTCATCTCATTATAGTGTGGAAAGACAAATCAGCCTTTAACAATAGAGACAGTTTTAAGAATACCCTTCTTTTAATGACTATCATTATTTTGCACTGAGATTTGTAGTTGTAACCACCATCATGAGTGGAACCTTTGTTTTGTACCTGATCCTACTCTACATCCTTTGCTGAGCAACCAGTGTGAGCTGTTACACACATGCCTTTGTGTGCACAGTTTGTGACATAAAAAGGCTCAAGAAGGAGAAAGAGGAACTTTCTCTTAGCAGAATATCACAAAATGCAGGAAGAGTCACCTAGAGAGCTCCTAAGGATTCTGACTTGTGAACAAATCTTTTTCACATACTCCTCCCACTACTTCCTGCGAGACAAGAATATTACACACACAGGCTTGGTTTGAGTTTTCACACTGGCAGTTCCTCCCAATGCTGTTCATATATCAAAATCACTTTCACTTCATAAGAAAGCATAAATTCTTCCAATAATAATTCTAAGAATATTATTTTTGTCTGCTACACGTTAAATGATTGACAAAGATGCTGGGCAGATTTGTGATGCATTTGATATGGAGCAGGAAAATGTTCATGGCTCTGCAATGATTGCACTTCCAATAGCTGGCAAAGACTTATCTTGAAAAGAATCTCACTGAAAAGTTTTCCTCAGCATGAATATGTGACTGCAGAATTACTCAGTAAGGAGTGATGGACTAAATCTCATTAATTTATAATCTGAATCAAGGTGGGAAAAGGTCATATTATCTCTTTGCATGAATTTATAAGCTTCACACAGAGTTTTACTCACCAGCATAGAGCTCAGTGGAGCAGAGACATTATATTCTCTTATCAGGGTGAAATACAAGAAATGAAAGATGGTTTATTTAGGATACTGTACAAAGGTCCAGATTCTTAATGCCTTCATCTGCTCTCATAAAGGTCCTGATGTCAGCAGCACATTCAGATTCCAGGTGCAAAACAGAAACTGAGTGGAATGCCTGTTCTGTGGAACATGCAGAATAATTACACTGCATGCTGAAGTGAGGGAACTGGTTCAGTTCTCTGAAGGATGGGACTTTATTCTGTTGGGCTAAAGCAATCTTCTGTGGGGTTGGAGCCAAGAACGTTGAAAAGAAAATGTTGTTCATAATCCATCTGGCTGAAATCTTATACTTGTCCTATCTAAGCACTAGATGTAGCTCAGAGCCAAAATTAGGCTATTGAGAGAGGTACCAGTGAGATGGGGATGAAGCCAGAAAGCTGTTGAGAGAACTCGGCCCCTGGGCAGATAACAACACGTGAACAGGGTGACAGGAAAAGGCTGGGGAGCAGCTCCCACGTCAGATGAGCATGGCAGTGAATGAGTCAGCAGTGGTGGTTATGGTCTTCTCAGTACCCATGGTCTTAACTGTGTTTGGGTTGGATGCTTAACCCAGCAAGAAACCCATTATCAAATCAGTTTAGATAAGAAAATGGCATCCTTTATCAAGATGCTTTATCAATGTCTTAATTAGTTGAACAGTTCTGTATCACTACTCTTACAAATCAATACCACATACAGCCAAGAAACAGCTGTTCCCACACTACCAGGTTTCTAACATTGCCCTAACAATTCAAAAGAAAAAAGAAAAAAGGTATAAATTTCAATACAAGAAGCACTTCATGTCCTCTGCTGTTTTTAAGTGAACCTAAGGGATGACTCATGTATTTAAATACCTTTTTAAGAAATATGTGTGAAATTATGGAAATTTACATAAAAAGCTGCCACTTTACAACTTATATGATCTGGGGATAGGAGGAAAGTGTGGAGCTTATAATTAATAAAATACTGGACTTTACTGTTTGGGATGGTGCTCAGGGTTCTTCAGCATTTCTAATCTGAACAATTTCTAGTGGAGTGGCTCAGTTTACAAACCAGTACACTTTGCAGTTGGATCTTTTATACCACCATGCAAAGAGTAAAATAAATACATTGGTAGGTCACCTTCCTAACTTGGTTTTCCTGACACAAATACTTTTCTTTCCTTCATGACGCAAGGAACAAATCTCTTTCAGCATTAAGAAGAAAGGACGTAGGGGCAGCTTTCCCTCTGCTCACTTGCTTTAACTTTGAGAATGAATTGATCACGTTTTGTTCATAAAAATCTCCCATGCTGAGGCATTTCTCTGTTCGCTTCTTTTCTTAGTTTTTCCCCTTTCAGTTTTTCAAAAGTGCTCTCCTCAAATTCTAGCAGAACCCAAGCTCAAAAATTTCAATCACCGTTTTAGAATACTGCTATTTACACAATGTTGTAAGGGCCAATTAGCCAAGTGTGACATCAGCCCAGGAGTAAGGCTTGTCTCAGATACAGGCTGTGTTCTGTCCACATGCAGGAGGTAGGAGAAATACTGTTTAGTCCTTTTATTAACTTAGCAGGCACCCAACTTAGAGCTGTGCCTGTTCAGGCGTCTAAAAACAGTTTGCACTGACCGTGCCCTCTGGCTTCCTGGCAGGGCTACTCCCATACCAGTAACTTGATATATTCACTCATGGTCACCATAACACCAGCCAAGCACATGGAAAGAAGAGCATCTTTAGAAAATACTTCAACGGGTTAAAAAAACCAGCAGGTCTCAGCTACCAAAGCCATGTCTGGGATTCTTCCCTCTGCAACACAGAGAGAGGGCTCGGTACCTTCTGGCTGTTTGCTACTCGAAGAGGAAAAGGATGATTGTGCAGATGGCAAGTTTGTGCACAGAAAATCTGTTTTCAGAATTGCAGCAATTGACTAGTTTGAGTTGCTTTATTTCTCCAGCACCAAGGTAAGGGAGGGGGTAGAAAGGTATCAGCTCTGCTAATGGCACACAGTTTGATTAACTAAATGTTACAGGCCCGGATTCTGCCCTCACTGCTGGTGCAGCTTAGAGGAGGTGATGCAGTTGCACAGCCATGTTAGAGGACAAACACTGTCATGACACAGTTACAGAGCTTTATTACTAGTAATTTAACTGTCAAAAAGGAAACAATATACTGCATAAATGCCTGGTAGGAGGTTAGAAAAGATTATGTTTTTAACCTTATCCACAGTGTATTTAATCTCAAATTACAGATGCAGATATAGAACAAACTGGTGTTACTCTTAAACCTTGCAGACCTGCATCTCTGTAAGAGAGTAGGGTTTTTTTCTGATTTTGTGTTCATTTTGAGGGATTTCTTGAATAGAAATTTCAACAATCACAGCACACAGTTGTCTGTTGCAAAAAAATACTATTCTGCTTTTCAGCAATTTCCTCTCTTTCTGAAAGCATAGACAAATTAATGAAGGATAATCATAGCTTAGTCATAAAAACAATCTGTCAATATTTACATGGTGCTCTTTCATTTCTTGGTCTTTCTTTGCTGGTTTGATACTTCAGCTAAGCCCAGCACGCATCACCAAGCACTGGATCTAATAACTTGGGAAGATGGTATTTTGAGATGCATTTGCATCAGCAAGAGAAAATCCAAAGGGAGTGAGGAGAAGTGTCCTCAGCATGATTCAAAATAATTGCTGAATGAGAGGTCAGGATATAACAGGATGAAAAAAATTGCAAAGGAAAATAAAACAGGCAGCCAGAATCCAACTGGTGAGTCTGGTGAGTCGAGCTGCTATGTGCAGCAATGAGAAGGCCTGTGGGTGCACTGGCAACTTCCTCAGACACTGACAGTAAAACTTTAAATTGATTTATACTTCTTTTCAAAAAAGATGCAGCTAATACATAGCTATGTCAGGTCCATTTTAAACTCTTCTGCTCATCTGGGGTTTTGATATCACTCTTTAGGGGCCTAAAGAAATTCTACTGAGAAAGAAAAGAATTGGACCTTGAAAACTCCCAGCTACAACAGCTGGTGCCACAGGCATCGTCTGGAAGAAGAGCAGTTTAAGAGCTATCAGATGGCTTTTCCATCTCACTGCCATTACAGCTTCATAGTTCTGACATATTAGGGATCAAACACAGCTATTGATAGCTATCTGAGCATAAATATGACTTCTCAGACCAGAAGTGGGGGCTTTTAGTGCGATAGGAGGAGACCCACTGCTTTAGCAGGGCACTGAAGCGAAGTGAGTGAACACTCAGACTCTTTTTCGTGGCAAGTACGTGAGCGCTGCTGCTGCTTCTGAAACCCAGCTGCTGTAGTATTGCAAAGAATAACTCAGAGCAAGTATGAAACCAAAAGTACTGCCACACAGACACAGCATATTTCTTTTAAAAGGTTTTTACCCAGAAGTATGATTGTTAGCTATAAAAGTCTTTCTCATTCATGCTTTCTGGTTTTGGTTGGGGTTTTTTTTCCATCATTCCTGCAAACCTGCTGCTTGGAGACTAAGTAAATAAATTTTATACGTGGAACAGCTTTATCAGAAGTGATTAAATGAACATCCTCTTTCTTTCTTCACATTGAAAATACCTCTTAAGATTTTTACAGTTACTGGGGCTGGCAATAATGCACAGTCGGAGAAGGCTCCGGGAACACAGCATGATGGGGGTGCTTTCAGGGGCAGCATACCTGAATTCACTTACTGAACTGGTGTCTGAATCCTCCAGTTCAGGGAACAAAAATATGACACACAGCTTCCCAGATCCCATAAATGGTTCCAAATAGTTTGTTTTCCAAATATTTCCAAGTGGTTTGCTTATTTTGAATTTCTGAGACACTTATGGATGACACAATCTTAGCATCAAATTATTGCCAAGTGTGCACAAGCCTCTTCCCAGAAGATCTGGCTCGGGGGTGAATAATGTACTTGGTGCATTTGCAACACAATTACAAGGCAGAGCACAGAGCATGCATTGCCCTGCTCTGCAGTTTACCTCAATTCAGACACTCTCACTTGAGCTACTCGGGTAGAAGTAGCAGCTTTACAATTTTTCCCACAGTACACTTACCTCCTAAAAATCTCCCACACAAGCATTCTTACTCCTGCAGCCCCACCAATGCTAGTGCCTGTGGGAGGGCTGGCATTTTTGGTACACGAACATTTGGACCCTCTCTACAGTGTCTGCTCTGCTCCCTTGAATACATTTGCACTTAATCAGAGCAATGTATGACAAAGGGTGGTCTGCTGTGAAAGGTACCCAGTGCACTTGGACTTAATATCCCCTCATTTTATGTGGATAATGATGTTCTTTCTTCCCCCCAGATTCTCTCTTTTTCTCAAAACTGCTGAGCGAGAAAGGCTGAAAGTTCTGTCTGAGGAAACTGAAAACAATAAAAGCTCTGGTCTACTTAGGAAAAGTGCTGTAAGAGAGCCAGGCTCTATATTATTATACTGTCCAATATATTGTAATAAAACATTATTAAAATTGAAACAGTTGAGTTCATTTTCAAATAGATAATGTGTGGAGATAAACATTCTTCAGATTATTCTCATTACTATTTTCACATACCTTATACTGGTTTTCATATAAACATTGTATGATCTTATGTGGTATGTAGTCAAATAGCTGGAATCCATTAAAAGCATGCTCCAGCTGTGCAGTCACTGTCCTCACAAAGATACATTTTTTACATGTGGTTAATGCCAGAAAGAATCTACAGCTTCAATTATGAGAACATCAAAATACGTTGTTTATTGCAGAAAAAAAGCATTTGCAGCAATTTAAAATATCCAGTCAACACCACACTGCTAAATCTAGATAATAGAAATCCCAGAGAAATTTGAGCTAAATCTGTCTGGATTATAGCCGTGGGATTATCTGAATGCTAAATTACTGTATATGTTTAACTCACAAACATGAGCACAGACAGTATAGGAATATGGATGACTATGCAGATCGCAATAAAACCCATCCCCAAGGGACTTTTTCATACACTAGGTAAACAACCCCTCTCAATTTATCAAGCATTCTGGATTGAATTAATGCTGTCATTTACTTTGCTGTTGCTGTGTAGAGGAATATGGTTTAACAGGAACAGCTTTAGCACTAGAAAAATAACAAAGGTTTTCTCTGTGCACCCTTCACGACACAGAGAGAGCAGGAATATTAATTGGCTGCTGTGTTTGTATAACTGAATTAAATACAACTTGTTTAGTGTATAATCAGAAAACCAAATTATATGCAATATTGAAAGAAAAGATTAACCCTGATTGTCTTATTAAACCTTCCTTTCCCCTCCCCCCTTGTTTACACACCTGTGTTTCTGGTTTTCTAAGGATAAACGGTGAATGAACCGGGACTGACCTCATACACAGCATCTCTAAAACTTTCCCCCCGGATGATTCACACATATGTGAGCTGGGACCAAAAAAAGCAAAGAGGAAAAAAGCAGGGTACTGTACAGGCTGAGCAAATTTGGAAGAGGTGAGATTGTCCAAGTGTGCCATGCCCAAGTCCCTCCTCCACTGCAAGTGCACAGCTACTGATTACAAACACACATTCCTTCCCTTGCCAGTTTAGCTCGGTTTGACAACTGCAAGTGAAATTAGCTTCAGTCCTGTTCATGCAGGAATTATTGTCATCCTTATTAATCTACCCCCATGTAGTAGTTTTTATTGCTCTCTGGTGCTTTATTTGCTATTTTGTGTGGCCATGCTGTGTGCCAATGCACGGTGCAGCCCCGTGGTACGGGAAGAAGTCGGGAGGGCTTTCCTGGGGAAGAAGGCTAGACAGTAATTGCTGCTTCCTGTGAACAGCTACCAGCTGATGTAGATATGGCCACTTTCATTTCCCTCTTTCTCATTCAAATAATATTTGTAGCTCTGTAAACGGATTAAATGTAATTTTGGATCCTGGGAAACCATCAATATAATCCTTTGGTCAAAGTACAAACAAACAAACAGATCGGTCTTAGCCAGGGAGTTCAGCTGAATCCAGATTCTAAGATACATAGTTTTCGGCAGAAAACAAATTCTGGTAAGTCACCAAAACCTTGCATTTTACCGAGAAAGAGGGATTATTATGAATAAATGCCATGGAAATTTGGGCATGATAGATGTTATTGTCAAACCATGCGCATGTGCCAACACATCGCAATGTCAGCACTCTCTGGTGTTTGAGATAATGAAACGCCCGTTCCATTCTTCAGTTTTTCTCCCTCTACCAAAGGAGCAATTTCTCACTATTTCTGCCGCTATTTTGTCTGCTTTAGTGATGAATGTCTGAACACCAGCTGACCTACAACACAAAAGTTTGGTTGTTACAAGAACTGTCTGCGGACTAAAGCTCTCATAAAGCTGAACCAGCGGCGGCAACAATGAGATATTTTAAGAGTAAAAGCTTAAAGTCACCTAGACACAAATATCACAGCATGACTGCAAAGCTGAGTTAATGAGCTCAGGTCTACCCTGTCTCAATGACTGCAAAATGCATTGCAAAGACTCCAGATCACACAGCACCAGTCCCAAAGTGGGTCTCTGCATCTTAGCCTCCGCCACAAAAATTATATACAGAATAGAAAAATTTGACAAATAGATAAGGCAAGTGAAGGAATGCAGGTAGAAAACAGCTAACATAAACACTTTTTTACAAATCGAGCTAAACTCACGTAAAAAAGTAAATTCTAAAAGAACTTGGAAAGAGTACTGTTTCATACCATGTTACTAACTCAAAGGATAAATAATTTGACAAACTGAAACATTATGAACAGATTTAAAGCAAAATAAGAAATATTTTAAAATTTCAAACAGTACAGCATAGCTGTAGTTAAAACAATAAAATGGGGTGCCTCATATTACTTGCAGGAACTAGATATGCTTCTCACATCTCTTACATATTCATTACGAAATTTGTTCTACTGTAGCCCAGACACAATTTAAACTATTCCCTCTGCCAGGAGAAACCAAACTTTAAAGGCAAATATTAACTCAACTAGCATGGCTTTCTGGAAAAATAAATATATTTTGATTAGCATGAGCAGTATTTCAAAAGATGGATCAATTTCCAGTCAAAAAGAGATGAAACAAATCTGATTCAGCAACCTAGTTAGGTAACAGCTCACATGCTTATTATTATATAGGAGCTTAACCACTTTCCTGAAACAGAGTTCCAACATTAGAATGTATCTGCAAACAAAACTCAAATCTTTGTTAGATGAGATCTACAAAAATATTATGCAAGTTGGGAAAAATATGTTTTCAGGTTTACACAAGTATTTCTTTCTTCAGCATAGCCCCTTCAGGTGGACAACTGCCCTTGTCACTCGGGTAGCTTTGTCAAACTCCGCTGACACAATCCTGGGCACTGCTCTGTGAAACACTGAATGCTCAGACACACAAGTGGCCAGCACTTATTGAAAAGTTGTTCAACACAGCCCAGAAAAGAGAAAGCTAATTTTCATTTCCTGTTGGACAGCTGACCACATAAAGAAAAACATAATTATACATGGCATGGAATAACATTACGTGCAGCTTCATGGTTAATGTCAACACAGTCGGAAAGGCGGGAAATTAAACTACAGCCTTAGTGGAGGTGGTTTCTCTCCTACAGGTCGGCACTTGGTCATGGTGCTAAAGGAGCACAGAGAAAGGATGCACGATTGCTGTTCATGCTGTACTGACCTCAAAAATAAAAAGGAAAAATGAACTTATTATTAACTGCCATTACCTGCTTTTTTCCTCTTTCACAAGCAATACATTACAAAGATTTTTGAAGTCCTTAATTTTCCACTGTGTGCTGGTTAAGTGATCTCTTCATGCGCTTGATTTGAAAGAGTCATCAGGCAAACCTCCACTAACTCTGCTCATTGCTACTCACAACTTAGGTGCTCGACTCTTAACAGCTCTCTCTTTGCTGTCCCAGCCTGGCTTTGGAGACCCTTTCTTTAGACCATTCACCAAGGCTAAATGAGCTCTGACAACCCTTTCTGGGGATCTGTTTTTCCTTTTGCTCAGTACGTGTGATCTCTAGCATCATCTCCCAAATCAGCCAGAGAAAGTTCCTTCTCTGATTTCCTCTGCACATGGGACAGACAGTATTGTACTGTGCCTCAGGCCAGTGAATGGAGCAGAAGAACACAGGAGTTACTCAGGCCTGCTGCAGAGTTGTTAGACAGCAAGAGAACAGAAACCAGGCACACTGTGAGCAAGCCCCTGAGAGTCTGATACTGTCTCAGAAACTCCTCTGCTACATTGAGTTGTACAAAATAATACGATGATTTTATTGTATTCAGTATCTCCTTAACCTGATTTTAGTTTAAAACTACTCCACTTCTACATGAATTACTAATCTTCTAATATTTAAAAAGAGGAGAAAGATTAATTAATAGACTTCAGCAACTTTCCATGACCAGCATCACACTTTTAACACATTACTTTTAACTAGACAGTTCCTAGGAAAAGTCTTGATGTTTGTTGCCACTGAATGCATTAAAACTCATGTCAGACATAATGACTTCCTCTATAAACAGTGCCTTTACAGTGAGTACAGTAGCTTTTCACACTTCACAGTATCAGCTGTGTGGGTTTTTAGTGCACTTTTGGACTAATTTTGCATTAAGGCTATCTTCTGCTATATAGCTGTTAGTTCAGCCTGGTTAAGAAATAATAGGCAGGTGATCCTTACAGAAGTGAAATCATCATTCTGGAGGTATCAGTTTATGACAATCTCAGTCCAGAATTTATAATTTTAAGTTTTAATTCTACTTAAGTATCTTTTAAGACTCAATTTACAATGAAAAGCAGTACTACAGAATTATGCTTATAACCAGAGCTGTTTAATATGCATTAAAAATTATTAAATGCAACTTTACTCTTAATGTTAAGTGTCAATTTTTCAATTTATTGATACCAGCAATAATTTTACAATTAATATTTTCACTCTTCAAGCTATATCTTTACAGTAAGAATTCAACTTTTATTGCAAACATTTGCTTTTATCTCTACATTCCACTTGCTGCTTCTTATGCAATGGCATGATCTTGCAAAATCTGAGCTGCCAACACTGAAGAAGAATGTCCAAATCTAAGTAAACAAAATAGCTGTTCCAATGGATCTTTTTCTTTTCATCAGGTTTTAGGGAAAAGAACCCACAAGCTAGTCTTTGAACTTCAACACCTTTGGAGTGCTCTTTTTACTCAGGACAGCAAAAGGTGTAAGAGCTGAATTCATTCAAAATTAACTTTAGCCAGTTTTTTATTCTCTCCTACCTTCTTATCTAAAGGTTCAGAACATTTGAACACAGACATTCACTTAATAATGCTGTCCTATAACGCTCAATGAATATACAACACCTAAATTAAGCAGGGATTAATCTTTGTTTGAGAAAGAAAACAGTAAGGAGCGATGGGATGGAAGCAAGGGAATTTTCTCATTTTATTTGCATATGCAACTACTACATTTTGTATTTATGTACTTGTTTTTGTTAGGGATTTGAAATCTTAAATGCTTTGGTTTTATTTGGTTTTTTTTTACAGAAGACTTTCTCCATTAACTGTTACCTCATGAGGCACGAATCCTGGGAAAACCTTAGTTGCAATAAGGGAAAAAAAACCTTTTGACCACACAATAGAAATCTTTAAAGCTCTGTCAGATAGGCCTAGCCTCGGAATTGAGCTCAGCGTTCAGTCTGGGGTTATTTTTCCCATAGAGAGTTTATTCATAGGACAGATGTTTCCCTGTGCCTGAGTGGCCCACAGTGGTTATGCTGCAATCTTACCTCTGCATTCCATCTCCCAAAGCAATTCCCGTTAGAGAAATCCTGCTTTAGTGAAAGCTAACTTGCACCTTACTACTAAGGCTGACTGCTGAGATGATAACCCGGCAAGTTTAATGAACACATTCAATATATGTACCTCCCAAAAGACTCAGTCCTATTTGTGTTCATGTATAGAAAACAAAGCCTCTGTGCTTTTCCTGGTGACTGTGCTCACATCACAGATGTTCCCTAATGCTGTACTTGGTTCTTGAATCTGAGGGACTCCTTAGAGTGCTCTGGGGCATCTGCAGCAAGAGCTGACTTCAATAGAAATTATGGGGCTCAGCATGCCTAAAAACTAGGCCTTGTATTTTTAAAAGCTATCAAACATTCTGTTGTTAAAATAACATCTCTTTTTAGTGTGGCAGTACAACAAAAAGAAACCCCCTATGAATTTCTGCTGGCTCTGCAAAAACAGCAATTGCTGTCGGCATTTGTTTATGAAAACAGGCAAAAGATAACAAACCAGCATTCTCCCCCAGCTGACAGGGAGCTGCACATCTTTTCCTCCAGCTACTGAAAAAGTTCCTACCTCCCATAAGCCAAAATAACTTTTCAGTGCAGTTTTAATACACAAACAAGTCGTGTATGTATACTGAGGGTTTACACAGGGGCACAGAGCTTGACTTTAAATTCCTTTTCTCACACTGGCACAAGTTTTCTCACAGAGAGCAGGCATTATCAGGGACACCAAGGCCTGAACTGGCACTACAGACTCAATGAGCATTTCTTTTATCAAGCAACACAGTATACACAATAACATGTGTGATTCTAGTTTAAGGCTAACATTGAATGCTAACATTGGCACATTGAAAATGTTAGAACTTGTTTGTACTTGATATGTAATATTAATGTGCTTGGCCGTAGCCCACTATAGTCACTGAGTATTTCCGAATATTTCACGGAGTGAAAAATTAATAAAAATACGCAATTTGATAGTAAAGGCCAGATCTGTTGTGGTGGTGTCAACACAGCAGAGTAACTTTGAAAGCCCTCACCTGCATTCACCCTTGATATACGTACTCGAATATACAACATGGCAAATCCCATGAAAGCAACAGTATAAAATGCTTTTTCCAAATGAATTTTATGCTGTGTAGCAGAACATAATCTTCCAAGTGGAGAGGAACTGGATGCAAGTGATGACACACCTATGCAGATAAAATATTCATGATGAGCACAAGAGTATTTGGCTCTTTCAGGCTCTGGGGTTTTGGTTCTAAATACCCAGTTGGGTTTCTTACTGACAACAGCAGGGACAGAAACAATAAATGCAGCCTGGCAATGAGGGCTGGAATGAACAGGAATAGCATGGAGAGATTTGCACTTGCTCCTGTTATAACTGCAGGGCCCTGCATCTAGGTGACAAGATTGTTTCTTTTTCCAAATCTACCCTGTTAATTGAAAGCCTCTCTGTTGAAAATCAGTGATTTCTTAAAAGCACCTTGGTAGTTCTCTTTAAGTCAGGAGGGGTTGTCTTCCTTAGAGGGAGATCTAAGATGTAACGTGACAGTCTTTTGGAATCCCAGTGATCAAATATAGTGCGAAAAATTCAGTTTAATTTTATTTCTAGTTTGCAATAAGTAAAATGAAATTTGTGGAGGAGAAGTCACTGATCTATTTCAACTCATGTTGCCTTTGTTTAAAACAGGATGAGGAAATGATCTCATTTAGGGAAAAACTGTATACTTCCAGAGCAGACCAATGAACATCTAACAAAACTATCTGGTAGGAGGGTCTAAGAAGTAGATTTTGGTCCATGAGTGACATGCAAAATTCTTTCCTTTTTTCTATGTAACTTCACACATGACAGTGTTTCAGGCAGGAAACGGCATAAGATTTCCATCTGCAGTGAAATGAAAGGTCACTGTAGCTTTGGGAACAAGCTTGGAAAAGCCTTAGCATATGTTGCAGCAGCCCTCTAAGGGTACCCTCCATTAGAAAGGTTGCCTCTTACACAGTAGGAGGAATTTCCATCATCAGTGAAAGATATTTCTCCTTTACTTTGACATTGCAATGTTCTCAAATCCTCTGAACCTCTATACTGGAGGACCATATGCTTTTTTTTTAATTTTCCATGATAAACTAACTTCTCTTTTTTTTCCAAAAATACCAGCTACCACAACAAAAAATCATACAATTGTCATAACAACCTGGTAATATTACAGTGGCCACTTTGAAGAGTGGTCTGAAGAGTATTTGCCAAACCTTTTGATCCCTAGTAATCAGAACAGAAGTGCCCAAAATCCAGAGATTAAAGGATTAGGCCTCAAGAAAGACTTGTGGTATTTCAAGAAAATGTGACTGATGCTCACCACTTATTTTTTACAGTACTGATGAGATTTAGTGTTTAAGGTCCTTTCCTGTTCAGACATAAAAGCTGCTGTAATCAGAGTATTACTAGGGAAAACTACTCTGGTTGGGGATTCAATATGTTTAAATTGTTGAGCCAAGGTTATTGTTTGGATTAGGTTAGGAAGGATGACACTGAAATAAGTAAGCCCCAATAATGCAGTGAAGCAGACAAGAACAAAGAAAAATGTTTATATTTTTAAATAGGAATCTGGATAGCACAAGTATGCTGGTTATAGTTATATAAAAAAAAACTTAGACCAGCCTAGAAACTAGGTATTGTATATGTCTACACAACTACTAGAAATAGAAAAAAAAAACCATTTCCGTGGCACTGAAATCTATATGAAAGCAAAACTGGAGACACTGGAGATGGAAGACACTTAATAGGTCAGCCTGCCCATCCCCCAGCTCTGCTGTCCCTCAAAATCTGTGTACCTGGTTCCCACACACCTCCCTGACTTCTGCTGCACAAAACTTGGCACACACCACTGACATCCATCAGGGTTATCGTGCCAGGAAACAAAAGGTACCAGGGTATAGTGGTGCTAAACCAGCTTAGGATGTCTGTCAGTAAGGGCTAAAGAACTTGCACAGACTTCATATGTTCAAGCAGCAGCTTTTTCACAGGAGATCCATGGCTATGAATAATACTTGGTCTTCTTCATATTTTAGGGAGCCATTAGAGATGCATGAGAAAATATCAGCACAAAAATATGTTCCAATATACAATCATGCCATTTCAAACACCATTGGATTATTATTACTGATTAGGGGGAAATATCCAACAGCTGTCTGGGGAATTCCCTTGACATCTGGATTATTGATTTAATAGCTCCATATTGTCTAGATCCTACCATTCCACTAATGTTTGAAAATGCTGTACACAAGTTTTTGTGGTTTTTTTCCTATGATTGCACAATAATAATGTATTTTAGTCTGATTTTTAGGTGAATTCGAGATTAGCTATTATATACTCCACACAACAGAAATATGAAATAGCAATTTTATCTTTTAAAGTAAAAACCAAAATGAGTATTTAAAGCTAACAAGAAAAAAAAAACACAAAAAAACAACAACCCCCCCCCCCCCAAAAAAAATCCCAAACCAAACCAAAAAACCAAAACCCATCCAAGTTTCCAGAAATCTGCTAAGTATTAAATTCCACTTACAATCCATTCCAAAATTCTGCTCTTCCCTCTCTCCCCTCCAGGAAATCGGAACTAGAAAAATGAAGAAGAAATTTAAGGTAGGGAAACTATTCAAGGGTGAAGTGGCTGTAATGGTTACAGTTGCTGAGGTTACGGTGATATGCTTTGGATTTGAGTTTGACATCCTCTGTGGCACATTCAGCATAAATAAGTAAACAAACAACTGCCGGCTAGCTTGGCATTATTTGCCTTCACGTGCGAGCGCTGCAGTCAGCCTGTCTCTGGTTTCCTTCCTCGTGGCTGGGCTGAGCCCGCACAGGCTGTGGGGTTTGTGCAGTGTGAGGCTCCCTGTGCATGCCCTGCCTGCAGGAGGATGCTGTGAAGAGCAGCTCACGTCACGCCGACCAGAGACGTGGCAGCGATGCAGTGGAGCAGCCCCGTGGCAACACACACCCCTGCGAGGGTGCAGCGCTCTGCTCTGCAGCCCCGTGCCTGGAAACAGGGCTGCTCACTGGGGGAAGCACCAGTGCTCGGGCCTGAGAGAGGAAATACGGTGTGGGAAACAGTCCTTCTGGGGCTGCCTGGCCCGGAGCAGGGTAATCTAAGCCGTAAAAACGGTCCTGGGCAAACAAACTTGCTGACAAGGAAGCATGGAACATTTTGAGTCATATTGCCTTGGTGAAGCATCCCTCTTTCCTAGGATGGAGGTACAGCAGGCAGCAGCAAGTCCTATGAAAGGCTTTTTCTTCTAGAAGTGGAATCAACAGATGTATAAATGAGAGGCCTGTAGTAACAGAAGGTTAATCAAATTTAGCTCTACCACATACCAAAGACAATATATAGCCCTTAACATGATTCTTGGTCTAAAAATAGTATGCATTTGTGGCATCTATTTGTTTGTTTACAACAGGCCTTAAAATAAAAAACCCCACAAAAACAAAGAGCTTGAGCCAGGGTATCAGCTGTTATCTCTTCAGCCTGATACATTTGCAATTATTTTTATGCAAGAAAACACTGTGCCAAACCACTACTGTTCCTCTGTTTCTGACAAGTAATGTGATATACAGTGAAATCTTGTCATTGTCCCTTCTCATTGATAGTTTTCTAGGTCTCTACTACATATCACAACTTTTATGAAAAGAGAGAAAAATTCTGTGTAATGAATCTTTAAGCCAATAAGAAGAAACTATGAACAAAAATTGTGTCTAAAAGCATAAAGATAATAGGCTCATATAAAAATTTCATGCCTTTATATTTTTGTTGAAAGAGGAAAGAGATGACAAAAATTGTGCCTGTGGAAGGAAGAGGGCCACGGGTGACAACTAAATAATGCATCTGCTGTGGTTTAATCAAAAGTAAACACTGTATATTGATCCTCAGCAGTCTTCTGCAGTAAACTATTCTAACATCCCAGCAGCTACACACCCTTCTGTCCCAAACCACTCCTAGCAGCTTTACTGATGGAGCTCTTCTGTTCTCTAGCCTATCTCCTCCTCTGCTGGAAGAAAAACAAAGGCAATACAAAAAAAAGTGAACAACATCATTTTGAATCTAATGTTTCTGTTGGAGTAATTTAATTCTGGGATCTTATAATCCTCAGAAAATAAAAATTGAAACACTTGAAAAATACAGAATGATGATGTACTACTCTATGACGTACTATAATCACTACTCTCATCACAGAGGTCCATAGAAAGAGGTCCCAAGTACAGCTCATTATGACCACAAATATCACTCTGGTTAAAACCTGTCTCTAACCTGCTGTACACTTCACCTCAAAATGACAAAAACATTTTCATTTTACAGTCACTATGTTTGAGTCAACCCTTAAAAAATGATTAAATGGAAAATGAGAATCCGCTAACAAATATTGTTGGCTAAATCTAATACCATATACCAATGCTACACTTTCAAATGCCTTTTTTTTCCTCCAAATAAATACTGATATAAACTTTCCTATCTCCATATGTATCTCCCTATTGGTTGGGGTCTCTAATATAAGCCTATTCTCTACCCAGTAACCAACTATGTATTAGAGAATTAACCACAACTGTTAAGGTCACATCAGGTCAACTTTAAAGTGACAAAACCTTAATGGAGTAAGGGATCAAGAATGTAACAAAATGTTATTTTTTTAAATTTTGTTTTCTACATCTCAGGAGAAATACTTCAAAGCTCACTAAGAAATACATATCCAAATATACTGATCTTAGCATATTATTTCAAATATAGGTAGTTGAATTCTAAATCCAATTGATATAATATTTCCAAAAATAAATAATATTAAATAAATCATGCTGTGGATCTTAGAAATATTGTGCAAATCTGTAATCCTAATATGTACGTATGTCATTAATCCCAGGGGGTTTTAAATAAAAAGAACCTTGTGTTGCTGTGTTTGTTAACATATTTAATAATTTATGATACAATAAATTACCCCTCTTTTGTTTGTCTTAGCTAAAAGCTGGCTAGAAAACCAGTTGCTCTAATCTCTCTAATCTCAACCAGTGATTTTGTTTCCTCAGTATCTAACTAGCAGAGATCTTCTAGCTAATACTTTTGGCATTTTAAGGTGTCATGCTCTTGTAGCTATTTTGTACGAGAACTATAAAACCAGTAAAGATATTAATAAGACAATATTTTAGTTCTGCAAAAAGAAACAGTACTTTTGGGGAAAAAACGTTCCTGTTTGGAAAGAGCGTATTTCTCCTCTTAGCTTTCATCCTGCCAACCTTTGTTTCCTTCTCTAGTTCCCCTGTTTCTCTTAAAATCCCCCAGGATGTCACTGGAGAGGTTTCTAAAATGTGGCTTTGGTTATGATGTGTTAATGTCTCATAGAATCTACAATTTATTTCGTAATAAAATCTGTCTTTTCCCTGTGGAGGTTAGATCTCTACTATTGACCTCACCCTTTTTGTTTTTCCAAACCAAAAGCACAAATGATGGAGTTAAATTCTGGTTTTATTTTTTTTGAAATGCCAACATTAACCTCTTGCTTTTCCTATTAGTAAAAACACAAAAATTATGGAAATGGACTGACTTCTTGAGAGATCATTTTTTTCAAAATCCCCATAACATTTTTCATAGGCTCACTGTTTTTCCCCATGTGTCAATACTTTTGACTCAACATTAAACACTTTCATTTTCTATATTGATATTTCTATTTTTTGCCTTCCACTAATCACATTTGTCCTTTCATTTCACCTTATTTATCCCATAACATTGCCTGTCTCAACGCTCAAAATCCTCAAGTATTTCTCCTATCTCGCAAGTATACTTCTGCAGAAATCCTTCAGCACAGACCTTTTACTTCCAGCCAGCTAAGTCCTTCTGATTTCCCTTGTGCAAATCTCTTAATTAAAATCATATACAGCCCATGTAACTCAGTATAGATCTATGTTATTCTTGCTCTATAGATACCTCGTGCAGGACAGTTGGGCTGTTGTCACATGGAGGAGCACAATCCGCAAGGAAGTTGGGAAAGGACATGGGAGCGAATGAGCTGGGGAGTGGGCAAGTAATCTGCAGCCTCCTTCGTGGTGCTGAGCAATGGGACACGAGGCAACGGGCAGAAACTGACGCACAGAAAGTTCCAGCTGAACTGAGGAAGAACTTCTTTGCTGTGCAGTGAGCGAGCACTGGAACAGGCTGCCCAGAGAGGGCGTGGAGTCTCCCTCATTGGAGATATTCCAGAACCATCTGGACTCAATCCTGTGCCACGCGCTCAGGGATGACCCCACTGTGGTCCCTTCCAACCTGACCCATTCTGTGTCTCAGACTTTGTGACAGATGAGAGTGGGAACAGGCTCATGGGTGACTGGAAGGAGAAATGTAGCAAAATCAAACTCTCTGGGGGTGAGGGACAAAAATAATGGAGGGATTCAAACCAGTGGCAGAGGATGAGGCTAAAGCCAGGCGACAATCACAGAAATGTGGGTACAGGAAATGCAGAGGGACGACAGCACCCAAGAGCTATACAGAGGGTGGCACAGTTGCCGTCATGCCGCAAACAGGAGTTTAATGCACTGAAATGAGGGGACGCTGGCGGGACAACGTGCACCAAGGCCAGAAGGGCTGTAATAAATATTTATTACACTAACAATTGTAATGGGCCCTCAGCCCTTTTCACCTGCCCCTCACCTGAACCCGTGGCAGCCCAGCGCCATGCCGGGTGCCAGCTGGTCCCAGCGCACGGTCCTGTCCCCGCGGCTGTCGCTGGGGCCCTGATACGGAGGGAAGGGAGGAGAGAGGGAAGGAAGCAGCGAAGGAGCGGGGGCGGGCGGCCGCCGGTTGCCCGGGCGAAGGCGACGCCACAGCGGTCTCAGCGCGGACAAAATGTCGGCGGTCGGCGCGGCTCGGCGGGGCGGGGACCTGCCCGGGGTAAGGCGGCGGCTCGGGCTGGGCTCGGGGCAGCGGGGCCGTGCCCAGCCCGCCCCGCTCACTATCGCATCCTCCCCGCAGGTGCGGAGAGCGGCCGGCAGCCCTCCGGCGTTCGCGGGGCCCGGCGCGCTGAGCGGAGCATGGCTGGCCAGGGAGGAGCAGTACAAGTAAGGAGGCCCTGCCCCGCTGGGAGCAGCGCACAGTCGGTCCCCTGTACCCGGGTGCCGCGGCTCGGTTCCCGCAGAGGGTGGATGGCACTGCCCGGGGCCGCGGCGCAGCGCCCAGCGCCGCTGGACACCGCCGCCTCAGGCAGGCTCTAGGCCCGGACATGAGGGGCTTCTGCACTTCGAACACTGACTTGAGTTCTAAATTATGACTATATAAAAGCTTAAGCCTGTTAAAAACAGCTTAAAAGCTGTAAAAGTTTTAAATGGAAGCCCTGGCCCTGTTACCTGTTAGCGCTCAGCCCCTGTGAATGGTGAGAGCGCACAGAGAGCTACGTCTCAAACTCTGGCAGTCACAGCACCAGGGGCTGTGTGTGAACATGCAGGAACACCACACTGCTGTAACCTGTACATCCACATAGCAACACATCTTTAATTACATGATAAGCAATGTAGTTGTACGTGAGTCCTTCCCCAGCCCCTGCTGCTGGGTATACTGAAGGGAAGGATTGTGTTAAACACGGAAAACCTTTAGAAAATAAAGACATACAATGTGTATTAAGAAACGGCATGTCCAAAACCAAAGACATCCTTCACCTCTCACAATTATAGTCTAAACCTTGCTGCTTAATGGGTATACGTGTTTTATTACTATTGATTTGGCTGAAACACAGGAAATTGTTGAAACATAACTTAGTTAATACCCTGAAGTGTATTTCAGCATTCCTTTGTAGGAATCATTAAAATTTCACTTAGTTCAGGCAAAAATACTGTCATGCTCACATTGATTCCTTCTAAATCTTTCAAAAACTCAGTGACAAACATTCTTACTCTTTCAGGCGACTGAATGCAGAATTAGAAGCCAAAACAGAAAAACTGGTGCGTCAGGCTGAAGAACTAATGGTGAGTAGGTTATGCAGACTGTTACATAATTTAGTCTGGATTCACATGTACACAGGGCTGAGCTTCAAAAGAAATTTAGACCATGACTACTGAAAGCATGTTGCTTTCAAATGCAAGGTAAGCTTTAATTTATTTCTTTTCAAAGTTGTAAACTTGTATTATAAAAAACTTGTTTAGTTGTTTAAGAAAAGTATCTGTAGGTGGTTTTATGCCTTAAATACTAAAAATTAGTATTTGAAAACCAGATACTGTTACAGTAACCTCCTAGTGAAATAGGATCTACATTGTTCAAGCTGAAAGAGATACAAAGAATAAGCAACATAAATAGATAACATGAACTTAGTAAGAAGGAAACTTTCTCAAAACAGAAAAAGTTCCTGTTTATTATCAGTATTATTGTTTAACATTGGTGTGGCTGTGTACCAGAGAGAGTCAAGACTTTATATGAAAGTTGGACAAATGAATAAAAAGGGAATGGGGCAGGTATGGTTTATACCCAAAACAGTTTGGAGAAGGTGTTCTGCATATTAGAAATATTCATTGTAAGTACACTCATTCAAATAAACAAGGCTTAAAAAGCAAATTAGTGAGTATTCTGGAAAGCTGTACTTGTGTGCACTTTTCCTACTGTTGAAACTTCAGTTTTATGGCCTGTGAAAACATATTCTTCTTTTGAGCAGCGACAAGCTGAGGCTAAATGCTTGGCATTTGAACAGGAGCAGATGAAACGGCCAAAATAGCATCTAGTCTCTTTCCTTTAGAAAACAGCAACAACAAAACCACTGTTTTTTTCTTCTCTAAATATAGCAGAAGATGAAATATTCTTAGGGCACTTAATATACCACATGGCACTGCCAGATTGCACAGATATACATTTAACAACAAAATAGCAACGGCATTTTCATTTTTAGACATCTTTTCCTGTGTTTCAAAAGTTCTTTTCCACAGTAGACTATAGTTTCCATTCTTTTCCATAGTAGACTGTAGTTACTGTGATTTGTGATTTACAAATAGGTAATTCGTCTTTAATGGATTATATTCCCCCAAAATCAACTAGATTTTTTTTTCTTTTCTTAATGAAGAAAGGACAACAGAAGATACTATCCCAGCCAGTTTCAGTACAGAGTAAGTCACCTGAAGATGACAGACAAAGGTATGTGCTTTACAACTGCTATGCATAATTGGTGAGGAACCTCACACTGATCCTGCACACCTTAAATTGTGTCCTAATCATGCACCTGTTTTATTTGTCTTTGCTGCATACTGCATTGGTGGAGTCTTAAATTTTTTCCTATTATTTAAAAAAAAAAAAGTGATCCTAAGCAAGTGTTGTTCTTTGTTATTTCAAAGAAGGCTTAATTTTGCTGGAACGTTCTATCTAAGATACTAAGTAGTGCTGAGCCTTGTAAAAGAGCAAGGTAAGGTAACAGGTTTCATTGCAGTACCAAACAGTAGGCACCTGGCAGTGGATGGTTTTTAACAACTCAGCTGACAAAGGGAAGGAATAGATACTGGTTCACATTTAACTTGCTCTAAGTGTTCCTGGGACAGGAAATGCCTGATGAAAACAAACACAAAACCCTAAGACCCGCAAACATTGAGCTGCCACCCTCTGGAATGTGGATACCATTACAGTGCTGGGGCCCGCATGCCTTTGGCCTGGATGATCACAACCTGAGTGTTCAAACCCCTCAGCTCAGGAGTGGGGACATGGCTGTATTCCCTTAGTCATTCAGGGGCATTATAATTTCCTTAGTTGTTCAAGGGTTTGTATATTGGTAGTGTGGAAAATGGGTGAATTTAAGATAGACTAATACACAGTTTATCAAGTTTCTGATCTGTAGGTTCCTAAATTTATGATGCAACTAATCTGGATAAGAAAGATACAGGAACAGACTACAAAATGCTTCAAATGTTAAGCTGCAGTTGGGAAACTTTTCAAATAGTGTATATGAAAGTCTGATAAAGATGATCAAATAGTTACTTTTGTGCAGAATAAAAGCAAAGACATTGAGTTTTTCTGAAAGTAAAAGGGGTTTTCCGTACACAAAAAGGTGTGACAGCAAGTCAGCTTCTATGATAGAAGCCTGACTACCAGCAAAAGTTTGTTACTACAATTAAATTATTCCTGACCTATTTTAAAGCCATAGCTGAGGGAGTGAGGGGCAAGAAACTTAATGTGTTATCCATCAGTATAATCATGCTTTTTAAACAAATTCTGGATCTCACTTTAGTTTTATGTTCTGTTAGATGGATTTTGAACATTAGACAGAGAATTTTTAAGAACTTCAAACTGGACTTGAGTTTTAGAGCTGCTTTATTAAGTAATGTGATTGGAAGATTCAGCCCCACAAAGGGGATTATTAGCTTTGATGGTACACAGTAGAAATAAATTGAAGTGTTGGAAGAATTAAAAAAAAAAAAAAAAAGAAACAAAAAGGGCAATTAGCATGTCAGAGTATCAACTGACCTACCAATTACCAACTTAAATCAAAACACCTTAAAACAACCACAGTCTGGTAAACATAATGTTCTGGTAAACATTTACATGAGAGAAGATTGGAAATTGCATGCTGTAGTGAAAAAATTGGAAATGTGTGCTAGGAATTAAGCACACTGATTATCCATGAGTGAACACTGAGGCCATTCAATTAGATTAGTTCCACGTATTTAATATTTAATTAAAAATTCTTTTCTTTTTAAATTGTGCAAGCAGATAGGCCTTAAATCTAAAGGAAGCACTTGAGGTATTTTTGAAATATCTCACTGAAATTTCTATTGATTCCTTTAAGGAGAATGAACACTAAAGCAACTGGAAAGAAAGGGAGGAACTGAAGCAAAGAAAGAGGTGGTATCGAGGGGAAAAAATGACAGGTTGAAAGGAAAAAACAAATGAGTAAGCAAAGTAGGAAAAAAGACAACAAATACTTAAGTCACTCTCCAAGTCAGCGTATATTTTAAATGAAGTTGTTCTGGAGTTCTTGCAGCATATTTTTTGCAGGGAAATTTGATTTACTTAGCAACAAAGCAGCTCCGCTGAGAGCGCACTGCAATGAGCTTTTGTTTACACTTTCCCTCTCCAGCCATCGCCCGGCTGGCGGCGCTGGGCTGGGCCGCGCATGGGCAGCCACGGCGGGGGCTGGCGCTGGCGCTGGCGCTGCGGCTGCGGCTGGGGCTGGGGCTGGCGCTGGGGCTGGCGCTGGGGCTGGCGCTGGGGCTGCGGCTGGGGCTGCGGCTGGCGCTGGGGCTCCGGCTGGGGCTGCGGCTGGCGCTGGGGCTGCGGCTGGCGCGGGAGCAGCCGGCAGAAAGGGCTGGATCGGGATAGAGCGGGAACAGCAGCGCGTGGCCGCCGCTGCCACGGCCTCGGGCTGCTCATGTGTGCGCCTCTGCGGGATTTACAGTCCGGGCTGCTTGTCTGGGTGCCTCTGCGGGATTTACACAGTCATTTCACCGACCGTACAGCCACACAACTGGGAAGCAGGCTTTCAAAATGGGGTGTCAGGGATGGGGAACAGGAAAGAAACCATTAGGGTTAAACAAGTTGAAGAATTTGAGAGATATAGTGAGGCTGGGTTTTTTGTTTTGCTTTGTTCGTGTTTGGGTTTTTTTTCTTTTTTGAGGCAACCCTAAGACAACAGATACAGTAGGAAAAAATTAGTATATTGGGACAAAGAACATACTTGTTTGCTTGAGTATAGAGCATGTTGTATTTTCGGTTTTTTTCAGAATAACATATAACTGCTATTTCTGTGGCAGCAAATCCTCACCTTCTGCATGCTCCTAGAGCTAACCAATAGGGAAAAAGCTTGAGGAAAATAGGGTAAATAGAGAAACACTAATCATCCTATTCTTGAAGTCTGTTGCCAGCCACACACAGATGATTTCTCCAGGTTTTTTTTTTTTTTTTGGTTGGTTTTTTTTTTTTTTTTTGGATTAATAAAATACGGAGCTTTGTGCAGATAATTCTTGTTGATGAATGTCTGTGAAATTTTTAAAGGAAAGATCTAAACATTTGCTCAAATCAGCCTGGCAAAAAAAATAGGTGACTTGATGAGCCAGAAATTTAAATTTTATTCAAAATCTTTTATAAGCCAGCATTTTAATTGAAGTAAAAAATTTATAAAGAGTAGTTAAAAAATAGCCTTTCATTGCAATAATATGCATTCACATAACTCATTTTGAAAGCAAAATTTAATATATTTATCTGTATATATCTATATGTATCTATCTGACAAGGAATTTGACCTGAATAGTACACAGCATGCTAAATCTTTCTACTTAATTTCAATAGACTTGAAAAATAATAATTTAACCTGAAATTCAGTTACTAAGAAGCACAGTTTTCAGCCAAATAAGCAGACAAGAAAGCTGCTTTTTTTATTCCTGGTTTTATTCCCTGTCTGTAAAATGGATACCATATTTATAATACTTATTTCAGAGAAAATTCTATAAGGCTTGATTTATAAATTGCTCCACCTCATATTCCTTTGACAGTCCCTGTCAATTGACCTGACAACAGTCAGTCTGACCCTGCTAGGACAGGTGGAGCTACCTCCTCATAGGATGTAGAGAACACTGGTTTATCTTCACTTTGTTTGTATGAGTTCAGGGGTTTGTGTGTCAGGTAGGTGTTACTCAGTAAGCTGCTGGCAATTTTTGGTGCTGGATTGTCCTGGGGAAGCTGTAACTCTCTGCTTCCTGGCTGAGTACTCCCTGGTACAGGGAATCATTGATATAACAAGCCAGTAGCCTGAATTCCAAGAGACAAGATCAGGATTCTGGTCCGTAAGTACTGTTGTATTAGATACCATAGACTCACCAGGTGATGTGGGTAGCAGATGAGGTAGGCTGGACAGTGAATGAGACTGAATTTATGCTTGAACTCAGTATGTTCCCACCTTAGCTATATTGTTTATTCTAGACATATTAAATGTTATTCTCCTGATTCTGACAGGGGGGTTGTATTGTAACTGCAAAGTGTTTACATTATTATAAATGTTCAGTGAATTAATTTTTTTTTTTGTTTAAATGCAGTGATCCACTCTGTCCCAAAGTTTCATCTCTTACACACTCACTTGCCAAGGTACCAAAACTATCCTGGTTAATTTCTTTTCTAGCATAATTTCAATAATAGAATGACTCGTGGTTTTGAGGCTGCACTGGGGCTTACATGGGTGGCAAGCCAAAGGGAAGTGATGCCTAAAGCAGTGCTGCAGGGACAGTGTTACCAGGGCCCCTCTGCCACTGGTGGTCAAGTGGACTTACACCATGCTTAATTTTTGTATTCTGTTGTCTCTTGAGCTTAGAGACAAATGCTGTGTTTTGAACATCAAATTAAGAATTCCAAGTGCAAAATATTAGAATATAATTAATTTCTTGCTTTCTTCCCTCCCTCACTTGTATGCTACTAAAGGCAGTACTAGTGTCTTCTAGATGTAATAATATACAAATAGTCAGAGTAACTGAATTTAGAAAATATAATGGAAAAATGAAATTAGGAACAATCTCAATAGTCTCTAACTACAACTATATTGAAGCTTTCATGAGGTGAGCTGAAGCTCCTAAAATACCATCTGCAGTTATTTATCAGAATACAGTAGAAAACCCTCTTTTTTCTTAAGAATATTTGGGTGAAAGTAACAGAAATATTGTTAAATCTTCCTTCAACAGGGACATTATAAGATTAAAATAATTCACAAAATACCATATTTTTGAAGGTATGATGATGTCCAATAATTAATACCTTTATAAAAGCTCAGAGCCTTGCTTGTGCATAGATTTATTATGTGTGGAAAAACTCTCACAAGCCAATGACTATTGGGTGTATTACAATTAGGGCATAGAGACATAGAAGTTGCAAGCTAAAGATGAGTGCAAATAAAACTGAGAAGTTGTAATTTTGAAAGTTTGAAAAGCATACTTGGAAAACTATCCTTGAGTATAGATATATGAAGAAGAAAAAAAAAACCATGAAAAAAACCTAGAAAAAAGTATTTCAGTAATAATAATGCCCCATTAATTTCTGAAAAAACTTTTAGGTAGAAAACAAGAAGAAATTTCCTTCTGTGCCCACAGCTCAGAACAGACCATACTCTGCAAGTAAGGGAAAAAGAACAACTTCAAGGTATACCAGACATCTCATTTGGTTTGTCATGAAATCTTTTAGTTGCTATTTTTGTCTATCAAGTTATTTTATAGATGTATGCTTTTATATTTATACAAATAAATGCATCAAACTTCTGGTCCTCCTCAGTCAGCTCCACCATGTGGCTCTGTTTACTTGCACCAAAAATTATTAGTGAACGTATGTGATTAATAATACAGCAATGAAACTGTTGCTTTCTGCTTTAGCACTTCTCAAGGCTGACAGCTAAATTCTGTAAACTCCTTCAGTGAAAGGAAGTCCAGCGAGCAAAAATGGAGCACCCGAGGCAACCTGGGAGAGCACACTTGGGTGCTACAGCCTGATTTGTGATCAGACTGGTGCTGGGAAACATGAAGCCCATGAAGGGCCTCCTCTGTTGTAGTGAATCTTGGACTCACAGGACAGGAGGCTCAGTAATACAACACAGCTTCCAGGGCTCCAAGCTGAGAAGCTTCAGCTCTGTAGGTAGCAAATTCAAGGTTGTAAAACCGAAAAAATGGAGATCTGGACAAAGAGAGAAGAGTCGAAAAATCCAAAAGATCCTGGGAGCAAATTAAAACTACCATGAGATATGGCATATACCAAAATAGGATGAAAATTGTCTTCAAGGTGGCAGGACATGGAATTGACAGAGGCCGAGTCTGTCTTACAGGAGCTGGAAGTCCCTGGAGGCCCTTCAGACCTCCTTTGGGCAGTTCAGGGGAGGCTGTCATGCTGGCACCCCATCATGAGATTTAGAAGTGGAATTACGCAGATGAAGAGCCTGTGGGGCAACCCCAAAGTTGTGGGAGAAAGTTAGGAGCTAGAAGGAGTTTGGAGGCTGCACTGGAATGAGGATATGTTGGAATAAGAAGTCAGGAGCTTCAGATCCTGTGAGAACTAAGACTACCTTTGTATAGGAGAAAGCTGAGGAGATACCCTGTGTAGGTGATGTGTTACCCTGTGTTCTGGTTTTATGATAATATTGATATGCAACCTCTAGGATCAGTGAGATTTCCTAGGCTGGGCATAATGATGCAGAAATTGTGGTAAGGTCGGAGTACAGCCAGGGGCAACTGGGGTGCCTCCCCATGTGGTGGGGGGTGGAAAGAGCAGAAATTAAAACAGAGGATAGTAGCCAAAGCCAATAGAACATTCCTCTGTTTCTTTGCTTTACTCTGATTTAGTTACGGATTTGTTGAGATGAGAAGACCATGCCAGAATCTTCTCAGTTCAAAATGGTTTCTCTGTCTTCTACATTACAGTATGTAGAATCCTGTAATTATTTATATGGAATATGGTAAAGGTATCTTACAGAAAAAAAATGAGAAATTGCCATCGATGCATCTTTCATATGAATGCAAGTAATGAAATTGCACTATGTAAATAACTGTACACTCTTAAAAATAGCAAATACAAAAAAATTTACAAAAATGTTTTATAAATTTAAAATCTAGGTTTTTCATTTTTTTAGTTCAAAAATAAGAAACATGGATGTACAAAGTGCTGATGGTGTTGCAGTACTGGAAGATTGCATAGGTTTTTCTTTAACAAAAACAATAAGCAAAGTTGAAGAAAAACTAAAGAAAGGAGTCTTACCAGACTGTCAAGATGATGATATTATTCCAAGGGTTGGAAATGAAATGGGAACAGGTAAGTTGCCTTCCATGGTTAGTGCCTTTATTCTTGCTTCGTGCCTGTTAGAAATGGTTTTTCCTGGGGAGAGACAAAAGGAGTTTCTGTAAAAATTACAGGGAAAATTCTAAAGCTCTTAACTTAAAGGGAAAGAAGGGTTTTCCTCTTTACATAGTCCTAGAGGAAGATCAGGTCACATATTAATGATTATGTGGAAAAGTGAATTATTATCTTCCTTTCCACCTTTATAGGGAGGTATTTGGATGGTTCCATATGTTGAATAAGTGCATAACATTTGATTCATTTCACTGGGGAAACAGAAGTACATGATGCTAAGCTTGTATTTCCAAAAAGATGAGCTTCAGCCTTTGCACAGACTCCGCCTTTAGAGGCAAAAGCCTTTCCTCAGACCAGTGCTGTGGATCTCAGCAAGTGGCTGAAACAAGGTAACGTTTCAGCTACAGTGCTTGAATTCGAATCCTCCAGGTATTTTCCCACTGCAAATGGTGTGTTAATGTCTGTCCTAGAAACAGAGCAGGGAAGGGATTGCAGCATTTGCCAGCAAGGCTAAAGGCATGACGCACATCTGTCTTTCTGGCTCTGGTGTGATAAAAGTGAGTTTGTGTAGTTCCTTACAATGCTAAAGTGAGCATGAAGTCAGAGATTCACTGCAGTAGCACGGAGTGCCTGAGCCCTCTCCTTTTAATCTAACAGCTTGATGTCAACAAGCATGCCAACACAGAAATAGCTTGGTTTCTAACCTCATGTAATTCTGTGCACATCTTCTGTTACCAAGTCTCCCTAACCATACCCTCAGATAACTTTTTTATACTTTTCTTCCTGAACCAAAAAGAAAATGTTTTGGCTTGCATTGGAAACTTACACCAAATTAATTCAAGGCAACTCAAGAGTTATTGCTGGTGCCTTGTAATCAGGGACCAAGGGTATGTATTGGAGTATTGAGGATTGTTTCTGTAACTTTAATGATGAAATAAAAATCCTCTGGATTGATTTTTGCATTTTGAATTTGATATTGACTGTTTAGAACACTCTGAATGCCTCCTTAATGTGGTGAATAAGCTATTACAGAGCATTCCAGCAGTGCCAGACTCCCAGAACAGTTAGGGTGTTCACAAGGAAGCAGACACAGGTATTAAGCAGGCCCTGTTACAGAGAGGGATAATCCATAATGGATTCCTTAGGCCTGTGTGCCTGTGCCCAGCTATTTAGGCCAATGTGCTGATAAGATTCCATAGCACTGTCCTTTCCCTGAGCTTCTTGCAGCACTCCTCCTGGAATTGGGTTCCCTGTATTTCGTAATCACAGGTTACCACAGTGCAGCCATTTTTCTGCCAACACAGTAGCTTAGACATTATTTTAGTCTGGGGCTGGTTTTGTGGGTTATAATTCAAGTCTGCAGTAACCAGCAATGATAGAAGCACACAGACATAGAGAAGGCTGAACATGAAACTCTATTTTTATCTAATATACTCTCACACATGTAAATAAAACACCTGAATGTATTGTTGCACTTTATGTTAATCTTCATCTTACCTCAAGAATTCAAGACATCTGTTCTTTCTTGTAGGGTATCAGAGTCTCTCAGATGTCCTTTTCTTGTTTACCAGTCCCTAAATCATTGGTTACTTTATAACCTAAGACCATCCTATGAAGTGATACTCTCCCTTATTAGCCTCATCAGGTGATTAAAATTGACCAGTTAGGAAGCTAATTGTTTAATTATCTTTACCCCTTGTCAGAATGCAAATTATTTGGATTATAGGCACCTCCCAAGAGTGATCTGGTTCTAGTTGTGCACTTGAATTTTCACAAGTTTTACTACTAAGTGCTCTTAATGACCCACAGCTGAATAAGACAGAAGTTGTCTGTGGACTAACAGCTGAGTACAAGAGGAAACAAAATGGTGAAAACAACCAGTTTTTACAGGTAGTGGTATGGCCCTAAAGGAATCTGTCACGGAGCTTACATTGAGAGCTGGTAAAGAAATTTGTCTATGAAACAATGATTTTAGGGTAGTTAAAACTGATGAAAACTGATGCTGAAATACTGCAAAAGAATCTCATTGTACTGAGTGAGGTGATGGAGCACAAGTTTGTATTCTGTATTAAAAAGTGCAGAGTAACGCTGACAGAAAACACAGAAATCCAATCCCACCTACTACACAGCTCCAGTTACACCTACTACTGAGCGGACTTACCTTAATTAGTGATAACTAAACAATCTCCAAAAGCATAAACTTATTGCTTGCTCACAGTGGAAAAGGCAAATTAAGTTTTAGAAGTCCTTCAGAAGATAACAGAAAACAGAATACTGTTACCATTATGCTGTTATATAATTGATGCTACCCCATCTTGAGAATGGCACAGAGTTCTGCACACCCCATCTCAAGTCCAGGATGTAGAACTAGCAAAGATACAGTTCAGAGTGTAAAGTGCAATTAGAAGTGAGGAACAGCTTGAATTTGAATCTTCAAATGAAAACAAAACAATTAAAGGCAATATGAAAGATCTTTAACGAAAACAGTAATGGTAAAGGGAAAGCTGTCTTTCTCTAATGCAAACACTAGTAAATGCCACATTAAATTGGATTTAAAGGGAGCTATATAAAGTGTTTCACATAATGCATAATTAAATTAGCCAGCTCATTGCCAAAGGATATGGTAAATGCCAAACTACAGTATGTTTTATGAAGAAAATGAAACAACTTAATAGTATAGAAATACCTGAAAGGGGATTAAACACGAAGGCTTCATTATAGTCTCCATCTTGATAGCCACTAGTTACCAGAAGATAGCAAGGATACAACAGGAGGAATAAAAGTCAGTCTGTATCGTATTTTTTCATGGTATTTTCCTAAATTGTACTTATTACTGGCCTCTGCAGAGTTAGAGCTTAAGCTGCAATTGATGAGGGAAGATGAGTGAAAATAAATGAATTCCTGTTACAGCAATTGAACACATGTACCCATCCATTTCTCCACTCTTAGATCTAGATATTCCTCTTCCACTTTATTCTTTTCCCCTTGTAGCTACTGTGAATAATGGTTATTCCTGTGTTAGTCAACTTGATCCTCAGACTGTTTCAATGCTTTATGCCTGTGGAAGTTCAGGGGAAGTTCCTTGTGAATGATCCAGGGAATACGAAGTACGAGAACCGACTGTTCACACACAGCTTGTTTTGTCATGCCAGTCCATTTCTTAGCTGTCCAAGAGTAAGAAAGTATTTCATTTGGAAAAAACATCTGATTAAATGGATTTAATTTTAAACTATTAGTTGAAGAATGTTAGCAGTGTACTTTTAAAAAGCATAGACTACTGTGTGGGAGAGGTGTTTACCTGTTAGGAGGGGTTTGCAGTCTACATCGAATTCCTTGTTGTGCACAGTTTAAAATTACTTTGGCTGTAACTACAGAAGTTGCAGCTCCAGTTGGATTGCAATGTAGGCATGCCCTACAATATCGTTTTGTTGACTTCAAACTCAAGAAGTGCTGTCATGTACAGCATGGTATGATGCAAGTTTTCAGTAAGTTTCAATTTTGAGAATTATGAGTCTTTTACATTTTAAAGATGTCAAGTTCAGTCATTAAAAGGAAAAAATCTGTACAAAGCTCTGCCTAAGAGTGAGAAACCTGCAACACCTTTTTAGAAATCTGAGTTTTTGTCTATTTCTCTTCAATAATTATAAACAATGTAATGTGTTTTTAAAACAAGAAGATGAAAGTGAGTTCTTGCATCAGTTTTGGTTCTTTTCTGCATTGAATAATGAGTACTTGTGTATATTAAATGTAACTTTTTATGTTCACAGAAGCTCAAATCAGATTTCTTAAGGCGAAGTTACGTGTGACGCAGGAAGACCTGGCAAATGTAGTGTTTGAATGCAGGAAAAAGGTAAGAGATTAATTTTTTAATCTAGAAATGGAATAGGTTCCTCTTTAACAAATAAACACAAAACAGAATTCTCTCAACCTTTCCTTTTCAAGTATTAAGAGTTAAAGTTCTATTTTTTTTTTCAATACCCTACGAATTTAGAGTCAGGGGTGGTAATTTCTGTATGTGATCCTGGGCTAAAAGCTTGCAAAATGCACTTAATGGTAAATAATTTGGGGCTGGAAAGAACCACTGGGAATGAAGATAGGCCCCAGCTGTAGGGCCACTGTGGTGCTGCAAAGTCCCAAACCATCACTGCTGGGAAGGAGAGCAGAGCCTGAGAAAAAGGAGGAAGAAACAGTAGCGGTGAAATGCAGATTGTGGTATGCAGAGAGAAAGAGAGTAGTGCCCAGAGCCAGCTGCTGGGATGAGATGGATGTTTAGGGTAGAATGAGAAATAGAACAGCTTGAGAATTATAAAAGCTTGAGAAATACAGTTGGGTGCTTTTGCTGTTGTCAGTGGATCAAGTGTGGAAAGAGCTTCTATTTTAAGTGGAGTATTGTAATCAAAACAGAAATGAGGCTCTGTTCTCAAGAGTACAGTTGATGCAGAGGACAATATTTAGAATTACTTATTTGGGCAGATCAGACTGAACTTAAGGCATTGTGAAGCTACACTGATATTTCACTGTTAGAATGTACAAGTGAGTTTTATGATCTGCACTGTCTGGCAATATCTTTTAAAGTGATGCTCAAATAGCTCTTGAACTGTAAAACCTTAAGTAGTTCATATCTGTCTGCCAGAGAGATCACTTCTTATTCATGTATTTGTAATCAAGCAAGGTTTTTGAACTAACTTTCCATTTTACATAACTGGATTATTTTTAGTTGTGGTCTCTTAACTTCAGAATGTTTTTTTTCCACCTATTCCCCAGGCCCAAATGTGATGATGACATTAAGAACATATGGCAAAACACCTATATGTTTTCTTACAAGCTTTTAATTTAGTGTTAAGGAGCAGGATTATATTAAATGAGTTTTTTGATATAAGTACATGAAGAAAATCTTCAGAAGTAATTAGATTTTGATATTTTATATCTGTACTTTATTTTTATCAACACAGGTGCTTCTGCATTTCAATGCTTTTATGCTGTGATCAGAAGAAAGTTGTTACATTAGATTTTAAAGACATCTTCATTTTCAAATCAAATATAATTTTGTCAGTAGCTATTGAACTTCATCATTCCATGCCAAAACCACTACAGAATTCAGTTACTGTAGCAGATGACAGACAACCTTGTACTTATTCTTGTCCTGCTCCCTTAGCACTTTGTATGTAAATGTATCATTTTGGGTTCTAGTTTCTCTGGTGTGAAAATAACTTTATTACATAGAAGGTCCCAAAAATTTCATTTTGACAAAGCCTTGAGATAGATTCTGGGTTTGGTTCCAATTCACAGTCCAGTTGTTATAAGGAAGCAGTAAATCTGTTTAAAGAGGTGGGAGTTTCTGAGGTGTGTGAAGTCATGAGAAGCTTAGGATAAAGCACGCAGATTTCCCAGGTGGGAAGTTTGTATTCCAAGGGGCTGAGAGAACAGCAGAGAGAAACTTTTTTCACAGAAATTCCATTTCTGTACGTGCCTTGGTTTCTTTTTCTTAAAGAAAAGCAGGGCATAATGTGTCTCTGAAATAATCTACATTAGTATTCACTTATAAAGTTTGAAAGGTTATAAAAGAAAAATGCCTTGAATTATAATGCTTAATGTGGGATGTAATTGCCAGTAGGTCATGAATCTAATATGGGATTCACTTCATGCTAAGAGAATCTTAAATTTGAATACTTGATGTATCCTGGATCATTAGCTTGCTTTTAAGTCAAAACCAGATAATATCCTAAAACATAATGGATTGGTTTATCAGTAATTACATTCTCTTCCTTTTCCCATAATTTTTCCTAATGTGTGCATTTAGCTATTCTCACAAAATTGTCACAAAATACCTATGTGCCACTGTTATTCATATTATTCTATAACATTTTGATTATTTTCAAAACCTTTGGGCTATGAGAAATGTTTTGCATACTGCTACAAGAGAGTTTCAAGTAAAAGACTGCAGAAAATTAAATGAGAAAAGTGTTACTGGTTTTTAAAGTATTATCTTGGTAAAACAGTGGTTTGTTTCCTTAGTCTTACTTGTTGCTATTTCTAGATCTACAGCACATATATTCTTACTACCTTTTATTTACAAGACATTATTACTGCATTACCCTTCTGCTTCCTTGCAATAATTTAGCTGGGTTTTTTTGCTAATTACTGCCATACAGGATGATGAAAATCAGAATTTAGAAACTCGGCTTAAAGATACTGAAGAAGAAAACACAAAACTGCAACGAACAATCAGCCTGCAGCAGTCTCAGACTGAGAAGTACAAAATGTTGTCACAAGAAGCAACCAAAAAAACTGAAGGATTACAACAAGAGGTCACTGCACTACAAAAGGTACTGCAGATATTAGTCTCATTTATCTCAAACAAGGGAAAAACCCACATCAAATTACCCTCTGTTCCCTGATGGATTGATAGAGCTGTATCCAATGATCTGATTAGCGTTTCAATGTCTGTCAATAGTTTTATAAATTGTATTTTTAAATGGCCTAATAATTTTTTTAAAAGGAAGAAATAATATATTTTGCTAACTGCTTTTCTTCTGCTTCTACAATCATGTATTTCTTTGTTTTAAAATTAAATTCCTGTGTAAAAGACCCACAAGAGACAAAACTACCTTTTCAGAAACTGCTGTCAAATAGAAAAAGGAATCCTGAAAAGTACAAGGAAATTCCATTTTTCAGGTTTTAATTATAATTTTTTAAAAATTGCTTCTGTAAATTCTATTGTAAGCTGTAGAACCTAATGAACATTTTTTTTAAAAGCACCTGCAGCTTATAATAGTATCTTCTGCAGGTAAAGGAAGGGATGTCTTTGTTGTTGCAAATGGACTGTTGGAAAAGCAGGCACTCCAGTGTGGCTGAGTCCAAGTGAGCGTGGCTGCTGCTGTCCCACAGACGCACAGCAGTGCCCGTGCCTGGCACAGCAGATGGCTGAGTGCACAGCTTTGTTTGTTTGGAACTTAATCTTAAGGGCAGCACATGTTTTTCTTTAATTCCTCAGAGCTAGAGGGGTTGACTTCAAAACCATGTAATACATAGAGTGTTGTGTAGTACATGTAATACAACCAGGAGAATGTTTCAGTTAAGAATTTGGGGGAAACAGAACACAACTCAGCCCATCAATGTCTCATACTTCCATTAAATCATATTATGGATTTGTGTGGGCATGCTTGTATCTTAATGTTTTGTATTTCAAACTAACATTAATTAACTAACAATTAAAATTGGCATTTTAAAACTAACATGGTCTTTGTGTTCTTTTTGTGCAGATACTTGGAGGTTTTAAGTTCCCTTACACTGATTGTGATTCTGTCAGAAAAAATATTCAGTACCAGTATTTATCGTACTCATCAGCTCACAGCAAATAGGGCCTACATATTTACAGTCATTTAGTCCCTTATCGTAAAGCAAGACAGAACAAATTATTCAAACGATCCTGGACATAAGATTGTTTAACCTGTACTTAAAGCCTTCTGGAATGGCAATTTCAACCATTTCCTTGCACACAGTCACAGTTAGAAAGTATTTAGGAAATGGGATGAAAAGTTTATTCACTTCTACTGTTCTGGTACCATATCCAGAATATGGTCACTTCCCTCACTGGTCTTTGCTTTGGATTTACCATCCTCAGTTGCTTCAATTATTCCTCATAGGTTGTGTTTTCTAGAATTCACCAAGGTTACCAATCAGTCATGATCATGAAAAATAGTGGTAATTCTTTAAAATACTAAGACAGCAAAAAAGCAAATGTATGTAATGAAAGGTTCTCTAATTCAGAAGTTATTTTACATATTTTTTCTGCTATAATAAATTATCTAACTGCAAAGACCACGCATGTAAAAATAATTTTGCAGTAATTGCTTATATATCATGTGGCTCTAGGAGTCTGAAAACTGCTCTATTTTTTAGATATGAAGTATTATTCAACCCTACTTAATTAATGTAGTGTAGATCAATTCTAGACATTTAAAAGCAATTTCCTGTGAACACAGGCTTGAAATGGTGCTACTGTGCTGCTAAACTCTCACAACTCTTACTTGCAGTCTAAAGAAAGTTTTCTGTATAGCTGAGAGAGCACAAATGTAACCTCTGATTTTGGGGCTTTATTGCTTTTTCTGTTGTTGCAGTGTAGATGATGGTAGACCTACATTGTGATACATACTTCCCCATACTCCTTAGGTTATCAGGTTTTTGTAACTTCATTATGCCCCAGGTACTTTTTGTATGCGCCTAAGCAAAGATTCTCACCTGCTTTTCACAATTTACCTGAAACATGGTAACTACTTTGTTATTTTTACATCTCATTCTTTTGGTGTTTGGCCTCTGTAAACATTTCTGCTGCAGCACCCACCTAAGGCAGCAGCTGAATTCTGATCCTCCCAGAAACTTCCATCCTTTTCTTTCCAGCATTCAAAATTTTTTCTATCTAGTTGATCTAATAAGTGCTACCACCTCTCCCATCTCTTTTTCACCACTGGTCTACAAAGGAAGAACATTCCTTCCTTTGTGTGTTCAGCTTAGCTCTAACGTTAGATAGTGGTCAGGGGAACACCAAAGTTTTTCTCTTGCTCTTTTTAGGCCTTTGTGCAGGGGTTTATCACTTGCCTTGGAGACAGGCTTGATGTTAAGTACACGTTCTCTCTCAACTGGTTTTTGGGGAGGTGTTGCAGAGCTTCCTAAAGATAGCAGTGCTGCCTACACAGCTGCTAGGAGGACAGAAGGCCTGGTGAGGGTTACTCATGGGCCATCACAGCCCCTGCTGATGTCCCATGATGTGCCTCAGCCATGTCAGAACAGTGGGGAAAATCCAGCAACTGAAATGGGATACAAATTTAAAACAAAGTAGTTTATTCTCCCCCCTCTGAGAGAAACATTATGTGAGAAAACTAATCCAGCTTTGACTTAAAGTATTGAAGAAATGGCAGAAACCTTGCCTAGTTACAAAATAAGACACTTATTTCAGGCATTTTTAAGATTAAAAACTTGGAGTTGAATATATTTAACAATATACCCTCACTGGATGACTTGCAGAAAAGTCCTTGATAAGGTGTTATGTGTGACAGTAAATGTCAAAAATCCCCAAAAGAATTCTTAGAATTCTTTCATTGAATGATCTGATTAGCGGATAAGTAATTTGCATTGCATATAGACTATTTTTTTTGGTCATTTAATGCTTGAAAGACTATATTCCAAAGCTTTTCATATTAATGCAGAATAAAATACATAGCATGAGAGATTCAGTTGACTTTATTCACAGCTCCATCATCTTGATATGAGACAAAGAGGTCAATTAGTATGTATTTCTTGGATAAATGATGTGGAAGTCTTAAGTAACCACCACAGAGCAGGTGTAGAATTGAGAAAATAGAAGAATTACTCAGAAATGAGGCAGTCTGAGGGCTGCCTCATTATCAGTAAGCCCCCTCTCTACATTGAGTTAGTTAAAAGAATCTTTCTGTGCCTGCTACTAAAAGTTTGATACTTTAAAGAAAAAGTCTATTTCTTTTTCATAAAACACAAGATGTGCTCTTTCTGCCAGAATTGTTTATTTCCTTTACTTTGTCTGTTTTCTATATTCCCTGATCTTTAGTCTCATTATTCTGTTCCTCAACTTGGTCTCTTTCTCTCATTTCCCCACTTACAGCACTATGAAATACTGTCAGCAGAGTCAAGAGACAACTGTTTTGATTGGTGCCATAACACTTGATAAACTATTTTCTACCAGATGAAATAGTTACTACCCTCAGCCATCTTCAGTAGGCTGCTTTAACTTCTTGGTAGTAATTGCATGTAGTAATCTCTGGGGCAAAGAGGTGAAAGAAACAGGTGGGAAGAAGCAGCTGGGAACATGAGCCACTATTCCAAAATCTGCCACAGAGTGGACACAGTGGTTTTTTTCTCTTTTTCTGACTGATCATACAAGGTTTTTCAGTCAGTCCTGTGGTCTTACATGATCAGCTTCACAATTATTCCAAGAGACGCTTAAAAAAATAAAGATGAGAAAGATCCCTTTTCAAGATTTCAAAGGAGAAGGGGATGTTTTAACAGTAGAATTGTCTTTGGGACAGATTCCATCTGCAGGCCAAAGAAGTTCACAGACTCTTCAGCTTTCAAGGGTGAGCCTTTTCGTAAGTGTGTTGTTGATACAGGATTCATTAAAACACCATTATTAATGATGTTTTTATTGGGTTTGTCCTTTCTTAAATAGGAATTGGAGAATCTAAAGCGTGCCCAAAAGCAGGCTGCAGCCACTCAGAGTGCAACAGAGGTTCGTTTAAACAGGGCTTTGGAAGAAGTGGAGAAGTATAAAGTGGAGCTGAATAAACTGAAGCAAAGCAACAAGGTACTGTGGCTTAGGAAAAGAATTTCCAGTCTGTAATCACTCAGTAATGCTAGAATGAGACAAAAAGCTTGATGGGCTTTGGAAGCATCATATCTCTTACAGGCAGCCCTAAAATTAACTTGGAGCACATCACAAAAGTCCTCAATAAGTTATCTTAGATGACACTACTGCAACCTCTGCAGGAGGAGGAAATGTACAGAATGAAGTTAAAGCCTTTCTGATTTTCCTCATTTGTGTGAAAATGAGACATGCTTAGAAAAAGAGAGAAGTACACATACACACCTAATACATACAAAGGCAAACCACAGCTCTTATTGCCAAGATTTTCTTTTCTTTTTAAAGCTTTGATGTGGGAGTATTTTGATTAATCCCATTTCTTTTCAGAAGTGTCATGTGTGGCTACTGTTTGTCATTTTCTTATGTAATGCCAGGTTTCATCGGTTAAAGCACCACTTTCATAATTAATACATTTCTCCTTTTCTTCCCTCGGTAGGATGTAGTTAACCAAGAACTCAAAACGATCGAAGACTTAAAATCAGAAAACAAGAAACTGCAGAAACAAAAAGGAGAGCTAATTACAGGTTTTAAAAAGCAGTTAAAGTTAATTGATATTTTGAAGAGACAAAAGGTAAGGAGCAGAGTATGGGTGTATTTCAGTTAACAACCTCTAGCTAAATGTGTCTGTTGTCCAATAAATCCTGAGAACTGTGAGTTTACATGGAAGGAAAATAAAATGAGAGGAAAGTATACTAAGAGATGTTGCCCAAATTGAACAATTTTCCACTTACTAGTTCCATCCCACCTTTCACTTAAAATACTTGGGATGTGTGCAGCCATTTCTATCAGTTTTCCTTCTGAGACTGCATGAGACATGTCTAGCTGTCTGGACAGGACCTTAACATCACAGAGTGGGTCACCTCCAATTGCTTACTCTGCTGAATCTCATGGGATTCACTTTGCGATGGAGTCAGTGCACTTCTTACACTCTCAAACCAAAGCTGTAAGACAACTAAAGCAAGCAATGTATAGTGGCTTGTTAAGCAGAACCCCCTTTAAGAAGGGCCAGCCTTAGAGATAAGAAAATAGAAACATTTTATTTACCCTTTGAGTACTCAGTGATCACCAGACATTTAGTAAACACTTTTGAAGCTGTTGAGCCCCTAGAGGAAGAATAGTTCTGTATGAAGTGGCAACTTCAGGGAGCAAAATACACACACTTATCCTAAGAACTGGGAATTGCAATATGAAACTACAGCCTTGAATCTGGAATACCTCCCCAACACAGGGCAAAGGAGGACAGGTACATAGAACAAAAGGAAGCAGGGCTGCTTATGCATTTCCAATGCAAGAGAATTTTTCTGGAAGCAACAGGATGCAGAGGAGATCCTGGGGATTCATCTAACAGCAGCAGTGCTAGCTCAGCCTTTGGCTGGCCCTTCTAGCTCTGCAAGTTTATTTTGAGAATTAAAACTACACAGCATTCACTCAAAATATGTTCTTATAGATGAGGTAGCTCATTGTCCTCTGGAATGTGAATTCACTGAAATGGGTGTCACAGAGCAGCATTTCTGTTCTGTTCTGACTGGGAACCAAACCCATGGTCTCAGACAAGTGTCACAAACTGCATTAAATACATTTTTAAACAATTACAAATGCTGTATCAGAACTGCAGATAGGAGAGAAAGCCACTTAACTTTTCTTACAAAAAGTGTTACTCACAGATGAAGGATGCTGTGAGTTGTCCTTTCTGAAGAGACTGGGGCTACCCCTGTGCCTTGCAGCTTCTGGCCAAAGGCACTGGGGAAGGGCAGCTGAAGCTCACATGTGCTCAATATTCACAATCAGTGGAAAGACTTCAAGTCTGCTTCAAACAGGCCTTTTGTTGAATGAATTAGAAAAACCTGATTTAGGCTATTTGTGTAGTATTTGTGTGGCAGGTTCAGATGCACAGAGCAGACAGAGCCTGAAGAATGCCAGTGGGAAAAAATTCCCTAAAGACATTAAATATCAGGAGTAGGATAATTTGAAAGAATGTGGACCAGTTTTCTTACATGTGTTCTTCAGAAGTCACAGGAGTTGTCAGATTTTCAGGAATTTCTGTGCTTTATTAAAACCCATAAAATATCCCAGTTATCCAGGATTTTGTATTGGTCATTCACACTATTTTACCTTCTGATTTTTTTTTTTTCAGATGCACATTGAAGCTGCCAAGATGCTTTCTTTTACTGAAGAGGAATTCATGAAAGCTCTTGAGTGGGGAAATTATTGATCCCATTAAATAACAACTTCTGTTCGAAAGATGAGTCAGATGGTACATTATTTTGAGACTGTATGAGTCCTTGTTAATAGTTAATAACTGTATATCCCACTAAATTGATTTTGTTGATTTTACTTATGTTTAAATTGTTTAACTTTTGTAAGCCTGATAGCTTGTGTTGTAATGTCATATGAAATACAAATTTCTACTTCATTGTCAGGCCAAACTACCCATTCTGTAAGGAGCAGAGAAGCTCAGACCATGCAAGGAATATTCCAACAAGTGAACTTGGTTATCAGTTTGCTCTGTTTTAGCATTTAAAACTGTACCTTACCTATGGTAATATTCAGTCCAAGGAAGTCAGGATTTAGTCTCAGAAAATTCCTTGTTGCAACAGAAATAAATTAACCAGTGATCCAGTTGAGAAGAAAATATCATGTCCTTTTTAAAACACGTGGTTGGAAAATTGGCCTTGTCTGTTCTCTGTAACAGATCTCCCCTCAAAGCTAGCTGGTCTGGCATCTAATTTAAGCACCAACAGCTCTTTTATAGAAATGACCACAACTTGTTTTAGCCATTACATCTTAGCCCCTGGCTGGCATAACTATACATGAGACTTGCCTCTCCTTGCCCAGACAGACTCCATAGTCCCATAGAGCTGTATTGTGTAAAACTGTTCCTTCAGTCAAGGTGAAAATATTAAACCTTTCCCTGGCCATCAGCTGCTGCTTTGGGATACAGGCAGGAGCGATGACTCCACATTCACAGGTGCTCTACAAGCATTACATCCTTAACAATTTCATTAGTCATCACTGTAATCAATAACTAGAAAACAGATTCAGGGTAGATGAGCTGAGCCTGTTGTGCATACATTAAAGAACAGGAGCAATACAAGCCTGTGCTGCTTGCATGAACTTCTGCCAGACCTCAGCTATTGCAATGGATTCCTGCCTCAGAGTAAGTGAAAAAGAATGTGGGATAAAAACTAGTCAGTTTATGCACCAAAAGAAAGGTATAAACAGTGGTTCTGACCTCAGAATGGAACAACATCGCTGCTTAGAACCCACCAGTGAAGTACCTCAGACCTACCCCGTGGAGATGAGACACTACATTTGGATGAGGATTGTAGTAGTGTAATGTCAGGACAGCCACATCTTCCCAGAAGTAGTGCATTAGGAGAATCCTTTAGTCCAGACCGGAATACACATGCGAGCTTAGGTTTCTGCTGTGTTGCTGGAGAAAGCATTTCTAACATTGCTACATGACTAACTGAGAATAATTGAGAACTCCAGAACAGTTTATTTGTGAAAAATGCAAGTGGAACTAACACACATATAAAACTAACTGCTCATCAGTTTAGATCTTCGGTCTTAAAAGGAAGGCTTTTAACGCTACTAAAGAGGAATTCCTCACTGTTAACAGCAAATGGAAGTTTTCACTGGGAATCAGCTGACACCTAGTGGTAAAAGCAGGAGCTGAGCGGGGGGAAGGTTCAGCTCTCTTCTGAAAGTTCATTACCTCTTCTCTGCTGGTAAGCCAACCTGAAATCTTCTCCAAGCATGTTAATGTCGTTTTCGTCTTTGAGTATTCCCTGCATTAACAGGAAAGAAACACATCAGAAGGTAAAACAAAGTAGAGATTACTATGGATCTCTGAATTTTTCCATGGAAGCAAATACAGTAATAATGGTATCCATGATACTGTTATGTTACCTTCAAAACAAGCCTGAAAATCAAGCCTGAAAACCATCACAAAACCTGAGCAGATGAGTTACAAATTGGTGCTAACCCAGAGTCCCCCTTTTTGTTTTGCCAAAAGACAACATTTAGCTGCATTCTCTTGCTCACAGGAGTGACTGCAGTCAGTACAGCACAGGAGCAGGTTTAGTAAAATCAAGCAACTGTAGTGAAAAGAGGCCCTGGCCGGGCTGGGGCTCTGTCTCCACCTTTACCTGTGTTGGAATTACCTCATACAAAGAAATAACTTGGGAAATCAAGTAAAGCTGGACAACTTAATCAAAAAATATGTTTTTGAGAAGAGAAGCGGGGCACCCAGAAATCTAAATTTCTAGTTAATTCTAAAGTAATTTTACAGCTAAAAATATGTATGACCCACAGAACATACCTTGAAGCATTTAAAAAAGAGGAAAAAGTTACAAACTGCATTTATATTGGAAAGTTTTGAATTTGGTAGCACTTTGCTATTTAACCATTTTGAGAGAAATAATGTGATGTAGGAGCACCCAACTCAGACACAGTCTTGAAGCAGAGAACAGAAAAGTAGAACATCATACATGGCACATATGTGAGCCTTGGACACTGAAATTGCCAAGGCTTCCTACAGCAGCAAATTCAAACCAGAAAAGTATACAAAATGTTGTCACTATGAGTTATCCTTTAACAAAATCTACATTAGAGAACAACTCGCTCCAAGTGTTACAAATTCCTGCACCAATAATTGTATTAATATTTGAATAAAAATTAAACTCTGCTCTACTTAATGTTTTCCAGTATTGCAGAATTTCTTTAACCAGCTGGATGGTTCCCTCCCTACTGTAAATGCCTTTTTACATCCCTAAGGCAGCTCTCTGTTTATTTATGTATTATTAGATCTTCCCAATTATGAAGCATAATACAAAAGAAATCGTAGTTTATTCCTATTGCAATAACTGCTTCCATCTTTTTAACTTTTAAAAACACAGGGATGAACAGAGCAAGCTTGGAAATGCTTCTGTAAACGCTGCAGTTCATTGCACTGCTGCAGAATCCATAGTTATGGAATATTTGGCAGACAAGTCAGAGTTGCAAGAAATTGCTGCCAAAACCCCAACTGAGAAATTTGGTGGAAACAGGTTTTAAGATGTGGTGGACCCCTTTCTAGCTAGAGAAGCCCTGCTGTAGAACTCACGTTCCATATTTCAAACACTGGACGTGCAAAATGCTGTGGAAGCTTTCAGCGAGTTCTGTACAAGGCATCAATAGTGCCAGAGAGCCCAAAGCCCCTCAGCAGAAAGAGCAGTACTGTAAATGGGTCCCAACTCAAAAGAAAAAGGAAGAGGTGAGTGCAGGTGAGCTAACACAATAAGGACATCCACTGACTCCAGGAACTTGCACAGTTCTGCAACTTCACCTTGAACTATCCACGAGAATACCAATTTACAGGACAGATATTAAAGATATTTAAAATACAATTCACTTACTCGAGGAAGATAACCCAGCAATTTCCATGCATGCTCTTTCAAGAGTTTCTGTCTCTCTTCTTCAATAATTGCACGGATACTTTCTTGTCTTCTTTTCTCTAACTCTCTTTCTTGAAGTTCACGCTCCTACAATAAACAAGTTTTCCCAAGTTCTGTTTCAGCTCTGTGAACATTTGTTTCCACCACAGCATAAAGAGAAAAATTTTAGTGGAGTAAATTTTGAACTTCCACTTACTAATTCCTTGTCACAGGAAATTCTCTTGAAAATAATGGAAAAGTGTATGTAAAAAAAACCCACAAAGCACTCTTTAAACAATACCTGTTTGGCAACTGGAAAACAATCTCATCTAGATAAAAGAGAAAACTGAATGGCAAGTCAAGGGATGAGTCTGCTGTCCAAGTGTTTGGTGTCAGAAGCCCTTTTGAAGGCAGGCAACGTTCAGTTCTGGTGGCTTTTTGGCTCTCAGACAACTTAGTCTGTTCCTGCCCTCCTGCTCTAATCCAGGAAATGGTGCAATAGGTATGAATTCTCACATTGATGACTGGAAATCGCAATTCACATTACACAGGTGATTTATACCCTATAAACAGTTATGAAAACAGCAGTATGGAATTCCGTGTCTTGCTTTCAGCTTACACCTTTTCTTCCTCAGATCTCAATTCAAGAGACTTAACCTAAAGGCTCCTCACACATCATTATCAGTGCAGCTGACCACGGATGTGGAACTGGACAGCAGTTGTGTTGCTGATCTCATGGCTCCTGAAGAGGTATTTGCACAGCATATCAGCTACACAGGGGGCCAGGGATGGTGTCGACCTCAGCCTCTTGAGCAACAAGAAATAGTTAGCTCTAAAAATACTTTTCTCTTGTCAGAAACCAAAACAAAGTCCTGCTCCCCCGCTCTGCAATTCCCATCACCTTTCCCTAGCAACACCAGCATTGTCCCTTAGGATGGCACAAGTATTCCCATATTAAACACTCTGCCCAAACCAAAGGTGCATGTGAAACTCTTACTTTTTCTGCTATACACTGTTTGCGACGGTCCTCGAGAATTTTCTCCACAGCCATTTTGTGTTCAAGCTGTTTCATTCTCCGTTTCTGCGCGTTCAGCTGCTCAATGCGATCGTCCTCAGCAAACTTGGCCAAAATCTGCTGCCTGAGGGCTTCCTCCTCTTCTCTCATAGCTTGTTGTGCTGCTGCCTTCAGAGCAACTTGCTCTTCATATGTTTGCCTTAAGTCTAGGCGCTGCCTTATTCTCTTTTCAATTTCTGCCTATAAAGGAATTTAGTAAAATGCAGTATTACTGCACATTGAAAAATTCTCAGCAGCAGCAGCTAATCTACTCCATTTATCTTGGAATAAACTTACTGTAGCTCTTAACTTCTAGCATAACTAACTGGAGCAAACATTCCATATCTGACAGTGCTCTCCAGTATTAATCAGCTTGGCAAATATCACAAGATTCTCAAAATTAAGTCCAAAACAAAAGGAGATTTTTTTTCCCACTATGATGAAGGGAATCAACAAGTCATCCTGAGCTACACTCTAAAAAATAGCAGTGTTTGGTATCTCAACCTATGTTACATTTTGTTTTTCACCCACAGCAAGGTAAGACAGAGTGTGGCTAAGCACACAGGAAATGGACATGCAGAAGAAAAGCAGCTAATTAAACTACTTCGCTAAAACCTAAACTTCCAAGTTACTGGTATTCTCCTTCACACGATAAGTAAATGTATAAATGGGGCCATAAGACCATTCAAAACCTTCACTTGTCTTCCTGGTTGAAATTAAAACATTAATACACTAGGAATGGAAAAGGAAACTCAAAGTACAAAATTTTCACTCCAAAACCTAAGCTAATGTACAAACTGCCTGTCTGACTGAGAACATTCAGGAAGTAGAGTTGAAAATAAACACTTTGTGCTGGAACAGAATTGGAAACAATTCAAATTCATTTAAGACTCCTAAAACCATATCAGAATTAAGCCTTTTGCTTTGAGATAGCTCAGTCCAAAAGGGGCTCAAGGAGTCCCTCAAACACATCCCAAAATCACAAATAACACTGCAGACTTAGAAATCCAAAGTGTGTAAAAAAACCCCTTCATGTACCTGCCAGCACTTACCATCTCCTTCTTCCTTTCCATGTCTTCTTGTTTTTCCAGATACAGATCTTGGCGGATTTGTTCCTGTTCTTTACGCCTCTGTTCTTCTCTTTCCATTGTCTTGGCAACCTATTACAAAAAGGAAAGGTTTCTAAATGAAAGACAGAAACATACAACAATTTTTTCTACAATTTCAATTTTTGATACCATGTTTTGAACTCTCTGTTTTTTCTCCTCAGTGTCTCGAACTTTAGCCATCCAATCATCTTCCCTTTGTCGTTGCATGTTGGCAAACTCCATAATTTTCCTATTTTCTTCTTCCATCTCTTCCTGTTTCCTTTTCCTCCAGATAGCTTGTTCTTTTATAAACTCTTCAATATATGTCTGAGTTTCTTTTATTTTATCTAACTTACGTTGTTTTTCCCTGTAGAAGATGGGAAAAAAAAGTTCAAATAGTCATTTAACATACTGCAGAGTAACGTTAAATCAACCAGATGCTCGCCATTAACAATATATTCCAGAGACTAACATTTAAATTACTCTCCTTAACCATTCAGCTAAAAACTAGATCGCTAAATTGAAAATAGTTAGTTATGAATTGCCCGAAGAAGGGAATCTCATGTCCAACACCTTTCCGGAGGACAGACTGTACACAAAAGTACTCACTGCTGCTGAATTTCATGCCCCATCAAAGAGAAAGAAGAAAAGAAAGCCCAGTAGCACCACAACTCCTAAACTTTTTATTTACATTAAACTCTCCCCACTACACACAATACCCTGCCCTCAGAAACCTCCTTCCCTGTTCCTAAGACATGCAAATAAAGCATCTGGTGGCAAGGCAGGGACACAAGGCAAGGCAGAAATATGTAATGTGCTGTCATGTCCAGCATGATGGGCCCACTGGAAGCCCTCCTGCAAATAACTGGATATCATATTTGGGGAACAAGGACACGAGACTGACGGGGACATTCTGATGTTTCAACAGGAAAATTCATGCAAGTCAGTCTCTTGTTAGTAAAATGTGACCAAGGAAATCTAAAATGGGCCTTAGTCTATATGGAATAGGCGCATACAAATTAGCTTTCTGTGCAGAATTATGTGAGTTGTTATGTTTTAAATTAATAAATAATAAAAATTCAAAGTAACTAACATTTGGTCTTCTTCATAGATCTTTTTTACAATTTCATCAATCATGAGTTTCTCTCTTAGAAACTGTTCATAAGCCTCTTGCTTCTTCTTCTCTTGTTCCTCAACCTGCTTGTCCAGTTCTTGATGGTACATTTTCTTCTCCTGGTTTCGCCTCAGTTCTGCAGACATTTCTTCTTTCAGAAACCTGTCGTACTCTTCCTTCATCTCTTGGGCTACTTCATCCTCCCATTTCTACGGGGAAAAAGGCAACACAAGATTTCTTTTCACTCCCTCTACTACAACTTGTAATGAAAAAATACACAGTATGAAAAGGAATTATGCTGCATTACCAGAAAGGAACGTCTTCCACCTCAATCTATAAATACAGAGCTTTAACATGCTTAATAGCTTAATCCTGTCAGTAGAACCCTTGAAGGGCACCCTCAAGATTTAACCAACTTGAGGAGCACTAAAAGTACTTAAAGGACAAAGCATTGAGCACAGGTGGGACTCACTCACATCAGCACAGTGACTGGAATGAAGCTGGGCTACACAGAACACCCTCAACGAGCACATTGCTGTACAGCAACTGCCTGCACTGAACTCTGTATAAAACATTAACAAATTCAGAAGCATCTGCCTGATCACCAGTATTATTCTATGCATAAATACAAATTTGCAAGTCTTTCTGAAGTTACCCAGATCACTGTTTAACAATAGTAACATTGTTTTCAACAACCAGACTCTGAGGTAAAGATTCACCACTGTAAAAACTTACTGTACAAAGGATATCATAGTTTTTACTTGGATAAATGTTACAAAACCAGTAAAATAACAACTATAACCAGTCATACAGCTAATTCACTACTCCTTCAATTGCAATGGCAAAGTAAACCTTTTTCTTATATCTACTTATTACTGGTTAATTAATCCTTCATAACACAAAATATATTTTCAGTAACACCGAATGCCTGAACAATATTTTAGATAAAAAACGTCAAAGGAAAAATCTTCTGCACAATCCATACAAAGAGTTACAGGACTCGGGTGCTGGGATGCACTAATTACCATTTTCTCATCGTATAAAGCTTTTTTTTCAGCAATCTGTGCCGCTCGTTCTTTATTCATATAAGCAGATTTCAGCTTTCTTTCTAACTCTCGAAGTTCAAGACTGGAGGGAGAAAAGAATTATCCTATTACCAGGGGGTAGGTATCTAGGGGAAAAAATTAAGTTTCCATCACTAAACACAATATTTTTCATCAGGGGCAACCCTGATGAAAAATACTGCTCTAGCTAAAGGGCAGAAAAAGAAAAAAAATCCATTTAAAAACAAGAGTTGCCTATATTTCTACACGTGCTATCAACAGTTCTGCATACTTCACTTCTAACTATATAAGCATAGGTACACATATATACACGTGTATGCTCAAATATACAGATACGCCCAAATGTACATATACATATCCTCAAAATGAAAATTTTGTGGACCAACATCTTTTATAGACAAAATTTGCTTAAAACTAACTTTTTATTATACCTTGATCTCAAAGTAACTTTTCTTTCCAGGTCGGAGTCCTCTCCACTCCTTCTACAACTTTCCCAAATCATGGTAACAGCAGCCAGTTTGATATAGCTGGGAAATTTCTGAATTACCTGTTTGCTCTGACTTGTTGCCTTATCTTCTCATTTTTCATTTTCTCGAGGTCCCGCCTCGCCAGCTCAGCCGCCAGCTTTTGCTCTCGCTCTAGCTGCCGCGCTCTCTGCTTTCTGTTCTCTTCTGCCTGATCAGAACAAACGATTTCCGTACCAACTCTCGCACACGCACATTTGGGAGAAGGCAAGGAGACTGTGCAGTCAGCAAGACTACACAAGTTAGTACATTATTGTTAATGGGGAAGGGTTTTGACAGGCAAAGGTAAAGCCAGGCGAACACCTCTCCTTGGCCTGCGCGGCCGCCCCCGCAGCTCTTACCGTCCGCAGCGCCTCATCCAGCCGCCGCTCCCGCTCCAGCTCGGCCCGCAGCCGGGCCGCCCGCCTGCCCCAGTCCCGCTCCTCGGACGCCTGCGGGCGGCAAGGGAGAAGCGGTGGCGCAGGACAGCCGCAGGGACCCGCCCCGCTCCCCATGCTGCCTCCGATCCCACTCCCCCCACCGGTCCCTCTCCCGTCACGGTCCCGCTCTCCATGCAGCTCCCCATCTCGCTCTTCTCGCGGTCCCGCTCTCCATGCTGCCCCCAGTCTCGCTCCCGTCACGGTCCCGCTCTCCATACAGCTCCCCATCTCGCTCTTCTCGCGGTCCCGCTCTCCATGCTGCCCCCAGTCTCGCTCCCGTCACGGTCCCGGCTCCCCATGCCGCCCCCGATCCCGCTCCCCTCACGGTCCCGCTCTCCATGCCGCCCCCGATCCCTCTCCCCTCACGGTCCCGCTCTCCATGCCGCCCCCGATCCCGCTCCCCTCACGGTCCCGCTCCCCATGCCGCCCCCGATCCCGCTCACCATCCTGCCGGCCGTTGCCGTGGAAACGCGTGGCACAGCCGGGCTCCAGGGCGCGATTTCACTTCCGGGGGAATTGCCCCCGCTGATTGGCCGAGATGGCGACCCGACCCTGGCACGTGACTCCGGAGCAGGCGGGGCCAGGGCCCCGTGACGTCACTGCGAGGGGACCTTTGAAAGTTGATATTTGAAAGCATTTCTTGAATCGTGACTTTGAATTAATGCACTTGAGTCACCTCTAAACAAAAACCCCAGGTGGCAGCGTTTAATTAAGAATTTCTCTCCTTCATAGCTGTGACGATGGATCCCCAACAGGTACGGGAGCTACAGGCACAGGGCAGAACACAACAGCCAGAACATGAACATCACCAAAACAGACGATTCTACGTGATTCTGGTAAGGTTACTTGGTACAGAATATGCTTTATTCAAGAAAACCCAGCCCTTACTATTCCAGAGAGAGACCTTACACAGAGCACAACTGCTCCCTCCAGAGTTTTGCCGGATTGACTGTGCTCCAGGCAAGAAATCAACCTTGCGGCACCCAATTCCCCAAACTCAGCCCACCCACTTTCCTCACCTTTATGTTCCTTCCTACACAGTTAAGTAAAACTAAAGACATTTAAGCTTATTTAAAACAGTATTTCAAATTCATTAATGTCACCTACTTTATAAAATAAAATTAATAAAGCTTAAGAGAAGAGCACCTCTCAGAATTAGGTAAAATGTCTGCTTGTTTCTACTGATGCAGTGCTAGATGTGTCTGTATCTATATATTTTTGGGATGAGAACACTTACTATTTTAAATCTTTTACAGATTTTCCCACAATGGTGGAATTCTTTCTGGAGCTTTGGTTATTCTCTGTCCTCTTAATAAGAAAAGTGTCTTCCCATAATGCTTGGAGAACGGAGGAATAAACTACAGGAGACCATGTCTTTAAAATGATACAAGCAGAGAGAGATGAGACAGAAGAAGATCATAAACTTTCCCTAGTTCTTCTTTGCAAGTGGTGTTACCACTATACTTATCTTAAAAAAATAAAACAAAACAAAACCCACAAAAACCCCCAAACATTAAAAAACCAGTTTCTTCACCATTAGGCAAAGAAACAAATAAATGTCAACACCACCCCCACCCCCCCCTTCCCCAGTCTTCCAACGATTCCAAAGTATTGACTTAGAAAGAAGGAAGCTTTTAACTACTCTGGCACAGCAGTGACATTTAGTGCTCAAGGTTTGGAGGTGGCAGGGCTGGGGGGATAAAGGTGCAAAAGGTACTTTTGCTGCCCCTTCTCCTCAGTAAACAGATATGTGCCTTGCTGGAAATAAATGGAATTTTCTTTCTTACCAAACAAAAGAACAAAATCAAGTCCCTGTCCTTCATTTTAGGAAATAAGAGCAAATAACCTTGAGATGTAAAATGTCATCTTTGCTCACATGACATCCTCATTTTGGAACAGCAACCCTCTAAAAGGAGAGCACAAACATACCTTGAGTCAGTCTCCAGGACAGCAAGGTACTCAGACAGAAAGGTGGGAGTAAAAATGCTTGAACAAAATACATATCAGAGACCAATGAGTCAGTTCACTATTTTTAAAATTAAGAGGTGGCTTGTATTGCCATATAAACTATTTGTTAGCAGTGTATCTTTCACAGAAGAAATAGACCACAGGATTAATATCCTGAAAGATTCCCAATGGGAAAATATTTTGAGGTTTCCAGTCCTTGGAACCTCACTATTCTTTTATTTCCTATACATTTCACATCTGCTGAAGTGTGCTTAAAATACAAAGAAGAAAAAAAATGCAACCAGAGAATTCCTTTATCCTCAATACCTTTGAGCAGTTTGTGCTCAGAAACTCTCGCCTTTAATGCCCTGATTGTTTTCCCCAATGTAAGTTAAGCCACAGGGACAGCTCAGTAAACATACTGTGCCTGCAGACTTCCAAAAGAAGGTAAATAACCTTTCAGCACACAGTCGCCCCATGTAGAGAACAAGGAGGGGAAAATAACCCATAAATTCCACAGAAACACCCAATACACCCTTGCCTTGTTCGTCCATTAAATGGAATACATAAGAGATGGAAAACAATTATTTCCCTCAATTTAGATGCAACTACTGGTTTCATCTCTTCTTGAGAGCACCCCCAGGAACTGCAGACTCCTGTCCTAAAGCTTGGGCATCTTAATTTTTTTTGTTCCCCCCCTTACATCCAGCCAGAAGTTCCCCTTTTTCAGTTTGCACCCATTGTTGCTCTCCGGCACTGGCTGTGTCTCCCTGTTGGCTCTCTGCACACCTGCACCTGGCCAAGCACTTCTGTGCCAGGCCCTCTTAGCACATCCCGTTCCCCTCAGCAAGGTCACCTCAGTCGGGTGCTCCTCGTCCACCTGAGAGGCAAGCACCTGTTTTCGCTGCTCCTCCTCCTCCCAGCTGTGCGGTCACAGCAAGTGACCCCCCTCCCTGGAGGGGCCTCCCTCGTACCTTCCTATTTGGGAAGAAATCAAGCACTGTAGTGAAAACAGACCTACCTTCTCCTCATATCAAAAGCAGAGCTCCTTGATGGCACGGATTAATTTCTCAGTTAAAGACCTAAGAATTTCACACATGCAGAACAGGGTTCAGCCCAGGCAGAATTGCTCTGCTCTTCTGAAGAAGGAGAATGAAAATGCACTGTTTTAGCAACCAGCTGGGTCAGACTTCTTAGAAATCCAGTGTGTTTATATTTCAGTTTTCTTTCATTACATGGTTTATGAAGTTTTTAGAAAACCAGATAAATGAAATATCTACCTTCCTATAATATGGAAAGGAATGAGTCCCTGCTGCATAATTGCTATCAAACTCTTGTTCCATAGAGCATTTCTTGCAGCAGCCTGGTTACAGCTACAGGTCATTCTCATTCCTTTTTCTTAAGAGCATTAAACCCTCCTAGAGCCTGAAAAGCTTTAGGTAATCAGCAGCCAATTGTACAAATGTAGAGTTAAACTCAGCAGTCCTATCTCAGGGTTAACACAGCATCTTAATAAATGAGTCAGTTCTTAAACTCAGTATCAGCATCCACTGATGAACTGCCAGCAAAAGTGAAGACTGCTGAGGAATGCTAATGGTAAAAACGATGAAACGGAGCATTAAAGGGAAAAAGTAAGTTCCCTTTATTTAGCAGTTTCAGTTGAAGGTGATGCAAGAACACACAGCAGAAAAGGTCATTAAATGAAAACGGTGAAGCCATTTTGCAAGTTTACCTCTTTTCTAGGGCATTTTACCAGATGATCATAACATGAGACAGTGACAAATGCATTCCAGCTGAGATAAGATATGTGGGTCATGCTGACTTGGCAACATTATAAACCACTATTGGGGATAACACAGCTTCTCTGTGAGGTAATTTACCTTCTTTGGATGAAAAGATAAATGTGAATTAACAGGGAAGAGTCTGAAACATCTGAGCTGTGCTATTGATCTACTAAGGACCCAGATAAGTCACAGAGAAACTAATGCTTGTTTTGCTTGAGATTAGTGATGGATGGGATAGCAGATTTAGCAGCTAAGGGGCCATCACTGTCAACAAAGTCTTAGTACTAATTTTTTTTTTTTTTTTAATTATACTGCAGTAGTAGGGAAAACATGTCCCATAGCAGCAGTAGGCAGAAACAATCTTTTACTCATGACATTATGGACAGTAAACAAAAATATTACAAGGAACAAAAATACTCAGTGCTTCAAATGTGTTCAACAAAAATACATCTGTTTCTGATGTGACAAATGTGGGTTTAGTAAGTATTTAGTTGTAGAACTCAGTTTTCTTTTCCTGTGAGTTTGGCACCACTTTGCCAGCATTCAGTGATTTGAAAACAATTAGAGAGCCACGTCCACCATGCTTCTTTTAATTCAACTGGCAAACACTGGGGAGCACGCAAGTGCTTTCTGCTGAGAATACCAGGCTTTCTGCTTCACCTCTAAGAATTTTTTTTAAACACCTGGTCTAGGTACAGCAAATATAGTTCTTCTATAAAGAATGTTGTAAAACACTGCTATAATGACACTTCTGGTTTTTTGCAGCAAGACCTTTATCCACTTACCTATCATAACCAATGAAAGAGAACAGAGATTGTAAATTCAAGCAAAAGGACTGAGTCCTTACTTAGGAAAGTGAATGGAGATGATTTTTAGCAGAGAATCTGGATGTTTATGAGTATGAAAGTACTGTTTGTAAAAGGTTTTTAAAAAGTATATATTTACTGAGACTTTGACATGGGACCTCTGATACAAGCATTTGTCAAAAGTGTCCTTCAAGACAACAAGCTTCATTTGTAGCTTTTAGTTTGAAAGGAAAGATTCAATTTTTTTCCCATTCTAGTTTATCCTTGTCTTTTTTGTGCGGAGTGTAGAGGAGGCATTTGAGTAACCAGCCTGCAAGCTCGTCTGCCAAAGTGCCCAACTGAACAGGCAGAGGGAAAACTAAAACCAGTCATGGCCTCCACCCAGTGATCATCATCCCCCCAGCTGATTTTGGCTGTCATTAAGCACTGACCAGATCACAGTTTCCTTTTCAGTATTTTGTATGTAATGCCATCAGAACATACACCTCTGGAAGGAAGATTTGTAATTTCCAAAGGTGAATGACATATTGAGAAACAAACTGTTAAGTACTAAGCTTTACTACTCTTCCTATAGCAGCACCCATAAAAAAGTGTACACCAAGCAAAAGGGTGAGATGGCATAAGCTTCCTGGGGACTGCCTATTCCCTGGGAAGCACCAAGTCCAGGTGTTGGCATGTGTACTAAGTTGAGTGCAGACTTTAAAGCACCAAGAAATGTACTTAGAAGAAAGCAGAACCCCTTTCATTCCTGCAAGATACCACCAAATACAATTAATTCCAAAGAGTTCAGTTCAGCTTTTGTGAATAATTAAAAAGCTGAGGAGCTCCAAAGGGGAGCTTAGCAAAGAGCAGAATACTAACAAAAAAGATGTCATTTGCAAACAACAGAGTATTAAACAAACTAATCCGTAGCCATAACCTCAAGCCAACCAACGGAAAGGGCAACTGAAGGGCAGTAACAGAAAACAATCATCAGTCCCAGAAAGGTCAGAGAGCAAGGTGAAAGTCATTCTGCTGCCTGCATCCATCTCTTACACTGGCACTTCCTCCTGCCCAGCAGCCTTGGCAGAGCCTCGTGATGAGCCCCAGGCTGGTGGAGGCTCTGCTTCCCTGCCCCACACAGGGATATGTCTGGAGGAGTCCTGGGGCATGTTTTGTAAAATCACTGATGTTTTATTCAAGAGCTTCTAGAGAAGAGAAGAGTACACAGTGGTTACCAATACATTTTGCTGCTGACAAAACAGCAATTTTGTGCTCCAACAAAAATTCCTCATGGAAGTGGTGAATTGGCTCTGCATTGCTGTGGGCCAGACAAAGCCCACAGATTTCTGTCCGTGAAATGTCCCCACCCCAGTGTTACCCACAGGCTTTGCTATGCATCAGTCCCTGTGTCTGTTTCAAAAAGTGCTCCCGTAAGCCAAGCCTCATTGGTAGTACTGAGATGATCACAGAGTTGCTACAGAGAAACTAGCTGATTTTAGTTTCAGAGCTCCTGCAGGAAAGCAAGGCCCTTCTCCATGTCTCCATTGAGATGAGGGAAAAAGTTGTCTTGTTTCAATGAAAAAATTTCAGGTCATCATATAGAACTGTTAAAAGTAAGAAAGACAGTGAGATTATAGAAGGATTTCCACTAGTAAGCAATATTCGCTTCCCCTTTGGTATCTTAAGACAAGTTGCTTCCTTGAAATCAGAAAACAGTGTTACACACACGTACAGTAATGAGTAACTACAGAGTTTGGCTGTGTGCTTATGCCTTGCACAATAAGGAACCTAGTTTTGTCTCAAGTTACATCTCTAGAATTTAGAAATCAAACCTAATCTAATTTGCTACAGCTGGACACCACCTGCAGAGTACTGTTTAAGTACTCTGAACATTACGTACTTATCTTTTAAATATTGATAATGCCATTTTTCATTTATGTGACATGAAGTCCCACAGGGAATAATTATGCTAATAAACCTTAATGATTCTTGCAAATAAATGATCAAACAAAATTGCTACTGTTGATTTATATTAATGGATGCCTTTAGGAGATTTGTCAGGATGTGCTGCTTCTTGAATCCCAATTCATCTTATTTAGCAGAAGAATGTACATAGTTTGTAAAACAGATTAAGTGTTTAAAATATAATGTGTTCATGCAGTTTTTGCAGTTCATAACACTCAAGCACTATTATCTTGCCTTATGGCAAATCTGCATTAAAGGCTTCTTTGTATACAACCTTTGTCAGTCCTTTTTCCCCCTATGGTTAAAAAAGTCCTCCTTCAGAAGATCTCCAACTTAACCTTTCTGTCACTCATGCAAGAATCAGTGATCACTATGCCATCGTAACAGATAAACACCACTGTTGGACAACTTTGCTTTTACTGTAATTAGTCCAGAAATATTCTTGGTGCTTTAATAAGGGCACACAACCTGAACCTGGGTGACCTACAGAATTTTACAGGATATGTTAAGATGAGCAGTTTCTACTTTTCCTCTACTATCAGATATGCTGGAAATTCTCATTCCCAACCACCCATACTTCTGAAATTTTAACCAAGTTCATTTGGAAAACATTTTACATGGACTTGCCTTCTAGATAGTATCTATGTTTGAAAGCAATACCAATGGACTTTTTGCTTTAGCTTATGAATAACCATTTCCTGACTCCATATCTATTCAGATGTATACTAGAGACATACAACTGTAGTTCAAGAACATCATTTTAGTATTTTTGGAGGAATTATCTCTACCCTCTCTCATCTCCATTACCTGTTTAGTATTTTCTTCCCATCGCACAGGTGTTTGTACTACAAAGTACTCTTTTGGGCACTCCTAATTCCTCAATTTTTCCTCTTGTCATGAAGCATTTTTCAGGCCTTGCCTCACTTCATTTACATGTGAGTACTATTACTCCTCTTCCTTCTCTGTCAGTGGGTTTGGAATGATATCTCTCATCAGGTTTCTCTAGGATCCAAAAGCTCTGTTGAGACCTCATTTCTGCAGACAGAAGAAGCAAAAAGTGGGACTAACACAGTATCAATGTTAAATGAGATTTTTCATTGCCCCTCCAACATAGAAACTCTTCTCCTAAACTGCCTCATCTCTTCTTTGCAAGTTGTTTTAATGTGTGGTGCTCGGGTGAACCCCATTGCACGTGATTTCTTGTTATTTATTTGAAGTCCAGTCACTTCTTATTCTCACACCATCTGGCCAGAATGTCTGCTTTTATATACTGTAGACATTCTAATTTAAGTTACTTGATCCTTAACAGTTAGTTCATGCATTTTAGCTAAAATTTATTTACAATTAGATGATTAAACATTCACTTACACCTTTTTCATGCATGTAAACTGAGATTCCAAATGGATGTCACTACCAATTTGCTAGGAACACATACGCATTCCTTAGTGCTTATACGGTGGATTAATTCTGGTTTAATACTCATTCATTTTTATCCTGTGTCTTCTAAATAATTCATGTTTATTGATTACGACTTACAAGTACCACTGCACCAGGACTGGCAGCTGCATAAAACAAAATCGCTTTTACCTAGACTGCAAGATTCACTTTCTAAATATTTTCTTCTTTTAAAAACTGACTTGAAAGGAACAATTCATTCTTATCTGCTTGTTATGCAATGTGGTAGTTTCCAGAAGGACTATATGTTTTTATTTTATTTCTAGTGGGGGGGCTTTCTTCTTCTGAATTTCAGTATTTTGCTATTCAGTATCTGAAAAACTTACCCTCTTTGCCTTCCAGGCAGCAAATACCCACCTTGCCTGGCTCCCAAGGTGGCTTAGCAAGTCACAGCAAAGCATCCTGTTACTCTGCACACAGCCTAGGATGGGAAGGGTGTCCAGCCAGGCTAGACCTAAGGTGTAGAAGGAAGTCCCCCTGCACAAATCCTTCTCTGGACACCTTGAGCTTGAGGACAGAAGCCTGAGTCCTTGTAGCAGCTTGTCCTCAACTGAAAGCAAGAAAACAACCAACCAATAATAATCAAATTGTGCCTTCAAAGTGGGATGTGGAAATGTAGACTATAAAGTGAGATATATCTTAAATAATAGATAATACTAAATAGTTTGGGATGTAGAAGATCCACCTTCCATGCCCTCAACTGCATCAGATAGAGAATTTGTCCCATTTCCCTCAAAAAGCTGTGAAAAAAATTGAGATGATTTTCATCCCAAAATGTATGGAAACCCTCCCTAAATAGTAATTTTCTGGCCAGTCCTAGTCAGTGATAAATGAATGTTAAGGTTATATCTATAGGCTCTACTAAACTGTATTTTATTTTATCTAAGATTTGAACAGTTTAAATTGATCTGAGTAAAACCTGAAAAAAATCCTAGATATCTGCGGACATTTATTTTCTAAATAATATTGCTAAAAATGTATAATTCAGCAATAAAACAGGCAGAGCTTACAAGCAAATGATATAATAATAACGCTAAGCATAAGCTTAGTCATGTCGTACTGTAAGGCAAAGCTCTGTAATGAACTCAACATGAACTATGACAGAAACATAACAAATAGACAAGAATAACAATACCAGTATAGAACAAATACCAAACCTCACATTTTTGTGTCATGTCTACCTACAAGCAAAAGATGTTTACTGTGAATTCTTTTTATGCTCTGCAGATTTCACTTACACAAAGTTTTGAACCTGTTCGAGTTGGTAATCTTCTAAGAGCAAGGAGATGCAGTAATTAAGATGCTTAAATGTAAAGCCATGAAATAACATGACATTCATGACATACACCCAAGCTTTTCTGTAGGTCTCTTTCAGGTATCCTTTTAATTGTTGATACCCTGGAAACAGTGACATTTTTAAAATAGGTCAAGTAAGTTTTAACCTTAATAAATTAGAGAATTAACATATTTATAGCATTCCATAACGTTGTTCAGGTCTCTCATATTCCTCTTCAGGACTGACAGAGGAAAAGAAGGTCTCCCCAGGCCACATTTTGGTGCATATTGCCCAGGGAGTGAAAGTCACAGTACAAACACTGATTTAGCAAGGAAAAGAAAGGGAAAATGAGCTTTGGCACCTATTTGCATCAGACTGTGTCCAGCCCTGGGAGAGAATCCTGGCCTGGGGAGGGCTCTTCTACTGGCACAAACCAGAACCTGAAACAGCACAGCAGAACCACACTCCTGGACACCACCCTCTACACCCTCAATTGTGACTCCAGTTGTGTGTGGTGAGCTGGTCCCAGGCTTCGTAGCCACCTGCTTTTCTCACAGGAACATCGTGGGCTATCACAGGCACTTGTCCTTCTTGGACCTGGGAGCAGAGGCTGCACTGATTACAGCTGTCTGAATGCAGTGCTGCCTATGTCTGCCTGAAGATGACCAAAGTGACTGTTTTCCTACATAGTATCTCTTTAAAATTCCCAATTAGAAGACACGAAAATACGCTCTAGGCCTTGGCTTAATTTAAGAGTTTTGCTGTACCCTGCTCTTCCTTTAACACAAATGCCTTGTTTCCCTGGACAAGTTTCTGTATGACTCACCATTTCCATAACCTCAGCCTCACATTCATGAATGCACCAAGGCTATTGAATATTTATCAGATTTTGGACTTTTTTTTTCCTGAAAGATTTGCATTTAAATAAATGACAACAAAAGAGAGAGCTGAAAAGAGTCTTCCAGAACTCCCCCACATTACCTCCTTCAACTTTTGTACCATCATTGCAGCCATTATCTACCAAATCTTCCCAGGCAGACAGAGAATATATTACTGTTGCAAAAAGCAAGATGCAATTTAGGAACAATAACTGCATGCAATTACATGAGTTTACAACATGCATATTGTTATGATACTTAGGTAAGGTTTTTATTGCTATTATTAAAAAGTCTACAATATTCGCTTAATCCTTCATTGAAACTAATGTTGAATTTGTCGTTTTTAACTTTTTTGTTATTTTGATTTTTTTTCCTGGAAGATGCTCTGCTGGAAAATGTGAACTTATCTTCCTTTAATTCATTTAAAATTAACTTCGTCAGCATAATCTTTTTCTATCCTCTCCCTGAGTGATAGCCACTCTTCACACAAGAGAGTCTTCTGGCAGCACTCCCTCCCCAATTTTGGTGCAAATGCCACCAATGAGGACCTGCCACTCTCTTTGGTGCCAAGAGAACCGAGATGTTTCTGTTGGACTGGCTCCAACAAGGGTGAAAATCAGAGCTTCTGCATGTTCCTTCAAGCAACAAAAAAGAAGCACTAAGATCTCGCCTGCCTACTCTTTGCACAGGCTTTTCCTTTCCCACAGGCATCCCTGCACCACCAAACATCCACAGAGCAGTGAATAAGCTCAAGACCAGAGACATGGAGACTTGTGCTGCCAATGGAAATGGCTGCTCAGGACACAGAGAGCTGTGTGGAAAAACTCTGAATCCATTTTCCCTTCACCCTCACTCAGTAATGCAGAGAAAGGAAAGATGAAAGTGAGGGAGAAAAAAATGATTTAAAGAGTAATTTTGAAAAAGAGCAGCTTTGAGAGCTTGAAGCTGCTTCTGAGGGTCTGCAAAACAGAGGCAACCTCTGCTAAACATCCACTAATCTCAGAGCAACAACTGAGCTCATCCTCCTGTCCCTACCACTACCCAAACTCCACAGAGAAACAAACAGGAGCAACCTGAGCCCCTTTCTCCTCTCCCCATATCCCACCTGAGGAAACGTGCAGCAGGTAAAGGCAGCACCAGAAGATGGACCAGAGGCATTTGGGTGTGTCATGCCACATAAGTCACGCTTGTAAACAGATGATTTCAAAGGCAGGTGTTGCTTTTGCAAGGAATTTTTTGGCCTTGCTGTTACCATGATGTGTTTAGAGGGTCAAGGACAGAGCAGCAATGACTCACACAATGCCATAGCTGGGGGATAGGATGTCTGTAAGAACCAGAAATCCCCTCCCTTTGCTGGTCATTATACCAGTCCTAATGTGCCTGCAGCTGCTAAACTGCACTGCAACAATATTAAATTTGTACAGCTCCTTCATGCTGGCAATTGCACTAGGTATAGAAAGATATTACAAAAGCACAGAGAAAGGCTAGATCTATTCAATTCCCAATGGGGCACCATGAGAAAGTTCAGCAACTTCCAGATCATCACACTGCATCTGTTCTGGTGGCAAGTGCTAACATTGAGGGTTTTCATTCTATATATTTACTAGAACTAATCCATACCTTTGTAAACTCAGAGTAATTTCTATCCTGAGGAATAGTGTCTTCTCATTCTAAATCCGCTTTAATGATCACGCCAACCCCATTCCACTGAGACCTTTCAGAGGGAAGAGGCTCTAATCTATTTAGCTTCACGAAGGGTTTCTCTCTGACACGTGCTCTCCTAATAGACCATTTATCAGGATGAAGGGTGATCCCCAGAGAGTGCAGACAGCAGGACTGGCCTAGCCTGAGTGACAGTCTGTCCAGCAGAGATTGACTTTAATGAAGCACAGAATAAACAGGAAGATTAAGAGAGTGCAAAAATCAGTGACAAGTTTTGAGTCCACCTGGGCAGCTTACTGTGCAGCACAGATCTGTCACTGAGTTATAAATGTTATATATCTGTTTGGTTGCTAGGGATCAAACGCAGCAATCCCACGCATATTACAAGAGAAAGCTGTCCCCTTGAGTCTCACCCTTGAGAAAGGGCACCTGCTTTAAACCCAGAAACATGAGCTGAGGGTGGACTGGACTCTGGCAGTATTCTGGTCTGACCCTCTGCTCAGAGCTGGGCCAGTTTCCAGTATGTTACTGGGGGATTTTCCAAGTAATTCATTTTCAGTTGACAATCCTTTGTACATATTCATGATGGAGTTTCTTTCTCTGTGACAGAAATGCAGTGACAGTATGGCTGTATTGTATGGGATCCATCTTAGCAAAGTTCAGACCACAGCATCTCCCAAAATCCTGCTACTGACGATGTATAGAAGGCAGGTGTGGCTGCCAGTTAGAAACACCTACCTCAGGATGAGGTCACATCAGCAGCTCTCTGCACTGGCTGTTAATGGAAAAAGATCAACTCAGACACAGACACCTTTGGACAATGACTTGCATCCACAAACATCAGGCTCTTAGCCCTGAGATGTAGCCAAGACTCATTCTTCATTGTGACAACTGTGACTCTTACGCCAGACATCTCTCCAGCATCTTCAAACTTATTTCTTTTGTTGGACTTGGATAGAAATTCATAAATGGAGGCTGAAGCTACAAATAGAGAGTTTTTCACCTAGTGATAACAAGCTTCAAATGTGGACAGCATTATTACTACTACACCACCTCACAGCTAGAAAAGCCCAATTACAGTGTACCTATCTACTACCAGCAAGTAAGAATCATGTTAAGTCTTGTCTCTGGATGATCTACTGGATGTAAAGACACCACTTTGACAAAGCAAAGAAACTAATCATCTTTCTGCAGAAGCTAGTCTTGAAGAGAGCACACAATACTGGCAAGACACTTTACTCCCCCCAAAAAATGGAGTTTTAGCTCTAGTTTCTAGAGCAGAATTAAGTCCCTATTAACTACTTACAAACAATTTTGCTCATGCAGGTCAAACTCTTTACTGAAATAAAGCGAAAGTTTCCAAACAGAAAACTACAATACATACTGTTGCTGCCAAATATCAGGATCACCTAAAGTTTTTGACATAAAGTGGCTATGTAAAATCAGCTTTACAGATGCAGCTCTAGAGTTAACACTGCCTAGTTTATTTCCCTGTAAGAAGCCTGTTTTGTCTGTGCCAATATTCACATATGACATCCAGCCCATAGGCTTCTGTATGTGTTTGTTTTTTCAAAGCACAATACATAAGGTGTGAGCACAAGAAATGAGACTGGATGTGAAACAAGCAATACAAGAAGTGTTTCAGGATCCCCATCTGCCCATGCTGCAATTGTACATGGCCAACAGACGATGGCACCAAAATTCAGTCTGTTAGCAAATGCTACTTGGAAATTGACAAAGTGTTTGGGCAAATACATCAAAATAAATGTACTGACATGTAGCTAATTTAAACTGCAAAAAATAGACACAACTTAGGGGAGGATGGAATGCACCTTTTACAGTAAACCATCACTTTTCCCCTGCTCCCTATTTGCCCACATCTCAAGGACTTTGTCTTTCAAAGTGTGCATAGCCAGGGTCTGACTTCTGAGGGACGCTGTGGACAGATATTCATATCAATGGCATCATCGTACCTTCAGCCTTTGCTAATCTTGTGCTATATACAGCAGTAAGAATGCTCTTAAAAACACAGGCTAACTACAGGATCAAATGGACAATCAAGAATGAGAAGCTCAAGGATTGTACTTCCAAATGCATAAATAATTTGGCTGTTAGAAGTCACAAATGTACTACCCCATCATGGATATTTCCATGAGTTTCTTCAATCTTTTTCATTTGCTCTGGTTTAAACACCATCGGTTTTGGCTAGCACTTGAAAAACCATCTGGTATATAAATATTCATAAATTAATTTATGAGAAATACAGTCTCACTGCTTCTCAGGTAAACATCATGTGCAGCTTTAAAGAAGCAGCAGCAGCAGAGTTTCAAAGTAGCAAGAACTGTATATATGCTTTAAGATTGGACAACCTGATTAGCAATAGTATTTCTAATGTTGATTATACCTTAAAGCAGGAAGGAGGCAGATGTTAAATAACTAAACAAAGTACAACAAACAAACACTTCAGTGTTTAACAAGTTACTGGGTTTAGTTATTCCAGAGGTTTAATGGAAGCTATGTTGTTTAATCTATGAAAAGTGTCTTCTGTTTGCCATATGTTTGCAGAGCCATCATTAAAACTGTAATTTATTATTGGAATGAGCCTCAAAAATATTATGACCCAGCATCACATCCTGGAACCAAAGGTGAGATCAGCATTTTGTTCACGGTATTAAGCTCTGATATGCCTCAAGCAAGACAAAGAGGTCCATTAAATCTGGAAGGCCAAACGCACCCACCCCACCCCCCTTCTATTTGTTAGAAGTCTAATTAGCAGGTTGAATTCTACAGTCCATAATAATGTTAGTGGCCACACAATTTGAAAGGGTAAAACTCACTGATATTTCACAACAGGTATTTAAAATTTAAAAAATACTACAAAGCTTAATTATGGAACATAAAGAGTAAAACAGTTTTTGCCACCTGACACATTCATATGTTCCTATTGCCAAAATGACTGCATTGAAATTTGAAAGCTTTAAACTGCATCTTCTATGTTCAGAGATCACCGTGAAAGCAATTTCTATAACCTGTCCATTTATCCCTTCTAGCTCATTCATTTACTGATAGGACTGTCATTTGTTGACAGACAGTAATGAAGGTATTAGTAGCTGGTTTATCCTGCTTTGTACATTTTATATACCCTTCCTCATTAAAGAATATTTTGACACATTATAACAAGACAACATATTCTTTATGCTTGATGCACAGGTAGCATCTTTATACTAGTATGTGCCTATGTTAAAAGAGAGCAAAGATTTTTATTATTAGAAACTGTGCACACTCTGCTTTTAAGCTATGTCAGGAAAAGGTTTTAGATGAGATGTCAAAATCTTGCTATTCAAATATGCAAATAAGTTTTACACCATCGAAAATAATAACAAGATTCAAAACCTACCTTCTTTATTCATGCAAAGTATGTTGTAGGGATTATTTTTTTTTTTATACCTCTGAAGTTGTCTGTACTGTTCCAAAGTAAATCTTCGGTTCTATATGACTGATGCTTCTCCCTATATTTTGAGTATTACACCTTGGTCATTTGCTCAGGAACATCCTTGTAAATGAAAACACTGGAATGGAAATTAAGGAAATACTTTGTTTCTACAAAAAGTACTATATATTCTCTGTTTCATTTGATTTTCATTGAGGGCTAATTTTAGAAAGTTGCTTATTCTCCATATTTCAGACTTGGATCCATTAAAATCTCTCCTTTCTCCAACCTCTCACTGTCAACTTTTTACAAGATTTTTTGTTAACTAGGTAAGAAAAAAGTATACCATATTTATACCATGTACACTGGGTTGGGCTTCTGCATGCATCTGTGAAGTGAAAAATGACAGTAAGGGTTGGGATTAAAAGGCCGAAGTTGCACAGTTAAAATAGCAGTGTGTAATTATCAGTAGCTAAAATAAAAAGCCAGGGCAGACTAGAAGTGCTTTTGTTCAGATGAAGTATTTTACATCTTTTCCTTGCATTACTTTCTCACAAGATCATAGATCAATTACTAAACTACCAAAGTCTATCCCCATCATTGTCAACATCTAAGTGATTAAGTACCACTTTATCACAAAAAGTGAGCCTTGACTGATGAGAAAGCAGCCAACCTCATATACAGGCTGTAAAATCAAATATTATCATAGAATCATAGAATGGTTTGGGTAGGAAGGAACCTTAGGTATCATCTCACTCCAACCCCCTACACGGGCAGGAATACCTTCCATTAGCCCAGGCTGCCCAAAGCCCCAACCAGCCCGGCCTGTGGCAGTAGACAATGCTCCATGGCTTCACAGCTCTGTCTCGGACTGTTCAGCCACCCCTCCCTCAGCTTTACCAGTCACTGGACCCGAGTTATTTTGAGTTCATTCATATGCAAATACAAGGCTGGCATCCTGAGCTGCCTGCTCCGTGGATGAATCAAGGCAGACAAGACTGGTTCAATAGGAATCTCAATCAGACATCAGGTGAAAACACCCATCAGCACATCCATTTACACATAATTTGCAGAACAAAGGCCCTGGAATTAGTAATCCCTAAAGCAATACAATACTTGCCCAGTATCTGGCTAAACCCTCCAGGAAAATAAAATTAGCTAAGCTGCAATTCCAACGAATATAAACCGGAGGGACTGGAGGGGCAGGGGAGGAGCCTGTGACTGGTAGTAAAGCACCAGAAGTATAAATGGAATTAATTTCTCCACTCCTAGAACATAGCTCAGTGATGAAGGGATAGGGAAGATGAAAATCTCAGGAGGAGCTTCAAGAGGCCACACCTTACTGGCCACATAATAAAAAAAGTCTTTTGTTTTAAAGAAATGCACAAGGATTATAGTGCTGTATTTATCTTTGTCCATCTTTTTAATCAAAACCAAAATACCATGCTCTGTTCTTCTGGGACAAACGTATGTGCGTTCATGTATGTGTGTATTTTAGTAATCTATATAGAACTAATCCAGTAGTGTGATGAGAAATGCACATTACATTTAAATGAGCAAAGGGAATAACAAAGAAAACAGATGAATCCCATTACAGGTGTCTGTGAGAAAGAGAATACTGATGTGAAGCTCCAGTTTGAGAATTTTAACAGCTGTCAACATTAAAATACCCCAGTGGGAATTAGAAGAGTAAAGCCTTTAACAAATCTTGCAGGTTACTGATGTTTGGCCTGTGCATCCACAGAGGGTTGAAATTAATGGAGCAAGGTTTAAACTCAGTCAGTGGTTTAGGATAATTTTGTATTCTGGTAAAACTCATCTTCATCACCCAGAATGAATGCCTGTTTTTTACCAAGAGAAATCTAGTAAATGTAGCATTTTCAACCTTCTGAATGCTCAGACCAATATATGCAACCAGAGGACTAAAGTACTGTCTCACTCCTAAATGTAGCAAGATTTAAATTGTAAGCTACTGGTAGCTTGCTATTCACTTGCTTTAGTTACCCCACTAGAAGTGTGAGCAAGGTTCAATAATAGAGCATACAATAATGTTCAATGAACTTAATTTCTATTAATTACAAAAAACACCACCCCAACCACAGGCTCTCCTTAAGAAGAGATATTTGTCTTGTTTACAGACATACTTGCCTTATGTTTATCCCCACTGCTACAAAACATCTTTTCTTACCTTCACACCTTTCAATCACTTGCAATAAAATGGATGTCCAAAAAACATTTCCAGAAACGGGTTAAGAAACATCATACAAATGAAAGGTAATTTGCACACACACACAAAAGCTCACATTTGAATCCAGAAATATCAGTGTTGTAAACTGGTATTTAAAGTTCAGCATTTTAAAAACATAATAGAACTTTTGTAAAATAACATGTTTTGCTAATTGTCAACAATCTAAGTGAGCAAGAAAGACTTGGGTCCAAGAGAGACTCTCTTCCTAGAGTCTACCTTCTGTGATGAAATCTAAACTATGGTTAAAACCTGTTTTTTAGCTAACTACAATACAACACAATAGTACTTGGCTAAGCCTGCAGATCTCCAGGGATTATTAACCCTTTGCTAGTAAATGTAACCTTTAAATTAATTTTTTGCAGACTGAGGAAAGCAGAAAAGAAAACATCAAATTGAAGATCTAAGGTGAATAGAGCACTAGTCTAATTTCTTAAATGAGCCAAACCTATCCAGTGGCTGGAGCCCAGGAAGCACGTGCTACTCATCCCAAAGCTTTCTGAAGGTTAAGTGAAAACAGGCTACACCTTGCAGCACTAACTCATCAACTGCCATGGGGAAATCTGCTTAAGTACAGACTGCTGGGGATGGTTTGCAGTGTGTACTTTTCAGAATGTTGCTAGAGAAATGAGGCAATTACAAGCTTATTTGAAAAAGAAAGGACCTGACTGTAATTAGGGAAGAAGTGTGCATTAGAGGCTTTTAAAATTTAATTTGGATACCAAATTACATCTTATTTCTCTTTCCTTAACAAACAACAACAAAAATCTTATGACCTAAAATAAGCTTCTTTAAAACTTAGAACAGCAGCTATTACTCAGTGGCTGTATTGTACTATCACCCTGAAAATACCACCCAATGAAGTCTTACTGTACTTGCCCTACAAATATATGAACCAATCTCTACCCTAAAGAGTTTGTAGTCTGTATGTTACAAAGTCTAATTATAGTGTGAACATAAACCACAAACCTTCCTACAAGTGGCAAAAATCAAGATAATTACAACCCTTGCTCATCCTGATTTTTGAGGCCATTTTTAGAATGGTATAGGCTGATGTGCTCTGAGGTTTTTCATATTTGCATTAAGTCCTCTGTGATTCCCTCTCTGAAATGTGTGCATATGCTGAGTCCATGTGAGATGCTACCACTGGCACTTGTCATAAGAATTAAATCCCTCTCAAGCTTGTTTACAGCTCAGCACTTGTCATACTGCTCCCCTGAGCTTCATGCCTGGTTGGGTTTTTTCTTTCTCTTTGGCTTTGTGAAAGATTTAATTTCTTTTTTGTTTATGTGTATACTTACACTTGCAGGTGCAGAAAAGAAAAAAATCACTGTACCCAGATGTTTTGAAGCTGCAGTAGCATACATACAGCTAAAATTAAGGAGAAAAACTGCAGCAGAGAAAACCAACTTTGTCATACATTCTATAGCATATTTAATAAACCTATCATGTTTCATTGACAAGACGACTCTCAAATTCCATTTTAGGAAGACCAGAATATTTTACAGTTGTTTTCTTTGCCCTTTTGCAAAGAGCTTTTTAACATCTGAAGATGGCCCAATTACTCCTATTTTCAGTTTCACTAATACCCTTTTGTAGTAATGGTTACAGACTCCATCACCACTACAGCTACTGCAAACCAAGCTATCTTAGCCCATCACTGAGTTTGTTGAAGCTCAGAGAGTTTCACCCAAATTTTCACTAATAATTTGAAAATTATATTGTATTGTTAAAACAAACAAACAACAAAAAAACCCCTAAACAACCCTCTTGCTTCTGTAGTAATAGGAGAAGTCGTTGTCTGGATTGCCTGTAGGGACTCCGGTTCCGATCTCCCCTATCACATCTAGTTAAGCATGTCTCCATTTCACAACTGTCACTGGTTAACCCTGCAATTCATTTACCCCACCATGTACTGCAACAGTCCATAAAAGGGTGAAAATGCTAGTGAGCTGTGGCTTCACAGGCACCTACTGCAGCCATCCCTCTACACACAGAAGCTTGTCTGCTTCACCTTCACAGCAGCTGCAGGCAGAGCCTTTCCCAGGCAGTAGAAGGGCTGCTCTTACCTTTGCTCCAGCTCAGCACCTGCATGGAGAACCTTTTCACATGCATGTTCCCAGTCAATTCAGTTTATTCACACAACTATGTGTGGAACAAAAGAATTCTTCTGTGAACTTTTTTTAATCAACTTTTACCTTTTGACTTTTCTAGTCATGCACAATTCGCAACACAGAACTTGCTGATGATGGGAATAACAAAAATATAAGCATCTGAAGCAGAACCCACTGGAATTTTAAAGAGCACTCTTGTGAAACCTAAACAGATGAATCTGCTCTTTTTTTTTAGCTGTTTTCAGCTTCAGTAACTTCCTCTAGAGTTCCACTGGACACTATGTGGAAAAGCCTGATCAACGGTTCTGTGACATGACCTCTAAAATCACAGCATTCTACAATCACAGTGGGGAAGTCAATGTTTTTACTTTTATACCCAAGTATTTGTCGTGTTTTCTCTGGATTTCCAGCAACCATGAACGTTTCCTGCTCTGCTTGTTCAGCAGGGTAAATAAAACAATAGAGACCCTAGTGGATAATATAGGTGAGGTGCAGAAAGAGCTTTTCACCTCCCCTGAGCCAGCTATTGCAATGATACATATTTCACTTGATGGACAGGAACTATGTTTGGACCAAGTGAACTTTTGTCAATTACTGATCTTTAACTAATTGGTGTACATTATACTCAAGACTATCAGTTTACAGTCAGGTCAAATCTTAGTGCTGTGAAGTGGCTGGTAACTGTGAAGTGGCTGGTTTTGTCAGATGCTGCACAGAATCTCATGTTTCTTGATAGGTATGTCTACTCTCATTAGCCAAACTCTCATTAAATAAAAGACTAAAAGTAGAACCATTTTGCTTGTACATGTTCTATATTCCACTCACAGTAAAGTTCCCATTTGCTGCTGCTTCTTATTGATCTTTTATTGCAATGAGGCATCTTGATAATCCAATGACACTCTTTGTTAGGTGCTTTGTATTTTCTCTGGAGAGTCTGTTCAGAATTCCTATCAGCTTTACCATCGCCTATAAGGAAGAGAATATGGCTGTTATTGCAGGGAGTCAGTTCAGAGTGGATATATTTTACCCACTCTAATTACAGATAAGCAAAAGACTGACCTTCTAAACATCTTTTTCATAGTTCCCTCTCCTTGTTCCATGTATGTTTTGCAGGGTAACATACATATAAAACAGATGTGACCAAGAAATTCTCATAACAGTGCAAGTAGATTGTAAGCTCTCTCAAACAGTACTTTTTTTTGATGGAAAGAACCAACACATTTGTAAGGACTGTGTAAACACATTAAATAAAGGATACATTAATATAAGCCACTAATTATGTGAGAGGACAACAGATATATTTTCATTACTGGAAAAATACAAACGGCAATTAAGAGGCAATAACATGTTAAAAGCTTCCAAGATAGCACTGCTGAACAGCAGCTCCCTAGTGTACTTAAATCACTCAGTGATAGTTTGGAGTCAGGAAGAGGTCCACTTCTATGAAGACTTCTTTTTAATTTTATTTCATTTCAACAATGAATAAACCTTCACATATATACCAGTACCCATAAATCAACTGTACTACGAAGGGCCAGCTTTATCCTGGTGGAAGTGCACAAACCTAGCAACAGTTAGAGAGGCACAGCTGTCCTGGACAGGAACAGCGCTTCCCAGAGCCCTCAGGGAGCCCTGCTTCCTTACTGCACATCTCACCTGCTTTTGTGGAGAGTGGAGATGAAATCCCATTTCCCTCCACTGAGTAGCTCACCTAGTCAGAAGCGTGCTTGGATTAGCAAGATGCTCTAATTCAAGTATAATGGCAATTTTAGAACAATCTGTTTAGACAACTTTATACTCAAAACAGCCTCAGGATTGCTGCTACTCTCCTCATTTTTAACGTGATAAAAAGCAAGATCGCCTTTGTATTTTATTACTCTGTTCAGGTACACCGGGGAAAATAAAACCAAGTTATGTTTTCATTATAGCTGCACATAAACAATCGTGTGTGTGTGTGTGTGTACACAAAGAAAAGTAATGGGAATGCAGGAACAGCCCAACGTAGCTAAGACTTCACCTGACTTCCTATACTGCCACCATTTATCTATCAAGTTCAGTGTTTCTAAAGTTTTCCTTTAAGGCTGAATTCTTCCTAATTACTCACACTACTGGGATTCATTTTGACTCCCTCTAGTCTGTCCCACTTAAATGATATCTAACAAATATACTGGATTTCATTAAACAAACTGGGAAATGATATTATGTGCCATCAACTTGCTAGCCCCAGGAAGTAGTGAAGTCTTTCCAAGAAGATTAGGTGGAAAGACAAACCTCATCTGAAAACCTGAGAAACTGGTACACAAAATTCAATCCTCATTTGAGGCAGTAAACACACAGGTAATTTAAATACATCCAATTTAAAAACTATTAAGCATTCATGTTCCAATTCTACAGCACTAAAAGAGAGGAAAACAAGGGCTTTAATTTGTTGCCAGAATATCATGATGGATCCATATGAAAAACTCACAAGAGGCGGTAAGAACAGACCCGCAGGTGATTTTCCTTTAGTCAAAAGGATTAATTCTTAATTACACTATTTATGAGCAAAACATATGAAGGTTGTATTTTCAAGGCTACCACACTGTCAGTATGAGACAACTTCCTTCATAAAGAAACCAGTATAGTCACAAAAGTTTTGGGGGAAAATAGCTCTTTTGACTTAAATGCCTAACACTAAGATTTTAGTGAACTAAAGTACGAAATGCAGTTTCTTTACACTAGATTCTTAACATAAGCAACTTAGTAATGCTGCTTAAAAATGGAGAATTGCTTGCTGAAGACCTACTGGTTTTGATCATGGACTTGATCTTATTTTGGCCAGATTACAGCCCACACATGTAATTTGAGCATTCAATTTTTTTAATATGAAGATAAATTTGCCCAAACATAAATGCAGATACAGGTGTAACATCACAGTTATCTTTCTGGTTGTCAGAAAAAACTCAGCCTCTCTGATATAATGGTTTCAACAGCAAAAAGCCCCTCAACAAACCCAGCACATTTTTGTCAATAAACACATTAGCTTTATAACACCTTGAAGGCACAACTACATTCACCTCCCTCAAACTAAGTGTTTCACAGATAAACATTTTCCACTTTTTTGTTTTCTTTAATCTGGTGCAAAAAGGAAATATCAGCTTTACAAGGTTAATTTGGGTCAATGAAATGACTGAATAAAAATTTTTAATTAGTTGTCTTAGAGCTACAACAGTGATCCAAAACTCAAAGGAACTCTCTACATAGTATCTGTAAACTAATATGAAATACCAGTCAACATACTTTCCCTTTCAGCATGGAATTAATAGGGAAGATTAGAGTCAAAATTCTGCATAAAAACATAATGTTCAAAGGAGATAACATGCCAGCCTTCATTAAGGAACTGAGAATTGTCCTTTTGAACTACATTGAAACTGGAATAAACATTTCATTTAAAAGCAAAAATCATTCAATGTAATCATAAAACATACTTACCTTTTTTTTTTATCAAGGGCATATGAAGCATACATCAAAATATACAGGATGCAACTAGACAAAGTCAGTTCACAGGCTGCAAAAATCAACACTAATGAAAACAAAAAGAGAACAATTAGGTATAAATTTCCCCTACACAAAATTTTCTAAGTGGTCTGTAACAAAATTCTGCTGTGACAGTCTACGGTCACAGTCTTTAGTGGAGTATTTGTATATCTGACAACATAAAAAAATAACTGCTTTCTGCATGCCAGCATATAAATAACAATGCTTAATGCCTGCAGAAAAGCTTTAAGATCTTTTATTCAAGGTTTTGCAGAATACAAGCATTACTCCAGATTCTTTACCCTGACCTTTAGTTTCTGATTCCTTCTAGAAGTAAAGCACCACAGAAATGAGATTTAACATGTATTGCCCAGGGTTCTTCTCTCTCTCTCTCTGCCCCAGGAAAAGAAAAATAGACATATATTGTTATAAAAACTTTCTTGTTTAAAATACATCACTCAATACTTAGAATTCAGTATGTGCTACAATTTTTTTTTTCCTGTGTTTACTCAGCCATTCCATTTAGCAAAATCTGAACCACAGGTCATCCAAAGCTTCTCTCCCAAGCTGCACAAGGCAAACAGACACTGGTTGCACTTGAGGAAGATCCAAGTGACTGAACGTTCACTGATCATCACGATGACTGCTGTTTTCCATTAAATGTCAATAACGTAGACAGCATGCATATGGCACACAACTTCCCTAAAAATAAGCACTACATGAACAATCTGCAATGATTATTCAAGCAAGTACGATAAAGCTCTTGAGAGGAGGGGAAAGGGTGATTCTACTACGGACACCAAGAATTAAGTGACTGTTTTTTGGTAAGGCAATGAAAACTGGAGGTGAAATGTCTTCCCCAGTACAAAAATAGAGGTGACACAGTGTAAGAACTAGTGATGGCTGGATGGAAAAACAACTTTTAAATTACCCAGAAACACCAAACTGAATCATGTGAAGTTATGTTCAATTAACAGAAAATGCATTAATGAAACTTGATCCTTCAGAGCAGCTTCTGCCAAAAGTGTCAATTTAACTTATCTCAGGGAAACCTCCCAAATAACATGATAGAAATTAATCCTCGTACTTGTGCAGTTTCCTACAGTGTTTAGGGAGCAAATCAATTACTTCATATAGGAAAAATAGTAATGAATTTTAGTTTTTCTCTTCACAAAAATACCATGCCAGTGTTTTCATTATATACCTTCCTTGCCTATGAAAAGCTATCTGATGCTCTTGCTAGAACAATAGAGTTCTTTCACCTCTTCCTTCAGAAGGACCAGAAGATATTTGAGCAGTTTGTACCTAACACTACCCTTTGCATAAGCATTGTCAACACGGTTTAAGACAAACAATGCTTTATATAATAAGCATCTGAGATGATCAAGATATAATTCTCCCAAATACGCAGATTTTTAACTTTGAGTTCTATTTTCCACCTTTTCTCAACACCATGTGGCCAAATCCTTCCAAATTCTTATTAAAATGGTAAATGTTTAAAAAATTTAATAGCATAACAAAAGACAAACGTGAGGAAATTCCAAATATCGTAACTGGTTCCAGCTGAACTTAATCTTTTCTAACACCACATATCAGAGCATTATTCAAAATATATAATTTGCATGGAAGATCATCAACCAGATTAAAAATACTACAAATTTCCCTTGTTTTCAATACAGATGCATTCAGGAACTCCCTTGGTAACATACACATCCAGTTTTGTAGCTGATAAAGTGCTTTGAACTGCATAAAATAAAGCATTGCAATGAGTAATCTTCCATGTGTAAAAGCATGAAGACATCAGACTGGTTAACCAAAGCACTATTTAATGATTTCACTAAAATCTTTAAAAAACAAAAGAATAATGCAACTTATTCTTCTCAGCTTTTTCATGTGTCGTGGTATTTGAAGTTCTTCAAGTGGCAGATCTCAAAGAGCTGTGAGTACGTAAACTGTTCCACTTTTCTTTTTTAAAAGTCTTTTACACATGCATGGATGACAATGAAGACACAGTCCAAAATTTAAATCATACATTTCTTTAGAGCTTGAAGGAACTTTTGAGGCTGTTGAGATCTGGTCTATTTAGAGGCTCCAGTAGTAAACTAGACGGTCTCTGGATTTTAATACTGTTAGACTCACTTAGCAGCTGAGCTCGGTGAACTTAAGAGGACAGAGGAAACTTCAGTTGCAGGCTGATGGGCCAGAAAAATATCTGTATAGTCTGGAAAGGTTAGCACATCATATCACAATACACAGGTACAAAAAATGTTTATGCATAGGCACTTGCTCATTTAATTCTAAAATAAAACAAACAAACCAACAAAAAACGAACAAAAATCCCCAATGAAACATACATCTCAAATTCACAATATTGAAGTTACTTATTTTTTGGGAACTGCCACTAAATCTTTTTAAAAAATGGGAGAAAGCATGCCCAAAGTTTCCAGCTGAGCATAAAATTATACACAAAGACAAATTTTTGTTGCAAATATTTACTCAAAAAGTAATAATTTACAGCAGTGTTTTAACAGCTGTTCAAAACATTTAACATTCATTAAAAACAAAACTGTAAGTCAAAAGCACATTCTGAATGTTTCAAATGGAGCAATGAAATCAAAAGAGCAAGCTACTGTTAATCATATGCATTCCTAAATCTAGCTAACTAGAAAACAAAAATAACCCCCAAAAAACCAAACCAAAACCAGCAGCCATCTTTCTATACATAACTTAGACTACAAAAAGTCCTGAAATTGAACTGTACAATTCTACTTTATATGCCCTTGTGTTCTATTTTTAAGTTAGCCAGTAGCAGCTGCAAAATGGCAGAACGCATGCCAGGTGGTGTTTCCAGTTTGGAGTTTTCCTTGTTTTTGCTTAGAACCATTTTTACATTAAACCATACTTTGGTGTGACTCACAGACCATTCCTACGGGTCTACGGCTAAGAATAATTAAACCAATAGTAAAAGCCTAACAGCAACAGTACTTTCAGCATTATGTCCTACTTTATACAGTTATGTTCGGTATTTCTGCACAGCCTGCACAGTGAAAACCCCACGAATATATATTTTTATTGTAAATTCCACTTTCACTGAAAGTTTATTAAGGTAAGTTTACAGCCTGGCAGAATTACACCTGTTCAGAGGTGCACAAATTAATATACTTCTGTTTACGTGCTTTTACAGACAGGAATGTGACACCAAGTCCCAAGGTTTATATTTACCTAAGCTATCGGCAGACCAATAACCTTCATTACAAGTGTGCTCCATATCAGCATCAGAAGTGAATTCCTACTCAATCCCCAGTTCAATGATATTCACACTGAAGAATTTAGAAAAATACTTTTTGGGCGAACAAATCACCTTATCCTGGGCTACTTAACTATAAAAAAATTAGAATTTATACCTCTTTTCAAGTATCAATCTAATATATCACATCCAAGAGACAGGAAGATATATTTGAACATGTTACCTTTTTGAAGCCTAATGAATTCAGTCATACATACACGTACATGCTATCTCCATATGCGAACTTCCCTTTGGTGTCTCTTTCTCTTCTCTTCTCCCTTTTAAACTTTTTAATATTTAGCATCCACGAGCACACTCATCAGGAATGGTCCATGGTGTTCTTACCATAGTTTAAAAAAAACAATAAAATTAACACAATTTCAGCTTGCTTCATTTTCATCTGTCTTGTTTACAGTTGTTTCCCTTCTGCTGGGATTGCTTTCTCTAGAAGTCTCATCTGTTTGTTCAGCAAGCTGTCCTGCTTTCTTTGATGAAGGTGTGACATTACCTTTTTGGAGAATTTCAGTAGCTTCATGCTCTAGTACTTCTGACGGAGTTAAAGGTTCCAAATGAATACTGCCTTGTTCACTTATATCTGAACTAACAGATTCGAGTTCATCCCTCTTTCTCAAGAACTGCTCAAAACTGACATCTTCACCCAACGTCAGCTTTAAGTCCCTCACGTTCACTGCTGAGAGCGTCGTTTCATCCAAGGTACTCACTTTAGTCTGCTCATTCAGGACAACGTCATCTGAACTTTGGCACGTTTTCATCTCATTTGCATCATGAATACATTTTTGTCTCTCATCTACTAACTGTTTGTTATTAGCTGAATCACAGTATGCTCTTTTCTCATGCAAAGAATTCTTTGAGCTGTTGCCAGGGAGTTCCAAACTAGGAACATTTTCTGTATTTGACAGTGAGGAGTCTTCTTCACTCTTTTCAACAGATCCAACTTTTTTAGTTTGATTTCTACTGCATTCTTTTGTTTCATCTGACGAGTCATGCTCTTGTTTGCTGAAAAAAACCAAAACAAGTTATTTTTAGATATGATTTTTATATTTTTATATTATAAATGAAATAAAGCAATGCATGGCTATACTCTGCAAAGTGACACTCAGAGGGGTACTGAAGGTTTCCTCTTTGGGATTTGTCATGAGGCTTCATAGCAAGAAAGGCAGAATTTAATTAACAGCTGCATTTTTCTTATCTATTTACAAACTCAGCTTTGTATTTAGCAGTCAATTAGTACTCTAGTTCTTGCATTTCAGCTCCAGAAAGGAAGGTTGCCTTCGTGTGACACACGGAATTTCCCAAAGCAATACCTATAGTTCCTCTACCTGCACAGCCTCTTTGACACAGATGCAGATAAAATTGCTTTATACCACCAACTGACTCTGCAATACTCATGAGAATAAAGCTAACAGCTGGAAATCTAAATTAACGAATCTAAAATTTATTTAGAGCAATCACAATCTGGATTCACTGAAAAAGTGAATCTGTGAAATAGCATTTTCAGTCACCTTTCGGAGTAAAACCATGTGTTTATAAAGAGGAAATACAGAAACAGAGAAGTTTAATTTTTCCTGTAAAGATCAAATCTGGTAAAAGTTTAATATAATTTTTAATCAATCCAGAGTTTTTCAGAATGATAAGCAGATTGAATTACCTAAAATGATGATGGTGACAGACAAAAGAAGGTGTGGGGGAAAGGAAAGGGGAAGCTGGAAGAACAGTAATTTGTCTGATTTCACATATAACTTCTATATAGAAAATGAAATTAGGAGTAAAGTCTCCCAAATGAACTTTTAAAATTTAAATTGAAAGTAGTCTCTAAACAGTAACATGCAGAAAAAAGCTGTGAGAAACACAGTTATCACCAAATATCTCATTAATCAAAATGCATTTTTATTTTATTTCTTCAAGCGGTTTGAAACATTTTTTGGCTAAAGCCATTTAAATTATGTAAGCAACACGCAGTTCAGAACTCTTAAAAGGAAGAACCAATTCTTTGCTACTAGGTTTTTTGATATATTTTCAAGCTGAAAACCTACTTATGTTCTACTCATCCAGGAACTTAAAACAATTCAAGTGATTCATTTATATGATAAATGATACTGAGTTCTACAGAAAATGGTTATTCTGGAAAAGAAGCTACAAACATTCAGAAATCTCTTTTCAAGTTTTACTTTCATTTATATAAACTAATCCAAGAATATTCCACTTCCTACTTCTGCTCTAGGTCAGAGGAATAATTTGAGCAGGAATAAGAGACTGTTGGGATATCCTTCAGTGGTGAAATCTTACTGGTCACTGGGGTAGTCATAAGAATCTTTTCATCCTGTTACACTGATTTTTCATTCATAGTAAGGAATGATCCCAAGAGATAGGCCATCCTCTTTAGCAAATTACAACCTATATTTGCTACTTTTGTCAAACAGAAATGTTAGGGTTTGGAGGTTTTTTCCCCTCATTTAGTGGACTACCTAAAGTGTAGATGACATTCTTGAATGCACAGTTTATCTATCCAATTTCTTCTCTCTCAGATGTCTAGAAAGAAAAAGGCAAAAAAGGTAACATTGGAGGGAAAACTCAAGACTAAGTTCCAGCACAAAAGCCAACACTCAGGAGCACCCATCAGCTGTGGCTGACATAACTGGTTTGCCATAATTGTTCCTAATTTCTTTATCTATTCCAGAGAAAGACTTCAGTTATACAGAGTCATATAAATACTAGTTCAATATTTAGAATTGTTTACATATGAAAATCTAGTCAACTCTTCATCAGTGTATACACATATGACCTCTAGCTGCTATTTTTCAACAAGAAGCTTGAGGGCAAGATCTAGTTGCAGAGCTAACAGGCACAGTATTGTGCTTTACATGGGAAGTTTTGAACACAGACATACAAAACCCAAAAAAATAGGTTTTAAATAAAGGGATGACTAATACCTAATTATCCCACAAAGAGCAGTGTTTCCACACTGAAAAACTCAGATGGATTACACGCGTGTATACACACAAAGAGACAAAATTCACATCAAGAAACTCCTCAAAGAACAAATATACCCTTAACATATAAAACAAATTGATCAATCTTCCTCATCTTCTAGTAACCAAAATCCCACCTTCATCCAAACCCAGCCCCTTATTCTCACTCATTTTTGGCAAAACACAGAAAGGGAGGAAGTACTAAGTGGTGGGGGAAGAAAAGAAATATATACCTATAGATGTATGTAGTTGCACAACAATCACATCACAAGAACAATTATCCACAAACAACAGTGATCCTTCAGATTGCTAAGCACAACAGTAAGTTCCTTTAGATAAAACAGTTCTCCAATGAAATAATTTGCCTGCTGAGAACTGCAGATGAATCAGCAGACCCTAGCAATTGTGATGCACTAAAATACCACAATAAAAAGAAAAATCATACAATATTTCAAGGATTCATTCTGTTAATATGTCAGTAGCTGAAAAAGAAAAGCCTTTTATCCAGTATTAGCAACTAAAAGTACTCTTAGTACTCTGTGTGCAAATAGGACTGGTTACAGTGTAAGAAAACTAAAAATTCAGGCATCAAAAATACAGGAGAATGCAAGAATATTAACAGCTGTATTATACAGAAAAGAGGATGCCAGTGAACAGTTAGAATGCAAAATCTGACTTCTGTTTAATGAAACCAATGAGTCCAGGTTTATGACCTGATCACCAAGTATGGGATATATTAATGAGCTGGCTGCCATAGAGTCTATCTGAAATCAGGGCTTACAATAAGACTACTTCAAGGGAGCAGCACATGCCATAGCTCTGGATACAAGAGATGAGTCTACCGAGTACAAACATACATCCACGTCAGGATGCAGCAGCTTAAAAACGAAAGCAATTCAGTTTTCTTTTTTCTCATTGTACAGAAAATGCAGGATTTGGGTGCCAAGTGAGGCTGAGGAAAGTTAGGCTCTTATCACTTGTTTCAAAATCCTACTAGCTCAAGTTTTTTTGCTGCACTTTATTGAGAGTATTTTATTATTTTATATTAGTATTTCATATTAGGATTTTAAAAACAATTCAGAGAAAAATTCTACAGCAAGAAAGAAAAAACCCCAACCCTATAAAACGAGTGAAATTTACACATCTGCATACAGAGTAGTTGCAAAGTGTGTGCAAACACTCCCTTCAGTCTGCGGAAAAGTATTTCTCCAGGTAACAAAACTTGTATTACAGCTGCATTTACATTAACAGTTTGGTGTGATCCATTCGTTATTGTTCCCACATAACTAGTTTGGTTTGCAAGGCAGTATCGGGACATGCAAACTACATTTCTTTTTTGAGGAAAATGAACTGGAAGCTCTGATCCACAAGTGCTCCAACCCCTAATGGAGCTGAGTCCTCAAGAGTCCAAACGAACACAGGATGTTCCACACACCTCTGCATGTCTGCACAGCATGAGCACTCTGTCCAGGCATCATGAGTCTGGTCCAAAATAACACCTCTGAACCTCAATGCAGTGAAAAGATGCAGCATTTTCAGTGTCAACTGCTTTCATTTACTGATATGCTCCTGGAGCACTAATTCCTTGCTAATATCAACATAACTACCTTGGATTAATAACACAGAAAAGTGTGAGGACTGAGAATCTCTAGTGCTAGAGCTACAATACTCCAAATGTCTGTCTCAAAGCCTATGAAATAGCATCAAACAAAGTTTTCATCAGAAAGCACAGAACAGATTCATATATTAAAATTATTTTTGTCTACTTAGACACAACGATAAGAAGAAGTAGCACATCATACTCAATTAGAATTACAGTGACCATTTACTAATCCGTAGCCTAAAGACAGAGATAACATCCAATACCTGAACCATTTAGTCTCAATTATTAAGCAAGCATTTTATGGGAAGGCAGAATTTCAAGTAATTTGACCCACACTGCATATGACAGAATAAAAAGCGATGAAGCAGACAGAGATACTCTGAAAGCAGTTAATGTTTATTTTTTAAGTCACTATTAGTGCCTATACAGCAAATAACCACAATTAAGTTTTGACTAAGTTTTTAAAGGTTAAATTTGCACCAACAATTGTGAAAGATCACTAACTGGGATAATATATTTCAGGCCGTTGAATCTGGAATAATATGAAGTGTAAGTCTATCCACAATATGTGCCAATAAAAGGTGTAAAATTTCAATTATTTCCCCAGACTGGCATTATTTAAATGTAGAGCTGTAATTATTAGTTACCCACGAATTTCACGTATTTGTTCTGCTAAGAATTTGGTTGAGTATGCTTTCCATAAATGACACAGGTCTTTAAAGGCCTAAAGAAATAGACGAGAATTAACATTTTATACTATATTTTAAAATTGTTTCCCAATAGCCCCAGTAACACTGTTAACTCACAGAGAACATGATAAAAAAGTTTCTTTTAATCATTTGGTCAATTTATTTAATATCCTATGAATCTTGACTAATTTGCCATTTAAGCATTACTTAACGTGTTTTGACACTTGGAACCTAAATTCTCCATGTCTTGTTGAGGCAGTACCTTGCAACTGCCACTGAAAAATTTCTATCATAGGAAATGTTATGAAAATACTCATCAAACATTTTTTGACCAATTACCTGATAAATAACACAGCATGTGTTTTATGTACCTGATTTCAAGATGAAGCTGATCATTGTATTTACCTTTCAAAAGCTGGTGGTTTTGTTTTTCCTTCAGATAAACTAGGTCTTGAAACTTTCTGTAATAATTAATCATATTTCTTTTATTTTACATTCACGAGCAGCTGATGACAATATAAAGTTGTAGAAATATTTTCACACTGATATTCCCATGAATTTGTTATGTAGCAGAGACTGAGCATGGATCTCAGTAAAGATGTCTCCAAATAGTCTTCCAAATTAAAAAAAAAAAACAAAAAACCCACCAAAACCCACAGAAACAAAGTAAAACTAGAAAGCAACTACTGCAGCTTTTTCCATAAACACGTAATTTAAATTATGCCTTAGTGAATAGGATGAAAACTAAGTCCGGACAGTTTTATATTCGGACAAAAAAAGTTTCTGAACCAAACTTGTGTTTTGCTAGCAAAAAAAGGGCAAAAAAAGTAAAAGAAAAGCAAGTTGAAGTTAATACATTTTTAAGCATTATACAGTGTTTGAGCCCTCCAAATACTTTTACATTAAGTGTAAACATATTGAAGAGTCAAGAGAATGCTTGTCACAGAAGAAACTTTTGAGTCTCTATTAAAACTTATCCAATGAAATAAGCTTTTTAACTTTAAACAACGTGAACAAATTCATTTTTTCCTTCCATTTTTAGAACAGTAGAAAAGCATGTGAATGAAAACTGCCATTTAGAAACAGCCAACCAGTCTTTTAAAAGCATCTTCTACACTACTGGGCATCTTACTCATATATTATTCTTATTTAGGAAACACAAAGTGCCTAAGTGACAACATTAATTACTTAGACTTTTTTTTCTGTCTCAATACAACTGCAAGTTAATTTTGGTCCAAAAATAGGAGAGATCAGTGTATATAAAGATGAACAATTAAAATTATTATTTGTATCACCTCTTATTTAAAACTACATAAACAATGCTACATACTTTTAGCACAGTATCTTTTCCCCCACAGAACTGGTATATTTTGTTTCAATGAGGGCGAATTACACAGCAAATATTTGAAAATCGTATGGCAAAGTTAAGCTGCTTCTATATTATAAAATACCCTTTGGAATATGGCTGTTGTGCTTTGTTCTATTTCTGCCATACAAAACCCAAACACGCATGAGCCATGCTAAGAAACAATTTCCAACTCAAAATTATTGTACTCTATCTTCTCCTACAGAACCTCCTTCTCTACCCACCACTCTCCTCTGCCCTGGCTGACCTATTTGCCCCTGAGAACTACCAGGAAGGAAAGATTTCTTGACTTATCTCTTCGAATTTTAAATGTTATGTTTTTAAACTACCTGATTCATCCATTTGTATTTTTGGTTCTTCAGCACCCTAAGAGTCTGTCCTTTGACCTCCTGCCGTGTATTTCAACAAACGGCCAAAATGTCAAGCATCTGGCTGCAGCAAAGTAAGAGGCATTCCATGACACCTTGGAAAAAACAGCCAGAGGTTCCACACGGCCCAGACCACACTGACAGAGCAGCAGCTCACTGTTCTGAAAGGTCTGTCAGATGCTCTGTAAACTCAGTTAACACCAAAGTAGCTTTTTCTGTTCTGTGTTCTCCATCTTTTCCAACTGTAAGAGCTACGGTGTGGGATTTTGGCTTAGTTATGTTTTTATTTGGGTTTAGACAGAAGAGGTTGCATTTTTTGTTTTGCTTTTTAAATGAAAGCCAGTACTATGGAACACAATTTTGTGGAGAAAAAGAATGCAAATTTGACATCTATAATGCTGAAAAACTATATGGGATAAAAAAGAAAAACTAAGAGAAAACACACCAGAAGTGGTAATGGAATTTATGGAAAAGATGTGACTGTGCAAGAGAATCTTTCTTAACACTTTGCAAGGAAAATGAATGGTCTTCTCATTTCTACAAAACCATTGTTTCTGTTAAAGAAACTCACCAAAACCTTTGCATTTTGGAAAGCTGGCAAGCAGTGTTACAAGACAAATCTTTCCTATGTCTGAGGACTTCTCCCACTCTCTTACCATCTGGGATTTCTGTAACAAGACCGGTCTTTCTGAACGGCAACAGAAAGACAACTTCTTAAAAAAAAAATCTGTAAAATCAGAATCCAAAGATGATATTTTCGAAAAATGTTAATATGTACTGTGAGATCATTTAGATTTCTGATAGGCCTCAAAAATTACAGTTCAGAGTCAACATTATTCCAGATCTTGCAGTTACCAATTTCCAGGTTCCCTGAATATGAAGATACACAAGGAAAGCAAACCATTTCTTCATTGGAGTCTGGCATTCAACTCAACCAAAGGGACTGACTACAAACAGCACATCTCTGGGTTGGCAGCCCCACCAAAGGTATGCCTCTGACACTGCCCAGCTTTCTGCAGTAAAACAGAGAGAGCTGGATTCTTACACCATGCAGATCATCTGAACACCATGATCACTAATATATATATAGTTAAAAAAGAATTGTCTTGGATCTTCACACTAGATACAAAGTTCAGACATACCCTTAGACTGTGTGTAGAAAAGACAAGACATTACCCCCAAGTTAGCTTCTATCTCTCTATTGGAGATTTCAGTGTGGATAACGAATTAAGATTCAATGTTTTAAAACACTGTATGGTTGAAATAGAGATAAGAATGAAAATACTTACAGTCAGAAAGCAATTTGGTAATCTGAATCCGATTTTTAAAGTTGATACTTACGCTGAGCTTAAACATACTTCAGAATTTTGAGGTGTTTCATTGGGTGTACAGAAATTATAAGATAAACTTGTTTTATGTAACCTCTTCCAGTTATCTTGCCTCAGGAAAACCAGCAAGCAACATTCTTTAAGCAGTGAACATTACTTTTATTCTAATTCTACCTGAGGAATGATCTCCTCACCAGAAAGGCCTTTTAAACCATAACTGAAGTATTTTAAGATCTGAAATGTTAAATTAAAAGTGCATAAAGCTACCTCACCAAAGAACTCCACAGTATAAGCTCAGTTATCTTTTACTTGTCTACCATAACCCAAATACCCAGAATAGAGTTGTAGTTTACTTTAGGACAACCGTAAAACAGTGCAGCTAACCTCCAACTACTACCTGGAGGGGATGCTTCCTGCAAAATACCTTTATAGGCACAGTCCATACACTAGATGAGCTATACATTATTTAAATTTATTGACTTTTAAAACCACATTAATTAAACAGCTTATCACAACATCACCAAAATTGATTTTCTGTGTTTCTATAAGAAAACGTTATCGCACAGATAGCAAGAAGTATCTCCTACAAAACTTCTTAAGTCATCAGTTCTAACAAAATCTAACCTTTCAAAGGTTTCTTATAGAAGAAAAGCAGAACCAAACAAAGCCCTCAAAATTGCTTATGCCTGTATCTTCTTTGTCGATGCTGCATTAAAGCAAATTTAATCTGCTGAAGTATGGTGCCGCCTCTATTATATTTAGATAATGTTATTAATCATAAATTAAATTATTCACAACCTCAGCAAGTCTTAACGGTTGTCTACAGGGTACAAAATACTTGACATAAAAAACAGCTTTATCACTTAAATTTTCTGAAAACTGTATACCAATATTAGATTGATCAACCACATGTACTTTCCTAAATCCAAAAGAGCAGCCTAAACCCACACCTTTTAAAGAATTTAAGTACATAGTTTCAGCACACTATGAATACCTTCTAACACTAATGTTCTAGGAGCTAACCAGCATCTTAAACTGTAGCATAAACAAACACATTATTATTACATCTTAATCTGCAACAATGGATGGCAATAATATCTACAAAAAAGGGTTGGTTGCAGTAGCACTGTAAAAATACTCTTCTAACTAACAGAGAAATAATCAGGATAAATAAAATGAGAACACATTTTTTGGGGTCAGGACTTAAATACTCTGAGGTATTTAATCACGAGTAGTCACACCAGTAAAAGATGACGCAACATCAAATACTTAGCTTAAGCCTTACTGCTTCAATGATTTCTATGCAAGAACTTAAGTATGTTGGAAATAGCCATTTGTCATAAAACAGTCACTCCTGAAAGACCAGAACAACTTAGACACAAATATATCAGATATTGTGTATCCAAGCACAAAACTGTTCTTCTTGTCTCAATAAATTAAAGTTTTGCCACTAAACTAAATGGATGTGAATTGGATCCAATATCTACAGATTATTTAAAATCCATTATAAATGTTACTTTACATGATCAAATTTGAGCGATTTCTGTGTTCATGTTTTATAGCTGATAGAATGGATTCAAACTGGCTAATTTATGCTGGTTTGGAAATGAGCAGAGTTTGTAACATTTTGTAGTAACCACATCTTTGTTATTATGGTTTACCTTGGATTCATGATGTATACTCTCAACCTTAATTTTGTTTAGGAATAGTTTTAGAAAGCAGTTCCTTCTAATTCGTAATTGGCAGAAGTTGCATGAATAGACACTAAACCATGGAAAATTATTACCTTGTGATGTTCCCAACACTTTTATGCTACAAGTCTTAAATCCCATAGGTCTCAACATCAACAAAGGCAATACTTTCTTACATCTGTGAAGTTACAGTGCTTCTGGAAAGAACATTATGAAAATAAAACAAAGATTTTGACCACCTCCAGTAAGTACAGCCTGTTGGTCCAACAATTTTGAGCAACTCTGAAACCTTTCTAGAACCCTCCAAAGATTCTTCACTCTACAAGAAGTTCTAGTTAAGAACAATGAAAATATGTCCTTTAATTGTCAATCCTTTAAAAAAATTGCCCATAAAAAAAGAGCAGCTGAGAACAAAATTTCACCTAGAGATAGTCAATAGAATAGATCAGCCATAAAACCAAAGAGATTCAGAGTAAAAGTCAAGTAAGAACAATAATTTAGACACCATGAAGTCTAAATTCAGTTTGATCTGAAACTTTAGTTGAGAGGTGAAGAGCCACCTAGGACTAATGGAAGAGTCTTGGAGTCAGTAACAAAAACTAGACCCTAAAATGCAGTTAAGGACAAATAGGAGTACTCTACTGAAATTCAGTCTCATTGCTTGCCCTGCTCTCACATAATAAAATTCTATGTATTTGCCCACACACAGAGCTCAAATCAGGAGCCACTGTCTTCCCAGCAATCTCTCATGTTTTCTTACAACCAAAGGCTCACTGGGTAAACAGAACAAACTCAGCTGCAATCTTTTGCCAAATATTTCTCTTTTGTCTACACCTAACCAAAAGTAACCTTTTCTGGGATGACTGTAGCTTCAAGAATTTCTAGAAATCAACTTTAAGTGACTCAAGGTATCTTCCAGACACTCAACTGAATCATACCCAGCATTAATAAATCTAAATCTATTTACACCCAAAAGAATGAAAAGGTCATTGGTTTCAGGATTCTTGGGTGCTGGCACTTTTTTTTTAAATGAATCCCACCTTCTAGCAGAGCTTCCCTATTTTGACAGACAAAACTTTAAATGCTGCACAGTTACATGTAACAGAAAAACAGAAACAAACATTTACTTTGTTTGTGAGACTTTCAAAGCAAAGATAAGACATAACTGGCTAGTCAAGCAATGACACTCCATGTCCTAAAAATAATAAAAGAGAGATAGGTTAAGGTACATACAAGTGAAATCTTAATTCTTTGACCATAAGCTAAACTGGTTATATCATGCATATGCATGCTCTGCCCTTGCAGATATGGTCCAATATGTTGCATTACTCACGTAAACTGTTGGGACCATAAGAGAGATTTAACACTAAGGCAGGTTTATTTGCATGATTTAGAAGTGGTTTTATGAGTTTTCCACACGAGTAACTTTTCCAAGATCCTCACACAAATGGAAACAGGATGTCACAAGGCCAACTGATTCTACATGAACCGTTTCCACAAATCTCTCATATCTGTAAGTAGTCTATAATTTTTTAAAATACAGGTTTGGAATCTTAATTTCTGTAGCAAAGCTGCAAAAGAACAGAAGGATAATACTCCAAATAAGCATTCAAAAGATGTATAATTCATATAACTTCAAATCCAAGTGTATATCTAGAGTAATTTCTGAGAAATTCTTAGAGAATGTTTCTGACAGCCACGAAAACCTGCAATCACATTCCGTTCTTCTTGTTGTCGGAAACCTGAATGAAAGTGAAATATGGATTCAACTTCCTCTGAAATGAACAGCATGTTCACAATGAAAACACAAACCCACTATGCTTTTTTGAATGCTGCTGTGTCAAAACAGAATTAAGTCCTGCAAGAAAAACCTGTAGTAGGTAAGTGATGCTTGAAGCTGAACAGCAGCAATCAAGAAAGAACACAGCTTCTGTCAGAAGGAAAAAACGTAGCAAAAAGAACAAGACTTTAGAGTATTGAGTAAGTGTGCAGATGCTCAGTCACAAAATATGCAGAAGAGACAATGGATGACAGGATCCTTGCCATTATTAGCAACACTACAATGGCTGCAGAAGCGCACTATCACCAGACCTGTGACTGTTTGAGTACTAAAAGTCAAGAGGACAAAAAAACTGGTCAAAATGAATTAATCTCAGAGAATTTGATTATTCAGAAAAAAAGTGCTGCAAATCAAGAACAGCTTGCATTCACCAAAACCAAACTCTTATAACTAGGAAGTTATATCAGTGACTGATCCTTGAGTGAGGGTAAGCTTTATCTATTATGCTGCTTGCAGGCTAGAAAATGAGAGATTCAATCAAGACATATTCGCTGTAAACAGGAGGCTGAGTTTGAAGGAACATTAGATGTTCATCACGGCAAAAGGAAAGCTCATCACATATCCTGATGGATAAACTTGCCATAGATAATCTAGAACTGAAGATGAAGTCAGAAGCAGTAAAATCAAAAGCAGCAGATGTCTCAGCAGCTTGAGTAGAGCATCCTTGAATATGAGAGATGATACCACAAGAACAAGGTGTGAATGAACTGGAACTGCAGCTGCTCCACCCTCAGAATCAAGGCTCAATAAATGTAGGTAGGTACTTCCATTACTTGCTTTCCTCCTCTCACAGTATTTTGGAGCAAAAAGAAGCTTACCTACCAGAGAGCAAAGCAGCTAATAAATTCCTTTGGCCAAGACTCAGTTTATGTAGTTAAATGCAACAGAAGTCATTCAAGGCATATTTTGCCACTATATACCATAAAGTCACTGGCAGAAAAAAAATGCAACTTAATTGAATATTAAATAGATCAGGACTTGTATGCTTTAGTGAACACCCAAAAAGAATGACAAAGCCTTTTAGTTTCAGAAGGTGGGATCAAGTTCAGAACAAAATGGGCTTTGATGTCAGCCCATATACATCCCATTTACACACCACTCTAGCTTGGGATGATACTGATAGACTGGAACAGGGAAGAAACACTGCACATGAGCAGCAAAGAAATGCTGCATCACATAAGTGAAACTTCTGGTAAGCCTCTCTTCAACTGGGTATAGCCCCCAGAAAGCTGCAAATCAATGCTGCAAAGCAGAGAACATTATCAAAAAGGGCCTTTGACTACAATATTGGGAGAAAAGACCAGACCCACTGTCTAAAAGATGGAAGAAGAGAATACCACAGCTTCAATGCATGAAGAAAAAGGAAAAGGTCTGGTCAGATCCTTGTTTGCTTACATACCAAAATAATCCCAAGCTGGACTGGGTTCAATTTTCTGGTCCACAATGATGTATCAGTGAGCCAAGGCAGTATAGGATACCTGCTCACTTTCAACTGCCCTGCAACAAAAATGTCTGCTGTCAGTTCATTTAAAAATATGTTAATGGTTGTGCAAAGCAGAGAGTTGAGCATTAGAAGAGTACTTGCATAGTTATAACATCTTACTCCCTCAGCACAAGGTGGATCACCAAATAAACGAGGAGACTCTCTGTAGAGTAAAAACTAAAAAAACAAATTCTTCTGGAACATCCCCAGCTAGGTTATCTGTATTACTAATGGCAGGATTCTGGTCCAAAGACAGGCTCTGTAACAGTACAGAGTTCATGGAACATGTCTGATCATTAGCAATAAAGATGAGTTTTAAAACACATACAGACAATCCAATATATAATAAAAGACACCATAAGACACCATCTGAGAGATGCAAGAGAAGATCCAAAAGTGTTCAAGATTGTAATTGTGAGTCATTGTTTCCAATGATGAAGTGATTCTGAAGAGCCCCATAAACAAGTCATTGAGTTATAGGTCAAAGAATTGGAAGGAACATTCAGAGATCATTGAAAAACTATACAGCAAAAGTTATGAATATTGTCTGCAAGTTCCTCTTCTTCCAAAGCAACCAGAGAGTACCACTAAGAACCAGCATGCAAAAAGATGAACATTTTTGTTTGTACTCTGTACAGCAAATTATGAATTAAAAATCTGCCACACAGGTATATTCATACTCTTCAGTTTAGCAATGATATATTCTTGCCCAAAGTCTCAGAGAACTAGTATATGGAAATGGACAAGATTTACTGAAGTTAATGAAGTCTATGAGCCTGACAGCTTCAAAAAACACCATCAAGGATTTTATATCACTTCATGTGGTGCCAGTAACTAATTTTATGTTGGCATCAGAACTCTCAAAAATAATGGCTATCTGCATCTGTCCTAACCTAACATCCTGCAGAAACAAACCTGCATATATTCTTGACTTTACTTCAAATCTTTGTAGTGCTTCTCCATCTGCTTCTGAGTAATACATATATATCTGTATACCCAACATTTTTACATATTTCCATATATCTGTGTAATGTATTCAAGGCAGCAAGATCCTTTTGCAGTACTGACAACAGCCTGCCACAGCTGTACATCTTCAGCCACCATTCAACACATCTATAACCTTTCCTTCCATGCAGTTCAGCAAATATTAATTCCTAACACCTAATGCCAGCTCCAAATACAAAAGCTAAGGTTTCCACTAGTATCATAGCTCAACACTTTATTTCCTCATTGTTTGAGTTTCACTGAAAGCTAAACTACTAGAGGACCCCCTCTTACTAGCCACTTTATGGAAACTAAGAAAATACCTATTAAATATTAAATTATCTATTTGGGATATTTCCAAAACTCAGTGAAAGCTGATTTATCCTTAGAGGCCTAAGAACTTAGCCCTCTGTTGGCAGAGTTCTCACCATACATGAGACAATCTAAATTCCTTTTAGAATCCTGCTAAAGGCTAGCTGGACTCTATCAGGGTTAAACCATTTTCTTCTATCTTTTAAAATATTTTTTTGCAGTCTAATTGACATTTTTGATTCTGTGTTCTGAAATGGTTTGAAGAAAACACAAATGTTTGGTTTAACGGACCTCTAAACCTTGAATTAAGGCATAAACAGGCTCAATAAACTACACTGTAAAGCCTCAGAAACTGTTCCAGGACAGTCAGGAAGGGCTTAGCATGTCGGATTCCTCTAAGGTTTAAAAAACCCCAAACTAACACAATCTGAAACAATCTCCACAATACTGCAGGTTCTTTTTCAAATCCTTAAAAAACCCTGATTAATACATACTAATTCTTCTTTGAAAGTCAGAATAAAAAAGCTAATACAAAACAGTATGCCTTAGTCATATAAAGAACATAATTTTGAAAATAATTCCTAAATATTTTTAAATATTAAGACTGAATTTGTCCTGTTTCAGTAAAGGACACTCCTTTTTGCATTCATATTCGTATTACATAAAGAAGATAAATCAGTAATTTGATGAAGCTAGTATTAAGTCGAAGTAACCGTCTCATTGTATATAGACAGGTCAGAATTGAGAAGTTCCAACATTGCAACAATTGTTTATGTCTCCCCAAACTGAACAAAAGCCTGATTTTGTTTTAGCTGCAATAGGTAATCATTTTATCTCTTCATTCTTGTAATTGTGGACATGGTAAAATGAAAAAGCACTAGTACAGTAAAGGCCTGTGTTCATCCATACATTTCAAATTCTATGGAATTAAAAAAAACCCCCAAGTTTAAAGTGCAAATTTTGGCGATCTATCACTAAATTAATAGAAAAAAAAAACATTAAACAGTAAAATAAAACTTACTGAGACACTTGTGCAGCAGTTGGGTTATCTGTGGAAACTGAAAATAAAAACGAAGGATTTAATTAAGAATATTTTAAAATGTGGAAATACAGAAGTACTCACTGTCAAATGCAAGTACAGAAATAATGCAACTCAAAATAGGACTGTGATAACACAAGAGACATCCACATGTAAGTATTTATACACTGTATAAAAAAGACACTACATGTACTCACCTTTCTCTATAATAACTTGACAAGTATGAGTGTGGTTCTCAGTCAGATGCGTGGCCATGCTATCCAAGCCAGAAGCATCAGCCAGGAAATCACAGTTAAGACACACTACAGTCACACCTCTAGGAAATACAAAGTATAAAGGAACTGTAAATACAACATGGTCATGGAAACACTTTTCTTAACTTACAGCAACTGGACAGACTATTTAAAAAAAAAAAAGTCATTCAACTTCAGATGAGATGATCCACAAAAACATAATCTTACTTTTTCTACTGCAATTAGTATCAGGAAATTCCCATCAATGAGCAGGGCATCTCCATGCTGGATATAGCACAAAGAACATGACTTTAGACAGAAATTTATCTGTAGAGCATGAGTTTCTCTGTTTGGATGGCTGTTTTTTTCTTTCCCTGACCCCCTCCCCATTTGGCACCTTATGAATAACCAAAAAAATAATAACAATAATAAAAAAAAATCAAAGACTGCTCAGAATTAAGTTCATAAATGTGGACAAATAAGTATATGTCACTGACCCAAAATACTGCTTTTGGAAAAGCTAATGGTGTTATTTCTTCGCTCTAAATTGTGGAAATTCAAGAGGTTATAATCTCAACTAAGTTATTAGTTCAACATCAGAAAGTAAAAACACCATGATCTGTAACTGAAAAAAGCTGAATTACCGTAGCTCTTCTGAATGCTTCTTAAAGATCCAAAATCTTTTACTTGGACGAGCACTGTGAAAACTAAATATATGAAAACATTACCACTTAGACAGGTTTTCTTGAATACATTACTCCACATATTCCTTCTGAAAGGCCGTGTTGGTACAGTGACTTTCTTCACCTCACTATTCATGGTACTGCAATTTGCTTACGACAAGACATGAAAATAGAAGCCTAAGTTACTGAACTGCATTATTCTTAAACATTAAATTGCTTAAAGCTTATGAACTTGTGAATCTTGGCTCTAGTTTAAAACATTGTCTCCCTTGTAAATGAGTTTGGGAGGTGAAAAGATTAACTTTACTGGCACAGTCTTGCAGGAACATACTTCTATTGCTTACATGAGCAGTTCAGCTTTTGAAGAACCATGGCTGTAGCTATGGAGTGCTAAACAAAAGAGCTAAACCTTGGTTGAACTTGTGCTTCTTAAACACATGGCTTTCAATGAGAAACGAAATTTTCAGATAACCTGTAAGTTGTCTCTTACACAGATTAAGTATGTGCCAACACTGTTCTCTCCCATGGAACAACATGCAGGCAGCTCAGTACAGGGGCTGCTCCTCCACAAACACCCTCCCTCTAACAGTCTTCCTCCTCACAATCACTTTTTCCTTACACTCACCAAAAAAGAGGTAATGATAGGTGCTGCAAAGGATCAGACAGGAGATGCATTAGTGCATCGAGGGGACAAAGGACAAAAAATTGGCGGTTTTACTGCATGGATGAATTTGACCTGCCATCCAGACCACCGGCAACAACAGGAACAGCTTACCTTAGATTCCTTTCCCCTTCCAGAGTAAATTTTTCCTTGTACAATTGGAATTAAGCACACTAATTTTGGGTTTTTTTAAGCATGCAAACAATAGATTATACACATAAAAGCATGTAAACTGTTTCAGCCTAGGACTTCCATGAGCATTGAAATTAGTATGCATAGGGTCAACGTATATAAAATATATCTAAAGACTTAGGTCACAGATTCAGGAATTCTAGCATTCACAAATGTCAAGGCATTTTCTATGTACATGAATTCAGAAAGAAAATCACATTCAGTATTTTCCACAATACAGTTGGCTTGTTCAGGGCACAGGATTAACAAGTAGGTTTTTAAAATTTTGTTTTCCTGTCACTGCTACGTGATCTGTATCTAATTGTTGGACAGTATAATTCTATGGCTCTGAAAACTAATGCATTTGTTTTCTTAACAGGCTTTTTTACAGCTGTCATCACTAATGCCCTACGCTGCCCCACAACTGGTAACAAAATGAGATGTCTATGGATGACCTGAAGTAGTGTAAGAAAAAGTATCCGCTTGAGTTTGCTGTTTGAGACATCCTTTAAATCTGAGCACAGATTTCACTAGCAATAGCTGTGGCCCATGAGGCATTCAATCTGAAACCCGGAGAACATGCAATCATTAGTCATTATTTGACAAGTCAGGCTGAAGTGATTATGGAAGATCCCATAGAAACTCTGAAGCAAACGTATAATATTGCCTGAACCACTGGATTTTTAAAGCAAAACAAGAACGTGGAGTTTAAGCCTTCATTACAAAGTAAAAAATCCAACCTTACACATTTCCCTGCCAGTCTGAGGACCCAGTTCAAAATTCACCTAACAAACACTTCACACCTTACATGAACTTAGGAAGTATTTGCTAAGCCAGTAAAAACTTCAAAGAGTTCTTACCTCATCATGTGATTCACATAGGCTTTGCTACAGCTGGTGTTGTATCTGCATAAACTACAGTGGACGTAAGCAGGAAAGTGACTCGCAAAATCTTTTATTTCTGAGAAACACTCAATGCATTTGTGCGTTCCCATACGATGCCTAACAGTAACACGAAAAAGTTATCAGTTAATAGCAACACTTTCAGAAGAGATAACTATTTCAAACTTCTTGCTCTAAGTAAGTAGCAAGCTCGCCTACACTAGGGAAAACTGAGAAACTTAAAAATGCATCAAGTTACACTAGCACACGTGAACAAAACTTTGCTTTTACTTGAACTATTGATTCCATTATGATCCTAATAAAAATGTGCAAGGTAATGTAAGCATCCATTATTGGCCACTCCTGGAAACAAGAGATAATGCAGTGGATAAGAACCTCCAACTTCAGCTGCTGCTGCTGCTGTCTCCATGCACTTGAGAAGTATTTCCAATAATCGTTTCCATCCATCACAATGCACAGAAAAAGCCTTTGGCTTTTCTGTCACCCCAATATTACCCACAAGCTTTGAAACATCCACAAAGCAAGAATGCAATCCTGCTCTTCCCCAGTTTTGTTGACTGTTTTTGGATGTCTCCCAGAGCTACACACTGAGAAAGTTACAAACTGGAGGGGTGACATCTACCATCTGTGACAAAGAAAAATGCTAAGTCATCGTAACCAATGAAATTACACTCTAGCACATAAAGCACCCATGAAAATAGTAACATAAGGACAGCAAACCCCAATAAATTGTAAAGATAAGGACAGCATTCTCCTAATATCTTGGTTTTACTTTCCTGATTTTTTTTTTAATTAGGTGCCCAAAATGGGATATCTACTAGGATAGACAGGATTTAATCTTTTAACTAAGAGGTTCAAATAAAACTAAAACAACAACAACAGAAAATAGTTTCTCTCCATAAGAAAACCTCCAGAGAACACCCATGCAGATGTATTCCTCTCCACAGGTAAGTTTTAAACATAAATCTGAATAATAAGTCAGTATTTCAAGAATCTGTGACTCCAAGCAGAGAAAAGTTCTAGATGTGGCACAGAGAAGTTTCCAGAACACTTGTTCCATCATCATAAAGTAGTCTGCCACCACCAAAATCAGTGAATGAAGATTCAGAATTATAATCACAGAACCAGTATGTGGAAAGTTCATGCATCTACTTTCTCGGCAAACCTGAGGTGTCAGATCTTCTGTATTACAGTATTAAAGTTACTGAAAGACCATCAAATGATCAGTTATTTATATTCAAAGTGTACTTAAAGACAATTTTAATGCTAGTGTTTTACCTTAGATTATGAAATACTATATTTGTAGGTTCTTTTTTTTTTCTGCTGTTTGTCCATGCATTTTGTTTCTTCGGTGTAGATTGCTTTGATTTTCCTCTTGACTTACTTGTATTAGATTTGTTATGATTTTTAGTGGTTGCATTTTTAGCTTTAGGTGATAACTGAAATGTGGAACTGCTTGTACTAACAGAAGACGTAGCTGATGATCCTGACTGATGAGATCCCAAAGATGCACGAATAGTCACCTACAAGTATGAAATAAAAAAAATGTTCTGTTTAGATTTAAGCTCTCCAAGTTCCCACTTCTATTTGTCCCAAAGTTTAAGCCACTTTACAGCACAAATCATAGCGTAAGAAACTCTCCTGATTAAAGACTACTTTGAAGAATACAAAATACTGAAAATACTGTTGGACTAGAGTTAACCTCTAATAGCCTACTGGATGCTTAAAAAGCTCATTTTGGTCGAAATGGTTGGTCATGACAAAACACAGTTTCCTTTCCAGAGCTGCAACTGGTTATATTCTGCTTTCCTAAATGAAAAAAAAATGTAGCAGAAGTCTCAGGCCAATCAGCCCTACTAAGAAGAGTATAAAACCATCCCATCAGTGCCTGGATTTAGCAAAAAAGTCCTGTGTCTTGTTGCCGCATGATGAGCCAGTCTACTCCCTTCAGATATTTTTGCTCCTCATCCTAGAACTCCAAGGACTAATTCTGGTTTCTGACCTCTCATCTGGTATTCTCCAACACCCTTGTCATGCTCTCAAATGTGGTTTTGACTCACAATATGACTCCTAATTATATTTCCTACCCATACTCCTAGTTTAGAAGCACCTTGTCTTCTAAACCTGGCTCCAGGTTCTTCGGTATTATCATTTGCATCCTCTCAAGGTCTACTAAACATCAGAATTTCAACATAATCTAAGCTTTTATTAGGTCATGAAGACCCTGAAATCTTTAAAAAATTGAGGTATTGTCACAGAGTAAAGAATCAGTGCTTTACATTTGTTCTGCCAAGAAAGACAATCAACGGCAACTGCAGTCATTTTCCCTTCCTGACTGCAGCAAACGAACTGTGAAGAGCTGATCAAAATGTTAACTTTTCTTCTTTCTTGCAACTGAAAGGACATATATTTTAACAGACTACTAAAAAACTGCTGGAAAAAGTCCCAAAATCTACAAGAAAATCCTAGTCTAAGTAGTTCCTTCTTGAGAAATGGGAGAATGACTCAAAGACAGCATAAGTGTTCTGAGGAGACCCAAATTTTCCTCACACACCTTCAAATGCTGAACCTAAAGAAGACCTGGTGAACTCAGTTTTAAGCATATATATTCTATGCAGAAGGAGGTCCTGCATTTTTATGGTTTTTTGCCACCACCTTCCATAAGTTGAAAAATTTTCACAAGAAATGATGCAGAAGAAGCTCCTAGCACAAGAAAGCATGAATGGGAGGGGACAAATAAACCATCAACTCAAGAAAGCAGCAGCTCTGGCTGGACTACTGGCATGCATGTAGGTGTATGGAACAATGGGACAGAAAGCAAAACCACGCATCACCAGGAAGAAACCACAATTTGTGCCTGGTAATTCTTGGAACAGGAGTGTTTTTTAGAATTTTAGTTTTAGAGGTGAGGAAAGAAACCCAAAACACAACACACACAAAACAATACACTCCCAAACACTTTGTTTGGGAAAAGAAAGGAAAAAAGCACTTCTTTCTATTCTACTCTTTTCTTTACCAAGGCTTTTTTTCCCTTTGTCCCCTCCAGCTTTCCTGCATGAACACTCACCTTTGTTCCAGGAGGCAAGCCTTCTAATTGCTTGGGTTTCCTAAATGTTCGGTGATGCTGAGTCTTGTGATCCATTTTTTCTTTGCATGTTAAAAATTGCAGCCTGCATTTAGTGCAACGGTATATTCCCTTTTTCTTTTAAAGATAAATGACAATCTATAGTAAGCATGGATGGCATGACAAACAAAACTCTAGCCCTAGCTTGTCTCAAGCAATGCTTATGCAGTTCCTAAAACATCAACTAAATAAAAAAACTCCTAATACTGTACAAAGACAAGATACTCCATAGGAATTAGATACTTGAAAATGCAAGGCAGTACAATTACTAAAAGGAGGGAGAAATCAGATTACTAATTGAACTAGTGGCAAGTTTGCTAGTAACCTCAAGAAAAGCAGAATCATATCACTGCAGTGTAATGAAGAAGCCAAATAGCAAAAAGACTCTTTCAAGGATATTCAGAGATTATTTTAAACAGAAAGCTGCTACCACACAAAAACAAGACCAAGTCTAATTAAAGACTTCTGCAATACTTCTGAAGTATTCTTATTAACTATTCTTATCCAGTAACAACCATACAAATCAGCTGTGTTTCTTTTTTCACAGGGAGATTACTCACATGTGTTTAGCATTTTTCTAGCATTAATGATTGAAAATACCTGCTTACCTGATGCCTCATGTAATGATGCATATATGGTGCTCCAATTTTAATTACTTTGAGGCAAAACGGGCATAGCAAATGTTTTGTGTTTTCATGAACTGTTCTAAAATGCGTTTCCACATCTGAAAAAGCTGAGGATCTGTAGTTGCACACCTAAAATAAAAAGTTTGACTTTTTTGTTACAAGTTTATTGACAGTGAAGACAGGGGAGTGGTGTAATCTAAATATAAAAGTCACTCTGAGATACCTGGCAAACATACGGCATTTCACCTGGCTTATGATTGTCCTTCATATGTTGCAAAAGAACTTGCTCTGTTTCAAATGATAATTCACAGATTTTACAAATCGCTAGAAAAAGAGAAAAACAAGAAAAAGGTAAAAGTTTGATAGGGGTCATAGACAGATAAATTATAATACATATATAATGTGAACCGTATATATCACTAAACGTAAAGCAATCTAATGATTATTCTACTCTTTAGAAGAAATTCCCTGCACAATTTCAGAAGGCCAGGAAGGCAAGGGCCTTAAACAGGAGTTCTTAAAGTAAAGCTTTCAATTAAAAATAAACAAACAAACAAATGAAAGACACGAGGAAAAAAGCAAAAAGCTTTTTAAAATACTTTTTTGCACATACATTGCTCTTAAAAAAAACCCCCAAAACGCTCTATTCCTATATTAAATCTCAAGATTATTGTTCTTTAAGTACAATAGCTTTATTCTGAAATTACAAACCAGGAAATATAAGTCGGAAAATTTCTAAAAATTTTGGCTTAGAAAAAAATTCAGTGTGATAGAATCCAACTCACTGGACGACTCATAAGGTGTGTGTGTACTCTCAATGTGGCACTGCAGCTGGAATGGGGTGGGGAACTGTCGGTAACAGTGCTGGCAGGTGGTGTGGCTTTCCCAACTTTCATTGCTTTGCTTCTCAAGCTCCAAGTGATGTTTCATGTGGTTCATAAACCTTTAAATTATAGTGAACAGGTGCAAAAACTACATTTTAACATTCCCTATACATAATATATCACATGCAAAGCGTACAGGATTCTTTAGAAACTTTAATCTGTATGGACTTCTCAATTTCAAAAAAAACCCAAACTAAGTAATATGTGCTTGCTAAAAAAAAGGCAACAAACTTAAAGCTGACTAGAAATCTTTGACTTTAAGGAACACATAGCAAGTCTAAAACATGTTCTAAGACTAAATAATCTATCACATTTCTCATGTTTGCTTAGACAAAATTCTTGCCTTGGAATAAAGGGAAATAAGCAAAGACAACAAAAACACATCAACTGTTCACACTTCATTCGCCACCAGCAATCTCAAAGCCAGGTTCTGAAACAAGTGTAACTTTAGCTCTGCTGAAAACTATTAAGTAGCAAGAACGTATCTGCAATTTGGACATGATAGCTTTATGTGAAACCCCATCCATTCAAAACTGGCAGGGCTCCAGGAGCCTTCTTCGTCTAAAGCATTTAGGCCTGATGTTGAATTATGAAGGACAGTTTACAAAATGTCACTGTGCAGCCGACATCAAAAGAGTCGACGGAGAAACTGGTATGTAGCTACTTTTAAGTTACCAGCTTTTCCTCATTAATCTGTCCACCTGTCTGAAGTAGGAACCTATTCTGGCCGAGAAGTCCAGGCACCCATGACAGCATCAGCAGGTCACTGCTACTGGCGGAGCAGCACAAGGACAGGTTAGCTGTAAATCCAGTACTGTTCAACTTCCAAAATTCCTGTTTTGAATGCACTTCATTTCAATAGAGCCAGAGGAACTATTAAATGTAGGCCACACTCAAAAAAAGAATGCAGACCTTGGAACTGGAAAAAACAAATGAGCAAGGAGAACAATCTCTTGAGCTCAAGCTCCTAATATCATGCAGTTACTTCGAAACAAGAAAACCAGAAAAAGCCAACTGAGTCTATCCAGGCTCCTAAGCAGACAAAAGGAACTGACACTATAACTACATAATGCCTTAACAGAAAATTATTGTAATGGTATGTTCAATCACAGATCTTTTAAAAAAAAGCAGGGGATTACCATGATGAATCACTTTCTGCTTTTGATTTAGGTCAAAAAACTTATACTTGAATTACCAAGGTAATATGTTTTTTTTTTTTGTCCACTATATATAAAGGTGCAAAATACACCTTGAAATAAAACTTCTTAAGTTATAGCACTATGGAATAAAGCTACAAAGTTACAGCCAGAATTAATATGGCTTAAGTCAACCCTACAGAAATTGAAAAGAAAAAAAAAGGGCTCGTACATTTTTAATGACTTGCTGTGGAACATGTAGGCACCATAGCAGCGACTGCTTACAATATAATGCTGAGTAGAAAATAGTGCCTATTTAATGATTAATAGCAAATGTCATTGTTTTAATTACAGAAAACTTGTTTTTTCGATAATACGTTGTCTAATGTTAGCATAAACCTGTTTATTTTAACTTGCACACTGTGCCCTTTGAAACAATAGTCCATTTTTCAATTTTACATTCTGCTACTTCAGCTTCCCTTGAAGAGTGCATGTAAAAAAGTTCAGTGACCTTAACTTCCAAAGGAACGATGACACAAACTTGTCTACCTACTAAAACAGCTTACTGGGGTTTTATCAGCATTTGGAAGTAAAATTACTCCAACAAAATAACAGATGTTACATAAGTGAACTACTGACTATTAGTCCTTGTGTGTCCCTAAAGGGAATTAACACTCGCATCTACCAATATCACCATCAATCCAGATGGCAAATTGTAAAATACTTTGTGTTGCCCTTTCTAACCCTAAAGTCCTACAACTGCTCTTATCAAAATTCTGTTTATGTTAGACACCACTAAAATTTGTACTCTAATCTATAAAAGGTTTCAAGTTATGGCCATACATGCAAAGTAAAAATTAATTCAATTTCTTTTCAGTCATCCGGTATTATCAGTTTTCAGTACGAAAGGAACTCTACTCCAGAGAGACAAAATTTTAATACATGAGACTACTATGGGTTGCAAGTGATTAACAAATAATTAAGGAAGTGAGTTCAAATACCTTATGTTATTTTTAAGAACTTTGAGACAACTGATGCATTTAAATGTCGTATGAGTCTTCTGCTCTTGTTGTACCTGCTGGAGGTCACCTTCATCCTTTCCATAATAAAAGTCATTAACTAACATAATCAATTTTCCTTTCTCAGATTCAGCGGTCTTACTCGTTGTGTTCAAACACTCTGTTTTGATCCCTCCTGGGAAAAAGTTATTTACCATATCTGGACAACAATACTGGATGCAAACAGGGAGAAGAGACGAGACAGAGAGAAACAAAGGTATCAGTCTCACCAAACTGCATCAATGAGAAAAGCATTTTAAAAACTGAAGGCACTAATGAGAATTAGATGCAAAGCTTAATTCTCTGACACACTGACCTCAGTCATATTCAATTTTAAACAGTGACTCATCTTTAACTAGTGTTTAAGTAATAAAACACTATATATTATAAAACTGAAAAGAAAGATTCTTAGAGGATCATGTAAGATAGATTTAATCAAGAAAACAATAGTAGTGTTGCCTTACTCTTGCGAAAAATTTCTATTTCATTTACATTTAGTAACAAGAATGAAAAGCAGTTATCATGGACGTATTTTGCTGACAAGCATAAGTTTATTGAGAACAATGTTTCCAGAAACAGTAATAAGTAGTTTCATAATCAGATGAAGTGATGCTCAGCTTCTGAAAGTTTTGTTTACCACAGTGTTTAAGTATGAACTACAAATGAAATTCTTCCCCCCAGCTTAACAACTTTTTTATCTATTAGGTATGAATTGTTTTTATCTTGATGTACCAAGTGATACATCAAGATAAAAAGGTACGTTTATACTGTCATCTTTGTGTCAGCTGCAATCTTATACAGATGTGAGTCACCTGGCTGCCTATTATCATAGACACTTACCTTCAGCACATTGGAAAAATGAGGCAAAAAGCAGCAAGATTTAGAGCTCCCCTGCTCCTGTCTTGCTCTTCGTGACTGCAAGACTTTGAGCATTTGGCTCTGGTTGGCACCAGACAGAAGCCAAACCAGCTTCCTATCAAACCACAGCACTCTTCCATAACCAAAGAGAAGCCCATAAAGTTTGTTCTAATGCTTACCAGCCCCAAAATATTTTACCTTCATATGATTTTTTAGAGGATCCATAAGATTGAAATGTATATTACACTTTGGACAGGCCCGTGGAAAAGGTCCTCCATTTTTAATGGTGCTGGATGCAGCATTTGTCCCTGTAAAGTTTAAAACATATAAAGACTCAGAATTCACAAGCAGAATACTCAATTTAGTAGTAGTAGTAGAATTCTAGCAAAATATGCTATTTCATAGGAAAACTTTTACCATCAATGAAGCTGTAGTAACCATAAGCAAGGCTTTACAAGCATCTTTTAATTACTCTTCCTTTTTCCCAAACTAACTCGGAGTTTGTTCTATTTGACATAGACTGATAAACAGATTTTACAAAATCTTATCAACAAACAAGGAAAAAACACATGAGGTGATAAAGGTAGCATGGTAGGGAGAAAGCACTCTTTCTGTGCACTGTCAGCCCACCCCATCCTGGACAGGATGGATTTTGGTGCTTTTGTTTTACAAACTTTAATTTTCAAATGAACACGTAAAACCTGTTTACTGCCATGACCCAGTCATCATCACAACAGGTTTTGGAAAGGAATCTCGCCATTTGGTTCTTAATAATGAGGCTATTTCTCTCTGGATATTTGTTGGAATCTAGGCCTAACCCAATGCATTCTTTCTGTTAAGCAAAGGTGTCTATGGAGAATCCAGAGAATAAATCCTCTAAATTAATAACTACTCCCAGTAATTAAAGGAAATAACATTCTCTTATCAACATAAATGATTCATGCCTTTTGAACAAAAGAGAGGTATTAAAGCTTTGCATTAGTTTAAACTTTAATGAATAAACCCAAGCTTCGAGTTTTCTCCAAACTGCCAAAAACATCAGAGCAAGAGCTACTTTTCCAGATGAAATTCCCTTGCATTCTCAAGTCATTCACAGATCTGGAGGATTCCATACTAAGTAAGTAGCTTAGAAGTTAAACACAGAAAAAAAAATCTCAACAGTAGAGTCAACTGTTCCATGAAATACAAGGGAATGAGTAAGCATATGAGTTAAGAGATGACCATGCAACAGTGTTACACATTTTTACACAAAAATAGTCCTGCCTAGACCATAGGTAGACAGTAATTTTCCTTAAGATAACAGTTTTGCTAAGAATCATTATTAAGCAGAAAGTCCTTCAGGTGAGTGGATGGCCATGTAAAAGATGCACCACAAAACAGTGCTGCAAGTCTTCACTATTACAGTTGGTAAAACATTTTGACACATCACAGCTAAGTGCAAACTGAGTTGAAGAAAACCAGTTCTGCAGCAAAATGTCATGTTCTGCAGTGCTTCAGTGCTGGATTCTGCAACAGATTAGAAATTGCTACGCCAGCATGGGATGGCTTAGAGACAAACTCAGCAAAAGAAGGTTTTCAGTGATTATGATCTACTTCTTTTTTTACTGAATTTAGCAAGATCCTTCAGTTATCTTTTATTACAGGCTGCAGCACAATATCTATTTTACCCAAAACAGGGTGGAGGAATTTTTTTTGCTGCATGTTCATGTTATAGCCACTTCCTTCTGGTTGCTGGAAAGACCAAACAAGCTCTAAATAAGACATGCAAAAAAGCCCAAATCTGAAATTATTCCAAATAATCATTTTAACACTATAGGAGAAAGGATGTCTTGGAAATGTCTCAGAGTCAAGAATAAATCCTTGCCTATTGCAATCACTAGAATGCACCTTTTGGCTCAGGAGAAAAAAATGCCCCTAATTGTTAATACATTGAAACAGCTAGACTAGCTCTCTTCTTGCAGGGAAGGAAAGATCTTTCCAAGAACATCCCCTCTTTGAAACAGACCTTCTCCCCTTCCACTACTTCTTCAAACTGTATCAAAAACTGTTGCTGCTGCAAGAAAAGGGGGAAAACTGCAAAACACACTTCGCAATAGTTAGTCAAAGTACAGAATCATAAAATAATTTAGGTTGGACCTTTGGAGGTGGTCTTGTGCAACCTCCCACTCAAAGCAAGTCCAATCTTATGCTCAGAGCCATGTCCTGTCAACTTCTGAATACGTCCAAGGATGGGGATTCCACAATCTAAATCATTACTGCCTTGCCTGGCATTGCTAAAATGATTTTTTTCCCTTCATCTAATTAGAATTAGTTCATAAATTCAGCAGTCACAGAATCAACTCAAGAGTTCTTTCAATCTTGATTTTCTGGTTGGTTGTGTTTTGAAGTTTCAACCCCCTACTCGCTTCTTTGACATAGAAAATCTGAACTAAGAGAATGAGGTCAGGGGCATTTATTTTTATCGTCTGTCTTCAAATGACTAATTATTGCTCTACAGAATTCAAACCTACCTACTAAACAATAAAGGTCTAAAATTTGAATAGGTAATAACCTCAGATAAAATAATTTGTAAAGCTATATAAATCCTTGCATAGAATAACTATTTTTATTTTATGGCATAAGAGCAGTTACTGACTTACACTGCCTTAAGAGCATTAAAAATACTGACCAACTGAAACACTACAGATGCGTTAGCTTTTTCCATGACACAGAGGCGTGGACTGCCAGCCAGACCATTCCATCTTCCTACCATTTGAAGATACATTTCGTGTCTGTGTAACTGTTGGACAGTTATCTGTAGGTGAAACAGCCGAGTTGCTTCTAGCACCGACCTCATTAAGCTTGGCCTGTTTTGGAGTTACACTGTCGCCTTCAGAAGTAGCAGGAGGTTTAAATACAAAACCACTCTCATGTAGACCTAAAGCACTTGAAAATAAAGAACTTCGTTTTTTTCGCATAGTAATCAGAACACATTAGTGATACCTGCAATTTAGAGTCCACACAAAGCAGTTTTAAGAGTTTCCTAAACTAATATGCCATACCTAAGTTAAGAAAACAATATCCAACTCAGACTGAAGGCCAAGGCCAGTGAAGCAGGAAAGGGTAAACACAAAGAGACACAGACCCACCTCTGAAACCCCAGTAAATCATATTACGGCCACCTGAATTTATTTGGCCTACTTTTCACATCTTGACCCACTCTAATCTGAGACAAGGTGAGTTCAGAGTAATAAAGTTAAGCTAAGCAGCTGGCTTCTGCAATGCCCACTATTTGGAACAAGCTCTGCATTTGTGATGAAAAACACTTCTTTTCTGGTTCTGTGTTAACGCTGTTTTAGTTTGTTATTTAACTCTGTAAACTTCAGTTCGCATGCAAAATGAAAACAGAGGCGTAACTTCTAATGACCAGGCACAACACATCTATCTGCTCTCTTCTGAAACAACATTACATGTCCTTATCGTTTGCAGTATTTCTTCTGAAGAAAATCAATAAAAGCAAAACAACCAACAAAACAAAACAAAACACAACACACCAAAAAAAAACCACCCAAAACACCCCACTACAAAAAATCCCCCAACAACTTTGAAATTGGGAGGTTCAGTGGCTGATTAACATGCCCATAAAACACTTGGCTCCATCTTGTCAGAAACCCATGTCTCTGTCACTTGACAATATAAACTCAATACAGAGATCAGTCCTCAAGTAGACTTGAAACACACAGCTACAAACCAAGTAGTCTGAAGTGCCAGCACTGGTCTCGTAAACCTCTCACAATCACAGACTGCAAATAGTCTTAAGACTATAATAAAGTATGTAAAGGGCTTCAGTTCTGGACACAATGATCTAAGCTAAGGACATTCTGGTACATCCCCCACCCAGTGGGATAGCTGCTCCAATGATTTCTCAGAGAGTAACAAGAAGCTCAACACATAGAGATAACTTGTGTCACATAAAATTATTCAAACTTCTGAGAAGAAACAAAACAGCCCCCCCCGGCACACATAGTTGTGCGTACTCAGTGGGAACCATCTAAACTTAGCCAACAATCTGGAGAATCTCCCCATGCAATGCACATAGGCAGACTCCCAGCAGGGAATGCTGATGAACATCTTGGAGAATTTGCCACACTGTGCCTCACACACGAGAAAACATAATTCACTTGATATATAGATACTTAAACACCCTAACATTCTCCTTTGTAGCACACCTTTCCTTCTTTTTGACATAAACGAACATGTTAAGCTCAAGTGTCTCACTCTATGTATTATTTGCCTAAGGTTCATTCATTCACACATTCACAAAATGATCAGGTTATTAATTAGATGCTACTACTTCCTAGGGGGTTTTAATTTACTTATACTCACCCTCATAGGTACATGAGCTGCTTACATTGACATATGTGTCTTGCTCAGCAAAGGCTTCCAGGGAGCTGGTATAACCTTAGCATTCTTCTGTATCACTGAGGCTATTTGAGCATCTGGCCATCAACCTACAGCAGGGACTGCTGCTGTATATTAAACTATGCGTAGCTGTGCACGTAGTTTTTACAGAGATCTTCAGTGAAGTATTTTATTTGAATGTAGAAACTTAGAAAACCCGATCTGGAAACAAGGACTATTTTCATATGTTAACAAAATGTTCATAATTCTAATTTTAAAAGCGTAACACATCTGTGATAAAAATTTTGAAGACTCTTTTATATATTAATAAAGGCAAGTAGTCTTGGTCTATACAACTCTGATTAGTAAATTCTCAGAAGAATGAAAGCCAAATTGCTTCAGGCCTCTGGTGCATTGTCGTGCACCAACACCTCCCATTAATCAGGAGCTATGAATTCATGGATGCAGTCCAGTCAACTCCACACAACAGGTCTTTCAGTTATAGCAATTTCTCATTCCTTCAAGTGGGTGAAGTTTGTGGGAGAACGTTCTCACAATATTCTCAGAAAGCCAGCTACATTTTACATACATCCCCAGTGCCATCTGACCTGCAGGTAAGAGTTACCACTGCTGTTTACCCAACCACCACCACCTATTTAGCAGCCTAACAAGATGCTTGGTTAGTGTCCATTAGCAACCTGTCATTTCCCCGCTTAGACCTCAGAAATAAATATTTACACTATACTGAGCTAAAAAATGTCTTTAATGATCCATATGCATAAGTTAAATTGTCCTGCAAAGTATCAAAGGCCAGTTCCCAAAAGAATTCTGCTTTCAAATACCATATTCCAGAATGTCTTGTGCCCACAGTGCTGCATATGAATTAGGGAAGCATAGCACCAACACAGGCAAGTAGGCTTTGGCATACATGAACTTGAATGTAATCTCATTACACGACCTCACCAAGCAAGCCAAACCACAAAATACACAGACACTTCCTTCTCGCAAAGTGAAATTTATCTTAAATTTGCCTTCTGTGTCATAAAAATATTCATGTTTCAATCCACAGTAATTAAACTTTTATTTTAACTTTCAAATCCTATTGCCATCTTACAGAAATAAACAGACTAAGCACGGCACATTTAAAATGCTTTGAACTGCAATCCTCAATGCTTTTAAGCATTTCATTTTTTTTCTCAGTGAGAGACTAACACGAGTAATTTTTAAGTAAGTAAGCAAGCCTCCAAAGTTAGAAAACCTAAACCCACAAACAATTAAACTTCAATACCTGTTATTTGGAGAACAAGGGCTGGAATACTGAACCATTTGCAAAATACAAACCATTTCCTTACTTGACAAAAAGCTATTTAACCCAAGACAAGAATGACACCAACAGAATAGCTGGACACAAGCAAGAAAATACACTACTAAACCTTCATCAATACATATGTGGAGTGAATAACTGAACTAAAAATGCAAAATCATCACATGAAGCTGAGCAAACTAGCTATCCCTCTGTCCTACGTAACTTCTTAGCATGACCAGTCAGGCCATTCACTGCACTTAACCAGTTACCTCAGGGAAGAATCAGAAGTCATTGTCACCCATAACTCATAGTCAGAATAATGGGATTCTGGCCAGTTATTGTTACAGCCTTCTTAAGACTGAATACACTGCATGCTTCAAATCTATTTCATCTGCTGTGACACACACACACAAAAAAGGTGCTTTTTGGCTTCTTTTTAAGTAGGTTAAGTATTTACTGCTGAAATGCAGTTTAGCTAGTTGAAATAAAGAGGGTTTTTTGTCAAATTACATACTCTCTCCCTTCCCTTCCTTTTCAGGAATGATCCTTTTGATCCCATCTACTCCAACTCCTGCATTTAGCAGTCAGAAAACCAAGATAAACATCACAGGGAATCCATTCAGCAGACTCAGTTCTTCAGGTACTGTACAGCCCCTCTTTTGCTAACAGTCTTTCCTATTCCCACTGGCCAAAGAGTAATGAATATATTGAAAACAAACCTTTCTTTACCGGTCAGTAAAGATACAGTGGATCTGGCAATGCTTTTTCCCATCTAAATGAACATTATAAGATGACATCAGTTGATTTTATAGTCAGTCTAATGCACTGAAAAGCAAAGTCTGACAACACAAGACTCCAAAGTTTATTTCATTAAACATTATACAGTGTTATGTACAGGGGGGAAAAAAAAGTAGCTATTCTATATTCCAGAAATCCTATTTAAAGTTATAACCCAAAGATCTGCACTAGAGTTAAATGACATTAGGTTGTTTTTTTCTCTTATCAACTACTACAGTTATACCCACCTGTTACATTCACTGCTGGCCCAGTCTGGTACTGTGGAACTCCCGAGTTCTGTCTCACACCAAACAGTATACCAGATGTATTATCTGGTGCATCTGGTGGAGAATCCATAATATAATCCTAATAAGATATTTTCAAGAGGGAAAAGAAATTTGAGGTTTAATATTTTTTTACTTGCAAGCTTCAAAGGGTTTAAAAACATGTTTGCTTAAAAGTACTCAGAAGTACTCAGCTGAAAATCAAGCTCATTACAATCTCCCCAAAATAGTTTCTTTTGACACTTTACTAAGGTTGCAATTCTCACCAGTGCTTGTTAATTTTTCATAGCCGTGTATTCAGAATAGTAAGAACAATCCTAAGACCTGGGAAACACCACTTAATGAAATACCATTAATCTGTTTGAATTGCTAATTGTAAATGCTTTTGTTCAAAAAGTCTGATGATGTTTCAAATTATACTTGTTTTTCAAAAAAATGAAATACTTTCTTCCTTTAACCTAAACTCAGGCATTTGCCTGTTACGCCTATGTAACATCTAGCTGCATTTTAAAAGATCAAAAGCCAGAAATCAAAAGTAGCACAAACTGGTAGCAAGCAGAAGCTTCTCAAAGCAAGACAATATTAAGATCAAATTCTACTAAGTGCTCAAGCTTTAGTGAAAGTAAGGAATATCTGTAGCATCTTGACCGCGAAGAGCACTCATTCCTGATATCATCAAGGGCTTTTTTCTTTTATGTAGAATAATTTTGTAAGGATTTCTGAAAATAATATAATCAAACCCTCTTTTCAAATCCCAGCTAACCTAAAAGTCGGTTCATGTTTCCCAGCACCTTGTTAAATTAAGTTTTGTGCATCTCCAAGTACAGGTATTCTTTTATACTTCAGTTTAAAAGGTTTGGCCTTTAGTACATATAGCCTAAAAAATTAAATAGTTCACATTTCTTGTCTCCAGCACTGGAAACTGTTAAAACCAAACAGTTCCACTGATCACCCAACACATAACACTTGGAGGAAAAAGAAACATGAAATTTAGTTCTCTTTACAAATATTCAAAGTTAAGAGGGTGAGGTAGGAGAAACATTTTTCAAGATTCATCAATACTGGTCACATTTTAATAGGCCGTTCATCCTAGCACAATCTGAAACATGAAATATTTTCAGGAATAGCAATAAGCAGTTAAGAAAAAACATAACAGTTAGGTTTAATTTAATACTAAGGTAGAAATGGAAAAGTATTGGCAATTTCAACTCTGAAATAATTCAAATGGTTACAATTCATCAAGCTGTACTGTGAAGCAAAGAAAAATTGACAATAGTGCTATTTTCCTAAAATAAAAAAAAATAAACAAAAGAGAAAAAACACCCAATACACATACAGAGACCTTGTTATTAGTGTATCCATGAGACAAAGGCCAAAATACGTTTTGCTGAAAAGATCGATCTCACAAACTGCTTCCCATTCACAATTGTGCTACTTATTTGAAAACATCCCTGTGGAAGCGATCACATTTTTAACTACCACCATGGGAACCAAACTGAATGGAAATAGAAGGAGCACAAGTACACATACAGGTATGATAATCTGGTTTAGGACTTCTAAATACCAGAACAAAAAGGAAGATGCTACTCCCCAGTCTGCCTTTTTCTTGTACATCTCCTTAATTGAAGACTCTTCAGGACCTTAATAAAGAGCCATTCTTTCTTCTGGTGAGTCACCTAATCCACTCTAACCAAATTAAAGATAGATGTTCAGGAGTAGCTGTGGAAATAGTTACTAAATGCCTGTGTTGTATTTGCTATAAGTAACAGCTACAAGAGTTGCAGTCACAATAGAGGTGTTACTGTAGTCACAGCAGCTTCAGAAGAGCCAATGAAAGGACAAGCAAAGCAGCTCAGCCTGCAGGCCACACCTCAGGCACAACTAACACTCAGGGGATAAACCTGTGGCAGGCTCTGAGTGCAAGGCCCTGTGCACACCATTTATATTTGAAATGTGACCAATACAACAGCTACATACAAACTCTGCATCTCTTACTAGTCCGTAGTTTCTTTGTTTTTATGTCCTGCCAACATTTTAATTCTCATCAAGATCATAGTTTGGGTATTTTGATGGCATGGGTACAACTCCCCAGTGTATACTAATCATATCCAGCAAGGGAAAAAAAGGTAAAAACAGACACACTGAAAACTCCATCTCCTAATTTTCAAAAGGTCCTTTTCTGTTCACAAGTATTATTTTAATGTAATTTGGCTCTGTCATTTTACATACAAACGCCCCCAATATTGTCCAATGCTTTAGGAAACAAAAATGTTTAAAAAAACCTAAACAAAACAGCCTCACCATATTGATGAAACAAAAAATTAATCAAGCTAACACATACAGGTGCTCTCACATGCAGAAAGGCAAAACCCTACATCTTTGTAAGTTAAGCGAAGTGAAGTAATACACCACTACTTTTAGTTTTCTAAGGGACTAGTGAAAACATTGGGTTCGTAGTCTGCATCCTAGACTTGCTAACTGTGGAAGCCCAAACAGTAATTGATAACCAAACCCACCCTGAAAAATTACAGTGCATAGTACTGGACCTTTGTTCTCCCAAAACTACGTAGCAACAACCGGAACCTGAATCGCACTGACTGAGGAAAGTGCCTGTTAAGTAAGGGAAAGACAGAATTGCCTGTAGCTTAGTGGAGAGCATTCTGAACACTGAATTACAGAACATCTTCACTGCTAAGGACAAATTTTACTTAAAGAAGAGGATAGTCCTATGCTATGAAACACAACAGTAGCTCTGACTGAATTAAAACTGCTGTAAACTGTATGACTGAAATAAAAATCATCGCTGAATTTCTGGAACTGCACAGCAGTTAGTACATAGCATGTAGTACAGCAACAACACAAAAAAATAGACTGACTTACTTAGGAAGTCAGCGAATCAAGCTTGTGATTGGAAAGGGGTATTTCAATGATAAAACTGGAATACCAAACATATTGACAAGAGGCAAATTACAGACCTGTTGAGAAATTGAGGAGATAAGTGTTTCAACTCAGTAGGCGATCAAAGGCAACCAGTTCCCACAGAAAAAAATCTTTTGACATCCTAATATTAAAAAATATTGCACTGTATTTAGAATGCAAAGGCACTCTGAAGGATGCTCAGCTAAAAAGGGGTCCTGCCAGTGTCTAGTCAGTCATACCTCACAGTCAACTTCACAACATGGTATTTTCAAAGGTAAGTTTCAACATCTGGAAGCTGAAGATCCAAATGACAAACATTCCCCAGAAAAACTTATTTGAAGCTTTTGTCACTTAGGAAGAACGAAGTTGGGAAGAAACAGAACATGTGTGAACAAAAATGTCACAGAAAGCCCAAGGCAGAAAATCATCACTATAAAACAGCAGCCCTTAGTGAAACAAACACTAGATGGGGAGGGGCTGAGGAATCCAAAAAACCCTAAGGAGCTCTTGAATGAAGAAAATTCAAACCAAGGACATGAGCCAAAATACAGGCAGTATACATATAACACTAAGAAAGCAAATGACAATATTGCAGGAGTGATTACAAATCACAGAACTTTGCCCAAGAAACTAAACTATAGCACCTCTCAAAAAAAAGGCACATCAACCAAGCTTCTCCCTCCATAAAAAGTGTAAAATCATCAAGTGGTAATAACAATATAAACAAGAAAACAAATTCTAGATAATGCTGAAACTGAAAATAGAGTTCTGGATCTAGAAAAGTTAAGCTGAAGAGATGGAAGATTTACCACATCTTAAGCAAGGGAAAAAAAACCACAAACAAAACTTCCCAAAGGTACTCAAGAATTTCTTAACATCCAAATAACAGGATGTTATATTTAAGATAGCTTAAAAAAATTTAAGAGGTCACGAAAACCATGATCAAAATGTCAATACTGTAAAGAAACCATATAAGACGATAATTTCAACAAACAGCAGAAGTTTTGAGAGACCACAGAATCTGTATGCACTGGTTATCCCAGAAAAGGATGCATTACTTTGTAAAGCATGTCAGTCTAACCTGGAATAGACAGAACTGATTAATACAGGCTTAAAGAACCTTTTCCATGTCCTATTTCAGGCTGCAACTTCTTCAAATAGCTGTTTCTCTACTCTGCCATGGAAAAACAACCTGCAGATTTTGACAAAGTAACACTATAAATACTTAACTAAAGCCTCATCTGTGACAGAAACTCAACAAATGAGAAAGAAGTCTCACAAAAAGAAGTGCACTCTGCATGCTTTCTTTAAAGGAAATCATTGTCTTGATGAGCTACATCCAGCTTACGTATACCTCGTGGAAAAGTTCAGCTTTCCTAGCTCTGTTTACTCTGCGGTTTTGTCATAAAAAACAATGTAGAAGCCCCTAACCAGCTTTGTCTGTTAGAACAAAAACATGAGCATGTGTGTGTAAGGGAAGTAAAGGAGAGGGCTTTCTTTTGCAGTAAATATTCTGCAGGACATACTGGCACACTTTTAAAGGATTTAAATAAAGCATAATACGTCATCAGTAAACTTACAAAAAAATTCACAGACTTGAAATATATATATACATCATGTAAAGTAGCAAACCTTTCTGTATTAATCTGTCCTGCTTTAAAAAGACAGATTTAAGAGGACTAAAGAAGCAACCTAGATATCCTACTGATATCTGGACTTTTAATTCTATAATTTCTTAGGCCTTCTTAACAGTGACAGACTAATTTAGCTAACCCACTTCACCAGACACATCCATAATTTCTCTCTGCAAACTATCAATCAACTGCTGAAGGCTTGAAATTGGCAAGTATGAGGTTTTTTCCTACTGAATTTGCCAAAGATTCAGCTAGCCAGTTGATAGGCAATGATTACATTGCATTGTTTTAATTCTGTTTTTCTTAAAATACAGCCTCTCATCAGCAATTATTTAGCCGCAAGTCTTAAGAAGAACACCCAATTCCAGTCCTCATGTTTTAATGGCCTAATTAACTGTGTTCATTCAGACTGATTGCCCTGCTCAGTAAATGCAGAATCCGTTAGGCTGCGTGATTTTTATTTACGCCAAAAGACTAACAACTGCAACAACCTCAGGTATGTCTATTTGCATGGACAATGGAGATGGTGGGTACTGTAAGGCTTCATTTTAACCTGACAGTAGTAGCTAATATTATAGGCACATTGTCTGAACAGTTTCAGCGTAAATTATTTTCAGTAAAGGTATTGCATCATAGTTTACCTCACACAAATATGGAATTTTAATCCTCATTCTTTCTCTCTCATATGTGTCCAACAGATAAGGCAACAAACCCAGCATCTAACAACTCCCTCATGGCAACATTCTGGGGTTCTGTGGCAACCCAGGAAGGTCTATGATAGGTGACCTAAGTGCACAATTCCCTTAGGCTTTTCAAGCAAAACAAATATGTTGCCAAATTGTTTCAACTGCTGATCGTGCAACTTTTGGTTGCTTAAACCTCTTCACCACACTATTGTTTCACAATGTTTTCATTCCTGTGCCACGTGAATGAAAAGCAAAACTCACTAAGGAACAGCATGCTCTTAGGAATCAAAAATCCCAAGCAAGGCACTGTAAAAAACAGGTGGAAAACCCACAAAGTTGCTTTACACATTAAATGCAAGCTATTTAAAAATGAAATTAATTTTTCAATACAGAGGATCCACCTCTGAGCAAAGAAATCTGCAAAATTTAGAGAATGAATTTGCATCATTTCTCCACAGAACACAAAGAATCTAAACAGTAGTAATTTCTCTAGTGTTTAGGATTTTCATTTAATGCCATTTTACTCTTACTAAAGCTATTGTCTTTGAGTCCTCCAAATCAGTATTTCACAATACATATTTTAATTTACCAGTGCAAGGTTATGGTCCTAGCATCTTTACATAATGCTAGTCTATGATCTAGTCCAGATCTTTAAAACACTAGAATGAATCAGTATGTTCTTCATTAATTTATTCCAAAAGTAATCATACCTCTTACATTTTACATGAATAAAGATTTACCTGATTGAGTATTACAGGCTGTGCTGTTGCAGTAGTCTCTGGCCTGGATACAGGTTGAGCCACTACAGGAACTGTGATATTTCTTGATACTGGCTGTGTTGTCACTGGAATGGTTACAGGTCTGCTAACAGGCTGTGTTATGCCAGAACTTGACCCAGGCATCTGCTGTGTTGACAAACATCCAGCAACTGGTCTCTGCAGTATTTGTGAAGTTCCTGAAACATTCACTGCTACAGCCAACTGCTGAACTCCCACCAAGCCGGTCGCAGGTCTGGGTACAGTCGGAAAGACTGACAGAGCAGGCACGGCACTGGGGCTGGAGGCAGGCGTCGTGTAATGCTGACTCTCAGACTTGAATGTAGTGACTGTACCTGTTGCAAGGGATTCCAAAGTTATCTTTAAATAATTTTGCAGTCAAATGTTTCATAAGTGTTGTGGATTTTTTTGTTTTTAATTACCATATTAGGACAATATAGTACCTCTACTGGGTGCACCATTCTGTATCTCCCTTCGTGGTGAGCTGAGGTTGACTCTGTTCAATATATCTGTCAAAAGTTACATTTATCTTAATTGCAAATAAATTAATAGCTTCATTGCTTTTCAAATTTAAAAGCTGCATTCATATACATTAATTAAGCCAATTAATGGATTTGACTTATAAATTAAAATATTATTTCTACAACAAAAACCTGGCAAAACCAAGTGTAATTTGTACAAATTAAGACACGCTCTTCCACTTCTCTTTGGTTAAGCTGGTTCGCTTAAGAATCCCAGTGTTTATTTTCTTAGAGACAGATTAACACACAGGTAAGAGTACAAAGAACAACAACAAAAAGGACATTTCATTAACATTTAAATTTGCTGATTATAGCACATTTATTTATGTCTCTTTCTCACATATACATAATGTTTCCCAAATACTAGAACTGCTCTACATTAAAAGAAGCATTTTCTCTAAACCAGTAATAATACAATTTGCTTCTGTAGTAGCAAAATACAGCACTTACAAACTGGATTTTAGACTTCATGATACCCATTTTCCAATGTGAAAGGAAAGTCAACAGATCAGCAGCCAAAGGAGTCATACTGGAATTGCATTAAAAGAGCACTGATTTTCTTACATATCCTACATGGTAGTCTGTGTCCAGAGTTCTAGCTCAGCAGAAGCACATGCAATTTCTTAAATTACATTTACTCCCTAACTAATGCCATTGATATTCCCTGACATTTTATGTCTTAGTTTGAGGTTTCTGACAATTTCAGAAAGTTACAAAAATATTCATCAAATCAAAATACTTTTCTACTCCCAGATTCTTAATTCCATTAGTGGTGCTGACAAGTTGCTTGCTCCGACCTGTGAAAATATGCATATGAAATTAGATTGATTCTCCAATGTCTAACCAGCAAGAAGTAACTTCTCAAACCAGGGTCAAATTACATCAGGTTCTCAAACAACACATATTAGAGTATCTACACATAGTGTTTAATAACCTTAAGGCTATTTCCACCAGCAATGGCTCATTAGTATAAGTTTCTCAAGCTGATAAATAAATCTAATAGCAGTAGAGCTCCGAAGATCACAGCTTTCAACCTGCCACCTGCATTTAGATCACACTAACAAAAAAGCAGCTGCAACCAACAGATTTAAACAGGTTTGCATTTTTTAAGATATGACAAAATTTGGTTCTGTAACAGTAATACTACATTTACTTCGACATAACAGTAACTACAAACAAGGATTAAATTATTTTGGTATTTAGCTGAACACATACATTGTGATTTTTAACAAATCTATACCTCATACATGAATTCCAGAGTGAAATTAAACTAAAGTATCATCTATCTACAAAAGAAAAGCTGTCCTGAAAGTTAGGTCTCACAAAGCATAGTCAAGACAGTCTGATGTGCACACATCCTAAATTACTACGGAAAGTTTCACTGCTTTTAAAAAGAACATTTCAGGAAGCCAGTTATTTGAAATTATAAAGTATATTTACACGACTCAACTGATTCATCATAGACTTGATGTGCACTTCCCCCTCTTCCATCAAAGAGTTATCTGTCCTGTTTAGGTAAAACAACACTGGAGCATGAGCATGCTGACATGCAGAATTACATTTTAAAGCAGTAACAAATTACAGGTTTGTATCATTATGAAAAAGAAAGCAAGAACAACAAGTGCTAACCATAGAATAACGAGCAGTTGCAGAAAAAGGTAAAGGGAACAAAGTGTGAACTACTTTTCATCTCAGCCAAAATAATCCTCCAGTACATCAGAAGGAACACTTGATTCTACACCACTCTCTGCCAGCAGGTCACAGTTGGGGTTTTAACTATTTCCTTCAAGTTTTCCACACAGTCTGTACAAAAACTAGTAATTGTACTTGCAGGAAAAGGTTAAGAAAATGCAATGCATTGTAGAAACTACACCTTTCAGAAAAATTAAGACCTACACGTGAGTTTCTATTTGTCATCAATTTTTCATCTGATCAGGTGCAAACTAAACAGTGATAAGCGAAGTTGAGTTCACGGTATCTTGCCTATCACCAATAACAAACTGAAGCCTGACTAGTGCCAGGTAGTACTACTTACAAGCCAGAGAAGAACTGAGGTCATTCTTCCATAGCTGTTTTTGATAGTGAAGTAGAAGATTAAAAAGAGAAAAGTTGAGGAAAGGGAAGGAAAAAAGATAAAGTAAAAAGTTATACCATAAGTGATTTTACTTGCGTCAGGACCGACAGCACTAGAATAAGAAGCAAACATTTTAAGTCTCTATCTTTTATCAAAGTTCTTGAAGTTCACAGAAACATACCAAAATTATAGTTTTCACCTGAATTACTTCTATCCTTTGACTACAAAAAAATCTTGAGGCTACAACAATTGCAATCAAACTTGGCATATTTGTTGTTCCAACACGTGCTAGTGCCTCAATAGCTGTTCTATGCCATGACCTACTGCCAATGACCAACAGCAATCCAGAGGTCTCTGGACCTTCCAGAAAACAGTAAGGGTATATTTTAGACATTCTAAAAGTTTGTAACTGCAGAAAACATAGAATAATTGAAAAATATTCTTCACATTTTCCAGGGTATCCAGAGTATTTTTAAAATACTCACTCTTAAAAAATATTTTCAGGTGAGAGAACTTAAATATCAGATTCGGTATTCTTTTAATATTTAAAATCATGTTTCCACTTTTTTAACCTAGTGTAAGAAGCCCTAAACTTACTATCCTAGTGAGCAACAAAGTAATAGATGCAAGATGAAAGTATTGTGAAATAAAATGACTGAACAGCTAATAACAGCAGCAGTGTGACAGACAGTCTAGTGCAACATGTCTTGAGATCCTTCACTGCAAATTATACACATTCAGAACACTACTATGAAATCCTGGATACAAGCATAGCAGAGATGAGGCAGAAACTGCGAGCAGTAAACCTCACCAGGCAGTCTTGGGAATGTGACTGCTAGGGAAACCTTAGATCAAAGCTCTTGAAAATTGATACAAGATGGATACACAGAAATCAAAAAGTTTCATTACAAAAGTTAATTAAAGTAACAACAAAAAAAAATGTTCTTCTTTACTTACCTGCCAAAGCCCAAGCACAGGACAAACATGGAATCCTGACACATCTCCTGTCATCACAACCACCTAACCTCACTCCCCGCACTGCCTAAATTTAGGAGAAAACTCCAGAATTTGATGAAAAAAACCTCTCTATTTCACAAAGGATGGGTAAATTTATCAATAAAAAATCTCCTACTTCACAGACAGGCTTCCAGTATTTTCATATTAATCACTTTCCAGATTGTGCTTTTATTATAACAGTTACCTCAGTTTTGCCAGAATGATGTTCATCAACATATGAAATGAGGGATGGAGGAAAAAAAAAAAAGACTGTAACAGGAAGACTTAAATTCATGCATATTCTTTTAGCAAGGAGACACTCCCAAATATATAACCAAATATTAACTATACTGAGAGCAACTGCATGCATGGTTTCATCCTTGTATATACTGGCTTCTAAACTCTGTCGCTAATGCTAAAACCTTCAAATGTCCTTATTTTGACCTCAGAGATTTAAGGTTAGAGGTAACCAGAACCATGCATAACCTGGGGTTTCAGACAGAATTTCTTAAGAATTCTGATTTTCAGTGAGACAGAGACGTACAACTTTAAGATGTGGAATTTCTTAAGTCACACTGTTAAAAATTCTATACTTTCAAACTAAGTTTAACTTTCTATACCTTGAAATTTCTGTTTTAAATTATGGAAAAGGGCTGTCTTACATGTAGTAGCTGGCTTCGAGCTTGAGATTTCCCCAACAAAGATTGGCTCATCATCATCATCCTCATCATCCTCTTCCACTTCTCTCACTCTCTTTTGCCAGGGTTCTAGCTCCTCTTCTTCACATTCCATAAATAATTCTGCCATCTTGAGACTAGACAGTAAAAAAAACCAAAAAACACACATAGCCAAACATTCAGTACTTTCATGAAATGCTTCACGGTTCAGTAAGAAATACTGCAGTTGCCAATAATTCCCATAGAATGGTCTCCCTCCCTCCCTGTTCTTTATAGATCAAAGATGATCTGATACAGGAGATCTTCAAAGATTGATGCCACATCACCATTCTGACAATTACTTGAATGCTCATCTTTGCTATTGAAAAGACCAAAGACATCTTCCATAGAATTTAAGCTATTTTTGTATAAAACACTAGTAACTATCAGAGGAAGCCTCAGTGGAAGCCACAATGAAAGGTATCTTTTAAAAAATACTCCTATTCCAGGTAAGTGATTCATTCACAAGAAATGTGAAGGGCCTTCTACAAAGCACATAATTTACCCGGCACAACTGAATTAGTGAAACACTGATCACAGCTTTATTCTCTTTGCATCTTAAAAAACCCAACACAAACAAAACAAAACCCCACCCTAACCCACAACCTACCGCAGCCTCCCAAATTTTCCAAGATTTTGCCAGGGCCTCTCATATGGTCACATTTTCTTTAAACCCCAACAAAACCTACACAAAATTCCTAAAACTCCACAAAACAGTATCAACAACAACAAGCAAACTACCCACAAAAAACATTTCAAACAAAAAAAAAAATCCACAACAGCAAAATCCCCAAGCCATACTACAATGCATTGCATACTGTTTCATTATCAATTAAGACTCGATAAAAATATCTCATAGATCTCATTAGATTGAGTCCCTCATGCCTGTAGACTTTCTGTTGCAGTAAAAAAAAGCCATGTACAAATACAGTAAAGAAAAATATGTACCTTTTGGAATTAACCAAATTAAGACCAGAATCTCTTATCACAACTGGTTTTATTTAGAGATGGCCAATAAAGTTTTCGTCTTTCTTTTAACATTCTTTAACATAATCTTGAAAGTATTTCTGAACAAAACAATAAATAAGAAACTTTGCTATTTCTTTACAGAGTATCAATAATCTAACAAGACTACAGAAATAATTAGTCTGTAACATATTCTCCCAGGGGAGCAGACAGAATCATCCTCTACTTGTATGAGAATGGGGATGCTGGTGTTAGCACATGTTAAGTCTTGAGATAAAAGCAGCAAAGCTAAACTCCTTCTTTGCTTCCTCCATCAGTTTAGGGTGCTGAAGTTAGACATGGTGCTAGGAAAGAAGAGAACAGGATACTAAACTAAATTCTTGTATGGGGAAAAAGGAAGATTCTGAAGTGAATTTCCACCTGACAGAGATGACATGGGCCACATGCCAGGTCTTGGAAAGAGAATCAAGCTTAACTCTATAATTTTTTCTTTTTTGTAGGACAATCTTTAGAATGTATCTGTTTTTAATAACATGTAGTTTAACAGACTTTAAGGCAAAATAAATTACTATTTCAGAGACTTCTTTTATAGAACAAACAACGTAAATGAGCAGTGTTTTTATTTCAAGAATTTAATTTTACTTGACCTCAGGGGAAAAAAGTAATAAATCATAAAATGTGCTTGGAGGATGCAATGCAATTTATATTAAAAATACAAAATAGGCAAAAGCAATCTATATGTTAGCTGAATCCTAAAAAGATACATGTGATAACCTCACCTACACTGTAACGCAGCTGATTTTTTTCTTAAATACAGTTAGAAGTAATTTGATAACATAGCCATGGGCTTTTAGAAAGTGACACCAACTGGTGACATCTCTTATAGATATTTCATTTTAGGAATCAGGAAGGTGACTCAAAATGCAGAGCAGCTTTTAAAAAGCAAGCATCAAGATTAATTTCACATCTTTTAACCTAATTTTTTTAATTTCAATGCTATAATCTGAAGTCAAGCTTTCCCTGACTTCTTTTTTCCCGGGAAGAAAGATGGCCTAATGAGTTCCCGCCCTGCTCCTACACTGCTTCCTCAGTTGTGCCAGCACCACTTCGCACAGAACTATGGTGTGAAGCAGGGCAGGTTAAAAATAACCTGGCCCAGTAACAGTTTCATTGGCACAACTGAGAGGTCAAAAATCTGTAGCCTGAACAATCAAAATTGCAGTAAGGGGTAATGGATTTGATTAGAGGAGGTGTGCAGGAACAGCTCCTGCAAGTGGTCTCCATTGCCAAATGAAACATCTACATCCATTTTTAGAGTACAAACAGCTTCCAAATTTTTAGCTTCTTTAACTACATTAACCCACAAAATGTGTTCTAGGAATTCTGCTAGCAGTTGCTCTCAAAGACAAAACAAACAGTGAATCCTTCCCCCAGCCTGCTCAAATATTTCCCAGTGGAGGTGGAGACACCAGTATAAGAAAAGCAAACCTACTGACAATAGACTTTATCTTCCTCATTTTTTAATATGCATAAGCATATATATATGTTTATACATACATTTCCTTAAAGGTAGTCCATGGATCTGAGAGGTCCAAAACTCCAATGCAATGATCTATGCATAGACTCAAAGAAAGTGTTGAAACCAGTATTGTAAGGTAAAGCATCAAAATCATGAAGAAGTCCTTTAAAACATTTTAAAAATATAATTAGGCTACGTCAAGATACTGCTTTAAAAGCAACTGCCCATCTAAAACTAAGCATAGCCATGGAAGTTCATCAGGAAGGCACTAATAACCAACAATCTGCAGAACCACAAGTCCCTGGAACACTATTATAGTTACTAGAAAAGTGGTGAACTAAAAACCTGATAAAAGACAGCGAAAAAAATGAGAGCTCATTGCACAAAACAGCAACAAGCTTCTGATGAAGTAATTGTTTTAAAAGCACTAGTTTAGCCATCTTTATGATGGCAGTTAGGTTCAAAATTACCTAACTTTATTAAAAGCTAGTTGTATTTATAACCTCTTTTTTTTAAAGTTAGGATTTAAAAGCTCTCACATAAAAACAACAAAAAATGATATGTTAGTAAATGTATCAAGAGTGTAACAGCTGTAGTGAAAACAGCAGAATCATCTGTAGAAGAGCACCATAATGATGGACAGAAATTGGCACAGTAGAAAATCATGGTAGATGCAGCCCCAATGAGACTTAGGAGTTATTGGAAAAACCAGCTATTACTTCAAGTGGAAATTTATCTGTTCCACTGTTAAGCTCAAGTGAGCCTTCCAATACTCAAAACTTCCTTGGATTGGCTTAAAATCAAATAATTAAAATGAAACTGATAGTGAGCTTAAAGAGTGAGGACATTTACATTAACCACAAATTTTTCAGACTAGCCTTGTCACCTTTCCATAACAGAATCATAGAATATTCTGAGTTGGAAGGGACCCACAAAGATCACAGTGACCAACTCTTAGTCCTGCACATGACATCTCCAACAATCCCACCATGTGTCTGAGAGCATTGACCAAACTCTTCTGAACTGTGCCAGGTTTGGTGCTGTAATCACTTCCCTGAGGAGCCTATTCCAGTCCCCAACCACTCTCTGGGTGAAGAATCTTTTTCCAATACCTAACCTAAATCTCCCCTGACACAACTTCAAACCATTCCCTTGGGTTCTGTCATTGGTCACCATAGAGAAGAGATCCGTGTCTGCCCCTCCTCTTCCCCTCATGATGACTGCCATGAGGTCTCCCCTCAGTCTCCTCTTCTCTAGGCTAAACAGACCAAGTGACCTCAGTCACTCCTCGTATGGCTATCATCTGTTACTCAAGTAATTTTTCCCCCACTTTAATACCTGCATTTCAAATGCCCAGAGAAGTTATCTTATTTACAACACAGATCATACGATGGACTACAAGTTGTACTTCTCAGATAACGTCCCATACAGGCACATAACTTTGCACCCCATTATTTGATGAGGGTGTGCAATCCACAGTTCCACCAGGACTGGGAACAATTAGGTTTTAATTGAGCGCTGCATTTGTTTAGTAGCGAAGAAACAATGACCAACCTGAAACTGCACCTGAAAATTGTAAAAAACCAAAGCATAAACCAACTTCCCTCAAACACAAACCTCACCAGCCAACGCTGCCCTCTGTGCCATGAGAAGGCACAAGCTCCGCCTAGGGAAGGGCAATACCGGCCGTGCCAGCCCGCCAGCAGCTCACGCCGCCGAGCCGCGGTGGTGCCAGGCCGTGGGAACAGCGGAGTCCCGAGGGCAGCCGAGCAGCTGCCGCTTCAGCCTGACCGCCCTGCGTCCCGCCCCCCGCGCCGGGTGACCGCCGGCACTGGACTCGGGCTGCGGGCTGCGGTTTGGGCGAGGCCCGCACGGCAGAACCGCAGCAGGCGGGGAGGAGGCCGAGCCGAGCCGCGCCGCCAGCACCGCTCTTGCTGTTAGCGCCCGGGGCCCATGGCGGGCCCCGCGCGGCCAACGGCGGGAGGAGCGAGCCCTGCCCGGGCCGCCCTCGAGGGCAGAACCGGCCGGTGCCAGCGGGGCCCGCGGGCGGCTCGCGGGAGCCCTCACAGCGCGGGGGCCCCGCTCGGGGACGCCAGGCCGCGCTCCGACCTAAGATGGCGCCGGTCTCGCCGGCGACAATCCCCCCGCGCCCGTCCCCGCCAAGCGCGGCTCCCGCCGCCCAAGGAGCGCGGCAGGGCGGGCCGGGGGCACGGAGCGGGCTGACCTTACCGTGCTGCGCGTCCGCAGGGGCCGCGGCGAGGCCGCTGCTTCCTGCCGCCCGGGCCGGCGGGGGATGGGGCAGCACCGGCTGAAGCGCCTCGCGCGCCTCGCTCACCTCGCCGGGGCGCGGCGCCACCTCAGCGCCGCCGCCGCCGCCGCCGCCGCCGCCGGGGGAGCGCGGGCGGGAGGCGGGGGCGGCCGCGGCCCCGCGCGCTGCCTGACGGGAACCGCCGGTCGGACACATCGCGGCGCCCGCGATCGGGGCGGGGCCGGGGTGGGGCGGGGCCGGCGCCATGTGCTGGGCCTCACACCCCGGGACGGCACCGCCGTCATTTGTCGGGCCTCACACCCCGGTACCGGTAACTGCTGCCATATGCTGGGCCTCACGCCGTGCTATAGCACCGCCGCCATGCGCTGGGCCTCACACCTCCAGTACCAGGGACTGCTGCTGGTTTTGGGCCTCATGCCCCAGTACTGTACCGCTGCCGCGGGCCAGGCCTCGTACCCAGCAGTCCTAGCCCAGTCTTGCGCTGCCTGCTCACCGCTTTGGTGAGGGCACACAGGGCCACTGCTATTCTGTTAGGGAAACCAGCCAGTATCAAGAGAGGCTGGGGACTGAACAGATCGAGAGCCCTGCCAAGAGGGACTTGGGAGTGCTGGTGGATTCAAGGCTTGACATGAACCATCAATGTGCACTTAAAACTCCAGAAAGCCAAATGTGGCCTGGGCTGCATCTAAAGCAGTGTGGGCAGAATGGGTGGGAGAGGATTCTGCCCCTCCACTGTGGTGAGGCCCCACCTCAAGTACTGTATCTATTTCTGGAGTCCCAAGCACAGGAAGGACATCGACCTGTTGGAGCAAGTCCAGAGAAGGCCACCAAGTTGATCAGAGGTACAGAGACCTGTTCTATGAGGAAAGGCTTGAGAGAATTGAGATTGTTCAGCCTGAAAAAACAAGGTTTCAGAGTAACCTAATTGCAGCCTTTCAGTACCTGAAGGTAATTTATGGGAAAGATGGAGCAAAACTATTTACCACAAGCATGTAGTGGCAGGGCAAGGGGGAATGGGTTCAAAATGAAAGAGAGTAGGTTTGGATTAGATATTAGGAAAAAATTCTTTTTTATGAGGGTGGTGAAGCCCTGGAATGGGTTGCCCGGGGAAATTCTGTCTGTCCCATCCCTGGACGTGTTCAAGGCCAGGTTGGATGGGGCTCTGAGCAGCTTGGTCTCATTGAACATGTCCAGGCACAGAGCAGGGAAGTTGGAACTGGATGATCTTTAAGGTCCCTCCCAACCCAAACCATTCTGAGATTGTATGCTCCACCACCCAGGAACCACTCTGGCTGTCACATTCGCACCACTTGAGATGGGACCGAAGCCCCTTGGCAGCTGCACCTCCCACACTTACATAGACCAGATTTCCTTACCAGCTCGGCCACAGGTCTCACATAGCAATGTCTCAGACATCCTGATCCTTAAAATAATTTAATCATGGTGTAAAAACTAAATAATAAAATAGCAACTCGAGCTGGGTGCCTCTCAGGAGGGCCCTCTGGATTTTTATACCTTCACAGTCTAAGGGCACAAAAGTCTCGGGGTCATTGGTTCCTGCCACCTCTTTGTGTGTCCCTCACCTGGCCGGGCCGCAGGTCCCCGGGCCCTTTGTTGTGCAAAGGGTCGGCGGTTCATGGCTTCTTGCCGGAGCACTCCTGCCCGCCCAGAGCTGAGCCTGCAGCTCCAACTGCAGCTGCCCTCGGAGCTGACAGCACTGAACGGGCTCCTCGAAAACGCGGCCCGGTCCCGGGCGGGCCCCAGGGCCCAGCACGGTTCCCCTCAGCGGGGCCCCCGGCGCAGACCCCGCTCGCCGAGCTGGCGGTGCCGCCGCGGGGCAGCCCGGGGGGGCGGTGAGGCCTTTCCCCCGCGCGGCAGCCGAGCGGCAGCACCAGGAACTCCCCGCAGCCCTGTGGCCAAACAAAGCCAGGGACAGCTGTGCCCAGAGTTAACATCGAATACAGACAGCGGAGAATATAGCACACAGCGTGCCGCTGCAGTCAGCGGAGCAGCATAGATACTAAATGCTGTTCAGACTGAAGGTTCGTTGTGCACCTGTGTTCTCATATACCCGCTGGGTTAAATATCAATCAAATACATGATCAACTGTTCTAAAGCTTTATTGAGTGAAACATTCCCATTACTTTCAGTGGGATGTCACAGAACTGCTGGACACAGCCCAGCCTCGGCAACGGAGCCACAGTTGCTGGAGAAAACAGCCCTGGAGCAGAGCACCTCCAAGAGCTGCGGTTTCACTCGCCTCAGAATTTGCATATGAAAATCTCTGAATTGAAAGGTGACTAAGAAATGCAGTTTTTCTCAAGCCTTTTTGTCTGTAGTGCGGTCTCACCCTGGCCACCAATTAAGAATGCTCCCGAGTTTGAATTTGGTTTTTTTTTCAGTTTTGCCGTCCATTTTACACTAATTACAAAAACAAAAACCAACAAAACAAAGAAAAAACAAAACCAATACCCAACCAAACAAAAAACCCCAAACCAACTAAGCGACCAACGAACCAACTGACAAAAAAAAAACCAAACAAAAAACAAACAAACAAAAAAACCCCACAACAACAACCAAAAAAAACCCCTCAAAAAAACCAACAAAAACCACAAAACCCAAACACCAAAAAAACCCCCAAACCACAAAACCCAAACACCAAAAAAACCCAACAAAACCAAAAAACCCAAAACAACCAAACAACAAAACCAAAAAACCCAAAACCAACCAAACAACAAAACCCACCACCTAAGTATGATCCTTTAGTAAAATATGAAAATATTTCTGGTCATTTTTGAAGATAAATAATAGGAAAGTACTTAAACATACATTTATATCTCAACTTCTTCAGCCCATACTTCTCACAACTTACTGTTGTATTATCTGCCATAGCTGCCTTCAGAAATACACAGTTTAGTTAGTGTAAATTCTCTCTCAAATATAGATATTTTTTCAGATGAATAAGTGAAGTGTCCATCTCCTTGTGAACTTAAGCTCTAAAGATTTGAGTACTGTGTTTAGCCTGGAAAATATTCTGTTCATTTTAAATAATATCTTTAGCCTTGAGATGCTTCCAGAGTAGTTTGGAACCTTAGAGAAGTGAAGAAAAAAACCTGTTAGTAATTAAATAATTGCTGCTTAGTGATTATGCCATTAAATCATTTAGTTATTGCAGTTTAGTAGTTAAACAATTACTAAATTGTGCTCTTCTGCCAAAGAAGGAATAAAAAAGAGAGAAAGAAATATTCTTAGTGTTTGTCAGAAAATGGAGCAAAAGGATGGGAACCAGAGAGTGGAACTTGTTCTAAGCAGCAGTCCATTTACTTGAAACATGTATTTTCAACTACTAATCTACCTACTGAGAAATCATTGCAGGTGTTTATGTGCCTTCTAAAGCAAGATAAAGAGAATATTAAGATTACAAGGTAAAACATTGAAAAATTCTGAAATAACAAAACCAAGGTCAACACTGCACATTTTTGTAATTAAATTTGTGCATTCCAATGGTGCACAATTGCATACTGTCTGTTCTTCAAAGCCCTAAGTCCTTGGACAAATTGGTTTGAGTGTCGTGTTTTCACACCATCCCACAAAGGCATGGGAGCAAACCAGAGTTTATGAAGTGAGAATTAATACACATTCATAACTCTAAAACACAAATTAATAAAGGATAGTAAGTAGTCCCCATAATTACAAAAAAAATAATACAGGGAAAACTGCAAACATATGATACACTCTAAAGAAAAACTTAGCAGAAGCTGGTAGAACAATTGTATTTCATGCAGTTAGGCAGCATGCATGCACTGTTGACTATAGCAGTACAGCTAAGCTTGAAAGTTAATTAGTCTGAATTACTTCATCTGTTATTACAGTCTACTGGCCTGGGACTCACTTGCTAAAGAGACATTCCTTCGCCTCTAGAGAGGTATTGACAGCAGTCTCTCATCAGTTTCTGGGTTTTGTCTTAAAAAGCACAATCTGTGCCAGAGAAATCGATTGATTGCTGTATCCCTCAATGGTCCAAACTGCTTCTATTGCTTGTTGCAGGTTAAAAAAACTGGGGGAAGCACTACTAAACTCCGGTGACAAATACGCCTAATGATGATTCTTTTTTTACTGTTTTTATTTTAAACTCTACTAAACTCCGTGTTGTGTCTGGTCACTATTTGAATGTGGTCTGGGAATCAGAGGGCGATTGTCTAGTCCTGATTTTGTATGTCAGTAAAAAACCTGTAGCAGAGTGGGGAGGTCTTGCTCTGAAGCACTGAAGTTTGGGTTTGTTTAATATTGTTTGTTATTCTTTGAGGCAGTAGACAGACAGCAAGTACCAACCTGCATGACATTGCCACTGTAGCTGCTGCCAAAGCTTCTTTAGAATAGATATGTTCAGATGGGAAGACTGTAACTATGAATGCACAAGCAGGTACTAAATGAACATCTGCAACACAAACACTATTCAACATATGTATGGTTTACTCATATATTCCATAAGGTACACTTGTAAAATTGATTGCATTTAGTCTGCTATGGCTTGTTCTTACAGTATCATAGCTTCAGGAATTTGGCACAAGTATAAACACTAAGGGGTGATCTAATCTGTTTATAACATTATTTTGTAATGCTTGTTAGGCACATGTGACATGTTTATAGTGTCCTTTTTGAGACAATATGAAAAGTCTCAAGTACGCAACCCTGAAGAAAGCGTAAGCTTCCAGTCTTTAAAAGTGTGCTTCTGTAAATGAAGAGAAAAACACCAACCCAAACCATAAATTGCCTTTTTAAACACTTCCAACATATCATTATGCAGAATAATAATAAAAAGTTAGCATCTAGGAGAGGCAGTGTCTCATCAGCATGTATCTATTTCTCCTGTCAACATTACCCTAACTCACCAGATGAAAACACAGTCTAAACTGCTTGAAGTTACAAGAAGTGTTTGAATTGGATGAGCTGTATCAGAGTGAAAATGGCTACAGAGCCACCACTAGTACAAATCCAGTTTGTTCATTTGGAAGCAAAAGAAAAATATTTCTTAAAATTTTTTTTTCCCAGCAGTTTTTCATGGTAACTTCAGGTTAAAAGAAGTTCAGTAGATTAACATAAAGAAATAAGACTTGAGATAATTTAGTTTTTATTTAAGAAATTGATCTTGGAAAAATGATACTAGGTACATCCATTTATTGCAACTGCTCACTCAGTTCTCAGAGCAGAGACACAGGGCATACACCATGTCTATTGGATTTTTATCATTCCCCTTTGAAGAAATTCAATCCCAAATGTCTACTGCTGTGTGTAATCCACATAGTAAAGAAAATCCAAGCAAACAGCTATTTGGTTTAGCCTCTGCATCCACTTTACTCAATTAAGTAGTTCAGTAGTAAAGAACATTTTTCCGCTGGGTTGATGCCAGACTTTGTTATATTGGCAGAAGCCTTAAATAGCATGAAAGGTGACATGACACCAACTCAACAAATGACCTGGAGACCCCTGTTGATAAATTACACTACTGGGTAAAGTTTACAGTCATGTTTACTGCTTTAAAAAAAAAGTGAGTAATATATATCTATTGGAGCAGTTGTCTTATTGACAGCAGTTGTCATACTGACAACAGCTATACTACAAGAAGCCTACTGCTAGATTGGTTTGCCTCTCTCACAAGCCTTGTCAGAGAAAGAAAGATATGTTATTTTACCAAGATACTGTAGTTCATTAAAATATGGTGAACAGATATTCAACAGCATGTGCCCTTGTTAACAGGAAGTGAAAATTTATTCTATGATGCTTTCTTTTGTTGTGATTTGTAAAAATTAATTACCTCATGCAAAATATTAACCATTGCTCATATAGGATCTCACAATCAAATCACATTAATTTGAGCAGACAAAAAGAGGATAATTCCAAGAAAGAGAAGAGAAGAGAAGAGAAGAGAAGAGAAGAGAAGAGAAGAGAAGAGAAGAGAAGAGAAGAGAAGAGAAGAGAAGAGAAGAGAAGAGAAGAGAAGAGAGAAGAGAAGACTCCAAAAGAGTGAGTTAAAACTTGTAGAAGTACAATGTTCCAATGCAGCTTTTAAACTATTGCAGATAGTACTGGAAGTGATAAATGTTACTTCTTTGAAATCATAAAATAACTCACGTTGCCTCTCAATGAGTTGCTATTGGGAAGATATTAAAAATACCTGAAGGATAAACATAGAAACACATTACTAAGCTTCTAAGCAGAATTTTCTCGTCATCCAAAACCACAAAATTTATAATAGGCAATAAAGAAAGAAAATCTGTTAAATGTAATATTCCTTTAGCACAATATTGTTCAAAATTTCTGCTGAGGTATCAGCAACTCTGGACTGATCACTTTTAGGAGAAAGTGGCACACTGTTACATTGTTAAATTTCTTTATATTCTTTAATCATGTGTTTGCTTAGCAGTTTCTGTTCATAAAACTAGAACTGAAACTAATTTTTTGGCATTATCATCACGTCTTAAAACTTATCCATGAATTCTGAGAAAACCTGTGCCAATAACTGATTTTTATTTATCAGGTTGGCTGCCAAACTGAAAGGAAAGAAAATATTAGGATAACAAACCAGAAAACAACAGGGATTGCTGTTTTGTCCAGTAGCCAATCAGTTACAGTCTGTAAGGGGAGATGTCTTATTTTTCATAGGCTCAGCACTTCCCACAGGTCCGATCTAACCAGAGTTTTGCAGGATATTTGGGGTGCTCTTCTCTGGTTTAGCTGTTCCACTTTAAGAATATTAAATGTCTATCTGAACAGGGATTAAAAGTCTAGGATGCCCTACCTCCCCAGTTCCTGGTTTACATATCAGACTTGAGTCATTCTGACTCAGTGAACACTTACATGAAACAAAACAAGGAGGTTTATTCCAAAATCCCTACTAAAACTCTCCTCAAACAGGCACAGGTCTTCTCTGTCTAATCCCTTCTCCCAGATGAATGCATTAGTGACTGGACTTTTGGATGAAAGGCAGTATCACTTCCAGTTTCCTTTTCTTGCTTATGAATCTAGCCAGTCGTGTCCTGGGGTTTTGCATTCACACTGCTTTATGAAGTTTAGGAACCAACAAAAGAAAGTATTACCCTCTTAAATATTCTGCTTATTTCATGTGACTACTGTATCATTGCCTTTCTTTGAACAGCTTTTTTTTGCCAGGTTCTACTGAGAACAGTCTCTAGAAGATAAATATTTTTTCAGTTTTAGAAAGCTCCCCCATAGCACATGAATGATAACTTTAAAATAGTAGAATTACATATTTTTAAAAACCTTATTAAAAAAAAAAAGATTGTGCTGTTTAGTTTGGGGTGATTTTGTCATAAGTTTTGTGATCCACTGACTGCTATTTATAAAGCTGTCCAACAGGCCTCATATCTACACAGCTATTTCCTTTTTGCCTCAGTATTCAGCAGTCACCTTGTTTATCTTTACTTCAGGGTCCCTTCTGTTGGGCGTATAGTGTTCTTAGGAGAAGTTTTTGTACTCTTCAAGAAAAGCTGCAACACAAAGTTGTGAGCAGCAACTCTAAAACAGAGTTGATATTATCAGGGTTCTCCATCATCTCCAGATTCTTGAATATTTGGTCCTTGACTAAAATTTAGCCAGTTTATAGTTCCCTTGCCAAATTATAAAGCAGTATGCATGTATCCTACCTGGACTACATGTGTCTGACAGCCTGGAGTGGTTTGTACTTCAATCAAAATGTGAAATGCGTCTGAATGTCATGGTGATGCATGCCTGATTGGTGTCAGTATTGACTCAGCTCTGAAGCAGACAAGGCAGTCGTTTGCTGGGGAATATCTCAGGTGTTCTAAACAGCTTGATGGAAAATCATACTTGTCATGTAGAAGCATGGAGAAAGAGTCAAAAATTCATATAAAGAATATAATTTCTTATTTATTCCTGTACCTTTGAATAGTAGAATTAACATGATACTAAATCTGGTAGGCTTGTCTACAAAAAATTATTTTTTTTAAATGTCATTTCTAAAAGGTTAAACTTTCATTTGGCTTCTTAGAGGTATTTGACCCAGTTTACTAAGGAAAGCAGATTTGTGCAACCATAGCACACATGCCCTGTTAGCAGGTTTTGAGCACATAGGCTGATTTGAGATAAATTTGATGAAAGAGTAGATATTCCTTTAAAGTAATTCAGAACTTCAAATTTTTGTAAAAGAAAATACCCAGGGTGAGACTTAGAATGAAGAGATGCTCATTCTCTCCAGGAGAGGTCTGAGAAATGCTACAGCTGTGGCTTCCGTCAGTTTGCAAGCAAGAGCCAAGTTTCATTCATTGTGATTCTCACAGACCTGAGTTCAGAAAGGGAGAGCACTGTTACATCCCAGTAACTCCTGAGCTCTGAGGCCATGGATGGCACATGAGCAATCAGAGTCTGAGTTGGCTCCCAAACAACAGCTAAAGTCCAAATGACACTCTGTGTGTCATTCTATCACCTCTAACATTTCTTAGCTGTTTTTCACAAACAGAACTATTTGGCTGAGTGTCTGTGTATTACTTTTCTGAGTCCTACAAGTATTCTTAAAATAATAATAGTCTTAAGTCTTAAACTAGAACTTACAGCTCTTTTTATGCAGCATATGGAAGAGGGAAAGAAGACAATTTCTGTGCTAACCTTCCTTCCAGTTCAGTATCTTTGCTCTGTTTCCTGTATCTCAACACTCCGTAGTGCTCTATTTCCGCTCAATTCACCCTATTATTATCCCTGTTTCCAGGGTTGCATAAGTGCGTAAAATTAGTAAAAATATCCTTTAATTTCTCACTTCAAATTCTGTGTCTGGCTGGCCAATGTAACTTTTCAGCCCAGCTACAGTAAAGGTAATAGTTGTGTGTTGTAGACTCACATAATGGGCTGGTAGCAATAGAGGCCAACACGTCATCAGAGCAATAAAGGATTGTAGAGCTAAATCTTAAACAGCAGAGTTGTAGGACAACAAAGTTTGACAGATGCTTGTTTGATCTCTGAGTGAGGATTCATGGAGAGAAACTGGAATTTCATACGACATTGCAATTGATAGTATTGCGTAGACATTAGCTGAAAATTCTTGTGACTGAGGACAACAGAAATGCCATTCTGATGTTAAAACAGCTAAAGATTAAATTTACATTATATGAGCAAGCAGCATTAAATCACGACAATGCAATGGCAATAAAATCCATCCTGACAAAAAAATACAGGTGAACAGAAGCTGCACAGAATTCTTTAAGGGATCTTGATCATAACAGTCTGCATCCCACAGATTTATAACAAATGTTTTTTATGTGCCTGCAGCAGACATTTGCAGGGTGATTTCCTTAATTATGCTTCTATATTAGTACAAATCTGTGTGCAGTAGAAGATATTTTTTCTAGACCTTAAGTATCTAGCAACACACTGAAGCCCTAAACAATTTGCAGTTTGCAGATAATTTTGTTGTCACAAACTAAAAGATGTCAGGCTAGTAGTTTTCTCTAGTGTCCCACTTCTAGGATATAGGTTCCTTGGGAAGCATTAACAATGAATCAGTCAACTGCTCTGCTTCTGTTTAGACAGGTGGAGTACAGGTATTAAACTCTACAATAAACAAGATACCTATGTGAGTTTGAGAGAATTTTAAAAAACTGTATTTTGGCATGTTTTATAAACTACTGTAAACACTGTGCATATCCTTTACTATAAGCCAGAATTACACACCAGATCTGCCAGTCCCCAGAATCAGTGTTTTAAAAGGCTGTGTACAAGTCAGTGAAAAACAGCTCATCATTTTGGTGGTTCAAGGTAGGGTAGTATTTTATTTTCAGGAAAGAGAAGTATGAGATCTCAAGAAGAATATCAAGAAGTGGTATATATGAAGCAATGATACTTAGACTTCTGTTCAGAGCTATTTTCTAGAGAAGACTCATTGGCATTGACAGAAAGTTAATTTTTAACTAAAATAATCTTTTTGGAATTTAACCAAGTGGAATTCACTTACAGATTTAACATCACACCTTGCTTCCATCTATATATACTGTGTGGACTAAAGCTGCAACTTTCAGACAAAATGCCAATACCCTGACAAAATATATAAAAAAATGCACCTGTGAAAAATTGGGCATTAATTATAAACTGTCTCTAGTGGCTTAAACTACAGGACTGCTCTTGTTGTTCAGTAGCAAAGTGCTCACTTGGGAAACTTGTGTTATTATTTTAGAGCAGTTTTTCAGATGAGTTTTCTATTTCAACAGCTAATTGAAAACGATTTGCAGGAGCAGCCGCATTCATTCACATTGTTAACCACCTAATGATCTATAATAGCGGAAGAGATACTGTTTCCGTGGAATCATGTAGTCATCTAATTCTTCTAAGGTACTTTCAATTTGGTATTATTTTGGAGAGGAATAAAATGTATCCACATGATAAACTTATCATTTTAAATAGCAACCCCCAGATATTCTTGTGTCCATTAACACAACATAGCTTCCTCATGATATAGAAATACAATATTGTGCTGATTTGCATAAGAATTATTTAATTTTACTAATTTCTACTGTAGCTTATTAAAATAAAATGTTTCTAAGTTAGAAAGGTTTCTGTAGTGTCTTTACCCAGATATTTATTGTTTTGGTTCCATTTCTTATGAATTTTAGAAAATACCAAGGAAAGGGTAACAGATACTATAAATTAAAATCCTGTCTGAAGAGGAGTTAAACAACTAAATTAAGCAACTAGAAATTAGGCAGGTGCAGAATAGCAATAATTGTGATGACGTCAGTTTAAGTTACGCTTTTCTTCTATGGTCTATCCCATACAGATATAGGACACAGCATCTTCAGTATTTTTTCATAGCGAAAAACCAACCCAAATTTATTTGATACTCTTTCTGCCTAACTACTTTTTCTCTTTTCATCAGTCATTAAGAAGTCAATCATCCAAATGCAGCATATTGCAACCTAATTCCATTTTCTGATTCCCAATAGTTGAAATCAGTGCTAAGAACACCGTGCATCTGATTTCTATGTTTTTATGAAAAGCCAGATCTTAATTAGACTTCATGCTCACCATTTGAAAAATACATTAATTCATTCACCATTTTCAAGGAAACCACTTCTCCAATGCAAATGTTATGCTTGATTTCTGATTACTCTTCTTGGACTTTTTTATAAGGTATAGTGAGAAAGTGGACTTTATGAGAATTTTAAGGAATAGTCTGAAGTAAGTCTTCTTTTTGACTAGTGGAAGGGTTAGATGCCATCCTGTCTGTCACCTGGACACAATCTCAGCATGAGGCTGAAGTGAGGAGGAAGGGCTTCAGTCAATGAGGAAAACAGCTTTAAAAAATGCCTTTGATTTGCTTTATATCTACAGTAGTCAAGATCCAGAAGAAAGAGCTGGCGAGATGGCTGAATAAATGGAAACTTGGGCACAGTAGATAGCCTGGTCTGTGGTACAGCCTCACAGAAATGAGAGAAGACCCATGAGAGATGAAAATCAGCTTTTGCTTCAGCAGACCCAGGTGGACTGCTGTGACTCACAGTGCCATGAAGGCAGTAGGATCCAGTGACTGCCACTGGCCTGATCTTTGTCTCTGGTGGCCCTGAGAACATTCGGCAGCAGAAAAGAAGGTGAGTAGCTTATTGCTGTTTTGGTAGAACTCTTGCTTTTACTACATTAGATGAACCACATATTTCACTTCACTCCAGCAACTCAGAAATAATGTCATTTCATGTTCTTCTTGGCCACTATATAATAAATTTTAGTTGTTCTTAATGCAGTCTATGTGTATGGTTGCTGCAATTTCTTTGTTGTATGAGTAACTCTATTGGTCTCACCAGATTTCCTGTACAGGAAATCTGACTTTGTAATGATTTTCCTCTTCTCACAAGTGATTTAACATTAGCAGAGCTTGACCTGTAACACAACCCGAAGTACTTTGCAAGCTTGTCTCTGTATGTCTTCCTACTAACAATGAATGTTTTGGGCTGCTGTTCTATTTTTATGTCTTGCTTATATCAAAATCCAACACTGATTTGCTACATTTTTTAAATGGCCAATGAAACTTTAATTTCAACCTTTGCAAATATACTGCCAACCTAGAATTAGCTCTTTTGGTGGGAAAAGCTTACCTTAGGAGCCATAAAGCACTTGTCCTTCTTTTTCCATATCTCACCTTGTAAAGAAAAATCTGTGTTTTTCTCACACCATAGATTTCTCTTACAAAAAGCACCAATACCAAGTGAATAATCTAGGAGGCTTTCTACCCCCAAGTTCTTGCACTGACTACCAGATACTATAATAATCTTCATTCAGCGGGTTAACACGTTAACCAAAGGTCTCACTACATGATTCTCAGCATTAAACCATTATGTTTTGTACTATTCCATTTTAAGTGCAGTATTTCTCTATACACCTTTGTCTGAATCTGGTCTTACTCAAAGAATATTAGAAGAATTCATTTTAAATGTGAGCAAGAACCAAAATAACCTGAGGGTCATTATAATCTGCAAGAAATATATCCCATACAGTAAAATATAAAATTATAACTTACTATATGTTGAATACCAACCAAAACATCAATTTTAGGGTGTAATCAAACTGATCATTTTGTACCAGTGTATCTTTGATTAATATGCAGACTTATTGTATTAAAAGAAGATGGGCAAAGCCTTTTTTCACCAATGTTCATGTATAATAATCTGAAAAACCTGCATTGAGACCTTGAGAATAACTCTTGCAAACCTATGACTGCTTTAGGAATTCAATTCCATCTGTATGCTCTACGAAGGTCTCTTTTCTACAGGTATATCATATATTTTACAATACTAAAGAGGATAACAATGCAGCATGCAACAAGGGCACATTGCTAATAATCCCATTCCCATTAAATATTTAGAATTCTGTCATATTTCATAATTGGCACATAGAAGTAACAAATTAGAACAACTCCACGCTGATGAAAATGACTAGTTAAGTATTAAAAGCTGTGAGAGGAAGCCATTGCTTAAAAACAAAATCCTCAAAGGGAGAAAAAAGATGCAGTTACCATAATTTCTAAATGTTTTTTCCCCTTGATTTTTTGTTTTCCTGTTGCAGTACTAGGGCAAGAACAGAAATTTCTGGATATTCTGGACATGTCTGTAATAGCAAAAGAAATAATTTGATCTCTCTCATCTATAAAATTGAAATATTACAGCTTATATAGGCTTGGAGCAGTTCTCATGAGAAATGGAAAACCTTAGTTTGCAGTGATGCCCCTGAAGTTTTGCACTGAGTCAGACCCTGACACAAATCATAGCAGCTCTAATGCTGTTCCAGTTGAAGCAATGGGTACAAGTCATTGGCTCTGTAGCTGTTACCACATCATGAGTTTGGAACTATTAATGAAAAATTGGGAAGTACAAACAGGGAGAGCTGCAGCCTCAGCAGGTTCCAACAAAGAAAGTATTTGAGCTTCCCTCAGCTCTCAGACAGTTTTTAAAGGTTTAGCCAGAGACCCTGACAAGCAGTCCAGAGCTACAAAGCTACGTCCACTGTTTGGCAGCACCTGCGTGGGAGAAGGGCAGCAGGGCCTCAAACACATGCAGCAATGCCAGGGATTTCTGCTTCCTGTAACCCACCCAGATTTGAGTTTGCTGTGTGCAGTCAGATCAGAGCAAAGCAGATGGGCTGGGCTTCACAAGTACTGAGTAACATTGGTTATAGCTTTGGATGACAAAACATTGTCCATTTTTCTTTTAGGAAAACATAGACAGAGAAGCATCCACAATTTCACATTATAGATGCTTTCTAGTCATCTTTACTTTTAAAGATCAGTCTTCAGTAATCGTGTTCAAACTATTTCCTTACGAAGTAGTTACACCAAAAATCTGTCATAGTCCATCTATGGTAGGGGTCTACAAATTAAATGAAAGTAAAATATCTCCAAATATAGTAGTTGGATATTCTAAAAGTTTAGGAATATTCTAGCACTTACATTTTAAATCTTATTACAGAAAATGCATATTTCCAAAGGACAACACAATTTTAATTACCAGATATCCAATGGATTTCACACTGCATTAACAAGTTGTGGACAATTAACAAGATTATACTATTCTTTGACTCCAGACTTCAGCCTTCTTCAGGCTGGAATACCAGTACTTTAAGATTAGTATTTTGTATCTGAACATTAGCAATAGAACTAAAACCAGTTAAGATCCTTTAAATTAAATCACAAATCATACCCAACATTAAGTTGATAGGGTGCAGCACAGAGTGGTCTACAGGGAATGACTTACTCCATACTATTCATTTTTATCATAGGCTTCCTTGGTCTGCAAATGTAGATGGTGTGGATTTCCTGAAATTTTGATGTACACATTAAGAGTTTGATTTAGAGTAATTTTCAAAATGTTTACTTGCTTTGCTTAATATGAAAGACCCATTTTGAAATTTAAGAATTGCTGAATTAGGCTCTAAATCTCTTGCACTCTCAGCCAAAAATGCTGATAGTCTTAGTCACTCATGTCATGTAAAATACCTATTAGATGATGATCCTCAGGGACAACCCAAGACACCCTCTCCTTAGCAATATGTTAATATCCCACCAGCTCTTGAGTAGTGTAAGAATTTCAAATATGGACTCTGGGCATTTGTTCTATTGGTTGATCTGGTTATGCCTGTGAATGGCATCAGATAGATCAAATATAATGACACAAGATGTATAAATGCTTGTGTAACACAGAAAAAAAATCTTCCTGAGAAACAGGGAATCTCTGGGCCAGCATGGGCAAAGCTCCAATAACATGGCTAAGAAACTGCCAATTAGTTGTGGTTGCTAATCAGCTGTATGATATTAGTTGTTGGTGCTAAAACCAGAACCTTTGCTAGAAAAATGTAGACAAGAAACAAGAATGCATCATAGAGCCTTTTTTTAAAGTAGGTATTTCAAAATATCTGCAAGATGTTATATCTTTATCACCTGCTCAATGCAAGAAAGAAATTGAGTGTTTCATGCTGGGATTTATAATCGCTGTGGACTGTACCATGGTATCAAAGATTAAGTCAGCTACCATCTGCTTCATTTTATGCAAACTGGATGTGGCCCTTGAACTTCTGGCAATTTTCTAATTCAATCCTCCACACAGATTTCTAACACTCCTACTTTACGGGATATCCTATTACTTATCTCAGACAGTAAATTTTACTAATCATAGTCAAATATTTGTTGACCACATAGACTGTGAGAGAGTGGCAGGGCAGAAAGGCTTCTACTCTTGTTTTTCATAAAAGTCCTGAAAGAATGTTCTGAAACAGTATGTATATGTACACTTTTCACTATGATGAACCAAATTCATTCTTTACCACAAGATTTCTGCAAGTGTTGCAGGAGTGCTTGATTACTAGGTTTTACTCTTTTAAACTTTTTTTTTGAATACACAAATCCTGTTAAAATTCAAGACTAAGGGCTGAGAAAGATGGTAATTCAAGAAGCCTGATGCAAACAAATTTTTTAGCAAACTCAGCCGTGTCATTGCAGTAAACATTTTGATTTTGAAGAAAACTTGCAGAATTTGAGATCTTTTTCAAGGTATCATTCAACTTCAATAATGTAAAAATACAATTTTTCTGAATTGTCAATACCGCTTAAAAATCTTTATTCAGTCGTTAGGTTTTTTTACATTTATCTTCAAGACAGCATTTTATTACATGAGGCTGAGGTAATACTTTGTAGTTACTATTAGAAAGAAGCTTGTAATATTTCTATCTGCAAAGATTCCAGATGTGGTGGAATGCTGTGACTCTGTTCAGAATGCACTGCAAATTAACACTGTGTTTGTTACATTTCAATATGTGAAAAATGCTATTGACATTTGACTTCATTTAAAAAATTCACTTGTGCTTAGTTTTGCATTTATTAAAAATGAAACATAGATTATTTTCCCAAAAGTCACACCCTGATCTGCCTGTAAAATATTTTCTTTTTGAATTTTAAAATATTGGAACAGGAAGTATAACTCCAAAAAGCCGTAATTGTTTTCAAAGTATGTTTTTACATTTTACTATTTATTATTAGGAAAGCTAGAAATCAACAATAGCAAGCATACAAAGGTGAAATTAATTCACCGTTTGAACTCTCAATGTACACATATTTAGGATTCGATCCTGGTAGCCCTAAACAGTTTATCAAATCCAGGGACCCATTCATATGCAGATAACGGCTGTGATAGCAGGGATTTCTTATCTTCAAAGAAGGAGAGAATTCAGAATCTCAGTAGAAAGAAAATCTCCACACTCCTGATAAGAACTGTAACTGTTTCCTTTGAAGACTGACACTATGAAGGATTCCTGTTCAGAGAAGCCCCAGCGATATCTTTAGGTAATAATTTCTGGACTTAGATGTCACACACTGCAAAATGCAAACATTTTGTTGAGAGAGCATGCTAGAAGTTGGAACTTACAGAAACTGCAATGGGTACAGTAGCAGACTGAACTAGAGCAGTAGCATCCTAGAAGTGGCAGTCTAAACAGAGCTCCCATGGTTACCAGCATTTTCCATTTGTTGTCATTTCACTCTCATCAGAGAGACATTTATGTCACGGTAACTACTGATAAAGGAGTCTGCAGCACACCTGCAATAGTGACTCCAGGTTTGAAGGACTGATGGCTTTTCAGAGACATTCCTAGTTTAGCTCCTTGTGATGGATTTTGGCATGATGCCAAAACTTTAATTTTGCAGTGTATTAAATAGAAACCCAACCAAATAAAAAGAGCAAAGTATTAGCTATAGTACAGATAAGGCCCCACTTGTCTATGCAATTTTTTTTGGCAGAATGTTTGCTTTTCAGACTATTATCATGACCAAAACCAGAAATTCTAAGGTTCACGTAGGTCCAGGTGCATATTTACTGTCACATCTCTCAAAAGCTGTTAGTCTATTGTCCCTTTGTTAAATGTCAAGTCAAGAAGTCTATGAATGCTATGGGGCATGGAATGTGTGTAAATCATCTTCAGGACAAGAAAGAGATTATGTGCTTCCTATGTGCTATCTGGTAGATTCTGGAACTGAAAAGGATGCAACAGAAAGCATTTGGTAAGTTTTGAAGGAGACCGTATAATTTTCCTCAAATGTTATTCTCATGCTATCTAATTCACTTCCAAATTGTGCAGTTTTGACCTTTAAATTTTTCCCCAACTTCCTTCCAAGAAACGTTTGAGCCCACAGGACAATTTTGAAGATATTTGTCTTCAAAACTTACTAACTGAACTTACTTTGAAGGGGAACAAGGCTGGCAAACACAACAGAGAAGTTATTTTTCCCCTATAATGATTTATCCTTTGATGCACAGACAGATGGTCATGATCTCGTCCTCCTCCACCCATGGATTTTTCTAAAATGACACCCAAGTTTTTCTTGGCAGCAGTTAGAAAGTCTGGCAAACACTCACTTCAGCTCCAATTATATTGACCACATTAATGCAGAAGATCAGCAAATGAAATGTTCCATATTCATTTGGAAGAGATGAACTAGAATTTGCAATGAAATAAAATAAACATGAATTAGAAACAAATGCCAACTACTTACCTCCACCCATATATCTAAGGATTTCCTGTGGCATGGTTTTTTTACAGAATGAATGCTTCTTAAGGCAGTAGCATTTAATAGAATTAGATTTCTGAGAATGTCTTCATGGAGAGAATAAAACCACTTGCTCTGAGTATTTTAAGGAATATTAGAGAATAACGCTTTCCTTCCAATCTCCAGGGACACCAACTCTTCAGATGAATGTTATCTCTAGATTTAATATCAAAGCTTTTCACACTTCTCTGTGCTTGTCACAAACTCTCTGGGGCACGGGAAAAGCAACCAAGAATGTGACTAATTCCCACTCAAAGGCTTCTAGCTAAATATCTTTTTCAAGGCAGTACCTACCACCCAAGATATATTTCTTCAGCAAGGCAAAAATGAGGAAATCTTGCTGGCAATTCTTTTTCCACACAGTTACGAGTTAACTTTTTGCTGGTACTGTGTGCTGTGACAACTGCATGTTAGCTGCTGCCTGCTTGTAACTGCTGGGCAGGTTAGTACTTCTCTACCAGTATATGGACCATCACAAATAGCTTTACCTGTGGCAGCTAAATAACAAGGACAAGGTATAACTTAAGACAGTTTTATTGTAATTATTTATTCACCTGTAATCATGACTGAAGGCTGACCACATCTCTTTAGAAGGGACCGTAGGTAGAATTGTTTAATTACTGCTATACACATATATATATGTATGTAAATATTAAGAAATCCCATTTATAAAAATCCTATTTTTTTCTACAAAACTTTAAATACCAACAAGTACATCAGTGAAGATGTCTTGTGATGATAATTTGTTATTCCACCCAGACCATCTGATGATCTGATTCTGAGTCTGATTTGTTGACATGAATAGTATCAAACTAATTGTACTCAAGGTGTTCACGGTTTCAAACTATCTAAAATAAATTTCTAATTCTTAGATACTAAGTTATCAAAGCCTTCTGATCATTCTACTTAGCAGGGAAACTCTTGTGCTTGTGCAACTATGTTTGTAACAATTGGACCTGGTCAACTGTAATTGCTTAATTTCCAGCATTGTATTTACACACACTAAAGCAAGTTTATGAATCAAATCTCTTCTTTTAGGTCTCTGAATATTTTAAGGAAATGTCCAGTATTGAATCACAGACAACGGGATTTGAAATGACATCTTAAATGTCAAGCACGTCCAGGCCTACTTTTTCATCAATTCTTATCTTTGCCATAAATCACACCCTCCTCTGCTGTAAATATTCATTACACAGCTGCACCTCCTCCTTTAAGCTTGCTAGCACAGCTGGAGCTGGAGCGTGCAGACCAGATGGCCAGTCACACCCCTACTTCCTATTGTCTGCAAAACACAAGAACTATTGCCAATAATCTCTGCTTCTGGGCCCATATCTTGTGTGTTTTAACTAACACCACCATTCTTAGCTCAGTTAAAAACTGGCCTGTATCACACATTCAACACCATCATACTTCCTTAAGGGCTTTTTCTACTATTTTATTAGCATCCTCAACTAATTTTTCTTCCTTTTTTTTTTATTAGGTTTACTTTTAAAACACAGGCTTTTTCACCTGTTCTAGCCATATTGTGCAATGGAATTCTATTGTGCATTAACTCCAATATTTGTCTACTTCAACAAGAGAGCAAAAAAGAAAACAGCCTTTTTTATTTTTTTGCTCCACACTTGACACATAATTTCCACAGTAACATATACATAATGAAATGATATGCATATTAAGAGCAAATTCATGAGGAGTTAGAGAAAGCAGCAGACTTACAGTAGGAGACAGGTTTGGCAGTCCTCTACAGCAGTTTGTAGAAGTGTGGCCATCAGCTTGAGTCAAGTGTCAAGACTCCTCAAGGAGAATAGTGGCGACAGCAGCTTGTAAAAGAAATGGATGAAAAAGCTTGCTATACTGGAAAGATAACAAATGGAATAATTTTTCTGGTGGCATAGGGAAGCTGGGTCTTGGTATATTAATGCCTCAGTAATGTTATACTGAAAGGGCTGGCTAAATACATACTCAGGTTTTATTAAGGCTTTAACATTTTGAATAGACAATACTTACCATTAGTTCCAATGATATAGAAACAATATGTAAAATTACTAATGAATTTTTTGTCTGTTTGGGTGTTGGGGTTTTTTTTGCAGGTTTGTTTGGGTTTTTTTTAATTACTATCATTTGGAAGGAGTTTGAAAAGCATAATTAAAATAAACCCCAAAACAATCTGCTCACCTTGGGAAGTATAACATCAAAATCTCTAGTTTTATTCATCAACCTTTTTAAGTGTGCCATTTTGTTGGCAAATTTTTTGTTAAACAAGTGCACTCCTCCAAGCCAGTACAGCTGAGGCCTCTCTACAAATATGTTTAACTCCATGTGTGCAAGTTTTATTGCTAATAATCTAATCATATTTTATGAGTCCAGCCTTTCTGCTGTACCTGTTGTTCCATTTTCACAAGTATAAACCCAGTCCCCTAGTCATTTTAAAGTATCAATCATTTTCAAGTGCAACTGTTGTTAACCCCTGTGATCAGCAGTTCTTTCTTTTTGAACTGTTCCATTTGAAGAGAAGCCGAACATTTCTCTATGGGTAGCTTTTGAAAAGGGGGGAAATATTCCAACACATTTGAATGGCACTTAAACTCTAACAATTAGGAGGAGAAAACAGAGTCTAAAGAAGCTGAATTTTAAACTGGTTATTTGGAACATAGAAAGACAAAGAATGTTTTCAACCAAGATACTCACGGTCTTTCTCATTCTTTAAAATTAGCCTTTCATAAACCAGTAATGCCTACAAACTCTGTGCAGCAAACAGCAGATAGTGCTTCTCCTCAGAACGTTTGAAAGAGTAAACCCACTTCTAATTCCAAAGAGAATCTTCTCAGCAACATCTCTCTCCTGTGAAATTCGTGCAGCTTTCTACACTTGCTCAAGTTAGCAACACCTGCCAGTTAAAGATCAGAGGGGAGGATGTGCCAGTGGGGAGAGATGCTGGCAGACAATCCTGCCAGTGCAAGGCAGCTCCCTCTGTCACCTCTGCTGCTCACTGTGGAACAGAGAGGGAGAGATGCAATCTCTCATTTAGGGCAAATCCAGGGTGGTACCGTAGTTAGCCCAGTTCTTGTAAGACTCCTCCTCAAACACAACCAAGTCAGGATGAAACACTAATGTGATTTGATTTTTGGTTTCTCATTTTCACCATTGGGTTTTAACAGCTGTAACAGCTTCATTCTCTCAGTGGTCATGAGGCCTTGCCCTATTGAATCAATTACAGTATTCCAGTTTCAAAGTAAAAGGCATAAATCATGATGACTGCATTAAGGGAGGTAGTCTAATTACAGAATCACAGAATAGTTGAGGTTACACCTAAATAGTGGAGTGAGTTACACTTAACTTGTAGATTCAAACAGCCCTGCTCAAGGGGGAGCAGCTAGAGCAGGTTGTTCAGGGCCATGTCTCCAAGACTGGAGACTCCACAACCACTCTCAACAATCTATTCCAGCATTCAGTCACCCTCAAGGTGTTTTCTTATGTTTAGACGGAATTTAACATGTTTCAGTTTATGCCTATTTCCTCTTGTCCTGTCAGGAGCACCACTGAGGAGAGTTTGGTCATGCTCTCCTTGAAAAAAAGAAAAAAAATATATTCCTGATCCTTTTGAACTGTAATTGTTTAGTAGCACCTGGAAATCCAATCTACCTCCAAAATTATATAAAACATAGGTATGAAGTGATGTGGTAAGCCTTCAGTCATGATTACAGGAAACGTCTTTGTGCTCATCATCCTGAGCACTGTTTAGTAGTGTCTATAGTATATCAACAATTCATAAAGAGTAGCATGAAAGACAATGTGAGCCCTGAGAGGAACCTTCACATGGCCAGGACAGAGGCACTCCTTAGTGCAAGAACTGCAAGAAATCTTATTCAATAGGTACATAATTCTTTCCTGGAGCAAATTGCTGCTCGGTGGGGAGGCAAGAGAAATTGGAAGAGTACTACAAATTACCTGCTGTTGTAGTTATGTTTTGGCTATAACATATGTCAGCAGCCTGAGAAATGCTCTAATCCTTCTTATTTACCAGTAGGACCAGGGTCCCCCTCATCACCATTCCTAAGGGTGGTGTGGTCTCTTTCCCCATTAAGACTGGCAGCTATGGTTGGTGAGCTGTTGCATCCTGTTTCCCTCATTCTATCCTTGCTGTCAGCCCTGCGTCTGCCCTTTCCTTGCTGACTGAGAAATACTAACTGTGTACTAATACTTAATGTACTCCAGTGCAAACTTGGTAACTGCAGTCAGAGCCAAGAGGGCAGTCAGTGCAGCTCTAGAGACCATTCATGAAGTGCTTTCTGGTGCTGAGGCAGTTAGGCCTTGTGCATCTTGAGGCTTCTCACTGCACAGAAAAATACTCTGTTGTGATAATCATAGAAACTTACGTAGTTAGTAGTCCTGTATCAAGTGTAGTGTGACTTTCTGTACAGATTATTAGAAAGATGCAAAAACCCACTGGAAATAATTTTTCTGAGATAATCCTAGTCGTGCTCAATGTGGGTTGGAATTACAAATTCTTCTGAAACTGGTGCCTCTAGAAGCACTTGACAGATGGATAACCTTAAATAAAGTGGGCAACAGTGGGAGCCACTTTGTCAGTTCTCGAAGTGCTAACAGATATCATTAAGAAAATTAAATCCTACAATACAAGAAATATGTCTCTGAATGCATTGCTTCAAAATTGGAAAATATTTTTGCTCAGTGCCTCATCTGTTTCATGTCAAACTTCATTGACTTTGTAAAATGTATTTGGCCTTGTGAATTGTTCCGTGATGAAGTTTTTATACAATATTTATTCTGTTATACTGGTAAACGTTCAGTGAGTGGGATCTTCTGTCCTGCAGAATTAAACTATAACATTATGGTGATTCTTAATGTAGTATCTCTAAAGATACAACTCCTTTTAATCTTTACAGAATACATACATCATGCCCATAGGAGTAATTCGTAAAAATAAATCACATTGACACATTCCATGGTATCTTGTAAGGCCCTGCAGGGTGGCAGTGGCAGCAGCCACTTTTATTTAGCATGTGTCTATTCCCCCAAAAGCTTTGTGTCCTACTTTTAATTTGGCTGTACATCATGCTAAACAGTCTCTCAAATGTAGAAAAAAACCTCGAAACAAATTATCTGATATTTCATTGCTAACCTTTCTAAAGGCTGACTGTAGGTCAGAGACATCAGTCCATCCTCTGTGATGAAGTTCTGTATACCTATAGAAGTTTTCCATGTGCAGTTTCTCTGCTGGTGTGAGGTCTTAACAGAAATGTTAAACCAACTAACATGAAGAGTCACAGGACCACGACATCCGAGGGCAATTCACATTGGAAGGGACCTCAGAAGGTCAGTGAATCAAATGGTATGTGGGAATGACCAGCTATCCAGATACAGCAGAGCTAAATCAGACCAAAAAAGGTGGCACTGAGCCAGTCACAAGACCAGTATCATGAGCACCATGAGATAAATGTAACGGCTCTGGTATTACCTTGTGTCATTGCAGTTGTAGTTCCTCATGTACCAAAGTATCCCTGGTTATCATTCAGTGGTAGTCTGCAAAGCAATGCCACAAGAAACGGTTCTTGTCTCGAGAAATCTCTTTAGGCTTCTTAAAACCGTTTTCTTGTTAATCAAAATTAAGCCTCTCCCATGGAAAAAGAAATCTGGGCACCTCTTTTTAACAAATAAAAGCTGTCTGGTATTATGTATTCTGTAGTGGAGAGGTGAAAAAGATGTTCTGAAAATGTGAAGTGCAAATAAGTAATAACTCATAGTAAAGAGCTAAGTTTTATTTTATTTATAAGCTACAAATGACCAAATAGCTGTAAAATGTACTATGAAAAAATTTTCCTGCTTGTTTGGAGTTGCTAAAGGAACAGACTTGTCTCACAGAGTAAGGAGTACAACATTTCTATTTTTAGATATATATATACCTCGTGCTATTTTATCATTTCAGTTTAATGACCATAAATGCAATATAAACTTAGATAGCTGCAGAATAAACGCAAAAATACCTAACAAACACCACCTCTTCCCAGCAAGCAGGTCTCACTCAAATGATTTTCTAATAGTTTCTCTTTTGTTATTTGATTTAAGGAGAGTTTAAAGGCTATATTGATATAGAGTTGCAAAATGTTTTACAGGGTTTTTATAATATCAGGTAGAAGGTGAAAACATAGAAACTGTTTCCTATTGAAATGAATACGTATTTTAAAATGTGCTGAGTGAAATTGGGTGAGTGGAATTTCATATAGAAAATGAAAGTTAAATTCATGATCTCGGCATTAAAAAAAAATTAGAAAATCATTGCTTTCACAGGTAATAGAAACTTAAGGTATTCTTTAGGTATTGTACAGGTGTTAGGAAATGCAGGTCATATGTCTAAATTCTAATAATACATATACAGCCAGTAATTTTTAAATATATTTCTCATAAAGTTTGATAATATATTTAAATAAGTTGTAGGACAGAATCTCTTCAAATATTTGTGTATCAAATAGCAATGATGAGGGGGGTTTAGTTTAACATTTTTAGCTTTTTGAAATGAAGGTAGTATATCCCTAGTGGTAAACTGTATAAATTTTCTAAGTTTTTTCTTGATATACATCTACCCTATAATCCAAAATTAAAATACAGTCTTTTAGGTGTGTAGAATGTTACCCAGTTTTAAATGTCAAATTACTTAAAGTCTTTTTTTATTACGTGTTTAATTTGAAGATCTTATAGTTTAGTTTTCTTGGCAAGCCTTTGAGCAAGGTTATTGTCTACTCTTATTTTACATGCAAGGCAACGGAGATAAAGAAAATTGAACTGACCTATAAGAAGTTACTTGATTATTGGCTGAGTTGAAAGCCCAGAGAGAAAATCATAGCTTCCCTGAAGAGAAACCTAAAACTTTGAGATAGTTCTGGAGGGCAGGATTCTGCTGCAAGTCTTCTACTTGTGCTGCTAAAATGTCTTCCTTACCATTAAAAATAAGAACAAAGATCGTAATATTTAAAACTATGAAGTGGAAGGCAGTATTCAAAATTATTTATACAACAGTAGCCTTTCAGAAACTTTAAACTGAGTCTGACATTGAAAAAAAATTGCAAACTCTACAATAATTCTTGCCTCCCAGAGATAAAAGTATGTTCTGAACTTCAGCTTGGGCTCAGCAACCCCTCAATTTTCAATTCTGAGGCAGGACCCTGATGGCAATGCAGCTGCTCAGGTCTCTAATAACCATCACTTCAATCACCATCAGCAATGAATGTAAACTTTGGAATTGCCTTGAGCTATGTGATTAATTTAAATTTTTTGTGCAGTTTGAAAAAGAGGGGATTAATACAAAACAATGTTAGAAGAAAAATCTCTTGACTTTGAAATAAACATTTTTCTTAGAGAACATAATGAAAAATTTCCACATGTAATATGAATTATTTTGACAGGCTGTGACATTTCTGCTGGAAGTAGTTCTGAAGGGACACTGGATGGGCTATACTTTGGTCCTCCTTTGAAGCCAGTAGCTTCATATCCATCGACTTTAATCAGAACAGTATTATGGCAAGTACCTTTTATAACTGCTTTATTCTGGTTTTAGTTTATAGAAGGTAAGTTTCTGCAGTTTCTGCACTACCAGTTTATGTTTGTCTTTCCAATAACTTTTAAATATATTTTCCAATTTTAATTCAATTTAACAGAGGGTGCTTGTCTCCCAGATAGTAAACTTCTACAACTTTCATGAATATAAGAATCTGGGTAGAAGACCCTGAGCCCTACTAAGTCAAATGCAGAGAGATGCTGACCTTTAACCATTCGGCTTGGTCTGCCCAACAACCAAGAGGCAACAGCTTGCATGTAGTGGCAAACTAACCATGATACCCTGGGCTAATCACAGCCTGTTCCATATTGTAAAACCTCAACTTTACAGCTAAAGATAAGGTGATAGAGGGAATGTAAAGTGACTGACCAAAAGTTCATATTTTCACTTGGCCCTTACAGCTTTCAGTGGCAATATATTTATCCTGTATTTGATGAAGAGCAATCGCAAGTCTTCCCCACCAATACTAGGATCTCCTTTACGGACTTTCAAAGAGTCACCCTCATGGAGTATATTTACCCCATTGACAGTATTAAAAAGTTTCACTACTTGATGACCGTTTTGTCATGATCTCTGAAAATATGGCTGCTGAGTAGTTAAAATAATTCAATATGAACCAAAGAAATAAATGAAGGATGAGCTCTCAATAGCCACTAAAAACAATAGTCAAATGCAACTTCTTGCTTGAGAAATTACCAATTTTCTTATTGGCAGAATGGGGAATATGTCAGGTACAGGATTACTCCGCTCATGCCTAATTCTTACATACTTCCCTGAGGGTCCTGCACTGGCTAATGATTGATCTTTCTCATTAGTCTGGAAATGATGCAATACTAGTAAGGGGCACAGAGCCAAACCCATTTCTGCTCTCCAGAATCCCACTGAATAGTCACTGCATTGAGAACATATGAGAGACTAAACTGAAAAGAATAAACTCTATACTGGGCTATTATTTTGGAAATAGGCTACTGGGATAGGTGGACCTTTGGTCTGAACAGCATGGCTTTCTTATGTTCCCTATTCTTATAAGGTGTTGAAACTTTAAGGTTGTATTTCATTCAGAAGCCTGTTTGCCACAAGCCAGCTCCCCAGAACCTGCAGCTATGGTAGAATTATGGCCCTGGAGGTCATAACTACTACTATATAAGCACAGAGCAACTGAAAGCATAAATATGCTGTTTAGAATGTAAACTGCTCTTCAAAAAAGAAAGGTAAAATTTAAATCTCAAAAATTCACTTTCTTTGAAGTGTCCTTTAGCTCTAGACTTGGGACCTGTATAGAACTACCCTCTACATGGTATAACATTCACATTTTCCTATGTTAGCTTCTAGTTTGAGAGCAGACTCATAAAATTTCTGATGGACATAATTTTGAATGGGATGCTGTACTATTCTGTAGCATCTGGAAACTATGTAGTTGCAATAAGTATCTGAATGTGACTATGTCAAAATCATGTGAATGCATAAGACAGCTGCATATGATAAAAGAGGGGTTCAGATGAGAAAATGCAAACTAGTTCATCGAAAGGACGGGTACCATTCTTGAAGTCATCTGGCCTTGTATATTTGCATGTCTGTCATGGAAACATTTTATGGTCAAAATAGCAATATGCTGTGTACAGTAATCCTATCACATTATTGTTTCTGACACTGGTTTTGGTTGTTTGAGGTTTTTTTAACTCTGAAAAAGAATAACCAAGATAATCGAGTAACTTCAGTAATTGAGACAACTCCCCCAGATTTTCCTATGTTAAGAGCCACATAAGGGCAAATTATAGACGACAAGATATGTTTTATGAAGCTTAATCTTAAATGATTCATGTAAAAAGAACATTAAATGTAGTCAATCAATACTTTTTTGGGCAGAGCACATACAATACTGTTTCTTATTTCTAACAGAAATATTTATGTTAATTACAATGAAATTATAAATATGTATGACAAGGAGACTGCCTACAATGGCATTCCCAAATGAAAATTAATCTGATGTATTCTGCAGATATTGTTGGAAAAAATAATATTGATAATATATGAGGAGGGAAATGCTTTAGTATTAGTGTCTTCATACAAGAGTCCACCTATGATGTGGCTGCAATGGTATTCAAAATTGAACTTCAACTCTGAGCTTTGTTTTTCTTCCAAAAGCCTTAAAAACCTCCATATTATCACTCTACTGATTTAAGAAATTAAGCTTCTTTCAGTGTAGTTTGAAGTGTAGTTCTATATGTGCTTGGTGTAAAGATTTCCTACTATTCTTCAAAGTTGTGATTTTCCTCTGTAAATTTGGTCCTCTCTGTCATCCATTAGTTCCCCAAAGTGCATCATCTGATGGTCCATTAGCTGTGTGAAGGACAGAAACTGTTCCCATCAGTGCCAAGCAGGGAATTAGTGCTGGGTAGGAATCCCGTGCATGAGGGACCCGTCTGGGACTGGCTGATGAATGGCTGTAGTCAGACTTCAGTTAAATTCTTTCAAGCAATTTTAGAATGTAAAGCATTATCTATGTGTTATATGGCTTTTGATTACTTTAAAGCAATTATTTCCTGGCTCCTGTGAAACTTTGGAGATGAGGAAATGTTCAAAAAAGTTCTGTGTAAAACAAATGGCTGATTCCACTTCCGGTAGCAGACAGAATACCAGAATTTTTTCTGCCAGAAGGGAACTGCTTAAAGTTACCTTCCTCTGGCTTTGCATCCCTGGGTTCTTTGGTCACTAACAAGGATTGACCTTAACTACTCCTTTCTTCAGTAGATGCACTAAGAGTCTCCTTTTTTTCTCTCCTTTAATCCTTGTTTCCATTACATGCATGAATGTGATCTAATTTTCCTTGGCTGAAATTAGCAAGTAAATTTGTGATTTATTAAGAAAACTCATCCATCCCCATGAACACAGTGTGGTTGTCTGCAAGTGGTTTCCTTAGGAAACCAGGCTAAAAGTTATGATACTCATGTTTTATCCTTTCTGCAAATTAGCTCTCTTCTGACTACCTAGCCAACATGAGAACTTAAGTGAGAACTTATTGGTGAAAGATGCTTTGTCCCAATGGCTTTCACCAGTAATGATCATCCTAGGGATATTTCAAAACTGCTTACGTTGAACTGTGCGATGTGATCATCATAAAAAATGTGTAGTGACAGGCATATCGTTTACATAGGAAACTTAAAACATTGTATTATTTCTTCACGGAAAATAAGTCCCTCTTATAACCTCAGTTCCATGATTCTTTGTTGTAATCTCTGTCTTCTGAGCTTATAAATGGGTTTTCTTAAAGTGAAGTAGTTCGGAGTGCTGCAGCTGCACAGCCCCTGGACTGTTTTTGCCAGCAGTCTGTCCCTCAGGTAGCGGGGCCGTGCTGCCTCCCGCACCGGCCGCTCGGTGGGACTGGCTGGCTGCGACCCCACGCCGTGGAGTCGGTGCTCACCTCCTAGGAGCAGTCGGCATGGCCATGCTGAGAGCTCCTGAACAGAAAGGTTGAGATACTCTGAAAAAAACCCCCCCACTTTCTCCAGGGATATCAATCTGCTTTCAGTTTAATGAATGCTTTAATTAAACATCTAAACACGTTTCTATTAAGCTTTAGATCATACTGATTTTTTAAGCCACCTTTAAAGACAATATAATTTAGATTAATTTTATTAAGCTTGTGTAAATCTCTTGTGACTACTTACTTCCCTGTAAGTAGCAAAGTACTGTAAAAGCAAGAAAACATTATGTTGCTTTTAGCATAAACTTGTTGATTGTTTTTAGGTAATTGAAGAAATATTGGCTTAAACAAAATGAGTACCCAAGCCAGCTCCTGTGTGAATTTAGCGTCATTTATTTATTTAAACTGCTTATTTCTTCACTGCTGGTATTCAGGTTCATTTCCTGAGCTAGGGGAAGATGAGAAGTGTTCCAGGGGCACATGGCCACGAGCTGCGCCGCGCTCGTACGAAGCCCTCATCCCGCAGGGAGCGGGGAGTGCAGGACTTGGAGCAGCAGCAGGGAATAGAGGAAATCAGACTTTCCCCCCAGACGAGCCGTTTCGAGTGCTGCTGCCCCGGCAGCCCCGCAGCAGTAGCCAAGCCGGCAGGCGCAGCGCGGCGGGGACGGGACGGGACAGAACAAGGCAGAACGCGGCGCTGCTCCTGACGCGGCTCCCGCAAGGGCCCGCGGCCGGCGCAGCGTGCCACAGTCGCACCCGGCCGGCCCCCGGCCTGGGCGGGCCGGGCCGGGGCTGGGCTCCCCGGGATTTCGTAACCGGCCCTGGGGAGGGCTCAGCCGGCCCGCCCCGCCCCGGGACCTGCGACGAGGAGCTGCCCCCGACCCTCCCCCGCTGCCGCCGCTCCCCTCCCCCGGCCGGCGGAAGGACAAATAGTCCTTGCCGCATTTTTCGGCTCCGCACAACTTTGGGCCGCTCTCGGCCGGCGAGTGGAGGGGCGGCCCCGCGGTGGGGCGGCGGGGCGGCGGGGCAGCGGCGGGGCAGGCACGGCCGCTCCGGTCCCCCGCGGCGGCCGCCCCGGGGCAGCGGGACTCGGGGCGGCGCTGGGGGCGAGCTGCGCTCGGCGCAGCCCGAGGGGCCGCTGGCGGGGCAGCTCCCGCCGGCCTCGGTGCCGCCGCCCGCCCCCGGGCTCTGTGATCGCGGTCACGGCTGGCGAGTGGCCCCGCTGTGCCCGGCCCGGTTCTGCTGGGGGGAGCGGGACCAGGAGGAGCCATCTCTGATGGGGCCCTCCCGCCGCGATTTCTCCTTTCAGTCGCCTTCTTTTTTTTAACCTCCTTTCCCCAGAAAACTTTTGTTGAGAAGAGATCCCTTACGGCGAGCTAAAGCTTTTACTCACTCCCTGCTCAACCACAAGCACTTGGCAAGCACTTTGTCAGCGGCAGAAAACAAGTGAAGTGTAGCTGTCAGTGCCCCACAGAAACACGTTTTGACTTAACAATAGTCACTCTACATATGTTCTCTCTGGTCACCTCCTAAGCAGTACTCTTTGGTGACAGGTTTCACCATTGTAGCCTCCTGCAAATGTTCTAAATATTTCCGATTGTGGAATATGTTACATAATATATATGTTATATAATTTTAATTACCGCGAGGTAAATATAGCAGGCAGCAAATTCGGTTATCTGTAAGATGGGCTGTACTGATAACAGCAAGCACTGTGCAATCATGAGACTTGGGCATAGGAACACAGCTCTATGCTCTTTTGTAGGATACTTTTCTAGTCTGTTTTGTAAGGAAAAGCTGTAGAAAGAACAGAATGCCTCCCCAAGAGCTTCATCCAAAAGTTTCACGCATTACAACAAACGTATTTTAATTTTTTGTTGGCTCAAGTCAGGTTCCAGGTGAAGGAACACATCAGTGAGAAAATGGAGTTGCTTTGTCCATCCTAGTGCAGGAAACAATGTTGTTTTCTCCTTATTGCTGACTCCAAATGAGCATTGCTCTCTGTACAGAGAAGTTTACTGGAAGCAGTAGAAAGGATTCAGTGGTTTAGGTGAGGGTGGGAATTTGTTGTAAGAAACCAAACAAGAACAACAACAAACTGGAGCAGGAAAGAAGGTTTGCTGACTTTTCTCCAAGGCTATGGATTTGCTGAGCAATAGCATTTATCATGAATTAATTTTTGGCTGTGGATGCAAGCTGAACACATACATGTTGATTTAAAGGAGCCATTCCAGTGAAAACTCCATCCTTGGTCAAGTGCTCTGTCGGGGATCACCCTAGGAGTTTGTACAGTTTGGGTAGTGATGGTGAATTAATTCAGCATCTGTAAATTTAACAATAAATAAGCCAAAAGGAGACATGCAAGCTTAATGATTCTATTCACACAGGCATGATACATTAAATAGTAATATGGAATACATTTTCTCACATCCCTGAATGCACAACAGCTGTCTGCTATATCAAATATTTTTCCTTTAAGGAGTGGGTGGAAAGCAATTCATGGAGGCTGTGAAAACCGCGTATGAGTGTGATTATTTTCAGGGAGTTGTGCTCGAGTGATTTGGTTTTATATTCCTCTTAATTTTTTTATGTTCTGTATGTAATTCTTCATTTTCATGGTCACGTTGAAGCATGTGGAAGAATGCTGCCATCGCCATCTGGCAAGTAGCAATTCCCTGATTGCTCTGGTTGGTCGCTGACCATATTGATGTTGGTAGCTCAGCTGTCAGGGCAGTTACCATAAAGATTTACAGTTGTATTGTGTGTTCTGTCAGCATCTGGAGTTCACTGATGACTTTGTGTACAGAGGTTTACCTGCCTATTACTTGCACTACTTTATGAAAGACCGAAGACTTCTCTAAGGGAAGGGTATTTATCTACAACACTGGTATTTATCTTGGTAGAAAATTCATTGAGGAAAATATTTTTGGGAAAGCATCTACAAGAATTCAGTCCTGATTGCTGGAGTCCTGGCTTGTGAAATCACCAGCAAAATTATTAGTGCTTGTGATTGCTCCTGTATTTCCCTTCTATCTGTCTGAGTCATTACTTGCTACATAGTGAAGACCTTTTATTTTTAATTAAGTGAATGAAAAGAGGGTGTAACAGTCACAGAAGGGGGTAGCATTTTAGCCTGCTACATAATGTACAGGAAAGGTACAGTTGTGTCACAGAACGGTTGGAAGTTTTTTATTTTTGTGCAATTTATATACTATGCTTGCTACATTTGCACATGTGCAAGGAAAGAACCATATCTGGGAGTTGCAGCAGGAATGAGACTGAAAGTATTTTCTTTGTTGCAAATGGGAAACCAAGTACCTGTATGAACCAGGTTTCAGACACTGATTTCTTCAGATCTTTTAAAATGTTCATAATATATACTGCTTTGGGTTTGGATTTTTTTCTTTTGAATGTTGACGTCATTGTTTTTTGTTTCATTTTCTGTGTATGGCTATGACAGGATAAGGATATGAAATGCAGTTTTAAAAAACTCTTATCTTTACAGTGAACAGGAATAATTTATAGGGCGTGGCAGAACGGAAAGGATTCTAAGTAACACCTTGAGCATGGGGTTGGAGATTCTGAGAATACGTGAAAGACAATATTGCATAGACATAGAATATCATGCCTTAATGTTTTGAGTGTACATGGTAGTTCTGACCAGTGTTACATGACAAGGGGTTAAAAACAGAATACATTAAGTGTTCCAAATCTCACGAATGTGGAAGAATATGTTCGGTACCCAGGAAACATTAGGTTAATTATCTTTTGAATTTTACTGTAACAAAGGATGTGATAGTTACTGGTCTTCCACAACAGTTTTAGCCAAGCTACCTGCAGCAGTATATTCTGAAATTTCTGACTTTGCCAACTCACTACAATTTTATGTCTCCCAGCAGTCTTCTGTAGGTCAGACTCACGGTGTATTTTGGGTCAAAGCATACCTTCCCTGAGGCCTTGTGTACTTGCTAAATTGTCTGGGATAATTTCTGGAAAGTTCATTTATGTTCTGATAATTTGTCTCTAAGTTTCTTGAAGTTTTTCTGAGAGGACCACCAAGGCATGGAGATGTAACGCAGAATGGCTGCTACAATGTGACTTTCGGCAACAAGCATGTTTACTCAGGATCTGCACGAGAAAGTGACATGTCACTGTGGAGCAAATGAAACATAGCATGGTATTTTGTGTAACTTTAAACCCTGTGCCATGGATTATGTGGATATATCATCTTCCACTCAAAGTTTCTAGCTGCAAATAAAAGCCTATAAATGTGAACCTTAAAATCTGATGTCAGAGGGCAAATACAAAGTATTTGTATTAACGAAGAATCTATAATTATCTATGTCTTAAAAAAATAAGTTATAATTTTAATTGAATTACACATCAGTACAAATAATTGTTAGCATTATTGCTTCCACTTTCTTTACGTTTAGCCAGTTTTCTAATCAATGCTTATCAGCGTTGCAGCTGTACTAACTGGTACTGAGTGCCACTACTGGTTAAAAAGTAGCACTTCCAGAGAAATAATATCTTCTCAGTAGGTATATAGGAGTTCTTGTACCAAAAAATATGTTAAAGAATGTTGCTCATGAAAAGTATAATGATCTCCGTCAATGGGTACTTTCCTCTAAAGTGTAGTATTATTTATACATCAAAGAGAAAAAGTACCTACTTATTTCCCTCAGGGGCCCAGAATGGAAGTCATTGTGTTGGTATTTTAATACAAATTGCTTCCTGCATTTCTAAGTGGCAAATATATGAATATTCATAGAATCACGAGGCCAAATGATCATCCAGCACAAGGCATGTAAGAGAGAAAAATGGAGGAGGATCTCCAGAATCTCCAGTTTGCCGGGGGGTGGTAAGTTTGTTACTACATTCCCCTTCCTTCGGAAGATGTCACAGTCAGGGCCTGGGCTGTTGATTTGAGTTGATTTGGAAGGGAAGAGTGTGTGGCTGGAGAGCCCTCGGTACAGCCTGCTGCTTTCCAGAGCTGGGGGACTGCCAAGCAGCAGCCTGTGAGGGATGCGCGCTCCTCCACACAGCGTGCCCTTCCTCACTGCGCTTACCGGCTCCCTGGAGCCTTTTAGCTTCTCTGGGATTTTAAGTATCCTTTTTCATTGTCCTCGTGTTTCGTAAATACCCTTGCTCCAAAAGAATAATATGCTAGTAGCTGCGTAGATTATAGCTTTATAATTCTCACTTTCGGAGAGAATGGTAGGTGGCCCTCGGTAGCTGGGGTCAGAAAAGAGCAGGCCCAGCCCCAGGTGGTGGCAAGTAGGTGCCACCTGGGGGCTCTGCAGGCTCGATAGACGGGTGTGCGACGGAGCCCCGGCATCGCACCGGCACCGCTCCGCTCGGTGCCGGGGAGAGGCGTTCGCTTGCCTTAGGCCGGTACGCTGGTGTGTGAGGTGGCTTTACAGACGCGAAATAAACTTCCCAGCAGGACAGGCTGGCAGTGCGGTTTTGTGAGAAGGAGACGGAACACAAAAGAGTGATTTGTCTGTAGCAGTGGCAGGACCCAAATGAGGGCGCAGGTTCTTCGCACGCTGCTTCCCATTCCTGCACGGAAGCCGTTGGGCTGGTTCACCTTTAGCATCACCTGTTTCAGAGAGCTGCAGAGTTTATTTGAATGTGTGTTCTTGTGGTAACAGCCATGTTCTTGTGCTTTGACACGTTACGGTTTTAATGGTGTGTATTTAAGAGGAAGCTGCTAATGAATGCTTAAAGATTTATGTAATTTAAATGCCATTTTATTTTGAGCAGTAAGATTGTGTATTGGTATATTAAAAGTATTCAGGCGTATTTCAGGGTATGTGAATTCAGGGTGAGTGCGATGATGTATTTTGGGGCACGTGCGTTGCCGGCCGTGCTGAATGTCGAGGTTTGCTGTCGGTTCGGCTGAGCTGGGGAGCGGTGGGGAGGGGTCTGTTCCCGTGGGGTGCATGTTTCCGTGAGCGGCCCGAGGGGAGCCGCTTCTCCCCAGCTGCTGGGGCGTCCCGGCGCTGCGTCCGGGGGCGAGGCGGGTGCCGGGGCGGCTCCCGGGGATCCCCGCCCGCCCCGGCCGGGAGCGGCGCGGCGCGACAAGGGTTAAGGCGGCGGCGCTCGGCGCGGAGGGATACGGAGCCGGAGCCGTGAACGTGGTGCTGAGGCTCTGTAAGCAAAAAAATGTCCGCCTGAGGGAACCCACAAGTTCCTTCCAGCGGGGGGGGAGCGCTCGGCTCGTCGCCTCCCACCCAGCCCGCGGCCCGCCCGCCGCCGCCGGCCCGGCCCTGGTCACCGGAGCGTACGGGGGCAGCGGGTAAGTGCGGGCGGCCGCGAGAAGTTGGGAGAGAGAGCGGCGGGGGGAGGGAAGCGGTGGCCGGGCGCTCGCAGGGGCAGAGGCGGCGGCGGGGGGACGGGGCCGCGGGCGCGCGGGCGGGAGTGGGGCTGTCCGGGGTGGCGGCGGGGAGGCCGCGGGGAAGGCGGAGGCTCCGCTGGGGAACCCGAGGGGCGGCAGCCGGGGCCGGCCGCGCGGGTGGCGGGGCGGTCGTGCGGGGGTCTCCGGGCCGTGGACCGCGGGCAGGAGCGAGTCCCCGCGGGCGGCGCTCGGCGGCTGCCCGCGGTCATAAAGGACCGGGCGGCTCCGAAACTTGCCGGGGCGCGGGGCCGCGGCGGCTCCCCCGCGGCGCCCGCCGGCACAAGGGAAGGCGCGGGCCCCTCCCGTCCCCGCCGCCGCACGCGCATTCCAGCCCCCCCGCCCGCCCGCCCGCTGGTGGCGCGCGCGCCCGGTCCCGCGTGTGCGCGTGCGGCGCGCGGGGGCGGCTCCCGGCCCGCCGCGGTCCCGAGCGCGGAGCGGCGGCCGCGGCCCCCGGTGGGTGGGTCGGGAGAGAGGGGGAGGGGGAGCCGGCACCGGCGGTGGGCGATAATGCCGGGGCAGAGATGGCTCTGCTGAGGCTCGTCCGGCCCCGCTCGTCAGCCCCATTGTTGCGGGGACAGTGAGTCACTTAATCTCTCGCTAATTCTCCGGACCTCGCCGGGCCGTGGCTGTTTATTTGCTTTCGCTTGCCTGGGGGGGACTTAATTCCTCGCGGCGGCCCTTCTGCGGCGTGACCGTGCCTTGCTCGAGCTTGGGGGAGAAGTGGAATGAGGGAGAAGAGGCAGCCTGAGGAAACTTGAAGAGAGTTGGCTAGTTCGGGGAAGCTGCTGCTGCCGACTCCCTCAGCCCGCCCGGCCGAGCGAGGCTCCCCTGGGAGTCTCCACCCCGCCCCAGGGGTGCAGGTACCAGAGGCCCCTCTTCGCCGGGGGCCGGGTTCACGCCGTGAAGTGCTGCCTGTGCCTCTCTCCCTGTGCCCTAGAAAGGTGATCGGAGGAGACGAGGAAGATGAATTCCCAGCAGCAGAGGATGGCCGCTATAGGAACTGACAAGGAATTGAGCGACTTGCTGGACTTCAGTGCGGTAGGATATTCTCCGAGGTCTTCTCATGACTTCTCCGTGGTCATGCGAACTAAGGAGCAGGGGCAGCAGCGTGCAGGGCTTGGCTGGGTCTGCCTCAGCCAAGTTGGACACCTGAACTTTGATGTAATGTCTAGACTTCCAGATTTAATACTGTAATACCAGCTGGGTCAATTGGTTTAACTGGTTAAAATCAGGCTGACCCAGTGATGGCATAATCTAATAATTAACGTTGGTTAAGCTGGCGTGTGGCACTGGCACTTTGGCTCTTGGGTTTTTTTTTTCTTATTTAAACAAAAGAAAAATTATTGACCACAAATAACAGAAGTTATTAATTGATGGTCTTGTCTTAGAAAATTATAGATATTTTCTGTGTGATACTTTTAACATACCAAAAAGGCTCTTGATTTATAAATATAATAGAAAACTAGTGCCTCTTAAATGCTGTCTTTATGCAGTGACTTTATACTTACAGATCAGCAAGAAATATAATTTGAGTAAAACAATTTAAGACTTATAACTATTTGAAATTGTCATAGTAGTAATAGGTGTCCTTTTAATTTTAAGTTGTTTGTGTAGAAATGAGGTTTTAGTCATATTAATAAATAGCAAGGAGTGCTTCAGCTTATTGGTTTTGTGTGTCTAAACATGCATCTTGAATTCTGTTTGTTTTCAAGCAGAAAATAGAAAAAAAATGTTTCCTATTAACCTTTTTTCTGTTTGCATTAATAATTCAGCACAGACTTTCAAAGCCAACTAAAACATGTCTTTTTTGTCTTGTTTTGCAGATGTTTTCCCCACCTGTTAATAGTGGAAAAACCAGACCAACTACGCTAGGAAGCAGCCAGTTCAGTGGATCAGGTAGGATGCATCTGAGATACATAATGTTCATCTAACTGGGTCTTGATGTTTCAGCATAGTCTTCATGTTCTCAAAGTATTGTGGTCTTTCCTTTGTGCATATTCTCATAGGCTATTCAGATCAGTTAGAGATGTGCTGTTTTGATTTTTATGGCACATTTTGCTAACTTTAACCATGGTTTTCCTCTATATGTCTTGGGCTATTAGTCACAGTACAGTGAAGTGTTGAGCATCTCTAGCCATACTGACATGGAAGTTGTATATTTGTTATATTAAAAATGAATGACTGTGTTGTTTTTGTTTGAGAAAATCAAACCTACTTGTTCAATTGAAGAATTTTCTAGCCCCTGTATGAAAGGAGAAAGCTTCTGTAAAATGCCAAATAGTTAAATACTCCTGACTCAAGGACATGTTATTTTTAAATGCAGTACTTAAGGAAAATGTGAGTTTAATACAACTTTCTAGTACTGTGTAGCTCTCAAAGATTTGACAAGTAGAATTTTCTCATGTTGCAACTTTATCCATGCATCTGGAACACAAGTAACTGTATTTACGTGTTGCGTGTGTTTTGTGGCTTCAGTGTATTATCACCGGGTCCACCTAATAGCTGTGTCAGAGACCTTTAAGCTAAGACTGTAATAGGAAATATGTGCAATTTTTAAACAGGTGCTTTGTATCATTCCCTGAAGGGAATACTTATTGCTTATTAGAAAAGAGAAACCAAAGTAAGTTTTTGATAAAGTAACTTTTTATGTAGATTCATCTTGTTTGAATACAGTGCAGTGATATTTTTGCTCTTATGGATACAACAAAGTGATGTTTGTGTTTCAGTTAATGAAAATAAATGTTTAGAGTGCCAGTAGAGAAGTGAAGTAGTGGCTTGAAGTTTTGCAGTAACATCCCCTGTTTGCCTCTTAGGTTGTCAGAGCTGTTGCTTTGAGAGTCCAAATGGCACCTCATTTTACTGACACTTGAGAATTTTTGTTTTTAAAAGCATCCTAAAACTTCTCCATTGAGTAATTTTTCAAACTTTCTAGAGACTGTCTCTCACATTTAATTTAATGAAAGTATGTAGCAAATGTAATTGTTACGTACTTAAAGAAGACTGTTCGGTTTTCTCCTGAAATATATGACTGACTTCCTCTTCCTCTTTGAAAGTACATTAAGTTTAAATTAATGGCAATAGTAAGACAGCGAATCTGTCTTACAATGTGGTTAATATTTAAATTTTTTTTAATGGAAATGTTTAAGAGAGTTGTTTCTCTGAAGCTTGTTTTAAAAGACAGGCACCTAAAACCTAATTGTGGGGAGCGCAACCTGAGCATCTCATCCCACTTTGTCTTTGCTTTTCCTGAATGAGTAGAATAATCTTCTGTTGAATAATAAAGCTTTCATTTTTACTTTAGGTCTTAAAGCTCTGCTAAATAATGTGGCATGCCATATTTGTAGGTAATGCTTCCCTTTCTTTCCTTGGATGTCTTAGTAAAAGAGAGAATGCCAGAATAGTTATTTCTTTAGGAGAAACAGTGTAAGTGACTACTTGAATTTCTTTACCAATATGGTGTATCCTCCCATAAATACCAATCCTGACTAATACACCGCAACTGTCAAACAAGCTACAACCTCAGCTGAGTTCCCCTTGGCATGATAGTAGTATATATTTGTGGATTTTCACTAAAAACATTTCTAATTGTAGAGATTTACTGGTTAGTGGGATTATATGCCCTAATTCTGGTAATGTTATGACCTAAGCCTTGACCTAGGGGGATTACTCTGCAGGAGTGAGAGGTGACAAACTTCTTTATTAGTTGTGTTCTGAGACAGTGTTAAGTATTGTAGAAAAACCGTGTCAAGATCAGTGATGAAATACGGCATTTAATTTCTAAGTACTTTGATTTAATTGTGATCCCGCTATAATTTCAAGTGTTTTGTAACTTTTTAGAACAAACAATACTTGAAAGCTTTTTTTTAACTGACTAGAGGTCACTTTTTAAAGAGAAACATGAAAAGAGGAGGTATTTTGTCCTTTGAGCTATCTAGGACTGAAAATCACACTATGTGGAGATTCCTAAAAAGTACTTCTTTTTTTCTTCGGATGTTGCTGCCTCTTACAGAGACTTTCAGTGGTTTTGTTGGCAATTAGAGAAGTGAAGCTTGCTTTAATATCTTTCCCATTAAGCTGAGTTTTATTTTTGTGATATTTTTACAAGCATTCTAAAGGAAAGTGCTTTCTTTTTCTTAGTTGGAGTAAGACTGTGTTAATTGTTTTGTTTTATTATTATAGAGTCTCCTCTTTCTCATTTAAACTTAAAATTAACATCTGAAAACACCTCCCCTCCCCCTCCAACCTGTCAGTGATTTGAGATTCAGCCTAATGGTCCCCATTAAGTAGGTGAAGATCAATTGTATGTCTGCATGACTCTTAAGACTGTGTATTTTTGGGAAATCTGATTTAGAAGGAAGGAATACTTATGATGCTTTTTCCTTACCACCCCTAGGTTCCTAGTTTAAAAGGACAGATTAGTTACTGTTAAAGAATGGTTAAGTGTTGTTTTTTTTGCAGGTGTGGCTTTGTGAAGTGTTGGAAATACTGGGGTGTATGTTACCAATTCTGATGTAACAACCTTGATTTGCTGTAATTCTGCAATATTTCTGTTGATTATATTTTAAAAATATATGTATAGTTGGGTTGCATGAATAAAACAGCTAATACAACTGATCTATAATTTGTAAGAAGTTGTGATGGATTAACAGAAGAACACTGTGTTTTGATTAAAAGATAGCTGGGGCAGGCTTGCTTTCTACAGGTCAATCAGTTATGAATGAAAGCTGCAGATAAAATAAGTGAACTAATCTGATATATCATAGTATGTTATGACAGTAAGTTGTGTAAGCTGCTGATAAAGTCCAATAACTTGGTCAGACTACTGGTGAAAATAAACGTATTGGAAAAGTAATGTGATATGTAAGCCAGCGAGTTAAGCCACAAAATATTCCTTGTCATACCTGTTGCAAGTAATTCTTGTTTAAAACAGAACTTATAATTCTTTTCTCCTCCAAAACCAACTTATGAAGATAAAGCCATTTCTGTCTTAGAAATGGTAGTAGATGATGGCAGAGGTCAGAGATTTGTTCTATTTGGCTTTTTAATCAGGCTTTTTTTCAGATTTTATTTAAAATCAAAAATTTCTGTTGCTACTATGGCTAACAGTAGTGTTTGTGATTTACAGTGACATTTTGGCTTGTTTTGCTTTTGTCTAAGCTACCACACATATGCCAATACAAACTTGGATGGTTACTGGTTTTGCCCAACACCCTTTATTTATTACAGTAATTCCATTAATAACCAGTCACAATATGCAGGTGCCTGCCATAAGCAATGGTAGTGCAATTTTCCTATGGTTTTTTGTAGATTTGATCTCAATCTCAGTTTTTACTGTAACTGAATTTTTTTTAATCTCAGTTTTGGTACCCTAAAATAAATCCCTTTTTTTTTTTTTGTCTTTTGCAAAGAAGAGTAAATCCAAGGCAATATTTTTCTCTGTGGCCTACCATTTTCAATTTACTAGCTTCTTCAGTGTACTAATAGCATTATTTATTATTTTTGCATGTGGCTGTGCATGTGCATCTGTGAGGTATCAGTCAAAGAGATGAAGTAAGATAATGTGGATGTAGCAGAAAAGAGGGGTAAAAGTTTAAAGTAAGAGGTACGGTTTAAGAGCTAAGTTGTCAAAATATGACACCTCTCTTGCCTACAAGATTTTTCTGAAGTTCATGAAAAATAAGTACGCACATTTGGGTGTGAACAGCTTTGGCCACAAATCTTGTGTGTACCCAGACATTCCTCATACATGCAAAAACTTCTGAATGTATCTGTTTGGATATCTGTTTGTATTGCTTTGGTCCGCTTTTAGACAAGTTCAAGAGACTGGCTGCCCTTTCCACTTCTCTCTACTAATGTACTGAGTTTGTAAGGGGTGCATTGGATTGGGATAGGCCACTAATTAGTGGCTTGATGCAAAGACTATTTAAGTTGATAGCCTGCCATTAACCTGAGTGTCCCTGAATTAGGGCCATGTGTCTTGAGAATGGACACACTGGCAATTCTTGAGCAGGTCTATTAAGTTACCAAACAGTGTTTCCAAAATTAACAAAACCTGACTTTGTCAGTCCTGTAAACTCTTAGTTCCTTTTTAATTTTCCATCAGCAATTCCTTGTAAAAGAAACAAAAAAAAACCCCAGAGTAAAAAAAAAAAGTTGGGAGAGTTACCTGGATGGGCAATGGTTTAGATATTCTGTTCACTGATCTATGCAAGTGCTGAAGAGAAAAGGCATCCTTATTGTGTGTTAAATGCTAGAAATCTGGAGTGGCCTGTTAAACATTAGGTCATGCAGCAGTGTAGCTTTTTCACTGTTTTTAATTTTTTAATATCTAGTTTGTCCTCTAGCTTCATTAAAAGTGAACCAGCAGACTTTGTAACCTGGTATTTCATCTTTGGTCTAAGAGGTGCTAAATTCTGTCCTCTTCTGAAGAGCCGTGGTAGAGTTGAAGAAGCCTTGTGCTTGAAAGCAGAAGGATATCCGTGGCTTCTTTACCTTCTATTTTTTTATGGATTACTCTTCAAATTGGCCAAATGCAAGTGAGATCAAGATTTCAGTCTGGATCCCTCACCTGTTGCATTTAGAAACCTGAAGGGTGAGGCAGAGCCAGTAAATACATGGCTCTGCAGCTTGCCTGTTGGCAGCCCCTGTTTCACTGTTGCCGTCTCCTTTCCTCCTTCCATTCTTGGCCTTTGGAAAGATAAATTACCAGGCACTCCCTGAAAAGTCTTGAAAAGTATAGCATATATAGCTGTGTAATACAGCTTCCATACTCCTGTTTAAGACAGTGAAGGGGAAAAAAATGTTGGAAAGTAGAGAGAACTGACACCCCAGCTTTAAAGCAGTGTTTTGCAAGGTGTTTGTGGTCATATGGATATTGAGGTCTTGGGGACTGAGGAAAAAGGGAGAGTTACTGAAACAGCTCAGTATTCTGAATCTAGTTTGATGAGAAGAGAAATAGGTGTTAGTCCATCGTTCATTGCTGTTGACTTTGATTTTGAAAGATGATGGTATGAACCTCATGACAATTGGTCAGAAATTATTTGCCGTATTTCAAATAGCTGATTTGAGAATTTTTAGTAGTGCTGGCCTGTCTTCTGTTTAGAGAGAGATTTGACACTGTTAATAAGGGAAACTGACTTTTGCTGTGTTGGCATGTAGAAAGCATTATTTCAAAAAGTCAATCCTGTATTTCCATCAACTTTTTCCTTGGGTGAGAGCAGCAGTGTGGTCACTATGTTACAGGCCCAGCATCCAACCTCCAATCCCCATATAAATGTTACTGTTTCGGGATGCAAGGAAGATCTTTGCAATGTTATTTCGGGATGGCTTCAGAAGATCTGGGATTGCAGTAGTGCCTTGTCCTTTCCTGGTGTGGCACTACCTTGGATGGGGTACCTTCCACCATCAGCCTCCCCCCAGCCAGTAACTGTGTTCTGCCAAATGTTTCTGATGTACTGTAAGTGATGAAGAGTATTCAGATGCTTTGGAGAGTGGTCTTAATGTCATGTGGAAAGGAATATGATTTGAAATTTTGTATTTATCCAGAAAGCAGTGTTGATAGAAATGTAGATGCGAGGACTAAAGGTTTGGATAAAGAGAAGGAAGAGAAGTATGAATGAGATTCTTCTGTATTTGTGTGCCCTTTAATGTCAGCGGAACTTGTAATCTTTCCCTGTAAAACTTTAATGCCTGAAGCTTTTGCTAAGTTTTAGCTTTTTTTTTGGGTTTGTTTATGGTCTCTTTTTGATCTTTAGCAAAGGAATTTCATGTTAAAAGCTTGTCATTCATACATGCTTGCCAAAGTTACCCTTCCCCCCACTTCTTTCCAGCTGTCACATAAAGAGGATTTAACCCCTTAGTTGTTTTGCTATCAAGTTGCTATGACAGCTGTTTGTCTCAGGTAATTCTACTTTATCCATAGCTGAGCCTGCAGATACCATTATATGAGTTTCTGTTAATCTATCCTGTACTCTACTGTTAACTTGGTAAACTGTATTTTCCTGAAATTGCTGAAGGAATGGTGTAATTTTTTCATGGTTGAACATAGGGTGTATTTATGAAGAGAAGGATGTTTAAGGCAGTAATATACTACCATACCACTTAGTAAGACTGAAGTTCATGGAGACTGTTTTTAAAATGGGAAGCTGCACATAAAGTGAAATAGTTTGCTAGACTTCTTGAACTGACCTCTCTTGCCCGTGGAGATGCAGTTCATTTTTTTACTCTAGTGTTGAAGGATTGTTTTTGGGGAAATAGCACTGAGCATTTTCAGAACTTTATAAAATTTATTAAAATACCCACAGAGCCAGATGTGATCTATGAGATATAATAAATTAGTCTTCTGTCTTAAATTTACTTTATTTCATGAGATCATTTATTGAAACTGAATTTTCAAGTATGGAAATTAGTATTTATTTTTAAGTATGTTCTCTAGAAACCTTTTTTTAGAGCTGTTGTCTAGTTTAATGTGTTAGCACTTCTTCAGAAGTACATAGCAAAACTTCATTGGTTTTATATGTTCTCCTGTGAGGAGGTCACTGTATTTTAAATAAAGAAAGAAATAAACAAAGGCAGTATTTTCTTTTGCATGTGAATTATTTGGAGATTGTTTTGAATATGCATAACTAGTTTTAAGTAGTGTACTCACCTCAATCACTTTTGGTTATTAAACATTTTAGGAAAAGGGGGGAAATATATTAGTTCAGTTAAATATTATCATTCTAAGGATAGGAATTTTATGTTTGATATCGGAGGGTTTTTTCCTGTGTTAAATTGTAATATAATGGCCACTCCTTCATTTTGTGGGTTTTGTTTGCTTTTTGTTTATTTTTTAATTAATTTGAAAATTTAGAAGTCCTCAGTTGTATTGTATGCCTCAACCTGATGATTTGGATGTACTTTGTGGTACTTGATGGACTTTTTAAATACTACAATGCATTATTTACTAGTGGTCGTAGGGGTAAAGTTGTTTGTTTTTTATTTTTTTCTATTATGAGTCTAAGATGAGATAATGATAATTTTTTTTAATGTCTTGAATGAATGCCTTGTTTTTTCATCTGTAAAACAAAACTGTGTTTGTAAACACAACATTCAAAAACATAAAGGACGTACTTCTTTGGTGAAGATGTTAACTGAATACCAAGAATGATCAGAAAGAGTAGCTTTTGTTATATTTATAATATCTCACTGTTTTCAGAGGATAATCAGGCTAAAAAGTACCCAATCAATCTTCAGGACTTTGTTAGATCCTTGTATGCTAGAGATGTGATTTATTACTTTGTTAAAGAAAGGGCTGAAATTGCTTTAAAATGCATAAACTTCATGTTCTTACTAGTGTAATGTAGAAAAGTCTTACTTGATCACACCAGAATAATTGTTGCTGGTGTTTTAAAGTAGTATTTGGAATGAGGAGGGGAAAAAGACTTGACTAAAACTGTTTACTTTGCAGCCCTGTCAGTAGGGTGATGCTCTCTTCGAATGCGAGTAAAAACTTCCCATGACACTAAGTAAAGTTTGTCTTGGGCAGGCAAGATGTACACTTTGATATTAGGGCTATGGAATTGCGTTTAAAAGATGGTTTAAAAGTGTACATTTTTGTTATGGTAGCAATTTATTCCTAAGTGGGAAATAGGTAGATTCTTTTTTTACATAGAGCTGACAATTTTTTTTTCTGAAGTAAATTTTGTTTATTGCAGTCAGCCTGATATCTTGCTCCTGATCTTCTACAGAGATTGCCTATATGGTTTTCTGTAAACATGTGAGGTATTTGTTACACTTCTCAAGTTTTCTTTTTTTTGGTAGCAGATTTCTTTGGGTTTTTGTCTGTGCCAGTTGTAGTTACAGAGATACTGATGTCTCTGTCTTGATCAGGTTGTTAGTTGCGCGGAGATCTAGTAAGAAGTTGAACCACTTGCTTTCTGCTTTGTTTTTTATGAAGAAAACTGTAGGACACATTTTGTGTTTGCCTTGTCTCTGTAAGAGATCTTTGCTGTTGCTGAAGCAGTGGTAACACAGCAAAACTTAGACTTGGCTGGAGTTTTATGCTGAAATGTGCTCTGAGCCATATTTTGTGAAAATTGTATTTTAGATGGTGTATTTTTTTTTCCTCTATATTTAAAAAAATATAAAGATGAGTAGGCTGAACTAGTTGTTAGAAAAACATACTTAGTTAATCAAAATCCAGATTTGGCTATTTCTAGTTGTACATTTTGCAGGTAAAATGCAAATGAATATTAGACCATAAATGTGCATGTTCTGTGTTCTAAATTAAATTGAGTTTTAAACACATTTTACCCTTAATTCAGTATAAACAAAAAATCAGGAGGTATTTTCAGTCTTCTGTAGGAGACTGGAATTCACTGTGTATGTTTTTATTTTTTGTTTACTTGAATGCAAGATACTATTGTCTTGGTGTTATCCCAAGAGCTATTGTGGCTACCCTATGAAATGATTAAATCAGACAGCTTTGCTTGTAGGACAAACATTTTTCATATTGTGGTTTTTCGACCATTTTCAATGCGACACCTATCCCGTTCCAGTTCTTTATGCGGCAACTTCATGAGTCATAATCCTTGCAAAAGAACACAGCTTAAAATAATCACTGATTGTTTCTTTGCAATTCTATTCACTGCCCATTGCAAATAAATAAGAACAGAAACGACAATATAATTTAATCCTTTACTGTTTGCTTTTGACGTGCAAAGTATTCTCTTGTAATAGAGAAGTAATCCATAAGGAGGGTAGCTGCTCTTTCATCTTCCTGAATGCTAAATGAAGCCAAGGCTTTTATGAAGAGATGGTGATTTAATGAAGATGACCGAGTTTTGGAGTAATGAAAAGCTTTTGTGTATTTCTAAAAATGATGTCTGGAGCTTACTACTGTAGAGCTCAAATGGCTGTATTTTGCAGTATGTCTTTGCAAGATTAGCGCTTGTGATGCTTAGATGCAAGGGGATTGAATGGAATGGTAATGCAAAAATTTTCCCTTAGCTGGATTTTATAAAACAAATGCATGTTTCTGCCAATTCGTGTACAAATGCATGTAATGTCTGGCATGTGTTCTCTGGTCTGTGCAATACTTTTATTTTGGTAACCTTGAAAATATCTCTGATATCATATTCCCTTGCCAGAGGACAGCAATAAGCACACAAAAAAACGGAGCATAAACTTTGTCAATACTACTTATGACAGGAACATCTGAATGAGATACTTGCGAGTATTTGTAAGATGTTGAATTTAAAAGCTCCTCAACTAAAAAAACTCCCCCCAAAAATACCCAACCAAAACAACAACACAAAAAAATACAACCCAAAAAACCCGGTACAAAAGCCTAAAAAACCTCTCAAAAATGCAAACCCCAATAAAACACAAATAAACTAAACCCCCCATATTTCTTCCCCTTTCAGTTGTTAATTTTATTAGTTTATTTGAAATTTTTTTTTAATAATCTGTAATATTACTACTTGCAAAGCAAGTTAGATAATGCCTGATACTTCAAAAGGAAGAAGAGAGAGGCTTTAAAGAATGCAAGACCATATCTTTTCCAGCACATACACCCAACAGTCTTACCAGGCCTTCAGTATGTAAGGGCTGTACAGTACAACCAGAAGTAATCTTAAAAGGGGCTAAACTATTTTAGGCATTGTCAGAAACATAGAGAATGCAACCATATTATAGTCTTCATTGTGTACAGGAAAGATATATCTGATTGTCTGGGGTGGATGAACTTAGGTGAGCAACAACAGGCAGGGTTTTGTCTGTTTTTTAAACTAATGTAATAAAAGTGCAGAAATGGATAAATAACTTAAATTTCTTTGTGGTGCTTTTTAATGGCTGGTCCCTATGTAGTAGTATACAAATTCTTACAAGTGTATACTACTTACAAGTAGTATATGGGATGCTTAAAACTCAGCATGTTTGGTGATTAAATCTCAAGATGTCAAGGGTGTGTGTTTGTGAATACATTTTTGGATGAAGGTGAACTATTGTAAAGCATTGTTTGGGGTTCTTTGTAGAGTGATGTAGTAAAACCAGAGTTTGTAGCCACATGTGTCTGTTATACTCATTAAACCCACTTTATTTCAAGATACTTGTTGAGTACTGAATAATGGTTTCAATAATTTGCTTCTTTACTATGTACTGACCCTTCCCTTTTCCTTTATCCTCATCCTATTAGGGGAAATTGGGATCAGAAAAGGGGTAAATGCCTGCATACAGGAGATGGTGTGTAATGCAATTTATATTCTATGCTAATGATAATATACTTTTTGGCATTTCAATAGCCTAAATTTGTTTAATAAGGTGAGTGGTATTTTTTCTCCTAGATGCAGCAGTTTATAGGCAGGGATCCTCAGTGCCCCGTGAACTATCATAAAAGCCCCCTGCTTTGTACCTTGTGTTTCTGCAAGTGCTAACTGGCAGGTGTATGACAGAGTGACTTGTGCTGCAGCGAGCACTCAGTCGCAGTTTGGCCATCTCTCCTGAGTGTGTCACAGGTTGTCTCTGAATTGGATCCTGGAGAACATGCTGTTGCCATAGCAATGGAAGTCCTTCTGAAGGCAGGATTCCTGGCAGAGCTCTTGCATCTCCTGAAGTGCTTGGTGCATTGATCTGAAAGTACCTTGTCAGTATTAGCACATAGCTGGAGTAAAAAGAGCGGGAAGCAGAGATTTCCTTAAAATACATTATTTCCTTCTTTGGTTGGTTGAACCCAACGTTCATAAAGATATATCTTTTTAAAATCTTACTGTGTGAACTTTTTTGTGTATTTAATATACTTAGCTTGAATGCACTTAGAGATTGAGTGGTTCTAACAGCTAACCAGGGTTTATTGCAAAAGTATCACTGTCTGACTTTGCGTTTCTCACAGTACTTGTCCCTTTTTGTACCTTGAAGAAATATTTTTTGAGGATTTCCTCCATAATTTTGGTTAGTGCAAAACAGTTGGGAAAATACGCTGCTTCATTCATCATCCTTTTCTCATTCCTGTTTTTGTTTTTTATAGATAAAATGGTTGTCTTGCTACCATATTATTTATAAATGTGACACTAATGGGGGAGAATCACTTACAGAGGTATAAAGTTCTGTATTTGGCAAATATACCTTACATAAGATCCCTTTTTCAGCAAACTCGGCTAGATCTTTATGTATAAATGCTTCCTCCTCAGACTGTAGTTACCACATGTTGTTTTCAAATTAAGAAAAGGCTATAAATTTCTTGTGTCACATCAGATAATACAGTTTTGGGGCTTTTTCATATATAAAGTTTTCCCTCAAGGTGAATTGTGGGAAATCAGAGACAACTTCTAGAGCACAGATGCTCTAGACAGCCGTAATATTCATTTCTGCGTGTGCTGTGAGGATGGAGTTGGTTAATTTTTTGCTTATTTAAGAAGATAAAAAAATTTTGAATCTGAAGAAGTTAAAGAAAAAGTGGAATTTTTTTAAAGTTTGGAGACAATGTGAATAACACTGTACAGAATATTCTTTTATGTGGCCTGGGACTTCCATGTGTAAGTATTTCTTTTATACTGAAGGAGCCTCTAGATGAGATGAGTTCTGAAGTTATCCATATAGCTTGCTCCATCCTTTACATTTGTTTATGTAACAAAGTCTTTAGCTCTATCACTTTCTCTGAAATAGAAAAAAGTGAGAATTAAGCAAACACTTCATTCTTCTTTTTTCCTCCTTCCAAGTGAAATTAAGGAAGAATGAAATGAATACTTTATTTGTACTTGAAAAGAACTTTCTGCCTGCTGCAGCAGATGTGTGCATGTGCCGTACTAGCGATCTTTAGCTTGGGTTTTGTTGTTCAGTCTCTGCCTGCCCTTGCCCGTTTCTCAGGGCAGGAAAGCAGCATAGCTCCAGGTTGGCTTGGCCTTGGGAAGCATTGCTGAGCTGCTGCTCTAAGCAGTTCAGACAGGACTTGTTACTTACAGTTTCTACATGTGTTGGCCTAACCTGCATAGACAAGTTGTGGTCTAAGTGGCCTTGGCATGAGGACCAGATCCTGTACCAAGGAGAGGTCAGCATTGATTACAAGAAGAGTATGGACCAAGGGAGTCAGACTCTGCAAGGTCTCTGCTTGTTGTTGTTTTCCGTTTTTAAGCAAATTTAATGCTGCCTCAGCGGACGTGTGTCCTAAAGCTCTCCTGCTATCCTTGGGAGCGAACACAGCATTAATAACCCCAAGTATCCTCTGACTGTTGTGCCAGTTGGTCTCAAGTCACGTTTGGGAATAAAAGGTCTTTCACAGCTCCAACAAATGTTCTATTTATGTGTCCTTTTAGCCTTTGAGTCAGTACCGATTGAGTAGGCACTGTTTTTGGGATTGTGGCAGTAGGGTCACTGACATACATTGAGATAAGCTCATTGTGTTCTGAATATGTAAGTGTGTATAAATACTGGCCTGATTTTGTCAGCGTTAACAAAGATAGCATTTTAAATGAGTTTAGTATGAGAAGTTAGGTATTTATCTTTTAAAATTCTAAGTCTGAAATAATTTTATACTTGTATGACTAATCCTTAAATGAAAGGCACAGGTCATTTAATTCATGTAACAAGCCTCCATATTGAGATATTAAATGCTTTTCAATATTTTCTGGTTTTATAATTATAGGAACATGGAATACTAAGTAATGAACAAAATACAAAATTCAAGAAAGGTGATTTTTTTTTTTTTGTCTGAATGACTCTTTTAATTTATATGTAAAAATTCACTAGGAATAGCAAAGTCCTAGGAAATATTATTACCCACTTAGTGCTGTATTTTTGTAAAATTGTAAAATTTTGTCAAAAGTTAAAGCAGGCTTTTTATTTCCATTAAAAGCTTTTGTCAAGATTGTATCATTGCATAATGAAGAAAAGATATTCTTGAGTTTTAAAGGACATAGCAAAGAGGCTAAAATTTCTGTTCCCGTTTTGCTACATTGTTGAGGAACTGCCTTTCTTTTTTCATTTTCTATTTTCTGGTTTCCTCAGCTGTGAAATGGGGGCTAGTGTTTACACTGCAGAACAGACAAGAAGTGTTTTTGAGCTCAGTTCATGTAAAGGTAGTCTTGGAACGGGTTAATATCAGTAACCTCATATGACCTAAGCAGAGTTAAATTAGCTTACACTGTTTTCAGCATCAGTATTCACTCCCTCCTTTTGTATTTAGTTTGATGTCTCTGCTTGTTTAATTCAATCTTTTAGTTATCTTGATCAAGTTTTGGGCTTTTTCTTCTTCAATTCGCTTCTTGCTGTATCTGCTGTATAGCTTCTTAAATGTAAGCTCTGTTATTTAAAAATGTGGAAATGCAAATTTCAGTCTGGGACTCATATCAGCATTGTAGAAGCTGTTTCAGCACACCTTCAGAGATTACATATGCGTCTGATTTCTGTAAATTTTATTTGAATCTTATCCAAATAAGAAAACACAGATAAACACATTTGCCTAAATTTCTTCAAGGAAGAAAATTTCTAGTCTAAAAAGGTTTCCTGATACATAAACAGAAAACAACCCTGTCCATAGCTATCCTTTGTATTTAATGGATTAAATTCACTTTGACAGCTGGATATATGTACCAGTGTCTAGCCTATGGCCATGATCAAATAATCACGGATATGGTAACAAGTCGTCTAAAAAGATTCAGTAATCAAGTGGGTTTTTTGACAAAACTTACTCTGACTGAAACAAGAGATGGGGCTGTGCTAAATGTGGCTGCATTTGCTGCTGTATCTGTATTCTGAGTACTTAAAAAATATCCTTTGGGTTGTTGTAGACAGAACCTGTGCTCAGACAGCACTGGAAAAGCTAATTGTGCTACAATGGAGTGTCTTAAAGTTAGGAAACAAATTTGATTTAACCTAAGATCACGAAAAACTTAGTTTCAAACCGATAATTTTTACTTCCCCTGAAGTGCTTTTTAACTTGTTTGTTTCTTTTGTCATAGTTGTATATCATTAAATGGAGCTTTTTGTGAAATAGATGATTTTTATATCATGATTCTGGTATGTGAGGGGAAGTTTAAGAACTACTGATGAGTAAATACATGTCAAAGGGGAAGACTTGAAGTACTACAGATATTTTGAAAACAAATACTTCACATATTAACAGTGCGCTTTGGTCTCAGTTCCATTTGATTAATGAAACCTGTTCTGTTAGTAAATATTATTTAAGAGAAAAACAGTGTCTTGGCCCTCAAACAATTCTTTGAAATTCGAATTCAACTACTGTGTTTTGCCAAACTAGCCTGTTGTGACTCTTGTTTTATGTTTGGTTCTAGCTTTTGGGGAAAAAAAAGCTGCCGTAAATCTCATGAAAATCAACGAGGTTGGGATAAAACCAAGTGATCCAGACTTTGTAGCTTTATCCCTTCTTTTATTTTAAATGGAATTTCTGAGCTAGTGGGAACAGTATATTAGAAAACAATATAAATGAAAGAGGAGAGAGTGCAAATGAATTTAGGGAATGAAACATTTTTTTAGGAAGGTGAGCTAACTGTTCACCCCAATTTATAGATAACATTTCATCAGCTTCTGAATGTGATACTTATTTTGAGGGGTTTTTTTGGTTTTGGGATGGTTTTGTTTGTTGGTTGGTTTTTGGGGTTTTCTTTGTAATTCATGTCTAGTTTACCATCTCTTTGTAATTCAAGAGATTTGAGGTACTTTTTTTTAAACTTCACAGCAGCTTTAAGGAGAAATAGGATGTTTACACTGAAGCAAGTATTTAGGGAGACACAGAAATCTGGGGAAATCAGGAAGCAGAGGTATTTTCCAGGGAAGCCCATAAGATTATCTGGTTGAAAGTGTTAGTGTGGAAAGGCTATTTGCTTTGTGACTGATGTTCAAGAAACTTTGGAGATTCTTACCTTTTCATTTCTTGTTAATGTGCAAAATACGCATTTGATCCTTGACTGTTTTATTATTGTAGATTGATGTCTTCTCCAACTTGTTTTTGAAGAATATATGTCTTTAAGTGGTAATGAAACAGAATATGAAAGCAAGTTTCATGTTTATTTTGGTATGATTGTGTTATCCAAAAACTTAAAACAAATCTTAAGAGCATCAGCATTTGTAAAGAGGAGTGTTCACCTTTGAAGCTGGGAAATAAAGAACTACTGTGCTCTCGGGTTCTTCATGCAGATGGCCACGTCCACTCCCATGTGATTACTATTGTCCACTACCAGATTTTGTTTCTTGTTAAGGTAGTTGAGGATGTCTTTCTTCTGGACTTGATGTGAGTACTTCTTAATTTCTGAATTAATTATTTTTTTAATAAAAACTTAGTTTTCAATTCAAAGGCAAAAAAAAAAGAGGAGGTATTAAAGAATTACTGAGTTTTATAGCAGTTTGTTAGTGGTGCTGCTTCTACTAGTAAGCATTAATGGTATCAATAAAACTTTGCTAAAGTAATTGCCATTGGGTAGCAAGAATGGTAAACTTGTTTTACTTGGGGTAGATTTGAATTTGGATGTTCAGCTGAAGTTTATTAATTTTTAAATTTTTTTTGGTCATTTGTATTATCCTATGCTTAGTTTCATCCATGTGGAAGATACGGTGATACGGTTAACTGTTCCTAGGTGTGTGTGATTCCTCCAGGCATTTGTACAGTATTAACCAAAGGAATGCCAGTCCTGAACGCCGTATTCTGTGTCGTGTTTTCCAGTTAGGCTTTCTAACATCTGTTGATGGACAAAATGCGCAGGGACAATTCAGTAACTTTCTCTTTCATTACTGTTTCTGGTGGTGTGATTTTAATTTTTTTTTTTATGGAGATGTCTTGAACAAGAAAAGAAAGTGGGCAGAGAAAAAGGAAGCGTGTGGACATAAATATTAAGAATAGTGACTGTGTTCTGGAGTACAGTTTGATTCACTTTTACTGTAAGGATATTCTTCAAGAATGCCTCAAGATGGTCGTAATCACCTTTGAGCAGTTTTAAATATTTTTCCTTTTAAAAATCACTTGTGTTAAAGTTTCTTCTCACACACAACGTATTTCTGGAAATGTACAACTGAAAATGTAAGTGGGAGGCACAGCAGTGTCTGCAATCACCCCTGAACCAGTGACAGATTTAGTGTTTTGAGACTTTGCGTTCCCATGGGGCTGGGGATAGGCTTTTGAGTTGTTTTTAGTCTGCTTTTTCCTCTGAAACTTCATGATGGATTAAATTTGAATGCAGACAGATTAAAGAAAAAAAAAATAGTTTCCAGTCCTTTTGGAGATGATCTTTGAAATATACAATATATAGAACTAATTGGCATGCATCTGGAATGATGCTATTGAGAATTATACTATTATTTCTTCATAGGAAGTTTGTTGAACTTATTCAGATGAAATTTAGGACTGCAGGGAAGAACTTAATTTCTCAGCGGTCTGGTAACTACTTTGGAAATATGGGCCACCATTATGATAAAATAGAAATTTGGTATCTGTACCTCTTGTGTGAAAACCATGCCTTTGTTGGTTTCCTTTATACATTTTCTGTTTTCCTTTAAAAAAAGCAAAACTAACAACCAACTTAGTGTAAAGCATGCTTACATGTGTGAAATTCCGTGTTGTGTTCTGTAGCAGCAGTAGTAATGGACAAATTGAAAGTGGAACATGGTGCTAACAATGCCAATGATGCAAGTTTGATCCCCATACAGGTCATTAACTTAAGGGTTGAGCTTGATGATCGTTTTGGGTCCCTTCCAACTCAGAATATTCTGTGATTCTGTGAAAAAACACAAGAACTATCTGGTGTCCTGCTTCTGTCAGCACTGGAATGTCTGGCCATCTTTTTGAATTCTTTTTTCTTGATTACTTTTTTCTCTGACCTTAAGGAATTGATGGAGTATGTCCAGTTAGTGCTTTCTTTGTTAGTTTTCCCGGATTTTAGATAATTTGCATTTCTCTCAGTTCAGTTAAAGATGTAGCTTTCGATCAGTGAACGTCAGTGATATTACCTGTGTTGTAAGTCAAGCACTTATGTACCTGGTTTAGTTGGGTGAGTTCATTTGAATCCTGTATAGACTGCAGAGGTAATATTGATATTGTAAAGTTCCTGCAAGACTAAGTAGTTTATACATTGTATAATAAAGTAGCGTCATTATCTTTATTCTGACAGTATTTTGCTATTGAAATGTAGTTTGGATGCTGGCTTAATAATCGTGTACTATTGAAGCCGCTTGCATGCTGGTAGTTTTTACTCTTCACTTTGTATATAAATTCACATGGTCTCAGACATTTTGGGACTATTGTTTTGAATTCTAGTTATCTCTGTGCTGTAACTTTTTCCTTTCAGGATTTCTGTAAAGGGTGTCAGTGAACAGAAGTTATTGGCATAATGGCTCCAATTGTGCAAATAAATCTTCTGTTGCTGTCCCACAGTGAACAAGCCTTTGCTTAAGTGGCCTGTCTGGTTTTCTTCCTGCCTGTGAGTGATAGGAGTCAAGCTGGCTGGGAGCCATTTGTGCGTACAGCCAGCGCTGCACATGTGGTGGGGTTTGGTTGTGGTTTATGTTCTGCAGTGAAATTCATTCTGTGCTTACTGCAGCCTGTGCTGGAGAGCAGAAAGAGGCTGTTAGGGTTTGTCTGTCTGGAGGGAAAGAGCTCAGCCAGGATGCTAAGGTTTTCTGGGGTGTGGAAAGTTAGGTTCAGAAACTGTTACCTGCCTATCCATAACTCTGTTGTAACGGCTTGGGGCAATGCCAGCCATTTGGAAGTTGTCTTTGACCTTTTGTGTTCGTTAAGTAGTCATTCACTCTTTTACAAGATTTTTCGTAGAGAAGTAGAAGTCCAAAACAGGTGTGCTTTCATAGCCTGTAAATTTCTGTTGGTTTTTGGATGTGAATGTGGCCTGATACTGGAAGTGCCTTGCAGAGGAGAGAGCTGGCTCTGGGCTCAAAGTACACTCTTCTCAATATGCCTCTAACTTACTGCTTCAGGCTGGAGCTCTGTTTTAATATGACTGTTCAAGTATTTCTGTGCTGGATATGACACATTTTGGCATTTTTGTATTTGGCTTTTCTAATTTGACTTTCTCTTTGGGGTTTTGATGACTTGTCTTAGCACTTTCCTGTTGTTCTCCTTAGTATTAGAGAAAGTAGTCCTAAGAAGGGTTATATGCTCATTTGTTTCAAATAAAATTTGATGGTATTGCATGTTGTTAAAAAATATTTCCTGTAATATATGTGTCTGGAGCTGGGAATGGAAAACTTTTGAAGCAAATGTCATGGTAACACAGGATGCACTGCAGTGAAGGAAGCGCCTTGGTAAGTGTAGATATTGAGAAGTAGAAGCTTGCTGAATGTGCCTCCATCTCTGTGAAAATGAATTCCCTTTCCTGTTGACAGTGCTGACAGTGGAGGCACTTACAGGTGGTCAGTTGCTTCGTATTATTAAAAAGTAACAGCAACAATCCCTTCTTTTTTCTTACACATCTTCTGATTCAGCTGGATATATCTAGATGTCTGTTATTAAATCTGTACTCTATAGGAGTGGCAAATTGAGTAAGAAGTTTGTCCTTTGGTTTTATATTGTGGCTTGTAACCAAGTCAGTTTTTAAGGAAAAAATATCCTCTCTCAGAAAGGAGCTCTACTTAAAACTCTCCTTTTATTGTGAGAATTATTAGAAATAGACACCTGGCTGCAGGCTTATAATCTACTCAAAGGCTTGCATGTAGTTTGATTCAAATTAAAAGAATAATTTTTTTTTTAAAAATTGAGTTTTCCTTGTAACAAACAGAAAAAACTTCTAGGTACTTCAGTTAACAGAAGGGAATTTTTAAAAAAAATTATTTTTAGTAAATGATGGCAAGAATGGGTGACTGCCTTGTGTAAGAGTATCCTTATTTTAGTTCTTCCTCCTCAGCACACTCTATGCATTGTGCATGCACAATGAGCTCCTGGTAACCCTTAGAAATAAAATGGAATTTATCTGTGTGTCTATGGTTTGAGATGTCATTTACAGAAATAAAGACCTTGACTGGTATTGACTTAACGGAGGTTTTGATTGGACAGAGGCATGAAGTCAAAGGATGTTGACTTCTACATTTTATATTTCAATTTTTTCGTCCCCTAATCCTGGGAATGGCTCATGCTGTAATACTGAGGAATGTGGTTTATTGAATGCTGAAGTACCATTGTACAATTATTTTAATGTAAATTTAGTTACTGGATCTAGTAAGGATGATAAGGTAAGTAGGATGTTGGTAAAACAGTTTATATGCTGTTTATCATTGCTATTGACCAGTCTGTTTAGGCAAATTTCTGTCATTACTAGTCTAGGACTGTGGGAGTGTTTTCTGAAGGTATACAGATGATACAAGAATAGCTGTGTCTGTGTGTGGTGGACATGGGGTTAAGCATGCTTAAAACTGTAAAAGTAGGGGAGGAAACAAAACCAAGTTTGCCTGATGCTGTTTGATTCACTGAAGTACTTATTTCTGTGTACTGGTAGAGGGCAGGTGTGATTGGAGTGCAGGGGTGTTGGGTTTTGATTTCCTACCTATTTTTACTTAATGAATTAATGGTTACAGTTCTTGATACTTAGTCTGCCAGCTTGCTTTTTCCACAGAAGATCATAATATCCCTTTTTCTCTGCATTTGAAAAAGAAACTGTTGTGTACTGAGTTAAAGAAATCAGTAAAAATATATGTACATTTAAGGGTGTTGGACATATGGTTTAAATTTTCCAACCATGTGCCATTACACTGTAAATATACTGTTATTTTGAGAAGTGAGATTTGCAGGAAGGAATAATATACTAGGTAAACTCAGTATTATCTGCATTATAATTGTTACATGGATCATAGAAACTGGAACACTACTACTCTAAAACTAGCCACTGGAACATGGCTGCTTTATAATCAGTGTGAAATTTTCAACTACATCAAAAATACATCCTTCTGTTGGTGTTTTAGGTACTAAGCTTTGTCACAATACCTTCATTATGAGCTTAGTTTGGGCTTCTGGTTCGTATGTAGTCATCAGGCTTTACATTTCATTTATAGAAAATGCTTATGAGCACCTTTTAATGTACTGTAATCTTATTAAGCCAAGTTGCTGATGTTTTGCGTGAGGTTTGTGCTTTGTATCCCTTCATGCTGAAGGATACACTTGATCATAAATGCAGCCTTGACTATTCCTGATTTAGAAAAAAAAATAGCTTTATAAGTACTTTGAATGTATACTGGTATTACATTTGTCTGTGTACTAAAAAAAGTAGTAGCTCTGCTTTGTTATTATAGTTCTTTAGCATTTGGCACTAAATTCTGTTTACTTTTGAGTCAAATATTTTGGGGAATGTTTCATTTTCATCTAAAAATGTTTTAAGCATAATATCAATGTGTGTTCTTCAGAGGTGCAAACAAAGTAGCTGAGTGATTCCCATTAGAATGCTTTTCACTTAAATCCGTGAGACTTCTCTGTGAATCCTTAACAGTTCTTGACATTGCTACCTCAGGGCGCAGAGCCAGCATGTGCAGTCTCAAGGGAGCAGACCCCAGTTCGAATCCCAGACTGCTCGCTTGAGGAGGCATTTTGCTCAAATCCTTAGGGGAATGTTGACCTTCTCTTTCTCAAAAAAGTGGCACCTGCTGGCTAACCAGGGAATTTGGAAGGGGATGCTTTGGTCTTGGTAGGCTGTGAGACAAAACTTTGGGTCAGGGCTAAAGAAGTACTTGGCTTGAGCAAAGGATGGATAGAAAACAAAGAAAAATTAAGATTCTTGTGAGAGAAGCACTGTTTTGATCCATATCTAATGCTCTTTATTCAGTTCTTTGCACTCACTCATAATATGATTTTCCTTGGTGTTCCCTGTTTCTCAGTTATTTGGATTGTGCTACAAAATGTTTGAACTGCTTGTGCGCAGTAGTGCCTCAAATAGGTGGTTTTAATTAAAACAAAACAATGTTTACTTGATTCAAAATAAATAATTAGGTTCTTATAGACCAGCCTAATGCTGAGGGATCTCAACAGTCCTCCAAGTTCATAATTTTTAGTTTAGTAGAACGACAACGGACCAAGGAGAAACTCTGTTTTCTATTTGCAAGGTCAGTACATAAAATGCTATTCACAGCTTTTTAATCTCATTTTGTAGTTTTATGGTCTGTGTATTTAATGAAAAGTAATATATTTGGTAGGGAGCAATGCGATTTCGTGCTGTTATTTCCAGAAGATAGCTAATATAAGACAAACTCAATGTTTGTCTTTTTTGTTAGATTTACATAGACCTAATGACAGTAATTGTGCAGTTTTGAGCTGAGAGTTAAATGCATAGAATTCTGTTTAAGCAGAGTTTTTTCCCTTCATTCCTTCACAAAAAACCCCCAAAATACCAAAAATTTAAATCTTCAGATGCAAGAAAATGGGTGGTGTTGAGAGAAAAAGAAATATAATTTGTATTATATCTAAGTCCAAATCAACGTTGTTGTTTTTTTTTTTAAATAAGCTATTGAGTTATTGAGTGTTAAATTCTATACTGCATTTAGCAGGGTAAATTGCTTATAATTCTGGAAGCACTGATCCTGATAGGAAAGGGTGATAATTAGTTTCTAATATGAACAGAATTGCTGTTATTAGCTGTGCTCCACATGTTTGCTTCCCTTGTGGCATTCCTTGAGGTGCAGCAGATGGATGAACCAGGGGCAGAGGTAATGTGTGCCATGATCGGCTGCTGCTTTCCCCTGGGGATACTTCTAGAATGCTGATCTCTTCTTTTTCCCTTTTTTTTTCTTTCTCTTTTCTTTTTCAGCAACTTTGCTGAGATGTATCAGAATTAATTTATGGTATTACTCCTTTATAATCCATTAATCCAAGCATTTAATACCAGTATGTTAATGTCTTAGAAAAGGATGGGCTGTTTGTGTGCTGGTATCTTAAATCTTACAAAGTCAATATCATGCTTAAATACTTTTCTCCATTCTGTGAGGTTGTGTCATTAATAGTCTGATATTGCCTGATACTGTTATCTAATCTTTTGGAACACGGTCTTGTTGAGAAATGGAGCCTGCTATTGAAAAGGATTGTCCTTTTCCTTTAAATCTAGCCAAGTAATATCTGCTCTCATTTTCTTTTCTTTCTGTTCTTGATTAAAATGTAGGCCATAGGTTGTGTGGGGGCTTTCGTATTTGAGTTTTTTTGGTCTAATTTTATTTATTTTTAAAACCAGATCTATGTGAGGTAGTAATGCAGATTGCCTTACCTCTTTGTCATCCAAAAAAAGTAGCCTTGCTTAGGTGAGCACAAGGAGTCTGCCTTTGCCACGCTGGAGCTCGGAAGAAGCCCTGCGCTGGTGTGGCAGCTCCCACCTGGTGGCACAGCCGCAGGAGCCCAGGGAGCCCCGGCCTGCTGGGAGGGGGAAAGGACAGGGACCTGTGTGTGCCCATGTGTTGGTTATTAGGAAATACTTTCTTTGGTGCTTTTCAAATGCTTTCACTTTGTTTATGTACGTCTCTTCTTTTTCCTTGTCCTTTACTTGTTTACTCTCCCTCCCAGCCCATGTCTCTCCCTGTTGGCACTTTGCTGGAATCCGCAGTATTTTCAGAGAAATTAGTGATTTTAAACTAAGTGACTTTGAAGGTGAAGGCTCCATGGTTAACTGCAAGTTTGCCACCAGGGACATGAAATTTGCTGAAACACTCTGGCTCTTATTTTTGTGTACTTTTTGCTGTGTAATAGCAATAGAAAAATACCTTCCTCTGCATTTTAAAGATTACATCCAAATTTCAAAGTTGCTTTTTTTTCAACTTTATTGCTTTTTGTTTTTAACCTGGAATCTTGATCTGGAATGCCTAAAGGAAACTTCTGTAAATAAATATTTTTATACATGTTTGTGTGTGTATATATATGTATGTATTTGTTTTCTTTGCTGTGGAACCATTTCATTGTTTTTTTCTTGTCTGCTTTTGCTACCTCATATTGCAGATGTGGGTATGCAGTGGAAATCTATTGACAAGGAAGTTGCACCTTCTGTTTGAGGTTTGCAATCTTTCTAGAACAGTGACTGCAAGTATTTTTTGTTTGCAGACTTAGAGAAGGCATCTTTTATGAGACAGGATTTCAAGTGAATTTTTTAATAAATGCTAATCCACTTAAGGCTTTCAGAAATGGCTGAGTACTCGAGTGCTTCCTAAAATTAGATGAAGTTGTAAGGGGACAGTGGCTGTCACTGCATCCAGTGGCTCTAGCAGTGATAGTGGAAGATCACGTTTGCCAGCTGTGGCAGTGTTTTCTCCAAACTGTGGTAGACAATTTAGAGTAGTGTGTAATTGGACATGAAACTGGGAGGATGCTGCTCCTGTTGGTACTACTTGTTGATGGTGTGTAGTCAGCAAAAAAGTTTTGCTCTGAAGTAGTTACTCTGTTATTTGATAGGCTCGCTGTGAATCTGGACAGTGTGAGATATTTAATATTCTGGTCATGCACTCAAGTAATTCCTTCACACTCAGGCTGCTTAAATAGGTTGAAGAGTGCAGAGCTCCTTGATGCAGGGAGTTCTCCTGGTAGGATTTCTCAAAGGTCGTGTTATTCAAAGACCTTTTTTCTTGCTTTGTCTGCGTACTTGGATAACATGAATGTTCTGGATTAGTAGATGGATTCCTTGTTTTTAATGCAAAAAGTTGGGAACAGCCAAGACCATGACTTGTCAGAAGGAGGCTCCTAAACAAATGCCTTGTCAGATCCAGCCATTGACCATTGCTGCCAGGCTCTGCCTCATCAGTGGTTGGAGATGGGATTGTTTGTTCAATTCACAGCCAGAGCCAAATACTGTAACTAGAAGTGTATTGAGGAGGATGGAAACTTGGAGAACCTTGAACAAAAGTATTTTCCAAACGGAAGGACTGGCAATCAGAAAATAAATAATGGTCTGTAGCATGTCCTAAAGACCAAATGCAATGGTAAGCAAACATAAGAGAATGAGGTTAAAGTATTTAAAAAACAGTAAGTTAGTGCTCCACAGTGAAACACAATTTTGTTTAAATCCACTCTGTTCATATAGACCCATTTCAAGCTGGATAACAGTCTCCTGCTTCATAGTGTTGATGTCTCTTTTCTTAAAACCCCTTTGAATTGCTTTGGTTTTATTGCTGGAGGCTCGTTATATATATTTTTATATATATATATATATATATATTTCCTTTTAAATTTTTTTTCCCTGTGGAAAAGACTAACTACTTTTTTTTGTGAGCCTTTCCTTTTTAGTTTTATAACTCAAAGTCAAGTTGCTTCTCTCTTCATGCAAGGAGCAACCTCACCTGAAATGCCTGGGACAACAGAAGAATTACATGTAACCAAAAGAAACAAAGCAGAGATTTTCTGTAGCAGCTGTTTTTTTGCTACTTTCCTGCTGAAATCAACAGGAAATTTAGATGAAACCTGGTATCTTGCCACAGACTCAGAGAAAAAATGCAATGATCAGAGTTCTTATGGTCCTTTTCACCTTATAGCATAATAATAAAACAGGCATTCTTTTATTTCTAATGCATTTTCATGATCTAGTAAAAGATATTTGATTTGTTGTACATTATTTTAAATATTTGAAATGTTTGAGCATATATTTCTCAGTCTTCCAGAAAGACCTTTACTATACCATATTCATTTTATGATATGAGCTGAGCAAAACTCTTTGCTCTGGGAAGGAATTTTACCATTTGATATACTATGGAAATCTTTTAATGTAAATTCAAAAGTTGCTTGTGCCATCTATGTATTAATTTTCCTATTTAATTCTTGATATTAAATTAATGAAATATTTAATCACAGTGATGGCTCTTTTCTGCCTTAGGAAACTGGTTTTATTCAAGTGTTACTCCTGTAGTGAACCAGTTCAGGAATTTTGTTTTAATCTTCTTCCACATTGTATTAATCACAGTAAAATTATTTCCATGCTATTTGTCTAAAGGACAGAGGATACATGATGTGTATGGATGCATTGGATTGTCATTATTCAACACACGTAGTATCAAGTTGCTCCAAAACAGAGAATTTGACATTTTGTTACATTTTTACTGATACACTTTTAGAATGCTGACCTCTACAGGTGGTTCGTTCTTCTTCAGGCTGTTGGTGGCCTTGAATTACTTCAGTTGCATTTGAAAAATAAACAAAATAAATCCTACAGATATATTTTTTCTTTCCAGTGAGATTGGCAGCATCAAGGGACAAAGAAAAAGCTGGTAAAAACCTAGCTAGAGCAGTTAACTCTTATTTCCCCTTATCTCTCTTCAATAGCATATTGTCTTCCACCCCCAATAACATTTTGGTGCTATAACTGTATTTGCAATCACTAACTTCAGACAGTATTCCATCATTTAAGAGTGTTCCTGAAGTAGATTTTGGGACTTTCTATACTTTTTTTTTTTTTGGTTGAAATATATGCTATTTGTGGAAACATGTATCATAGGGTTTTAGTTAACTCATGAACTCCTGTGGGTTATCCATCCTTTTTATGTTAGTATACTTGATGCTTTGAGGATAAAGTACTTTTACCTGTGTTTTTAGTTGCTTGATGTGATTTAGATGCAGTTTGGGGCTCTCAACTGCCGTTAACAAGACTCTGTGATTGAGCTAATCAGCCCTGTTATGAACTGGCTGTGGTCTGGAAGTTTAACAGCCTTAAGATTGCTGCAGTTACAGACTTCTAATTTTGGATCTGTTTTAAAAATGGCTTTGAGTGGATTTTCTTGTGTAAAAGATGGCATACACATAATAATGGCACTCTTGTAATTCTAGTCAGTATTTTTCTTAGGCCTAATATCAAGACCGATAGATCTTTTTAAAATACGGATGTTCCCTTTTATAGTTTTTATATTTTTCCGTTTAGCAGAAAATATCTTGTGATGTAAAAATTCTTGTAAACTGTGTTAGAATGAGAGATGTGGGTGTGAAGGAGATGTAATTGACTCTCAAAAGAAAGTGTTCAGTACAAACTAGATCAATATAGGCACCACAGCAGATTCTTCTATTACTTCTCTGTAAGTAGCATTATAGATGGCATTACTGTGGATTAAATCAAGTACAGCAGGTATAGAATTTTGATTTCAACTGTACTTCATTTCATTCTTAATAGAAAATACGATGAAGTGGCTTAGCTTCATCTGTGTTTTTACAATCTCTTATAAACTGCTAGACTGATTTTACAATGAAAGAGTTAAGAATCTATATTCAATTGAAATTCTGTAGGAATAGGGTGTATTAGATTTTAAGACTTCTTGAAAACCTAATTAGTCCTCGGATGACTTAGAGGCTTCACAGGTCTTAAGAGGTTCCACCATGTGTGAACTTCTTGTTCACTTTGAACCTTTTTTAATAGAAGCAGATATTGATTGTTTTTCTGTGCTCTTCTTACTCTGTCATTTGTCCTCTTTTTAGTGTAATATTTCACAGGATTTTTTAAAAAGTTTTTTTCTCTTGTTTGTGACATAATAGACTCAACATTAAAATAATGATTACTCTGAGTCCTTTAGGAAAATGAAAACTAAAGAGATCTTAGGGGATAAAGTGTATACAGTATTCTAGTTTCTTGATAATTAGTTAAGAATATCTTAGGGCAAGTTCTGCTCTGATGTTTGAAAATTCAACAGTAAACTTGAAAATGTAGAAGGAAATGGCTTCAGATGTATTCTTTGTTTGGCTTTTCTTTAAAAAAGGCAAGAAGTAAAATCCAAACAAAAATTGATATTCCTGGAAGTAAATTTGGTGTCATAGTTGGTAATATACACAGACTTTTTTAAAAGGCCAAATTGCATATATACACCTGAGTGATGCACATGTTTATTTCCTTTTTGTGACCTTTTAAATATAAGCTTTTCTTGGTAAGTAAATGAAGTTGAACAAAATTGCTGCTGGAGCTCTTGTACTTGAATTTTACATTTGTTTCCCATGGTTCCTTCCAGGTGCCTTAAAATGTGTTTGTTTAATGCACGGGGCTTTCATATCACTTGTGGAAATTTGGTCAAGAGCTTGTGTTGGTTTGGCTGCCAGGGAAGTCCTGTGTGTCTGTGGAATGGGCACAAAAGGACACAAATGTCATCTTGTTTAGCCTTTCAGTTATGTAAGCGTACCACATTTGTTTGAGTTCAGGTGAAGAGTGTTAAGTTATGAATTCACTTCGGTTTACAAGAATTTCTTAATTTTCTTAAAGGTATGTGGGCCAGCCTTGTCCAAAGGAATAAGCTTTGCATTTTTAGTTCATGGGAACATATGTTGTGGAGCTGCATGTGATGTTTATTCTGAATTGCCCTATTACATGTGTGATTCTTCAGATCTTCAGAATGCTCTTGTGCATCTGGGAGGGAGGGTTGATATTTTTCTTCTGAACCTTCTTCAGTAATCCTTCCCTTATAAACTGGGATGTGAAGACATATGATGCCTTATTACCCTTTCACAAAGTGTGATCTGCAAAATAATCAATTATATTCTGTTGAAGAGTAATAATATTCTTTGTGACTGGAATATAAGAAATTCTTTCCCAAATACCAAGTCTTGGTTGTCTTTTTCAAAAAGGCAGAAACTCTGTTCTCGTTTTTGTTATTTTATATATTTAACAGAATGGGAAGAGTCTGTCTTGTGTTAAAATTACTTGATAACCCTTAAAAATGGTAACATTTTTATTTTTAGTGGTTGAGCAAATCTGGGCACTTATACAAATTTTGTTGTATTGGAGTGTTGCAGTATGAACAAGTAAAGTACAAAGTGAAACAAAGTCTGAAAGCTGTTGCCAGAGCTAAAAGCATCTATATAGAGAACCACATACAGGATCTAAGACAAAGTCACCACCCAAAGAGGCAGTGCAGTTAAATTGACTTGTTTTGGCAATGCTTAACATTCTAAAATGCAAGAGAGAAAATAGGGTATTGTAATTTGTAGAAGCAACTTATTGGGCACATAGAACTCAAGACTCATTTTGGCTAAATTTCAAAACTTTGAAATTTTTAAATAAAAATTCTTTTTTTCTTTTTAATTACAGAAGAAACAGAGGGAAGGGAAATGCTTGGGTTTTATTACCATTTACTTTGAAGTAATTTACTCTTCTTCTAACTTTTGGCTAAAATTCCAGTAAGTGAACAATAAAGTATGTGTGGGAGTTTTCTGGCAACGTTGAACTTACTGGTAACCTGTTTCTACCCTAACATGGAGCAGATTTGATCTTTTTAAGATTTTTATGAGATTATTAGTGTTTAATGTAATTGAAACATGCATTTCTTCCGTTATTTTTCTCACACACTGGCATAGTACCAATGGTTCAATAAAACCAGTAATCTCAAAGTAGACTGCAGGATTTTATGCATCACCACATAGTGATAGCTGGGGTTTTTTTATTATGATTTTTTTCCCCTGAAAAAAATTGCTGGTTTTTTTCCTTTTAAATGCAGCCAGTCTCAGAGGTAGTAAATGCTTCAGAAGTGATGGGCTGGCTTCTCTGGCCTTTCTTTGGGGAAGGGCCAAAGACCTGACAACCCTGACTTTGGCCTTGTCTGATTCTCATGCTCTTCTTTTCCTTTTTGCCAGCACTGATGCTGTTCTGGCCCAGTAGTGAAATACTTCAGTGAGCAAGTCTGGCCAGAAACCAATGAGGGTTTGTTATTTTTAGGGGTCTCTTTTCTAGCAGTTTCTTCCTGAACAGGTTTACTGCAGCTCCCTGCAAAACCCTGGTGCTAGCGTGAGGGAAGAAGGCATGAGAGCCAGGCTGTGGGCAGTGGGGACAGTGAAGTGTTAAGGGAAGCAGGATGGCCTCCTTTTGGGTGGCAGCCAGCCCTTACTTGTCAGGAAGATAGGCTGTGTTTGCATACATAAACCTTGACTCATAAGCTGTTGTTTGGCAGTGGTTCCTGCATCAGAGTCCCTTGTTGGAGTTGGGAAGTGCTGCTAGTGAAGGCTCACTTTGCAGAGGAGGTTTTGTGGGGCTGTACTTGCAGGTTGGCTGACGGGTCTGTTGGATGCTGTGCTGGCAGTGCTGGTCGGGGCTTGAAGGGTTTTAGAATCCTTCCACTTCTTATTCTTGTTCACCTGTGATATTAAACTTGGAGTATTTGTCCTAATTTTAATGTAAAATCATTCACTTCTGTGTTCTGATTAAATATCTCTAGAAATTGATTCCTAAAATTAAGGTGTAATTTTTACAGGAATGAAGTTATGAGACTATTCGGTGCTTTTGTAAAAGGAGAGACTTTTAAAACATCCTGGGAGGAGGAATTAAAGAAAAATACTTAGTTATTGATTGCTACTTGCTTTCTGACTACTTAAGTAAATGTTTTAAAGTCTTTAATACCATATTATTATCGTAAGAAGGATAATTACTAGGTAAAGGTTCGTTTTGCCACAGAAAGGCTGTCTACCATATTTTATTGGCTTTCAGCATTTTCTAGCTATAACCTACAGAACTGCTGTAACAGCATACTTGAAGAAGCAGCAACAGCAAATTTATTTTGTATTCAAAGTGCAACTTGTCCTCATTTAAAAAAAAACAAAGGCATGAGTGCACTTTAACAGCAACAGGTATGTCTGTTCCAGCTGTTAGAGTATGAAGGCAATTTAAATGGGTTTACTTGACTATAAATTCCAATTCTAACTTTTTTGTCAAAATTCTGCTTCTGAAGTGTGCATGGTTTCTAAGTGCATTTTATTAAGAGTGTTTTAACTCATGTAACACTTGTTACAAGAAAAGCATTGAAACTCAGATTTCTATAAAAAGTGTGATATTTAGGATTTAAGCCAAGGAGAAATGTTATGCAGTTGAACCAGACTATGGAGTATTAAATGAAAAGCTAGCAGAAGAAATAAAAGGAAGATCGGTAAAGTCTTCAAATAGGGGAAAAAAAGGTCTTTGGTTAAGAAGTAAAGTTGGAGAAATCTCAACATCTTCACTAGCAGATGGAGATATTTCTGGATTCACTTCCACCAGAGCCAGACCCTGTCAGATTTAGTAGTTATTTTCTAGAATAGAAAAGTAAGTTGGTTTTTTTAGTTAGTGTCATAGTACTATAAGTTATTTTCATAATAGTTGTTGCATGTTTCTGCTGAACTAGCAAAGTTAAACTATTTTAATTATTTTTTAACATTTGAAGACCACAATGCCACATGGAGTCTTGGCTACTCTAGGAAGTTGTTACTTCTGTGCTACTGATCCTCTAAAGGTGTAATTTTGTTGTTTAAGGGTAGTCTTTCCAGATTTACAAGCTCTAACAACGTGGATATACTACCAGAAGAGCGCTAAAATGTGGATTGTCCTGAAGTGCAGCAGAAATCAGTACATCAGCTGGTACCTTTTGTTTATGAAGGGAGAAACCAGTGAATACAGGTATCATGCAACTTAGTACTGCCACGAGCTGTGGTGACACATCTTAGTTCAAGGAGAGAAACAGCCTTTCTTTTAAAAAATGGGAAAGTGTAGAAACACCTAATGAAGAAAAACAAATGTTTTTGGGGATAGAAGGTGAACCAGGCTCCCTCAGACATCTCAGTTGCCGCAGTGCTGCTGTGTATTAGCGCAAGGCCCATTAACATCAGGCACCAGCCGTCCTTCCACCTCGTTTGTTGATGTAGGAGACTGAACTGTATCATATCAGCTTTCCAGCATTGTGGGCACACCATCATTTACTGCCACTCACACTAAGGGAGCTGTCAACACAAAGCCTGCCTGCCTGCCTCAGGAGGCAGCTAACAGCCCAGGCAGCAAGGAGCTTGACTCAGAAAATATTTGAGCAGATGTAATGATACCTGGCACATTTAAGGACAGATTTCTCTCCTTTGTCAGAGAACATAATTTTTTCTTAATTTGAGAATGAGATTTAACAGTACCTGTAAAATCTCTGTCTAATAAGCTGTTGGAAGAAATGTCTCAGTGTTAAGGAAAGAAGGGTTTCTTGGAGTGCTTTTTTTTAGTTTGAGATTTTTAAGGTGTCTCAGGGCCCTGCTGGCAGCACAGGCTGTGCCAGATCTCCGTTTGTTCAGACTGGATTCCGGCTTTGACTTTTGGAAGTAATGGAATTATTGAGAACTGTTGGTTTTGGACCTCTGCAGAAGGAGAACATCTGGCAAGAGCCTTACTACATTCCAACTTGCTTATGGAGGGGGAAGCACTTGTTGGTACAAAATGCATACTGGAAAAAGTAGACCTTGACACAGCAGGCTGATGCTAACTTCCATCACCTCAAATTATCAGTCATATACATGCAAGTAGAGATGCTTCTAGAAATTTTTAATAGTTTATTTTAAGCCTTTTTTTTTCCCTCCATGCCTAAAATAATAGAAAAAAGACACATTTTGCCCTAGGCAGCTTTTTTTGCTGAGGGAAGAAGGTGATTCCTTTCCCTTGGACAAACCGGTAGGCATTTCATTGTGATGCAGGGCAAATAGTGGAGCCCTAACCTCGCAAAAGCTTCTTTCTTGATTGAAGATGCAGCAGTATGGAGGATTTCTTCTTGATTTTTGGCAAATGAGGAGAGAAATAAGTGAGCCAGGTTGTAATAGTTACCTAAGTCAACATTGGCTATATTTATTCTATTCTTTTTTCCACATCTAACTTAGACTTAGCCTACCACAGCTCTGGCTTAGGTGAGCAGATGTGCAGTGCTTCCATTTATCCATTAAGCATTTTTCCCTGTTTAAATACTGAGCAGACAAACTTTGTTTTCAGAGTTAAAAGAGGGTGTTTAATGCTGAAATTTTCATACAACATACACTTTCCCCCAGCTGTATTGGAAGAACCAGAATTCTCTCATGACAAACTTAAGTTCACACAACCCTGATGTGTAACTTCTGTTTTGCTTAGTAATGAGAGTTAATTCCTGCAGCTGACTTAGATGTGCTCTTTAGAACAAGGAAGTGTAAGAAATCATCTCATCGAAGACATACCTGTCTAGAGGCAAACTTGAAAACCTTTCAGACTTCTTTGTATTCTACATGCTTTGTTTTATGAAAGATGTAAGATGTTAGTGTATTGTTGTTTTAATGTGAGAGACTGAGATGCCATGCTGCTGGTAAGAGACTTTTGATTTCAGTATTGTAGGGATGCCAAAAATCAGATAGAGAGATACTGTGTACTTTAGCAAAGTATAGCTTTTCTTCCACATGCTTTTATGAAATGGCTTGATCTAGATCTTCTCAAGTTCAGACTCAGGCTTCTGTGATCTTGACTGTGTATCTGTAAATATCTTTGTTTCCAGTCACATGATTGTAAATGTGGAGTTACGTGGGCATTTACTTGGCAATACTGTATAGTGTGCTTGCCATTATACTTACAGCTCAAAATGCTGTCTCACTAAATTGCAAGGTTTTTGTCTGATGCTTTATTTCTCCAGTGGTTCACCTTCATGAACTTGGAAAGTCAAAATATATGCTGTTTCTCAAAAACTTTATCAAGTTTCCCCACTGCCCCCCCCGCCCCGACTCTCTGCTTGATATGTCACAGGGTCTCTTTTTCCTTGAAAGATTTTAGTGTTAAGGTATTAATGATCTTCTAAATATCAACAAAGTAATTTTGATTTGTTGCAATTGGGTTATCTTAATTGTATGTGTATTAAGATGCATGGCAATTGCCAACACCATGAAAAGATACTGACCTCAGGTTGATCTTGGAATTTGTTTTCAAGAGGGTCAAAATTTGCTGGACACCTTGTGATAACATAAATGATTAAAAATACTTTTTCTTAAAGTTTTTAGACACGTTGTTAGAAAAGCTGTCACACTTGCCATGTTTTCTTTGGTCATGAGAGTTAGCACCTCAGTTACACACTGTGTAACTCAGATTAATTGTGTTCTGGTGCCTGAATTGTCAGTTTTCTGTACAATTGGGTTGTAATACAGTTGGTAACAGTAACTGTTGCCTATGAGGCTGTATTAGAATATTTTTGGCCTGGTGTGTGCAGTCTTGTGACACTGGCCTTGATTTGGTGTGTATATATAAATATATATGTGTATATCTGTATTTCAAAGTGTGTGGTTATATAAAGCAGTTGAGTCATAACTGAAGTAACCACAGGAAAATTTGCCAGTAGAATGGATTATGATGATAGCTGGTACTGTAGGGCCGAGACTTGCATGTTAGAGCTGTTCAGCCTGATACTTCATGGCTGAGCACTGAGAGGGGAATAAGCAGCCTGATGCAATTTAATGGCAGTTTAACTGTGTGTGTTTGAGTGTGAATAAAAGATCTGGGTTGTACCCCTGCTAAAGGCTTGATCTCTAAGCTAGTGTACTTTATTCACATTTGTAACCAGCGAGGCTTCAAAATATACTCTGTGTGCACACATGTAAATAGTATTTGTATACAGGATAATTTACGAAGATTAGCATTTTAATTAATTTATTTTTTTTAGAATTTTTACCTTGGATCAAAGAATAATATTAAAACTTGTATTAATATAGGGAATTTTTTTGGGGAGGGGTGAAGAGTAGCTTTACTGTATAGTCCTCTGAGCACCTCTGTGGATTTGTAAGAAAATTCCTTTTTTTAATAGCTTAAATGCCAATTTTTATAGTTTTTGTCATTAGCTGTTGCTTGAACTCTGAATAGCTACACACAACTAACGTATGCATGTTACATACAGTATTGTAAATATGCTCTTCTCTTTGAACAGTACCTGGTGTACTTTTTCTGGCAAGATGGGTGTAGCAACGTGCAGTTTTCTGGTTTAGTACAGTTTGTGTGGGAAATGCCAGTTCCAATTTTATTTTGAGTGTGTTGTATTGTATTTAAAGTGTCCAGGTCATGCCAGGTTACTTGGTGTGTTCAGTGACATGATTTAGAGTCTAGGAAGCAGAGAATACGAGGAAAGAGAAACAGGTCATTTCTGACATTTCTGTAAGGGCACTGCTCTTACAGGAATTAATAATCCAGTGTTGTTCTTAGGGAATACATAGGTCTTATTGCAAGAAATGAATAGGACTGTTTGTGAAATCAAGTTAAAAGTAGTAATTGCCTTTTTTTTTATAGCAAATTGTATTTAGGTAACAAGTTGAAACAAATCTAAAACATACGTGATAGTTATACAGGAACTGTATTACCAGTACTGAGTTTTGATGGTAATAGACACTTTAAAAACAAATTCAAGCTTTTCTTCAGTTGTCCTGAACCAGGATGGATTTTTTCCATTTTCTCCGGATTTATACAATGTCTTTTGTTGCTTTAGAAAAGGTAGAAGAAGAAGCATACACCCCGAAGTTTAAATCTGTCCGGAGAAAATACTGTTCTTGGAAATAATTTTCTGTATGAAAGTATAGGTTTTAAACAGCTTTACATACAGGGAGAATTCAATTTGCTGATATATTAGGTTACAACTAATTTTTAATACCTGCCAGTGTCAATATTGGTCTAAGTTTTGGTTATTGCCCAGGTAAGTTGTGTACTTGCTGTGCATTCCTCCCATTTGAATAATTTTGTTCTTCTGAAGTTTTAATTGTGATTACCTGTTGTATAGATACAAATTAACTTTGTATAGCATATCTTCTGACTATTCTTCGAATAATTTCCACAATGACTGGCATAGTGGATATTTAGTCTTTGCTAGGTCAGATAATCATGATCTGGAATTCTCCAGGATAAACAATGTTTCAAAAATGAAAATTAATTTATTTGCTACTATTAATAATCACTGTTGATATTTCAAACAGATCTTACAAACTGATCTTTGCAAAGATTAATATTCAAATGGAAGCCAGTGTTTTATGGGTACTAATCGAGGTAACCAGTGTCCCCTCAGGGGGCCTTCAGTCCCTGCCAGGCTTTCTTGCCGTTTTAAACCCCTGCCATTAGAGGCTGGTAGTTAACAATCTCAACTCCCATGGTTATGAACCTGGCTGGGCAGGTGGGGAAAGATGTGAAAACTAATAGGTAAGCCCAGGAGAGATCTCACTTTTACACTGCACAATGAATTAAGTGTTCAGTCTGCGACACCATGGCTCGATACAGGGAGGAGAGTGAGCAGCATTGTGCAATTTAATAAAATTATCTTGGGAAGTTTCCTGAAGTAATTGTAAAGTCCAAAGTTGGTACCAGATGACAGACTCAAGATGGTGTTTCTGTGACATATCCATAGCTCTTCCATTCATTTTCTCTGGAGCAAAGGTGCAAAAAAGGATACTGCTCTGCTACTCCCACTGGTGCCTCTAATGAGCAATTCTGTTACTGGGGAGGAACTTTGCTTTTTGATCTGGAGGGATGAGGGGGAACTTGGTATTCATATGCTGGAAGACAATTAGTACATTCTCCAAAAAATAGTATGCATTGAGATTTGAAATTATTTTTCCCCCACCATGCTTGCACTTCCCCTTGCTTTTCCTTTATCGTGGAAGGTGGATGGAGAGAAAGTTCTCTATTTATATAGTTTGAAATGAAAGTGCTTTGTCTTTTACCTAATTATAATGTTGCATCTGAATTTATCCCAATGCCACTTAAGTGGTTAGACTATTGGTATGTGGCCTGCATTTCATTTCTCTTCTCAATTTGATTAATGCCTTCAGCTTTGGATATTTTAAGCCTACCACATTATATCTATTGTCAAAGCTGCTTTTGGTTTTGAGTGTCATTCTGGTCCCCATGTCATCCGTGTTTCCTCCCACATCCTGAGTAATAAATGTGTGGAACTTTATCTTGTCTTTATATATTTATTTTTTTATCTGACTTGTGAATTTTGAGTTCTTTGTTAGAAAAGAAATGGTTTTATTATGTTATTAAAAATATTATATCTACTATAAAAAGAGAAGTAGTTTTAATTGAAAACAAGAAGAGGCTGAAAACTAGTCTTAACCTATTGAAAGTTAAAATATTTGAGTATAGTGTTTCTCTATCAATTATTATTACTCTTTTCATCCGCTTACTAGAAAGTCTAGACCTAAAATATAATTTTGGATAATAATTGGTATCATACTTCACAATAGACTTTTGCAATATATGGCCTAATGGTAGATTGATTTGTTTGTGTGTCTGAAATGCAAAACACAATCAATGCTGTTATGGTTTGTGCTGTAGGTTTTTTGTAATTGATTTCAGATGTTGAATCTTATCTGAAGGAATATCATTACTCTGAAACAAAATTGGATAAAGAAGATATAAAAGATAGAAACTCATACCTTGAGTACCTAGTATAACAACCTACAATGTGATTTTTTTTTTGTCAAATCATTTATTTGATCAACATCGTAGCAGATGGTAACCCTATAAAGTATATTATCGTGTTTACACGAACATTAGAGCCTGTGTCTCTTGAAATAAGTTTTAAATAGTCTTCTTTGTCTTATGCCAGCAAGAACAACCTTCATTTCAGTTTGATTGTAAGATCTAATTTTTTTTTCTATTAGATGAACGTTTGGATCTGTTTTTTCAGAATGAATACATATGTTGAAATAATGAGGCAACAGGTTTCTTCAGGTTTTCTTCTAAAAAAGCTTGAAATGCTCACAGCAGCTTCATAAAAGTGACGTTAAGCAAAGCCTGTTTAGAATCCAATGCATAAAGCCAGAAAGCATCCTCATGGCTTGGCCCGGTCTCCCCGAGGTGAGTGAGGAATACTCAGCCTTTCCTGTGGGCTGGCCGAGCTCCTGGATTTGGGTTGTGCTCCACGTGCACGGCTGGCCAAGGTCAGGAGTGTCCTTGCTGGGACAGCAGCAGTGAGTGCTGTGGAGGTGCCCTGTGAGCCAGCCCAGCCCCAGACTGCCAGCTGAACCCACTCGAACAAATATATTAGACTTACAGTATTACTCCCTGATTAAACTGCAGCATATGTGCTATAGAAGTAGTCGATTTTGATTGAGAACTATCAAATCATGAGTCATTTCAATTACTTTCCGTCCTCAATGCCTACTAAAAAAAGGAAGTGGGGGTAGAACCTTGTTGTACCCCTGACTGCCTGAATGCACGTCTGTGTTATTGGACCTTTGTAACAACACACAGTTGTTCAATTTCCACCTTTTTTGCTTTACCTAAAGAGGCTGAGATAGTGCAGCCTTGCCCTGCATGTTTTTCAGTGCTCTGTTAACTGTCACAGCTTTCCTGTGCCCTTTAACATCCATGATGGATTAATAGATAGTGCAATTGTTCACTGCATTTCCTTGTGGGAAGGGGTTATACAAAGGTGATGACCCCCTAGTTCCTCTGTTCTCTTTTGCATTTCCCAAGAAAACACTAGAACTCTTTTCATGATACTTATGCTTTGAGACTTTATTAAATTTGTTACCATAGGTCACTCCCAAGTTATTTCTTACCAAGTGTTCCCCACTTCAGGAGCTTTACATCTAAAAGGTGAATCTGATGGTCCTGGCTCAGTCACATAGAGTTACCTTTGGCTGTGTTAACGTATGCATTGTTTGTTTGTGCTCATCCTTGCTAGAAACTGTCTGGGTCTTTGTCTCGTCCAACCTTTGGGTGGTTTTCATCTGTAATCCATGGAAAACGCATTGATGTACAAAGCAGAACAGATTCCTTGAGCACCATTATAGACACACATCTGATTTCCTGGTTGCTGGCTACATGCTTGGTCAGGGTCAGCACTTGTTTGGTGTCTTAGGTTGATGGAGACCAAGGGCAGCAGGGGTATCATTCCAAATCAAATCCAGATATCAAGCAGCAGTAAGTCAGAGTGCTGGTGTTCTGTGTGCAGTATAGGATTTCTTTTTTCTTGTAGCCTTCACAGAGTGTCTAAAATGTGAAAGCATCTTCCTTGTGTGAAAATTTTGTGTAAGGGATAGGTCTACATGCAAGCCTGTTTGGGGCTTGTAAGAATAAAAAATGCTGCATGAAAAGGAGGGAAAAGACACCTGGCAGCAAAAGGGAAGTTTACTACTCTAGCTAACTGTACTGGGCTTTTTTAGAGAAAAGAATTCTGAGAACTAGTCAAACATTAGTATTCTTCCCTATCTGAAACAGCTACCTTTTGGTAGCTGTTTCTTTAAACAATTTATTTGCATAATTCAAATGGTAGAATTAAAATACTGGAATTTTTAGCTGTACATGTGCTGATTTAGCAGAACCATAGCGTAAGTCCTTATGTCCCACTGACTCAAATTTTTAAATGAGTAGCATGTTTTACTGATTAGGGGTCATGCATCTGAATGCTCTATGCATAACCATTATCTACTGACATATTTCCTGAAATGGGTTGATATAACCTACTGTGTCTTAAACTTTCCCAAGGACTTTGTCTTGCAGTAAGATACTTTTCTTTTCTCCCCCCCACATATGTCTCTTTTGAAACTAAGGCGATGGAAGACTTGTTATGATAATGACTGGATTACTAGCGCTGTTGTTTCTGGCAGAAAAGAGTCAATTGTGCCAAAAGATTACTTTTGCCTTTGTCAGTGCCAGCCACGACTCTTTACTCAGCTCCTGGACCAGTTACAATGAAACAACAACAATACTGTCAGCTGCAGAATGCAGTAAACTTCCCCAAACTGCTGGCTCAATATAGTGGTGGTTTTGCATTTTCAAAGAGTGTTCTTCAACCTTGAGGATCTTTCCTGCAGTACACAAAAAGTGTCTATAGTTTTTATCTGGGTGATTTACTGTACTTTCAGTTTAACGTTCCCTTTTGCAGGCTGTCTTTGTCGAAACAGTATTTTATAGCTTCATAAAGCACATTTCTTAAGGAAATAATGATTAGAATAGTAGTAGTCCATGGGTAGTTATTTACAGTATTAGCTTACATTCTATTTTGCAGTATGTCCAGTCTGAGAAATATGCATGAAAATTTTATAGCTGCAATATAAAGTTAGGGTTTAGAGATGATTGTATGGAGTAGCTTGCACTCTACTCTTATTTATAAATTTAGACACTTAGTTCTTATTTATAAATTATGACATTATAAAACTTCATAAATAGTTTATAGTATATATTACATGAAGAATTTATGCTATATATCAAAGCTCTTTATGGGAAAAGTTCATGTGACAAGGGAAGTAATGAGTTGCATTTTGTAGGCCAAAGTGCTTGGAAGCCTGCAGTTTAGGATGGAAGTGTTCCACATATTACAAAAAAATGTCTTGTGAAGCAGATAATCAGGAACCTAATTGTTAGAATAGTAGCCTTATCCTGTATGAAGGAATTTGCTATAGTAATTCAGGTGCTTTTGCAATTAGCTGTTTGGGATTGTGGTTTAAAGATGGTTTGACCAATTAAATTTGGATAGAAATTGGATAATACATGGGATATATATATTCTGATACAGTGTTTAAAGATCTCCCTGTCTTTTCCTTCCCCTTTCTCTTGTGAGCTGTAACCTGGATTTGCATAAAGGGAACTGATTCTAAAAGAACCGTTACAGAGCGTAGAAAATATTACTGTTTTAGTAGGGCAGAGACCATGATTCTCTGTGGGTTTTTTAAGCCATTGAAATATAACCAGTCCGTCTTGCCTATTTTCCCCATTATGCTAAAATATCTTGTGTGTCATGTAAAGGCCAAGTGGGGGAAATAATTCTGCACATTTTACAATACTTAAGCAAGACACGAGCAAAGAGTAGATAACAAGTACGTGTTTCACAGTATGTGCTGCAATATTCAGTGCTTGCTTGAGATGCAGATAAATCGGGCTGTTCAAAAAGCCATGATGTTCACATCGTTGTGCTTGGTTTGTTACTCGTGCTAATTTCTTATGGATTGGGTAGGGCAGACTCTGCAGGTTGGCAAATTTTTTGCCTTTTTATGCTCCTGTTTTCAGCAGCTGCAGGTGTCCAAATGAACAGGTTCCTCTGTAGCCAGCTTAATTAATAAGGAAACTCTTCATCTGAAGCTTTGCTTTTAGAAACACTGCTTTAAGTATATGAAAGCAGATGAATTTACTTTAAGTGTATGGAAGTGGATGAATATATTTTCAGGTTGCATCAGAGAACACTGTTTTTGCTATCATTTCTTATAAGTCTGTATTTTTTTTTTTTGTTTCTAGGTATGGATGAGCGAACAGGTGCCACATCCTGGGGAACAAGCAGTCAGCCAAGTCCTTCATATGAATCTTCAAGGGTAAGATACCCACGTAATAACTCATGATGAAAGTTTATGGGAATGTACAACATAAATCAGCAGATGATCTGGCAAAGTTTTTGAAGGGAAACTCCTTTAAATATACAGATTAGCATCTTTTAGAGACTTTGGTGACTTTGATGGGCTACAGTAGCAATTTAGATTTTTAAAACTAAAAAATATATAGGCTAAGAATTAATGAAAATAAATCATATGTAACTGTATGCTTGAATGATGAGCATGTATTTTATTTGCAGAAAATGAAAGTAGAAGTCATGTTACTTAGGAGCAGTTTTATTGGCAAAGTGTGGGAAACGCTTTCCTCCCTGTTAACATTAACCAGTTATAGTATGTGCTGTGTCATGATGTTGAAGAGAGGCTTTTCTTTTTAAATACCTTCCTCCTGTTCTCGTTCCAGCTTCATCCATCGCACTTATTGAGCTGAAGGCTCTTGATAGTATCTGATATCCTAAAATAACGTGACCCTTTGAAACTCAACTCAATAGTCAAAAGCAAGCTTCCTCCTAGTAACTCACATTCCCTTTCATCTACTCCATTTTCTTTTTATGAATATTTACTGTCTAAAAGGACAATGAGCTAAGTACCTTAACTTGATATACACAGCATACCTTATGTTCTGATTTCAGTGCCTTTGAGCCAGAGAGCTGTGTTAGCACTTGCACCTTTGCAGCTTTCTTGTGCTGTGGAATGAAATGGCTGCAAGATCTTATTTGCCTCACTGGATGCCTCTGCCTTACTTTGGAAGACAGCAGTAGAAAGATTTCTTATGATGTCCTAATTTTTCCATTGACCATTAGTAAATAAATTATAATAAATGTAGAAGTGCTTCATGTGTTGAAAGAAATATTTCTGTGCAACATGAAACTTAGGCATTCTTTTAAAACATCCTGCATAACTTGTGGCATGGAGTGGAACCTTCAAATGCCTCCTCTACATTTAAAATGGAGTCTTAATTTTGCAGCTTTAAGTAACTTGTATTTTTACCATGTGTTTGGTGTTTTGATACTCATTTATTATGTTGCTGATCAATTTTAATCAATTATGAGTTAAGCAAACCTAACTGGAATTTGACCTTGTGATTCATTAGCTGTGTGGCTGTATTAATCACATTTTTTTTAATGTTAGAAGATCAGCCAGCTAATATTTGAATAATGTAAAGTCAGTGAGTCTTGTATGTTAGCTTTTTTTTTTCTTTTTTTTCCATGGGGGCAATAAAGAATGTTAATCTGGAACATCATTTAGGTGACAAGAGTTTTCTTTTAAAGAAAACTCGATTCCTTTTCACAGGAAAACTCTGAATGGAGTTTTCTGTGTTCTCCCCAGAAAAGTGAACACTAGAAATATATATTCTCTGTATATAGAATTGGTAAGGATTAAGAGCCACAAATTAATTTGTCCTGTGGCTGGGATCTTCTGTAAAAAAAAAAAAAAGTAGAACACAGGAATTTCTCTTCTGGATTTGCTGAAAAAGCACTGGACTTTGTTTACCAGTTTAAATCAAGCTTACATGCATAAATTTTGGCTATGATGTATGGTCTTTAGTTTTTGGTTTTCTTTCAACTAATGAGGCAAATTACTGATTCAGGATTTTGAATAACGATAACTTCTGTCTACTCCTACATGTGCTGCTAGACCAGATGTCTCTGAGAAAGTGCTAAAATGAGTGTGTGGGTCTGTATTGTAAGAGTATAGATCAGTTTCTCGGAAGGCAGGGCAAATGATACACAGCCTTCTACATTTCTGGGTTATTCCATGTGTTGGAATTAACACAGAGTTAAAGTAACTTGTAATTGTCTTACATGTTCAACTTTCTAATCCAGTGCTTTTCCCCATTATTTCTATATAGAATGTCATTCTTGTCCTAATTTTTCTTACTACTTGCTTGTCTGTTTACAGGAAAACGGCAGTCTTCATGGAAAAAGCTCAGACCTCTCCACAGACATAGAAAAGTTGAAATCTCAAGAGGTACCACTTATTCTTTTTATATTGTGTGTGATTTTAATTTTTTTTTATCCATGTGCAGCCTAATACTGGAGTTTTCTGTTAAAGGTCACAATATAGTGACAAAATGTTAAGAATTTAAAGTGTTGGCTCACTAGTGGCTGGAGTTTCCAAAGACACAGAAAGATAAGCAGTTTTCAATTGAATAGAATTGGAATTTGGTGATAGTTTAGTGCATGCCTGTTGAAGGCTAATGACAAAGATGGTGGAATACCGGCTAAAGGACGTTTTTCTTTCCCAAATCCTGCTGAAGGTCTGTTCAGGTCAGTACAAATGGTTTGATTGTGGCCAGCAATGATGCATAAGGAAAGAGTGTAAGTATAGGGCAAATATTTTTACTGTGTACTCTCTTAGCAAAACCCCAGCTCTTGGCTTAGATTTCCTGGACAGAGTCAGTGTTTTGGACATAGTCCTTATAGCTATTGGTGGGCTTGCTCTCTGATATTAGTGAATTTTTCTGGCTTTGGCTACAGTTTTGGCAATAATTCCGAGGATTTTGTGCTAAAACTTACTGATTTTTTTTGTCTTGTGTGTGCTGCCCAGTGATATAACTGATTTCCACCATGTTCCTGTGTTCCAAATAGTAATGATTGCTTGTTACTGATGTACTTAATAATTTTTATTCTTTCCCCCACAAACACCTTTATTTTACATGCCACTTCTATGTTCTCCTCAACCAAGCTGAGGTATTGTAGTTTATTCGTATCTGTTTGTATAGCAACTGCTCCTAACCTGTGCTTAGTTCTCGGTGCCGTTCCCTGAATCTTTCTGCCTCTTCTGTATACCTTCAGAGTTAGGGTGGTTTTGACTGCATGCACGAGTCAAGAGGAGGGTATACCGTAAATTTCTGCCTCACATAATGATAGATTTAGTCTCTGTTCCTTTCTTACTTGTTACTAAGTCATTATTTTTAATTGTCACTGAGCTGTGAAGTGATACTGTTTTAAAAACTGTGTAGAAAAATAATATTTTCTCTTACATTGCACCATAGTTACCACATTATTATGACATTAAGTTATTTTTGAACATGTTCATTTTGTATTTATTTGCACCAAATTTTATCTGCTCTTTTACTACCAATTTCATGGAGAACTTGCCTTGCGACTCTGCACTAACATTTAGTTAGGATTATTTAAAGTTTTTTTTTGTTATCAGCAAACTTTACTATCTTTGTTTATCCACTCTTTTTGATTTATTCATGGAATTATTGAAGAACCTTAGTATGGTTGCAGTTTTTTGGGAAGTGGGGAAGACATATTGGTAACTTTTCACTGTGGAAACTGGAGATGTGTTCCTGTGCTTGGGGCAGGGTGTTTGTCATGTATTTTAATCTTTTCATCAATAATTAATTCAGACTAGAACCTACTCTCATATGTAATAGCAGTTTGTTTTATTTTAAGAGTCTCTGGTAATACCTTGTTGAAAGCTAAACCATTCCTGCTTCAATAGTGTTTTGAGGTAACACTAAAGGCAAGGAATCACAGCAGGCTTGAGAAAACCTCATATAGGAGCCTTGTCTTTATATTACCTAATGGTAAATAGTGTTCTAACACCGAAAGAGCAGCAGGTATTTATGTTTGTTTTTCCTGTGATGATCTTAGATTTGTGAAAAAGTACAGATTGAGACATTAGTGACTTCTGTGAGCAAATTCTCTTTTGCATGGGCCAACTGTTTTGTTAGAAAAATGAATAATTTGAAAAGATACTTGTTGGGGGGAGTGATGAAAGAAGTAGGAAAGCTTTATTGTTTGTAGGAATAATTCAGGAAGGGTAGTTAGCAAGTCAGTGCAATTCTATGAAATGGTGATGGCCTCCCTTATTCTTGAGTGGTTGTACTGAAGTCCATGTACAATACTGTGTGCCAAGTTTGTCTCTTGCGGGGCTTGTTTTTCTTTCTAGTCTCCAGTCTTGTTTTTACCTTTCCATGTGCAGCAGTGGTGGGTTTTCAGTGAATATCTTTGGTTGGTGTATGCAAGTCTCTCCCTTACCTGAGTGATACAGAGCTACAGGTATTTTTGCATCTGTTCGTAATGCCTTGCGCTAGAAGAGGAGCTCTTAGTGTGTGTTGCAGAGGATGGTAAAGCTGCTTTTTGAAAGTCTTGTTCTACTGAGCTCTTTGAAGCAAATTCTGAGGTACTTGACTTGAGTTCCATGTCTTCTGCACAATAATATATTGCCCTACAGCACTTGGAAGTTTTGTCATCCTGTTGTGAGATGATACTGAACCTTTTAGCTTTCCTGCTGTATTTGGGAGTCATAATTTGTACTCATAACATAGCAACAAATTGGTATAATCGCTTTTTTTGGAGTAAGCGTTGTATTGTAATTAAACATTTTTTTCTCTTAGTCATTATTGTAGTGTGGCTAATGATTGCTGTTGCATGAAGAATAATGCTCTGCGAGGTTTTCTTTCATTGTTTTGGTTTTGTTGTAACATGTCTTTACAATAAAAGGAGCAAGTCAGTTTTTGATCTGTTTAGATTGCTGTCTCCAAATCAAGAACATCTAAAATGTTTTTCATAAGACATTTCCTTGATGGATTTCCTTTTTATATGCATACATAATAATTGTAACTGTTAAAAATTTAACATAAATTAGCTGAGGCGTTTTTCTTCCAAAATCTGAACTGTGGGTGTTTCAAATAACTTGCAACATGTACATTGCACTAAAAGCTGTGAGTGTACATTTTGACCTGATTTAACATGAATCTAGCTTCAGTACTGAGGATGCAGTTTATCCTGTTCCTTTACGTAACTGCCATGTATTTAATAGAAGCCAGAGTGGAACTGATCAATATAGCACTGCTAGATGAGATGGTTTTGTAGCATCAGGTAACAGGTTGTTTCCTCTACTGTGTGTAAAATACTCAGACATGGATTGGAACCTGAAATACTTTATGCCCAAACTGTAGTCCCTTCCCCTCCAATTAGTACTTTTAATTTGCAAAGAAGTCAAAAAATAGTAATGAGATAGCAGGTTTTGAAATAGTATTTTATACCTCTTAATCTCAGGTACATAACAAGAAGGAAAGCTGTTAAATAGCAAAACAAGACAAGAGGGACACAGAAATACAGTAAGTGTTATCAAGTCTGTTGTATTTGTGTCCTTTTGTCCTCTGGGTTTTTTTGGTTCTCTTTTTTTTTCTGGGGAGGGAGGTTGTTTGGTGGTTCCGCTGCTGGTTATTTGCCTTTCCTGATGTATTCTACAAGGTAGCAGATGATTCACTGTGGAATTAAAGCCCAAATTAAATATTCCATATTCAGTGCTCAGGACACTTGCAAATGCACCACACTTTATAATTTGATTCATGAGCAGCACTTTTCAAAGCAAGTTCTGTTTTTTAAATTCTGAATGCTTTAGTTAGGTTTTCAAGTATTTTCTTTAAGCATTTGTTATTAGTCTGTTGGCTATACTTGTATTATTTTATTTCGTGGTTTATAGCTTAGATAAGAGCTAGAAAAATCTGGTTTCCATCATATGAATTTTTCATTTCAGCTATGTTGGAGAAGTGGATCTTTTGGTTGTGGTTTTTGTTTTGTTTTTATTGCAACTACCTACCACGTTGAAATTAGCATTGGAATCTGTTCACAAATTAGTTTTCCATGTGGCCAGGGAATTGTCCCATTGCATATCATGTTGATATTTGTCTCACAGGAGTTTAGAGAGATGTAATTGGCTATTGGGTTTACTTGTTTAAAATCAGATTTGTCTTTCAGTAACTTAACTTCTTGGAAGTGGATTTAGAGCTGGAGAAAATGATGTTTATTAAAAAATAAATAACATTTGAAATAAATTGAACTGTGTTTTCAGTTGTTCTCCATTCCTGCACACACAGTTTTCATGTATTTCAACTTGATATGTGAAAAGAAGCTAATGAATAGTTTTAGAACTCTGTTACAAAGCATGTTACTTACAGTGACACTTAGAGGATACTTGTGAAGGCTCTCTTGACTTTTCCCAATAGTATGTGAAATCTGGGGTAGTGGTACCTGCTTTCCCCCCACCATGTAGCAGGTGGCCAAATAATTCCAAAAGCTGCATTTCTGTCTTTAGGGTATTGTGCTTGAATGTTAACACTTGCTGATGGTTATGAAAAGTGAGTCATAATTAAAGCTCCTTGTTTCTGGTGCAACTGGGTGATCTCCATCAGCAAACTGCATTCATTCCTCTGTTTAAGGATTATTGTTCAAGCTTCTTGCACAATAAAGGGAGATGGGGCTGAAGTACTGGCTGTTCTCAGGGGCTGGGAGGTGGCAGACATGGAGGCTGCAGAGGGAGAGGCGTTTGTTTCCTGGCACATCAGACAGGTCTCAGCTTGGTCCCTTAGCTTTTGGATTGTAGTAGGCAAATGACAGCAACATGGATGAAACAGTGTAAGGAGTGTGGGGAGACTCCCATCATCATCCATCTGCTCCAGACTTTGTAATATGATTTTGGTCATTGCTTGGAAACAACATTATTCCCACTGATAGTTTGCTGCAAGATTGTTAATGATTTAAATGGAGTTATGGCCGTGACCTGTGACAATGTGATGTTTCTTGGTGTTCAGTTAAGATCAATGAATGTAGCGTGAGTGATCCTCAAGGCAAAAAGGAAGAGTATGCTTCTCTGGATTTATTTTTAGCTTACCTTAATTTTTGCAGCATTCTTCCTGATCTGTGTGTTCAGTAGACCAAGCCAGGTTTTTGGCTCTCTAGTCTTTCCTCTAGGAGCCATTGACAAATACATGGATTCAATGGCAAAAAATACGTTTTTCTTTTTTTTACCCTTTTTCCTTTTTCCTTCTTTTTCCTTTTTTTCTTTTTCTTTTTTCCTTTTTTCCTTTTTTCCTTTTTTCCTTTTTTCCTTTTTTCCTTTTTTCCTTTTTTCCTTTTTTCTTTTTTTCCTTTTTTCTTTTTTTTTCTTTTTTTTTCCTTTTTTCTTTTTTTTTCCTTTTTTCTTTTTTTTTTTTTCTTTTTTTTTTTTTTTTTTTTTTTTTTTTTTTTTTCTTTTTTTTTTTTTTTTTTTTTTTTTTTTTTTTTTTTTTTTTTTTTTTTTTTTTTTTTTTTTTTTTTTTTTTTTTTTTTTTTTTTTTTTTTTTTTTTTTTTCTTTTTTTTTTTTTTTTTTTTTTTCCTTTTTTTTTTTCCTCTTTTCTTTTTTTTCCTTTTTTCTTGGGTTTTTTCAAGGTTGTATATTTCTGGAAGCATACATGATCATATAATCCATAATCTTTTTAAATTCACTAGGACACCTTGGTCTGACTGTTGTACAGAGCCTCTTGTCTAACCTTCAGTCAGTGACTCAGCACAGTGTTCCTAGATGTAGTCAGTCTCTCTGGTCTGTCCGTCTGTCTCTCACCGCCTCTGCATCTTACTCTCTTTCCTCACTTCCCCCCCCACCCCCTTGTGTTTTTTCCCTTCTTGTTTGTCTTTAGAACTTTCAGATTAGTTTGGAGAGCCAGATAATCCGAAATAAAGTGGATTTTAGCAGTAGCTTCACTTGTTCGTTTGCACATTAGTCATTTGGATGACTGTTGCCTGATTCATAAATTCATTGCCAAATTTAGCTTGCAAGGGACCTCAGTATTCCTGAGCTTTAAACAATTAATATTTGTTATTTAAAGTCAGCCAAACTATAAAACTCAAGGAATTGAAAGCAGCATTCATTAAGTTTAATCTTTTGGTCTGCAGCCACGTCAAACTGTGAACTCAACCATTCATTTTAGTGGAATTTTAATGTCTTAAGTTTAAAGGCAATAATTGAGCCATATTGTAAATTGCTAAAATGCAAATACGTGCTTAGTGATCTGGCAGCTTGGTTATGAGCCTTAGATTTTGGTCTGTTCCCAGGGACTTGTGTAGGAGAGGGCTTGGGGCTAAGGGAGGAGAAACGAACAAAACCCCTGTTATCTCTAGGCTAGTGGACTTGAGCAAATGAAGTCCTGTGGAGTAGTAAATCACACAGGGAGGACAACTCCATGAGTTGAGTATGAACTCAATAAATGCATAGGAAAATGGCGTGCCATGTAGTGACAGTGTCTTCTCCTTTTTTTGAATTTTACCCTGAAGTGGAAACAGGTTGTTGTGCTTATTTAAAAACAAAGCTAAAAACCCCACAATTTGAGTTAGGGTCAGGAGTACAGTTTTGCTTATGCATGGACAAATCCTGGTGTGACTTCAGAAAATAATTGCTGTGGGACAATAGTTTTATGTTTTTGAAGAGAAAGTAAATGGGAGAGGATTAATCCCACAGAGACCTGGAACCAGTGCAATGAAAAAGGATAGGGACAGTGAACTGGGAAAGGTTTTTGACTTGCTCTTAAGTGAGTTCTGTAATTAACTTTAACCAAAATGACAGAACTTTAATGGTCATTGAAAGATATTGAGTTTTAGGATGTAAATTACCACTTTGTTTGTAAAATGGGGCATAGACTCATTGTGTCAGGCCTTCTCTCATGGTTTGGTAGGATAAACATGCCTAGTAAGGAATGTGTTTCCTCTGGGTGTATGGGCTGGGTTTCTTTTTTTCCCATTTTGTCTTCTGAGTCTTCTAGAATAATACATTATGTAAGATAATTTTCAGGTGTCCTGTGTACAAGTGATTGTGATTTTGTAAATGGTGTCAGATTTTTAATTGGTTTGGCTGTGTTAGCATCTCTGTGCTTGGAAAATCCTGATACAGTTACAGCCTAAATCACTTGGGCGCTTGGGGCATCTTACCCAGAAGAGGTAGGAATGAATGTTACAGCTGTGGAATTTTTTTAATTGGTGGACTTTATTTGTTGGAATGATTAGAGAACATCACTCTAATCCAGTGAAATCCTTGAAAAACGACTAAAGTCAGAGCATTCAATGTCGGTAGTGCCTTCACTACTCAGTTAAATTGCAGCACTAATTAGTAGTAGTCTTTCTACTGCATTTCATAACAGGTATTATTAGTAGACAATACTTGTTGCATTTATTTGTAGATGTATCTGACCTGGTCTGATTCAGTCAGACTGAAATCCAGGGAGAGGCCTGTGCAAAGTGAACAGTGCCAACATTACAAAATGCTGTAAGGGAGCAGTTAACCTCAATTGTACTTTATTTGGGCTCTAACAGCACAGAAAGAGAAGTTTTGTCTTCCTTTGGGAAAGTTAAAGCTTGCTTTTGTAGTAGCTATGTAAGAGGTTGGAACAAGCAAGATAGTTTTGGGTTTACAGCTATGTCATCTAATCATATTCAAAATCGGTTTGCTTTCTGCAAGCAGAAAAATGCCCTGAGCTATCTGCAGTCCCTTCAGAACAGGGTGCTTAGAATAGGAAATAAATTTTTCCAGTAACTCCTATTTTGTAGACTTTTTGCCAGTTATTTGCTAAACACTCCAGCTGTGCACTCTGATGTATACTAATCCATTGGTAGGTTTGCTGAGGAGCCACAGAGGCAGAAATGGGGATGTGTACTCAGCATGGAGTGCCTCTCTCCAGCCTTTCTGTGTTAAACGTGCCCTGCAGGTAACAGGAGGTAGAAATGCTCCAAAGGGCTTTGGAAGCCCACCTGTGGTCCAAAGAATGACATCACCAGCCAGAATATGTATCATCAAATAACTCTTCCCAAGAGGGGACAGTAACTTTTGGCATGACTGATTAGTTCCTTTTTCTGCCTGGAGTCTGTATCAATCCAGCTATATTTAAGTGAGCTTCAGTAGATTAGTCTTCAAAATTGCCAGGAACTGAGATTTCCTGCCTTTCTCAGAAAGGAAGAATGAAATTTGGCAGCATATATTATTGAGTCTTGCTTAAAACATGGATTTGAAAAAGGTCTCTGGTAGAATTTCAGATAAATCCCCTCCCACCTTCTGTTGCTTTTGCCATGAGGGATGAGTTCATGTGCCAGCCGATTGTGTCTTCTCTTCATTACTCAGTCACACAAGTGGGGTGTGTCGTTTAAAAAAACACTATCCTCCATTGGTATTCCAGACTTTTTAAGGCTCTCAACTGTGTTCTTCTTTGAGCAGTAAGCATATGTTGTCAATTTGCACTATCATATTTGTTAAATACGTTTTTTTTGAGCTTTGATTGTATGACTAGAAGCTTCCGGTAGCTTTTCAGAAGATACTGGAAGGTTCTAAAGATTTATCTGTGTTTGGTTACAACTCTTCCCAGTAGTAGAACTTTGCTGTTTGCTCTGTAGGTTAACAATACAGATGCAAAAGCAAGGAATGGTATCAGGAATGCAATTTTATTTGAAGTACAACTTAAATGTGAAGAATGCTCTGAAAAAACTCTGTGTAATTTAAATCACTGTCCTTAGAGCTCTTCTGATTTTTCTTAATTTGCTTTTGTGAAGTGCAAAAGTTGTTTGTTAAATCAAAACTGCACATGTTTGTGGTTATTTTGTATTCATTTAGTGTGGGTGAGCTGTATGTGGGAATCAGCCCAGGGTTTCTAATCCCAAACAAAACTCTGCGGCCTGAGTTGATAATCCATAACTGAATACTGAGGCTCTGAATAACTGATGTCAGGCATGGTGGCCAACATAAGACCTCTTTACACTGGTCCGCTGTAGGTGAAGGCATAGGTTACAATTTGCACAAGTGTAAATTCTGTAGTGGCAAATAATGAAATACCTGATACAATTAATTTTAGGAATTGCATTAAAGTCCAGAAAAGACCAATTCTATTTAAAGGGCTTGCGTATCCCTTAGTACATTTTCATCCTGTATACCAAATGTTTAGTTTTCAATGGCTTTGGTGTTGTGAAGGATAACTTGGGGCATTTTCCAGGTAGATAAAGTAGTTGACTGATCTGGTGGTGTAGAAATACAGCTTGGATGCTGTGGTAATTGGTTGCAAGTGCATTTTGGGAAACTGAGAGGATATATGAAAAGAACATGATATCAAGTATTCTTTGAAGGAATTTTGATGATAGAAGGAAGAATATTCCTTTTCGTGTAAACCACCCACCCAGTTCTCCAGTTCCTCTATTTTGTGAGTGGGATATGCAATATTAACACGGGGACGACCATTAAGAATCCTGTGCATTAGGCAGATTGTGTTGCATGATGTGCAACTGTATATGAAATGAGTCTTACTCCTGTTATATTCCAGTAGTTCTTATTTACTTTGTAAATAAAGATGTCTTAAAGATTTCAGTTTCTGGGCATCATTTGGGCACCACTTACTGAATGTCTGAGAGATGTGGATCCTCTTTTATCACTGATAGTGTCCTTTATAGTTTCTTTCTTTTAAAAATAAAGTATAGCTGAAGTATTTCCTTAGGGGAAAAGGTTTTAAAAAAACAACCACGATAAGGAGTACAAGCAGAGACACAAATAGGAAGCTACCTACTTAGGAGCTTTGGTTTTGGTCCTGTATTTGCAAATTTTTGTTTCTTTATTCAGCAGATTTAATTTCTTTCTTGTTTCATTTCAGCATAAAAATAAAGCACATGTGGTGACCTTAGCTAGGAGCCACTCCATTTCCTCAGCAGCTGCTGCTACACGCTGCTTGTCTGACAGACGGGGCTAGGTCATGGTTTCCAGAGGACACCCTTGTGGTCATAACCAAGTTGTAAATGTCACTAAGATTGTTTCTGAATGCCTATCACAAGTGTATCGCCGATTCTGAAGCAGATAAAGTCAGCCAAAGATTCAGTGGGGAGTTGGGTCTCCCGGAAGATTGCTGTGCAGCCGAACAGCAGCGAGAGCTGTGACACGCATCCGTAAGCAGCGGCAGTGCTGTGACAGTTCTGTAGCCCTCAGTTAGCAGCCCTTTGGTAGAACTGACAGCACGCCTGCAAAGATAGGGAGGCCTGTTTCAGCCCCATTAATGCTGTCTTGAATGTGAGCCTGCGGTCTGGAGAAATGGTAAATGTTCGGTGATTGATGATTTTATAGTCCCAGGGCACTTGGGATGGTTTCTGGTAGCTGTGAACAATTTTCCCTCCTCCCTTAATTAGGCCTGAGCTTTCGGTTTCTGAACAAGAAGTGACTAAGTATGAATTGTAAGATAAGGTTTACAAAATGTTTGTCAGAACTTTGGCTACAAAGGAAGTACAATTTTGAGTGCCAGGTCTTTCATGTTTTGGTACAGAATAAGTGATTCAGTGTGCATTTGGTAAGTCTGGATGGCAAATGGCGTATTTATACCTTTATATGGAAAAATTGACGGCATTTCGAAATGTACTGAGGAGAGCTTTACGTAACTGGGTTAATTAAATAATACGTACATCCAAGGACTTCTTTGTTTTCCATCTCCTCTGCCTTTGCCGTAAGCTTTCAATAAGCCAGTGTTTCCTGACTGCGTAAGGGTTGCTCCCAGTCTGGTAAGCTGGCTGTGCTAATGGTAGGAAAATGCAAAATAGTATTTCATTTTCAGTGCCTGTTTTCAAATCAGATGACAAAGTTGTTTGTTTAATCACTGTATGGAAGTAAACCTTTTGTCAGTGAGCTATGCTGTTTAGTAATGTGATAGTGTCAAAATGCCTATTAATCTGTAACATTAGTAGCAGGCTGCAAGAAGAAACGGAATTTGTTCTTCTCGTCTGCACCAACATTTTTTCTTAACATTGATGACTCTTCCTGAACTTTTTACTGTCTTTTATTAATGCAAACAGAAAGCTTAGGGAAAAAAAAATCAGCTGCAAGTTCTTCAGACTAATTTTACTCTCTGTGGTTAGACTTAACACTAAGAGGATTCAAATATCAAAATATCTCTGTATTATTCAATTTTTAGAAATCTTGTCCATGAGGACACAGCTTATTAAGAAACTATGTGGTTTCTTTTTGATGGGGAGAAAGTAATATGTGGGCAGAGAGTAATTTCTGTGAGATAGACCTGAAAGCCAACTTTTGTGATTAATGACCAATTGTGACTGTGCACATTTAATTAGGAAAGTGTCATTACACTCAATTAGCAGGGCTGCCAAATAATCTGTTTAATACTCTGGTCTTTTTTTCTCTAGGGTTTTGCAGACAGTCCTCATTACAGTGATCACTTGAATGACAGTCGATTAGGGCCTCATGAAGGATTGTCCCCGACACCTTTCATGAACTCAAATCTGATGGGTAAGTAGGTAATTCTTTACGAGTATCCCCTCAAAGCCTCTTTGGTCAGAAAGAGACATTTTTCATTCCCTTGTCTAGCCCTGACATGTCAAGCATCTGGAAGTTGCTCTGTTTCTCATAGCAACACTGACTTTCCCATTCAAATCTTTTTATGTTGGGTGAGTTCCTCATAAAGGCAATTATCCAGGACTTTTTAGAAGAAGGAAATACCAAGATTTTCTTAAGTTGATTTAGAAAGCTGATATATTTTGATTTGATGTAAATTCTAAATTATTTTAAAGATTAATTTTCCTTGATTTTGTTTGAGAAGACATTTATAGCAATTTTTAATCTGTGCATTTAAAAAAAAATTTTTTTCTAATGTTCAATTCCTGAACTACCTACCAGTTTACTGTAGGCTTTCTTCAATTAATAATTCGAGGCCTTGCTTCTTATTTTTAATTTTCTGATTTGTTGGATATTTGTTGTATTAGAAACTCTGTCCCTTTTAAGAAATAGATGGAAACTCCTGCTTCCAGACCTGTTTGACGTTTTCTGCTTTTGAAACTGGAAAAAAAGCAAGCAAATGGTGTATTATATTGTAGCCTTAGGTATTAAAAGCTTCTTTTTCATTGCCTGCACTTCGTGTTACCTGTAACATGTTAATATGTTGATGGCATTGGTTGAAAAATCTCCTTTTGTGTGCTCCAGTTTGGAACATAAAAATGTTGATTTAAAAATATTTAATTTGGCAGTACATGGTCTTGGGACCATTTTTGTTTTGTATCTTACATTTCAGGATGACTCTGAATATTTGTTCTGGATTTGTACATTTCACATTGTTTCACTTCTATATTCCCCATCTTGTAGACATGACCTATTTTGTGATCTCAGTATTGTCCTTTTAAGACATAGCCATGGTAATCTAAGTGGATTACCTAAATCCAAATCCTGGTGGTCTGCAATTTCTTTTGGAAATCTTTCTGCTTTGCTCAGTCTTTGTTTACTACTTTAATTTTCTCTGAAACAGAGGCAGACAATGCTCAGCTATTGCTGCAAACAGAATTTTGTTTAAACTTCATATATGAAGCTGAAAACACGCAATTTTAAAATGCCCATCTGTGTAGACTTTGATTAGAGAGAGTACATGTCAATTGGCCAATGACACTTCTATCTGAAGACAGCAAAGCTAAAATGTAGTAGTTATTTTGCTAAAGCAGAGTACACTTTCCCCAAATACTCTTTCAGACATTGTCTTTTTTCAAATGCAAAAAGCTAAAAAAAGACAAGTTACTTCAATTGCTTGTCCAGTATTTTGATCAGTAGCATGTATGGAATGTCTCTAGGCTTTGTAGCTGATACTGATTTTATTTTACAAAAATATATAGCGAAGTTTGATTTTTTTTTTAAATTCGTATTACCAAAGGCAACTTACTTGCTCGTGTTTTTAATTTAAGCCATCCAATTTCTAAACAATAGATGCCTTTAAATATATGACAAAAATAATTGGTGCAACTCTGTCTTCATGGTTTTTCATTTTTATTGAAGAGATGATTCTATTAGACATAATAAAATTACATCATTAATACAGATTTGAGAAGAAGCCTCCATTTAGATGATTTTGTAGAGAGGATTAACACATTGCAAGATATGTATGTGTCAGTCACTCAAAGCAGCTGAGAACTGAAATAGTTTTGTAAAGCTTTGTGGCTAAGAGTTCTTAGGGATTTTATTTTCTTGGAGCAAAAATACTTAATTTCCTTCTATATGCAGCCAAGAATTACAGAAAGCTTTCAGTATATATCGGTAAGATATGATCACATCAAAACTCTAAAAGTATGCCTTTAAAAGTATTCCACTTGTGGCTTTTGGCTTGTCATAACAAAAAATTTTGTTCATTTTACTTATGTTACTGTATAGGATGCAGCTTTGTATATTACACTTTTGCATTGTATTTTAATTGATGGTGAAAGTTTTGAGAGAGGAATGATAAAAGCTTCGTGAAAACAGAGTAGTAGTTTTCTGTATAGTACCATTGTCTGTGTTTGTAGTTTCTTTATTATTGAAAAGAAAATTATAATTCTTCTAAAGGTTTTTTAGACAAAAAGATGTCATAAGTTTTTTAATATCAAGTTGTGGACATGTTCCCATAAACATAATGAGCACATTTATTTTATTAGCTAATGTAGACATGATATTTAAGGTGTTGGTTCATTATTTTGTGATCTTTAGAGTTTAAAAGGAGATGGAGGCTAAGAACATGAACTTGATGAGCTTATAGGAAATATCTCACTAGGCTAATAGCAGTGATTGAGCATCTGGGGTTTCACAATGAAGATATAAGAAATACATCCCTTCCCAACATTTTATCATGACTGAAATACATTTCTGAAATAGTTAAAAACTATTAAAAAAGAAGGAGAGAGAGCAACAACATATTTCACCATTGCTGTCAACACTTAAGAGCACCATTAAAAGAAAGAATTGTGTGTCAAGGGGATGTTGTTGTTTTGTGTATTATGCTCAGCCGTAAGCATATTTGCCTGAAGAGATAGTGGATTATAAAGTGCCACTGTCTTTCACGATGGAGCTCTCAAACATTTTAATGATCTTGTACATTGCAAAAGAGAGAAATTTTGTCTAACAAGAGTTGATAATGATTCAATAATGAACAATTTACCACAGAAAGATGCATTTCCATATTCATTTAGATATTTTTTGAAGTGTTTTGCAGAGGAAGTAAAGCTATTATGCTGGATTGGTTAGTGTTCTTCACTAATGAATTCCAGAATTATCGTGTTGATTTGGTAGTATAAAAAAAGAAGGGCCGTTACTTATATTTTGAGTAAAACCACTGAATCCTCTTGGGACCAGCATAGTCTGTTGGTATCCATAGAGATATGTAGAAAATCAGGCTAAGATGTATTGGTGGTATTGTAGCTCCATTTAGACTTGATAATCTTTGCTTATTCAACACTTCTCTTTTAATTACATTCTAGAAAACTATTCACAAGGATATGAGATTCTTTTCTCTGTAATTATGCTGCCTTTTAGTACTCTGCACTTGCAAGGAGAGGTCAGTTTTTGCTAGGACCCTTCAAGCATGTGGTATTGTATCTGCTGTTGTACTGCTCCCTGGACTTTATTCTACTGAGCTTTTTTACTACTACTTACCGGGAAGAAAGAAAGCAGATTATTCTTGAATATAGCTTAAAGGGGTTTTTGTTGGTCTGTCTTGAAAATTTGAAGTGGGTGAATTACTTTCTTTTGTGTGTCTGTCTTTCCACAAGAGGTAGAAAGGATAACAGCCAAACTTTTGTGCTCCATGTTCATCATCTGTGTACTGCACAGTTCCACAAGGTTCTATATGACAAAAAGTCATTAAAAAATTTAGTCAATAGTGAGTGAAAAGACAGTGGTTGAATATCAGCTTACCATATTGAAATCAGTCACTTGAAGTGGAAAGAGAGATCATTCTTCCAAGTTTTCTTTCAAATATATTTCCTTGTTTTCTCATTATTTCTTTAAGTAGTTCCTTTTAAGTTTAATGGAGTTACATTTTAGAGTTTTAGGTGTTTCTGAGCTAACAACAAGGTTTGAAGACCTGTCAATGAAATCAGAGATTCTGAATGTATGAGAATGGAGGATTTTAGATTATCTGCATTTTCCCAACCTCATTTACTCACTGACTCCAATAGACCAGCTTCAGGTTGTAGTTACTAGTTTATTTCATACCATCTGGTGATGTTGTAACACTCACCTCTGTTAGCATCCTGATGGCTTTGCTCCTCTTCCTAACAAGCTTCTGCTGTATGCTGGGTAATGCCATGGTGCTTTCTTATGGCCAGCATTAAGAGATGGAGGGACTGACCATGTAGAGAAGTCAAGACACAACAGTTGGTATTTACAAGGTGGGAGTAGAAACTTGTTACAGTACTTAGAGCTATAAATAATTCGGATTGTTAATAAAAATATGGCTTCTTTTACTGTGTTTATAATGTGAATATAAAGGGTAAGCCTGATTCTTTTCCTGTTTGAAATAAATAGGTGAAAGAACCAAAAATAGTAACTGTCAAGTGGAAGCAGAGTAATACATGTTGGAGTTTTTGCAGTGTGACTTCCTTTCCCGTTGGTTGTACTTGATGCATTTGGATCACTTGTGTGGTTTGTCATCAGGCAACACAAAACAGGTTTTCTGAGTAAATTATATCTATGTACACCATGAATTTTACTCTCTCTTGCTGTTTAGCAGTCTTGTTCCAGTGTAGCAGGGGTTAATAGGTATGTACTGTGTATAAACTCTGTGAAGGGTGGCAGGAGCAGAGAGGTGCTTCATGGGTGGAAGCCAAATTTTAAGAATTTTCAAAGCTAGTCTTTGGGTTACTGTGAAACTCGCAATGGATTTTGTGTATTAATCGTATGAGTGAGTGATCAATATCTGGATTGCGATGCCTTCTGGTTTCAGAGTTACTATTAATTTAATTGACTTGGTTGCCTGATTGTGCAGGTTTCTAAGAATGGCTGGGCTTCTGCCAGCACATCTTTCGAACTGAAATTGCTGTCTTAATTTTTATTGTAAAATCTATTATTTGACTTGTAGTTTAAGCACTCCAGTTGGCTTGGATAGAGTAGGAGGTATTTTTAAAGATGAACATTGGAGGGCATTTTTTGAAGCAACATGGTAAATAGCTGAAGCCTTTGTAAGCCTTCCAGTACTGATACAGTTCTTGCACAACTGATGTAAGCCTTTAAAACCATAATTTGTGAAAGGTTATTCTCAGTAAAAGGAGAGGCTTTTGAACTTTAAAATACAATTAAAAGAAGGCATGCATCTGAATTGGTACTCAGTTAAGAATCTAACTAATCTTCAGGAAAATTGCTAGTTTTCTTCCTCAGTAACCCTTCAATAAAAGAATTTTGGAATTGAAGAGAGAGATCTTGTTATCAAATGGCTTTATAATGGTGAAGGCATTAGTAGGAATAGTAGGAAACCAGCAAGGGTAAATAGTTATTAAAATGGCACACATTAAGAATGATGCCATTATAGTTTTTGCTAGGAATCTTATTTTAATTACCTTTTAGGAAGGGAGAGGGCAGACGCAAGTAGGGAGTTGGCGGACCCTCTATTTGTCCAAAATAATAGTTAGATTTCCTTGAATTGCTTTCTATAGTCATTAATATTTCAACACATGAAAAAAAACAGGCATTACAATGGAAATTATCTCCAGAGATATGAGTAATAGCAAGATTGATCTGAAATAATTTATATGCAGTTACATTGTTATTAACTTGGAGAATGGTGGAGACAGAGTATTTTATATCCTTTGGAGAATTCATTAGGAAGAAAGAGGAAAATGTTAAAAGAAGAAAATGACAAAACAGTGACATAACAAAGATTATGACAAGTGCTTTAGTCCATCTCATTTTACAGGGCAGTAAGTTGAATGAAAATTGTAAAAGGATAGCTAAAAAGCTTCACATTTTGCATAGTTATCAGTCAAATATTACTGAGTTTAGAAAAAACTTTCCCTAGTAAAAAACCCATGAGATCATCCACAGTTACAATAAATGCTTAGAGGTAGTGGTACTGAGTCCACCACAAGCCATCGATTGTAAAGTTCCCATGCTGAAAAAGTTCCTTAACATTCAATTTACATAACTGTATTGTGCAGTTTCACAGTATTATGTTTACATTTCATTGAATCACTTACTGTTTTGATTATTAAAGGTAAAAATACCAAGGTGCTGGCTGACCTCTATGTAATACATCATGGCTACTTTTCCCAAAGTAAGTGTTGCCATTGCTTCACCCCGGTAATGCTTCTTGTCTTCTTGCTTCTGATAGGCTTATGTTTTTTAATAATTAGCATTTTCCAAATCATTGCATACAATGAATCTAGCAAATGGAAGATTTCAATTTAAACTCCCTTCTAAGATTGTTTCTTTTCCTTTTGGGGCGTGTCACTGTTGAATTGGTGCTGGTTTTATATGATATAGTTTGGCTAAAAGCCTATTGTGAATTTTGTGGTATTTTGGGTTTTATAATGACATTTCAAACCCAGAGTAATATTTTAAGTTAAATTTCAATTATTTCTTCCTCTCTTCCAGATAATTATTTGAATAATTTACTTCACATATGAATATATAAAACCATAAATAAATTGAGGTTCCTTTTTGTTTGTTTGTTTCTATTTTGAATGCTAGCAGTTCTTTTGTTCTGGAGTGTTTGTGCATCTGGCTGTGTCCCAGCTCTGGCGTGGTGTGTTGGGCAGAGGCAGCTCTCAGACCTGGGCTCTGACACACACTGGTTACTGCCAGCACAGAGCCGCTGCTCTGTGGGCTGGAGCTTTCTAGAGTTGCAGTGTGTTGTATCTGTTCATACAGTTTCAGATTTATCTTTTTTTTTTCCCCAGGTATTACATTAAATAAATTCCACTCACACCAAAGAATTGCTCTCATCTGCTCTTAATTTTCCTTTTGTGAAAGCTAATGGGTTTCTGGGAAATTAAATTACACAGTCATTTAGTGAAAGTGCTAAGTGCAGGGCATTTTTACCCTTGGGTTTTTGCTCACAAGAGCGTGTGTTAAGCTTAGTTTTCCCTTCTGTTTACGGTAATATTTCAATCAAATAGCTTTCCTAACATTTCTTTAACTACAGTAATACCTCGAGGCTTTCTCCACGCGCAGCGGGGGGCTCGTGTCCTTTGTAACGTTATGCTGTAGCAGGTGTCCACGTGTGCTCTCTGCCCCTTGAGACTTTGATCTCTCTCCTGGTGAGCAGCTGCGGCAGAGGGGCCCTGGTAGCGCTCCTCAGGTGGTGCTCAGGTGTGGCTGTGCCAGGTAGGTGCGTGGGCACAGCTGCCCGCCCGCTCTCCTGCCTCCACTCGCGCCTGGCGCTCTCTGCCTTTGGCAGCTCCCGGCGCAGGAAGGTGAGGAGGGGTGAGCAGGTGCATGGTGGGCGGCCTTCCCCCCTCCCTTCGGTGATCCGCTCGCTGCAGGAGCGTGCTGGAGTGTTGAGGCACTTCATCCTTAACCATGCCGTAGTATTGTACACGTTTAGACGATGTTTGTGTCTCCGGATCAGTGCTGGAGTTGTTAACAGGCTTAGTCTGCAGTGCTGTGGTTCAAGGAAGAAATCAGAAAGGTTTTCTTTCTGTCAAGTAAGCAAGTGAATAAATTTGTTCTTGAAAACCCATCAAGCTGTGTGATTAAACATTGTGCTAGGAAGAGCTGATGATTTCTTTTCACTGGATACTACCAGTGCCACAGGTATCTTCACAATGCACAGTGTCCCCCACAAGCAGATCTTGCAGCTCTGGTGGTCCATGGACAGTGGTGGTGCTTGCAATGTGCACTAACAGAAGAAAAAATGGGACTTAGTGCTAATTGTGTTGGAGGAAGATGAAATGTTGCCTTCTTCAAAATGGTCTCACACTTGAACCCAGATTTTTTGTCATACTAAGTACTTTTGAATTGCCAGTCTGGGAATAAATATGCAAAGTCTGTGGCTTTTACATTTTGAAATATTTTAGTTCTGATAAAATTTGTTCTGCCAGGCTTGGGTTTTAGTTAATGCAGTCTGATACATTTGAGTGTTGATTTATTCACAGTGTACTGTGCCTCTGAAAAGGGGAATAAATAGTAATCTGATGAAATTTTTAAGTCTTGTATTTCCTCTTTGTTATAACATGTCAGTTTAGCTGCTGCAGGGTATGTTTATCTGTTACAAGGCTCATCAGTGCATGAAATGCTGAAAGGGCATATTTCTCTCCTGTGGTTCCTGCCATCCCTGGGCACTTGTAGATGTGTTCCAGTGGATGGGATCAGCTGGGTGAAGCTGTAGGATTTTAAATTTGAGTCTGTCTGAAGGCGCCAAGCTCCCTTCTAGGGAGGAGGGGGTGATTCTTTCCCATACCGGTGACGTAACTTCCCCATGAGGCAGTTGCTTAGGGATCTACATAATAACTATTATCCTGTTCAAATAGGAGACTGTAGAAAGCTCACTGGTGATTAAAAGATAATTTTGTAATTTTTCATGGCTTGTCTTTGTTTTGTAATAAAGATGTTTGCTTATTGCCAGGTGCATAAAAATCATTTACTTAATCTCTATTTCATTCCATTATTTTTTTTTTTTGTTCTTGCATGCATGTAGCTGTAGCCTGTGAGTTGCTAGCAGTCCAGTTTTTAATAAATGCAGCAGCCTGTATCCAGTGATTAAATTCTGAACTGATCAACCAAAATGTTCTAACTAGGCTGCTCGTGCCAAAACAAGTGGCTTTTGTGATTTGGGGCATTATAGTATTTGCATTAATATGATTTGAAGTTGCTAATAGTTTTCTTTAGAGACTGGGTTTTAGTGAGTCAAATGTTTGTTGCTGCTGGAAACCTGACTTTGTTTAGATAACAGACATCTCGGAGGAGAAAACAAACCAGATGAAAATAAAAGATGAAGGTTTATTTTTCAGGTGCATGGGGGTGTTGGACCTCTAATACTATGGTATTGTGAGTTGCCTGAGCAGCCGCTGCATTTTCCATGGAGCTGTAAGCTGCTGTAGATGTGCAGTGCTTCAGCTACAAAATAGATGAATAGGTCAAGTAGCATCAAAAGAAAACAAAATTTTTAATATATATTTTGGTAATAACATCTGGGCACTTTCACATCAACCTAATATTGTACCAAAGCTGTGTTTTGGAAAAGTGGATGAAAGATTTCCATGTAACAGAAATGTGCAAAGACCAGAGGAACTGCAACTCATTCTGTTAAGAGATGGTTATATCTTGCTTTATTTGCAAGGCTTTCTTGGTTGCTGGCTTTTTATGTTCTTTCCTGGAGGCTGTCAGCATTGTAGCTTTCCCATAGGTGTGCAGCTTCTGTCGCTCTGACGCGTGTGTGTATATCGGGAAATCAGGAAAATTCTGCAGTTATTTCCTTGGCATCCAGATGGAGGGTCACTTGGAGAAATATGTGTGTGTGGAAGCTTCACCAGGATGGCATTTGGTGGAGGAAGGGTGCTGCTTGGTTGGGGTTTTTTTGGAAGGTGCTCACACGAGGCCTCCATCTGAAGATGAAATCGGAAGGAGAGTTGATGCATAATTTTATGTGATGATGTGTTACATACACGATTAAAGAAATTCACACTATTTGGGTTTACTGTTACTGATTCTTTTAAAGAAAGCAGTAGCCGTAAATTGAGAGGTAAAATAAAAAGTGGGAATGAGGAAGAAACACAGTGGTTACTATTGAGATGAGTTGACTGATTTTACAGTTTTTTATAGAACTGGCAAGGTCTGGCCATGAGACCTAAAGGTAGTAGGGAACCAAGTGCAATAAAATATGTAATGTGTAAATTCAAATTGGAATTGTACAGACCATGGACAAAACTAGTGCTATTGTCAGAATAACTGCAGTGAAATTTTAATTTACTTCCCATTGTAATAGGGACCTCTAAAACAATCCTGGCACCTCAGATACGTGCAACACAAATAAGGCATCTTGCAATGTCTTCCTCTTATATAATGGGACATAGAAAGCAGAAGTCTTGAGAGTAATGTGTGACTTGTTAACAGTCTTGCAAGCTTCAAGGCTGATCCCTGGGGTCTGCATGGAATACCTGAGTACATGACCTTATCATAAATAAACTTGTATCATGTTTAAAAAATGTTCTGCAGTGATAGGAAGGAGTGTACTTGTATGCTCTTTATCGGGATACTGCAGTTTTAAGTATGTTTGCTCCATGGTAGGAGCAAAGAGAAGTTTGTCTTATTATTTTGGTGTGATAAATAACACTTCTGTTTCTGACTGAATTAATTTCTTTCCTATTGCATCATTTATTTATTTCACATATTGCTGGTCCATTACAAGCTGTCACTTCAGATTTAATTTATTTATATATTTATTTGAAGCCTAGAGGTGCTTCCCAGCTTAAACTGATTGACCTGCTAGAATCAAGATATACAAAAATAAACTCCTTACAGAACCATGTTTCTTAAATTATGCCTTACCTATCTTAAAAGTTGCATTGTGTTATGAAATGCTGAAGAGAATCTTCTGATCATGTAATTCTAACTTCAGAGGAGTTTGCAGAAGCTCCCGTGTGTTATACTGTAGAAAGCATTTAGCACACCTTAATATTCTACCTATCAGTCAAAAAATGAGAATTTCTCCCCCATATTTACAAGTTCTTTTTGCTTTAATTTTAGAGGGGATTTTGTTTCCTTATGGATGTGCTGCATTATTGTACAGCTTCAAGTTTGAAAGGTATTGAAATTGGTACAGATATGCTGGATCAGAAACTGAGCTCTTGCTTATTTTCCAGCATACAGTTTTTAGTTTATGTTTAGAGAAATTGTCATCCTTTCACCTGGCATGAATTAGATCTTTCTTCTCAGTGATAGGTGAGGTGATTTTTTTATTCAGCAGTACTGTGTTCTGTGGTGAAAGATCGGCTACTATATTTTACCGTCACTGAAACAACTTTTTTTTTACGTCTTCTGGGATTGATATTTTTAAGGTTAAGATAAATGTCGCTAGCATTACTAGTTTGTTTAAAAATGTTTAAAAATTATTTTAGATATAATAAAGCTGAGAAATCCACATGCCTTTTTTTTGTATGTGTCTGAATCTTATCACTTTGCTGGGTACTTTGCAGGTTGAGCTGTGAGAGCACGGCCTGAGGTCACTTGTTCATGCAATGCTCTGTTTACCTTGCACCACTACTTCGTTCTTGCCCAGCATAGTGGGGGCTTGAGGGTTATTTTGTTTTGTTTGATTACAGAGTGGTGGGAGGAGGAGCGATGATTGCCTTGTCTTTCTGAGGCTTGGCTGCATTTTTAAAATTTTTTTGTTCACTGCTTTTATTCATCAGTGACAATTTATAAACAGTGCATGTTTCACAATGATTTCAGCCTTGAGTGCCAAACAACTGTATGATTTTGTTCCTTTGTTTGACAGCTATCTGGCACTAAGCCCTGGGCACAATTATAACAAATAGTTTTGTCCAGTATACTTGTATGTTCTTTATTTCAATTACATTTTTGCTATTACATTAGAAGTGTATCTTCCTAGAAATGTGGTTCAGAAGGTACATGGTAAAAAAAAACCAAACCCATTAAAAATCTGATCAAGGAGTTGAGTATAAATTTGTTCCTTCAGTATTTTGGAGTTGGGGGCAGCAAGGGTAAACAAAGACGGGCCAGTAGAAAAATACTGCTGGGTTTAGTTGGTTCAGTGGCACAGTTACAAACTATGAAAAGGAATATGGTTTGTTGGCAGGAAGAAAAAGCCCATGTGTTTCTCCAGTTGGTGACCATTTTATCTAGGATAGTTTGTGTATGTATAGACAATAAACAGTGGGCTTTCAGCTATTTATTTAGAACAGAGTAAAGCTAAATAATACTTTAATATAGAATATTTTCTGTATTGATTGATCTCATTTTACTTACAAAGAAGAAAATTTAGAGCCCAAATGTATTGAACTCAAGGTACTACGTTTAGTTGGCTTGGTTGACATTCTACAATACGAAGGAGGAATGCTTCCCTGTTACTGTGTGCCTCGGAGTTTCTGTTTTGTGTGCCTCCCCCTCTCTCCCCAGCTCAGACACAGCTTGGTCTCATGATAGAGACATAGTGCAAATGCCAGTAAACCAATGTGAAATAAAACACCAAATGGAAAGGCAGTGATTCATCAGGAGAAAATGTTATCCAGGCCCCGTAACTTTTTTCCTTCCTTTAACCTGTGCTCTCAAGCATTGTTATTCCCTTGATAATCACTTTCAGCACCGTTATTGAACTGAAAGCTGTGTTTTTAAAGTTGCCATTGCCCTTCTACTGATCTCTCCTTCTTTCTTGATGGTACTTTGTTGCTTTCTTGTTTGTTAATGCAATGCAATTGTGTTGTTGGTCCAGTTTAGTTTCTTCAAAAAATGCCGAAGCCTCAGAGGTAGGAAATAACTTAAACTTTAATTTACACTAAAATCATTAATAGAATCTATCCTCAAATCTATAGAGTATAATTTTACTGTAGTCTTACTTTGTGGTTAAACTCATATTTTTGTCCCTTCAATGCACCCATGTGGATCAGTACACTGTTCCACCTGAGCACTTTCATGAGGCTTGTGCTCAGCTGCATTTTGGGATTTTTCCTGTCTTTACCTGGTTTGTCTGTCTGCCTTGGTCTGATGACTTGTTTTGGCTCTTTTGAGAAAAGACCATTTTTTGTGGTTTTGTGCAGATGTGTTGCTTTTTGTGAAGAGTTATTTTCTTTTTGTTTCCTTCATCTTAAATATAAAGAAAAGGTAAATTCTAAAGCTGTTTATGCTCAGTTACTTGCCATGTGATACGTGCTTGGCTATGATGCCTGACTGTTGAAGTCCAGACCATGTGATTTTTTTCACATTCTCTCCGGGTTTTTGTGGTTCTTTCTCTGCGCCACCTGTTAGTGGTCAGTGCTATCGGTGGGACACCATGGTAGAGGAGTCTTTCTCCAGCATGGCTCTTTTTGTTTGCTTGTGAGACATTTGTATGCTCAAAATTGGCATTGTCTAAGAGGCCTTTAAGTGCAGATTCTGAACAGGGGTGCTGTGTAGCAGTGTAAATTTTCACCTTCACAGGACAGATTATTGGGCAATAGATTTGGAAGATGAAAATTTCATATTGCAGTGAAGTATAGTAAGGCATTCACTGATTCTCTGTTAGAAATGCTAGAATTGTGGTGAACGGACAAGAGAATAATAAAAACCAATATAGGAAAATACATTTTAAGGTGGAAAAATAATGATTTATTGATGGCCAACTTCTAAAGGACATCAAAGCTGCAGGACTATGGCTTAGTTAAATTGGAGGAAGGAATATGAGCCAGATGATAAAATTAGACCTGAAAGAGTTTGAATGCAAAATTAGTAAAAATTTGCTTATTTCTGTGTTAGGCCAACAGTATGGCTTGAAGGGGAGCTTTATAGTTTTCCGCTGCAAAAAGCAAATTCACATACACATTTTTAGTGTCCAGTATTTTGTTATTTGCAATGTGTCTTTTTTACTGAAGCTTCTGAGACATGTGTGGATGTTTTTCAGAACGCTTGATCCCTTGTAGCGTGTACCATGCTGCTCAAGGCAAGAATCTTTAGATGTCACAGTCATCTTGCCACACATGATGAATCACTTTGCCTAAAGATTTTCTGCCCACAAAGCCTCTGGGGTGGCTCTGTCTCCCTAAAGATGTTCTGTTCAACTGGCCATCTGAGCTAACTGTGCTGTGACCAGTTTGTGAAGTACAAAATCCAGAGTTTTTCACATTTTTATTTCTGTTTGTACATAATAAAAGGGGTCATACACAGAGATGTAGTTCAGCTTTAAAAAGGCAGTATTTCCTTGAACTTGTTTTGTTTGAATTTTTTTTAATTTAATTTGTCACAAGAATCACATCAAATGATTGTGACTGCAGGATACCATCCAAAATGTGTTTTTCTAGATTTTCCGTTTCTAAATTTATTTTTTTTTTAATTCTGCCAATAAACCAGTGTGTGTAATGAGTTTTGTGGCTTTCCTGATTGTGTCCCTCTTTAGATACATTATTTGGTTGTATTGGCCTGTGAAACAGAATTAGTGGCAGCTGGTAATAAAACCTGAAGTTTCAAGATATTGAACAGATATCTGATTGACTGTTTACTTTCAGAGGTCCATAAACTTGCTGTGGGGAGCTTGGGGGACCACTCTAAGAAGAACATTTAAAATATAAATGTTTTAAATGTTTTTAGGATTTAAAAAGCAATTCATGCTTTTTAAATAGTTCAAAATTTGGGGTGGGTAAACTTAAATTCATATCTGGTTGTTCATTTTTCAGATTCTGTGGGCTAAAACAACATGCATTGAGCACTTTGTTGTGACAAATCTGTAGAAGTAGTATATCAACAATAAGACATAGGAAGTGACAAACTACAGCAAGTAAATTTTATTTTCAGCTTTCTTTTTTTTTTTTTCCATTATTAATTATTTATATTCTTACCCTTCCTGCCTTTTTGCCTTTGGCTGTCTTTATGATAATATGTATTCCTGTGTTCTCCCCTTCCCGTGTGATCACTGGAGTCCCTAACTCCCTTTGTAGCCTGTTCAAGGTCTGTTGTTGTGAGGAGGAGGACGTGGCCCTTTGCCTGCTCTGTTCCTTCCCCCTGAGAAAATCCATGAGCAGACCTCAGTAGTGATTTAAAAAGGGGGTGGCAATGTAGCTACAAACTATTAGATGGCCGTATTTCATCTTTTGCGTTTGTACAAAGAACCACCTTTTCTAACTTAGGCCACCTTTCTCCTTTCTGTCCTGTTGACCCTTTTCAAATATTTGCTTAAATAAGCATTGATGGGAGAACTGCTCATCTATTTTCTTTCTTGGAAGACAAATATAAATTTAAAAATTTTCCACAGACTTCCCCTTTTTCCCCTGTGGATATTGATTTATTTTTTTTAAATAACTATCCATCTTGCAGAAAATATTTTCACTACCAAGAACATCCTTTAAATATAAAATAGCTCTGAGTAGTGTATACGTTCTCTCTGTCATAATGTAGAAATCCTTTTTGTTGAAAATGTAAAAGATATCAACTCCTAAGAACCAGCTCAGTAACTACAGGAAAAAAAAGCCCGAAATATTCCTCACAGCTTTTTAAAAAAAGTTAAAACAAACCCACCCTCAGCCTCCATGCTATTCCAGCTCTTCTTTGCAAGGAGATTTTTACTTATAGAGGATAAATTCTTGGTCCTTGTCCTGATTCTTTTTTTCTGATTAAAGATTTTGGTTTTGTTAGCTTCTTTACATTTGCAGCTCTTAAATAGATGCAGTCTGTGCCACATTGAAAAAATTGTATTGGAATGAATGTCTTATTTAATACCTGAAAGTATAGCATGATTAGTTTAGGAAAATGCTTATTTGGAAGTCAAAGCCAGTTACGCCTGCCCAAGGTTTAATATTCTTTTTTTTATGATGAATCCAGCTGTGAAGCCTGAATGGAAATCAGACAGCTTGACGCTAACAACTGATCATAAGGAGTCCAGTTAGGAAAAACGCAGAATGAATCATTTTTGTTGACCCTGGATAAAGCTGAGTAACGTCAGTATAGTTGATTAGATAGAAGGGAGCAGTTAGGCAGTACCTAAACTCTAAAGCGTTCAATGTAGCTGGGTTTGAATGTTTCTGTAGTAGTTAAAGAAAATTCTTAGTAGCACTGAAGATTTTCTTTGGATTTGAATGCTTATAAGAATTGCTTTCATGGAGGGAAGTATAGTCCTAATTTGAGCTGTGCTTTCAGTTTTAAAGTTTCATTCGTGGAATGAATTTTTTAAGACTTCTTTTAATATTGGGCAAATGTGTGTCTTTTGTTAGGGTAACATTTGCCTTGCCTCCCTCTCATTTAACCATTTTCACTCAAGAAATTGCAAAACTCTCTTAGCTATCTGCTGTCATAAGTTTCAACATTTTCTTGCTTATGTTTATTGTAAATATTAATTTTGCTTTATTTTTCATAATGTGAGTAGTTCTTACAGGAATCCATTTCAAGATATTGCACTGACAAGATGAGGTTGTTTTGGGTTTTTTTATAACTGTTTTGTTCATTAACTTCTAGCTCCTTCTTTCCAAACAGTGGTGCTTGTCTAATTTTTAGTGAATGAATACATCAAAGCTACTTTTTGCAAGATAAATTTGCTAATTTATGCATTATATACTTGTGAATTATATACAATGTTTTATTGATAACTTTGCTTCTGTATATTTTGGGGATAAGAATGGTAATATAAGTGTATCTTCAGTGGAGTCCTTTGCTGTATAAAATGCTTCAGGAGTTACATACTGTTTTCTTTATGGATTAAAATTTGTGTTACTGTTGCCATGATTCCTTCACTGATTTCAACGAACTGATTAAAATCTGTTAATGTTAATCTTGATGTCCTTACAGCCTATATAACTTATATAACAATTAGACCCCTGATACCTGTGCCATGCACTTTTTAAAAACTCTTCTCAGAAGTTCACTAAAATGTGTCTCTGGTGCATTTCATCCTGTCTTTGTGGAAATCCCCTTGCTCACAACCAGTACCACCTTTTGCCATCTTGGCATACCCTTTCTTTTGAAGTTTCTTTGATAAATCTTAATCCTTTTGTGCTCTAGTTTCCATGTGTTGAACTGAACCTTTTAAAGGTCTAATTATGTCACAAGCAAGTGCAAGCAAAGCCCCACTGCTTTCCCGTCCTAGTCAATGAGAGGCTTGGTTTTATCCGAGGACCAGAGGAGGTTTAGTGTCTGGCTTGTGCTGCCTACCAGAGTCCCCTGTGCCCTTGACTTCACTCAGACAGAATTTTAGCACAGGGAAGGGGAGATGCTCAGATGGACCTGGAAACATGAGTCGTCCCCTTGTTCATCTTACTTAATGCTTCCAGGTAAGGGTAAGCTTTACTGAGGCACTTTGATTTTGGATGAGATTCTTTGTCAAACTCCTCCCAGCACTTTCCATTGGGAATGTCACCAGCTGTTAGTTTTTTGGCTCTTAAGAGATGTCAAGTCTGTAGCATAGCCATCAACTTGCCCTGTGTTGCATATGAAGTGTAGTGAATATTAGTACTTAATTCATTATATGACATTTTCATTTCTTTTCAAGAGCTTTCAAAAGAAAAGGAGCTGAATTTAATCTAAAAAATGGATCTTATTAAAGGAGAAATTCTGATTTTAACACTGTAGGTTCCCCAAACACTGCAGTAATTAGCATTCTGTCAGTGCCCGAAAAAGAACCAGTCGTCAGGCCCTTAATTTAATATTTTATTGAATAATGATTTTTGTATTCTAGTGAGGGAGAACACTTCCTCTGCTGCTGGTCAACATAATTCTGCAAAAGGATGTGAATATTCCTTTGATAATACTCATATTTGTTCTTTAACCCTTCCGTGCTCTTCTGTTTAACACCAAGTGTGCCACCTTTTTATTGTGTGTAGTTTTTGGATTACAGGATTCGGATTTGGCCCTGTGGTTCTGTGAATCATATCCAGACTCTGAATTGTTAGCAAAATATAAATACTTTTGTGCATTTATCTGAGATCTCTGAAATAGGGAAGGGGGGAAGTCAAGGAAAGAAGATTAGAAGGCCTCCAGCACCACAAATCACCAAATTATCTGGATGCTAACTATAAAAAAAAGTGGGTTTCGCTTCTGACATTATTTTTTCCCCCTCCTTGTATTAATGAATTAAATTATGCTGTAGCTCCTTTGTGTAGCCTCCCAGATAGGCTAGGAGGAATTGCCATCGACCTAAAGCAACACGTAGTGCTACAGAGTGCAACCTAACAACTGTACTCCTATCATGCCTACTATACTTATTTTCCCAAGTTCTCAGCAATTTATGCCCAAAAGCAAAACTGAGTTGGTTCAGTAGATGCTACATTTGCATAATTTTTAACTGTAAAATTTAGACTTGTCTGCTCTTCATATAATCAGTTTAAGGAATACATAAGTAAAACTAAGCTCTTGGCTTTGGTGCCAAGTGGTGGAATCCTACCTACCTGGGCACTTACAGCATTCTTAACATTATATGTGTGTATTAGTCGTTTGTTTAGTCTTTTACATTTCATTTGCAACTCACTTAACTTTTGGCCCCAAGGCATGATGTAATTCCAAGAGAAGATGGGTTCCTTATCACATTTGTTTCCCGAGTTTCTTTTTAACGGTGCAAATACTTAACAGTATAGTGTGATACGCTCTGGCAAAAATGTTGCCGTATCCTTATGTCCATAGTGTCTATTGTACTCCTGAGTCATCAATAACACAAACATAAATTAACATTTGTAATTGACCTTTTTTGCAAACTAGTCAGAAGCAGCTAGTGCTCTGATCCAAGTCTTGGTGTGTCAGGATCCCATCACATTGTGTACTTTTTTATCTGCTTGTTTTAAAACTAATCTGTGATGCTTGGCCTAAAAGAAATAAAATTATTTCTTTCCCTGAGAGCATTGGTAAGCATATGAATAATTTTTTTAATAGTTTTTATTTTTTTTGTTGTTGTTACCGGTGTTCCTGTTTGTTTCAGAATTTTGTCTTGCATATCACCAGGTCCAGCAGCACATTCTTTCATTGATTTCTCATCCCGCTTTGTCCTTTATCTCTGCTTGCTTGCTATTGTTCAAGGGTCGTTTGGTGGAAGGTGTGAGCGTCGTGCAGAGTTTATTTTGGCAAAATGAATAATGTTGCCATTGATCTGGGTCTGAGCCGACTCTTTCCTTGGGCAGAAGTTCTTAGCTTCAGGTTGTTTCCTTCTTGCAGGCTCTGCTCGAATTGCAGCGCGGAGCCGGTGGTTGAGCTCTACCCGGCACTCTATTAATATGCACAACATGACCGGTTTCGGGGGAAGGTTATTAGAATGCTGGTTTGTATCCTCCAGTGAATGAAATGATGTGTGATTATGAAGTCATCAGGCATGGACCAGTAAGGCTCGAGAGAGCCTCCCCCCCAGGTCCTGGGGGTGCCATTGATTGGTGACCATGTGTTTGTGCCCGATAGACTGTGAAATGGTGTGTTGCTACACGGCTGTGTTGCACCTGCGCCCCACCGAGGTGATTGATTGGTTTGGTCATGTGGAATGTTCCCATCTGGTCTGCAGTAATGTGTTTTTTTTGTTAGGGTTTTTTTCCTTCCTTCCTCTTCTCTCCCGTTTCCCCTTCATCCGCAAGCCGCGAGTGCTGGCTGGGGAGTCGGAGCAGGCAGTCGCAAAAGGCAGCGCTCGGCTTCGCCTTGAGAACAAAGTGGGGCTGCTGCAAGCGCTGCTCTCATTCCTGCTCAGAGATCAGATAGTCTGGTGGGGGGGGATCATGAGCAGCTTTTCTAAAAAAAAAAAAACCAAACTGGAGGAGGGACAGGATTCAACAACTGAACCCCAAAACCTCCGTGTCACTGCAGATTTCTTACTGATTTTACAAAAGCGCTCTGCTATTGTAATTAGATTACCCAAGTAGCAGTGCATGTGGAAGATCTTATTTAACCTCAGGAAAGTAGTAGTTTATTTATTGAAAACTACTGATGTTGCACTTTAAATGCCAAGAAATTATTTTAGTTCCTTTAAAAAAAATTCTATGGTTACATTGGGCGGTCTTGTTTGATATTTCTTAATCTCACTCCTTTTTCATAATTGATCTATTCATTCCACTTAATGACTAATTACATATCAGAGCACATCATCAGCAGCATTCATCATTGTAGAATGTAATAATCAATGACATTTCAACAAAGGAAAAAATAAATATGCAAATAAGGACTCATTAACATTTGCATGAGCTGTTTGAATAATCACGTTGCTGACAAGGCTGTAATTAACAGAAATTGATGCTGAGTTCAGTATTTGATAGTGTGTTTTCTCAGCGTTTTATTGTTGTCACTGCGGGGGCTGGAATGAAGTTCTGCTCTACTTGTACCTTGACTTAGGCTTGATGTGATGGGTTGTGCCAGGTAGCAGAGGCTTCTGGGAGTCCTTAATTCATCTGTGACCTACACTTAATGCATAGAAAGATATTTACTGAAATTGCCATATTGCTAATGAAAGATTGTTAAATTCTTGATAATTATATAACAACTGAAGGCAAACCTTCTTTCCAAAGTCAGGAAAACTAAAAATTATTCACCTTTTTTTTTTTTTTTTTTAAATTGATCATCTTTTGCATGAGTCAGGCAGTTTGAAACTACAGTATATATTATTTGCATTGAAAATTAGGTATTGATGTAGGGTTTTTGGATTTTTTTGTCTCTTGTTAATCTGGCACACTGTATCCATGTCAGGAGTCTTGAGCTTTATTGTAATTGAAAATCACTTGCTAAGGAAAATGTTGTGTAATTATGAAATGTACGGTCTCTGTCTCTTCCCCTCCCTTTTTATTATTGCAACTTTACTGCCTCCTCCCTCCTTTTTTTTTTTCTTCTTTTTTTTTCCCCTCCCCCCGAAGCTTCCTCTTTTTGTCATGGATATCAACTGAAATGCACAAAACACAATAAAGCTGTTTATGTCAGTTTTTTTGGATGACTGTAAGTGCTGATTATAACAAGTTTAAGGAATTTCCTTTGTTGAGTGTGTACCCACGCCATATGGCTCAACATGGAACATTAACTTGACAGGGATAATGGATTGTGGTATATGGAGACAATTTTGCCTGCAGCTTCACTATAACTCATTCTGGTTGGGGATCACAAGTTTATAATATAGGATGCAGCAAACATCCAGATGGATTTACTTTACATAAAAGAGTTGCGTTTCTTTTTATTTCCTGCCTGTAATTGGAAAAAAAAAAAGACTTTTAAAAAAAGAATTAAAAAGTAGTAAACAAAGGATGGGCCTTATTCAGGGAAGAAAAATCTTAGTGAAACTGTGTATATATGTGGCTGAAGTGTTTTGGATACATTGAAACAGGCATAGGTGAAGTGTAACTTATACACACGCACATAATTTTTGAAATAATATCTCAAGTGCTTTCACTTTTCAGAATAATTCAGTATAGCTCCAGTTCTAGAAATACATAATGTTCTAGGATAGTGTGAAAAAAGCTATTTAAAACATATATCTGATTTTTACTTAAATGCTCTTTTTGTCATAAGCAAAGTGACCACTTAATTAGCTTTGTGGTGCTTTGGTAATGCTCTGATAGTACCCTGGGTTTTTTTAGGAAAACAATAATCTTTATAAGCTTTTTGTGATACATGCATAGAAAATACTGCTGAAATAGTTTTACTTCACTGTTTACCTGATATAATAGAAGTGTCCAAATGTCTTAGGAGTATAACAGAAGTCAATATAAGTCTAATATGTCCTAGTGATCTGCATGCCCAAGGTAAGTCCTAATTTTACGAATACTTTTGCATCTAAGAGACTTTAAGCACACATAATCCTGTTAAGCATGTATGTAGCTGTTTGAAGGATCAGGGTCATAAATCCATATTTAGGATTTCAAATAGAGCTACATGAGATGGCTTCAGCATTCCTGTGCACTTGTGATTGAGTTATACTTCAAATAAAATTGGGTGCTTTACTATCTGAAAAGCAGACATCTTTTAGCTATCAGTTTTGGAGATTATTTTAAAACACTATTTTTTTGAGACACTGTGAGTTTTGACCTTCTGTATCTGTAGCTGCTGTAATTTTTTTTTACTTTGAACCACCATCACATAGGTAAGAATTTATTAATTTTTTTCAATTATCTCTTGAGGTAAGTATCTGAGCAGATGGACAAGACATGGTTCATGGTTGGGGAAGAGAGATACTGGTTGTGATTGTAATAGATTTTGTTTGTCTGTCCAGTCTTCCTCCCCTGTTACTGAATTAGTAGGTTCACATCACAATTTAGCATCTTCAGATATTATCCAAAGTTTCAGAAAGTAAACAGCTAAAAAGAATCTGTGTTTGAGAAGGGAGCAATAAAAAGGATCGCTAACTATTGACCTATGAAGAATCTGTGTTAGCTTAAGATGTGGGGTTTCTTTCAGGTTTTCATGCTGCAAATTATACTTGAAAAAGCTTCTCTATGTTCATTCATCTTCCCCCCGCATGCCTGGCTCTGTGTGTGATAATCACAAACAGGTGGGATTTTACTATGGACTTAGACATTGTTGCTTGTATTCTTCCTATGAAGTCCCTTATTTGCTACTGCCACTACAGCTACAAAAAGACAGTCTCAGGAAAACATGTGGATTTATCTTTAACATTTTTAATAGAACTGGCACCGTATTTGATGTAAAGGAACAAAAACATCATCTCCAATGTAGCAGTCAGATGGTGGATCTTTAATTTATTGTCTGCTGTTTGGGAAACACTAGGATAGGGAAATGTACAGCAGTGTTGCAATAAAGTTGAAGAATTTAAATCTTTAGATAAGAAAATTCTTTCCAGGAACTGTAAGGGGAGTTGACTATTTCTGCCAGCTTCTGGACTTCTTGTCTCCTTTTAAGCTTCAGAAGGAAAAAAGGAGTCAAACCCTCAGCAAACACTTAATAAAATTGAAATTTTGAAGATAGCATTTTTATCCTGTATCAGCATTTACTGACCCACCAAAGAACTTCTGCAGGACTCTATTTGCAAAAGAACGTGAATGTTCTTCCTAGGTTACAGTGATGACTACCTGCAACATAGATTGTACCCCAGTCACTGGAGTCCTGTGAAGTTGTAAGTGCTGTGTTGGCAATAAGAATGTTGCTCTCTGTGTGCATGTTTCTTATTCAGGCCCTGGAAAAGCTACAAAAGCAAGCTTCACTTTTTTTCTGATCTTATAATCTGTAGTGGCCAGTGGGGAGTGCACTGATGATCTACTCTTGTTAATGGCTTAGTGCAAGGATGTGATAAAAGTCCAGTAAGTTGTCAGTAGAAAGGCCATCAATAGAAATTTATTAAGAGCAATGCTTGAAAGTGAATTCCACTGGCCTCTGACAGTAAGCTGCTGTAACACTCTTTGATCCTGAAGGGTCTGCTGAATCTCAAGTTGAAGTCAATGGTTTGGGTATAAAGAGCAATGATTTAATTTCTGTTTCGCTAATGATTTATTACTAAATATTGCTGCAGCCTTTGGATTACTGTTTTCTTTATTGAGCTGTGCTTTAAAGGCCCTCGGTCGGAAGGGGAGTGCCGGTCGGTGCCGGTGTGAGGTAGTGCCTCACGCTCGGTGACATTTCCGCGCGCGGTTCCTGTGGCGCTGCGGGGCCGGGGCCGGGAGGGGGCGCTCTGGGCACGGCGGCGGCCGCGCCGCGGGGAGCGGGACCGCGCCAGCGCCGCCTGCGCTGCCCGGGCCGGCATTGTCCCGCGGAGCGGCGGCGCTGCGCTCCCGCTGCCCCTCCTCACACGGCCTGCTGCCAGCCGCCGCCGCGCTTCTGCCCTTAGAGGAGGTGGATGTATTACTACTGTGTCTTATGGCACAACCAGAAATTTATTTCTAGCTTAAAATAGCACTTCCGTTAAGTTGCAAACTGATTTTTATTGACTTAGTACTTTTTCAATATTTCCAGTAATTTTGACGGAATTTCTTAAGAACTACATTAAGAGTAGGCTGAGATGATGTGTCTTCCTTTGTCAGACTTCTCTGTGATCTGCCTGCAGTCCCCTGTCAGTCTCCTAAATGTGTAGTTCCTGTGAGCAGTCCCTGCTGAATTTAGTCCATTTGTGTACTTGGAACTACGTATGTGCTTAGTTGCTTTACTGTATTCATGCCTAAACCTACTCCTAATAAATGTGGAGTATTGATTAGGTCCTGTTTTCAACGGGATCTTCAGAATCAAAGCAATGGGATTAAGTCTCAGTGTTTGTTTAACAGTGGTGTGGTGACCAGTATGAAAAGGGGAGTGACCATATACTTAAACTGAACCTCAAACAGATGAAAAGTTAACTAATACGGGGCAGGATTAAACTATTTGCAAGTGGAAGTCTTGCGTCTTGCCCTAAAACAGAAGACTATCTCTTATAATATCTTTGTTCTAAAGAGACATGCATGCTTTAATGCTCCTTTTGGGGAGGGAAGCAGTTCTGAAAGCTCAGTGCCATTCCTTGTCTCTGGACTGCCATGTGACTTTCTCCATTTACCAGTTTTAAAATGGTCCCTGTAATTTTTCTTCAACAGCTTACTTGAAGCGAGTTGGAATTGTATCAACGAGCAAAGTTTAAAATTCTTTGGCCAAAAATTTCTTTTGAACCGTGGGGCAGATGCTACTGTTACCGAAGCCGTGTTTCTGGTTATGTACTTTGTTCAGTAATTTGGAAGACTTAGCATTAGTATCATTACTTACAGAATTGAATAACTTTTCGTTTCAAGACAGAACAGCAGCAGGATTTGAAATGTTTGAGTTTGGCAAGAAAGGGCTTGTCTGTAAAACAATGAAATTGCGTTGGGGAAATACAGTGCCTCTGTTCAGCTGGGGCAGGCTGAGGTACACTGCGAGCTGTTGTGAGCTGCAGCTGCATTTACCATCAAACACTGAGCTGGTGCCGATGAATGTTTTGTTTTTAGTGTCATGGAAACTGTGAGCCAAAGAATGGATATTCTATTCATCTGGGAAAATAGCAGTTCACTGCATAAAACATCAGTTGCTTCCAAAGCAGTTCTTAAAATAGACTTTGTGAATATAACCCTAGAAGTAAAAGTGCAGCGATTTAAATGACCTCAGTACTACTTTGGTTTTTTTAAATTAGAATATATGTGTGAATTAAATAAACATAGAAGTAGTGAAATTTCAAGATACGACTGTGGCATAGAACTCCTACAATGATTCCATGTTTTACTTTACTATGCAATTTTTAATTTAAATAATGGAGAAACCCAGACATTTCCGTATTAGTCTTAATAATTTCTGTGATTCTTCTTCAAATGGCTTGCTCAAAGAAGGATAGTTTTGGTCATCATTCAGTATCATTTACTGTTTCGTACAGCATCGTGCGAATCATAAACTCATTGCAGAGATCGGATATCCAAGAGAGTGCTCTCATGGGCAAAGAAGGGAAGAGGTATGGAACGGTGTTGTGTGGATTTTTAAATGCGTGAGCATTTTTGCAGAGCCAGTATGTAGCGAATAGTTAAGAGACTTAATTCAGTTGAATTGGAAAGCTTAAACTTGTTTCACTAAATTTTGATGTTGAGGGAAGAGTAAATGTGAGAGGTAAAGAGAAACCAATACAGAAAAATAGATATACAAAGTCATTGCAAAAGGAAGCTGAGGAAATTGGAAGTAATTTGACCTGATGGAAGTTGGGGGGAGAATTGCCAGTTGCAGGATTTCAAAATCCTGGATTCTGGAATGGATGTGATACTAGTTAAAAGAAAGGAACCTTTGCATCCAGTGAAAGCAGTGGGATTCTTTCTGTTTATTGCTCTCTAGCTTAGGGTTGGTTGGTTGGTGTTTGTGGGCTGGTGAGGTTTTGTTTTAATTGGGGGTTTGGAAATTAGATGCAATGTTTTTGATCTGGTCTAAGGCATCTGAGCAGAGGTGGATGGTCACTGCCCTGCCCAGGCTGTCTCATATGCAGCTGCCCCTTCAGACCACCAGTCTTTCTCCACACAGCTGGACCCCAACCTGCGCTGGTGCAAGGGGCTGCTCCACACCAGGTGCAGAACTTTACATTTGTTATGGCTGAATTTTATGAGGTTCCTGTTGGCCCCTCTGAATGGTGGTCCTGCCTTCAGTTGTGGTGGTCCTTCCAGTTGGTCCTACCAACTGCACCTCTGAAACTGGGGTCTGTGCAAACTGTTTTAGGGTGTGCTCTGTGTTTTCCTCCAGTCTGATAAAGACATTCAGCAAGTAAGGTTCCATACACACTGTACAGTTGGTAATAACAGAATTATGGATGCAGGGAGAGTGATAAAAACTTAAATTTAAGTTGAAAAAATCTGCATGAGAAGTAAAATAGGTGCTTCAGATGCTGAGACTTAGATGAGTTACTCAGTACAGGATCAAGAAAAGTGTTTTCTAAGTGTTTTTGACTGTTTGATATCAAGAACTAATGTGTAGTTGAAAGCTTACAGCAGAGATAACAGCTAGGTATGAAATGGGAAATGTCTTTGAAATTAATCCTTGTTTCTGTATAAAAGGCTTCCACAATAATATGCAAACTCCACAGTACCTGTTCTATAGTCCGGGGAGTTGAGGTACAAGCAGGTAAAATAGATAAAAAGATACAAAGCCCATGTGGTTTAACTTTCACTCATTAATATTGTTTAGGCTTAGAAGGAAGATTTTCAGTCTGCAATACTTTCAGGTACCATAACCACATATCCTTTACACCAAGGTGGACATTTGGCCTTTTCTAGTGAACACCTCAGAAGGTTCCCTGTGGGATTTGCCGAGGCCAGCAGGCCTTTTGCAGAGCTCTGAGGCAGGCCAACAGGAAAGGTTAGGATAATGGAGGAACATGGAAAGTTTCTATTGCTGCCACCCTCCTCCTGAAGGGTAAATCCAGGTCCTGGCTGCAGGGCCTTGTCTCAGTCCCACAGACGTCCTTTGCACTTGGCTGAGTAAGAGGCAGTTTGCTTCCTTAAGTGCAGTTCAGAGCACTCCACCGACCTGTCTTCATTTGTTTCAATCTGCCAACAAGCTCTGAATTTCCAGTAACACATTTTGATTGACAAGCTGATGCTTTAAGGAAAAAAAAGACTAAATCTAGGGGCAAGGTTTGAGTCATGTTGATGTTTCCAGTTGCATTTAAAACATTGGTGCCTAGCTTTTACTCCCTTAGTGCATTGTTATTTTAATAGAGTAATAAGGTTATTCCTTTAAATTATTCATTTAAAATGTATCCTTTTATTGTCAAACATTTTATCAATGCACATAGCTTACAAGAATCAGGTACATTGATAGTGTACTGTGGCAGCTTACAGTGAAAAAACACACCTTTCCCACAAATTCAGGTTGAAGAGCATTAGCATTAGCCTACTAATCCTTTATTAATAAAATTCCATTTTGGTGAAGTCATTAGTTATGATTTGCTATCAGAGCAATAAATTGTTTGTGTAATCCTATTTGCTTCTTTTAAATATTGTACAAAATGAACTTTCTTCCAGATATCTTGCACTTTATGGGTATTCTAAGACTTAGTAAAAACCAGTCTTAATATCTGAGAAAACCTTTTGGTTTATATATATTTGAAAAAAAAAAAATTAATCATTTTGGAGTCAGGTTACCTCAACCTGCTGATACAGATGTGCAGAGTGTTAGCAATTGCTTTTACATTCTCCTTACTGTTGAAATAGAAAGTATTTCATAATTCTTATTCATATTACCATTTCTATAAAATAATTACCAATATTGCAGTGAGTGTTCCTTTTGTTCTTAACATGCTGAAGAAAAGTGTTTTCCTTATCTGCGTTAGGTCATTTAAAGCCTCTGGAAAGCATGTGTAGCCAAGCAGAGAGGTAGTATTTATTGATATGTGAAGTTTTATTCTTTAGTTCACTGAGCAGCTCCCCATGTTCCACGGTGTTTTTAAACCTGAGACTTATGATCACCTTGACTATGTCTGGACTTGGGTTATTACTCTTAATGTTTCTTCAGTTGCGTTCCCACACCTGTTATTATCTCTTTTAAATACTGTGACTTAAAGCTCCAGTATTCATCCTTGAGGTGCCTTGGCAGTAAGGTATTGGTGTTTTCATGAATACACAGAGATGTGAGGTGCCTACAGATGAGGTATGGTTTAGAGAGTTCTGTATTTTTTGAGTGGTTTTTGGTAGATAAAAGTGAAAAGTTCATTCTGTGTGTAGCTCCAATAGCAGTTTACATTTCTGCAGACAGTGATGTTCTCTTGTGCAGTTATTGTCAGTAGTTCAGGGCTTGGGAGGATTGCTTTCAATTTTTGGACAGTCTAAAGTCCTGTACTGTAAATACTGCTTTTGTACTAAAATAAGAACACTTATTTTAAGCTCTTAGCATTTTAAGTATTTACATTAATCTAGACTATCTAATTATTCTTTATGGGGTTTCTGTTTCACATTCTTTTGGCTCGATGTGCCTTCATATAATGCATGTGAATAGTCTGGAGTTTCCAGCCCCCAAACAGGAGATGGCTCCTTTCAGGCACCGTCTCCTGAGGACTTCCCCTCCTGTTTTAACAGGTAACTTGATTATTCTGTGGTGCCTGTGGGAATTGTTTCTAGAAGAAGTAATACTCTGAAAACACTTAACATGTTGTTTTGTCTTCCAAAATGTGTTTTAGCATCTAATGTGTGTTTGGGGTTTGGTTTTCTATGTTGTTTTTCTGTGTTGTTTGGTTCTTTGGGTGGTGTGGTGGGGTGTGGTTTTTTTTTTCTGTTGGTGGTTGTTGGGTTTTTTTCTTCAGTCTAACAGCTACTGCTAGTTTGTAGCCCACAGTTTGGGAATTCCTGTTTTACAAACCTCTGTCTGTGCAATTGAGATGGCTGTGAAGGGTGAAGTTAGAAAAAGTTGTGCAAGTCATTCAAATAAGAACTGTCTAAAGTGTTGTACAACGGAGGGCTATTGTATGCATTTGCCTTATGGAAGATGCTTATAAATGTTTGTGCCTGTGTTTATACAAAAATGGGCAAGGGGGGAATCTTTCTTTGTTGACAAGCTGACTTTTCACATTTAATGAGAATTAATAGTCAGAGAAGCCATAGATACCTGCAGAATTTATTTTTTTGTGTGTGTGTATATATATGAAGTAATCTAGCAATTTGTAGTAAGTAGTGTCACCAAAATAATCTTTTAATTGGAAACAGGTGTAGCATTTTGTTGTAAAGTGTGGATTCTCTATTCATTTCCAATTAAAAAATCCTCTTGACTTTAGACTTAAGAATGTAATTGATGTTCAAAGTAATTTTTGTCCTTAGATCTGGGACAAATTCCACACCAGGAGAGCAAGGGATGCTTTTCACGTTAACTATAAGTAGCAAATTGTTAGTTACTTGAGAATTTCAACCAAATCCCTTGGGGATGAGGTAGGGAAGATGGCAAAAGGAAAAATATTTTAATAGACAAAGTGAAGACACTTGGATACTCTAGGAAAACATGGGATGGATAGGTGAGGTAAGTAAATGTGTATGACAAATGCCACCAGTGTGGAATGTTTGTGTGTTCATATGCAAATTCACTTTGGTTATTGTTTTCTGCATATTCAATATCCCCGATTTCCCTCATTTTTAGTGTATTTTTAATCTGTTTCTCACTGGATGTTCTCTCTATGTGTAACACATATTAATGGGTTAATAGAGCGTTAACATTATTTCTGGTAAGGTTAGCCTGGGGTAGACATACTAGTGGAGAATTTGAAACTCCATAAACTAGCTATTCAGGAACTCTTTGGATCTCAGATACTTGCCCACATATGCCTGGGGGAGGAAGAGAAGAAAGTTCTTTCTTCAGGTTTGTACTCCCTCTTCCCTCAGTTACTGCTGTGCATTCTTCCTGCCAGCGACTTCAGTGCCTTTTAGCCTTGCAAACATTTGATTTGTTATTCAGCACAGTGTAAGCCTGCTAAGTGGAGGGACAGGAATAGTACTGAGGAAGGAGCCCTCATGGATCAGCCTCTGTTGGAATAGAAATGTTCTTAGTTTGACATGAGCATATAAATTGCGAGTTCATGGGGTCAATCCAAATATAATGTGGAATTTAGTCCACCCTTACCTCCTGTGTATTTGAAGTACATAAGAACATTAATAAATTGTTTTTATAGCACAAGATCTGTGCAGTGATCTGCAAACTGACAAAATACTCCATCTTTTCTTAGATGTACTTACAAATCAATGGGATGGATGTGTCAAAGGCATGTCTTTGAGAAGCAGGTTCTTTAATACCTCTTCACACACTGACATTATTTTTAAAAAAAATATTGTGTTAAAGAAGTTGCGAGAAATCCCTTGACTTCTGTGTTTAACATCTTTATAAATATACTCTGAGATTTATTGCCTGGCTGGTTCAATCAGTAGAATTTTCACAGTGAAAGGCATCTGCAAATGCTGACACAACTGTAAATATAAAAACTTCTGATTTAGAGTCTTTGGAAAACAAACTGAATTTTTTTCCAGATATCTTGTCCAAATGTCAACAAATGAAATAATTCAATATTTGTTCCTAAATTGCAGAAGTTATAATGGGAGGTTGATTACAGGTAATTCCATCTTCAGAATTTCACATTTTGAATTACTTGAATGTGAAAAGCATTTCTTGCTCCAAGTAAGTAATAGGACTAGATAACAGAAGTATAATGCTGTCTTCTTACAAATGAGAATTTAAGGCATGGAGAATCCTTGGAGATTCCTGGCAGACCTGAGATTGGGCTGTTAAATCCCATGAATCTCATTCAAAAATCATAGACTTTTACTTCTTGACAATCATTAGTTTCGTAGGATCCCGGTCTTTCAAAATTTTGGCCAAAAAAAGGAGGAGGGAGCAAATCTGTAGTGTTAAAACCAAGTTTTTCTAAAACGTTTACTTCTGCTGTCTGAGAAAATTGGTCTTAGAAGATGTCACAGTATAGGGAAAAATACTCCAACATTTTTTCACTAATTGCAGTCTGTTTTTTATGATGTCATCGTTTTTATGATGAGCTATATAGACTGTGTTGCTGATCAACACTTGGGCATGGCATTTCTGGCTAAGTATGTTTGTAGTTTTTCTTCTGTTCTGTTACTTTATTACAATTTTTCCAGTAATAGGATTTTATTGTGTATTAATAAAACTTAAGGTTAACAATTTGTCCTACAAGTTTGCAGGCATTCTGTATTGTGTAGGTTTGACTGCTTTGTTAAAAAGTATGAGAGTGTGGATGAGTTTGCAAGACTTAGAGGGATATTGATTGGGGAAGCTGCTTGCAGTCAGAAGACTGAGCTAAGATGGAGCGTGTGATGAGATAAAGGCTGGGTTAGGAAAGTGATTACGACTGGGGACCTGCTAATCACTGACCTCTGTAGGGATCCTGTAGTTTATCACTAATCTCACTTGCACTTGGCGTTTTCCTGTGTTGCTGCTTCATTGTTCATAGCTGAGTGAGTAATTTGGCTTGGGATGAACAGGAGGAGGGTGCTGCAAGTCCAGCAGCTGCACTTGTTGGCACTGGGTTGTTAAACATCCTTAGTGCAGCCAGCAGCATGCTTGGCACACATCAGCCAATAATACTTAAACATTGTCATGAAGAAAATAGGAGGTCATTTGTTTTAAGCCGTTTCTTCAAATTGTGTTGCTCCAGATCTGTTTCATTTCCAGGAGTTCTGGTCTCAAGTATCATAAGGAAAAATGTATGTTGTATTTTGAGATGTATTCACAATGTATACATGTGTGCATTATAGATCTTTTAAATGTTAGAGAGAAGATACTAAAACTGTGACAGCCTCTATTTATGAGTAGGCTATATAGCAGTAGAAAAGGAAGAAATTATTCCTCTGCTACTGTGGGAAATGTATGGATATATAGTAAAAATTTTTATGGCTGCATGTGTCAGTCTTGCCTCAATGAAGGCAACACACCAAGTCCTAGGAGCAGGGATGGATTTGTGTTTTAATCAAACATAATTTTTTTTTCACTGTACTGAATAATTGCTGAATAAGAAATTTTTAATGCCAACAAAATTTTAAAAAATAAAGAGCGGACCTGCAAGAATCTTATTCTATGAACTTTGTGTACTTTCTTCTTCATGGTAATTTGGAAAGCAATATTGATTAGTAGAAAAATGTCTTTGTTGAAGGTTTTTCTTGCTTCTTTTATATGCGCCTGTCAGTGTAGCTTGTGCAGCTTGTTCCTTGATACATTGGATCTGCATATGAAAAATTATTTGAATGTATTCATTCTGTGGTAACAAAGACACATACTTTGCTGGATGTGGAGGGGGAGAAAGCAGTATAAAAATTGATTTCTAGCTGAATTACCAACACCATTTTAATAACTTGAAAAGAAAAATAAATTCTCAAAGTTGTCAACAGTATTTTGTTATAAACTGACTTTTGGGTAGGCTATCTGTAGGGACCAGTTAAAAGTGTTATATCAGTGGTGAAATGATGTTTAGGAACTGTAAAAACACGCTTCAGTATTCACTTGGATTATCTGTACAAGTAGGGCAGACATACTTCATGTCTGACTAACAGAGCAGCTGCCAGCTGTGGTCACTATAGCATTCATACTGGGTGATAAACATTGCTTCATTAAAAGATGTTGTGCTTTCCATATTGCCAACCAAATAAATTCTTAGCACTGCACAGAAAGATCTTCAGTCTGTAAAGGGTTAATTCTGTGGGAATTGAAATAATTTTTTGAGCGTTCTGTCATCTTCTCATGAGCCAAGCATTATCTAGCAGTGGGAAAAGGCTGTTTTACACTGGCAGGCATTTATAGCACATTCACTGAAGTAGTCCTCAACTGAGTTAATGTAGTGCTGTTTTCAGCTCACTATCACTTTGCATCTTGCTGTTTCAGTTCCTTCTGTGTTAAGAGTATTTAGGCTGCACAGCTGTTATGTATATAGATGTATTGTGGAAGACAATTCCTCCTGTGGTATTCAAAGACTATATTAAGTTGTGAGCATATCACATTTAGACAAGTGATTGCAAGGGAAAAAAATTATTTACTGAATGCCTATTAATATTTGAATTGGTAGAGAATGTGTCAAGGTTTTAAATTTACACAGTTGGGAAATATTTGTGGTTCAAAATGCCTAGTGGGATTTTCTTGGTTGGGTTTCTTTTAATGCCATAGTCCCTGAACTTTAAGCCTGTTAGGTGGTGACTAGGTCCTTGAAGTTTTTCCTGATAAAAACACATGAAAATTCAAAAAAAACCCCCTAAGCCCAATAAAAACACATTAATTCCAAGTTATTAAAAGATTCAAATGCCTTGTGAATTGACCTGTGCAGATGTAAAATTTTTGCATATGACCAACTCAATTGTTTTTAAATGTCTATTGCTTTATTCCAAATCTGCTTGGAATGCACAACTCTGGTATATAGAGCCACTAGTACGTAACCTGAAGAAAAGTTTACTGTGATGCTACTTTGTAAGCAAGATATAGATTTTGCTTCTAAAATGACAGCATCTAACTTTTTTATTGAGTGAAAATAAAATCAGATCTGAAGAGGAAATAAGCTTCATCTGGGCATCTGCCTTTACCTTCCCAGCTGATATGTCTGCACACTACCTTACATCCATGTCTACACAAACCTGTGCAAATAAAAGTGTTCAATGAGGATTTTGTAATTTATAGTGTTTTTTGCAGACTCCTCTCCTTCTTCTAATTAATGTCGGGTGCTATAGTGAGTTTCCTTATGTCCCCAAAATGCTGAGCACATTAGTGTTTCTGAATTTCCAGCTGTAATGCAAAAGAGACTACTGCTATCTGTGTAGTGATAGCACTGGCTGAGATAAGACCTGAGAGAGGCTGTAACAGACTCAACTGCAAGACTTGTGGGGTAAACCTGCGAGTCATTTCAGGATCTGCTTTGGCTCTCAGTCTCACTGTATTTTTAAAGTTGTGTTCTCATAAGCACTGGGACTCCAATAGGTTTGGGTTTTACTGTAACCTCTACATTTTTATGCTCTTCTGTCAATCTGTAGAGAGTATGAGTAAATAAGAAACGTATTTCATAAGCTAAAAGCCAACAAAGGGATTCTCCTTTGATATATTTGGCCATGCGTATTAACTTCATTGGATGCTAGAGACTGCCCATGCATTGATCAGAGAGTGTGTATGGGACCTACCTGCTTGTAAACCAACGAGAATTACCCACCTTTCAAGTACTTGTGAAGTGTTGCTAAGTATTTTCTCTTTCTATTGATAAATAAACATTAGCTGTGACATTAGCTCAAGGTTTAAATAGTGAGATTAGTATTGTGCCTAGACTGGAGCAGCTGAAGTGTGTTGAAATGACAACAGGCAGTTTGAAATCTGTGCTCTGTCACCTTTCCATTGTGTTGGTAGTGAAGTGCTATGGCCAGACTGCATGATGCTGGGAAACCTTGATCTTTCATCACTGAAGCTTCAGGAGCTTCAGTGAACTCCTGTGATGTGCTCTAATGGTGCCCAGGATCGCTCGCCTCTGTCCTATCCTTGTACTGTGCTAATGTGGCGATGAAGTTGCTGACATTTTTCCAGTCCCACATGAGGGACCCCAGGGTGCAATTCCGTAGTTTGAGAGAGAACCGGGAGCAGGGCTTGAGTATGGGCTCAGTGTGTGTTGCTGTAGTGTGTGCCTGTTAATTTTCGGTGTTTAAAAAATGTGTACCTTTAACATTGTGGCAGTATTGCAAGTTTGAGAGTCCTGTCTAAGTGCTTGCACTGGGAGTGTGTTTGGGACACTGCCTATGAAAGGCACCCTCTCATAGTTGATCCTGGGTTGTTTTCCAAACCCTTCGTTGAAAAGCTGAGGTATTTGAACACAGGTTAAATGTTAGTTTGCTCCAGCTAATTTTTGATAAATATTTAGGCACTACAGCATCAGAAAGCCTTGACTTTTCCTAGTCACTTCTCAGAACCAAATTTACTATAGATTGGGCTGTTCCAGTAAGCTTTTCTCCTTTAGTATGAATCTGCCATACTTTAAAAAATATAACATTTAAATAACATGATTTTATGCATTCTTATCTACCAATTTCTTGCTTGCTACACAAACCATAATTTACATCATAATTTTTCTAGCTTGTGTAATTGACTCTTGTACAAATATTTGTTTTAAAGCCTGCCTGGAATACTGCATACTTCAGTCAAAGTTGTTTATCATGTGATATGAGATTCTCATTTTCTGGAAAGAAAATGCTGAGTCTGGTTTAATATGAACAGCATGATTCATCCTACTACTTATAATTTTGCATGCTAGGTATTTTATTTGCTTAGTGCTTGATAGTTGTTAGAGGCAAATTGCTTTGGCAGAAAAATGTTAAATTTTTTCCTCCCTTTGTTACAGCAGAGCTGCCATTTTTCAAGCAAACTATTGTTGACCATACCATTGCTAGTTATCAAGATTATAATCTTGCAGAGATGTGGTTCCAAGAGATTCAGACTTCCTCTTCCTCCCTGCTTACACAAGATGCACTTTTAGAATGATCAAAAAGCATACTTTAGATTTTCCTCTTATGAAATTATATTTAGGGATTTTTGGTAGTAAAAGAGAAAAATCAGAAAAAGCAAAGGAAGTCCTATGCTTGAAGTGCAATTGCAATATCATGGAGCTATTTATCCCTGAAATGGGAATGTGGAAGGCTACTTTTTCGTCTTATTAGGACAGGATAACACACACATTGTTTGCAAAGGGAATGCCTAGTTGGGTGAGATAGCATTAATTTTCATATGGGTAGATCTGGTTCATCAATGCTTTTGGATAAGACTCTGAGTGGTGCTACAGGGTTTTTCTGAGTCCTAACTGTGTCGTAATTAGGGCAGGCACATGCACTTGGTGCTTTCTGTTACACACATACTTGATGAGTATCTGATGCTTGGCATTGCTCAGCGGGCTTCTGTTCAAGATTTTTTTCAAGGTGTTGATTCTGAGCTCTACTGGAGAACTTGCACACTGAGTTTTAGTATACAAATATGCCGTTTTGGTGGCATACCTAACAAATACAGCACTAAGTAGTTTTCCTGGAACTGGCAAACCCATTCTTTGTGTCTTGTGACCTCAGCAAAATCAGAAGGCAGCTACTCTGCATGAGGCACAATGTTCTGTATGTGTTATCTACAGGCAAAGATTGCATATATGGCAAAAAATATATATGTTTTGCTGTCTTGCCCAGTTGTCTTGCTTGAGTTTTGTACCCACTGATCCTTAAACATTAACATTAACATGTACATTAAACAAAAAGATTTTTAAGGATGTAGGGGTGAGTGTCGAGCTGAATGAATCAGCCATGGTTTAAGGTTGGCGTGAGTTTTACTGTTCTGAATGAAGTTTTTGTTTGCTTTTCATGTGGTTTTATTTTATTGCTCAGTATATTCATTGTCTAAGATGGATACCAGCTAAGTGTTAGTTTCATGCAGGAAGGAGCAATGCCTAAAAGTGTCTCTACCTTTGCTTGTTGATAATGGAAATGAAAATGGACCTTTGCCTTTTGTATTTAAACATACTGAATAGGAGTATTTTATAGTATCTGACTGGTTACAAAAGGAATTTAATTAGGTAAATATGTAATCTGTTATTGTAGTGTTGTTTGAGTGTGTTAAACACAGATGTATAAAAACCTAATTTTATTCATGCAACTTGATGTTTGTAAATTTACTGTGATGCAAATAGATTTTCTGAATTGCATATATACAGACAACTGAGGTGGATGTCTAGGGGATTTTAAAAATAACCAAATTTTAAATTTCTTTCTTTTATAGGAAAAACCTCAGACAGAGGTCCATTTCCACTGTACGGTAGAGATACGGGCTTACCAGGCTGTCAAGTAAGTACAGAGTCTGTTCATTTTAGAGTGATGATTTCCTTCATGTGATTTCTAATGAGCCAGACTAAGCATACTTTGATCATTGTTTAAAAGTCTGTTTTGAATGTACAGGAAGTTTGACTGTTTGAAAAGTATAATTAGCATGTGATTACATTCAGTGTCTGTTGATAAAGATTTAAATAACTAATATGTTTATAATTCTAAGATATTACTTTATGTTTATTTTCTCAAAGAGGAATCTTTTTTTAATTTTACTGTAGGTTAACTGTTTCCTCTGAACTGATATTTTCAGGGGTGTCTTTCTTCTGGAGGATGAAATTTAGCATATGAGTTTGACATCTTGGTTTTCAGTCTTTTAACTAGTAGCTTGGGAAGTGTGAACGGGCAGCACCATGTGGCAATGCTTCCCCTATTAAGAAAGAATCATTCTCACAGCCTTTACTACTTCTCTGCAACGCAGATGTGGCAAACAAAGACCCGTTTGTAGCTGTATGGGTGAGCTTTCAGTAACGTTCTCCCAAAAAGCAGTATAGCTCTTTACCTTAGAGTTATGGGCGTCACATTATTGCCAGTCTAGACTGTAAAACATCGTATTAGTGTTGTTACTATTGTTGAAATAACTCTGTATGTACTGTATTTAAATATAATAACTTAAACTTGACATTCGTTTGGAAGCAAATTAATTTCCACAGTACTCTTTCACTAAGTTAATGTTTTGTATTGGAAAATGGTTTTATATGAACTTTGCATAAAATTCCATTCTGCTTTGCAGTAATGAGTGTGATTTCTGTTGTTTGGTTTCTCAGTGAGGAAAATCCTTTTATATCTCTATATATTTAGGATTGTTTCTATCTAGTACCATTTAATATTAATTTTTTACATATAGCTATTTTAAACCTAGAATCTTATACATATTTGTTTCTATTAACATCACTTAGTTCTGTTTATCACTTTGATAAGCTTTCTACTATTTAATCTCCCTCAGTTTCTTTTTCTTTAAAATTTTTAGTATGTGGGGAGAATGTTACTGTAGGTAAATCTGTATTGGTTTTATATTCAGGATAATAAAAAGTGATCATAGAGTTAACCTTCAATTAAATTTTAATTCCAATAAATTCATGTGATAAATTACAGTTTGCATTTTGTTTTGGTCTTTGTCAGGTAAATCTGATGGTCTTTGAATTCATTTAACTTGGAATGTGGTAGGATTTCGGAATCTTTAGAGGTTTTTTTGGCTTTTGTAAATGACATGGTAGCGCTTGAAATACAGCTCTCATTGCAGCTCCAGTGTTTGAAATCTGTTATAGAGAAGATCAAAAGTGATCATGAGAGGTCATTACAATCCAAATGAAGAATTGGCTGCATTGTCCCTTACAGAGGCTTCATGTGGTCAGTTCTCAAAAAAGTCTACAGATGGAAGAGACTGCATGACCACTCTGGGTCTTGTTTTCCACTACTTAAGTGGAATTACTCTTAAAAAGTTTCCCTGGTGCCTTATCTAAACATCATTGTAATTAAAGTAGCTAACTCTTGTCTTACGGACAGTGGACATGGAGAAGAATCTATTCTCTTTTAAATCTGTAGAGGCTGGAAAAAACATTAGCTGATTAAGATGATAAAGGAGTCCTTAGAAAAGATATGACATAACTGCAGTTAATTTTTACAAGGGCGTGTATAGCGCAGGTGTATTTTAGCAGTGGATGTGTAACAGGTTCTATCTCAGACTGAAATATTAGTAGAAAAGCTTGTGCTTCACTCTGAATGTTCTCTAGTAGGTTCACAACCCTAGGGAATTCCAGTGTTTTAAGTGAGGTCGAGTAGCTCACCTAGGGCCTTACCACTATGGCAAAAAGAAATTTCCTGGATCTTTCAGACAATACTGTGAATTTTTTCCTGTGTGGTATTTGCCTATTTTCCTAACAAATCTCCAGTCTCAGCTACATATTTCAATTGTGGTGATCTAAAATTTCCCAATACCTTTTTATGGTAATGCTGGCTAGCTTGTTATTCCTCACCCTGTATTTTTCAGTTTACAGGGTCCGTGTACAAAAATGTATTTACTTTTTTAACACGTTCCTTCTACCGTCTCTAAATTTGTCAGCGTAATTTTGAATTCCAGGCTTGCACTGCATTTGTAGATCCTTACGGGTTATTTGCTTTGTGAATTTAGTAAATGTAGTCTTCATTTTTCATCCAAGTCACTAATTAAGAGGTGGAATGATGCCCAAAACAGATGCCTGCAAAGTCTCAGTTAATACATTCACCCACTGTTGATCATAAACTCTTAGCTGTTTTTTAATCAGCTTCGCTCTGTGTTCAGCATTAGTTTTAGTTGTCCTCGGTTCCTTAGTTCACCTGTGAAATGTGGAATTGGTAAAAGCCTTATTAAAACACCTCTTATGTAATCTGAGAAGGAAATTAATTTTACATACTGTATTCCAGCTGAATCAGTATCACTTCTTCATTATCTTCTTACATTTGCGGTCTATTTCTTCCAGTATTCTTCAAAAAAAAAAAAGAAATTTAGGTTGTTGAGGAATTACAAGCCACTGCTTTTCTTCCTCTCTGAAACCAACCAACCCCATTCTTTTCTAGTCTCTGCTCTGACCCAGTTCAAGGACAGTGGCTAAGGTTTCTGAAATGGTAAAATGGCAAGAGCCAGTCAGTCTCCTGCGTATGTTATTGGGTACAGATGAATTGAAAATACCTAACTTCTCCAAATACTCTTGAATCCATCCTTCTTCTACCTCCTTTCCTTATGTTACTTGTGTAAAGGATATTAATAACCTGGTATGGAAGTAGGAGGAGTTTTAAGTTTTACTTTCTGTTGAGTTTACAGAAGGCTGCAATGAAAATTTTCAAGACCACTGTAAACTGCAGTGTTTCAGACTCTTAGTATCATTCTCACCTTTTACTGAAAAGAATCCAAGCAGTGATTTAAAGGGACTGTTTGCTACCTACAGGCTTTATATTTAGGCTGTAGGAGTTGAAGTGTGATTGATTTTCGGTGTAGCTTAAGAACCTGAGCAATTTAGGTAATGGAATCTGATTCAGCTGTAACATTTGGTCACAATAATGTAAATATGGCTAATTTGCAAGTATTTTATTAGCAGGAAGTGCTGGTTTTCAGGTTTTCTTTCCATCAGGTGTTTTAAGCAAGCCAAAAAGGAGCATCCGAAAGTATATAGACTCTAAGTGGATAGGTAAGATGACAAATTGAGGCTTATGCAGAGCTGATTTAGATGAATGTAAAAAATTTTTACCTGGAGAAAGAATTGACAGCTTTTAGAAGAAATATTAAAAACTCTGTTTTGCTGTCAGAATGAAATGCAATGCTGCATGACTTGACACAAAGTCTCTTTTTTGTGTCTTTGAATTGGAGGGAGGGTGGTGGTTTGTGATTTTTGAGGGGACTCCACCATTCCTGTTGGCCATGTAATTGCAGTTTTGGGAAGGGCTTCTTTTCACAAATTATAAATCAGGTAAAGGTTAAATTTTCAGAAAGCTTCTTGTAATAAAAAAGATTTTATTCACATTTGTGTGATTTAGTACTGAAAACAGTAGCTTATGTAAAAGAAACAAGATTAGACTTCAGATATTGAATTCACGACTCCTATTTCCAATATCATCAGGAAGGTCCCCAGCTGTCACTGCACATTGGGTTGACAGGTCTGAGCTCAAAGAAAGCCAGGGGTCTGCACTATTTTTAAAGTGAAATTGAGATAAATGTGCAGTACATGTGTAGCTGTTGGACTAATTCTTCTAATTGTTTGTGTGGGTCGTCACAGAAGGTAACTTCATCCCCAGGAGCCCATGAGTGCCCTGGATAATTGGCAGGGGGGATGCTCCTTTAGCCTCACAGTGCCTGTTCTGGTGTGCCTGGCACAGTCTCTCCCCACCGGCCTCACTAGGCTCAAGATAGTAAATTGTTGGTGACTATTTCCTTAATGTTCTATTTTCATTCTAAACAATCATGCATGAAAAATAGACATGATGCATTTTTTGACGTGTGGAGATAACGCATTTATCCTCCCTTCAAATTAATTTGAAGGCTACACACTATCGTGTGTTTGGGAAAAGAAGTAGAATCAAGTGCTGAATGTAATGGATGCTAGGCAGGAATAAAGAGGCATTCACCACTTGTGGTTTAAAGTGTGGCCTTCCTGTAAAGAGTCGTATCTTAATTTACTCAATTTTTCTTACTCATTAATCTCTATGGTCTACATGATGATGGGACATTTCAGAAGTTATAAAACCCATTTAGAAAAAATGGCTGCTGATAAAACTGTAGAATGCATGAATGCTGGAAGGAGCTACGGGTTGAGTTTACTAAATACATTTCACTTAGACTATGTACAACCCTAAATATATAAAATAATGTATAAAATATGCACTACTCTCTAGTACATGATATATATACATATTGCATGAAATATATAGCACTACACTGAGAACATTTGGGCAATCTGTATGATACTGTGTACGCTACATATATTTTATTTAGTGGCTGATGGATTTTTAACTCATTTCTGCTGCTATTATTGTATAAGTTTTGTGTGTGTTGGTAATAAATAAAGCAACTTTTTCTTGAATGAAAAAAATTCAGTAGAAAGCTGGTCCATCAATATTTCCAGTAATATTGCTACCCCATTTTCCCTTCAATAGCCATCATCTCTGCTGTTGCCATGAAGCTAATGTGAGGTGACTCATTTAGCAGCATATTATTGCATCATTGCAACATGATGTAAGGCACATCAGGCTTTATTAAATTAGCCTGAATTTTGCAGTATGACAGTAACGTTTTATGCACATTAACACCACACTTAGTGCTCCTTGTGGGAATATATTTCAAGTAAACATATTAAGACATGATTTCAGACAGCTTTTCAGAATTTACCAATTTCTCCTTTCTTCACAATTTAACATGGAACTTTAAAGGTTTGCATCTTGTTGTCTGCAAATTTAGCTATTTATTAAAGCATAAAATGGCAGCATGTTAGATTGTATTTGTTAGCTGTTACATCCTTAACGGACTAAAAAGTTTGTTTTATTTTTGTGCAAAAAAATTTGTTTCTTAGCAAACACTATAAGAACTTTTGAAATAAACCCGAAAAATGCCTTTAGCATCAATTTCTTGGGCAATTTAACAGATGATCACTTCAGCAAAAGAAATGTCTGCAAGTGTGTGTTACTTTGTCTTTGCATAGTCAGTAATTTGCCTCTTTAAAATTTAAAGAGACTTTAAAGCAGCTTGAGCAGAATTCAAAGCTAAAGAACAATTCTGCAATGTTGGGGCAAGTACTATCTCAGAGCTCGCTCTCTAATAGCTACGGAAGTATAATAAGGGTACAACTCCAGAAATTTGAGCTGTCTAGGGAGAACATAAAAGCTTGTTCATATTGTGCATAAGCAAAAATGGCAACTTTTCTGTATTACTGGCAGGGTGGTGAGGATTAAGCAAGCAAAAGTTAAAACAAAGGCATAGATACCAGTTTAATGCATAGAGAAAAAATAATAGAAGAAAATAGCACCAACTTAAAAGTATTTTTAATATGTTCCTAAACTATATAATTGTAAGATGTATATTTGGTGTAATGGAGAAGAGTAACTGGTTTTAATGTTTTTGATAAAGCATCAGGTAACATTAAACAGCTGTAAGGATAAGCATACAGACAAAAATGTGAATGGTAGGAGATAAGAATGTGTAAAATGTATGTGAGAAGCAAAAATGAGATTTACTGACAAAAAATGGAAAAGTAGAGCAGAATATGAAAAATGTAATTGGAAATACAAGTTTTGTGAGAACAAAAAACTCGGAAGTGACAACAGTCAAAGAAATGAGTGATTATGAACAGTGGGGTAGAGCAGGGTTTTAGTGGCATCTGACAGCTGAGGTGTTACTTAAAATGTAAGAGTTAGACTAGAAAAATGTATTTGTAGCACATTGAATTTTCCAAGGTGGTTGTTCTTCAAATGAATACTAAGGCACCCAGATAAATTGTCCTCAGGCTGCAGGTGTAGCCCCGAGTATCAGCGTGGCAGCCTGACACTGCAGTTGCTCCTAGGATGCTTTGCCAGGGTTTCTGCTAACCAGTGTCTATTGAACAGCAAAAAAAGCTCTTCTTCCTTACTCCTAGTGTATGTCTGAGGATGCTTTTAGATGGATCTTTCCAATGAGGCAGAAGATTACATCATTTTCTGGACCTTTCTGATGAGTGAGACCTTAGAAAGACTACAAGCAGTGGCACCAGTTGCTTTTCTTCCTTCCTCAAACAGTTTTAGAAACAGTATAGAGAACTTGATGTCTCCTTAAATCCAAGTAATACTGAGTTATGGCAGTATTAAAAATATTAAGGCTTGTACATGTGTGGGTTTTTTAACACCAATATAACTTTAAAGCTGAAAAACTGATTTTATTTTGTAAATTTTCTCTTTTTAATCTCTCCTTCTCTGACACTTTTGATATCAGGTGTCTCCCTGAAGCAGATTTTTACAGCTGAGCTATCAATCTCTAAGAAATGCAGCTGCTGAAGGAAAGGCTGACACAATGTTAACTGAAGCAGTGACTCTGGATTCTGCCAGCTGATACCATCTTAAAAGATTGGGATTGGGGAGAGGGATATATAGTTTAAGGGCAGATGGAATGCCTGAACTTTCGTTTATTTTGCTTCATTTTACTTCTCGAGTAGAATCAAGCAATATTAACTTTCTGTTCATCATGATTTATTAGAAGTGAATTACTTATTGTGCTATTGGGAAAATATCTCCTGTCACTCAGCAGATAAGGAGTCTGCAGAACCTTTTTAGAAAGTAAAAATGTATGGGGCACAGGCTAGATTTCTTTTTCCAGTGCTGGAGGTGACCACCTGAAGTTAATCAGGGAAGACATTCCCCCTGGAATGAAGTGGGTAGCAGGTGTTAGGAATTTGTTGTAGTTGGAGGAGGGATGCTATTTTTAAAGGGTGAGCAGTTCTGTAAGGAATCATTTTCAATGCCTTACCAGGCAAACAGTTTCTTGTCTTTGCCTTTCTCTTTCTCACACTATTTAGGGTTGGCAAAATTTCTTGCCACCTTTATTTTTTGCTTGTGTTTGATTGTATTTAAGGTTATGAATATTCTGTAAATTAATATATATACACGCTATCTTGCATGTTGCTACATAAGGAAGTAAAAACAATGTTACAGCACAGAGTGCAGATAAAATTTCTTTGATGAATTACTATTTGTGTCCAGTTAATCTGACTGCCTCAGAGCTGGGTGCTTCTCAATTACAAATTTATGGTATTAGTGGAGGATGGGGAAAATATTAGTTCAGCTCTGTACTCCCAGCCATGCCTGTTTATCTGAATGAGCTGGATTGCCCTTTGGATTTTCTTGAAGTGTGTATTCCTTTTGTCTGTAATTATTCTAGTATGTTAAGCCCCCATTTACTTTCCTTTTTTAATTAATAGATAGATAAAGTCCCTTCCCAAACTTCACATCTGCACAAGTAACTGGTGTCAAGAATAGAGGCCCTGAGTAGGATTGGGGAGGGGGAGTTGAGTGGTGTAGGCAACCTGTTACTGAGCACTGCTTCCTGGGATGGCTGGGAGAGACTGGAGCTTGGGCAGTCAGTCAGTGGTGGAAGGAAGCACAGGATTTCTCATTTACATTCCTCCTTCATGGAACTAAGCCTTCCAGCTTGTATTGGTTTCAGCTGTGGAGTGCTTTGCGAGACACTGATGGTACAGGTTTCTAAAAAGCAGGGAGAGAAGCATAACATTTATTCGGGAGAGGGGACTGTAGCCTAAGATATTTCCTGGCCAGTTCCTAGCACTCTAGTATTGAACTGAGCTCTCCCTTGATCACATGTGAAAACATATGGGTTCTCCGTGTTAAGTCCTAGCAATTAACTGGTTGCTTTATTAATGTACTCTCATCGTGTTAATAATTTTCTGACTTGGTGCTTAGAGCAAGAGAGATTTTTCTCTTAGTTGTGTGGGAGAGGAGATGTACAGCTTCCATACTATATGCATGAGATGATCTACTAATGGTCTGAAATACTTTTAAATAATTTTGCTGAAGATGCAGAGGGAGGAACAGATGCATAGTTTGAGCTTTATAATATCCTTTATAGTCTGACTTCTGTAAATAAGACTCAGCATAAAATCTTTTATTATAATATTGACTCCTCATGCTAATATCTTGTAATCATAAAGGAAAGCAAGGAGGCTGGTACCATAAAAATTAGAAGAATAAATGAATAACCACTCAGCAGCTTCTCTTGTAAAATTTTGGAGTTCTCCAGAAAGTGGCTTTTGTATAATCACAGTAAGGAAGCTGTTCAAATTACTGTTTTCACAATGTAGCGAAAAGATTCAAAGGCAAAGGGAGGGGTGCCTGACCTGTAATCACAATGCTTAGTAATGCCTTCCTAGAATTCAGTCAGCAACGCAAAAATACCTTGCCTGGGGGGATGAACGAAGACAAGCTGAGCCAGCATAACCTCCGGGATTGGACACCAACATCAGCAGGGTGCTGCTTTAGAAGCGTAAAACTGAATTTGTAGTCTTGCCAATATGCAGCATCAGTGCAAGAAAGCCAATATTGCAAAGGAGAAGGAAGGGACCCTTCAAAATATTTGTATTAATCAAGGGCTTTAAAGACGTTTAGATGCAGAAAGAATACAAAATGATTCCTTCCCTTTGCATTTAATCTTTTCTCTCCTCACTGCTAAAAAAAACCCCAAATAAACTCCTTTCTTCTCTCTCCTCTGTCCCTGTGCTCAGTCCCCGTATATTTACACATGAACAGAATTTGTCACGGTAGCAGCCTCTGCTTGGGTACACACATAAATAAGCAGCTCATGGTGATCTGGAAAAGCTTTGGCATAAAAAGAGAATATATTGATAACTTGATCTTCATCGGTGTTAACATTAATTGGAAAGGCAGTAAGGCTAAATGTTATTTTGTTTGTCATGTTGCATCACTTCAGTATTTAGTACCCTAGGTAGCTGGTTTTTAATCCAGTGAGCTAGATTAGCCTGATTACACTGGCAGGATGCAGTTGATGGATGACTGTCATTATCTTCTCAAACCTGCATGATACTTTAGGTATAGGAGATGATAATTAAATTTTCAAGAGACTACATTGAGATTATAAGACCTAAGTATTTTTTTAAAATGAGGAATATGTTTGCAATTATCAACATGTTGTTAGAGGATCCTCTCCTGAGATGTTTTATTAGCAACCCCTGATTTCCTTTAAATTGATCAAGAAAAAAAAGCTCAAGTTATCATATAACAGTTTAGATGTTGTTTTGGTTTTCTAATTCTGATATTTTCCTCCACCTGAAACAGACCAAAAATGTATCTGATCAAATCTATTGGTAATGGCTTGAAGATGTACAGGTTAGCACAATATATTTAATGAAACCTTGTTTGAGACAAAACACTAGAGAGGATCATAATTAATGCCTCATTTTCTGCCAGTTGCTATTGATTACTCATTCAGAGTCCCTTTGTTCTCAAAATGGTAACACTGTATTTCACATTACTATTTGATGATATTCTCAGGATGAGATTCTTTAACAACATGCTGATAATTGCAAACATATCTCTAAAATTTAAATTTAAAATGAATTTACATCATATGTCAGTGTTTTTTCCAAATTCAGCTCCTATTTTGGAGTGCATATTCATTACAGTTTCCAAAGACTGGAGACTTGAGTAAAGTGAAATTCAACACTTTATATCTTAGTTATATTTTTGGGTTAAACTGCGTGATGTGGAACCCGAGTGAATGGTCTTTTTGCAGCCCTAACCTCTCTACTGTACTAGGATTTCAGAGCAATTATTTGTTAATGTTTTAGTGTTGTGCTGGGTGTTCCTTTGGAAACACCATAACAAAATCTACAACTTTCCTGAGGGATTTTGCAAGTTTACCAGAGTTTGGCTTTTCTTTTTTGTTATGTTCTTTTAACCCATCTTATGCAAATTTGTCAGGTTTGTCCATAAGGCAAGACATGCAATACTGAGGCACATTATATCCATGCCGTAAGTCATCCGAATAGCTCACTGAGTAAAAAGGACATGCACATGAAACTTGTGCTCTACCCAGGGCAACATTTCAAGTTTACAGTAAGGCAAGGAATGCACTTGCCATCTGCTCTGTGTAATTCTGAGAAATAGAGAGATGCCAAGTGAGTTTGTCAGTGACTGTGGTGGGATAATGGAGGGATTTGGTTGAGATGAGTGGTGTTGCATTACATTGTTTTGTAAAAGTAAAGTATCCAAGCTCCCAGTTTTTAACTAAACACTCAAGTACTTATTTTTACCTCCAGACAGTTTTCCTGCTTTAAGTAGGTACAGCCTGACTACTAGGAGTGAAAGCATAAACTTTATGAAAAGGAAGCTAATGCAAAAAAATAGAAAAAATAAAATCTAGTTGAATCTAGTTGACTGTTGGGGAGGTTTTCAAGATCTAAGTTTGCAGTTGGTGAGTTGCAGCTCTCATTTCACTGCCAAAGCAGCCTGCCTTATTATGCCAGCATAATGGGCCTGTCATAATCAGTTGCATATAATGGGCTAATGCTTTTATTCTCAACCATATTATTCTTTTGATAGAAAATAATGAATAATGTAAAGGCACACAGTTGTATTTGGATGAAACTGTTGCATAGTTTGGCTATGGTTACACTGGGAAAATTTGAGTTCTTAAAAGTGTTTGCCAATGTTTGCATTTAAGAAAAGAATGTGAACAAGATTTAGACCAAGAAGCACAAGGCTACCTGCCTATAACAAATGCATTTTTGAATAGGTAAAACTTTATGTAGGTAATGTATAGAGTGTGTTTGTTAAAACTACTTGTGTACTTTCCAGGACAGCTTGGCTTTCCTGTCTGCATAGAGCCTAAATTCTAGAGAGCTGCAAGGAATATTACATAAGGACATCTGTAGGCCTTTACTTGTCCGCTTTCTTTTTTATATCAAAGTAAAATCAAAGAAATGTTTACCAACATGTTAGAATTCTGCTGGCTGGTGTCCTAGAAGTTCACTGAAGGCAGAGCAGTGTTTTGGCATGAAATTGCATCTAAAGAGTCACAGAGTTGGTCTGGGGAGAAGAAAACTTTGGAATTAGTCAAATTACTTTTTACTTTTATGCTTAAATTCTTTGAAAGAATCAATTTAAGAACGATTTTAAAATAAGTTGACTAAGGAGCTTTTTTTTTAATCTCAGGTATATAATTTTGATATAAGCATATGGTTCATTGGCTTGTTAGTTTGAGTGGAAGTTAACTTTGCTTGCACGAAAGTGCAGCTGCAATGCAAAGTTACTTGTTTTCTGTGACAAAAGTGCATCAATCCACCCCCTATATATAGATATGATTCTTTTTCCCCCACCTCACCCTTGCAATTCTTGAATAGATGACTCCCCTGCATTTCATTTTTATGAGAATACTCTTTAGGAAAGTGACCCCTTTAAAGCATTTGTCAAGATAGTGGCCCTTGTGAAGGCCTTTCCTATTTGGGTCAGGCCATGCCATTTCCCCTGAGGCTGTCAAAACTGTTTCTTGGTTTCTCTGAAAGGGATAAATTGGAAAAGTAAAGCAGTCATGTTTACATCTTTTTCTCTTTTCTCTTTGGAATCAGGCTTGCCCTATTCTTAATTGATTGTAATAAAAGCCTTTTTTTCCTCTTTTTTTTTGTTCCAGTTGGTTATTGAACACTCCTTCCTTAGGGAAAACATTGCTTTAAATAACTTTTTGTGTATCTTGAGACTGGCTATATGCATTAGAAAATCCAAAGAGTTAAATTTTTAGGGGTGATGCCTGTTTATTGACAATGGTCATACAGACAAGGACTTGGACAAGCATTCAGGAGAATAACCAGTCATTGATTATTCTTTAGTAATTGGATGCGTGCTTGGCAGATGAGGTTCAGAGTGAGCGTGCAGGTTCTCTGTGGAGAATGCCCCTGACTACATGTGTAAGTGATCTGCCTCTGCGCAGGGACCTCGGGCACTTAGTTAGGAGAAGCTTGATGCTGATAATACAAAGCTTTTTTGCTATCCTCAGTGGTATTTTTGTATTCCTTTCTTTATCAGATGCCCTTAGGAAAGGATCAGTCCTAATCAATATTTTTTCTCAATTGGTTCAAACAGGCAGAAAAATCAATAAGCTGAACTAATGACATGTATTTTTATTTTCTTTTGGAAGACTAAGGAACAATTACAAAATTCTAAACAGATGTTTCATTTGATTGGGCCAATGGTAGAAGAGGGTTGTGGTTTTGTGTTGTTTTGGTTTTTTAATCCTTTTTTATAAATAAAAAAATTCTTACCCCAAAACAGTATAGATCAGAAAACTACTTCAGAGTGTGTTGCACAGCTTGAGATTTACTGGGTATTTACTATAGTGCTTATATGCTAACTTAATGTTATTGAAGCCAGGCTGCTTTGAAATTCAGGATCCGGTGAAAATGTCAAGAACTGAAACACTTAGGACAAGAGCAAGAGTGGCAAATGTCATGAAGTAAAGGTTGGAGGTTAAGTCTGGAAAAGTTACAGACTCATGCCTTTTAGAATGACTTTGTAGAAATGAATTCAGGAGTTTTTACTTGTTTGGTTTTTTTGGTTTGTTTGTTTTTTGTTTTTTTTTTTTTAATCTTTCCCCATCTTCTAATGAGTAGGGGAACAGAGGAACTAGGAACCTTCCTACTCCCTTTTTTTTGGAAGCATCTGTATGGATCCCATTGCATTTCCAAACTCCCTTCAGTGATCAGGAGGGAGGGTTGTCTTTAATGTGAATGGGCCGTAGTTCCTAATTGTGTTTGACAGCTGCTCTGAGCGAGCAGGGCTGCACTAGCTGACCTCCAGAGCTCCCTGCCAGCCTCAGTGGTTCTGTGATTCTGGGAGGGGGAACCTTGCCTCAGCTACTTGAAATGACAACTATCATAATACTTCCTCCCTTCCCTACAGGCTATGTAAGGAAATTTTCCTTCAGTCCTGGGTATTCTTGGTCAAGAAGGTCAAGTGTTGGGCTAAGTGAGAACTGGTTTCATATCTTCTTCTGGCCAGTGTTGGTTTGGAGGAGCTGCTTTTCACAAATCATTGGCCAGGTTTCCTGCACAGTGTTCACCTCTAAAACTGTAGTAAATGTTTGGAATAGTATCTTTTCTAAATTCAGATTTATGCTCAGTAAGCCAGATATTCTGATGTTCATAATATTTTCTGCAAAACAATAAACTCTTACCTATTTGACCAAAACAAAAATTAGACGACCTTGGAACAGCCCACCAGCAGATTTCCCCCTGCATGTATTTGCTGTATACTTCTGTCACTCCTATCAAAGTATCTCATTTTAATATGAGTTTCAGATTGAGAATCCTTATTCAAAGACTTTTGTAAGAATAACAATGAAGAAGTTGAGGGGAAGCTATTTCTATGCACTAACATTTTTAATACATTTTGATCTTCACACTTTTGTATAGAATAGTTAACACTTTTGGGCCCTCCTTTAGTTTGTGATAGGGCGATTCTTTCACATCCCTCTCTATTCAATGAAAATATAAGATTTCCATGCTCAAATTAGTCATCAAACAAGTAAGAGAGAGAAATTTCAATGGTGATACAATGCAAAAAAAGAGCTTACTTTATAAATATTCTGTAACTCTATATGAAGTCTGCATTTTCTGCTAATCCCAGTGCATGGCAAGGTAGAAGGCATTTAGTACTTTACTGCAAGCTGTATGAGTGAAGCTCACCTTTCACAACTCATCACTCCAGAAGAATCAGCTTCCCTGATCTAGTATAATCCAAAAAAATCCATTTATTTATGAATGAGGTATTTGGGCCTCAGAAGGGAAGGTGAGGAGAGGCAGGAGCAATGAATGGCCTCTGCAGCCATCCCAGTGGACTGCTGTATCCCAAGCAGGCAGCAGCATTGGAGTGGTTCCTGCCATAATCCAGCCCACAAGCGGGTTTTGTGAAACCTCCGGAACCTTCAGGGGCACAAGGGCTCCTTGTGGAGAGCAGTTTGAGGGGATGAGAAATGTTGGCTTGGGAGCAGTGAGGCTGAAGGAGAAATTAGGTGGGGTTTTGGTATAAAAGTTACTCCAGTCAGCAGTTTCTGTCTTAGCATCACCTGACAATGAAATGTCGGTGCAGGTGAGTCTAAGCAAAACAGCCGACAGCTGTGCTTTACCCCTTTGTACTGGGAAGGGTGCACTACGTACTGACCACGGCTGAAGAAATCAAATTGCTTCTCAGGCTGCTGCTTCCATGTGACTGTGAAACACTGGCAGACATTAAGGGCAGTGTGTCTTTAGGTGTGTGCAATGCAGAGTAGATGCTGCTCCGTGAGGAAAGCTGTATGCAACAGCCAGGAGTGAAACACAGTGAATTTTTACCACCTGGTACATTTTCTGTACAAACAGTTCCATGGGTTTCACTCCAAGGCAGGATTTTTCAGACTAAAACAAGGCTAAGCATAGCATCACCTGCAGAAAAACTGTGTTCTTCTAAATCACCAACATTCATTTCAGTTTAACAGAGGAAATCCAAATAATGTGAGGTCAAATAATATACAATGCACTTGTTAATTGTTTAGAATGTTTTTGTTTTTACTGCATGAAAAGGGAACAAAAAGGGTAGGGTTCAACTACCTTGTTAGTTTGAAGTTTTTAAAATGTCAATTTTTCATGTTCTGGTCATTAATTTACTCTGTTATCTCTTGTCTGCATTTGATTTTTTTTTTGACAATTTTATTCCATGTTTTTATGAATGTAATCTAAGTCCTGATTTCTAAGTATGTGCTAAAACTTAATGTCACACTATAAACTCTTTGCAGTTTTTATCAATTATGTTTATATTGTGTAATAGAAGAGGTGTTATATTGCAAACTAAACAAAGTATTATGATTTTTGTTTAAAATTTAAATATGAATTGATTCTTTCAGATGTTTCCAATTGAAATGGTTATGGCTTTTTTGGAGGCTCACAGCCAAACTTGCTCTGCCTTTCTGAATTATGCTATAGTACATACTCTGAACATTGATTTTAAAAAGTCTACATTTTTTTAAACTCTAGAACCTTCACTAAGTCCCAGTAAATTCCTATAAATGCCAAGAGCAATATGTGTGGTTAATAGTTTGTTAGCCTGGCATATTAACAGCTGCATTGTTATAGAGCTTAATTTGACTTTTCCCTGTATATTTTTGTAGTCTAGTCTGCTTCGGTCTGATATGGGGCTTGGAAGTCCAGGTCAGCTGTCATCCTCTGGAAAACCTGGAACACCCTACTACCCATTTTCTGGCACGAATCAGCGCCGAAGACCACTGCATGACTCATCAGCTCTCGGTAAGCAATACAGACAGTTTTTAAACTTTTGTTCATGATGCTTTTCTGCAGACTTTATTATTTTCTTTGACAGTTCATTTAATATACTGGAGATTGCTCTGTACTGAGCAATTGAAATTACACCAAACTGCTGTATAAGAGAAAAACTGGAATTATTCATGTTTTCTTTGAGACACTAGCTTGGATTCAACACTGGTCAGTATGGCTTACAAAACAAACAAGAAACTCTAATAAAACCCTTAATTGCAAAAGCAATAATGACAGATGGATAGGAGCTGATGACCAGCTGAGTGCCCTTAACCCGTGCCATCATTAACTCCTGGAAATGCCTGACCTTGAGGTCATTACCATTATTTAGTAGGGGAAGGACACAAAGGGGAAACAATTATCCTTTTATATGCTAAAAGTAACTTTATTCAGGGCAATATATAGTTCATTGTAATTGGTTCAACATGCCTTTAAAGATCTTAGCAATTGGAGGCTAGTAGTTTATCCTAAAATCAAACTACCTTGCAAAACATGCAGGCAGGAACTTGCTTAAAAATTGTTATAATCCTGTGACAGTATTCATATTTTATTCTGGGGATAGTTGGAGGTGAATGGAATTTTTGTACTTGGTCATAGACAGTGGTAATATTTTATAGCTCTCTAATTCTGTTGAATCAGAGAATCAAGAATGACCCAGCTGTTCTATAGTATCTGCTATAAGACTATTTTGAATAATTGGGTGTGCAAACTAAAATAAAAATCTTTTTTGGTATAAAAGGAGAGACCGCAGCCTTATATTCAAGTTTACCACATATTCTAGTTATATAGTTATATACTCTTATATTCGAGTTACCATATATTTCAGTGTTAGTATGATAGGTCATTAGAATTTCTCTAGTTATATGGATGAGTCTTTAATGCCCCTCATTCTGTATAGCACTTCTATTCCATAGTAAAAATCTTGTTTGTTGGAACCATGTAACTCCAACCATAGTTTACCCAAAATAAAATTTTCAAATGCAAATTGCTTTGTGAAGTAACTTTAATATTAACTATAACTGCAAACTTCTTGAGCACTAAAATAGTCCTGAACATGCTTGAAATTGTTTTTTAAATCTTTGTTTATAAAAATATTACTTTGGAACTTAATCCTATATATCATGGAATCATTTCATTTGAAAAAGCCCTCTAAGACCACTGAGTCCAACCTTTAATGCAGCACTGCCCAGTCCACCACTGGCCCATGTCCCCAGGTGCCACATCTACACATCTTTTAAATCCTTTCAGGGATTGTGTCCACCACTTCCTGGGCAGCCTGTTCCAGTGCCTGACAACCCTTTCAGTGAAGAGTTTTTTTCCTAACATCAAACCCAAATCTCCCTTGGTGCAACTTAAGGCCATTTCCTCTTCTAATATATGCGTGTATATATGTGTTTTAAAATACCATATTTGTATAACTTTTTACCTTGTTGTCAAGCCAACTGCTGTTTAACTTGGGGTTGGCTGTCTTTATGAAGATTGTTGTAAGTATTCCTGTTGCTCAGAATATCAGAACAAACGCAGCAGTTCCTCACACCTGTTTCAGAAAAGGAACAGTCTTAGAAAAGTTCACTGAAATGGTTTACAGCTTGAAAGGGTGGCTGAACTTCAACAGAAAAGAACTGGGTTTTAAGATGATGATGACGGTGTTTTAGCCCACATTGAATCAGTTTTAGGGAGAAGCTGCTTACAGTAGTAACCTGCTCTGGGTTCGAGTAGCAGGGGGCTGTCAGAGCTTGGCTTTGGGTGCTGGGCACAGGGTGCTCAAGACACGTGCAGGAAGGTCACTGTGTGCAGCAGTCATTGAGATGGTCCTGAATGAGATTCTTGTTTCCTATGCAAATTGTATAGAGTTTGGGAAGTTCTTGATGTTATTAAATTAAACAAATGGAAGTGATGTGTGGTGTTTTCAGAGTATATTTGGGTTTTTCTTTGAAAGAGAAGCTCAGGAGATATAAACGTGTTCAAACTGGTAATATTCCTCTTTCTGTCATAGTTGACTCTGGGGATTGTAACCTGGGATATGGCAGGTGATGGTTACAAATTTATGGAAGTGTTTTTCCAGGAATGTCAGGAGGATGAAGAAGTACACTTTTATCTCAAGTCTTTTCTAATGGCTTGAGAAAGTACGTCTGAATTTTAATTTTTTTTTTTTATGGACTTCTTAAGTTCTACAAACCTGCTGCCTGAGAATTTCTAACAAACTCGAATTATGGCCATTTTATCCCTGAGAAGGAGTTGTCTGACCAGGATTATAAAACGCTCTTGTTAAATTTCATATTAAATTTCGTTGAAACCAACCAGTGTTCTCTTCCAGGTGACACTCCGAACCCAACATAAATATCTCTTCCAAAAGTCCTTTTCTTTTCTTTGTGAGAAAGACTCTCATCATTGCCCTATGGGGAATGATGAGAGTAAAGATATCCAGCAGATATTTCACCTTTTCTCACCTTTATTTTGTCATATCATCATAAATGTTCTGAATGAAAACAGCAAAATAGGAATTTTGTGTTTTAATTAAAGACTCAATTGGTTAACTGTAGAACTGGTAATCTCACCAGACACTCAGCTTCAAAACATTGGTTAACTTGTACTTTGCATGCAGAGTTTTCAGATTAATTGTATTAGCATCTGATTAAACTGGCTCAGATTCCTGGTTTAGGTAGTGAAGTTGCTGGGTACTTTTGTTATATTACAATAACTATTGGAAGGAAGAAGCAGGTATCATACCTCCAACTTTACTATTACATGCAAATTTGAGGTGTATTGACTTTATTACTCAAGGAAAGTAATTAGGTCATTAAATTTGCTGTTTATTTACAACCTTGGTAGCATCTAAAAGCTATAAAATTTACATCACTTTAGTATTCTTAGAATATAAATTGTACTTTAACATGTCAAATTCCTTTATGATAGTTCTGTCTTTACCCTGATGTGGAGAAAAGAAAGCATTTCTCTTGCTAATAAGTCCCATTTTCCTCCTTGTATGTCTCAAAACCTTACTTTGTTTCTTAGCAAGTGTATAAGGTCATAAGTGTACCCTTCAGAGTAACTGTTCTTAGGAATAACTGTTTTTCTTAGGGAAACAATTGAAAGTAACTATTCAGCAAAGCTTTATTTTAGAGAAGAACATCAGTATGTTACATTTTTATATTGATGTGAAAGACAAATCTCATTGCCAGAGAATAAAAAAATACATGAAATTGGAAAATAAGAAATCTGTCATGGAAAGAAAAAAACCGAACAGTGTAGCTATTTATTCTTTTTCACCTATAATGTAGATGCTTGATGAAATGCTATTTTTCTGTGTACAGATCCTCTACAGACAAAGAAAGTAAGGAAGGTGCCCCCTGGTTTGCCTTCTTCTGTAAGTACTACATTTTTTACTTATAGTGATAAAAATAAGCCTTAAATTGTGTTCTCTTTACCTGCCCTACATACAAATTACTTAACTTTAGCACTAGGAGGGCTGTCTGCTGGACATGAGCAGCTAGGCTAGGTAATTGGGAGTGGTTCTGCAGGACTAAATACACATTTGATGTGGAATTTTTAGATTTCATAGCAGTGATTTGTAGCTCGCTCATATGCTCCTACCCACTTGTCCCTGTCATTTGAATTCCTCTCTTGGGAAGAGAGCTGGGCCAGGAGCTGTCAAAGAAGATCTCCTGTACAGGTCTTTTGATGTTTAATTAGTCATTATGTTGCTGAACAGGAGGACAGACAGAGATTAATAGCTGAGAATCTTAGAAATTTACATTTGTAATAATCCCAGTGGAGCTGAAGACATTAAGATTCGGAGGACATGTACAGCTCAGCTTGCCTCAGTAGGACTGAGGTTATTAATATGCATAAATCACCGAGTCAGATGTTCATTGTGAAGCCCTGGTGGATTTTAAAGCCTTCATTAAGCCTTTCCTAACTTCAGCCTAGCATCAGGAAAGCTTTCAAGCAACTAGTTTGTTGATCCCTCTTTGCTTGAAAATTTATCCTTCGAGAATAAAGGGCTTTGATAAAAAAGGTTGGAAGGGTTTTGGTGGAAAAATCATTAATGGCTGTGATAATCTAATGCTATAGGGGTGTTTTGTGGTATTAAATATGCTTTATTCTTGAAAGGAAGAAAATTGTTTATAAATGAATCTGCATTTAAAAATCCACGTGAAGTGAAAAATCCCCAGTGAAGTGAAGGACAGAATTATTTTTTCCCCAGCTCAGAACAAACAGGAGGGGAGGGGGAAGCTCCGCTGCCTTGCGGGATACATCTCTTTGTTGTGTAAATGGATGTTGGGCTTTTATTTGGCAGTACTTAACACATGGGCGCAGGTGCACTTGGATGAGTCATAACTCAAAGCCGGATAGGCTGAATAGAACATACTGCACAGGCAACAGTAATATAGTGGGAGCAAAATGGGGCTGAGCTTTTTATTTTGTATTGAAGCTGAAGTACGGATGGTGTCTTCTAGTCCTTGCGTCTCCCCTGTTCTCTCCTCCCTCTCTTTCCCTTCTCCCTCCCCCTGCTCACGATGATACAGACAGAAACCGGGATCTGAAATCCTATTTTAACAGTACTTCCAGATGGAGCTGAGATAGTGTGGATAGCCTGGGGCAGCTGTGCTCTGAACCTGCAGCCTACCTGGAAGCCAGGATTGCAGCTGCAGGCACTCTTAAAAGCTTTTGCTTGCATAAGCACTTGGGCCCCACTAGAGGCTGAATAGCTGCTTGATAAACAAAATGAACACAATGCCTCAAATCATTATTCCCGAGGCCAGGAATATTCTTCTTTCCCCCCCTCCCCTTTTTTTTTTTTCCCCTTCAGCAGCAGCTAAAAATAGTTTGGCAATTTACATTTTAACAGTTGCGTGTTATGTAGGGTGGCTTTACAGTCTAGCAGATGATTTCTGCTAGATTAACAAAAATATATTTTAAATGTCAAGAGAAGCTAAAACACATAGCAGTGCAATTTTCATGTAATTTATTACTGTAATTCTAGGCAGTAATAAAGCTTACACTACATGTTTAATATTTAGTAGCATCGGCCAGGTAAAGAGATCATTTTGGAGAATGAAAGATTTCTCTCATTTCTCTTACCAGGATTTCATTTTAACAAGCAGTATTTTTCAAATGGTTTTCATTTAACTCTTCTTCTGTAAGAGTGGAGACAATAAAATGCTGATAGATTTTTATTTGTATTAACATTGTACCAATCTGTGCAATTCAGTGCAGTTACTGTGAATAATCAATGATTGCAATGCTGCAGGTTTTAAGCACTTTCTCTGTATTTCAATGCTTTCACTGCTGAATAGAGCCTTGAAGTAACACATTACCAAAAAATCCAAAAAAATTGTAAAAGATACTGCATTCGTGGAAGATGAGACAAAACTAAATTTCACTGAGCATCATAAGAAATTTAAATTGAGTAGATCATTATGTAAGTGTAGTCTTTATTTTAAATATACCTTCATAAGAAGTGCGAATGTATTGTGGGAAATATAAAAGTTGCTGTAGCTAGTAGATAGTGCAGAGAAGTTTAATTATAATATGAAAAGTCAGAGGAAAGATGATACTTAATTTCGTTACACAAATCTGTATTTTTTAGTTTGTCAGTTTCTGAAATACTGGTTTCTGCAATGTTTTTGTTAGCATAGGGCTGCCATGTCAACGGATACTCAGCAGTAATTTAATTTCCTAGATAACTGTAATTTAATAACAGTCTTTTAAGTAATAATGATTAAAAAAACCCTAAACAACCCTTCCTCTAGTTTGTTTCCTTTTCTCTTGGTTTTGTATGGTACTTTCTGAAATTATTTGTTTTGAGGTTTATCTTTTTTAATGTGTTCTTATCAGGGCCTAAAATAAAAACCGTTAAAAGTACTGGTGAATTGTTTGGCTTCGTTCTGGAATGCATCTCAATCTGAATATGTCCTCTTACTGTAAAAATTAAATGTTCCAGGCAAATGCATTTTTAAGTTTTTGTGTTGTAACTTGTTCAGTGGTGACTCACTGCTCAAAACATTTTGAATGTTGACATGCAAGCATTTATGTTTAAAGCGCTCTGAGGAGGATAGGAATTTTGAAAATCTATTTTTTTTCAATCCAGGTTTGAGTGAACAGCAAGATTATGATATGCTGTTTATATTATAGGGAGGGGGAATACTGTTCAATGAGTTACATTATCTTCAGAGATTGAAAACTGTTGTATTTCTGAGAATTTTTGTGATTGTAGGAATTACCTTAACTAAGCCAGACACTAATAACATCATGTGATTTGAAACCAGTGTAACTGCTTGGCCAGGAAGAGCAGAGTGTCAGGGTTTCCAGAGAGCTGCTCAGGCTGCAGAGGGAAAAGACAGACAAGTGAGGCTCACTCAGAAATGCCCAGGGAGATCGTCATCCAAAAATGGATGGGCTGTGAGCAGAAATGTACTATTTACATGTGGAGTCAGGAAATATTTCAAAAAAACATTTGTTACTAGTACCATAATCAGTGGCTATCATGAGGTCATAATTCTAAGAAAAATAGTGTGAATATCTATCATCATTCTTGTGCTATTTAATTAGCGTCGTATCAGAGTAATAACTGGAATACATTGTATCTGTTGATTTTTGTTACAGAAAATGAGCTGTGACACACAGACACAAATGTCTGCTTGTTTTCTGTGTCGTTTCTAATAAGTGTTTTGAGTATTTTAGGCTTTTCATAGTACCTGAGATGATCAGCTAATATTAAACATTGGATTACACTTATTTAATAAGAGATTGTCAAATTAATATTTTCTGGTACCAGGGATTTCTTTCTAAATTCAAACTCCTATTTTTCAGTACATGTAAGACAATTTGTAGTTTCATTATAAAGGGGTTCCTCATATATCACCCTCTATAGTATGTGTACAGTCCATGGGTGCTAATTTCTTGCAAGAATTATTTATGATACAAAGATACAGCAAAGTTGGTTTGCATGCATAGAACTACCACCCATTTAAAGCACTTTTCTTTCTGTTTTCCTGACAGTCTTTTAAGACCGAGCTTCTAGAGAAGTTTCAAAACATGTAACATAAAGATACTAATGGTACAAGAAGAAAAATAATAGGTGTTACTCCCTTCTGTGCTCTCTCCTTCCTCCACCCCTCCTAAAGGGTAAAAGGCGAAGTAGAATGGGAAGTATCTTCTGATTGATTACCTGAAACCCAGTTTTTGAGAGATTAATGTTTAGACTGTATTAGATATAATATAACATTCACCACACTGAGTGGACTCTCTCAATATTAGCAATTTCCATGTGTATTGAAGTAGCCTCGTGTAAAGCAACACCATTGGAATACTTTTATGAAGTCTATGGATCTGAATCAAAACTTTGGAGCATCCTGGGTAGATACTTGGTGTGATGTTGAACTGACTGTGATGCTGTGTTTAACTGACTTTCTAGGGAGACTCTTTTTGGTAAGATTTTTTTTCCCACTGTCCGCAAATGGTGCCCAAATGTAAAAAGCAGGATTTAGTTTGTTCAGATCTGTTCTGAATCGCTTTGCACAGTCAAGTCATACATTCAACTGTCACTTGTCTTTAATAGCTAGAGCTCTCAAAGACAGTAGTAGCTCTCCTGACCCCTCTCCTCTGCTCCTGTGCTGTGTTTTAGAAAGCAATTTTAAATAACAAAACTGAGTAAATAAATCCTTATGGATAATGCAACACAGAACTTGTGATTTCTTCCTTGTGACACAGTCTTCCATCTTCTTGTGCTTTTTGCTCGTTCTTTGCTCACTTGATTTATGGGATAAAATTTTTAGGGACTTGCTAAATAGTGCTTTTTAAGCACTGTGTTCATCTATGGACCTGAACAAAATGCAAATGTATAAAACATCCAACCCCTAAATTATGTTACAAACCAAGGAAAAATGTTTGAGATTTCATGTGTAATAAGAAAAAGGTCTGGTTTTTTGGTTAGATTATTGTAGGGGTTCTTTTCAACATGGCCTTTATTTGAAATCTATCTGAAAACCACAGTAACCTCAGATTATAGCATCCCACCTGCTCTTTGCTACGTGAGAACATTTAGCTGTCATTAAACAACCAGGCAGCCCATTGCACAGTCCTGCTGTGAGAGTTCAGCTTGAGTTCTCACTGAATTAGGGTGAAGGTACTTGAGCAACCCTCTCTTAAAAGCTTTTTTAAAAAATTGCAATCAGATCATTTTTCCAAACTAACTGTCCTGTTGTCTGACTGTGGTGAACTAATGTGAGGTTGCTTAATTGAGAGATCTTCTCTGAAAATCCTGCATATACGTACATCCATGATGGATATATAGTGATGTCAAATAATTTCTCTGTGTTTGGATTTACTGGAGATACTTTATTTTTAAAGTTTTCACAACAAATCAAAATGAGTGTATTAGATGCTCTTAAATTAGAGTGTAGATTTGCATAAATGAACTTTAAATTTTGTGCATAGTTAGAAAAACTGCTAAAAAAAATACTGAATTGCAGTTCATGTTATTTAGGGAGAAGTTACATGGAATTTCTGCAACCTCTGCTTTACCTCAAAGATGAATGTGTCCATTACCACAAATTGGTGTGGTGTTTTGTAACAATAGATAAGGATACAAGCTTTTCTGAAGACTATTTGTTATTATCTTTTTCTTGATAATACTTGTGGCTTTGGTGGGAAGACTTTTATAATGCTTGAAGTCAGCTAGGAAAGTAGTGAGGAATGTTGTGTTGCTGAACTTTCATGGGCTGTTGAAGTGAGTGGTTTTCCTTTGCTTGCTTGGCCCAAATGTGGGGCAGGTTGCTTTGCCTGTGACCTGGCCATTTGTCAGAAATGGGCAATACAAAAACAAAACAAATGCAAAAACAAAACAAATGCTTTTTCGAAGGAATGGTACTGCAATTAAAGCACTGCATAGTCTTTAAGTAAAATTTCAGGTGTAGATGTGTCTTTACACAATGAAACAAAGAAATAGAATTGAGTTACCTCCTAGTTTAGTGCCACAGTTTCTTGTGGCATCAGGTTTTATAAAGCAAGCAAGTTGTTCAGTCTTGGAGATGTAGTTGTGGGATTTCATTCCATTTACACTGATAGCCAGGATTAGTTGTTAGTGTTCTTTCTTTCTGTGAGGTACAGGCGGATTCCTGACTGTGGATGGCAGGAGGATTGCCCGTTTGGCTTTTGATAGCTCGGCTTCACTTGCAGAGCACTTTTGCCAAGCAGCGAGCTGCAGTACAGAAGAAGGGGAGGGATGCAAGGAGATCTACGCCGAGGCACAGTTGGCTCTCTGCGTTTTGCCTCGCCATGTTCCGAAGCTCCCGTGGCAGGGGATTAGCTGCCAAAGCTCGGCAGCGTGAGGGAGCGCTGGCGCGGGCCGGCGCAGGTCGTGCCTCCGGGGCCCCCTGCAGGCCGATGGCTCAGGCGCAGGGCCCGGCCGGGGCTGGGACGGGAGATCCCCGCTCCGCGCCGCGGCTGCGCCGGCAGAGGGACCCCGCAGGCACCGCGCGAGTGCTCACAGGCGTTTCCTTGGCCATCTTGAGTTGATGTGGAGGTCTGTAACTCAGGTAGTCTTCTGCGATTTTCAGTAACAGCCTTGCTAGTTTATGTCAGGGTTTGAAACTCTTTTAAGGCCTGTGTAGGTTTCTAGATGGGGTAAGTTTTTAGCATATTTTGTGATGATTATCTGGCTTCTGATTGGATAATTTATTGCCTCAGGATAATAAACACGTTTGTTTACTCTTTAATGCAGACATGGCTAGTTAAGACCTTCCTATAGAGGCTTTCAAACTGTAAGCACTTTATATTTCCAGCAAAATAATAGAACTTCCTGAACTTGAGCAATCTCCTATCAAAGTTATATTTGAATGATTTCAAAACAAATTTTAAAACTTCCTCCAAGAAATTATTTTGTGATTGATTCTGAAAAATGGGATATACAGCACTTTTTTTCTCATTCTTCCTATTCCAAGAAAATATTTGTGTAATAACTTAAATATCTCCTAAAATTGGATAAATTCAACTTGAATATTGAATAAACTCATTATTATTTGGAGAACTACTGAAACAGAAAAGTCCTAGCTGCAGTTTCCTATTAAAAAAAGATTTTTTTTTTTTTGCCCATATCTGCCAGAGGTAACGGGAGTTTTTTGCAGAAAAAAAAAGAGCCCAAATCAACAACAAAACCGTCCCTCAACCTTGTAGTACTGCAAGGTAAAAGTAGTGGATAGCAATTAATATCCACTTAATTAGTATTTACTGTCTATTTTCTATCCCTTCAAACTCTTTCCCTGGTTATAGTAACATGAATGTTAAATGTGCAGTTAAAGACAAACCCTTTGAAAAGGAAAACCACCAGACTATTTTAGCTCTTGTGTAGATTAGTAAATTAATTTGCTTGAAACATCTTCCTTTGGATATTGGCAGGAAGGATTGACTATAAAATTTAGTCTACTGGGTTATTTTAAATTGCCTTCCATACAGCTCATCTGCTCCATCTCTGCTGAGCAGCATACTTAGTGGTTGGTTAACACAGAAGGCTATCCTTCCAGGATTTTAAAATAAATTAACATTTAGTTAGCTGATGAATTACATAGAGGACAGTATAATAAGCATTGTGTTTTCCCCTGAAAACAGCCAGGTTTCTTTCTTACGGCTTGAAATCTTGTCTATTCTGACAGCTACATTATGCAGCATATTCAGTGCCTCTGTTAGCAATGGTCCTCACTCTGGCTTTGCTATAGTTAATCATCATGAATGTTTGGCTTTAAAGTAAGTTATATTGGGAGTCCTAAGATGTATAGATTTTTTTTTTCTGAATTTTTGCTGGACAAGCAGCTCAAAATCACTATGTATATTTTAGTTAGCAACAGGTTGTTCTGTGTCAGTTGGAGTCTGTCTCTCCTGTTCAGGTTGCAGTTTTCTTAGAACTGATAAGAACTTTATCACTTGTGAAACTTCTGTTCCTCTGTTGAATGTGGTTGAAATTGATAAGAAGTTCCAGCCTTGGACAGTGTGCGGTGGTGGAAAGGAGGGAGTTCTAGGGCAGTTGCCTTTACCTTATTTCCAAAGCAAGAACGTTAGCCTAGCCCCTAAGAAATTAATGGAAATTGGTAAGAGCAAAAGATCTGGTTTCCCCATGGAAAGCAGGCTTGGGCTCTCACCATGTTACTGTTTTTTTCCAACAAGACTGAAGCTAGCTCTCCACAAGGAGACACTTGATACTTGGGTTTACACATCACAGTTGCTTTTGTTGGTGAAAGAGGAGCTTTAATTTCTAGTAGCACATGATCTAAAAAGATTTGGTGCTTTTTGTGTTGGAATAGACACATTTAAAATAACAAAATTGTGATAAAAGGCATTAACCTTTTTAAAGCATTTTGATATTTCAGTTTTGTGGAATATGTTTGACTAGAGAATGGCTCTCATCTGTTGAGACAGTTACGTAACTATCTTTCATATGGTATAACTTTCAGTGATCTGTAGAAATTATGTTTATTTTTTATAAATTCAGATGATGAATTACATATGCTCTATTGTGTATTTGCTTTGTGGCTCTGACAAGTTGAACAAAAATGTATTTCACGTGAAAGTTTGTTTTCAGGGAGAACATGTGGTTCATTCACAAAATCTCTTTGTGTTAAAATCACCTTTGAAAATATTCTCTTACAGGTAGCTTCGTTTATTTTTAGGTCAGTATTTCACTCTGCATCAGCTTTCATAATCTCTTTACATACTTTAGGAACAGGCAGTTTATTGTTTTTGACACACACTACAGGGTCATGAGTGGAAACAATTCGGGCTACAAAGTGCGTGTCAGTTCAGTGCTCCTCTGCTGACGGCATGTCTGTCTGAAATCAAGTTTAAAAAATTGGCCCTGTCTCCAGCTGACTTGTTTTGTCAGGCTGAGTCATAAGATTAACCCTTGACTTGTCACCAAGGAAAAATGGAGTAAACAACTGTACCCTGTACAGTATCGCTGATCCAGCTATGATTCATTTCACTGTAACATGATTCTCTTAAGAAAACAAATTTCAGAGCAGCTGTTGCTTGGCTTAAATGAGGATTAGAAAAATTGCAACCACAAAACAAAAACTTGCTTTGGACTTCAGTAGCTTTTGGAATAGTTAAATGGTAGTAGTTCCTGCACATACAGAGTTATTGCTAACAACATAGCATTTTTTTTCAGCAGTCTTTCAAATTCTTCCATTTTAGGTTCATATTTTATCCTGGTGAAAGTAAACTTCTGTGGTTTAAAGTCTGATATGCTGATGGAATTATGGCCTGATCCTGTAAGGTGAATCAGTGCAACAAATGTGAGAAACAATGTTTTCGTACAGTAAATGCAGAGCAGATACAGTGGTATGTTTCAAGCATTGGGCACTCAAGATTTTATTCCCAATGATGTAACTGAGTGTAGGACAAATAATTTCCTTTTTGGTAAAATGCAATTGTTATCCTTTTGATTTGTGGGGAAGTAACTCAGGAGCAAATTCATTTAGTGACTCATTATGGAGGGACCAGTTTGTCTACAAACAGACGTTTGCAGTGGAGTTCCTCAGTTGTATTGATCATATTCTTGCATTTGTCTTACCCATGTGCTGGTGAACAAGGTTAATGATTTACTTCTACTGATAAATGTTAATAGTGTTAGTAAACATTACTAGTTAATATTACCTATGTATTTTTTGTTACATTGCTCTGTACAAGTATAGGGCAGCTGTACACAGAGCAACCCCCCCCCACCAATGCTACACAGTCAAGTTAGGTTTTTCTGCTTGATGTTTTTAACATTTTTCCAATTGCTTATATATAGGTAGATAGTGGTTATTATTTGAGAGGGGGCTTGATCCTGCTTTTCATCCCTAATAGAACTATTTTGAAAACTGGGCATGTGTGCATGGAAGTGCAGTAGCAATTACAACTATGTTGGTGATAGTCTTTACTTCAAAGAACTGACTGCAGTTACCCTGGAAGTACTTCTAATGTTTCAAAAGTTTGCATGCTATAATTTTTTTTTTAAAGGTTCTCTTACTACTTCAAGTCTGTAAGCTGAAAGCACCTTCTCCAGTGTTGAGGGGTTTTTCTAAGTTGTACATTAGACTGAAGTAGTGTTTTTAATCTAGTGTGCCATGACTAGTAGCACATGCAAAGATCTGAAGATCTTTTAGCATGTCTCATCTGTAGAGTCCTGCACATTAGCGAGAAGCTTTAAGGAATGGCATTGTTAGCTGCAAATCAAAGCTTCTTACGGACTCTCTGGGGACTGAAATGGGTCTCTGTGGTCCCTAGGGAAGAAGGAAGCCGCCAGTCACTCTGCAGGCCTGGCAATTTAATAGTCTGCAGTATAGTGATGTTCTTTTTTGCAGCTGCTGCTGCTCCGCCTTTTGTATTGGAGAGGAGTTTGGTTCAGATATCATTAGCTTTGCTGCATAGTTAAACAGTTCTGGATGCATAGTTTGACTTGCAGTAAAAATGCAAGTGTTCTTCAGCAGATGGAAACTTCAGGGTGTATTTGCCAACATACTCTGAGCACGGTAGTCTAATTGACTGGAAGAGTTCACTGAAAAAGCATTTGAAGCTTGAGATGCGAATATTTTTTGTCAGTGTGTGTATATTCTGTATATTTATAGACACTACAGTAGTTATATCCTGAGATAATGGACATTATACAGAGATTTTTATCTGATCGTAGTATTCAGCTGCAGTCAGTTTATCACCCTTGTGGATCTTTTTAGTTCAGAGGGTTTCACTGACACACGAGGTGCTTGGCAGAATGAACCAGACTTCTGCAACTTGCTTTCTCTCCCTGTAAATGGCTGAACTGAACTTTACCCATTTTTTTCCTTGTCCTGAAATATTTTCCTGCTTTTGTCAGGAGGAAGGCAGGGAGAATTCACAGCATTGGCAGTAGACACAACTAGAGGTGGAGAAACGTGGTTGTGTGTTAACCTTTTTTTTCCTGGATTGAAGTCGCTATCTGACTTAGCAGAAGCTCAGTTAATAACCAGCTGTGTTCATTTGTAGAAAATTAAAAAATGTACGCCTCATTAAGAGTTAATGTTAGTTAATGCCACTGCTCAGTGAAGAAAGCAAAGAAGACCTACCAGGCATTGATAGTGTGCAAATATTGAGGGATCTTTGTGCAGTTGCAGTCTGTTTGCCGTATTGAATAATTCACGTTTTCGTGATGTGCCAAAGTTGTTGGGGTCCTCTCCCCTTCTCTGCCCTGTCTTGTATGGGCACATATGTGTGCTTTATTCATACAAAAATGTATTATACAATATAAAGAGACCCTGGACTTGTGTTTCCAAGAGAATCCTTCCTTGTAGTTTGTGTACCCCACCTTAAAGATGGATTTTGGATGATTCCATAAAGTGAAAATACTTTTTTTTTTCTTCTTCTTCTTCTTTTTTTTTTTTTTTTAAAGCAAAGCACCTTGTGTAGGTGTTGTCTGTGTCAGAGTCACTCCCTGCCCCAGGCTGCCCTTCTCGGAGGGGCTCGGGAGCGCTGGGTGCTCGGGCTCTCCCATGGGACTTGCTCCCAGCAGCTCCCCGCGCTTGGGAAGCGTTTGCCAAAGTTGGAAGCAACTTTAGGCAGAGCCAGATGGCCGTGTGGCTGGAGCTGCATCGAGCAGCGTCTGCACGGCCACAAGTGCTCTAATTTAATTAAAACAAAAAGCAGACGATTATCTCAGAGCTCAGGACGTGCCCATGTGCGGGTTCCCTACGGCTCCCGGCGCGTTGGGCTGTGTGTGCCGAGCCCCCGGCGCCCACGGGCCCGTGCGCGCCTCCTCCCGGGGCCGGGGCCGGGGCCGGGGCGCGGAGCGGGGGCTGGCGCGCCCCCCGCGCCCAACCCCCGCGCCGGCCGGAGATGGTTCAGTCCTGCTTTGCATAAGCCGCCTTTGAGCGCTCCATGTGCGCGGCGGCGGGTGGATGCCGTGGGGAGCGGGAGGCGGCGCGCTGAGCCCGGCCCGCGCCAGCCGCGCCATGTACTGCGCCTACCCCGTGCCCGGCGTGGGCAGCAGCTCCCTCATGTACTACTACAACGGCAAGACGGTGAGCGGGCCGCCTTTGTCCGGGGCCGCCGGGCCGGGCTCACGCAAGTTCTCCGCGCCGGGGCCCCGCCAGCCCGGCTGCGCTGGGGCTGAGGCGGGAGCTCCCCGGGGGGCGCACGGCGGGTCGGGCTGTGAGGGGACCGGGCTGTGAGGGGACCGGGCTGGGGCTCGGAGGCCGCTTTGTGTGACGGGGGACGGGCGGCCGCGCAAGACCCGCCGAAGTTTGTGTTCCTGCGTGCGCGCCGCTTTTCTTTGGGGTTTGTAGGTTTGGCTGGGGTTATTTTGGGTTTGTTTTTAAGCAGCGCCCTCCCCAAGGGCTGCAGGGCTGCCCTGTGCAGCGCTCCGCAGCCCCCCGGCTCCGGCGGCCCGAGCCCCGGCCAGCGCCGCGCACCGGGCCGGCCGCCAGCGCTGCCCTGCCCGCGCCGGGCGCTCGCGGTGGGAGTTCGGAATCATCAAATGTTCCTGCAAACACGGGAGGGGGGGAGAAAATGCAGATTCCGCAGGGAGAAAAAAAAACAAACAAAACCTCTGTGGATTTAACTTTGTGGAAATTGAACGGGGTGTTTCTGTTTCGTGGTTGATACTAATAATTTTTAAATTAGAACACCGGTTCTGATTTTTGTGTGTAAAAATTAGCATACGATGGTAAATTTAACACGGTATGTTTCTTCCAGTCTGTTTATGTTGCATGTGGTTTTGGCTTTCTTCTGCTATAAAAATAGTAATAAGTAGGAAAAGGGGAGATGCTGATACTGATCTTTTTTGTGGCTTTTTGTTTTGTTTTGTTTCTTTATTGCTGGTCCACCTCCCGTGGGCCTGTGTGAGTTTGCTTTCATTAGTAAACTTTTTTTTTGCCAAGATTTTTGTTCAATGGTAATTAAATTATGGATCTTTATATTCATAAAGGACGCTGTGTATGAGCTTCTTGAATAACAGCAAAGACACTGGAGGAGAGGTTGGGGAATCAGTAAAATCACTTGGTCTCTGTTTCATTTCCTTTGGTATAAATGCCAGCTGTCTTTCAAATATGAAATGATTTTTCTTTCATGTCTGCTCCTAGGCTAAAACAATCTGTTTGAAGTTTTATGTGAAGATATATATGACTTAAGTAAAATTAACTATACAATACCCCTGAAGCAAAGGGAATATAACTTGCATGGAGTTTTGATTTTATTCTTTCTAGAGCACAGATCACTCTATTACAACATTTCTCTTTGTTCTTGTAGCAGGAAAAAAGGCTTTGATCTTATTAAGTATTTCCAGGCATATAGTAGATGGAAGTGCTGGTACTGTAGGAGGGCATGGCTTGAAAATTGATAGCATGTGCCTGTTATGGGTCAGAGGTGACCTTTATGAGCTTGAAAACTTAGTAAATAGATGACAAATCATATGATCATCCTATATCATGTTGCCCAAGGTTTTATTTAATTTTTTTTTAAAACATCTTAGTAACTTTTACCACTGTTTCTCCTAGGAATACTGCAAGTTGGCCTAAATTACTAATTTAAATATACATAAAGAGGTTATGTGAAGTTGTGGGATTGGTTTTTGTGTTAGTTTTTGAAGCACACCTCTTGGTGTGTATGCCAAATCTTTGTATGAACCTTTCTACAGTGACAGAACAGTACATACCCTAATTTTGATGTCTTAGTGCTTTTACTTGTATTGTTTGATAAATTAGGAGTTGATAGTTTGAACCTCATTGTTCAAGTTGGAGATTTTTATTTACGTCATCGTATTAGATTTTGGATGTTGACATTCCTCGATCCCTGCTAATGTATATAAAATCTTATTTATTTACTCACAAAATAAGTGAGAAATCATGTGTAGAAAATGTATAGTTTAAACTTTTTATTAAAAAGGTTTTGTTCTTTTCAACTTCTTTAATTTGTAAGCCAAAACAAAGCTTAACACTATGCTGAAAACCAAGTATCTGAGCACCCCGATAGATGGTTTGGTGTGGACTGGCACATATATTAAAAGCATGAAACATAAATCAGAGGCTTTTACTATTAGAAGTTCAATTTTTGTAATTTCTGTATGTTTTAGGAAGGATCCATGAAAGTGAAAAGTAGTAGTTTAATACAAATCCTTTGCTAAGGAGTAAAATTTTACTATTATGTGTAATAGGTGCTATAGGAAAAAAATACGTATTTCAAGAATCCCCTTCAAATCAAAAAGAAAAAAGACTTTGTCTGTTTCATAAAGAAAATGAAGCACTTGCACTGCACTAGATGTAGCCTGTTTTTTCTTTTTCTTCTTCTTTTTTTTTTTTTTTTTTTGTCCTTCACCTGTTGACATATAGAAAATACTCTTCAGTTTAAGAAAAGCTTACAACATTTGCATAGAGAGCTTTTAGGAAAAAAAATTACCACTATACTTAAAAATTGTTTCTATCCATAAAGTTTTCTCTTTCATTTTAGAGCCATGCTGCAGAACCCCCCAAAAATCAAAGTATGTAATCTCCATTAAAAATAAAACTGCAAAAATATTTAGGTAGAGATAATAGCACAAATGTAAATGATACCTTATTGTATTTTTTTTTTTTAATTAATATGTAATTAAGCAAACATCTTCATTCACTGCAGCCTTTTCATTTAGATTTCAGGAAGTGCAACAGTACTGAAATAATTTTTAATAGAAGTTTGGTACCATCTTTGTGCTTACTGAGTAAAATAGTCTTGCATGATTTCCGCTGTTTTCAGTTCACCTACGAGTATAGAAATAAATCAGTTATTTTCTAAATGTAGTGTAGAATTATTTTAATATAGATGGGAATACAGTGACTGTCAGTTATCACCAAAATAAATAATTTTTGAAAAAATAGTGATTATATTTTATTTTATGTCACCTATTACTGCTACTTCATATGAGAATAGATTTGTTAATATATTCACTTTATTGTTTTATTTTGTGCATTTTATGGGTTGATTTAATATACCAGTCTATGTACAAGTATTTTTTATTATTGAATAAATATTTGTTTTTCTCATCATAGGCTGAGATTGAGCGCTTCTCCAAGGTGGAGAAGCTGCATTTTTTACGGTAGATTTCTACAATGCCTATTTAAAAAGGACAAAAAAAAAGGAGATACAAGTATTTTGCATATGTGTAGTGCTTTCTGATTTGCTTGTTGGTGAACTAGCTTATACTGGGATTTTTTTTGAGAAAATTTTCCTTGAGGATTTTGAGAGTTTGAAAAGCTTTTTATAAACATGTTGCTGATGGGCACATGTGTATAGATGAACAAATACACACAGGTGTGAGAATAGCTGTGTATATTTGGGGATTTTTTAGTGCAGCAAATGCCTGCCTGGCAGCCGTCACTCTCGACGTTGGAGCAGAGCAAAACATGTTAATAATCCTGTGTGATGCTCAGATGACACGACAGCATGCCTTGCTGTGGCTGTTGTGCAATAAATAATGTACTTAGGCTTCTAACATCCATGTAAAATGTTTTCAGTTTGTAAATTTTGGAGCAACCAGGTGCTAAGATTCAATTTTGCTTTTATTAGTATTGGGCCAGCTAGTACACAGGGAGGAAAGTACAATTAAAGCTGTTCTGTACCATATGCTGCCCACAGCAACTTACACAAGGTCAAAGCTAACATTTGTGAGTCAGGACAAATATAAGATCATCTGGAAAATCTCTAGGGGTACACGGCTGTGGACATTGAATAAAGAGAGGTAGTAAACAGTGGTCAGCTGGATTTTTATTTTCTTTCTGTTTCTCATCCTTTTCTTTCCCCTCCCCATCCCACTAAAAAATGATGAGTTACAATTCATCAGCCCAAGAGAGTTTTCTCTGCTCCACTCCATTGGGTTGAACTGCCGATCTGCTGAGCAGTGGTCCCCTGCCAGAAGGGTGTCTTGTCTGCAACAAGCTTTATTAATGCTTTAAAGTGAAGGTTATGTCCATTTCCTTGGGCAAATGACAGCAGCCAGGGATGGGCTCAGGTGCTGTATGGGGCAGATCTATATTTCTGAAAACGTGCGCACCAAAGAGGAACACGCCCCGTTTGCTCGGTGCCTGGGCTCCCATTATCACGTGCATGTCTGTAGAAATACAATAGTCTGTGCTGGAGGTGCAGAACCAGAGAGTGAGTTTGGAGAAGAGAGGGACAAATGAAAAAGATGGCCTGTATCCACTACTGGATGTGTCTGTGGGCAGTGCTGGTGCTGAGGATTCCTCCCACAGCTCAAGCAGCCTTCTGAAATACCGAGAACAGGTTAAGAAACAGGCAGAGTAGTTTCAACTGTTCTGTTTTTTGTTTCCTGAAAATCTGAATTTAATCAGGAATTTTTTAAGACATAGTTGCATGTGTCCCTTAGTGACAGCATGATTTGAAGAGTGTGGTGAAGAGATTTTGCTTAGCGAATAAAATATAAGAAGAATCTTCAAGCAGTATATAAATATGTATTTCTTTCTAATGTTGTTTTTGCTGCCTTACCTTCTTTTTCCTCCCCTCTCTAGTTCACACTACAATAAAAATAAAAACTGCTACTACTACTAATAATAAAAAAAAAACAAACCAGGCCAAAAGGTTTCTACATACTGAATTTGAGATTTTTGCTGTTTGCCTGTCACTTTTTAACATGGCTTTAAAGTAGTCATTCCCCAGGGAAGAAGCTAGGAAGTACTTGTGCTATGTATCATTACAGTGGGATTCTGCATTTCAAAAATATCCAAATAGGCATGTATAGCATGCCTAAACTGCATAAACATTTATTTAAGACGGAATTCAGTTTAGCTACTTTAAGAAGTTTGAATTTTATACCATCCTTAAAAAAGCATGGTTTGATTTGCAGACAGGACTGTTCTCTTAAAGGAGTCTTTTAGTTTCATTCTGGATGGTGAGAAGAGTTTTTTAAGTACATGAACCTTTACTCCTGGTATTGGAAACAAAAGTATGGTTGAGGATGTGGTTATACTGACTTTGTACACTAGGGCTCTTCATGTCATCATCTTGCTTAAATATCAGTTAAACAAGAATTTAGACTGGGTCTTGGGTTTGGTTGGAGTTTTTTTGAAAGCTTCTGTCTTGCTGTAAAGAGGAGTATGGAAAGTTGTAGTTAATATTCTACATTCCTGAAGTTTTAGTATCTGATTGTGTCAGAAATACAATAAACATGAAAACAAATTCTTTTCCTAGAACTGCTTTTCAGCAAAATTAGCTTTAGCTACAAAACCTGCAGATAATACACTGTAAAGTTTTGCCACATGTACAAATCATTCATCAGTGCGCACTTGCATGACTGATGCTGATGGAATGCAGATAGGCTACTTAGCAGAGTTTACAAGCTACAGAATAGGTTATTCATCTTTACTGGTTTCAAAAAACTCTGTCTCAAGCAGCTTGACAAATATTTTCCTGAACTTCCAAGAATTGCTAATAACTATGCTTAAATGAGTAACATAATTCATAATTTCATAAACTGTGTGTGTGATGGGAGCCTTGGTCTTGAGATAGCATGAGCTCATTGGAAGTAAGTTTGGTTGCTTCACTGCTATTTTTTTAATCTGCTTTTAACATTAATATTAAACATTGATAAATATTTAAGAATTTGAAACAGGAAAATTGCCTGAGAGGATGGATGCCAACAGGAGGACTCCAAGTGTTATATTTATTAAATGCATTTATGGAATGAGACTTGGAAGTTTTACTTAGCATAAAATTTGGTAGACCCAGATCTTCAAATTACTGTTGATGTTATTGGCACTTGTATTAGTGAACAGAAGCAACAGTGTGTAATATTTGAAATGTTTTAGATATATTAAGTCCATATAACTTTCACAGTAGTGTTCATTACCTGCGTTAATCCCCAAGGCAGATTTCAGAACTGGGATGGTGCTTTTGTTTTGATTAAACCTGATGTCGTACAGCTAATGTCTCCTCAGCTCTGTTCTGAAGTCCACCCCCACCACTACCTCTCATAAAGAAATCTGAGTTGTCATCCTGCCTTTCGTGCTGGAGAGACATAAACCAATTCAGGGTGCAGGAGAGACTGATGTGGGTCTCTGACTTGTTGTCCTCTGCAACTCGTTTGTCCTACTTGCCTCAGCAGAGGCTATCAACCCTTCAGGAGCACCGCAGTGTTAGGATTGATGTATATATTAGCACAGCTCCAAAAAAGTCAAGTCCAAGACTTGATAAGTCATGTAAAAAACTGGTTTTGGCTTGCGTTTATCAGAAGGGAATTTCCCATTCATGATGGGAGAGTGTGTTGCTTGTCAGCATGGAGACACGTTCGGTGCCTTTGGGCTCAGTGCTTTTGAAGGGATTAAAGATGGGCTCCTCTGCTACCTGCTGGAGACAGCCCTCTTCAAGGAGACTGCAAACAGGCTGACCTTTTAACAGTATTCCTTCCTTGTCTTAGTGGGAATGTCAGCCAGGAAAAACTGGTTTGATGCCTCCTGGATGTCAGTGTTATCAGTTTAATAGCTGAAAGAGGCCGTCTTGAGCAGCCACGTCATATTTTTAACTGTCTTACTCAGCTGTTGCAGAAGAGAAAGCCCTTTAAGTAGGACACAGAGTCCTACTGGGGAGCCGCTGCATGGCTGTGCCAGCAGCCACAGGGGTACGTTTGGCTGGGTAGGGGTCCCAGTGCCTGTGGGCCTTTCAGAGTGAACAGACCGCTTGCCCTGATGCATTGCTTCCTGACTTCAAAATAAAATTTCATCCTTTTTGTCAACTTTCTTATTTAAAACCTTTGTATTTTGCATCTCATAAACTTTGGGTAATTTTAGTAAAATTTCTCCTTTGCTTTTAAATTTTGTTTGTAGTAATGCAACATAAAAATTATGATTAGATCATTAACCAGAAAAAACCCGGCGCTCATCTGCAGGTGATCAGATGACATCAGAGGCCTGGTTTTAATTTGTGGGTAGTTCTGATTGTAACTAAAAGAGACTCGCTCCTTTTGTGGAATTGGCTGGCTATTTCCCCACATCTGGAGTTAATGAAGTCTTTGAGACCACATCAGTTGTGTTTTGCCGCAAGAACCCTTTGATCTGAAAAATCTAGACTGGCACAAGTGCAGCTTCATAACATTGCAGCTATGTTTTTGCAAGCTATAGTTAAGATACCAAAACAAGCAGAAACTATATGAAGTTATGTGTCTGTGCTAGGACTTTCATGTAGCTGTTTGGAAGGGCCTCTTTTACGTTTATATAATTCGTAACATTTTTATTATGTTAATGGCTTGTACATACATATCTGTAAATTATACATTTGTAGGAGTTTTTGAGCGTAATTTCCCTTTTGAGATAGTGTTTAATCAGTTTTTATAAATCACCCAATTATGCAAAATGTTAAAATATCAGTCTGAAGCTTGTATTTACAAATCTCATCGATAACGTTGCAGTTTAAGAGAAGTATAATTCGTCACTGTAGGTGACTTCGCATTAATCAGTGTGCATCTCCATTGCAGTGCTAAATGTCATAAAGCTTTGTTTCCACTGCTGTCCTGTGACAGTGATAGATTATCCATCAGCTATAGCATATGCTGTGTTATTCTGCACAACAGAGAACTTGTAAATTAAGCCCAGTTTTACCTAATATGTTTGCAGTCTTATGAGTGCGAGTATTTACAATTTGACAGAGTGACATTTCTGTTAAAATATGTCTCAGGCATGGAATATACATGCATTCATCATATAGAGTAAATACATATGTACTGCGAACATTGCTCAGAATGTATTGTCATTCTGTCACTCAGGTCTGGTAAGCATCTCTATTTTACATTTATTCCATAAACTGAAAAATTTCGAGTAAAATATTGAGCAGAAGCTTTCCGAAAAGCTTTCTTTCCTAAAAAATTTTCATTTGTTTTCAATAAAAACTAATGGTAAACAAGCATGTAACTTAAAGTTTTGCGTTTTCCACTTGACTCCTCTTAACCAGGTGTCTGTTTACCTGCTGCCCTTTTCATTACGTGGCTCATCCCGACAGCTGTGCCCTGGCTCCATGCCCTGTGCCCTTGTCCCGATTCCACCATTGTGGGATTGGAGAGATTTTGCTGAAATGATGTTGCTGTAGAGCGAGGCCGAGAGCGCAGTGCCTGGGTGTGGGTGATGTCAGAGCGCGCTGGCTCAGGCACATCCCGGCCATTTGTTCCACAACAGCAGGGCCGCAAAAGCGATCGGCAGCGGGAGGAGGGGGATTGGGATGCAAATGGAGCGGGACTTGCCCACTTCACTATCCTCAATGTCCCTATCAGAACAGTCATCCTCCGGGAGGACAATGGTTCTTTTTTAGGGGAACTTAGGCTTTTTTGTTGGCTGCCTTGGTTTTCCTGGCCCTTCTCTTGCTTGGTAAACAACATCTCAGAAAGAGCAAGGCAGAGTTGTGAAAGCTGTAGGAACACGCATGTGCCTGTATGTGCATAGGAGGGGATCAAAATAATCACTTGTGAATGTTAGGGCATAGTGCACTTTTTAAGTTGCATTATATAAGCTTTAAAGTTGTAAATTATTCTTCATGTATGTATTTATGAAGTCATCTGTATTTAACAACTTAGATAAACAGTTAAAAATACCACATTTTTGACTTCATAGCAGAAAGATGCTCCAGTTTCACTGTTACATTTTTATATTTTTTGCTGCCATATATGTTGATTTGCTTTTTATTTAATTTGTCTTATAACATACACTAATCATTGCGATGTTAGGTATAGAACAACTAACTATGGGTAGAGTCCTCGACTCTGTGAATACTGGGCCTTTTTCATTTTACTTAACTTATTCTTGAATACACTTTATATTTCTTCTTAGAGTTGCTGCAGTGAAAGGCTTTGAGTCATTATCTTTATTTGGCATCTTACATTTTTAACTTGAAAAGAAAATTTGTTGCTCGCAAGTTGAGAGTGGGCATTCCACTGGCGTGTTAACACTGAAAAAACAATAATACTGCTTTTCTTTAATGCTAGGCCAGTGTGAAAATTACGTGCTCCCTGCTGCAGTTTTAAGATTATTCCTGAGGACTTGCATGCGTGTATTTCTGATGACTCTCCAAAGGCGTGCGAGTTTCTGAATGGATGATACAACGATTGCATTAAAACCTTCCCATTTGTCACTGGATGTTCTTTTTCTTTCTGATTGTTGGGATGCCAGCTAATTAAATATTCAAACAGGCATACAGTTGTTTTAAAATAAAATTTGTTTGAGGCCCAGTTGTTTTATCTTGCTTTTTATCTTAAGCAACAAGTCTGTGCGAGTCGTGCACTTAGAAAGCAAAATCAGCATTCAGGCTTTTATCAGGCCACCTGGCTGAGTTGGCACACCAGAAAGTGTGTTGTTAGGATCATTCTACTGTAGTTCCTCTGTACTGTGGCAACTTGCTAAAAAGCAAATAAAACAAGGGCAACAAATGCTGTGGCTTGCTACACTGTTCTTTTTTTATTTGTGCTTTCTCTCTGTATCTGTATGCTGTTGTGGTTTTTTTTTTTATGCACGACACCCAGTTATTGCTAACCTGCTTTTATTGCTCTCCAATATGTAGGTGTATGCACCATCCCCGAGTTCTGATGATTTCAACAGAGAATCTCCAAGTTACCCATCTCCTAAGCCACCAAGCAGTATGTTTGCTAGCACTTTCTTTATGCAAGGTGGGTAAAATGTCACTTGTCCGTTAGGCAGAAATCTGCAGTCAGATACTGTTTTCCTGGGTGAATGAAGAAGTGTAAAGGGAGCATATTGTGCTAGAGCCTATGGTTAAGTTTTATATACTTTTAAAACTGTTAGATGAAGGGAACTGTCTGTTGATGCAAAGTTTTTCCCATGACATTAATTGCTGACTGAAATTTAAAGGGATTACACACCAGGCCAGATGGATAGAATTCCCATCCTTTGATTTGTAGGGGCTTCAGAGCAGCACACTGGAGTGATAGAGAAAAATGAGGTGGGGACTTATTGACTCTCCTGGAATTTGACTGTACAACATCAGCTAACAGTCTTATGTTCTCAAATGCTTGTATATCCAGCATGCCAGAAAAAAGGGGGTTGCACTGAACGAAACAAGAGCAGAATCCATTTCCTCAGCCTCACGTCACACAATTAGCTCGTGCTGCAGTCTGGTGAGAGTTTGGAGCACATTGAGAGCTCAGTGTCTCAGTATGGGAATTCACAGAGCACTTCAGTTTGTGCTACAGAAGGGAAGCTGCACTGACACACAGGCTAAGGCTTATGTAATGTAGTCATTTCAGCTACTTAAATCTGCTATTTTGAAATGTTTTTGTATTTTTGTGGTGCTAGGGTATCTTAGTCTATAAATTGCTTGTTTTAGGTAAATAGATGTTTTGCAGTGCATGTTTATGATGAGTTCTGTTTGGCCGAACTTCTTACCCCTCCACCTCCTTTTTTATTATTTCTTTCAGTCTGGACTTTTTATCAACACTCTTGATTTAAATCTGGCCTTACTGAAGGTCTGTGTAATTAGCAGCAGTGCTTGGTATTTTCTCAGCTGTGGTTGGATTATATTTCAGCTATAAAGCCTCTGTTGTTTCTTTGGGTTTTTTGGTTTTTTTTTAATAAATATAGCAACAGTGTGGTGGCATGAAAATAGAAGATGCAGTATAAACTGGTCACCGTTTCCCCGCTGATGTTAGTCTCAGTAGCTGAATTCTGTATTTGTTTAAAATAATCTTGTAAAGGAACAGAGAAATTAGTATTCTTCATTAAATGTATTTTTCTTGTTTTCTTTTCTGTTGAAAAAATACTAAAAAAAAAGATGGGACCCACAATTCTTCTGACCTCTGGAGTTCATCCAATGGCATGAGCCAGCCTGGCTATGGTGGGATGCTTGGAGGCTCGTCTTCCCACATGTCCCAGTCCAGCAGTTACGGCAGCCTGCACACACATGACCGTTTGGTAAGACTTAGCACACAGTGATCTGTTTATAGTCATGTATGGAGATCTAACTTAGGAGAATTAACTTCTCGTTTGTTGCTCATGTTTGTCAGTTAAAAACCCAGTTGTTAGAAATCGCAAACTTTGTGTATTGGATTTATGTCCTTTTAGTTATGTCTGTTGTATAAATAAAAATCTGTGGCTGTGTAGTGGTCTGTCAGAGGATGGATGAATCCCTTTCATCTGTAATAAAGAGCTGGATGTTATATATTTGGTATCTTAAAATATCAACATTTATTTAAGGACTACTTAATGTCTTGTGTCTGCTTCTCTTCTCTCCAGAGCTATCCCCCGCATTCAGTCTCACCTTCAGATATAAATGCCAGTCTTCCTCCAATGTCCAGCTTCCATCGTGGCAGTACCAGCAGTTCACCTTATGTAGCTGCCTCACACACTCCACCTGTCAATGGATCAGATAATATTCTGGGTAAAAAGTTCTTCCTGCTTTTTTTTTTTCATTTTACAAGAAAATGAAATTTAGGGCTGCATGACGCACAAAATTAGTAAGATTAATTTATGGCATGCTTGTAGAGCAGGAAAAATTCACCACTGTGATATTTCTGTCCCCAGTATGGCTAAGATGAGGCAGATTGTTTTTCAGTCAGCTTAAGACGTACTGGTTTATTTGCTTTCACAGTCAAGCCTATGCTCAGGGACTGGATCTGTCTGACTTAATGGCAACTGTCCTTCTGTAGTTCAGTATATGCACATGTCCGTATAGGTAGTTCTGGTCCTGAAGTTTTCAGAGCTGCTGTGTCACCAAAGCACTGCTCCAGAGAAAGGCAGGAAGGCTCTTTCTTTGGGGAGGTTGATAAAGTGCATTGTAAATTCCTGTCTTAACTGTTTTAGAGATTACAGAGTAGCCAGGATGGTGGCTGATTCAGTCTCCTCTGTGCTCACCTAGGAAGCAAGAAATACAGGGTGATCGTCTGTTCCTTGCACATATTTGCTTCTCTTAAGATACAGCTGTAGAAATTAAATGCTTGTAGATGCCCCTTGTCGGTTCAATAGGATTTGCACTTAGCTTCATTTTAAGGAAGTGGAATTTAGTTAGGGTGAGTATGTTAGCTTTGGTTTGGGAGCATGTTTTACACCAAGATCTTTAAACAGAACCCAGAATCTGCATGGGAAATTCAGGCTGGAAAATCCAAGTTTGTCACAAACTTGGAAACAGCGTGTGTTGCATTATTTGGATTTCTGATGTGAATGGCTTACATTCACATTCAGTACATTTTTTGGCTTTAGAAGTTGATAATTGGAGAAAGAAGATTTGCTTTTAAAGGATCTGTCTTCTACAGCAAAGCAGATATTTCGGAGGATTCAGTTCCTCTCTGTGTTTCCAATTGGCAGGGCTTCAGACTTCCTCTTGGCTTAATGGTGTGTGGAGCAAAAGGGCACGCAAAGCTGCTGACATGCAACTGAGAGCAGGGGTGACAGCCTGGTGCATCAGAGCTTTTCAGGGACTTTTTAAACTCAAGATGAGAGTACAACACAGGGAATTAGAGCAGGGGGAGCAAGGAGGCACCTAAGGAACTATTCCGTGAATTTGGCTTTAAGAATTAATTAAAACATGCAGCACTTTGTGGGTAGCAGTTTAGAAATAAGCTGCAATAATGTAGTTTTCTGATTTTGATTTTTCTTTTCACATTTCATTAAAATTAGACTATGATCCTAGAAAATAATTTTGTCTTCTTCTAGCTGCTTTCACTTGTTGGTCCTTAAGTTATCACGGTGATACTGTGTTTGCCTTTTAAGAGGAGAGCATCTAAATGTAAATCTAATTGTTTTAATTAAATTTTTAGGTCTAATGAGAACTGATTCTATTGACACTGACTTCCTCAGAAAATCCATTTAAAAAGTGGTTGCTCAACTCTGTGTGATGAATAAAATAATAAAAGTAAATAAAATTTCAGCTTTAAAAATAAGTGTTGGGTTTACTTTCCACATTACAGGAAACAGAGGAAATGGTGCTGGAAGCTCACAGACAGGTGATGCACTTGGAAAGGCATTGGCATCTGTAAGTAGCAGTTAGAATATTCAGATCTGAAACACATATTTTAATCCATTATTTATGTGTCATTCATTTTATAATATCAAATCAGGAATTTTCACATATGAAGTCAAAACAATGTACTATGATGCAATTTCCTATACTAGAAAAATGTCTTTTTAAATGCAAGTGAAAAATGCTTTTATTTGGAGAAGACTCATTCTGACTTCCTTTTTCTTCAGGTGATCAAAAGATTTAAGGCAGATCTGGTTTAAAAAGCTGGTTAGACCAAGTAAAAGATAATAATAAAAAGTTAAAGGTTTGATTTTTATTTTTTTTCTGTAGTATTTTAGGTAAAGTCAAATATTTTTAACATTAGTCTTATTGCAGATCCTGCCTCAAGGTTTAAAATGTTTTCTCAGTGGCCTTATAAAACTGAGAGGTTTTGAATGCTGTGTTGTATAGCTGTAATTTATGGAACAGCCTTTAGAATGTTGTATATACATAAATTTAAAATTTTAACTCCTGTTGGAATGATGTAAAACATGGCAAGTATCTTCAGTCTGCTGTAAGGACTGTTTTCATATGCATGCATACAGTAATTATTTTTTCATTGGTACAATCAGATGTACTTTTTATAAAAGAGTAATTGATACACTGCAGCAGAAATTTCAGAGTTGAGAATGGTGGCTGGGGAAGCACTTTGTATTTCTTGTATGGAGCAAACTTTGAAGTCTTAAATGATCGTCCCTGTGTTGGGTTCTGCATCCCTCACCTCATACCAGTGAATGCAAATGTGCATATTCATGCAGATCCTGTTACCCTTGCATCCCTCAGAGGGTCATATGTTAAAAGATTACCAGATCTGATAATGTCCGTAATGTCCATATTGGGGAGGAGAACTCTGACCTACTGGCTTTGAGGAGAAAAATGTCCCTGTTGCTTTTGGGGATTCAGCAAGTAGATAACAATTCGGGAGTCCAGAGGGCAGTTAACGCTCTCTTTTGGTCTGTTTGAGACCTGTCAGAAAAGAACGGGGATCATTTTGCCTCCTAGAAAGCAATGCTCACATACTCCAGGCTGTTCATTGCTCTGCAGATGTATTTGGGTGTCTGCTGTTCTGCAGCCGGAACAAAATTTCGTTGTTAAGTCTGACACGCTGGCCAGTTAGACTTGCGGGACTTCGTGACATTTTCCACTGCTCTCCTTTTCTAAATGATTTTCTCATCCTTTCAGGTATTTTTGTCCAAGTCACTAGCTGAGAAAGCCAGGCTGATGTTTGGGGGGAAAACTAAATATATTGCGAGTGGAAGTCAGGGCAGAAATGTTTAATCTAACTGGTGGGTGGGCTCTGGTTGTCATAGAAACTTGTTTCTGTCATCCCATGTTGTTGCTTGGCAGGAGCAGCCAGGTCATTCCATAAATCATTTCTGTCATAGCTGATGGTGATGCATTCCATCTGCTCTATCAGTGCATGCCATAGTCTGCACACTTCAAATCCCTCGCCTCATCCATCTGCTTCCCCCGCACCCCGCACCACGCGCACCCAGCACACTCCTTGCGCTCAGCGAGAGCATGGCTCATGGCTGGGCGAGGAGGGAGGTGGGCTCTCCTGCAGGTGAAGCTGACACACAAGAATTTTGACAGCTAGGAAATCAAGAATATTTTTCTGTTTGAACAAAGTTTTATTTAAATACTGCGATTGTTGTGCCTTCCCCTCCCCCCCCAAGATGACACTATATTCCTTTCTGTTTGGTTTTTAAATGCTGCCACTGCAACTGTTGAGAGGAATTTCTAGTTCTAAAATTCTGTTGATGTACGTCTCACAATAGGCCTTTCATGTGCGAAACATCAGAGGATACGACATTTGTTCTTCAGTTTAGGTATTAAAGACCATACAGAATAGTATGTGATTAAACATGTAAGGCCAGATAATACATTTGCAAAGGTTCTTTTATTTTAGGTTTAAGCCTGGATAATTGTGGTCTTAATCTCAGGGTAGGCAAGAAAGAGAATTGTACATGAAAGTATTTACACAAAGTTCCCAAAGCCCTGTGGATTATGCATTAGTTTGGATAATGAACTAGTATAGATAGAAAGAAAAGAAAATCTGGGTATTCGTGCCATTTCTAATGTGTTTCCCTGAACATTTGCCAAACAATAACCCTTTAAGATTGTGCCCATGGAGGGTTATATGGCAGGAGAAACATCTGGTTTATTTCATTGCCTAATGCCAAATCAAAACACTTGGTCTTTAATTTAGAGGAGATCAAACAGGAGGACTGTTTAACTTTGTTGATTATATCAGACCTCTTTGTGATAACTTATGTTTTGATTCCTACCTCAGCACTAGGGTAAAGGCCTTTGTACCGTCTCGGTAGTTAAATAGCCACTGGTCCCTTCACAAAAGAAAAGAAAATGTAGGGAAGTTGACTTCTAAAAGTAATTCATGAATTAAGTTTCTTTGTTGCTTTAGACTCAATAACATTAACATAACAAAGCCTAACTGAAATGTACACTGTAGTGTTTAAAAAATTGGACTAACAGCTCCGAGGTTTGGCTCTGCAGGCTCTCAATTGTGCAGCTTTTGTCTAAGAGCCTTTTCATTAGACCCTGGCATATTGGCACCCCACTGATTGGAATGGACCATGACTGATAGGAGGAGGAGTCTCATTTGTTGCAGTAAAATGAGTCATGTTACCGTTTAAGCCTGGCAGAAGGTGTCAGGGTTGTTCATCATTGGTCATTTAACAGCACAGCAGCCAGGCACTGCATGCAGAATGAATTGTGATCTCTGTTTTAGTGGGGCCTTTGCTGTACTGTAGATTTTCCCTTTTATTAAATACAGCGAAATAAAATTGGCAGGTAGACCTGTGGAAAACGAGCAGTTTCAAAGGAAACTTTGTGGCCTTTGACTTTATTTTAATTTTCTGTATCTTATCTCTCTGAAACTCTCTACAGTTCTTATACTGACACCCAAGATTTATTTTTATGCTGATGTACAATGCATGAATTTCCTCCGGTAGTATGAGGTAGTTTGTTCTAAATATATTTTCATTCTAGCATGTATGAAAAGGAGGAAGCATTTCCATTAGGGAACTGATGGTCTTTTCTAATGGAAAAGTGTGATAGACCAGGAAGGAGCATGTGGTCTATCAGGTCCTGGTTTTGTCGGTTCACAAAATACAATATGGAACTTAATGAAGTTATTGACAGCTAAATGCTGAAATGTCATATTGTCTGCGAGAAGAGACATCAACCACACTGCCAGTGAAGATTTTTTTAACTGCCATCTGATGACTAACAAATCCTGGTCTCTGCTCAAGTAAAACAGGTTTGAACTGATGACCTATAAAAATATGTTCTGAAGTCCATAGTCAGCCTCTAAATCTATTCAATTCCCTTTATAAAATGAATTTTCCCGGTGTCTTGAGATTTTAATTTTTAATTAAAGCTTTAAGCATTATGTCTTCTATTTTTACCACTAGTTTTTAATTTCATTAATAGCAAGGAAAGAATTGTTGTAAGTTGAAGTTTAGTATCTCAAGAGGTCAATTGATACTGAAATAAGAGAAACACTTTAAGTGCTGCAATACATTGCAAGAGGAACAAAATTTCAAGTGTTTTTTGCTTGGTAGGTACCAATAATAAGAGAGCCTGAATGCTTTCTTGGTATTTTGTGAAGGATTAATTTTTAGAAGATAACATGTGTTGACTGCTAAAATCTCTCTCCAAAGTTTGGAAAGTCATTATTCATTGGCATTTTCCTGAAGTTTTGTTTGATATAATTAGCTGTGTACTGTGAACTCTTACGTGTATCGTTCCCCTGCAATGACAGAAAGGCTGTAATTTATGCTGCTCTTAAATGAGAAGGAAGGTCAGTTATACTTGTCACTATGAAATACAGGTTGTGCTTATTTGGACAGCTGCTTGAAAATGAAAGTTCTTTGGACATTTTTAGAGCCTTGAGTGTAATAAAGCAGAGCTGTGATTGAAGGATCAAATTGTGTTTTTTATCAATCCAGAATCAAGAGTGAAAATTAAAACATGAAAAAGAATCCTAATAGCTTTTTTCCTGTGTATTATAACATATTGATATATAATCTCTTTGTCTGTTGTCAGATTTATTCTCCTGATCATACCAGCAGTAGTTTTCCATCGAATCCATCAACACCAGTTGGATCACCATCGCCTCTTACAGGTACAGACTGGCCATTTATCAGTAACTTTGTTGTTTTGAAAACATCCTGTTTGGACTCACAGTGAAATCAGCATTAACTTCCTTGCATAACTGCTTGTGCATTTTGATTATTTTTCCATTGTACAAAACAAAGATTTATAAATCCAGATTCTTAGACATTTTGCTAGGGGCATTCACTTGAGTCCTGGCAACTGGCTTTGAAAATTAGCTAATCAAAATAATGTTTGGAAGCATTAACTGACCATATATTATCAGTGCTATAAGGATGTCTGTGCAGATTTACACTGAGAGCAAGAAGAGTGATTTGATTTGGTTTGGGGTTTTTTAAAGCTATATGTTAAAGCTCTGCGGCAGCTTTCAGTGACAAACACAGCAGATGTGTGTTCCTTTTAATGAAAATATAGTAGGCTATGAGACTATCCAATTTTTACACAAGATAGCTTTTCATTCATATCTTTCATGAATGTTTTCATTCTATGGGAGAAGAATTTCTGGCATTTTTCAAAATAAATGCTCTGTATTGCAGCCACCTCTGTCACCTGTGCTTTGTGTGTTTGTAGTGTGAATGTGAGAAGAAGCATTTCAGTGTGGAGATGAACTGTGGGCAGCTGCCTACAGCTATTTGTGGTAGTGCAGCTTTCACAGACACTGTGGCCTCAGCTGTCTAGTAAAAGTTGAACAGCTGTTCTCCGTATAGAGAGGGCTGTGAAAGCTCCATTGACTTAAATTTGTTGTTTAACAAAGAACTAGAATTACAAGTAAGATGATGTAACTTTAACCCTGTTCTTTCCTGTAGTGCAATTTGTTAAATTATTTAACATTTATACAACAGTCTGTTTCCCTATTCTCTGTTGTTTAATATATCCCTACAGGCTCCTGGCCATTGGTCACTTTTTTGCAAGAGTATTTTGGTTTTTATAAAATAGTAAAATTACATTAAGGTGAAAAGGGTACAGAACAAGCCTAGCTGAACACTTTCGTAATCCAGATGAATAAATTAGTAAAGGTATTGCATGCAAAATGCAGTCATAATCATATGTAAGTGAATATGCATATCTCTATATGTAATGTCACTCAGAACCTCCATCATTCATGCTTCACTCCTTCACTTTAATGGACACTGCTCTGGTTTTCTGTGGATGTAATGGATTAATGAATGTCTGACATGGCTTACCTGAGCAGCTGCTTTGGGCATTTCTTTTCTATTACTGAATAATCCTTGTTGAATTGAATAATGATGGGATTAATGGGATTTTTGATTTAGTGATTACAGTTGACAAAAAATATTCTGTGTATTCTGTTCTACTGAAAAGGCAGATCAGGTCAGTAAATTATTATTATTTTCTTTTTAACATCAAAGCAAGTATTGAAAATATTTTGTGGCTGGAAGAAAGAAGTTCTGACATTTCAAAGTATTTAAAATTTTGAAGATCCCAAAGAGGTTTTTTCAAGAGTTGCCTAATTAAATACTACACCTCATTTTGTAAGCATGAAAGCACTAGCTAATTTCTGGGTTTGGAATACAAAGTTGAGGTCACTAAAATTTGTGTTTTCCTTTTGCTGTTGTTGCTTTTGCCTGTTGTGACCTGTATGAAATGTAAAACTCTCAAAATTTGCACTTTAATTTGTGTTCCTTATTCTGGATTCTGATGGCTAAGACAGTAGTCGACATAAGCAAATAATACTGAAATCCTTTTCACGCTCAAACTTAGCATCTGCTTCACGTTTATACCCTCCCACCCCCTTTAATTTCGGTGATACTGAATTTATCAAGCCTTTGGTAAATTGCTCCAGTAGTTAATTACCTTCATTTATGAATCTGGACTTTTATCTTTATTCCCAGATGAGTCACTAAGAACACGGTGAAGCACAATGTGAAGTAATTACTACTGCATTTATTGCTATTTATACTCCTGGTAGCCATTTTCCGTCTTGACCCAAAAAGTTATTGCAGATAAAACAAATGTTTTATGTTTACTAAAATAATATATTTTGGAGCATTTTAGCCTTCATTGTCATTTTCCCCTTTTGCAGTTAGGTATTTGTTTAGTTAGCATTCGTAGTAGTACAGATTGCTGAAGTCATAATTTGCCTATCCTTTAATTTTAGATTACGGTAGGAGTCCTCTATTTACCAGGGAAAGCACTGACAGATACCAACGTCATGAGACCTTGGGGTTCATAAGCTCATGACTGACTCTTTGGCTCTTATGTTGCTGAATGAGGATTAATGACGTTTTTTAATTCAGTTAAATAAAAGCTTGGAGAACAACTTGATGAAAACCCCTAAGTATTATGAGACAATAGTGTGTGTCTCGCCATCCCTGCCCTCATTTAATTTCTAATTTTACATAAACATGCCCAGAGCTGAGCATCTTGCATAGTTTTAATGATTGTGTACATGCATGTGAAGTTTATATAGGGATCTGAATGGTGGGAGCCTCGGTATTTCAAGAATCCTTCTGCCAGGATCAGAGGCATTCAGGAGGTTCGGTGGGTTCTGAGGATGCAAAGCCAGCCCTCTGCGGCTCTGAGTGTGTGTTTGAAAGGGGAGCCAGAGGATTAGTGTTGGGGAGACTCGGGGTAAGAACAATACTGCAGTGATTGCTGTCGGTGACCCCTGTAAATCCTAACACTTGCCTGGCTTATTTGTTTTTTAATGCTGCTGTGTTGGTGCTGCACTAAAAGCTGCAGTTGTTAATTGCAGGGCTTGTGGTGCCAGGATGCTTTTTAACATAATTGGTGGATTTCATGCACAAACTTCTAGGAGGGGGAATGGAATGAGGCAAGCAGGAAATCGGTGCCATCTGGCAACCTGCAGCCATGGAGGCAGAGTGCCACCGCTCGGGAAGAGCCCCGGCGGTGACGAGGTGTGACTGAAAGCTGCAGGTTGCAGTTGGGTTGGGCATTGGACAGGAAGAGTTGGTTATTCCCTCCCCTCTTTGCTTTTTGTCTCCTTTGTGAGATGTCCCACTCAGAGTTTTGTTCTGGGCTTACATTATAGAAATAGTACCTTCTTCAGTTAACCCCCCCAAACAAACGTGTCAGAAGAGGTGCACAGGCTTTCAGTCTGTTTGCTGCTCACATGGCCACCTTCCTGCTTCACACTGAGCTGCTGCTGTTCTGTAGGGAGCGGTACTCTGACTTCTGATAGCAGGAGTGCTCCTGACCACAGTCATATATTTAAAAATGGAGTTCTGACCAAGGAAAAATTTGAAAATTATGCTGAACCAAAATACTCTGTAGTTGTTTCATAATGGCTGTGCAAAAATAGGTGAGACTCCAAGCATTATTCTCAAGTTGGGGAATGACAGTAATGCAGACGGAGACTGCAGGTCCAGACTCAGTAGCTGTGTGAAGTGAAAATCAGTAATTATAAACTTACTCACTGAATTCTTTGTATTTTAAAAGAGAATTCCAGCACAATTATGGCAGCTCTGGACTTTTATGAAATAGGAGATTATTTTTTTTTTTAATTAGAAGGGAAATATTTAGGTATTTTAATAGCTATGCAAGCGGTACTCTTTTTGCTAAATACAGCCTTGTCTTTAAAAGGTAACTACTTGCAGCTCTCCGAACAAAGGAACTGTAATGTTATTAAACCTTTTCCCAGTTTTCCAGATGTACAGCTCTGGCTGTTATTGAAAGAACAAGCCCACAGGCTCTTCCTTTAATGAGCTGCTTTGGATTGTATGTCCATAATTTATTAATGTAATTGCTTTATTATTACATTTGTATGGCTGAAAGGAAGCTGTCTCTAATGGCCATAGAATTTCATGTAGTATCTTTATAAAAGATGCATTATTAGTTTGTGAGAAAAATGCGTGTTGTACTACTTCAGGCTTTGTGTTAAAAGTACTGCTTTATTAGTTATTGCATTTCACATCTAATTATTTTTAAAATTTACATGATAATTAGGTATATTTATGTCAGATTAGAATGGCTATGTATTTGAACTTGCGGTGTATAGGTAATATGAATTTAATTGTCAGTTTGTTGCACAATCTATGATCTTCAGCTGCTGATTTAGCTTAAGTATATCTGAAATACCAAATGAGAATGACTTAGGTGTATTTTACTCTTCTAAGTTTGGAATGCATTGTAATCTAAAATGGTGTAGTGTACAACTAGACAAGATAAAGCTTTTAGATCCAGTTTTAAATTTTCTTGTTTAGTAGAGAGGTGGTGTAAAAATGGTTCTCCGGTTATCCTTAACTTGGTGTCTATTGATTTCTTTAAATATTTTTGTTGTGCATTTTAACACTATTAAAGATACACCTACATATACTGAACAGAATCTGAAGAAGAATTCAGCAGGTCTTTTATGGTAACACAGGCAGAAGCAGGTATTTCAAATACAGGAGGTGTGTGTGTGTGTACTTAGTCCACTTTTTTAATGTTGAAGTACTTTGAAAGTGTCACCGCTTTTGTCACTGACAATGATCTAACCCTACAGATGCCGGGATATGAAAATTATCCCTCAATAGGGCAGAATGAAGGAATTTGTCCTCCTTTGTACACCCATATGTTAGCTTACCTTTATGCAGAATATGTTTGGTTTAATTATGTGGAGAAATACAGTCTCTGCTTCCCACTTCTGCTGTGTAAATCTGTGCACTAACCTAGACAATTTTGACAGGTGCCAGTCAGTGGTCGAGGAGTGGAGGACAAGCCCCCTCATCTCCTAGCTATGAAAACTCTCTACACTCCTTGGTAAGAATTGTTGAAAGCAACGTAGTACTTTTTACTTGGGAGTTGAAGGCTTGGTTTTGTATAAATCCTGCATATCATTAAAGGAAACAGTAGGATAGCATTACAAATGAATTCTTTGCTAACAAATGGCCTGTTCAGTTGAACAATATAAGACGTGCAGGGTGTGTCTTTCACCATCTGTTCCTTGGGCATCAGGCTTCTGTGCTGAGGACAGCTGGTGCTAAAGCGCTGTTATGAGATTCTGGTACCTTTTCACAAATCCATAGCTAATTCTTATCTAAAGTTCAGCCTGGAGAAAGATAAAGACTTCATGCCTCCGCATTTACTTGTCCTTCCCCCTCTCTCCCTCAAATGGCAGTCTCTAGGGCTTGTTTGCATTACACTGTTATTAAAGTATTAATACATTTTATTTATAATTATTATTTGTTGTGGGGAATGTTCATTTATTAATTAAACATTTTACAGAAAAACACACAGGCAGTAATCTACAGCGTTGTAAATCTTCTTCTTTTGAGGATTCAGCAGAGGATTTAAGTTACTGACTTCCTTCTTACATTTCCGATACAATATTGGGAAGGAAACAGGGAAAATTTGAGGGAAGGTTTTGATTACTTGCTTAATATTTCTAGTTTCCACAGATGTAATTTCTATTTTTTCTGTCTAACAAGAGTAAGTTATAAGTTAAATCAGATTTCTTTCCTTCAATATTTTTGCAATTAAATATAATTGTTACATACATCTTAGAATCCTAACATAACTGCAGTGTTAAATATTAGCCTTTTCTTATCTTAATATAATCAGATCTCTGTTGCATTAACTTGACTAACAATGTATTGCTGACATGCACATCAGCTGTTTCCTCACCTCTTTTTTTGAATTAATCTTAACCTGTGCTTTGCTTCCTGTTCTGTCTTGACTTTGCCAGAAAAATCGAGTTGAACAGCAACTTCACGAGCATTTGCAAGATGCAATGTCCTTCTTAAAGGATGTCTGTGAGGTACTATTTCACTTTAGATGGTGCCTTTTTGTGTTTCAATTAACGCTTCCTTCGGATTCCCCATTAAAAACTTAAATTAGTGTAGTGTATGACCCATCTTTTGACTCCAACATCCTGCTATTTCAGTTTCTAGAGCTGCGATGTCAGAATTGGTTTTGCTTTGGGTTTTTTTTTGGTATTCCTTTTAATAAAAGAAAGTAATTAAAAGAAAGTAATTTTAAGACAGACTTCAACAGTAACACAAATAGCTTGCGTTTATTTCTGAAATACCTAATCTGTTTGAAGGTCCATTTTAAAAAATGGTAACTTAAAGTTTTGTCCAGTTTTTTTGTAATGCAGATTCTCAAAAAACCACTGCCTCTCTTAATTGTTTCCAGCATGGTGAGGCTGATTTTATGATCATTCTTTCTTGTCCTGCATTAGCTTATTTTGTAGCAATTCCTTTTTTCTTTTCATGCCATATAATAGCAGCTGAGTAACATTAACCTTATAATAAGCTTCACTTTCAAAAGCTGCCACCTATTTGTGGAATGAATGCTATCGTGAACAGAATCTCCAGATAATATTTTCTTTTTCCTGTTTGTTTGTAGTGCTGGTAGGTGCTCTCAAAGTCTTTTGATACTATTTTGATACCACATTTCATCTTCTGTCTTTAATACCTCCAAGATAGACTCTGTTGTGGTGTGAGGAGCCTGGGGATTTATTCAGTAATGAGTGTTCCTGTCCCTCTTGCATCCCCACAGCAGTCCCGGATGGAGGATCGCTTGGACAGACTCGATGATGCCATCCATGTCCTACGGAACCACGCTGTGGGGCCTTCCACAAGCCTGTCAGGTGGCCATGGAGATATCCATAGTTTATTGGGACCATCCCACAATGGGCCACTTGGAAGCCTGAACTCGAACTATGGAGCATCCAGCCTTGTAACAGCCAACAGACAAGCATCCATGGTAATGATGTTATAAAACATGAGTATGTTTATGCAGAGCAATTGCAGCTGATGCATTGAAACTATCGAAGAGCCTACTGAGGTAGAACTGGGCTGTAAGACTAATATTTATCAGGAAGAAACCACTTGAGATTCTTGTGGAGGAAAAGATGGCAGACAGCTTGCACCTGCTATGGGTTTCCAATTAGAATGTTGGAGTGGGGGTGGGCAGAAATGAAGGGGAGGAAAAAGATGGGAAAACTTAGACTTTGGCCTGGTCAGTGGCCCATAAAATCCTGCTGTGACCATATGCAGAAAGCTGAAACTTTCTGCTGAGAGCGTTTCAGCTTATACATGCATTTTTTCCAGATGTGTAATAATTGGCAGAACCGTTTTCTCCTTGAAATGGTGAATAGGGAGATTGAATGGGAAAAGCAGTCAAGAAGGACTGAGTTTCAAGTGTTCTGGTCTGGAAAAGCTGTTTATTGTAAATTGGAACTAGTCTTCAATAGCAGATGCTGGCAGAGGACTGGGAGGAAGCTGTTGGAATGTGGAACCATAGTGTGCGCAGGCTCAAAATTTAAACTTTTTTCTAAACGAAAAGAGTTTGAGCACAGCTGTAGTGTAAGTAACAATGAAAAGGAAACAACTTTCAGATTAATCCCCAAGAAGGGTGAAATAATTCAAACCATCTCTTTTAGTTTCTTTAAAAATGTGAACTGTTCTGAAGAAATGTAGTCGAGCTTTTTATAGATCAGAAATATGCTAAAAGCATTACACAGTAAACGAATCTATTTGTAGCATTGCTCACTTCCCTTTTTCTTCCTTTTCGTTCCTCCCTTCTCAAAAATGCTTAAAGGAAAAAGAGCTTTTAAAAACATGGTTGGTTTAGTGGTGCCATGTGTTTGCATGTTTACAGGGTAATTTTAAAGACCAGTTACATGCTGTGAAATTTTCTGTTATAAAACAGATTCACAGCTGGGTACTGTGTGATCAAGGCAAAATTTCACCTATCATCAAAATAATTAGGTACCCCAATTGCTGAAGGGTTTGTATTCTATAAAACAGAATTAGTTCCAGGCTCTCCCATTCGCACGTCACACATCCATTTATATTAATTTCAGGACCACTGCAGTAAACATCAAAAAGAACTGGTTGCTTTCTATAAGCTGCGTGTGTTTGGGGGCTTTGTGGAGGGGGTACTTTCCAAATGCACATCCAACTTCAGCTTTCTATACAAGTTCACAGTTACTTTTTGTAATGAAAGAAGTGATGCATATGTACTTTTGCATTTTTTCATAGTATCTACTGAGATTTAAAATTTAAAGAATGCTGTTAAAAGTTCTACTATGTTCTGGGGTAGACTGAAATTTAGTCATACAAAAGAAAACTTTTTTTTCCTCTGGTCTTGATGTGGCGTAAAGCAAGTGACTGAAACTACAGTGACAAATTTGTTCTCTGACTTGAGGAACCTTCTGATACTGCTAAGCCAAACACAGTCAAATACAGGTAGTGCCAAAATGTACATAAAAATCTCAGTTTCTCTTTTAAATAAGCTATGATAAATATTTTATCAACTCAGTTTTTATTAAAATAGGGGACAGTGGAAAATGACTCTCCAAAACGGACAGAAAGAAGTTCCTTGATCTTCTCTAGTTTAATGTAGTTGCGTAACTTAAATGTAATACAGACCTAATTTATCATCTAATTATTTGACTGACAAATGCTTGTTGTCTGTTAGGAATAAACTTAGATTAAGACAACTAAAAAAAAATATTTGCCTGTACATTTCATCCTCACTGGGTGAAACAAGCTTGCAGATCAGTTTTGGCTTGAAAAGTGAGTCAGCTAAAGAATTTCTTGGATTAACCTTAATTTTATTACATCAGAATAATTGGCTCCAACAGAAGGCATCCTGTTGTGGCCTTGCCCAGTCCCCAAAGAGCGCCCTTTGACATCATTTGCAGTTGCAGGAACTCAGCGTGACTTAGGATGGAGTCCTGAAATAGGTACAGAACAGAGGTTGGCACATCTGGCTGTGGTGCAGACTGAGTGCTTTATTAGTGATGACTGCATTGCAGTAGTGCCCCCCCCCTCAAGTATAAGGGGTAATTCTTCTTCAATAACCAATTAATTTCAAACTCTTATTTACTATTAGGTTGGCATTCTTTTTAAGTAGTAAGTAGGAGAGCAGAGGATTTTTAAATACTACTTTACTTGAGATGACATGCAGTAAATTTTAAGAAAATAATGAGTATTGGGCTAACATAGTGAGAAATGTCAACATTGATAAGGGTGATTACCTATTTTTGATGTTTTGTTTGACGTAGGGTCAAGAAATGTTCATTGGAATTCAGCACTGAATGAAACTTCCTTGTTGAAGGAGGGTGGGATCTTTATACAAAACATTTTTGCTCTTTAAAAAAAAGTAGGAAAAAAAAAATTTAATTTCCCTTGAAGATGATGATCTTGGCAGAAGGAGCTAGGAAATGAGTAATTTAACTCCTTTTTATGTAATTAGTGTAACCAGGCATGGTTTTATTTTAACATTTGCTTAATTTTTGAGCCAGATTTATTTTACAACTCTAGTTGACTTCATTTCCTGCTTGCTCTGAATGGTCTTGTTTTCTTTTTAGCTGGGCTGGCCATTAGACTTATTCAAATAGATTTTTAATATCTCAAACTCATCAAATATTTGCTAACTGGCCTTTGAAGTTGATTTGTATTTTATTTCATGTATTATTGAAAAGTTAAGAAGTAATACTTTTTGTTCTTATTCAAGCTGCTTTTTATTTGTCATTGTAATACAATGGAAAAAGAACAGCCTGAACTGATTAAAAATAAATAAATAAAAGGCCTGGAAACTCAGTTAAGGTTGAAACTCAATCCTTAAGTCAGAAGGTTTTTTCAGGTATAACAGGAATGTAAGAAAATTGGTGATCTCCGTCTTTGTGCCCTGTGCTTGCTCCGGTGTAGAAGCACGAAAGGGCAGTTAAGCAGCTTTGCCAACACCACCCTCTGCTCTTGCTCAAACCCTTCCAGAGCTGGTATTTCCCTGCAGAGATTATGCTCCCACTGGACAACTGTGAGCTGTCTAAAGTGTAAAAATCTTGATTACAAAGCCCTTTTCATTGTCTTAATTGTGCACACCTTGGCTAAAATGGTGTTAATGACCATAGCCAAATTGACCGGCTAGTTGGGCTTGAAAGATTCAAAGACTCAGACCAAGAGTGGTATTTTTATTTTCCAGTTCTCAGAAGCTTTCATTGCTAAGTGCTCCAAATGAATAATCAAACTAAAGTGTGAGATGCAGAACCAATATAAACAGGACAGAGATGTCCGTTCCCCACGTGTCACTCTCAGTTCTCCTACATGCAGTTGTGTGTCCTCACTGTCCATCATTTGTCTAGTTTTTATTTAGTTGCCTAAAATACTTAACTGGTTTTCTGATTTCAGATCCCAAATGTTACCACTTAAATCAACTGAAAGATGTTCTGCACTCGGGTTTGGTTTTGTTTTTTTTTTTAATTTGCAAGTGTCAGTGGGGCTGCAGATTGTCCTATGGACAAGTCTTTCTTAAAATGCATAAAAATTAATACAGTTCACCTGGTAAATTACAACAATGTACAGTCTTGTAACACGGTTACTGTTTTTCTCAAGCTGGGGTTACTGAGTGGTAAGTTTTTTGTGTTTGCAGTGGATGCCAGACCTGTGTGGAGGAAGCAGGCAAAGGGCAGTGATGTCAACGCGTTGGTACCGAGCGCGGTGTCCGCGCTGGTTGCCCCTCAGAGCAGATCCCGAGCGCGGTGTCCGCACCGGCTGCTCCTCAGCGCGGTGTTCTCCCCGCACACTGCGCGCTCTGCCTGGCTGCGGGGTGGCGGAGCCCGGCCTTCCGTTTGTCTCCCATTTTGTGTGCCTGGGGAGCTTCGGGCTTTGCTTGGGAGGAGGGACCATGGAAACAAGGGTGGATTAGCGCCGGAGAGAATGAATTAACTCCGAGTTTGTTTGCTTTCGCGATGAACTGCCGCGAGTCACGCAGGCCGGCGTTCCAGGGGCCGGGGCCGCGGCACAGCCCGCGCTGCCGGCCCGGGCAGCTGTATGGAAATGGGGAATGCTCGGGAGCCGCGGCAGCGCCGCGATCCCGGCGCCCGCACCGGGGCACCGCGGGAGCCGCCCGGAGCTCGCTGGCCCTTGTCGCTAGGAAAGCGCCTGGCTGGGAACCGCTTATAAATAATAGCGATAAAACATGTCGAGAGCTTGTTTGTTCCGAGCGCCGCGGAGCTGATGGCCCCGGTCGCCTTTCAGAAGACTTAAAGGAAGCCCGAGGTTGTGTTGTATTGAAATGCAGATGGGGAGAGGGAGAGCCCTTTCTCTATACAGTGCAGCGAAAGGAGAGCAAACTAAATTTTCGGAACTCAGTGTTTAAGATACTTGAAGCTTTGGTAGCTTGAAGCAGCCACCGATCAGTTGTAATGTAGCAAGCAGAGCTGTTGGCCTCCGCATGGGATGCAGTGACTTTCAGCAAGTCATTTTGTTTGGGTTTATTTGTTTGCCAGTTTGGATTTTCTAGTATATCATAGATCAGAGATAAAAATCAGTGTTATGGTCAGTTTTGTAACATTTTAACTCTTAAGATTTCTGTGTAAATCCTGTTAATCTAGATTGTATGCTTTTAATTTTTACATCTTGTTTTCAAAGGACTGGAACATGGACTTGAATTTAGTTTTTATTTCTAATCTATTCTCTGCCTTTATCAGAACTGATTTGCTAATCTGTTGCCTTTGTATTAACTCTAGATTTGAAAGTTGCCAGGGTTCTGGCAGCTGCTATGTTTGTACACAGCTTTAAGAAATTTTTGCCTCTTTTAGTCAGTAGATTTCAGAACAAACCTGGCCCTGAAGCAATTAATAGTCTGTAGCTTGAATAAAAGCACCCTCAAGTGTTAGGACTAAGCATGACCAGAAGAAAAAAAATAAAACACACAACCTGCAAGGCAGAATTAGGGAGAGACTCATTTTTGAAAAGTTCAGAGTGAGAATGAGCTTCATGCTCCAGTTGTAAAGAGTTTTGTCTCTTAGGCTGAAAGACCCAGGCTCAGCTCCTTCTTCCCAGCAAGTTCATGACTCTTGCAGGAGCTGGGCCGACTGTATCCAGAGTAGAACTTCTCACAAACAAAGCCTATTACAAGCAGAGGAAGATAAAATATACTTGAAATAGCAACAGATATTCCACAGTATACAAGAGGAGATTTTCTGCAGAACAGTGGATACAAATAGCAGCCCAGAATGACCTGATATTAGTTGTGGGTTGTCGGGAGGGGGGGTTCCCCCTTTCTTTTTTTGTTCCTGTGCATTAGCTTACAGGAACAAGTGTATATTAAACAAAGGATAAACTTGCATAAGGGTATTTATCTCTCTCTGGGTAAAACCCATACTAAGACATGAAAGGTAAAAGCTGCATTAATTACTCAAGAGGGATTCAAAGCTCAGCAGTTTACTAGGATTGAAGGATTTATTGAAAAACAGTGGTTCTCATGTGTAACTCCAGGCAATAAACCTATTTAATTAAAGGCTTAATCTTCTAGTTGACATGTTTGCTACTGTTCCAATAAAAAGCTTCATCTGTAGCCAGTTTTTGTAACTATACAAATAATAGTAGAATCCCTTGTCTTTGTTCATTTTTTAACTGTTTAATTGTATTATGTTGGTTATATTATAAATATTTAAGGACTTTTGTGTCTTTAGAAATTAAAAGCTTTAAATGGTCTGTGTTCCAAATTATTTAAATACAGGCAGTGTATCTTTGCCTCTTTTTTCTCAAACAAATATTTTTTAATAGAAGTTGATGACAGTATTCTGTATTGAGCAGCAGTTTTTTAACAAATTGCCTCTTCAAGTTAGGTATGCACACTCATAGCTGTCTCACATAAGTATCGTTAATTCAAGTTTATGCAAAATTAGAATTTTTCAAGAGTCTTCATCTCAATGCGTTCTGCTCAGAAATTTAATCATGATGTATTATGAAGGAACACATCAGAAAATAGGTGGTAAGAATAGTTAGATACCTGGATTATTTTATTCCAAACAGGGTTGGTCACTGCTTGAGACATGGCCCAGTCCAGCAAGGTGTAATCAGGTGTTTTAATGTAACAGCATCTATCAACTAAACCTTTCCTTTACTCAGCGAGAATTTTAACTCTGGTCTCTAAACCAGCAAATACTTTCAGTGTTTTAAACTTCTATTTTTGGACTATTTCTTTGAATCACATCTTTAATAGAAATCTTTGCTTTGCCTTGCTTTAGGTTGGGACTCACCGGGAAGAAGGTGTCAGCCTCAACAGCAACCATTCAGTTCTTCCCAGTACAGTTTCTGCTCAGAGCACAGAACTAAATCATAAAACACAAGACAGCTACAGAGGTAACTTTCCAGGATTACATGCTGGACCGGGTCTGCAGTAGTTCAGAGCCAGTGAGGCTGTAGATCTTGGTAAAATGGCATCAGTGCAAGGGATAGGGGCATAGATAATGTTGAAAAATAAAAATTAATAACAAATCCTATATACCACCACTGTTAGGGACTTCTGCAACAATTCTGTAGGCATCCCTGTCTAAGAATTATCCCAGTGTAGTTTCAAGAGAAGGCTGCATTACAGCCACATCCCTCCAGCTGAAGGGGCCATGATTCACTTGCAGAGCTGCAGCCATTTCCCAGTCAGCCAGGAGGGCTGTGGAGTGGGCTGAGAGCAGAGTTCAGCCCAGCCAACGGAAGGAGGTCATTCCACACCAGTGTTTACTGTTCCTTCCACTTTTAGCTAAAGAAGCAAACTGCAGAAAGTAGAAGTCAGCCCCTTTATTAGTGTGCTAGCACCATTTGGGGGGTGTTGCACACTTGGCCTAAACCCAAGCCTCGATGTCAGTGCAGCTCTGCCCTTAAATTTGCAGCCCAGACATCAGGTGCAAATTTCCTTACTTCACTTAATGTCCTTTTGTCTTAAACCATGTTTTCTTTAGACTAAGCTGTTACCTATCAAGCTGCTCTGAGAGCTGTGATCGCTTTATAACCCATGACACATGTCCAAGCACAGCAGTGTTACGAGGATTTCTTGTTTCTGTTAGTTCTTCCTGTTGTCTCCCCAGACTTGTGCTCGGCTCTGGCCCGTCACTGCCGTTATCTGTTTGAGGTTCTGTGCAACGTTTCAGTGCTGTGACACTCACCCTGCTCTCTGGTTGCTTGCAGCGCTGTCGGGTGGCTTACAGAGCCAGTCTGTGGCTATAGGTCCAACAGAAATCAAGTCTGAACATAAGGAGAAGGATGAAAATATCCATGAACCCCCCTCATCAGATGACATGAAATCAGATGATGAGTCCTCCCAGAAGGATATCAAGGTCTCGTCCAGAGGCAGAACAAGGTGTGTTGCTGACCTGACCTGGAGAATCTGTGCTTTGTTAATGCTCAGTAACATGTTGTCCTTACATTTGATAAATTTATTGCAAGGCTTTTGTGTTACTGCAGTGTATACACCAATAGGCAGCTGAAAGAGAGGAAAAGTTTATAGTGTCTGTATATATTGCAATACAAGGTAGAGGATTTGCTGGGAAAATCACCCAACAAGTGTGCATTCCTTTACACTAGAGCCATGCCTAATGTCTACCTGTACATGGAAGCAGCAAAAGATTCAAAGGGCCCTGCCCAGCATAGAGGATGGGACAATGTCAGAAATTTATGATACCTTGTACCTGGGCCAGGGTTGCACTTCTAAATGTGAGTCTGTGGCGGTGGAGAGCTCCAGCTCCTGGTCTAGAGGCTGAGGTGAACATCGTGGCTGAATATCCTCTTGAAACACTGTGTCCCCTCCAAAGCCACAGACACAAAACTGGAGCTGACACTGGGTAAATGTTTCTGGATCTGCCTGATAGGCCTGACACAAGCACTGTAATTTGAGGTAAGAGTAAACAATCAGAATTTTGCAACCACAGGCAGCAGAGTCTGTATCAACACATGTTTAGTGGTATTTTATTGTGTTAATTTTAGTAGAACAGAGGTTTTGCACAGTTTTAGACTAAATTGGACGGACCTGTATTAAAAAAGGCTATGCAACTTGATATCATTTGAGGCAGTTCAGGAATTCTAAATATAACTGTTTAGCTCTACACTGAGTAGTAGAAGAAAAAACAGTTCTAAAATTGGCCAGTGTGGTCTTTACAAAGTAAAACTTTTAAATAAGCATGTGAAATTGAAAATTCCTTGAATGTGTTTTTATATAAGCTGATGTATTGGAAAATAGCAAAAACTTTACAAGGTGGTTGAGTTACCTCTTTAACTGGCTTGGCTACATCTTCTGCTTCAAGCAGCAGTGTGTTGCCACAACCTTTCCTAGAGATGTTTACCTGCTCTAGACAATATTCTGTGGGTATTCTTCAGGCAGAAGCCACTCAACATTTATTTTCAGGAAAAGGCAGGAACAACAAGAATTTCCTTGAAAACTTCAGCATTGATACCTGATGCTTTCTTAGTTATCCAAATATACTTCAATATGTAATGGATTAAGTGGAAAGTTTAATTTCATCAACTGAAAATTTGGAGCCAGCACCAGGGTCGCTTGTTTGAAATACCAGTGATATTTCAATACTGTTACGTTCGCTTTCTTGCAGCAGTACTAACGAAGATGAGGATTTAAACCCAGAGCAGAAAATAGAAAGAGAAAAGGAGAGAAGAATGGCAAATAATGCCCGGGAGCGTTTGCGTGTGCGAGACATTAACGAGGCATTCAAGGAGCTTGGCCGCATGTGCCAGCTGCACCTGAAGAGTGAGAAGCCGCAGACGAAGCTGCTGATCCTCCACCAGGCCGTGGCAGTGATCCTCAGCCTGGAGCAGCAAGTGAGAGGTCAGTAGCCTTGGGGCTGGGGCAGGCCTGTGGCAGCTTTGTCCATGGAGCAGTGTGGGGCTCTTGAAACCTTCACAGCCAGATGCATGAGCAACTGAAAGAGTGTTTGCTGTTCTGTAATGGTGCTGAAATTCTGTAGAAAAAGCAAATAATTACTTTTAAAAAACGGAAAATAAGTGAGTATAAGGTTTATACTTTTCCCTTTCTTTTTCCTGTTCAATTAGTCATCTCTTCACCTAAGTTTTCAAGGTAAATTCATTAATTAAAATGTTGACAAATCTTGCTTTAAATTGTAACAAGCACTTGTTTAGTAGGAGAAAAGCTTTAGCAACAATAAGAGATCTGTTTTAAGATGAACTCCACATAATTGAAATATTATGCAGTGAATTTGTTTGTATTTACTTAGGTTTTTGCATTAAACATGTACTGAGGAGGGAGGAAACTTACTTCTGCTATAATTGAATCAGAGCTGGGTTTCCATGAATTTTCTTTCCCTGATTCCTTTAAATTTTTCCAAGAAACAAACAATACACCTGCTGGTAGGTGCAGAAGGAAAACTGCTTTGTGCCATTCACTCTCATAATGAGAGATGGTTCTAGGAATCATGTTTGGTTCTTCAGCTGTTCTGTTCTTATGAGTTGGTGAAGCCACAGTTGACATTTAATCTCCCTTTCTACTTTTGTCAAAGACATGTTGAAGTTCTGGGGCACCTTGCTGTAACTTTTGGTCAGCCCCGAGTCGGCTGGCACTCAGACTGGATGGTGGCTGTGAGTCCCTTCCAACAGAAGTAGTCTCGTGCAGTAATCACACAAGGGCATGGACTCCGCACGCAAGATGGGAAAGTGCAAAGCCTTTATGGCGCACTCAGAATTCCCTAAATACCAGCACCCAACAGGATATCACATCATATAAACAGGAAAGATGTTCACCACAGTGGCCCCCAATCACCTGGGGTATTGCACAGACATTACCTATTATGGTAGCAAGTAAAAAATACCCTATAAGGTCACAAACTACAATTATCACTTCTCATAGGTCCAACACTGTCCACAAACCCACAATCCTCTCTCAGCCCATCCCTGGTGACCTGGATGCACTCCCAGGGTCACCTCCGGGCCCAGGAAAGAGGCTCCCTCTCTCCAGCCCTCAGGGCCTATCTCTCTACCACCACATAGTGCACCCCAACAGTCTCGTTCTGTGGGGGTGGCACTTCCCAAATGAGTGTCCTCATGTTTTGCTGTTTGGGACTCATTAACAGCCATCTTCCTTAGTGTTTCACTGATGGAAGTGCATCAAGTGACTGGAAAAGTCTGAGATGTGGATATGTCAGTGGTTGTATTTGCTCAGTGCACTACATCTTTAAATCACTGATGTCACTGAGTGATAACAATGGTTTATTTTTGTGTACCTCATTTTTATTTCCTTTTTCTCATTTGTTGCTTGCATTTTGCACAGAAGATGCAAGCAGCAGTTAGAAGTTTATTGAAAGTGACTAAATAACTAACTTAACACAAACTTACGTACTTAGTGCAGTAAGGATGAGATGCTGTGTTTTCAGGCAGTTTTACTGATCCAGTTGTCAGTAAAGAAACACACTGTCTCCAGCCAGAGCTCTTCCAAGGCACGAGCAACTGTTCTGCAGATAAGACAGCAGCTGGGGCTGTTGTAAAACCCAGTTTAGCATCCCTGAGGCTTAGATCTCGGGCATTGTTTTGGTCTGAAAATACTTGTCATGGTCTAGAAGATAAGGTTGAATATTATGAAGTCAGAGGGACATTAATCAAGTATGGGTTTTGATGTTTAAAAAGCATCAAGTCCATCTCCCTGCTCTCAGGTTCTGTAATTCACAGGAAGCTCCATGTTAATAAAATCACTTCTGCCTTGGTCAGAGAACTTCCAACCCTTGTGTCTGTGGTAGAAATCTTTTTTCTCAATGTACTAACAGCTAAACTGGCCCCATTGTACAGGCAGTGTAAATGGAGAACTTTCCCTTCCTCAAGTTCCCATCTCCCTGTGTGTCCGGGGCAGGCCATGGGAAGTGCAGGGGGCCTCCTGGAGAGTGGCCCCGGCTCCCGTTTGTCTCGCCCGTCCCCCTCTGCACCTGTTCCTGTGAGTGAGTGACCGGAGCTTTGTGTGACACCCACAGGAGCTTGCACAGTGCATTATGTAATTGCATAAACAATTTCCTCTCTGCTGGTAATGAAGCTTCTCATTTTGTGATTGGTGCTATTCAAAATGAACCATTTCAGATTTAAGCTCTCAGTGTAGGCCAGAGGTTTTATCTCCATTTCCTAAATCACTGTAAATTAACTTCCTTTCAAAGTTTCCATGTAATTAAATCTTTAAAACTTCAAGGCAAGCCACAGTTAGACAAAGAAAACTGTGATTAAGAAAAGTTAGCAGTTTTTTTTTTTTTTTCCAGTAGAATCTTTATGAGTGCTCATCCTTAAGGAAATGCAGTAGGAGGCTGTTGATAATGACTTTGGTGACAGCAGAACTATCAAGTCCATCCAAAATTGTCTCTGTCAGATGAGCTAAAATGCACAGGGGTCAGTAAACTGCAGTTACTAGAGGGGTGCCTGTGCAGTGCAAGAGAAGGGCTTGTGCTGTCTGTTCGGTTTTGGCAGACTTCTTGCAGTTATAATTGTATCTGCCATCTCCAACTGCAAAACAGAATTCACTGACAGCTAGAAAATACCTTAAAATGATGATTAAATTCAACAGTGGAATATATTACATGGGTTTTGTGTGTCTTTTGGGCCCCTATGATTTACATCTTCTATATTTTGATTCACAAAAAGCCATTTTGAAGAACAGAAACAGTTGACTTTTAGAAACTGTCATTATTTGGAAACGAGATCCAAATCTACATCTATTGAAGCTAAGTGGGGAAGTGGAAAAATACTGATGAAATACCTTGATAGCTGGTCCACAGCTGGTTATTATAAAGTACTGACTTTAATGTGAGAGGAAATAGAGTTTGGAAAAAAAATAATGCTCCTGCTGTATGTGACTGTCATCACAGTCTTTTGATTGAACCAAGATGGGCACAAGGCGATTTCACAGATTGAGGCTGTTGAGAACAATCCGTTCAGGATGTGCTGCCTCCCCTGCCCTAACAGGTGGCTGATACTTGCTGGGAAGAAAAAAGCAGCAACGTTACTAAAACTGGTGTGATGTCACCAAGGTTGGTAAGACTTCAGCCTACCAACAAAATGTATACATTTCCATTTTATTATATTGAAAATTATAGACACTTCTCATTTTGCACTTCAGTGTCTTGTGATGGAGGAGGTGCTTTTTGAAAGTTTCTGAAGGAGTATGTAGGCAGCTGAAAGGGTTTGGGTTTGGCTTTTTGTCTCTTTGGTTTTTTTAAATACCAGTTTAGGAACTGTCTGGCAGGACTTTCAGTAGTGATTGTGTGCAGCTTTGGACACCTGCGGGTGAACAGGGGGTGTCAGCAGCTGAAGAGGGAAGCTGCAGAGCTATTTTTACTCCGGGGTTAATGTATCGATATTGCCCATGGCATCAGTGTATGGGATGTGAAGAACTCTGATTTTTCTGTTACAGAGCGAAACTTAAACCCTAAAGCAGCCTGCCTTAAGAGAAGGGAAGAAGAAAAAGTTTCTGCCGTATCGGCAGAGCCGCCAACACCACACCCAGGAAGCCACCCTGGCCTGAGTGAAACTACCAACCCTATGGGTCATATGTGAACACCAGCCAGGTACGTCAGGGGATGGCTCTTGTTGCTTTGTGTTGGCTACAGTGGGGGAGACACCTGGATGTGGTGGGGTCCAGTTCCTGAGCTGCCAACAGCACCAAACTTCTCTGTGCTTTCACATCTCTGAGCAGAAGCAGAAGGCTGCAGATTTGTTTGGGTTTATAATAAAATCCCAAGAAATTATCGTCAGAGTCTCTTTATTTCCATGCCTTGTTGCCAATGGCTACATCTCTTGGCTCAGTTGGCCTTCTTGGCATGACATCAGAGGAACAGTGAACAGCTTGCTAGATAAGCCAGGCTTAATAGAGATGAATTATACATCTTTAAATGGCCTAAATATCACATTAGTTCATTTAAAAATCCATGCATTGTTTCCCAGTGCTGATACAGAGTTTCAGGGACTCCTCATCCCAGAGAGATTTGCTCTCTGGCTCAAGGCCAGTCATCCTAACTCCTCTCATTTGCCCAGCAGAGGCTGGGAGCTGTCTTAAGTCACAATCTGTATTGGTGAAGATAGTTAAGATTTAAAAGTAACATTTTCAGCTTTGCAAGGTAGCCCAGTATGTAACATCTCATTTAAAAATGCTGATGGGGAGGCCCTACAGGAACATCAGTCTTTTGGGTTTATTCATGCTGTTGGTTGGTTTTCTAAATAGTTGGGAAACCTTGATTTTAAAAGGAAAAAGTTGAGTATTCCAGTAGAGCTGTTGCCACTTTCAAAAAGAACAAAAAACTGGGTTCAGTGCCCTTATTTTAATCCAGAACATTACTAAATTTTATGTTTGGGGAGGTTTTTTGTTGTTGTGTATATTACAATTTTTAATGCTTTGAATTTCTTTGTTTTATTTCATACCAGAGCAATAGGCTACTTTGGAATTGTCAGATAATTTTTGATTTACAGCAAACTTAGTCTATTCTTGCCATATAAATATAAAGAACCACTTTCAAAAGTTTGGTGTCTTTTTTTTTTCAATAGCAGTAACTTTGTGGGTTGCCTGAAGTATGACATTGACAGAAAAGGCTGTACAGGAACATGGCAATTTACCTTGGGAGAGAGTGAACTTGGCACTGTCTCCTGCTTGGTTTGGAGAGCAAAGTCAGACACAAATTGAAGGTCTGAGATGTGCAGATTATTCTCTCTTCCATATCCATAGAGGCCCAACAGAAGGCTCTTTAGAGTAATCTTTTCAATATATCATGTTCAATATGGATATCTCTGGAATGGGGGATTTCAGGATCTCTCAATGTGATTTTCTTTTGCACCTAAATGACTGAAAATGCCACCAAATCCAGTTTAAATTAGGTCTCTAGTGTTGATACTAAGCTTTTTAATTATTCTTTTCCTAATAACCTCTTTCTTCTCCTAAATTTCTTTCTAGAATTCCAGAATTATTGGTAGGATACACAGAAGGTGACCTTTCTTCACAAGGACACAGACAACTAACATTATATGAAGACACAAACCTGACAGGAGAAAACACTTGAAGCAAGAAACCCAAATGCAATCTTATGATCAAAGCTACTGGTCAACACCTGCATCAGGAGTGAAGATACAAGATCTTCAGACAGAATTTCAGCCCATGAGATACTCTGAACATATCATTCTGTTGCAAGCAGTGTGTCGCTTCTGCACAATCAGAGACTGTTGTGATCTCTCCACTCATTGTGGAAGTTGCCTTGTGCCTAAACTGAATTGACAAATGCATTGTAACTACAAATTTTATTTATTGTTATGGAACTGTAAAGGTCTACATATAAAGGGAAAAGTTAACATGTTAAAAGCTGATAAAATTTCAGCTGAATGCCAGCATTTACTAAAGCTGTTCACATTCAGAGAACAAAGCAGTGACAACCGTCGACCCGTAGCATTCCCAGCATACCTATTAGTGTCTTAAAAAAGGAAGGGAAAAGTCTTTTGTTGTCCTTTCCTCTCCTTTTGCCATATGACTAGTGTTTTCCATGCAATAGGAAACTATTCCTTGGTATAGCTTTTTTTATGTTATTTTTGATCTCTGGTAATCTGAACAGTTATGGTCACAGTTCCCCTTCCATACTGAGCTCTGTGCCTCAAGCCGCTCAGAGGCCTCATGAAGGCTGCAGGCTGGAGCAATACTGTGACCATAACATTTCTTGGATTTAAAAAGTGATTTTTATTTTCCCTCAGACTTTCCTCAAACATTTTTTTTTCTAATTATAAACAAAACCTTTTTAGGCTTCTAGGCTTCATAGTAAAGCTTGTAACGTGAAGTGTAAATTGGGTGGGGAGAATCTACTTTGTTAGAGTTGCTTTGTTTTCCGAGCAGTAAGTACTACATATAGTACATGTAAAGTGTTAGCTGTATGTAAGCACAAAATGCATTAAAATACAAAGGAGATTTTTTTCAGGCTGTAACTTTGGTGAATAGTAAAATCCTAAATTCACCGTGGCAGGTAGTGTGATGATGATATAACCACCAGCAAGGTGGGCTTATTACATAATGGAATCTTAAGAGCAATGGTCACCAGTTTTTCCTTCCTGTACACGTTAATTATCATGTCATGTTGTATGGCTTGTCAGTGGAGAAAAAATAGTGTGAATCAAATGCAAATACCCCCGTCCCAAGCCATATTAGCATTAAACCTTTAAATGTTTCTCCACCAGAACAGTGTCCATAAGTATTCCTTTGTCACAGATGTGTTGAAATGGTTAAAATCCCTTTGAACTTCCATGGAAACTGTCTTCCACTGCAATGACCATGGGAGGAAATTTCCTAAGCCAAGGTTGTCTGAGCTGTTGTTTATATAGTGCATCTTTCATCACTGGCAATTGGTTCACCACACAAAACAGGAACAAAACTATAATTTTTATGAAGTCATTTAATTTGAAAGAACAAAAGATGGATTGATAAAATAAACTAATGAATTTAAGCTCATGTTTTGGATGGTTCCTAACAAAACAGTTTGTGGAATTAGTGGACTCATTTCTATTACTTTAATTTGCATATATCATCAAATAACACCTGATTATATCTGTGGCCTTGTTCTTCATTTCAGTGTTTATCAGCTAAACGGAATTTGTTGCTTATGACGTGTGAAAGTGATCACGTGCCACTGCCTGGCCTTTTTCCTTCTAAGCTTGTTGTCTTTTTGGCTATATTAGACTTTGCAGTATGCCCAGAAGCTTTCCTTCATAAAATAGAAAGAAAAAAACATTTGGCTTATTTTTCACTGTAGCTAGTCTTTTATACAATAATCTTGTAAGAAAATTTCTTGAATTCTAAATATTACTCTTTCTAGATTTTTGAAATCAAAAAAAGTTTTCAGTAAAAAGTTTCTTACTTTATTTTACTATATTAGGTAGTAAAAATGTAGGGTTATTTACCATAACCTGTTCATTAATATCAGAAATTTACAATAGCATTGTAAGACCATAGTAGGGTTCTAGCATACCGTGTAGTACCTATGGAGTATTGTAAGAGCTAATTGTCCGAGATGAATTGCTTCTCATCTTGTTCTCCAGTTTCCATTGTTGGTTTATTGCAGATTTGTACCCTGTGTCAAATTTCAAGGTATTGCTGATAAACCTTTCCAACCAGCAGCAAGAAGTTCAAAAAATTTCTGTCAATGTAACAGAAAACACTATGTATATAACATTTATGTAGCAATAAATGTGCCATCTTTTTTTAACATGGTAAATCAGTGAGTTTTTTAAATTTCTCTCTCCTCATAGGCAACGTGTTGCTTGAAAAACAGTGGCAAAACTCTCTTCTGCCTTTATCAGAACAAAGCCTGACACATTCCCAAGGAGCAGAGCACGTTGCAGGCACAAGAAGTGGTGTTGCCCCTCCCTGTGAAGCCAGGCCAGCAATGCCCAGTGCGTGAGGAGCAGCAGTGCCTGAGCTGCGTTTGCTGCTGCAGAGCAGAAAGGGCATTGCAGAGGCAGACAGCAAACCAGGAGCAGCCGATCCCATAGGCACAGCCTCTTCTCCAGCTCACTCCTTTCCTTTGCCTGTCCTGAAGACAGGTTGCTTAGATCTGAGCCTCTTTGTGCAGGGAAGTTCAGTGCCAGCTTAATTCTGAACTGATTGATGCATCTGTGTACGTTTTGTGGAAATACAGGGGGGGGAAGTCTGTAGTTCAAGCACATCAAAGACAAAAGCAGATACAGCTCCTCTGTCTGTGCAGTACTGATGTTTGAATGGGGGGTGTCAGTACAGCTGCTGTGCTTGGCACCGCTTCCGACTCCCGACTCAGTCCTTGGTCCCCTTAGAAACTGCTCCGGTCCCGCTGAGGTCCAGTGCCCAGCGTGCAGATCCAGGCACGTGTTTGTTACAGCAGCACTTCTGCCAGAGACAGAGCTCTGACATGGTCTGGGCAAACAGGGGAGGTCAGACCCAGCCATGTCAGGCTGCCTTTTAGAATGGCTTTAGCAGCAGCAGTGGGAGAGATGCCCGGTGCCTTCCCCAGCACACATTCCCAACTTGAACTTTACTCCAGTAATAATTCTAAATCCAGCCTTTGAACATTCATCAATACTCCTCTTCCCTTTTCTGGATCAGACTTACTTGTTTGTCACCCCTTTCAGAGAAAGTAAAAATGGCTATTTGCACATCTTTATCTTTTTTTACCACACTTCTGCTGCCTGTTTGCATATACTTTCTGATCACGAGTCCTTCTCTCTTTTTTTTCCATTTTATTTTTTTGTGTGTGTGGAAGAGATGTATGTTGGGATACCTTTGTTAAATACAGTTCTTCTAGAATTAGCATTTGGAATATTGTAGAAAAGCTCTCCTGTAAATCTAAATCATTGGGAAAGTCTTGAAATGGACTTTCTTTTTTTCCTCCAGCTACTGAGTAGTTGCTGCTAAAAGGATTCTGGATTCTTCATTAATTAACATTTCCCCAAGAATTAAACATTTTCCCCCAGCATCTGGAAATCATGGCAGACCAAAAGTAAAATGGAACCATCTGTAGAAGACGACCAAGACAGTGGGTGGTAAACTTTGTTGTTTGTTTGTAACACCAATACCTTCTGCATCCTAATACCCCTTGCCTGTGGATACTAAAATGTCCTGTAAAAGGAAGAAACTTTAAAGCCTGGCAGCGTATCAAGAGCAGGTCTCCAGCAGGGATGAAGGAGCAGGCTGGCACCTTCCTGCCTCTGCACACAGGCTGTGGCTGCCCTGCTCCCAGTGCCCTGCTCCCTACTCTCAGGGCATCACCAACCCAGGGCTGCAGGGGTGTCCCTGGGGCAAGGCAGGCCCAGCTCCTGCCTTCCTGCTGCTCATCTGCCCAGTGCAAGGAGTGAAAGTCTCCCGGGCTGGGGGAGAATGGTGCTGAGAGGAGACTGCTACAAATCCTTTCTTCCCATTCTGCCCTTCAGGTCTGTGCTGCCACAGAGCAGATAAGTCAGGTGCCATTTGGGAGCTGTTTTGTACTGTTCAACCTTCATTTCTTTTACTGAAGTTCATCCCTCTGTCAACCTGGATGCCTTGGCAAAACAGGGAGAGTTATTTCCTGGTTAAGATACAAATACACTGCTCAACTGCTACCACAAGCACTGCGTGTGCGTGTTCAGGACTTCAGCTGCTTCAGCAGCTGACTGCAGTCACCTCAGGCTCTTTGTATCAGTCAGAAACTGTCCAGACCAGGCTCTGAAACTGCAAATTGTCTGGGCTGTAAACAGAATCCCTTTCAATTCTCTCCTAATCCTGACTTTTAAAATGTTTTGATGCAATTATAAACATCTGTTATAGAACCTGATTTTTAAAAAATATCTTATACAAAATTATACCAGCTGAGAGACAAATCTTTTCCAAAATATTGACCATAACTGATCCTGGAGAGACAGATCTGTTAGAAAGTCAGTGGCTGGGCTAAATACTTGGAATTCTGGTTATTTCAGGTGAACTAGAGAAACAAGAATACCAAGGCTGTTTCATTTTCAGGAAAGATCCACTGTAGTTTTAATAGTATCATCTAAACATATAGAGACAAAAGGAGTTAAATGTAAACTGTATCAGTCAGAGCAGTAACTGCTGCCAAATGAATGGATGAGAAAATAACTTACAATGTAACTCAAAGTTCAGTCTGTGTTAGATGTAGAGCCCTGCTAGTCATGGACTTCAGAAAAGCATACGAAATGCAGATCCTATAGCTGGAGCAATTTCTTTCCATGAAAGCACTGAATACCATACCAGGTTTTATTTGTATTGGAAAATTCTACATTTCAGCTCTTAAAAAAATAAATCCAGGAGGAAATTATTCAAAGTAAATGGAATCAAACTCTTGTACAAAATGGACACAGCAATGTCTTGATAACTTAGTAGTGTGGATTTTGGCTCTACTTTATTTCTGTGCTGATGCTTTTTCACTGTAACTTGGTGTCAATGGAAGACTTGGAAATGCCAGAACAGGCTGATTTACCAGTTTGCTGGATTAGTTCTTTGTATACAAGTAAGTTAAGTGGTTCCTTACGCTCCTGGAAGTTCTGACATGCAACATTGCATTAAATGCACAATCTCTCTATCTACAATGCAGGAAAGAAAAATAAATACTTGTCCAATGGTCCAATACAACTAAAGAAATTTCATGAACTTGAATGAGTGTGTATCAATTATAAAAATAAGTTCTCCAAACCTGAAGTTATAAACTCATAGAATGAAAAGAACTCGAAGAATGAAAAGTCTGAGGAGTACAGTTATGGCTCTGCATTTTACTTCACGGCACCAGTAAATGAGCAGAGATGATCAGAATCATTAGTTTATCACAGAAGCAGAATTAATCACCAGCCCTAGTTGTGTGTTTGCTGGGAACACAGCAGATAGCCAATTGTTTGCTGCACAGCCAGATCAAGTGCTCCAGACTGCTCCCAAATTACTTTCTCCGACTGCTGAAATAACTGCTTTCACAATCAGGTGAGTTCTTTAGGACATTTGAGGGCTTAATATTTCCCCATCAGCTTTATTCACTCAGACTAGAACCTGGATGTGCCGGAATGAGAATCCACTTCTCAAGATACTGAATAGCCACTCTGTGGAAGAGAAATCTCCTGTGTGTAAATATGAAATGATAAGGTAGGGGGAAGTTTAGAATGATGTTTTGAATGTTCAGTTCACACCTGGAAAAGCTAAAGAGAGTATCAGTATTTCCTTTTCAAGGTGACAAAGAAAGTAAGTCTTGCAGATGCATCTCCCGTTCTGTTTGTACAATACACAGCAGGAGAGAGCTCCTATCTGAACTCATCTTCTGTGTGCCACAAAGACACAAATGCTAATGCATCTGATTATGAATATAACAGTTAAAGTTCATTAATCCCTAACACTACCTGACTAATTAAGATAAATGCACGCAATATTGGTTTTAAAGTCGATGGACTCTGCTTCCAGTTTACCCGTTTAAATGGGTAACATTTAATTAAATGTACATTTAATTTGTTTATGTGTCTAATTAATAGCTGAAAGTGTAATTAAACATAAAGCTTTTAAAATGCTTATTCCTTTCCTAGCACACAAGAATAGCAAATGTGAGCATCATAAAATGCAAGTACAACAGAGGGCAAGAATGCTAAAAATTAAAAGAAAAAAAAAGGTAACAGCCTACAGAATCTGAAGGTAGTAACCCAATATAAATTAGTGCCTGTCATTATCTGTAGCCAGCTGTTCGTCATTATCTTGTTATATAGAAGTAAAACAAATGTGTCAATAAAGTGCTCATTAAAAAGTGTTTTGGATATAAATGTAGATTCTGCATTTACAGGAGTATCAGGGAAAAGAGTGTGAATGACACCAAAATTGACACGTCAGGCTTTGCCGTCTGTTTTTCTGGTGTGGCTGTTTTGCCTGTCTGGGATAACTGATGAAAAGTAACTGCACACAGGTTCATTCCCATGTTTCTGTACCCCTCGACTTTCAGCTGGAAATTTACTTCAGCTTTTCAATTCACTTTTCAATTCTGTAAATTGAGCTGGCTGTGCATGCTTCCACAGGCCCTCCTGAACTTCCTTCCTTGGCCCTTCCCTGCCCCACTCCATCCCTAGCTCCTGTTGCATGAGATATGGTCTCCAAACTATGGGCTGTAAGCAAGTTTAAATCTTCTGTTCCTCCCAGGCCCAGTACTGGGGCTGCCTCAATCAGGTAAAGCAGCAGCCGCTTCTTGCACAAAAAGCAAGGGCTGGAGCAGCTCTCCAGTGCAGACAGGCCAAGAGAGAGCTGGGGTTGTTCCACCTGCAGAAGGCTCTGGGGAGACCTTACAGCACCTTCCAGTACCTAAAGGGGCTCCAAGAGAGCTGGAGAGGGACTTTTTCAAGGACATGTAGTGACAAGACAAAGGGTAATGGGTTTAAACTGACAGAGGGCAGGTTTAGATTACATATAAGGAAGAAATTCTTCCCTGTGAGGGTGGTGAGACATTGGCACAGGATGCCCAGAGGAACTGTGAATGCCCCATCCCTGGAAGTGTTCAAGGCCAGGCTGGATGGGCCTCTGAGCCACCTGGTCTAGTGGAAGCTGTCCTTGTCCATAGCAGGGAGGTTGGAAGTCAGTCCCTCCCAGCTCAAACCATTCCATGATTCTACGAGTGACAATAATCTGTTCATTGGAAAAAAAACCCATAATTTATCCCACATTTGTTTTTAATTTATTTCATATTATTTAGTAATATTTTAAGCTCCATATGGAATAAGAAGGAAATCTGAAGGAATTTTCATCTTAGATCTGAACTGCTACATTATAACCGTATAATTCTTCTCTTCTGCACATTTGCTAGAGTAATTTTTTCCTCCCTAGCCTATTAAAATTCCCACTGCCCAAGGACCCTTGATCCCACAAAGAGATATGCAGTTTTTGCATAGGATAGCCCTTCTCATTTCAGTGGGCACATTTCTGTACTTCATACTGCGTTTGTATTGTTTCTTCACAGGTCATGAGACTGACGCTTGCAGATTTTTCTGGGTTTTCTACAGCACCCAAGGTAGGAATCTGTGCAGCAGAAGCTTCACTGTTTCTTTTCTGTTAGAGGCCTGAAGACAAAACCACCAATACAGCTTCTTTCTGTACTTCTCTGAAAGTGAAGCAAACCCAGTATTTTAGAGCAGGAGGCTGTGTGTGGAACGTAAGCACGTTGTATCTGTGCCTTTATAAAGCAATTCGGACACATCTATTTTGCAACAATTGGGAAGAAACTGGGTGGGTGGTGTAGAAGACGGGAACTGTGAAGACCAAATGTTTAGCTGTATTCAACTGTAAACAGAGTGATAGTCAGTAAACAGTCCCTCTGAAGAGAGTAATTAATAGGCACATGTGAAGAGATGGAAAAGAAGATGTATCCTTCCTCAACAGACATCAAAGGGTAGGCTGGACAGTGAGAAATTGCGCATACCCCAAGGAGGCCACACAGCTGTATGTACATTCAGCTAGGAAATGTGATGCAGGGTAAGGAGCTAGGAAAAAGAGGAGCGAGGGGTAGGACAGGCAGTGAAAAAGGAGCCCGACAGTAACAAAGGAAGGAGCAACACGCTCTGTGGGGATGGGAGCAGGAACGGAGAAGCAGGGAGGTCTAAGCAGGTCAGCCCTCTCTGCAGAGGGGTCAAGTTGCAGAGAAGTTTTGCAGGATTAGAAAGAGTGATAAGACAGCACAGTAGGTAGCCTCAAAATAAGATAAGGAAACAGAGGAGGAGCCATGAAATGAATGGTTCTTCATTGTGATTCTCCTGCCTCTTGCTACATCTGAAAGCAGAACTCTGTGGCAGTTGGCCAGTTTGACAGGGAAGGCGATAAAAATAAATTACATCCTCTGTTTCCAATACAGACCGAGATGTTTCCAAAAGAATGGGGGAAGGGAACTTACTTGCAGGGAGAAAAGGTACTCAAAAGGTCCAAAATTCATTGTCTGTTCTCTATAAAGTGGTGTCACGACTGACTCCATAACGTACGTACTTGGCTCCAAAATGGGATTTTGGAACTCCACCTCTGGGACCAGCTGCTTGCACGAATGCTTCATTGGAAGAGAAATACTAGCTCAAAATGAAGGAAACGCTCTTTTCTGTCTCAAAGAGCACACATGAAGTTGGGAAGAACAGATCAGAGAAACTGAGGCCAAGAAGTTTGAAATTCCCAGTGTCCTGGGTGGTCTTTGCTGTTTAATTCTGTATGTGTCATCTGTGGAGAATGTTTCCTTTCAAAACCTGACTAACACTTGGACAAGATAGATTTTCCCAATGAATTTGATTTACAGTTGAGCAGAATACATGCATGTCAGCAGTGTAGTTTTGGCCTATTTTTTCAAATCAGGTTTTGTGCCCCAAATAGAGTCTAAGGAAACAGGCTATCTTCAAATGTCTTGGCCCAACTGGACAGGCATTTTTGCTGTAAAAGCAGCTTTAGCAAGAACAAATAATCTCTCTCGGAGACAGCACTACAGGACTGTTTTTGCACAAAACAAAACAAAACAAAAAACCAATGAGAAGGCTGGACCCAATATCTAAGCTGAAATGTTTGTAGGACCTGTTGTGATAGGACAAGGGGAATGGTTTTAAACTAAAAGAGGGTAGATTCAGACTAGATACAAGCAAGATTTTTACCATTAGGGTGGTGAAACACTGGAACAGGTTGCCCAGAGAGGTGATAGATGCTCCATCCCTGGAAATCTTCAAGGTCAGGTTGGATGGGGCACTGAGCAACCTTATCTAGATGAAGATGTCCCTGCTCACAGCCAGGAGGGTTGTATTAGATGGCCTTTAAAGGTCCTGTCCAATCCAAACTATTCTATGATCCTAAGAAACATCCCCTGTTCTCTTGCATGGGCATTCCTCTTGGGCTGTGCTCTGTGCAAAGTGAGTGCCCTGCCCTCTCTGATACTTTTGGCTGATGTGTCAGGTGACACATGGAGTGGAAACGTGTCTTGCAGGGACAGTAACTGTGGGTCACGAAGGGCAGGGAATACTTTGCACTCCATCCTGTGCTTAGGCCATCAAGTCCATTAAGCCCAACCTAAATCAACCATTAGGCCCAGGCAATTGCCCTGTTAGTAATCTACTCTCCCACTAAGAAAGCAGTCCAAGTTCTTTGTTTAACCACTTATTGTGGAATAAGCCATCGGCTCCCCATGAACTGGAAATCAAAAAGTAGATCCCTCCTTACAGATTCAGAACAAACATATTATTCGTCTTACCTGGAGATTTGTCCCATACCACTAGTGATTTTCCCAGAGAAAGATGCTGCATATGACTAATGGCATTTTTTGAGAGTTAGACATTCCAAAGATGTCTACTCAAGGGAAGAAATTTCATGTTCCAGAAACTTAGAAACATTGGCTGCAGTTACTGCTAAGAATGGAATTGCAATTAGTCTTCTACAATCTTTACAGGCATGCCTAAAAAACAGAGATGTCAATATTGCAAATCTGAGAGGTCAGTGAGGCAATGTCCTTTGCTGATAGACAACAGACCATTCCTCAAAACTGCCACTTGCTGGGCTGGTGGAGATAACATTTAGTGTGAGACAGAGCAGCTTTAGTTTTAGGGCAGGGGTGCTGCCTCTGTGGTTCTTTGGAATCCTCTTTGCTGGAAAAGAACGTTGTATTATCCTCCAGAGATCAGCTAGGGCTGGTCTCCCATCTGTTCGTGGATCTGCACCTGTTTTTCATTTCACCAACAGTGGCCACATGGCCTAAGATTGTGGGGAAAGACAGAGAAGAAAATGAGGGGAAATACAGAGAAGAAAATGAATGTGTGGCTCAGGCACTGGGGTTGTATTTAGAAGTTCTGAGTTTAAATCCTGACTGTGTAGCATAACCTTGGTAAGTCTTTTCATTTTTGTCTGCCTTAACCTGCTCTGTAATGGAGACAAAGGAGTGAATATTATTCTGGAGCCTTCTCCTTACCTTTTTTTTAACAAGAAATTGGAGAATTTTTTTTTCTTCTTCTTTGCTTCTTTCTCACCCATCACAGAAGTCTTTACAGACTCTATAAAATATGTCACTTATGATTAGGAACACCAAACATGTCTCCCATCCATTTCCTTCGCACTTGGAAAATTGAAGGGAAGTTCCTCAAAGAAACTGCTCAGTTTGTGCCTGTGTGAATGACAATGCTGCTTGGAGATTGCTCCAGTAGCAGAGCACCAGTATACAGGTATTTTGAGTGTTTTCTTGCAAATGGTGCATGGGAATCCAGAGTAGCCCCTGTCTGTTGATCTGGGAGTGAATCACATTCTAGCTGCAGCCAGCTTCAGAGACATACAGAGGCAGATGTGTATCATTTCCCTGCCTCTCTCATGTCTTGCACTGGGCATGCCATAGATTTGGCACTGTACATTTCGCAGTCCTTACACTTGCTTAGAAAAAAGAGGCAAAGTTGTTGCCCCTGCTCTGCCCATTCATTCTCTTCATTGCTCCATCAGCCACACTCTGTATGTTTATGCTCCAGTACAAGTTTGGCTGCAGCTTTTGTTGACAGTCTGGAGATTGCTTGGGACTAAATAAAGAGGGTAACTGCTGTCAGGTTCCGTGTAAGTTCTCACTGGGCATGGCAATACCATGCTAACTGGGGACATGCTGACCTTGCCAAATCCTATCAGCTTCTGCAAGGGTCCCTTAAAATGCTCAGTGTCACAGATCCTTGCAACTCATTCTTTGTGAATTCTGAACTTGTGCACTGCTGGCAAAAAAAAATCCTCTCACATTATTTCTGTCCTAACTGGGGATTGAGTTGATTATAACTGTTCTCAGAGTTGTTTCTCACCTTGAGCCTCACTCAACTTCTATGGAAATCTGCTGGGGTTTGTCTTTGACTTCAATAGAATTAGTCTTAGGCCTTTATCAGAAAGTTTGCTGCTTGCTGCAAGTTTGATTTCCATGTGATACATCTGGAAGCTCTCAGTTATTATGCTGCCTTTGAAATGGAAAATTGACAAACTGTTATCTCTGGGAGCTTGTTGGGTTCAGATTGGTTCCGTCAGATCACAAGTAAATTGGCACCAAGCAAGGTTGCTATTGAGTTCTTTACTTTTGATCCTCAAATTAAAAGCTACCTGTCTCGTTGGTGTGCACTTGAGACTATCAAGTGCACTTGAGACTACCTGGTTTTGTCTGAACTTTGCAACAATGGAAAGGGCAGGTCTTTTGCATGACCCGTGGATTAGGAGTTTTGTGTCAGCTTCAGAAAACCTCTAGAGGTCTGGGATACAACGTTATGCTGAACACTACAAATTTGCAGGTGCTGTGGCCAGAAGAGACAATTATGATAAGTTATTTTGACTTCCTGCAAACTACAAAAGTGCCTCCTGTAGTTTTTATAAAGGCTCATACCTATCAATTTAACCAGTCATTAGAATTTTAGGTTGATTTAATTTCCTCCAATCATAGAGAGTTTGTTGCAGTCTAAAGTTTCTTTTCTTAGTTTTTAAAATTTGTTCCTCATCTCTCATCTGAACCTGTTAACTTTTATTTCATGTTACTGGATGTTGCTCTGCTTTCACCTGTGCCTACTGCTGGACTCCAGCTCTGTAGTATCCCATGTAGACCCTGATGCACTGCAGTCAATCAACTTTTTACTTTTTCTTCACAATCATCTTCAGAGTCAGGTATATATTTCAGGACTCCATTCACTCCGCACTCCAGTATTTATATTTTCAGAATTCATATTATACTAATTTATCCAGCTTCTGGTGGCCCAAATCACCACACTATTTTAAAATATTTTAATTGAAACTCTTGTGGTTCACACTCTCTCAGCAGTTTTGTAAGGCCTACTTATAAAATCAGTTCTTTCACACTCAGATGTGTAATCTACATCGGACTCTATGGAATCATCGTTTTTACCCAGGAATGGCAAGACCAGACCTTAAACTAGCAGGCAATGCCAATATGGTGCTAACAATGAAGATGTTAATGTTGGAAGAGCCAGCTACCGAGATTTTCTATTTCATGACTCAGCTTTCTTTTATGGCCTACCTTTCAGTTAATTCCATTACACCAGGTTTTTTCATAGAATGCTATAAATGCATTTGCTAAAAGGTAAACTAATCTGGAGCCAATGCTCTTAAGGTATGGAGTAACTGAAATGGAAAGGGACCTTTGGAGGTCACCCTGTGTAAAACCCCACTGAGAGCAAGGTGGAGTTTGAAGTTAGATCCAAGTGTACTCATACGTACAACTGCAACTACAGGAAAAGGTTAAATTCACCTCATAAAATTAACCATTCATAAACGATGGGACTTACAAATATTATGGCAGATTATTGCAACAAGGATGTTGCTATTATATTTTGCTAGGCACCTTCTCACTGTGCATCCTCAACATAATTTTTGGAGCAAAACTCTACTAATGACTCTAGAATCAACATAAAAGCTCATGGAAGTGTACAAATTACTTTGAAGTCTTCTGTCTCATCAATGGCCCAAGAAATAACCCTTATTTTAACCATACAATGTGCAACAAGCTGACTTAAAATGTTTTCATTATCTATATGCATTTGTGTTTTAATTCTACTTTGTAAAAAAAAAAAAGAAGAATTAGTCTTCCCACTTATGGAATGATCTTAGTAAAATTAGACTTTTGACAGAAATCTGTAAAGTGATTTTTTTTTTTAATATAAAATACTGTTGTAACATTTGCTCTTCTGGTCTTATTCTTTATTTACTACAGTTTTTCGACATCTGTCCCTGTCTCTTTTCATCAAATATTTATCCGCAACAGCTGAAAGAGCCTCATTTGTTTTAATTAAGAATAAGACCACCAAGCTGGGATCACTTCCTTGGCTCTTCCATGGCTTGCACAGACAGACAGTAGATCTTGTGAGGTTTCCTGAGGGTGGCCCATTGACAGGCTTTCCCCTCCTCCCCATATCCTTTTCTTTTGCACCATGTTTATTTTGGGATAGAGAAATGTAATCAGAGCCACATTCCGAGCAAAGAAACTTTTTACAGTTAACACGCATGAGAAAGGAGGAAGATCATGTTGTGTTTCATTCGGTGTTTCACTGGAAGAGACTATTTTCTGATTTGTGACTTCTGGGATGGAATTATCATTGCCACAGAAACACAGGAATAGCAACAAGGCCTCTAGTTCAGCATGTCAATACTGACAGACACAGCAAGTGCATAAGGAAAAATTGTAGAAATTCAGCTGAAGAATATGCTACTGACTGAAAACATTTTTTGCACTTTTCCTCACTAGCTAAGATCCATTTTATCTCTTTTCTTTTTCCCCCTGTTAACTTAAGAAGAGGAAAAAACAAAGAAGTGACATAAAATAACTTCTTTGTACGAAGTTAGTATTCTAAGGTAGCGGTACAGGCTGGCGCCTATTGCCACTAAAACTGTTCTAAAGAGTGTTTGGGACATGCTATTTTCAGTTTTATATATTCTAGAGAAATACTTTTGGAGTGCCTAGACTGCTCATGACTTCTAGAGATGGTGAGATGTCTCCTGGCCTTGGGATCCCGGTGAAGTTGCTTATATAACGGACCTTTCTCAGCCATCTTAATTATCTTAGTCCTTGCTAATGAGATGGTTTTTTGAATTAAGCTTTTACATTTATTTAAGATGGAGACTAATAAGAAAATCTTGTTTTTTTCATACCCCATTTTCACTTCAAGTTTCATCTTACAAGAAAAATAAACATTAAAATAAGCCATCCCTGTGAATCAGCAAATTAAGGCTGTAATATCCTCACCTGGCAAAAATTACCTTCAAAAAAGATCCTGCTTCAGTCTCCCTTGGCAGTACATTACAGCAGAGTCATTAATGCTTACACAGATATTTCTTACAGTTGTTAGTTAGATACAAACCACTGATTACCTTTAAAATGAGAAGATCTCCTTTATTTGTAGATTTAATCAGTTTAAAGCTTTACACTCTGGATGTTGGAATTTTCTCAATTCTGAAAAAACCTATCGGACTCAAAGCCTGACAGTAATTTCTGCACCTCTTAGTTTATTTTGCAGGCAAAGTAGAAGGAAAGGTAGGCTGATGTGATTTTATGTATCAAAAAATTACCTCATTACAGCTATTTTTTTTCTCATAATACACACATGCACAGGCATATATATATAGCACATTTCATTACACTTATATGAAAGTTGGTGACTTACCAAGAGGTCAAAGGAGATTTTATCTCAGCATCTTTTCCAATTCACAGTATTATCTCCTACTCCACACGACGTGGTAACGTGGCTGCATAAGGTCTCATGCAGATTGGTTCTGGATTTGAGACATATGGGTAAAACTGACATGGAATTTTAAGGGCAAAGTTTTCAGAAGTATATTAAGAGTATAAATTAAAATAAGAAATTGATCTCTACATTGTCCTATACTGATACTTATTATTTAAGTAACTTTAACAGTCAATGACTCACTGTATTGTATTTAGAGTACTATACCGTAGCTTTCTAAGATCTTGATATTGGCATAAAGGAAAAGAATCAATTATGTAACTTGGAATCAGAATTTAATTCTTTCCTTGCAAGATACTAAGACAGGAGACAGCACCATTGCTTAATCAATTGCACAACAGAAGGGCATGCAGGAACCCAGATTTTTTTCCAGCACTGCCACTGGATTGAGGGTGACCTTCATCAAATACTCTTTCTGCTCTGTAAAATCTAACTATAAATTCTCCTTGTAAAGACATCTGAAATGAGAAAGTACTGTTAAGTACCCTAGATTTGATACCGATTGCTTACAACAGTAAGTGAAATCAGAGTTAAACTAATTTAAGGGAGACTTTATTAACTGGAAAGATTATGAGCTTGTCAAAGAGATATTAATTAAAGTCTGGGGACTGCTTGCCACTGTCATTCTAAATTAATTGCTAATAGGTTACTCTTAAAAGTGGAGTGCAGCTGCAAGAACATCAGGCTCAAAGGAAACTCGATTTTGTTTATCATTCATCTTTACTTTGTTTAGTAAAAGATTTCTAAATACCAAAGAAACCTGAAACTGTTTCTGGCAAGGATATTTTCGATTACAAAAGTATTTCTATAATCCAAATGGCAGGATTCACACACTTACTACAGAACTTTCTACACTTTTCTCTCTTTCTGTAAATTTCTGATAATATAAAAACCTTTAGGACTCTATCTTGTGTGTCTTTTAAGATGCAAAGAAGCCAAAAAAGCTAACATAAAGTTAGCAGCACTTCTAGTGACCCCCAAATCATGTGTAGGTGGTATCATTCTCTTTGGGGATAATATTACCCATGAGAGCAATTCAGAACAGGCCAGGAATTTCAAGGCCTCCAGTTTATAGTTACATGTGAAGGCATGGGGTGGGCATGGGGGTGGGAAGCGGTTCATGCCCACTTCTGTCCCTATTTCCAGGCTGTGCGTTCTTGCTTTCTGTGTATGAGCTCTGCTGCATTGTCTCACAGAAATAAGTGCTTCAGGTGGACAGGCAGTTAAAGGCTGTATTCTGATCAGACTTAAACTGGGGAATTTCTTTGAAGCCAGTATAGCTCCACTGGTGAAAAACGTGGGAAAATAGAACCTGAAGAGTGCAATCCCTGCTGGCAGGCTGAGGCTGTGCTGGCAAAAGGCCTGCCCTACACTGAGCTCCCTTTCTTGTCAATGATAGAGACTCCCTGATTCTGACTCTTGGACAAGACTTAGTCAGGCTGCCTTTCCAGTCTGGGCATGCAGAGGGCTTCTGCAGGTACTTTATTTTCCGTTCAACAGTAGTGAGCAGCCACCCACGATATAGAAAAAATGTATCCCACTGAACATCTGCTGAGTTATTTATTTCATTATTTTATGCTACCTGATAATATAAGCATTTTCATCAGTCCCTGGGTCAAACACAAAAACAGATCACTGTTTTAAAGGAAGTTGGAGAGCTCTGTGCTACCTCACACAGAAATTTTTGAAAGGGTGGGAATTCAGTGAAAGCATTTATTTCTTAGAGAGCTCTATTAACAAAGAAGGAAGTGATAAACTGTTATAATTTTTTATTCCTACAGTTTCAATCTGAAAATATGAAAGCTATGACTACATATAATTCTGCTTATTCAGGTAGGTTAAATCCTGACAAGACTGTCAGACCCAAAAACCACAGTTGGGTCTTTGTGGAAATCAGTGACAAAAATACCAACTGATTTTAAAGGTGTCAAAATTGTACCAAAGAGTTTTGGGTTTTGACCCCAGAAAATAAGAGTGTGATTTACACCTTTCCATATTGATTCTTCTGTTCAGACAGTCATGATCTTCATCATACTGGGACACTTCAGTGCATTGTCTTTTATTTTGGATGCTGTCATTTTAGCAGTGTTAATATGAAGTGATATGGGAATATAGTACTTTGAAGTGCTGATGACTATTCTGTTGATGGCTTAAGAATATGGCTAGCACAGCTGTCCTATATTGCTTGCGAACAGAAGTCCTGTTTGCTTCACAAAATTAGTTGACAAAGTACTACTATTAACTTTCAAAACTCTTTAATATATTAAAAGTCATCTTCCTAATACTCACAAAACCATCTCAGGAAAGAGCAATGTAGTACTGTTGCATTAACTGCCCCATTTGAAACATCCAGACTCTAAACCTATGGCTTCAGAACCTCTAGCAGAATCTACCAGACAATTCTGTTCAATACTGACATGACCAGCTTCACAGCATCTTTCTTAAGGGGGATTTGAACCACAGCCTGAAGTTTCCCTTCCTATCTGGTCACCTATTTATCCTTGAGCCATTAGTTCTCTACTTGTACGCACATATACTTCTTGTGGTTTTCATAGCTGATATGTGCAGTATGTGATATGTTGAACCAAGCAGGGGGAGCACCGGCAGCTAGAGAAATCTTTATTGACAGAAACTTTAAGGAGTGAAGTACTAAGTCTTCCCTGGAAGTGACACAAGCTGGAATGATGGAATAACTTTCTGTGTGCCATGTTTGAAGACTCCGCACTTGCTATTGCACTGAGAAGAAAAGAGGAGCACCTGTAGTGCACCATGCTGTGACTCATGAGACACTGCTTGTACCATGCAGAATGAATTGACAACAGAGTAAGTCCTGTAAGAATGCCATAAAAACCATAGCTGTGCTTACTGATCATAATGTAATTAAGTAACAAGGTGGATGCCATGCAGTGTCTGGTTGGTATCAGGATTCCTTTAGATCCTATGGACAAGGAAACCACACGATTCACAGACCGAGCTCAGAGCAGCTGTAGCACCCTGGCTACATGAAAGTTGGCAACTGATTGTCGTGAAGAAAAGCTACCAAGTTCCTTAATGTTAAAAAATGTTCCTTAATGTTCAAAAAGAAGAGTCAGAGAAAACACAGTTAATATGTTCATATTGTCCTACCATGAAAGTATCTTTGAACAAGTGCTAAAACAACTTATACAAACCTTGTAAGTGAGGTTTATAGATACATCTTAACTCAGATTCATGAGAAGTCTTACTTTACTGGATGCTGCAATTTAAGATTTCCAAGCATCCTATCTAATACTCTAATCCAATAATCCTAAAATCCAGCAATTAAAGAATGTTTTGACAAAGCAACCTGAGGCTCATTCCTCTAATTATGCTGCACAGTTTAGGCTCACTGACTTCAAATACTCAGGTTTACCCATGTAAAATATGCATTCTTTGTGTCTGGATTCACTGGAATCACAGACACTTCTGCAGAACTCAGCCTATTAACAGCTTCACCCAAACTGAGACTATACCAAGGCTCTGAGGGAAGTGTTAGGAAATTCTGTTTCCTTGCTGAGAGTTAATGCAATTATACCTCTAACACAAAGTCATAACCAAGACCCAACAATGTTTAAAAAACCCCAGAATTTAATAAGCAGCTTTTAGAAATCCTTCTTATTCTGCCATGTGTGTTGGATTTCTCCTTAATATCTGCCATTTTGCTGGTGTTTCCTATCAGAAGGTGCAGAGTCTGATGATTCAGAGTGACAGACATTAAATGTTGTTCAAGTACTAAAGTAATGGAGAAACTGGAAACTTCAGGGATGCAGGGAATTTATATTATGTGTTGTTTGATTTAAGATAATAATGGAGTGTATAGAGTTTGCCCCAGAAGCCAGAAGAGAAATTAAATGATACATTGAAGCTGTTGTAGCAAAAACCTGCAATAGAATCATAGAATCATTGAACTTGGAAAAGACCTTTGAGATCATTGGGTCCAACTGAGCTCTCTCTTCACAATTCTAAACTGGACTCAGGTTAAATATGAAGTCTGCACTATCACAGTCTGATACAGCATGTGTCTCCAGTAAAGTACTAGTTTGCTAGCAAAACAAATTACAATATTTTCTTTTTGAGTTCTGTTGACCTTCAATCTGGTAAGAGGATAAAATGTTAAAAAGCACAGAAATAGACAAGAGTGGTTTTTACAAGTGGAACCTTTGTAATAGCAAGACTGTATCTGTGTGAAGGGAAGGCTTGGATTGTTTGTTGTTTGTTTTGGGGACTTAGGAGGGTAATGAACAAAGCACTTACAAGAGATAAAGATATGCAGCTTTTTCCTTCTCCCAACAATCTAGAGGAATTGAATCCACTGGCTGCCTGGAGTTCATTCTTATAACCCCTTCCTTAACCCTTTCATTTAGTGAGCCCTCAATTTTCCACTAGATGCAACTACTATTTGCTTGCGTCTCTGCCCAGATTCTTGTTTCATTTTTATGCTGGGCAAGAATCCGTCCCTGTAGTGTTTGGTTCCTTTTACATGCAGTAGTCTATTCTCAGACCACGTCCAGCTTTTTCAGTGTCGGCAGCATTACTATCAAAAATACAGAGTATGGTGACATTAGTCATCTGATCACATTGAATCTTTCATATTTTCCTAATGATCTCCCATAACTTCACAGATTTATAATTTTTCTATTGATTTTATACATGCTTTTCACAATCCTTAAGCCAGGAGCTAAGGGGTTAATTGGTTTTTCATCATATATATTGTACATACCGAGATGAAAGCCATGGCCTAGCAAAGTCTTGCTAAACATGGTTATTAGCATCAAACACTCACTCTAAAGAGGTGTTGCTATGCACCTGCTATTTTAATTTGTATTAGGTTTATTAAAGTCAAAACAAAGTGTCAGACTAGAAACAGAGCAGTGCTATGATCTGCCAGAAGACATAAAATATAGACAGATTATGATACAGCTACTGAGTAATGTCTTCATTTAGACTATTCTTTCTGTGTAAAATTTTTGGGTAATATCCTCAGCAGAGATAACTGGCACTGAAGCCACACTGTTTATATCAGCAAGATCTGGATCCCTTTCATCTTGCATAAAACATGAATTACCAGCTTTTATGCAGTTGTCTTGCCTATTGTGGTTCTCTAAAGAAGAGGTGTGAAGGAAATAGTTTTTGTAAGGAAAAGCTGAAAAGCGTTTCCCTCTTGCAAGGCACCCACCCTTGAGCACTGTTCACAACAGAACACTGAGCTAGATGGGCTTTTGGGTTGACTCAGCACTGGTGCCCTTAACTTCTTACATATTCCCTCCTGTCACCTGGAACAATGCCTGCTGTTACTCTTTTGCTTCTAGTCCTGGTCAGACAGAACCAGGGAAGCAAATGACTGTACTTCAGTAACTACCCAAAGAGTCTGCTGGAATCAAACCCTTTGTGTGAGGCACTGAAATGGATCCTTTCAGCCAGAATTCTCACTACCAAGTGAGAAGCTGGTAGCTGTTGGTATGCTTTGGAGCTTCTCTCTGCCAACAGGAGAATCATGCATTTTTTAATTATAGAGTGGGGTACACAGTTTGCCAACTGGACACTTAAAATACCGATCAGGAGTTATTCCAAGAAGTACTGACTGCCTGTTGGAATTGTATCTTGCAATGCTGCTGACATCCTGCTCTGTGTCCCAGAATATGAGATAATAATATGTATTACCTCAGCTAGGAAAGATGAAAAAGAAAACATTGCTTGTCAATAGACATGGATGAAACTGTTTCTCAGAAATCAGGTGACCTGAAACTCTGCTATAGCAACTCTAAGTCTTCAAGATTGCATTAATTTTTATAATTTGAACAGCACATGAATAAAGAATTTTAAAGACTTAAGATGAGCAAAGAAGACATTTAAAAAGTACAGAAGTATCAACCAAGCCTGGGGATCCAACAGATGCTTAATTGCAATGAGAAAAGGAATGAAATATAAATGTCAAAGTATACATACAGAATACTCTGGTAGTATCTGTAACTACTTAGTGAAAAAACTGAATAGATCAGATCTTTCCAAGTCTAGAGATTTTTTAGTACACAGATGGCCTAGAATTCAGTGGAAACAAAAGTATCACATCATAAGTCAGTTGTTTAACATACTCTGTGTTTATATAAACTATGAGTAGACACAGCATTACTGTAATACTGTGGTTGAGCAATCAGGCACTCGGGGGTCAGAAAACACAGCACAGGTCAAACCACAATCATAATTCTCCTCTTTTCTTGCTTATGCATGAAAATATGAGTCTGGATGTTCAACTGACTTATGTCAGGGGGCCTGAGTGAACCAATAGGGTTTAATAGCCCTGACCAACCTCACCTGGGGCCTCTACCCACACCCCTGCCCATGGGCCCAGGGGCTTCATTTAAGCTCAGCCATGGATGTTTGGTCTCTACCTGAGCTACATCTTAGGTGTGCCTGTACGTGGCCGTTGAGCCTGCTGATCAGATCATGAGCTGGGCTGATTTTCCAGCTTCCTTTCATATGTATAGTCCTGCCTGATGATTCCTGGGCTGACTCTCCCTGCAGACTGCCTACCTTGATGCTGGACCTGCCTTGCCACTGCAAACTCGCCTGGTACTTGGACTTTGCTTAACCCCTGCTGCCTCCCCTACTCTCTTGTTCTGGTATTGTGGGACAGGGCTCTGGCTGATGAGGCCTCTGCCATACTGGCTGTAATATTATGTTTGGCTTCTTTGGTGGGAACCAGCCCCTGTTTCTTAAGAGGGAGAGTGTGACTTTCCTATAAAGTCCTACTTCTCCAGCAAGACTTGGAGGCTAAGTCTGCATTCAGACTTTGCAGCTACGGATTACTGGTTAAAAGATGAAATTCAGTTAGCAAAATCTTACAATTACTGCAACAGTATGGTAACATAATACTAATGACTTGTACATTGAAACAAATTCAGGTATAATTTTCTCAAAGCCTTGAAGACCATTTGAGTGACATTTTATAAGCGATTTCACAAAACCATTTTTTTTGGCCTACTAAAATCTGGCTCTCTTTTTGAATTTGTTTTCAAAAACTTCTAGATTTCAGTTACGAAAACTAGGATTTTTTTAACAAAAAAAATTAATTATTTGGAGGTTGTTTATAAAGTTGTGTCAGAAATACAGGAGTGTTCCACCTCTGCTATTAGTTTTTCTAAGACCAACAGTTCCATAGAAAATATCAAGAGAAGGCTGGAGCAGTTTCAAACTGGTGAAGCATTGCATGTTTCTAGTCTTCAGTGGTTTTAAAGAAAAGAGGTGAAAAATTCTGGTTATCTTAGAATTTGGTGGCTCTTGTTGATTTCAGGGGAAACAGCATCTTGCCCAATGGCTAAAACAGCGAGACCACTCTGTTGAGTGAAACATTTCCAGAGACAAAATAAAATAAATAATAATAAGAAAAAAAGTTAGGAGATGGCTCCTGGGAAGATTTACAATGCACAAGAGAAACCTAACTGACAAAAGAGATACTGCTCCTGGACAAAATATGTGCTTACTTTGTGAAGCCAAGGAAACTTCAAGTACTTAAGGGTGGGGGTGTGTGCATATGTGGAGATCTTAACCTGTTGTATCTTAGCGAAGGACGGTTAGAAAGCAACAATCAGTGGCTTTGGCATTGGGAAAAACTCAGGCCAGTACCTAAGCAGTCTCTAGTCTGTTAAAGTTCATTTGCCAGTTTCAAGATGAAATTGCAAAGATTTTTTCAGAGTTGGAGAAATTTAAAGTCAGAAGAGACTGGGGGAGAGGAGGGGAAGCATTAGATAGGGAAAAAACAGTCTTTTGAAGTTTTGTATGCAAGGCAAGACCTGGATTTGTGCCTTTAAAGCAAACCTTCCTGATGTTACAAATCCCAAAAAACTCATTGTGGCCAAAAGCCACATGGCATACACTTATCTTTGAGAGGAAGGGGGAGGGAGAACAGTTCACAAGCAGGAAATGGCTTCCAGGTGTCTCCCTACTCCAGTGCACAACTCGACTGCTACAAACCAGTGATGCCAGGTTTAGTAGTCCCAGCTGTCTTTCTTCTTCTCAGGGATTTGGACTAATCATGCATTAGCACAGCCTTTCTCCTGGTGACAAAGCATAACCCTGGCTCTGGAGCTACGCTTGAACAGCTTACAGGCTGTGGGTGATTGAAAAAGTTACAGGTAGTCCTTCTCAATCAAGTATGAGCATGTGGAAATAAGCAGGGTATGTATACCTCAGTCTGCGTAGGCACTCAGGCCCATGTGCATAGAAATTCAAACCACATCTGTTTCTGGAACTGGACAACAAAATCAGTTACTCTGCTTCTTGGCGTGTTGTGGAAGGAAGTAACTGAATGTGGCACTCTCTTTCCATCATTGAGCTCTGTACAGCTGGCAAAGAGGGAGGAAAAGATACACTTAATTTCTTCTGCCTCCATGTTGGTTTTAGGTTTTTTCCCTCCCTTCTTTCAACAGCAGAAACACTTCTTTGTTGGGTATTATTCTTTCATTGTACAAATGTGGTAGGAGGAGCTTTACAATGCCTCATTCCACCTTGTTAGTTAAGAATATAACAAAAAATTAATTAGCTTATATCTGACAGAAAGGAAAGTTAGTTTTAAGGAATACTATTTAAACATTCTTTTGGCCTTTTCCTCATGTAGAAGTTCAAATTTGTAGCATTAAGCTGACAGAAGAGTGCTGTACCCATTCTACTCTATTATTTACATCAGTAGGAGATCATGGTGCAGTGAACAGTGTTCTTTTATTTGGCAATGCAGTTTTTTTCCCAGCTGGGTACCTCTACTGTTTTCTGGTTAACCAGAATAAATGTAATATTCAACAGGGAACGTGACATCTTGAGGAGGAAAAAGGAATAATAAACAAAACTAACAGTAATTTTATTTTGATTGAGTATATGGTGTCACAAGATAGGGATCATTTACTTGGCTATAGAAGCGATGAATATTTGCATTCTTAGTGTTGGTGAAAGCTTCTCCATTGCTTCCCCAAGAGAAACTGTTTTCAATGTGCTCTCTGGAGGACCATTTTGAACAAAACTCTTGAAGTTTGCATTCAAATATAAAATTTTTAGTGGCTATTTCCCTTTCAAAGATGAGTGAAAGTATAGCAAGCAGTTCCTTGGTGTGGAAAAGGCTGTACATAATGGCATTTTTCTCAAGACACAACAGCAGTTGCCCCGTGCCAATGGATGAATGGATTAGTGAAAAGCTTAATGAAGTAATGTTTTAGCAAAAAGCAGTCTGAAGTGCAGGAATTAGCACTGTATTTTCGTGGCAATGCAAAAGGTGAGATGGATGGCATGACACCAGCCACACTCACACTATGCCTGTAGGTAGTGCAGTGGCAGTTGTTGCAAGCCTGCACTGTGGCTTATGAACAGTTCTTTAATGTGACAGACTGCATTATATTGGGCACATAAGGAGCCAAGCAACCACCTTCTCTCCTTGGTCTTTGTTTTCTGACAGTAACAAACACCCTGATGATAAATGTTCTTACATCATGGTGTGCTGGGTCTATCAGCACTCAATATTCAGTTGATGACTTCATGAAGCCCTGAGATATTTCCACAGAGGTGTAGGGTCATGCTTTTGTTTTTCTTGACCCACTATTTAATATTGTAAGTTTTAAACTTTATTTTTCAGTGTGTGAGAAACCCTAAAAAGCTTTAAGCTGCAATCACAAATTCCATTGTCAAAACAGGAAAACTCTGACTCTGTATATCCAAGGTTTTATTACCTACTTTTTGTCTAACTGCCTCGTTTCTTCCCAGATCAGTCTGTTTCAAAATTAAGCAGACTGCTCCTGCACCAGATGTCCAGATGCTCCTAAGGAGAACGGAGTTGTTTTTCAATTGGCTCACTGTCTTTTAATGAGGCATGGGACTTGTGACCTCAGTGCATTGCAGCTGATAAATGGTAGGACGTACCCATACACACTCACAGTAAACCTGCAAACACAAATGAGTTGTGGGTAATCTCTAGACTTTCCTAGGGAAAGGCAATCATGTGGGCAAACACTTAAGCAGAAAGCTAATGCTTAACAATATGTGATTTTAAACTGCCAGTGCACAAGCCTGTCAACATTTATTTCCAGGTCCTCTGATCCTTTTTATTAGTTTCCTGTCTTGCTTTCATCTTAACCAAGTCACAGAAAGGAATGATTTTCTTTTGTTAACAAATATTCAATTTTTTTCTTCAAATCTGTTTGCATTTCTCAAGGATCTGAACAGGTTAAAAAAGTTGTTTGTGCTGCTTGAAAGTAAAGTATGCTCTTAAACAAAAAGTTATGTAACTTATACAAAATAATATCACATGCTAGACCATTATGCTAAAATCTGATCAGATAAGTAAGCTTTGCCTTCATTAAGGGCTTTAACCTTGAGTATACTCAGGGCAGCCTCTAAACAACAACTTTGGAGTTTTCCTCTAAAGGATCTTTCATGCTCTGGTCTGGAATTTTTCAAGTAACTAACACAATGTTTTGAGAAATCAAAAGCAACATTTTTTCCTCTTTGCTTTCAAAAGTAACAGGGTGATGACAGAAAAACTTCCCTTTGGCAATAAACTGGGTGTTATAAATACCCAAAAGCTAAATCCTAGTCTGGGTTGAGGGTTTTTTAAAATTTTATTTTATTTTAATTTCTTTCTCCAAGATCTCTTTTCTGGAGATGAGTTTGAGCCTTAGATCTCTTTGCTTGCATTGCTACAGAACTGATGAAAGTCTGAGATCTCAATCAAAGGCTTAACAAAACAATAATCCTCTATTGCCCTAATTCTTCTCGGAAACATCTCTCTCTGACAAGAACAGTCCCTAAGCTTTTACATCTTTTTTTCTGCTTAAAATTACTTTCCTAATTAGAAGGAATTGTTTCCTTTCCAAGTCTTCGTGCCTGAAGAACACTGCATTTATGGGAGAGATCTCTCAGACTCTTTAGCTCCCTGCCCTCAAATACCATGATAATGATCACACTCTACATCCTCCAAAAATTCCAACCTCCTTTATAAATAAGCAGAAGAATTTAGTAACATTCTTCGTAATCAACCCAATTTCATTTGAAGCAAAAATCAGAAATAGCAGGAATAATCACGAATCACATAGACTTCGTGCATAGTGTAAACACTAACTCTCAAGCACAACTTTACAAGTTAAAATTAATTTTCTTTCCCAGATATATTTACTTTTTACACTTCCATATTAATCCTGACTGAGTTTTTACATTTCATACTAAATAGGAATTTGATTCAGAGTGTGTGAATGCAGTATAGGTAGAATTAGTTAAGTATTGGACATTGAGAAGGGAATGTAAAACAGATTTCCATATCAGAGGGTTTGGGTTTGGGGTTTTTGGGGTTTTTTTTTGCCTTTTTTTTTTTTTTTTTAATCCCAGCAGCGGTCCATCCTTACAGGTGATAAAGGCCCCATTTAAAGAAGGTATTTCTGCAGGAATAGAATTGGTAGTTTCAAGTATCTGAGTAATTCTGTCCACCTAGGTTGGACACATGCTCAGATGTCATCCTGACTTGGTTTGTCATAATAAACTTACCTGCCAGCACATTTGAGTGTGCTAACTGCTGACAGGGACTATGCTCATGGAAGAAGTTCTTGACAAGCTGCAACAGGATTTGGAAGGTCATGAACAATCAATTAAAGCAGCTGAATTTGAGTACAGCTGAAAACCAAATAATTCATACTGAATGAGATGACTATGTAGTGTGGTTTGGAAGAGCACTGAATGAAATTTGTTGGTGCCTTTATGAGGAAGTATTCAATGTGAAGGTCTGATGACGGCCATGGCTCCTGCATCTAAGCGGTTGTTTAAGCATCTATCCAGGAGGCATGGCTGCACCTGATAGTCTTTTTCAGAAGTGAATGGAAATAGCTGCTCTAACAGCTGACTGTCTCTTTCAATGCCTGTGAATACCATTGTTTAAATGTGAGAGGAGTGTTGAAGCTGGAGTAACGATCTGTCTTGCAATTAGCAGGAACCCATCTTAGAAAGGCCAACACTGACTCATGGCAAGGTCTTAAATTCATCTCCATAGGACATTGAAATCTGGGAATGGACCGTTTTTCCTCATTCAAATTCACATCTCAGTAGGGATACTGCAATCACAGAAAAATTCCAGATGTTGAGAGTGATTAAAAACAATCTGAAGAGACTTTTGTTATGCCAGATTTGTGAAAACTCATGCTACTGAGCTGAGACAGAAAGTAACTAAGATCATGAGGTTGCATAAGGCAATGAGTATCAGTACCAATGTTTTCATTGCTGTCCTATTGAGTAAGAAAAGAGCACACAGTAAAGATCAGATATTAAAACAGGGTTTTAAAAATATCTCTTTCCCTCATCTAGGTAGCTAAATGCAACAGGACATTAATCTGATGGGATTAAAAATATGACTAAATAGTTAAATGAATTACAATATCATCTTCTTATGTTCACTAGGTCAAGTAACTTTATTTTTCAGAAAAATACTTGATTATTAGTTGGGAATGGAAAGTGCTGCATACTTTGGGTATACATCATCTTTTTAATTTAAAAAAATGTTCTAGAAAATATCTTTTTTTATTCTGAAGTTACTGTCCTTAATTAATCCTAAAATTGCCTCTGAAAACCCTTGAACACATGGATTTAGACCCTAGAATTTAAAGTTCTGTTTCTATGGCAGATGCTACGTATGCTTTTCTTTTGACATCAGAGGATGAACATGGAAGATGTTTTGTTTGCATTGTTACTGCTCACAGCTCTATGAGGAAGTTATATTTCCGAGTAAAGTTTGAGATGTGTCGTTAATGATGAACACGCACGTCTACGCTCTAACAAGATCTTCTAAATGAAGGGTCACCCCATAGCTTGTATAGTTTCACAGGTATGCAGCAGGAATATAAGAGAAAGTAGAGGAAGGATTTGTCTTTCTCATAGTTTGAGTCTGCTTGGGGCCAAAAGCTGGCAGACTGAGAAAAGAAACTTGTCCATCTGGACAAGCCATATCAGAACAGAGAAGTGCTGAACTGACTTGAAAACAAGCAAAATCTGTGAAACAGATCTGATCTTTTGAAGAGCCAGTGCAGAGCAGCAGAAATGACAGAGCAGAGGGGCCATACTGAAAACTGACTGCATCATCAGCACTCATGGCAATGGGAAAACTCTTTGGATTGACAACAAATAAGCCAATCAGGCAAAATACACTCAGCTGCTTCACAGGTCCACATGCAAACTTGGAGGAAGCTGAAATGCACAGCAGAGCCAGCTGGCTGTTCCCGAGGGTGGGCCCACTGCCAGGCAGCTGTGACAGGGGGAGCCAGACTCGGTAGCCACCCCCTGATGACCTGGGCTACCCTGGGATTGACTGATACTTATTTATTAGGAAGGGAGAAGTTGATTACACTTTGTGAAAATAGCCATTGATTTTGTTAGTTATTATTTAAAGATATCTATACAGCCCACGTCCCACAGTCTGCTGTTTGCATTACAAAATAATGAAGAGCAGAAGAACATCGCAGTAAGAGCACAAGAAAAGGTTTCATTCACTTTTTCCCCAGAGGGAAGTTAGAAATGAAACTCTACGCAAGAGCTTTTAGACATTGCTATCTTGCCAAGAAGAACTGTAGATATTGAAACTGAACCTCTTTGCTGCCAATTTAGAAATTTAGGTTTTGATCCTCTGCTATGATTTTTTAAAAAAATTTTCTAATGTGATTGATTGTTTATTTTCTAAATATTTAATGCCTCCATTAATTCTCTAGTTTCACATATGAAAATGTGTATGCCTGGATGTGGTTGGATAAGGACACATTTCAAAGACAGGGTAACACTGATCACAGAAGAAGGCTGTCAAAGCCACTGTGTAAGCACAGGTCAGCACATTTGCAAACTGAGATATTTGTCTTTCTTCAAGAATTAGGGGTATCCCTTCAGTGAAGTACTAGAAGATGCATAAATGCAAACACTGCCAGCTGCCCCTGCTATTGCAACAAAACTAAACAAATATTTTCACTGTACCTCAAAAAAGAAACATCACTAGCACCCCCAACCACTCTTGTGTTTTGCTATAGGGTATGAAAAAACAGGCAACCACAATATATGTATTAGGATGCCATCCCTTCTCACCTTCACGGATTTCAGAGAGGAAAAGATGAGTGTTTCCATATATTGTTTTTTCACTCCAGAAAAAAGAATGAAAATAATTTTCTGTACCCAGTGTCCGCACCTGGGGCCTAAATGAAGGGAAGTAGGTAAATAGTTCCAAGTAATTAATATAATGACTCAGAGGGGCCACAGAAGGAAAGGGGAGTTTCTCCAGTTTAAATGTTTGCATTCATGCTTTGCCTAAAGCAAAACAAACTATCTGTCTTCTGGTTTGCATTTTCCCAATGAAAGCTTCCATTTGTCTTATTGTCATTCCAACATGTGCATCATTTACGGCTTTCACTGCTTGAAATATGCAAGTACTGTACAATGCAAGTTTTTTTTTCCCTGAGCTTTTAAGATTTTCTAGAATTGTAGAATGTGCTGTAAAAAGTGAACCAGTAAAGGCAGACTCAATGTAGAATGTGTTGGGTAATTTTGTAAGTGTCTGCAGCTTAGAGGTACTGTGATATCTGCTGTATAGCGGAGTCTCCAACCCAGAATGAAATGCATTGGTCTTTTCACACTTCAGGAAAAGAGAATCCACTACAGGAATGACTAAAGTTGGTAAGTTACATCCAGACTGGCCATTATAAAAAAAAGATGATAGGTCTTGAATTCCATCTGTTTCTGATGTTCTGGTCCTTTAATGTGAGCTGCAGAGGTGCGAAAATCGACAAAATACATTCCTGAACTCTCTCCTAGACTTAAAAATTTATGCCAACTTTTTTTTTTACAAAATGGGAGGAAAAGTATTATCTGTTTTATCTAATAGCTCAGTGAAGAGAGGATTAGTGATCAGAGGAAGTCTGTGTTCGAGTTGACTCTGAGGGTATAAGATTTGCATTTCTAACTTTCCATTTGAAGAACCTCAGTGTAAGGGGTGTTTAGGGGAAACACTTCTCCTAGGGAAGTGAAAACACTGCCCACCAGAAATACTGTGATGGAAAGAGAACTAAGCATGACTATTTGTCTTAATAGTTTGTGTACTTAAGGTTGAAAGAGGCCTAGGTTTTGTTTGGTCAAATCACTACTTAATCCTGAGGAAGGAGAGCTCTATGAGACAAAACCCTTGTCTCTGGCCGATCATTGTGTTCCCCTATTACATGACTTGCAACAGAAATATTTTCCACCATCAGACCTCAGGCAGCAGGTTGAAGAGACTTGCCTGATGTGTGGGGACAGTCAATTTTTCCCAGCTCTCACAAAGACAGAATTTCATTTGACTATGGCAAGCCTGCAGTCACAGTCCTAGATAATGTCAAGTCCCCTTTGTATGACCCAGGGACATGCTCTAACCTGCAAGTTGCTGGTGATGAATTTGACGTGGAAGATGGAGATTGGAACAGGATAAGTTCATCTCATTAGAAGCCAGCAAACAGCTATTAAGCTTGGTCTATGCTTACAAGGTTTCCTAATGTAGTGGTCTTGGCAGTCTCCCTAGAATAGATGCTGCTGAAATTGGCCAAAAAACGCTCAGAGGGCTTCCCCAGGCAAAACAAGCTACACTGACGTGTATGCACTAAACTGGGCCTACAGTAGAGCTGCTGCAAAAGTGAAAAGTCACAGCCTTTGTGACACTGAATCTCAAGTGAGTGATAACTGGTGAAGTCTCAGAAAATAGACTGAGTTCACGTCTAAGAGTACCTTCTCAGGGTAAGTATATAAATGCAGTGTAAGAAGCAGAGTAGCTGTTGTTAAGAAAAGGTTGAACTGGGAAAACCCTGCTTCTGTAGCATGTGTTTCATCTCCTGGCAGCATAATGACCTCTTAGGACAACGGGCAGTTCTGCTGTTGCAGTGCAGTTCCGGCAGAGGGTTTTTGACAGCCCAGTCAGTCAGGGATCACACCTCCCCAAATCCCAGACTCAGAGCAGGGCTGGCACAAGTCCGTAGACTCATCTTGGTCTCACAGTAAAGGTCTTGACCTAGGCAATGTTAGTCCTCCTTGCACTGCTTTAAAATGGGCAGTTCTGATTTTTAAAACAAAATTCTTATCTTTCTGAATTTTATAGACTTCACTCTCACTGGAAAGAAACAACATTTCTTAAGCACACAGAATTAACTGTTTCTCGGCTGTACTGAAGGGAACATAAAACTTTATATTTAAAAAAAATACTGTATTGTTGAGGGAAAAGTATAGCAGGATATATTTCGGTTTAGTCTATTGTATCTAGGATTTTTTTTTTACTTGCTAGTTCAATTTTAAAAGTATAAGAAAACAGATAGCTTGGGAGTATGGTAAGGCAATCAATAAAACTACAGACAAACTAAAGTAAAATAAAGTTAAATCCTTCCCAACAGAATACCAGATAGCACAATGTGGAAGCATCAACTTCATGTAACTAAAGATATTTTTTTTAATATTTAAATGGTTTATTTGGGACAATAAGCTCTTATTCAACTCTCAATGGCCTTGCAACTAAAAATACACTCTATTTAGTATTTATTTCTACTTGTTTTAGAGCACATCAATAGTTTTCTCAGAAGATACTATCACTGTTTGGCAGAAACATACTTGCAAAAATAAACTAAATCCAGAAAAGTTTCCCGGGATATTTTTGGATGCAAATGTGGATAGTGACTCTTGCCCATATCAAAAATAAAACACACTAGCTCTACAATGTTCTTTGCTAAATATAAACATCCTAACATTGATAAGCTTTACAGAAAAAAGAAACTGATTGCCATACATTATTACCATCTCCAGTATTTTAAGAGCACCCTCTACAGTCACAAAACACTAACCAGGAAGAGTTCTTCTTCCTAAAGAAAACAGTATTAACTGAAAACTGGAGTAGCAGTTTAGTTCATCAGCATAGTGTCAGATCTATATGAACATATCTCTCCTGGTAAAAATGAGCAGACTTTGCATAAGTGCCAGAGAGAATATATTGCATCACCAAAGCCTCCATATTTGAGGGTTTAAAATACCTAATATATTCTGTACTGACTCATAATTAGGCTGTATGCTTCCTCTCTTAAAGCAATGGATGGCTGTGGGATCTGAAATGGAAACACATAAAATACACTGTTTGTTATTTTCAAAGGAAAGTGAGGAATAAACCATGGTAAAGGTCAGGAAGAACTAGTTCCCCTGAGTTCATTTGATTTGTTTGTTCAACTCTTTTATAAGAGTTGTGAAAATCGAGTACTTATTTCATATGTGGAACTTAAAAATTTCAAAAAAATTTAATTGTCCATGAAACGCTTATTGTACACATGTACTTCTAGCGTTGAAAACTCCAGTCCTCTAAAACCTGTCTTTAAGTTGTCTTTCCGTGTTTTGCCTAGATTCCCAAAGATACAGTTATTTTCTTAAGTCTTCAGTGCATCAGTGGCTAAGTTACTGCAGGTGAATCAGGAGTGATTTTCTTTCAAGGAGAAGGTTTAACATCCCTAAGTCGATTCTTAAAGTAATTGGACATTACTAAAATGCTTACATGTCTCTGAAAATATTGCTTCACGAAACTGTTTAAGTGGTTTCCCCACCCAATTAAGAAAAGTAGCTGGAAATAAAAACAAACTTAAAAATCTTAAAGATAATCCTTTCCCCCCGGTCTTTTATTTTCATGCTGCTCGGGAATGTGTCAAAGCACCAAACTGTTACAACTACCGAGGCCACCAGGTGGTGCTATTACCCCACAGCACGAAAGGACCATGGCCATTCCCCCCAAATTCAGCAGGCGAAAGGGCTTGGATCGGGTACTGCTTTAGGCTTTCACAAACGTTTCCTTATCTTTGTCCAAAAGTAAAAAAAAACCCACCCCAAACCGTAATGACTAAGACATCCATGCATGCCTATAAGAAAAAAAAGAGTTAATTTTTACTTGGGATAGTGATGCTTAGGTTTAGACCCAGGTAATTTAACGTTACACCTCTCTATTGAAATAAATACGAGCTACATGCATAAAGATCATAGAAGCCATTTCATTTACTAAATGAATCAATGTTTACATCTGCAATGACTGAAACAATACACCCTTTAAGCTTTCTTCAAACAAATACATCGATAATGCCAACAAATTACTAACTTTATGTATTTGTGGAAACAGAGGCTCAGACTTATGCTACTCTTAAAATTTGTCCTGCAGCCTGGGCACAGCTAAATCCCAGCAGCCTGGGCTTGGCCAAGGAGAGCCACACAGACCACAGCCGAGCAGGTAACAACTACAATGGTTTCTGGAAGCTTAATGTAGGTGCATTTGGTAGTACTTGGGGTTTTTGCAGGCTCCTTCTGGAAAAACACTTTTTTCATTGCTAGGCTGTGTCGCTAAGGCGAAGGAAGAAACATTGATTTAGCCAAAAGTTGTCCAAGGAGAAGAATGGGAGATAAGAAAGCCTCATCGTGGCTAGATGCTGAACAGTGTCCAAAATCTTCAACTTAAATTCATATCAGTATTAATTATTTACTTAATTACTTGACTATGTATTTTTTCTTAAATGAATATTGAAACTATCATATTATTTGTAATCAAACTTTGTGTTGTGTGTTTTTCCCTCAGCAGCTTTTAAAGTCAATGGTATCTTCATCTCACTCTTGAGTTCTATGTACATAAGTAAGGTTAATAACTGTAGTCTTACACTCAACATGAAGAGTATTTGTAAACTAGAGCTAACCAAAATGAAATGAAATTCTATAGAAGACAAGTTACAATTTAAATCTTCATCTCCTAAGCTTTTCTTTACCATGCATCAGCTAATATAAAGTATTTCCCAGTGTTGAAGTGATCTGAAAAACTAAAATTAAACTCTTGGTTTACAATTTAATCTTCTTTTTATGCATTTTATTTAATAAGTCTTACTCTTCTGCAATGTAAATATGTTCTTGAATATATGGCTAGGCCTAATGGCTGGGATTATTCAGGCTGTTTTAGAGCACATTGTGTGCTAGGGTTAGAGATAAAGAGAACCCCGTGCTCTGGGTTCTGTCAGCAGTACTCTGTTTGACAGCTGTACGTGGGAGAATAGAGAAATGGGACAAATGTAAAAGATGGGCTACCCCCAAACAGAAAGAGGGAGGGGGGAATAAGGGGGGAATAAGGGGGGAAGAGACAGAGAAGAGGAAGAAAGAGGAGAGAGAGAAGGTCCACTGTGAAGGGGGGGGTGCAGAATATAAGAAAGGTGGAAAATGAAAGGCTGCCTTTTTTGGTTAGTTGTCTTTTGAGGAAAAACCAGAGATCATACATTTAAAAGCATCTGGTAAGAGTGTACAATTATATTTCTTCAAATACCTTATCATCTCTGAAAGTGAAGACCTGAATTTTTAAGATTGTGTTTCTTGAAATAAGAAATAGATAAAAATGTCTATTTAGTAGCTTACTGAATACAGTAATAAGAAGGGTAACTGTTATTTCTTAAGCAACAGACATCTAATCTTTGATAATAAAGAAAATTTCCAACATATATTGTAAAAGATGAGTCAGAAGCAGTGCTTCAATGGAATTATATACCAGACTCTTTTTTTCCTACTTTCTACTGTGATTATTGGATTAGATCCTTTCCTGAATGGAAATCGGGGACTATAATAAAGTGCCAAAACTCAGTTAAATGTGTAGTGGAAGAGCAGAAAGAGAGAGGTGCATCTTGCTATGAGCCAAGCACAGCTCTAATACACCAGCCTTTGAACACAGTGGGAGTCACTGCACAAGCAGAAATGAATGCAGGAGTGCTGCGCAGTTCCCGAGGTGTGCTGGAGTAGCCGGCAGCTGGAATTAATCTACAGCACTAGGGCATTACTGTTTGTTTTTGCTTTAGCTGCAAACTCCATTTTGTATTGTGTTTCACAACTGCCTGATAATACACTGCCTGAACAGAGGGACATCAATCATAGTGTCGAGCCAGTTTTGTAAACGAGGACCAAAACCTTCACTTAAAGGCAAGGAAAAGAAAAATAAGTGGATGAGGGGTGGGAAAGGAAATGGCAGCCTGCACAGAGAAGATATTCTGTATATGACCTAAGTCTGTCCTCAGTGCAATTTTAGCTTATTGCTGGGTTTGTATACATTCCTTCAAAAAACTCTTACCTCACTGGATAACCTTGTACTTTTGCAGTATTCCAGCTGGACTACGGCTCTTACTGAACAATTCATGTTTGCAGCATTAGTATAACCAAGTACTTGTAAAACTCATGTTTAGCATATGCCAAAGATCCGTAAGAAACTGTTTGACAAAATGTTTGACTTAAACTACAGTTTTAATGGAGTATTAAAGGTGCAAAGGTTCAAAATAAGCTTTCCTCAAAGGTTCAAGAAGTGTTGGATAGAGATTTGAGGAAGTGTAGGATAGAGCTTGTGAAAATCCAGTCAAAACTCTTCGGTTTGGATGCTCACAGCCAATACAACTAATTTAGCAATTGTGCTTGTCCCACCTTTTTCTTTTTTTTCACCCCCTCCCCATCTTCGATACAAAAAAAAAAATAAATGAAAGAAAGAAATAAAAGAAAGAAAAATGCCTTGGTATATTTTTCTGAAACTCAGCACAGAACAAGAGAACAGTTTTCTGAGCTGTTTAACGCTGAGCATGACAGATAGCAACTGAATTGTCTCCTGAGCTGTTACCTGAGAGGTATATAATGAAAAAAAATTAATTATAGACTGTATAGTAACAACTAGTAGTCATCATAGCCTGGTTGTTTTAGCAAGAAATTAATCTTATGTTTTTTCTTTTTTCTGATTTGCTTCTAAATGCAATGGAACTGTATTATTGTACAACACCATTGATTAATACTGTTTTCATTAACCTCTAACAACAACGTGAAAATTATAGGTGTATACACCTCTTTAATGAAGCGTTTTGTTTTCTATTAAGTGCAATTCTTTCACATCTTACAAAACTACAATATGAGGCTGAACAAACTGTCAGCATGTTTCTTAACACTCTAATTGTAATAAAATACAGCCATTACAAATGTCTGTATAATACCTGTGAGTTCAACTGAAATGTTGCCACATAATTCATGTAACAAAGGGGGAAAAAAAGTTTAATTACTTTCTTTTCTATTCATTGTTTCCCAGTTTCTTCAGTGGGGGTGAGGGGATAAACTTCATGTGCTTTCTTAAAAACTACAGGGAAAGGAGCTAAGCAAACTATATGCATCTTTTACCTAAACAGTTCCAAGATTCTGGGGTTATGTGGAAAAAATGCATATGAAAAGCAAACGTTAAATGGCAAACTATGTAGAAGATCAAGATGGCAGCACAAGTTTGGGCTGTTCTGTCTCATGAACACTTTTTTCGTTAATACTAATGGCAGAAAACTCCATGCGTCTATGACTTTCCTCTCAATAACAATTGTGAGGGAGAATCAACTTAATGCTTTATGTAGACATGCAACAGCAGTCCACAATGGAGGTCTTTATAGACCCGGTCACACCGAGTACTTCCATCCTCTCAGCAAACACTGTCAGTTGTCTGCAAACACCTCACTAGCTGCCTCTTTAGAACTGTTTATAATTCGTGCAATTCCTACAGTTTACAGTTCTTTCTACTGATTAACCAGCAATATAGTATTTTATCACAAGCAATTCCTGTCAGACACTACTTCTCTGTCTCCTTGTTTTGCTTTTGACTGTTTCTTGCAGAATCAATAGATCCTTTTGGAATACTGACTTGTAATACTACCAATATATCTATTTTTAAAAAATTATTCGACTGTATTTAATCTTCTGGTGTGGATTTGTGAGAACTTTACTTTTTTTTTTTCCCAACACAGAACCCAAAGCTGGATACAGTGTCCCAGTAGTGTTAATATTGATGTTGTATTTGGAACACCGCCTTTTCTAGCTGAATCTCTTCTGTTTATACATTCTAATTAAGACAGGGCCATTCTCTACAGAAAATTCATACAATTATATAAGATTCCATATATGTATACACAGTAGTGTTTGCTTACTGGGCTTGTTTTCACAGACGTGTAACAGAGCAGCTCTGACAGAAATTTGAGCAGTGACCTCCAGCACTGCTGGATTTGAAAAGAGGATGTGTTCCTGTCCATGCTCCTCCTGTTGAACAACTTTGACACGGCTTTCATGACTCATATACTAAATTTTTCCTTCTCATGTTCACCGCCCAGCGTTTTTCTGTTGTAGACAAGGATATATCACATTTTGCTGTGTTTTTTCCCCCAGTAGATTCACTATAACCTTTCTTCTGACAATGCTCCTTGGTTTATGTTGTTCAAACCTTGAGAACAAATTTATAAGCTTGGAAAAAACTGTCTGAGGCCTATTTCTTGTGACATGGTTGTAGACATTGGTTTTTGGGTTTTTTTGGACGACATCTGTAAACCCCCAGTCTGTACCACCTACCTTTCCTTCACTGATGGGTCAGGGAGAGAGACATGCTGCAGTATGGCAGCACTTCAGTTCCCACTCTACGTGTAGAATAGTCTGGAATCACCGCGTTGTGATATTTCTAGTCTAGCTGAAGACAGTGTGGAAATCACCCAAAGTGCCCGAGGCATCAAGGTGTGCCCAGAGGTGCTTGTGACGCTGCTCTGGGAGCAGCACGGGCACGCTGCCCCGTTTGAGCGCTGCAGCCCCGCTCTCTGCGCTTCCCTCACCTCCTCCTCACGTCCAAGGGCGCGCCCGCCCTGCCCCATCCTTGTGCTGCCTCAGCCCTTCCCGCCGGGCGGGCGGCTCGCCAGCCGCCTCCACACGGCGAGGGAAAACAAACCCGACTGTCAGGCGGCCTCGAGCTGACAGCACCCGGGCCCGGGGCTGGGTTTCTTCTCCAGAGGGTTGTTGTGGCCACCCCGTTCCGTCCCGGCGCGGTTGGCCGCAGCCCGAGCTGAGGAGGAGCAGGGCGCCCTCCCCTCTGTTTGCGGCTGTGGGTGTCTGCCGGGGGGCTCCGGGCGCGCCGCGCGCTCCCTCAGGGAGACCAAAGGTCGCGCGCGGGCGGGAAAGCGGGGGAAAGCCTCGGGCTCACCTGCGGGAGCGCCCCCCGCCTGGCTCCTCCCCGGCCCGGCAGCGGCGCCCCCTCCCCCGCTGGAGGGGGCGGGCAGTGCGCGCTCGGCTCCGGCGGAGAGCTCGGCTGGCGGGGCGGCGGAGAGAGTGGCGCGGAGTTGGCGGGGATCCCCTGCGCGAGAGAAACGGCTTGGAACGGGTGAGGAGAGCGGCGGCGGGCGGTCTGGGAGCTGAGGGGGCACCGCGTTACCCGTTTTTCCCTGCCGCGATGGCCGGGGCCGGGCGGGCACAGGACTGTGGCGCGACCGGACGGAGCGCGCGGGCACGGGGGACGTCGCCGTGCGGTGCCGCAGGCGCTGCCGCCCGCGGCTGTGGCGGTGGTTCCCGGCGCCGAGGCGCCCTGGGTCGCTGCTTTCCTCAGCTCCGTTAAACACACGCCTTTCCAAAGGCCGAGGGCGCCGAGCCCTCCCGGGCGTGAGGAGAGACCACGGCGGCTCTCTCCGCACGACCGGCGGGTGACGGCGCAGGGAGCTGGCGGAGAGCCGACCGTGCCGGGGCAGCCCTTCCCCCGGGCGCTTCTCTGGGCTGCGCTGGCGAGAGGAGCGGGGCCGCCCCGGGGCGGGCGAGCTCAGCGGCCGAGGGGAAAGGGAGCTGCCGGGAGAGGAGACTGCGGTAAGTTCGGAGTCCTTCTTCTTAGTCCTACTTCTTAGTGTCTGGGGCTATCAGGAGCGGGGGTCTTCCCCCCGAGCGGGGCCGGCTGCGGCTGCCCCGGAGCTGCGGCTGCGGTGCCGCAGCTGGAGGTGCTGCCGGCCTTGGGTTCCAGGTGGGCGGGCGGGGCGCGGAGCCCCCGCGGGGCGCTGAGCCCGCCTGCTCGCACGCATTCCTCCGGGGATTCCTGGCATTCCTGGGCAGAGGGCACTCTTGACTTGTTCATCTCCCTTTTATTCCGGGAATTAGCGTATTTTTTGCGAAAGGGTGTGTCTGCATTGTGTGTGTTCTTTTTCATGGGAAAAGTTTAGAATGGCAGTTCTGCCATTTGTTCTTCTTCCAATTAACTTTGCATCTGATATAATTTATATCCTTCCAATTTGATGACAACTTTATGGGGAGATCAGTGCTGCGATAAAACTTCTGTGGTGAGTTTGCATTAGGTTTGCAGTTAACAGTTGCTGCAGGTTTTATCTTTCCCCTTTTTTTTAGCATGCAAATTTTTTTTAAAAACTATTGCAGTGCAAGTTGAATGATTATCAAAATCGAAATAGTGGAGAACTCTTGTTCTATTTTTCTGAACATCTACAGTGTGTTTATCTTGTGCAGACTCCTTGGAGTGAATCAGAAATCCCCATAGTGTATCCTGACTTGTATCCTTGACCATGGGAACACCCGTGGGAACTTGATAGATTCAGTGTCTGACGCCTGTGCTGACAACTGTCACATGTCTCGTAGTTATGAATCTCTTTATAGAGCTGGTTTTAACACAACTTTAAAACTTCTATAAAAATATAATTAAAATGGCAAAACCAACTACTGTTTACTTTTTAAGGGTGCTTTGTAAGAACTTGTTTGACTAGCAATTATAATTTCTACAAGTGTCATAGTCATTGAATTGTCTCAGGTTTTTTTCTCATGTTAGACCCAGGAGAAATCTGCTTATGCTCAGTGTGTTCTAAGCCAGATGTGGTTACTGATGATTAATGTAAAAGTGTAACAAGTTGCTATGATTTTTTTTTTTAATAATTGGAGTGTTAGTTTGAACTTTGGTCTTTTGGAAAAAGATAATAAATTGAAATGAAAACTTTCATACCTTATTGAAGCCTACGATGGACAGTGTAGTAAGTGTTATGTTTTAGAAGTTTATTATGTTGTGGAAGGCAATTATACTGAGACAGCTACACTTTTAAAACAGAACACTTTGTAAAATAGGAAAGCAATGCTTCTAATTTTTGTTAAAATTCTCTTAGGATATTAAGATAATCTTTCACATAAGAGAAGATGATGGTTTTTAGCAGACAGTTTGTTGTTTAATATTAATGGGTTTTTTTAAAATTAATCTGAGATAAAAAATGCAGTGCTTCAAATGAAGTATTTTATGAAGGGACTGATATTTTTACATGTGTGTTTACAACTTAGAGGTGTTTCTGAAATATGTCAATCATAGGAAAAGTATTCGTAGTTGGCTTACATACACCTTGAATTGCCACTGACATGAACTGTTTCTAAATGCCACCTAAATGCAAATACACACTGCAAAGGTAACTAATGTTGTGACAGTACTAAAAAGGCCTTATATTGCTAACCCCTTGATTACTGAATTTGTGGTGATATTTGGAAGAGCCTGTCTGCTCCATGAGTGTATCACACAACTGTTTGGTGTTTTTTTGTTTTATTCTCATTATCTGACTTAGTTGCATTTTGCTTTTGAATCTAATGAATCTAGACTGCTTAGGCTGCCTGAATTGCCTCCAAGCAAACCAGCTTATTTTAATTTCTGTTAATTGCATTATTAGATCTCACTGTCATTACTAAAATGTCTGAGAACACACTTAGGTTCCCCTGGCAGGGTTTATATGGGAGATGTGGAATTTAATTCACTGCAGAAATAGTCTGTGGCATGTCATGTATAAGGAATTTTACCTCAATAAAAGGATGACAAAGTTGAAGAAAAGAATTGGTGACAGTTCCTTCTTCTGGTCTACATTGTGTAATAGGAAGTTGATCTTTCTGGGAGTATTGGTGAAACTGGTTTGTCTGGGTTCTGCAGTGTCATCTCAAATGTGCAGGTAAAATGACATGACCCCAAATGTGAGTTTTTAAATCTTTTGTCATGGAGCAATGCCAGGTGAACATATGTGCTATGAGTTTATTCAGCCTGGGTCGTAGTGGGCAGGTTGTTATTTAAAAATAGCTACTGAAGTATTTTGAGGCCAAATAATTCTGCAGATGTAAAAATGTAAACAAAAGTAGACCATCACAGTTTTGTTCTGTAGTCTGCTCTTTTACCGTTTCTGCTTTTTGAAGTCATAGTGATGATGATGATGTCATTATTATTATAGCCTTTTTACTATGGAGGTAACCTGAAATCTCTATATTAATATCGAGCGCACAAGCACAGAACAATGTTCAGCCTATGGCAGCATCTATATATGCTGATGGAAAGGAACTGGCAAGAATCTGGTCGAGGTCACTGGTACTAGTAGATTTCTGAGAAATGGCAATGAAAGCTAAAATAATGGGGCATTTCTTTCACTTCTGCATCCTCTCTATGCTACTCTGAATGGCAGCAGAAATGTTGTAGCTACCTACTGCCCGTGTGTTCAGATAAAACAGGCTTAAGAAATTTGTGTTTCTTTTATCTGTCCCACTTCTCCATCTTTTTTTAGGGGTAGGAGGAGGTTATCTTCTACCTGATCAGTTCAGTGGTACCATTCAGAGGCAGGCTTTGCAAAGGATTACATCCTTACAATGTTGAGATTAACAAATGTTTTGAATGGCCAGGATGAGATGAAGGTGTTAGAATTTCTCTGGTTTTGTTGCTAGGTGTCAACAAACTGTGTACAGAGGAAGGTGGTACAGACTTGATGCATCCTGAATTTAGGTTTGGTAATTCTGTTTTTAATGCATCTTGACTGCTGTGTTGGAAGGATGTGCAAAAACACAACAAATATTTTTGTTGGTTTTGCTGTTTCTGTTCTTAATTGGCAGAAGAATGGAGAATCCACTCACCAAGAATGCTACGTTACCAGGTTATTGTATGAGGGAAAGTGTTTCACGTGCTCATGGAGTGTTTATTCCCGGCATGTTCATCTGGAAACATGGACACAATTCAGAAACTGCTTTGACCTTGACTCTGAATGGTGTTAAATCAAAATGGTAATATTTTTCGGTATAGCCAAGTATGAAAATTTAATCTTAAACCCCCAAAACTTAACATGTTAAGAATGCATGTGCTAAAGATTTAGTGGAGTGGTAGTCATGGAGTTGCCACTGTTTGGAATTAGAGCTCACTGTATTTGTTCTGATCTTGTACCATCTCTGCCAACAGAGCTGGCAGCCTCCTTGGGAGATTTTATTCAAAGATAGGTTTATAACCTTTCATTTTATGTGAAATAAAGTGGATGACAAAATCCATAACCAGACATTTTAAGTATATAGTTTCATTTTTCCAAGAATGCCTCTAAATTTTTAGCCAAATGAAATGTTTTAGTTTCTGTTGGTCCATCTTTTGTATTTATGAGTTTTATTAACCAGGCTGACAGTATGAGATTTAAAATTAAGATTCTGTAATAGCTTTTCACATTCTTCTTGATTTTGGTAAAAACAGAGAGTGATGAGGAATAAATGTAATTGGAGAAATGTCTCAGAAAGCACTTAGACTGCAAAAAACCACTGGGGAAATTGGTAAGACTGGAAGATGCTTCAGTGATTACCACAGTGTCCCCTTTCTGTGAGGGTCCCCAGGCAAGCCAGGAGTCGTTACCACTCAGATATAACTCTCAGTAGTCTGAGCATGACCATATTTTGACTCCAGGCTTTTGCAGCAGTTCGTAATACTTTAGTTGCATGTGCATTGCACGGATAAGTAATTATCAGCTGTTAGGAATGTTTTAACCCTGTTTTAAATTCTATTGAAAGATACCTCTAAGACCTGTTGGAGTTTATTAGAATGGAAGATGTATTTCATGTACATAAAGATACACAAAAGGAGGTAGTTATTTGCATTCTATTTCAACATAAGCATAATGCAGAAGTAGGGTAAAATTTAAACTTTTATATAGAGATGGGAGAGTGTTTTCAGTGATGTAAATCAAGCTCAGAATATTTTGTAGGCCTTGTTGAAATTGGTTGGGGTATGCCTTCACACATTTTATTTGCACACTATTAGCTGTTATATGCAGGGAGCAATGTTCCGCAGTAGCAGCCTTTATTTACAAGAACAATTGGCATCTAATGTTGCATTATAATTCCACAAACACTTCGAGCTTCGTAAAGAAGCAGCCCTGCCTCTCTCATTTCCCCCAGTAATTATGCTGTCCCAGTGTGAAGGTGAGAAGTGTGGCAGCGTATGGGAGCTGGTTAAACCTGTGCTCGCAGAGCCCACACCACGTCACTTTGGCTGCATAGGCTCTGTAAGCCCTTTTAAGTGATGCAGTCCAGCACACTATGAAGCTTCTTTCCTCTGTGGGGTTTTCTAACCTCTCTCTTCTATACTCAGCTTATGTCTCTCAGACAGAGTGTGATGATATCATCTTGTTGTCTGGTAGGGCCTGGGCTCAGGGCCGGCAGTTCTGACTGCATATTTAAATTTGAAAACGCATGGCTGAGTTAGTTGAAAGAAACTAGATGGGTGTGAAGCCAAGTATTTAAAGAATACAATGTAATTAAGACAAAGTTTAACAGTTGAAAAATGGGAGGCATAACTAGCTTGAATACACGTGAAGCTGTGGCCTTACATTGGCTGTATAAATATGACTCCTACAGCCTATTTTACATGTAGCTTTTGTACTTAAATACTTGCATCTCCATAGAGATTAACCCTGCTCTATGTGTCTCTATATAGGTGAGACCTTGGTCTTTGCAAGCAGCTGTACTCATAGCTCATCATTAATTTTGTTCAGGAATAAGTTATGCATATATAATCAAGGTTATGCAAGTTGCATCTGTTGGGTTGCTGTAAATGTAACTCTTGTAGACAAGATTATAGTTTTTGTGTGGGAATAATGAGAAGAAGGTCCAGTGAAATGTCACATTTAAAGTGAAGGAAAAATGTTTGGAGTATAGGAACCTTTTATTATTTAATTATGTTAGATAATTTTATAAATAAATGTGTTCCTGAAGCACTTGTAAAACTTTTTAACAAAGGTTGCCCTAGCTGTGTCCATTCCTTTGAGAAGGGCTTTCTAACAGACTTTTAACAAACCTGACATTTTTTGCTCAAGCCTCTAAAAATATGAACAGGATGCTCTCTTCTATTTAAACAATAATGATATCATGGGGATGTACTAAGATAATTTCCTTTGGAACAAAATACAGTTTCTAACGCTGACAATTGGAGGAAAATGTAGTGAAACAACACATAATCACTTGTGGAGTGAGTGTAGTCATGTCAGATATTTGGATGCAAACCAGCTATTGTATTTGAAATCACAAACCTCTTTTAGAATCTGTAAGTATCCTTGTGTCCTCAGCCATCATTTCTGTCAACACTTAACAGATATGAACATTAAGAATTTGATAAAGTAGAAGAGAGTATATATAATAACATTTCCTCTTGATGACTTTCTTATTTTTTTTTTCTTGTTTTTAACCTTCTTTGCAAGTTTGTAAGAAAAATGAGGGAAAATTGAGTGTGGTTGTATCGTGTGTATATAGTCAACTCTGAAATAAGTATTTATAAGGTTCTGTTGTTTGCTTGTGTTTTGTGTTTGAAGTTTATAAATATTAATTGTAGTGCAGTAATGTCGGGATACTCCCAAGATAACCCCAGTAATTGGATCCTGTTAGTGGCAAGACCCAACTTGTACAGGAGCTTGTATCTGAGCCTGTATGGGAGATGAAACAGTAGCATGGCACAAATACGCTCGGGCAGGTGTCTGTGCCCACATAGAGCTTGTACCACAGTAACGATGAATGAACAAGTGCAGCTCTCCATCTCCCTCCAGTGATTTAATTGGCACAGTCTGCAGGACCTGCGACTACTCACTACAGATCACATGAATTAGTTTCTTGGAACTGTATTTCAGATACAGGTCGACTTGTGTTTTTGTATACTTTTATTATGTTTGGGTTTGTTCCTGATTCCCTTTTGTTTATGATTTGGGAAAATCTAAAACATTCCTTCAGTAAAGAAAAAGAGAGCTTCTAAATAATGATACGAAGTATATAATGCAGTGGTAATAGTTTAGAACATTACATGAGAGATTTGGGGGTTTCATAGCATTTTCATCATAAACAAAATTAAGTCTTTACTTTGCACTCAGTAAGCAAAGTTATTAGGTCATGTGTTACTTCCTCTGGGGATAAATCCTGTAAAATTATGACTACATGAATTCATAAATGGCAGATAAAGAAAATTGGATATATATATATTATGTCCTTGTTTTCAATAAAACTCTGAAAATTTATGAGACCTGAGGATCTGCCAAAATGTGTTGTTGTTGACTTACAGCCGTTGAAGCAGATTTTCATTTGGAAAAAAAACCAAACCAGCCAACAAATAAGCCAACAAAACCTGCTAGTTGTCACACAGCTCAAGCATTTGGCTGATCTGTCACATACTTTCATAGGACTAACAAGATGTTTTACGTTTCAATCATGGAGACTTCCTCATACACAACATTTTTCAGCCAGAGGGAGTATGAACCAAGTTGTAAGCAAGTGAACAGTATCTTTTACTCTAATTGCTTTTAGTTGTTTCTTCTACTGACAGTCTTTATTAAATACAGCCTCTTCTTGTCCTTGGAAAGGTGACTACTAATATTCTGTTTTATTGGCTGACTATCTGAATAAGGTTGTTTAATACTTGGGGGGAACTGAAACTGAAATTCTCCTTTCTAAGGCAGCAAACCCAAAGATTATCCACTTTGCTCTACTGCATTTTGGGAGGAATTGATAAAATAATATCTGTAATGCATACTAGCCAAAGCATGGCTGTTTGCTTTCACTAACAGCTATGGAAGAAAAGAATTACTTGGAATCTTCATCCTGCAGGAAGTTCTGACTTGTCATCTGTAGGCTGCCATCTGAAATCAGAATAGGGAGTGGTATTTTTCAGAGAATAAAAATGAAAGCAATTAATTCAGAAATGTTGACATAGTTCCTATAAAAAGGTTTTTCTCTGGGTCGGTGTTCCTGGCTGGACTTCATTTTTCATTATGCACCCAAAGCTATATGACTACTGTATTTAATCACAGCTTGGTCAAAGGAAAAAAGCCAACTCACGTTGCATTTATGGAAGGCACAGACCTACATGGCTTCTGGTGTGGAGGCTGGAATTACTGCTTTTGGAGGGAGGCTTGCATGGCCCACTTGCAGTGTGGGTGTGTGGTCCTCCAGCATTTACTTTTCTCTGTGGGCACTGGGCACAGCTTGGACTGGCAGTGGGTATGAATCTCACTGCAGGGAGCAGTGCAGTGTTGGATGTACAGCCCTGGAACCACAGTGGGGTGTGGCAGGTCACACCCAGCCCTTTCCTCTTTGCACTGCACCAGTTGCTAATACAGGTGCATGGGGGAACTGGAGCTAAGGTGGTGCATGGCATCTAGTACTAAGTGCATTTAGATGGAGTGTTTTTTGAAGAATATAATTTGCTAGCTTTTTATGAAATACGTAAGGCTAATTCCACCTATAGTGATAGGTCAGCCCTGTCTTGGATGCTGAAGAGATGCCTTGATTTGGTCTTGTGTCTGTGTGATACCAAGCATAAGTCCTTGCAGTCTAACACTGGTATATGGAGTTAGGAAAAATACATGCCGTGTGGCTTAGGTTCACAGGAACTCCTGATTGTTTTCAAATACAGAACTTGTCACAGTATCTTTCCTTCCAACAAGTAGGAAGAAGAGGTGGGACATTAAGCTTTTGGGCTGGTTTAAACGGGAATGAATATTTGAAAACTCAGTAGTTTGTTTTCCAGTTCTTCATTTATAGAAATTTTAGGTAGGTCTTTGATGCTGACATCAGAAAAGCTGACCAATAATAAAATAAATCTCTCAGTAGTTTTTTTTCCTCACTGATGTCTGCAGATATAGTATGACATGATAGACTGTAGAAAGTCCTTTGTTATAGGCCTTTTGAAAGTTTTGGATTTTGACCACTAGACAGAGAGTGGCAGTTTACAGACAGTGCTGGAGAAAAACAAATGGTGACAGTTTCATTGTATACTGTAACTATCATCATTTTCTTTCTAATAATTGGGAGGGGCAACTGCCAGATGTGCTATAAATATAATTTTATATAGACAAAAAAACCTCAAGTAGGAAAAAATCTTAAATGGGGATAAGGAATCTGTTGGAAAGATAGCAAACTTGTTTCAGATGTCTTTCTGTTGCTGGATATTGTCAGTTTGCTCTTAAATGAGTTTTGCTGTCTTTTTTTTACAGTCCCGTATCTAGAATTCTAAAATTGCATTTTTCTCCCTTCTGCTCTCTGTAAGCAGTAGATCAAATAAACTTGTCCGACCCCAGAGCTATCTTCCACAGGGACTAAAAGGGGCAGCAACCCAGGCCCATTTTTCTTTTGCAGAAGCAAATTGTAGGTAGGATTGACAATGATAAAGTTTCCCCTCATACTTGCAAGGCATGTTTGTGACAATATTTTCCATCAAGTGTAAAAACATTACAGTTTTGGTCTTTCCATGAATTATCCTGTCTGCTTCCTTTTCTTTACCTTCACAGAATGTAAGTTTTCCTTCCTCTTCTCTCCTAAAGTTATTTCCTGTCCTTTTTTTTCCATAACGCTGTCATTTGTTATTGACCTAGCACCCACTTTGTGTGGTATTGCTGATACTTTCTGAATAGTCAGCTGCACAGAGAATCCATTATTTAGCTTGGAGAGCAAGCTCAATGTTATGTAAGGCTGGAGAACAAATTTTATAGTTCCTTCCTGGCATTTTGCTGTGCATGTGAAATATCTGGAGTAAACATCCATAAACTGTTACATCCCGCTTTTTCAAAAAAGAGACTGATTAAGTAATATGGGCCATGAGGACTTTTTTTTTCTTATGGTAATAAAATTTGGAAATAAATTACATGGAACCAAATGTCATTTGGTAGTTTAGCCTCAAATAGTTTAAAATTTTCAGAATTCCAGAATATTCAGAAGATAACGAGGTATGCCCTCATCTTCCTTTAATGAAAAATCTTCAGGTGATCCAGTCTTAGGAGACTCAGGATTGTGATATTGGATGTGGGGGAGTTTCTGGTTTTTTGACATTAAGGAAGGTAGGGGATGAGTCCTTGTGCTATAAGAACAGTCAGATCTCTTTTATTCTTCCATATTCCCTCACTAGATATCTGCAAAAGGAGCATATGTGTAATGTGAAGCAGTACCTTTGAAGGATGTGTGGCTCTTTCAGGAGGCCAGGGAACGTATCCATTGGTGGGATTGTGTGTCCACCTGTGCTAGTCACCATCTCTGCCTGGACCGTGTGTCCCGGCAGCCCTGCCTGTCTGTCTGTCCAAGGCAGGTGGTTGGCTCAAAGGCTGGAGCACAAAGCCGGAGGTGCTTTGTAATGAGGATGTGTGGGCAGGATACAGGAGAGCAAGCTTCTCATGCAGAGTTTGGCATTTAACAGGATTGGGAAAGCAATTTTTCTGAATAAATCTGTCTTGTAGATTTGGCTAAAGAAGAACTGAAATGGGTAATGGAGACAATTCCATGCCTTTGTAATCTTGTAATGTTAAGAAGGGCAGAGACATGTCTGGCTCAGGGGTATATTTCTCAAAGGCACTCTTTTCTGCTCGTGTTGTCAGGGACAGCAGCCAGGGTTCCACATGACAGAGGTTTTCTGTTTTGTAGGGCCGGTCTCACATAGCTCCTCTTAGCTAGCTAGAAAATAGCTGTGAAAGGAAATGTTTTTAAGGAATTTAAACAAAAAGTTTTTGGCCTGTTAAACCTTCAGTGTTCGTCTCCTGTGGTTCTTTGTAGAGTATCATATCACCACCAAACAACAAACTGCTGCAGAAAAACATGCGGAGTATTGGATTTTCAGATATTAAAACCTCTGCTGACAAGTTCTCTTTATAAACAAAAATGTCATAGTTTCTATTTTTGGCAAAAAGAAATTGTTCTGAAAAAGGAAACCATTTCTGAGTAATGATAAAATATGGGACTTCCATACCCACTGAAGTCAGTAGTTAAAATGAGTGTTTAAACACCTTTGTGAAGTCTTATTTTAGAAAGAAATCTCAAAAGTGAAAGGCTTTGAGTGCCAGTTTTGTTTGTTTGTTCACAGAAGTTTTTAAAGGTTGCTATCCCTGACAATGAATTTAAAACACAAATTGTTTGAAATTTTCTACTCACCTCAAGCAGTCCAAGGCCATGTTGCTGACAAAATAGGTGATCTCATCATTCCGTGGTGCCTTACTGCTGACCTGATTGTAAGATGCTGATGGTTGTGTGTTCTTGACTATATTATCTCTTTTAGCAAGTAGAATATTTTCAAAAGAAAATAATTTCTTGAAGTAATCTTTTCTTATGTCCTGATTAATTTGTGTATGATGTTGTAATGATACTTGTTTCACAGATAGGAGATAGGAACTGATTTTGTAATAGAATGATAGTCTTTCACCTAATTAAAACTTTAATAGTCGTTGCTTCTGTTTTCTGAAAATTGTATTTTTAAACTCTGAGACAGCAATTAAAATTACTAACAAGACCATATTGTTTAAAATTTAAATTAGTAGTTTGGTAGAAAACCTGAAATTTGGATTTATATCACTCTCTATTTAAAAAAAAGCTTCTTTATTCTTTTAAGTAACTGCAAGTATGTAACAAGGAGCCACACAAACAGGGGAATTGCCTTCCCAGCTGCCATTTAAATATCTAACCTCTTTTCGTAAGCTGAAGAGTAAACAGACTGTTTTGTCATCGCATTTGAGGGCTTCAGCAGACTTACATAAGATTAAAACCGGGCAGTTGTAGCTGTCAGGGCCCCCAGCTGTCAGCTCCTGCACTGTCTCAGATGTCAGGATTTCAGTCGGTCGCAGCATGGAGCACAAGGCTGGTTTCATTTACCTGAGTATGCCAATCTGCAGTTTTTCATGACTGAGGTGTGTACTCAGCCATCAGAGTTTTCAGATGTTTTCATTTTTGACATGGTGATGTCTGTCAGAGGAATGGGGCAAACAGATGGCAGAGGAACAGCTTCAGTCCTCTTATCCTCTGTTGCTGTAACCCTGCCAGAGCCTGAGATGTGACTGTATGATGTGTGTGCAGGAGAATGACTGTAACTGTAATTAATCAATTAACGTAGTGTCAGGATTTCCTCAGAAAGGCTGTGTGTGATGGAAGCCAGTAATGCTTTTTCTTTCATTTAAAAATGCTTACAAAATTGCAAAACCACTTTTTTTGTGTATTGTAAAACAGCTATTTGATATTATGTAGTTCATGTGAGTATTACCCAGTGCAGCTTGACATCCTATAAAATAGAAATTCTAAGTAAAACCTTCAAATATTTGAATAGTAGAGTCATCTGTCTTGTTTTCTTGTTGATGTCATGGGACTTTATATGTGTAATCTTTTTTTTCACAGTTCCAGAAAGATAAAATGTGTTATTTAAAAAACAGTTGGTTTAGCTTTTTTATTTCTACAAGGTTTTGTCCTTTTGTACAATAAAGTGAAGAGTTTTATTAGTACAATGCGTGTGAAGGAGACAAATACACATATTTCTTTATGGTTTTAAAGGCAAATTAAATGTATTCATTTAAGATAGATTATTAACCTAAATATTGCTTCCCGTATATAGTAGGAGGGTTGGTGTTTTGTGGTTATTTTTGAGGGGGTGGGGGTTGTTTGGTTGTTTTTTTCTGGTTATTTAATATTTTTAGCAACTTTGCAACAAGTTTGAAAGCACTGCTTTTGCAGTCACCCCTAATAGACATATTGTAATGTATTCCTTATCTGTTCCTTACGCTGATTGATGTTATTTTTTTTTTTAGCTTTTAGGTTTATTTTTATTGATTCCTTTTTATATTTTTTAGTTGGTACCATTATTGATAAATTCAGATAAACTTTCCTGTCTTTATAGGTCTGCTAATACAGTTTGAAGGTGTAGTGTAAAGTTTCATATGCTAAGCAGTTTGTCTTAGTGGCATCTGTAATCTGGCTGGAGTTGCCAAGTGGAGAGCCTTTTGTAACGATGGTCACAATACTCATCCACTGCAGATGAGTGCTACCAACTGTGTGTAAATCATGGGTTTCTCTCACTTGCATGGTCACGTGCAAATGTGCCATGTGTGACTTTAACTTACAAGCCTGCTGTTGAGGAGCTGGAGTTGGTTTTTAGAGAGAGGAAGTGAGTTTTGAGGGGAACTATCCTGCTAGAAGGAAGAATTGGATGGAAATTAGTATACTATGAGTATTGAGCCAAACTTTTTCATTCACTGTCAGGAAAAAATGAGAACTCTGCTCTTGACTGGAATATCTGAGGGAGATGGTTCATGCTGAGATAGACAGGAGAGTGGAACTGGCTGCAGAGGTTTGTTTTTCCATGAGATATCCTGTTGTTTTGGTTTCCTCCTGCTGATTACCATCGTTTAGTGGTCTTGGGTTTGTCAGGCCTCAGTGATGACTCAGCTCCCCAGCTCAGTTCAAAAGTTTATTCCCTCCAGGTTTTGTTTCAGTCTCACAGTCTTGTGTTCCATTCTTTTATAGACACAGCTCCTACTGTCACTGCACTGCCTCTGCCTTTAGACAGTTGGCTCATAATCTGCCACAGACAGTAAAGTAAAACTGCCTGCAAACCCAGCTGTTAGAGAAAGAAAGAATGGCATTTAACATTAAAAACACAGGTAGCGTTGAATTTATTGTTTTCTAGATTGAAACAGTTTTGGCACGTATAGGCTGGAGTTAGCATTCCCATTGCTTCTGAAAAAGGCACTGTCAGCCTTGGAAATACTAGCAGTGTTTTTCCATTTTTGTTGCTCAGCAAAGTGTCTTGTTTTAAAATAGCAACTAGAGTTTTTCGGAACAAGCTTGCATTTGGGAGATTGTTAAATTAATCTGTAGGAAAGTTTATTCTTAGGGGTGACAATGAGATGATAAATGAAAAAGTTTATTTTCAGATGTCATTAGAAACAAATGTTGAAACCCCAGTACCTAAAAACCACAACTCAGAGGAATGAGGATATTGACCTTCCTTGCAGTGCTTTAGTTACCTGAAACTCATAAAACCTAAAACTGGTTGTGTTTTGCTCTCCTTGACTTATGTTTAAGTGTTGATATGGCTGGTCCTAAATGCTGGCTTTAAAATGATCATTGGTTTGTGAAGGGTACAGTCTTTCAGTAGATATAGTGGAAATACCTGAAAGTCATGCTTTGACTCAAAAAATTGTACCAGAGTTGCTTATTTTTGAAGTCATTTGCTTCCAAAGCAATGAGCACCAACTCCGTGAAGGTAACATTCATAGAATAACATTACATTGATCCAGAATGTGTCAGTTTGACATTTGTCTTTGTATCACAGTGTATTTGCTTGGGGCTTGGTAGAGCTTGGATATTGATTTCCCTGCATATTGCCATTAGTCTTCATAGTTACATTGAATGGCGGAATAAAGTAACTAATGAAATAATCTAATTTATTTAAAACAATGACAATTTTGTAATTTTTCTCCTGTTCAGGTATAATCCTCTGATAGACATGGAGCCGTATTTTGCTGGTTTTAAGCACGTGCACCAGGACTATGAAGTCACTCTTGAACTCGCAAGTGAAGAGACTCAAAAAACTAAAAATGCGCAAAATTCTAGGGCGGGGTCTTATGGTGTCAGCATTAGAGTCCAAGGAATCGATGGGCATCCTTACATAGTACTGAACAATACGGAAGGATGTTTGTCAGAAAATCCTCCTGCTGGAAAAGAACAGCAGGTCATTCCTCAGACTGTAAACAAGTCAGCTACAGACTCCAATACTGCTTTTAAGTTGGAGGACAAAATCAGTGAACATACAAAATTTGCTGGAACACAGCACATGCAACCTTCTATGCTTAAAAAACTGAAGATAACCAATGTGGATGAAAAGGAAAGTGGAATGCCAGATTTTAAAGATGAAACTATAAAATCTTCATATTTGTTGAATTTTCAAAGACATCCTGAACTTCTGCAGCCTTATGATCCTGAAAAAAATAGCTTGAACTTGGACAATTACCAGTCTTCTGTGTGCAGTAAATCTAAGTCTTTTGCAGATGAAAAAACTGAACCAAAGCCTTGGATTTCCTCATCTAAAGTAGTGTCCCTGCAGAAAACAAATAAGTATCTTGCAGAGCCAACCAAAGCAAATTCAAAAAAAATACATCTGAACAGGTCAGTAGAAGATCCAAATAAGCAGCTGCAGGATTGTCCCAGTAGCACGATCAGCCCCAGTGACGTGTGTGTTTCAGAGTCATTTTCACCTGGAGGAGGATCCCCGTGTGTTAGCCCCACTGCTTATCCTGAGACAAAAAAACCTAGACCAGATGTTCTTCCCTTCCGCAGGCAAGACTCAGCTGGGCCGGTATTGAATGACTCACGGAGATCATCGTCCTCATCTGCTACTCCCACTTCTGCAAATTCCTTATACAGATTTTTACTGGATGACCAAGAGTATGCCATCTACGCAGACAACGTTAACCGGCATGAAAACAGGAGATACATTCCATTCTTGCCGGGAACTGGTCGTGATATTGACACTGGTTCACTTCCAGGAGTAGATCAGCTAATTGAAAAGTTTGATAAGAAAGTTGATGCTCACAGAAGAGGCAGGTCAGGAAAAAGGAATAGAATTCATCCAGATGATCGTAAAAGATCAAGAAGCGTTGATAGTGCCTTGTCATTAGGACTTGATATAAATTCAGATTATTTAGGTGAATTCAGTAAAAGCTTGGGTAAGTCAACTGAGCACTTGCTGAGACCATCTAAAGTTTGCCTTCGCAAGCAGTTATCCAGAGATCAAAAGTCACCTTCCAAAGAGATGAAGATTTCTGCTCGAAGTATTGGAAAATTGCAAATGCCCAATAAAGACACTGAGAGTGGCAGTTTCAGCTCTTTGCAGCACCATAAACAGAATGGAGCTGATACCGAGAGCTTGACGGGTAGGTCAGCTACACTCCCAGGACAGAGTAAGAGGGAGGAAGTTAAAACAGTAACTTCTACTTTGTTGTTGCCAAACCGAATCACAAGTACACCTGAATCAGGAGCCAAGAAGATTTCTGTAAAAACATTTCCATCTGTCCCTAATATACAGGTAATTTTGAATTTGTTCTTGAAACTGTCCTTTGCACCCTAGCATACGAAAGCTGCCATATTGTTAATTGTGTACTTTTCTGGTCTTCATTAGAACAAACTCCCATCATATAATACTTCCAAATGGGATTGTTCTGGAGAAATGTAAATATAAATTTGTTGTTGTTGTTGTAAGCATAGAAAACCTGATTTGTAAAACAACTGATTTTTGTATGGGTAAAGGAAGGTGGTGAGGCCAAACAGATTCTCGTAAATGATGTTATGATAATTCTTAAACTTAGATGCACAAAAGTAGAATATGAAAAGATATGTATGCAAAATCAAGTTGTTTTCTTTTTTCTTCTGGTGTGAAGTATAGTTTCTTATTGCAGTAAGCCAAAACTCCAGCGGATCTTTCAGAACTTGAGGTCCATAGTACATAAAAGTTTTCATTAATAGGATAGAATGGAGAAGTCCAATCGTACTGTTTGTATTTACAACTCTCACAGGATTGTTATCTTTTGACATTTTACCTTTATCTTGTAGGCAACTCCTGATCTCTTAAAAGGCCAGCAAGATCTTGCACAGCAAACTAATGAAGAGACTGCTAAGCAGATACTTTACAATTACCTTAAGGAAGGGTCAGTAAACATGTTTAACTTTTGGATAGGAGACTGTATTTTCTCAATATTTGTCTTCTATTACACTTAAAATGCGAAACAGTAAAGTGAAAGCTGTAATTAAATTAAGCATCTGTTTCACAATTCTGTATCTCATCTGTGTCCTCTAAGGACTCATTATAGGATCTCAAAATACCCAGGCTATCAGGACTTACATAAGGTATTGCACAGGATATGATTAAATGCACATGAAGCTTGTGAATCAGAATATGGTTTGTCTTTTAAATATATCTGGAATTAAACTTCGTATAATATAGAGGTTATTGGAGAATCCAAATCATACCTCATGGAAGTTTAAGCCTTTGGGTCTTTTAAAAACAGCAACAACAACACAAAGTGTTATTTCCTAAGGTTTGACAGAAACCCTCTTGGTGCTGTGCCTTTAATCCTTTGTGCACCTGTAACTCTTGGTATTTTCTACTGATAACTCATCGAAATATAAAGGAAGGATCAATTAAAAATACATGATGCATTTAAATTTCTTTTCATTCCTGATATAGCAGGTTCTGGGACCTGTTTAAGTGTTATTTTATGGTACAGTAGTCAAGACTTGTGAAGCCTAGTACTAACTACTTATTTTGGTCTGTTTGAATAATATACATGCTGAATATCTGTCTTTCCACAGCCACAGTCTTACAGAAGAGATTTGCACTTCAAGAGTTCACTGATCTTTTTTGTTTGCTTGCCTTTTTAGAAAACATTTGGAATACGAATTTTTAACTCCTCTCTTTAAAGATTTTAATAAATCATGGTTAAGATAATTTCTGATTTCTTTGTATTATTTTGGGTGTTTTTGTGGAGATTTTAATTAGTTTGGACACTCTGAATTTGGGTTTGATGTTAACAAAATAGTAACTTTGATCATAAAATTGCTTATTTGTACTGTCTATTTTAGGAGTCCTGATAATGATGATGCAACAAAGAGGAAAGTGAATTTGGTTTTTGAGAAAATTCAGACTTTAAAGTCAAGAGCTGCTGGAAAGACACAGGTAAAGAATTTTTAATTTGCTTTGGCATGTTTCGAAGTGGTGCAGTATTCAGACAGGGCTTTGAGAATCTGAATCCCCTTACTGACTTTTACTAGGCTATTCATGTAGTTCCTCAGGAATATAGCTTAATTTTGATAACATGAGAAGGATTAAATGCTTATTGTTTATTATTTTATCCTGGGATATAATTAGTAAAAATGAAATTTTTTTTCTTCATGTTCTTCTTAATTTAGGTATACCTGTGCTTTTTCAGAAGATTTTAAATGTAGTTGCTCACAGCACAGTTAACCTTTTTAAGAAATCTCTTAGTATTTGAGAAGGAGTTTGGAGCAGTGAAGAAAAATGTTAGGCACATTCACCTAAAATTTCTTGGGTAAAGGTGAAATTTATTGGCAGAGATAAATGTTAATCTTTTGATTGCAGTGAGACAGACTTGGAATGAGAGACTCATGTAGCTTTTGTTATTAATGACAGCATTATTTATTTGCAAAATACATCCTAGGAAATTACCCAAAAAAGGTATTTGAAAATCTGTCTTAACATATGGGCATGCTTTCCTTTGATGTCCATTTTGCATAATTAGTGATATCTCAGTACAATTGGCCCCAAATACACATGATTTGATTCATATGTTGCCTAATTTGAATTTTTCTTTATGTTTGTATATTTTCTGTTCTATTGTCAACCTGCCTTGAGCAATTACCAAGAAGTTTTATGAAAATGCAATCATGGTTTCTTTGAAAATCTTAGCTTGGCCTGACCCATATGAAAATCCCTGGTGATCTCAGGTAGTTGATGCTACACTTTGTTAGTCTTGCTTTAGATTAAAAAAAAGAAACTATTCTCAAAGAACTTCTTGGCTTTGTGGGAATAAATGTCTGTATTTAATTGTAGGTTTCGGATTCTTCGGCTGAAGTGAAAGCATTGGTGGAACAAAAAGCAGAACTTGAAAGGAAAGTGGAAGAGTTAGAGAAAAAACTGGATCTGGAAATTAGGGTACAGCACTTTGTTGTTATAAAGCTTCTGACTATTTCAAATATACTTTTTAAAATAAGTGACAACTGATCCTCCAGCTGAACCCCTTTTGCTTCATGTTCTTAATCCAGTTATACCTGTGCTTTTTCAGAAGAGTTTTTGTTTAAAGTGTGGTTGGTTATAGCATTGTTACCCTTTGTAAAAAATCTCTTCTCAGTATTTGAGAAGGAGTTTGGAGCAGTGAATAAAATGTTAAGCACATGCACAAAGAATTTCTTAGGTGTCTGCAGAGGTAAATGTTAATCTGTTGGTTGCAGCCAGACAGACATGGACTGAGAGACAAACTATTACTCATGTAGCTGCTGTCTATTATTTTGCTTAACTTTTGGTGTACAAAATTCAGAATCAGCAAAATTCCAAAGAAGAGAGAGAGGCTACACGAGCAAGCCTGAAAGATCTTCAGTTGCAACTTGATCAAAGTATATGTGAAAAGGAAGCCTTAAAAAAGCAGCTGGAAGAAAACGAGAAGGAACTCAGGCAAAACCTGGAGGAGTGAGTTAATTCTAGAAAAGTTATCATTGAAATTTGTACCTTTTCTTAAACCTTTTAAATTAAAAGTACCTGTGTCTCCAGAATATGTTGATGGAACCAGATGAGTGACAATTGTTACTGTAGGAAGTGTGTCTACATCTAAAAGAGTTATGTCTGTAGAATATCTGGAAGGAAGAGAAAGATTGCTGAATTTATAGTCTTCTTCTTAGTGCAAACTGCTTTAATATTTCACAGTCAAAATATATAGTTCAAGTCTTTGAAATGTGGAAACATTTGAATGGCTTGAGTACCAGGTCTGAAATAAAATACAACTCTCCGCTTAAATACCTACTTAGAAGATTTGTCATTTTCACCCCTCTGACATTTAATTTTTCTGCCTCATTATATCCCATTCTCTTGTGGGCAACATGGGAACGTGTGTCTTTTTAGTACTTGAATGAACAAATTAGTATTTCTACAAATTAAAAAGTCCTGTCTGATTTTTACTGATGAGGCTTTTTCAAGTGAAGATGGAACAGGAAAAACACCAGACTGAGATCAGAGATCTTCAAGACCAGCTCTCTGAGATGCATGATGAACTGGATAACGCAAAACATACCGATGAAGGGGAGAAAGAGATTCTGATTGAGGTTAGTTACAAAGTACCAGAAGGAGGATCAGAAAATCAGAAAAATTGCATGAAAAGAGGTGACTAAGATACTGGTGGAAGAAATGCATGCCTTTGCTTTTCCTATTCTATTAATCCAAAACAATGTGCCATTATTAGGTGACCTAAGAAAGCATGTTATGATAACCACATTAACCCTAAAAGGAATACAAAGTGTAAGTACCGTTGTTCTATGAAGCAGGAGAACAGATATGTTAATGGTTGACACACAGGTGAGTTATCCACTATTATCAGATAATAGTCTCAGTCAGTTTTAGCAATTAGGATTTGGGGTCAGAACAGGGAAGATCAGTTTAAAGAAGATGTATATATTGTCAAGGCCAGATGAGATTCCACTAAGAAAATGAAAAGAACTCAGCAAAGCAGTCTCTGGATTGTTGGCTTTCTATTGGTGTGACCAGGGAGAAAAGAGAAGGGATGAGGGAGAGGAACAAAAGAGTTACAGGGTTTCTGTCACCTTGGGGTGAAAGAGGAGTTGTCTGTAGCCGTGGTTATACTAATAAACTGATGATGAAATAGAGAACACAGCTTATTAAATTTGTTGATAAGGATGTGTAAGAGTATCAGTGCAAGAATATTAAAGATGTTTGCATGCAAGATCTGCTGAGTAGAATAACTACCTTGTTTTGTATGGGTGAGATTTGATTGCTCTTAAATTACTGTCTTAAATCTCAGGCACTGTAATTGAAAGTTGGACAGAAGTAGGGGAATATCACAAATGATGGTGCTAGTACTGAGAAACATTACCTATGAAGAAAGACTTCAATCTGAATGGAGAAGTGAGGGAAGAGTCAAAAACACACCTTATAGAATGTTGCTGTAAAGGTGATAGTGATCAATTTTTCTATGTTTGGAGATAGAGTGAGAAATGAGGGACTTAGCTCTGGAGATTTAAAGAAAGTGTTAGAAAAAGTTTCTGTTAATACTGATAATTAAACAGAGGAAGATGCTCTCTGGGGTGGTGGTAGGATCTCTTCCATTTGAGGCTTTTAACGGCAGAGTAGGTGATGTGTGTCAGGAATGGTTTAGATGTACTGATCCTCCTTCAGTGCAGGGCAAGCCTACATTCTCTTTTGAAAGTACAATTATTCTCAACCTGAGAAATACCGAATTAGAGAATTCTTGAAGCGGTACATTTTTGATGGTTTCTGTTACTCTGTATTTTGTATGCATGCTTGTCTTTAGTCTTCAGGTTCACTGACTCTCCACTCCCTTCCCAGCAATTTGGAGAGGGGAAATTACCTCTAGGCTTACCCTGGTGGGAGGAGGAAGGGTGTGAAGACATGGACTTGGTTGGGAAACACTTGTTTTGTCTTCAGCACTTGAAGAAGCAACTTTATTTATTCTTTCCAGCAGAAAAGAAAGCGAAGAATTATCACTCAGTTTGTTTCTCTTGCAACTGGGGGGAAAATGCTTTGTTCTTATCTACCTTATTGGTACTGAAAGTAGGATGTAGGAGTGACTCCTGCATTATTTGCAGATGGCATAACATATACCATTAGAATCTCTTGATAGTTTTGCAGCATCAGACATGTTGACCTATTATATAAAACATCAGCTATATGTTATACTTCTAATAATATTAGGGTTTAGTAAATTTTTAGCTTACTGTAAAAGCTGTAAAAAATATGTCGGTCATATGAAACGGATTTGTCCTTGGGGAGCTTATGTGCTTGCTTTCTGTGAAACATAAACAGAACATCTACGTGGGCTATTTGACACACAGCTGTGTTTAATTTTGGGCTTTAGGAGCTGATGCAAATGAAGCAGGATCTGCAAGAAGTATTAATAGCAAAAGATCAACAAGAAGAGATTTTGAGAAAGAGAGAGAGAGAGCTCACAGCTCTGAAAGGAGCACTTAAAGAAGAGGTATCCAGCCACGACACAGAGATGGATAAACTTAAAGAGCAACACGATAAAGAATTGCTGGATCTACGACAGAGCCTGGAGAAAGCAACAGAGGTACGTAAGTGATAACAATTACCTCAACAGGGAAAGATCATCCGTCTCTCAGATGCTGTATACCAGATGCTTTCAGATACTACTATTTTCTTAGCAAAATAGGCAACGATTTAGGGTAGGAGATTCTTGGCTGCTGAGTTTTATTTCATACACATCTAATGTTTTGATTGTTTGTCACAGCTGAGTGGTCCTTTCTTCAAGCAGTTATTTATTGCATTTACTTAATTGCAAACTTTGAGGGAGAGTAGATGGGAGTATAATACAGAGGACCATTTGCATGTCTTGGGTTAAACAGAATCACCAAAACCTTGAAGATACCGATAAAGAGCACCAGTGTGCTTTGCCAGTCATAGTGTTGAAATAACTTCTGCCAGTTCTCTGCAGTTCTTTGCGGCCCATTGTTCCTACATTCAGCTTCTTGTGTCACATCCTGTTCCCTGGTTGCATTGTCCCACCTTGTCCATTCAACTTCTTAATATCAGTGTGGGGTTTTGTGTTTTATTTTGTGTCCTTTTCGTTTATAGAACTTAGCTTGTTTACTGAATGGTCAAAGGAGTGCGAGCACAAGGAAACAGCAGGGGTTTGGGTGTTTTGAATCAGACAGGAAGAAGACAGAACTGAAGGAATTGCCTCTTCCAGCATCAGCAGGAAGCCTTTGTGAGAGGGAGAATAGGAACAAGTTTCAGATGTGTGTATTTGTTATTGTTTTCTAAAAGATGTCCTTTGTGAAATTTTCTTTGTAGAGGCAGCAGGTAGGAATATATTGACATATTTTTTTGATATGGGGGCAAGTCTCTTAAAGTTTTGAGCATTCTTCTTACAGTGACAGCTTTTTGTGTCTTTTCTGTATTCCCTCATTTTATTTCTCAAATGTTGGAGAAAATTTCTGCAGGCAAACCGTGCTTGACCAATGTCAGAACTGTAGGCCCAGTTCTGTGCTTAAAAATACTCATGCTAATTTATGTTTGTTACCTACACTGGTCTTAGGTGAGCTGTAGTTACCCTGTTGGTTGTGACCTAAAACATGATATAGAACTGAGGAAAAATTAGGCTTGAAGCTGGAAAGAAGTTTCCAGAGGTTTTGTATGCTGTGAGCAAAGTAGGAGCTCATGTGGAAGATGCTGGATAGATATTGTATGATTGAATTCTGACAAAAGATTATCCTTTTAAAGGATTGTTTTTAAATGTGCAATTTTCTTCAGAGGTTAGAATATTTCATAAATGCTGGTTTGTTTATGCAGCCTAGGACTTGTACTTGAGATTGTTCGCCTTTGCTTAAATGTGTTGTTTCTCTTTGTTTTACATCATCATGAAGATATTTGACTTGTCTGAGCTGCATGAACTGAATAAATTTTTTTCTTTGAGAAAAGTAGAACATTTAAATTATCATTTTTTATTACACAGTAATTGTAGTGACAGCTCAGCCTCAATGAACCATCTTTCAAAGTTAGTGCATGGTAATTTACTGTATTTCAATTATGGAACTGTAATTACGACTGACAAGAAATGAAAGAGTAGTCTGTTTGGCATAACAATAACACAGTCTGGGAAATGGCTCTATGACTGGCTTGCTGTGGCTTAGAGATAGTTATAAATAGCATTTATTTACTTGCATGACGTAGTCTATCTAATGGTAAATTTAATAAGGTGTTCAAAAGTGAAGTTTATTTGATGTTGGTCTAAGTTCCAGTTCTCTTCCCATTTGAGTTGAAATTTTTATGTGAAGTAAAACTTTTAACATGTTTGATTGGAAGGTGGTGTTTTGTTTCGTTTTTGGTTGGGGTTTTTTTTGAATCTTGCTAGTATTTGTACTCAATGATTTCTTGAAGCACAACATTATTTTTATGCCTGCTGGCTGAGATTAGTTGTTGAGTTTGATATATCATTTATCAGAAAAGTATAACCATTCTCTGCAGGGAAGTTAGCTGACTGATCTGGTGTGATCTTATATATATTGTTAATTCTTTGGATTATAATTAATCTGAAATACCCAGGAGACATATACAATTGAAGCTACTTGGCCTGCTAATTTGGTTTTTTTATATTATTCCAAGCTGGAAAGATTAATACCGGATTGCAGGACACAAGAAATCTACATTGAAGATTAGTGGAAAGGGCCATTCTGTTGTATTTGGTGAGGAAAACAGGAGTGTAAATGCTGTAATGGTGGTTTGTCATACGGAAAATGTGGATACTGATGTTTGATAGATCAGGTTGTATCAGGATCTCTATGTACAAGAGTATTTGTACTTATGTTACTTCTAAATCATCCAGATTTGTACAATGAATAAAGGTGTTTTGTTTTATATAGGCTGTTAAGGAAGTTTTTGTGGGGAGAAAGGAAGTAGTTTTTATGCCAGTGTTAAATCAACAGAATTTTCATCTGCTGGAGGCGTCAGATAGGTTGGCAAGTAATGTACAGTGCATTTAGTCTGTGTGATTAGAATGCCACATAGATCTGTTTGGAAATAATGTTAGAAACATACTCAGGGTTATCTGATAGAAGAACAGAGCAGGGTTGTTTGTCATTATGAGTCTGTTCTCATGCTTGCTGATGTGGTGCTAGGTTGGGGGGGTTTTGTTGGGTTTTTATTGTTGTCATTATTTGGTTTCCTTTTTTTTTAATAGAGATTTTTAGGTAAAGCCGCAAATATCTTAATAGGTATTATTTTTCCTTGCTACAGTTTACCTTTTAAACTTATTTTTGTGTTATGTCTTTTGCTTGTGGTGGTCTATGGCTGTGACTATTCTTGATTTCATTGCTTGTTTATTGAAACTGAGACCAGACTATTTTCATTTAACAATAGGAAAAGTTCTACTCTTCCATAACATACCTCTGTGGGGTAATAACTGCCTTTAATTTAATAATAAATTTAAAAATCAATGTCTTTCTGATTAAGAATAGATTTCTTCATAATTGCAAGATTAATATGAATTCCATTCCAGTTTTTAATGTCATAGAAGAATTTCTGTTATTTAATCTGACTCTGCAACACAACAGTCCAGAATCGTACTACTTTAACCATGAGTGCTCTGTCACTGTAGATGAAGTGCCACTGTTTCAGTAAAATTTGGAAATAGCTTTTGGAATGTGATGCTGCAGGTAAAACGTTGTAGCAGATTGCAACTAGTACTGTTCAAATTCCACTGAAATTGTATGAGCTCAGGAGTTCAGTTGCAAGCTGTGCAGCACTTCACATTTATGTCTGTATTTAGAGAAGCAGTCTGAACAAATGGTGTTGTTCAGAAAAAGCTGTAATCATCACGTTAGGAAGAGGCTTATCTAAGCCTGACCTTGACTGATTTATTTGGCATGTCATATGTCTGACCTTGTTCTCAGAATGTTAAAACAGACACTCAGAGTTTAGAGCTGATTAATTTATCAACACATTTGAGAATGCAATGAAGCTGGTGATCATGTTACCATTAACTGACATGTATGTGTTACATAGGATTATGTTATGATTAAAGAGAAGAAGGAATTTTACCAGAGCAAATGTAGGATCAGTAAAAGACAGTGGTTGCCTTCTGCACATGTTGCAAACTAAAAAGGTACCCCTTCAAGATAAGAAAATAATATGAAGCTTTGGGTATTATACATGAGAACATGTATACATGGTTTTAGTTTTTCTCCATCTCGTTAATTTAGGTGAATCTAGCACAAACTGTAAAGACCTTTGAAATGAAAAGTAACTATTCAATCTTTTTCTACTTAACCTGATAATGTGATGCTTCTTCCTCAAAGCTAATAAAAATCTCCCCCATAGAGCAGAAACTTAACAAAAACTAGCTTAAGCATTCCAAATGATACTGAGATATATTCTGTATGCCTTTTTTGTAGAAATGGCTTGGAATTCATAGTTGAAATGTAAAATGAAACAAAACTAAATGTAGACTATTCTGAGACACTATTTTGGAATAGTACTGTACAGTGAACAGTGGTTACCCAAGCTACTCAGGGAAAAATGAAGATATAAGTGTGGAACATTGCAGAGCCACTTTGGTACTTTTAAGGGATAGATTTAATGTATGTAACTGTAAAATTATGTGCATGTATATATATATATATATCTATATCTATCTATATCTATATATCTATATCTATATCTATATCTATATATCTGAAAAATCCCAACAGGATCCTGCTACCTTGTTCTGATCTAAGGTGAAATCTTGGGGTTGTAATAAATAATGCTAAAACCCCATGGTTCTGATAGCAGCAAAAGAAGCAAATGATATAATCAGAATTACTTGGGCATGGAAACATCGTTATGCCCTCTTATGCATACCTGAATCTGCATTCTGAATGCTGTGTCTGAGGCTGGTCTGTTCACCTCAAGCAAGATACACAACAATAGGAAAAGATTTAGAGAAGGTGATTTAGGATTTGAAATACCATGGGTGGATATTTTCTTTCCTCTGCGTGCCTGAGGCAGCTTTTGCCACGTTGAAATAACACTTCTTTGTTTCAGTTGCAGAAGCTGATTGGTAACTGATCTAAACTGTGTACACAGTCAAATAGTGGAGGGACTGGTCCAAGTCAATGTTTCATCTTTCATGACCTAGCCCCTCTCCCCCTTTCGTTTTGTGTCCTCTTTTACCGGCCTTCTAAGCCTGGTAAGATTCTGATTGATTTTCAGTGTGGTACAAACACAGATGGAGTGAGGGAAAGAGGGAGGATATGCAGACAGAAGTGTAATGGTGGAAGGAAAGCTGCAGGCACTCCTTAAATAGGCAATGTTATTGAAAACACCTATTTTAGAACTGTATATGAAACATTTGAGAGACAGATTTGATTTGTTTTGCCCAATGTGCCTGTTCTGTGTGTGGAAAGGAAGTTGGTAATGGCATCATGCATGTTTTTAGGACCCATTAAATGAAGTACCAAACAAATTATGGAGTAATAGTGTTGTCAACAAGAGTATAAAATGTGCCTCTAAAGCACTCGGAATATGTAGCTCGGTGACTGTGTCTTGAAGTTCCACCTCCTCTAGTCTTTCATTTCCGTGCAATTTACTCCTCCGTTTATTTGGTGGGTACATATGTGTGTTTGGGTGCAGACAGTACCATGAAACTACAGCTTGAGTGGGTTTTATGCTGTATGTAGAGTCAAGAAAACCTCTGAGCAAAACTGTCCTGCAAAGTTGTGTTTGAGTTGAATTGGACCATATCTATAGGATAATAAAAAATAATTCTGTTTATCTGTAATAGTCATTTAACTATTGTGAACCTTCCTCTGCTAGGACTATTTCAGTAAGTCTGCATTGGGAAGGGGGGTTGTCAGTGTGAATTTTTGGGTTTTTTTTGTTTCTGAAGCTTGGCAAGAGCTTGTAGAGCCAGGTACTTCTTTAATGCCACCAGGAGGATCTCTAATCCTTGTTAGCAGAAGCCAGTTTATGTATTCAGGTGATTTGTCTCGTGAAAGTATATGTTTGTTTGTGTATGTATGGGAAGTGTTTGACTCTGTCAAACAGGAGGGAACAATGTGAACACAGAGTTAGTTAATATTTTACTCCAGTCTGTCCAACAACTTCTGACCTTCAAAAGACTGTTAGTATAAGCCAATCTGACTATGTCATGATACATAGCCAGGGGGATAATATGACATTGATACAGGTACTGGTTAAGAGGTTAATACTTTCCTGGCCCTGGATTTTATAACTTATATAAATGTTAGGTCATGCCTAAATTGGAGAATTTTGTTTAATATGCTCTGTGTAAAAGAGGGCTGCATTCTCAGTCTTAAAATGTAGGTATTTTAATATTTCCTTACATCTTATAAATGAAAACCTGAATAGTTTTGGAAGGAATATTAAGGACACGGTACCATTTCAATCAGTGAAAATGACCTTGTAAGAAAACAAATCTTTTCTCTAAACTGCCACCAGTGAATTTTTAATGAGTTAGTAGAATGGCTCTAGTTGAAATGAAATGAGAGACCAGTCTGGCTTGCTTGTAAATTTGTGCACTTGCTTACTGAATAATCTCTTGAAGTGCAGCAGAGAATTTAAGCTGGTTGCAGTGTACCTCGCTAAGAGAGGAAAAAACACTGACTCTTTTAATAGGTAACTAATAATAGTTAACTTCCAAAGGCATAGCCATGTGTTAAAGTTGGCTAGGCCTCATTTTGAGATGATGGGAAGAATTAATATAATCAGTGCCAGGTTCAAAACCAGTAAGTGCAGCCATTTAGGCTTTTTTCCAGAAGCTTTGTTGTTTTTTTGTAACCTTTTTTGGGGGCATAGGGAGGATGGGGTGGGGGGGTTGGTAGCCTAACACTCCATTTTTAAGGAGTTTTTGTACTCCTTTTGTAGACATACAAGATTTTGTCATCCATGCTATCCAATGTTACTCTGTTATTCATCCCAAGGCTTCCAACTGCTTTAAAAAATAGTGTCTGGGGTTAAAACAATTGCCTAAAGGTACACAGTGGGTAAAAATGCCAGAACTAGAAGCAGAGGTACAAACAGAAATAAAGATCTGTTATATGCATTCATGAACTTTGAAAACTAGATGACTGCAGCTGAATAATACTGATTTCGAAGCTCTCTTTACAAAAGAGCTAATAGTAATGGCATTTAAAGCGTCGCTGTGTGGAATCTCACTGTGGAGACTATGTTTGTCTTTTTTTCTCTCAGTGTCAGTCTTTGGGTGTAGAATGGTTTGGGATTTTTTTTCTTTCGTTGGAAATCACCTTCATGTTACCTGAGGAAATCAGTGTCTAGTTGTTTTATTTAGACTATTTTGTTTATATAAAAAAGAAGAGGAAAAGACAATAGAAAGATATTTGATATCTCCATCACTGCTACCCCCTCTGGATTATCTGAGGGAGCTGGGTAGATAGGAATCCCTGAAGCCACATGAAACTTCTTACATGTAGTTCAAGAAGTTAAACTAGTCCAGCATCAACCTAAAAAGGTGGCCCATGAGTCTTCAGAGCTGATGTCAGCAGCCAATATCTTATTACCTGAAGTGTTCTACACCAGCATTAGAATGAAGTGAGCAGCAGCACCATTTCCTTTTTTCAGAAGATTTTGGAAGATTATTGTGTCATTTACTCAGATTCCACAATTATGAATATGAAAAAAAAATTCGAAAATTTGTTACTTCCATTAAAAAGCTCCACTTTGTGCCCCAGCTCATTTTGAATGGAGATGTACTCTTCAAGTATGGCTCTTAAAGAACCAATAGTTAATTGATTGAAATAGTTTTCACAGAATAACAGAATCAATTAGGTTGGAAGAGACCTCTGAGATTGAGTCCAGCCTATGACTGAACACCCTGATGTCAGCTAGACCATGGCACCAAGTACCACGTCCAGTCTTTCCTTAAACACCTTCAGGGATGGTGACTTCACCACCTCCTTGGGCAGCCTGTTCCAGTGTCTAATCACGATTCCTGTGAAAAAATTCTTCTTAATGTCAAACCTAAACCTCCCCTACTGCAGCTTGAGGCCACGTCCTCTCGTCCTGGCGCTGTTCCCTGGGAGAAGAGACCGATCCCCACCTGGCTACACCCTCCTGTCAGGGAGTTGTAGAGAGCGGTAAGGTCACCCCTGAGCCTCTTCTCCAGGCTGAGCCCCCAGCTCCCTCAGCTGCTTCTCATCAGACTTGTGCTCCAGACCCTTCCCCAGCTCTGCTGCCCTTCTCTGGACCTTCTCCAGCACCTCAATGTCCTTCCTGGATTGGGGAGCCCAGAACTGAACATGCAATTCCTGATACTCAGTTTAACTGCATTCTGAAAAGAAATGTAAAGGTTTTTAGAAAAATTTGCTGGCTTTTGCCTGATAATCATTGGATTTAGCCGAAATTTAATGATTCTAATATGCGGTGAATGAGATACTTAACTTCCTTACACTTTAGGTCTTCCTTTATTTTGTAAAAGTACTCTAAGGATCCTGTAGTGTGTAGTCACTGCCAAAGGGGAGTTTCACCAGCTAAAACACTGAAGTCAGCCAAAACTATCTTTTAATGATCAGTTACACAACCTCTCTCATCTCTTTGCCAGTGTGCAGGGTGTGGTAAAAAAAAAGTGTGGAGCCACAGAATATTTTCTGTATTCCTATCCAAAAGTATTTTTTTCTGTATTCAGGTTGAAACCAAACATTTCATTTGCATCTCAAGGACCTTGTTTGTGTGTTCTGTCCAGTTTCTTTGGGTTTACGCAATAATGAATGGTGGGAAAGATTTTGATGCCTTTTATACTATCTGTTCACTGCTTGCAAAAAAGTTCAGAGTAGAATACTATATAAGTGTATTTGCTTTACTGAGATTCTGCAACAAAGGTGGTGTAACAATATTTGTTTTATTTTGACTTGGTCTTGACCAAATTTAATATGTTTTAAAGTACTTTGGACACATGTATAACTATATACAAGGACACAAAGCCAAGCTTTATTAGGTTAATTTATTGTTAGGCAGAACACCTGAGAAAGAAGCAGGATGGAAGATCAAGGAAATGTATTTTACTGCTGATTTTCCCTTATGTTCCATAGGCCTAAACCTGAAAACCAAGTGCCACATGCATATAAATTCCAGCAGCTGTGACTATGTGGGCTCAGATAAGCAGACCTATGCTAGGTAAAACTTTATAGATCAGGTGTACATACCAAAACAAACAATACACACATACACACATATATATGTGTGTGTGTATGTGTGATTGCATTAATTCACTTTTTTCTCATCTGTTATGAGTTAAATGGAGCTTGTACATACTATTAAAAACTTGTTCTGGAGAAAGAGTTATAGAGATTTTTTTCACAAACTTTTAATTCCTTTTCTCAACGTAGCTGTCATCTTCTAAGTAATGTTATTCCCTGTATTAAGTATAGGAAAGTAAGAGGTAGAGAGATCAGTGTTGAGAGGAGCCTTTATTTGTGCATGTCCAAACTCAAGTGCCTAGGTTAACGTTGTTAGCCATTACACAGTCCTTGATATAATCAGGATACAATTTTTGCTGACTTTAGTCGCAACTGCGCACTCAAGTCTGTGGAAACCAAACCCCAGCGTCTCAAACACCAAGGAAGTTAAGGAGCATGTAGTTATTGATCCTCTGAAATCAATAATATTGAAATATTTGGCTGAGTGACTTGCCTCAGGAGGTCTTTGCCATAGACAAGAATAGACTCTGGATTGTCTAGGGCTGGTTTTGGGTACCTTAGCTGTGAAACTGTCCTCTCCTTATTGCCTCACTCATTTCTGCAGTAAACTCTTAACTTCTCAAGCTAATTGACTTTAAGCTTTAGTATTAAAATGTATGAGAACTATTAAAAAAATCAGTAGTTATTGAACACCATGGATTATTTTCTGCCACATATGATCTATTTTTGTAGTCAGAAACATATTTTTTTTCAGTGTATCTTTCTTTTAGGATTTGATAACTTGTTTTATTTGGTTTGAGTCCACTGCTGGGCTAATAAGTAAAGTTACTGCATGTGTACTGTGGCACAATGACAACATCAGAACGCAGAAGCTTATCTTCAGTCAGTCACAGAGGACTTTGTATTGTGGGATCTTCTCCATAGAGCTGCGTTTTCTTTCTTCTAGACAAGCTTCTTTTTCTTTATTCTCAGCTTTTTCCAGAAATTCACAACCCATTTCCAGCTCCTTTTACCTAATCTCAGTAGCTTAATTTTGCTGATAAGGCTTACACAGTCTTAAATCAGGAGTTTAAACATGATAAAATTTGAGAAAGTATAATAAAATATTTTGTGGATTCAAAGGTAATAAATAAGAAGGTGACATGAGTGTGGTTAAGAAGTCCTCAAATGATGTGGTTATTAAGAGAAAGGTATTGTTCCTTCAGAGGTAGAGGAGATGAATATCTGAATGTAAAACAGGCTAAACGTAGGGACTAGAAGGCACTGAGTGCCCTGGAAGACAGAGCGAGGACAAGCAAACTGAAAGGAAAGACAAAACAAATGCAAGCAAATAAGCATAATAAGCAAAATGCTATAGGGTATTTACTTACATAAAAATAATTCTGTAATACAGTGCAGTAAATAGTGACAGTAAGAAGTTGGTTTACTAAAACATGCTGCCACAACTAGTAAGTGGGACTAAAAAGAAAAAAGCATGTTTTCTATATCATAGGGAAGAAACTGCAAAATTGGAATTCAGATATGTTACTTTTAAGATCCAAAGAGCCCACTTCAACGTTTGGTAAAATTGCCTCCCTCTCCTGTTTTTCGAGGGGCTTGGATTTTTGCAGAGGTGTTTTGGGTTTTGTTTTTTCTTTTTCCCTTTTCCTTTTGTATGGCAAATATGTCTGAATATACAGTATTTCATTCCAGGTTTTGTTGTCAAGAATCTTGTTTAACCAGTTTTGTCTGTTTTGTGCTCTGTATGTTTATGTACATAAACTCCTTTAAACTTTCTGAAGAGACTGATCCACAATTCTGTGAACTAAAGTTCTTATATTAACAAAAGTTTGTTAATGTTTCATATTCAGCTTAAATCATTACTTTGTGACCTTCACCCAGTTCTGTTACTGTGGGTTAAATTATATAAACTTAGTTAAAATGATTACCAAAACTTTTCCAACATCCCCAAATAAATAAATGCAAAGAATTTATGAATGGGCACCAGCAGGAGTCATTAATTGATGTCGTGTCATTAGGCCTTAAGGACCATTAGTTAACTCACACTGTAGTTAACTTACAGTGTTTATGTGCAGCACCATTACAAACTAGTCATGTCTGGACTGAGGGAAATGGATCCACAGCACAATCTCTTCCTGTCTGGCTTTTTCCTCATTTGTACTTACTAGCTCTGCAATGTTCAGTTTTCCTTCTACTTTCATCCTCATCACTCTCACCCACTAATTGAATGCTTTTGCAAACAGCCTTCAACTCCTTTTTTTGAGTGTGTGAGCCAGTCCCTGAATTTTCAGTGAAAACATGGGACCCTGCTCATGCAGGCAGAACCGCAGAGATTGTCCCTGGCTGTTAGCAAATACTGTTGGACAGTTTAAAGTGTCCTTGTTGCCACTTTCAGTCTTAGCCTATGAAGCGCAGCAATTGCCATTGAGACTTAATCAATGTACACGGTAATTTCACTGCCATCTCAATGCAGTGGTTTTCATATCTTCTACTGCCATGTTTTGTTAGGGAAATTCTATGCAGAATATAGTGAACCATCTCTAATGACAGTATAAATTGTGCATGTGGTCTGTACGTGAGCAATACTGCCTGCTGGCTCTGTGGGACTGCTGGAGCACACTGCCTGTGTGCAAGGGTTCCATAGGCAAAGGACACAACAATCCATTTGTGCGTCAGCAGTGGCTGTGTATGGTTTGATAGCTGCTGGCCTGAACCTTATGTAAGTGTTCAATATATGGACAGGGATCTTTCTCCACCAGGTTCTCCCCTAATGGTGTTGCTACAAGGTCTGTCAGAACTGCTTGTATGCTTTGTGTATGCTCTCCAGTGATACCTAGGTTTTCTGCTGTCGTGTTCACCTGTCTTTCCAAGAGCAGGCCTGGAGGGGAGGTAGAAGGTAATGTGGGGTGCCAGATAAGACTTAACAGTGGAGAATACAAGAAGGCTAGAGCTATGGAGACTTTTGATACCCTAACTTTCTGTGGTAATGTGCTATAGGATATGGCATATGTTGCCAAAAGCTCTTATAATCCAGAAACTTCACATGTGCCAGTAAAGAGCTCTGCATGAAATTCTCAGTACTCTGGGGAAAAATGAATATAAGCTTTTTCTGTCTAAACCCAGCTGTGTAATTTGACTCTTTTGGAGAGGTGATGCTATGTGTTCTTTCTCTTACACAAAGAACATCTAAACTGTATTTGTATCATTTGACTGTGTTTAAACTTCACTATCAAATTGAAGATACTTTTGGATTGTTTTGTCTCGTATCCTTCTGAATATCCTCAGGGTGATCTTCCATGCCTTATATGTGTAGTACAGTTGTGTAAGGTAAACTGGTAAGATAGATACTCCTGTGTTTCTTTTTGGTCTTGTCTGAAACAAGTTGAAAAGATGTTGAAACAATAGTGTACAGTGAAACCACATTGTGAAGAATATTCCTGGTACTCTCCCCAGAATATAAGTAAGAAAAATGTTCAGCCTCCAACTACAGTACAGTGCAGCTCCCTATATATACCAAGAGAGTTTTCTACCATCTTGAAAAAGTATATGCATGTGAAAGAATTTTGTACTTAACATGTTAGAGAATTTCTTTGGGCAGGTGTAACCCTTGTAATGATGCCAAGGTCATTAGAGACCTGTGAAGATCTGCTGGCTGAGTGCTGGTCACTCAATCAGCTGGAACTTCAGGAAGGTTTTATTTATATACCTATTTTATTTCCAAGATTTTCAATTAGGTTAATAAAGGTAGTACTCGCAACTTACCCTTTATGCTTCTCTACATTTTACGGATACTCACCTATCTTCTTGCTAACTTACTGAAATACATAGTGAAAATGAGAGCAAATAATAGTGTAGTTTAATTTTGAGTCTGTATCCTAAGATACACACAACAAAAAGCAGGCTGGAGAAGATCTCTAGATAATGACTGCATCTGTATAATCTGAACTTAATTTTGACCCTCTTAGGTTAAATCATATATATAGATAGATGTTACTTCTGTGTTTATTTATGTATCTGGATCTCTGGGGCAGGGTTGTTGGGTTGTTTGCTTTTGTGTGTGTGTACATCCACTTTTAAGTAAATACTGCTTCCTGTGTTGGGGAGTAGAGCAAACCATGGTAGATGTGGTGGAATCTCCAGGTCTGATGTGGGTTTACTGCAGTCCTCTCTTACTGTGCAGCCCCGTGTAGGCAGTTGGATGAAAAAGAACAGACAAATCAACATTCCTTTCCCTGAACTCCCCAGCATGCCTCAGCTGCTTTCACTCAGCTCCAGAAAGGAGAAATGAGACTAAAAGGAGCCACTGGTGGAGTGCTTGCTAATTAGTAAAACTTTGCTGCATGCAGAAAGCAAAAATTAAAGGAATATATACATGCTATTGAAATTTCAGTATGTGAAAACCTAAAGAATCAACAGAGATTTATTTCAGAGTGTTTAACTAGTCATGTACTTAGAAGAACAAGTTTTTTCAGTATTTTCAAAAGACCAGAACTTGTCAGCCTGCTTATGCTGCCAGTTTTTGTATAATAAGTTCATTGACCCTGTAGACAGTCTGAGTGTTTTCTGAGTTACCGCTTTATCTAATTTGCATGATTTTAAAGCTGTTGCTTGCTAGAAAACAGTCTAGTGAGGGCACTCTTTGTAAACACCCTTTTATATAACTTTGCTTATTCTTTTTGGGTAAGGCGAGGGGAAGATCAAAAGCAACAATCAAAAATAGCATAAATGAAAAGTGATTTTCATGCTTTCATAAAATACTTCACAAAATAGTTTCTGAGTAGTTTGATAGGATTTCTTTTGTTTTCACCTACATAAATACAATTTCACATGCAAAAATGTTGTGTTGGGTAATTAATGTGTAATTACGTATTGTTACCAGATGATGTAGAGGCCAAAAGGTATAAATGGATTTGAGAAGGATTAGAGAAATTAATGGCTGATACATTCATGGAAGAAAACCAGGGAGAGCTGAGAGTGTACAAAAAGGAAGGGCTTGCCCCATGATTGTTCTTCTTCTTTTTGCCTGTAAGCATCAGCGATGGCCATGAGAGAGGATCGTGGTCTAGACTGATTCCTGTGTCTGTTCTGGTGTTCTTGCTATTGTTTAAGGTCTTGGTGTAGAAGGCAGTGGGGCTGCACTTGAGAACCAGATCTTTGTACAGAGTACTGTTTTGTATCAGCCTTTGAATGCGCAGGAGCAAGAACCACCCATTATATCTTGGGTTCTTTTATGTTCTTTGGAGGGGATTCTGAATGAGAAGTCAGTGAAGAGCAAAGATTAAATCCTTCCAGCTCTTTACAGAATTAAATGTTTATGAGTATATACCTGGTCTGTGTTACAAGAGTACAGACAGTATAACAATATAGACAGATACTTCCACTCATGGTTTCCACAGTAAATGGCAGGGTGTTTTAGAGAGTAAGTGGTGAGGTGATGATTAGCTCTGAAATGTTACGTGCTGCAGCCAGTTGCCCTGCAAAAAAAATTCAAAAATCCACTGCCACAAGTTGTGATGCATAGTTCATTATAATTTGTGTTAGTGCTATGTATTGATTTGGGTTTCTGAAAAAAAACCCAACCTGTATCTTTTTGAATACAAGTTGAGCTCAGTATTCAATACAAGTTGAACCTCCACTGTTTTTTTAGTGTCAGTATCTCTTTATATTATCTGTCATTTACTCTGCAGCCCCACAAATAGTTGCATGGATGTATTGTGTTGTATGTTAGGGCTTGGAATCATCAGTGGGGTGAGGCTGCCTAAATTTTGTGTTGCTGTGGAAGACACCCTTCATAAATATGTTCTTCCTTAAAGGTCCATATGGCTTTTCCTATCTGTTCTATGTTTTAGTTTACTTGGAATTACCAATGGAATGGAATTACCATTAACAATGGGATTTGGTAATGAAATATTTTAGGGCAATAAAGAGGAAGATGCTAAGGTGAAAATATGAGATGACAAGCATGAGACTGTTCAGCTGTCATATATTACTTTATCTGTAGATATGCCCAGGGAGAAAAAATGCTAAATATTAAAGTCTCTGTTGATATTTTAATGTTATATCCTAGCTGTATTTGCTGTGATGCCTTATGCAAGTCCTGTTGTTAAACAGCATCAGTTCTTTTTTTTTTTTAAACATGACATAATTTGTTTCCACTAGAGTGCTGCTGTCCTTGCAAGTGAAAAAAATGCTGCACAGGAGGAGCGAAATAGTGTAGAAAATCAAGTCAAAGAGCTGATTGAGGAAAATAAACAACTGAAGAGAAAAGTTACTGAGCTAGAGAGGAAAATTGAGGAGTTGCACAAACAAATTGATAATGTGAAAGGAGAAGAAAATTCAGTGAAGGAAAAATTAAAGACATATGAGGTAAGTTAAGAAAACAAGCCCCTTAAGTAGTCTTCCCATTTTCAATGGATTTATTGTAGAATAAAAACTGACAAAGAGGAGGATGGACAATGCCATAGGAAGGGGTAATGAAAACCAGCAGGTTGTCAAGAAGCAGTATGCAGATTGCTGATGTGTATAGGAAGGATTTTCCCATTGAAAACCAGAGTAAAACCAAGTCACACCTTGGGATTGGGGAAATCAGTGATAGGCCAGAGTGAACAGACTTTATAGCTCAGTTTGCTTGTCAGATTAAAGGCCTGGCCACTCTTTCTGAATGTATCAAATTGCATCATTGCAGGAAGAGAAGCAACAATTAGAAGAAGCTTTGAAACATGCTGAAAACGAGGGAAAAGAATTGTTAGTGTTAAAAGCAGCTTTGGAAAACCAGCTAGAAGATATGCAGGTAAGAACAAGAAGAGTTTGGATAATTTAAATTTTAAATTTTCTGTTTACCTGAGTCATTATTGCTTTCTGTAGAATTACGTCTCATTCTTTTTGAAGTACACTTTGTTTTAAAGTTTAGACCTCACTTCCATGTTCAAATGGGTACTGAAACCATAGCACCATCAAATTAAAATAGTTTTCTTTCTGAAGTTTTTTTTTTTCTATTTCCATGGATCTGGAAAAAATTCGGGGAAATGAATTGCCAAATAAGCTGCCTAAGGTTTCATATATCTGTTTTATTATTTTCAATGATCATGCAACTCATGAAGGTATTTACATGTAAAAGAATGAAAAGCTGTACTTGGATATAAACAAAAATATTGTTAATGGATAAATATCAGGATGTTTGTTCCTCCATTTTTATGAGCTTGTCTTATTTGCAAATGTTGCATGGAACTGGAATATTTATCACAAACCCAGAGATGTTTAACACATATCACTAGGATTTGCAGCCTCTCAAGTTCTGAATGAAGTCCTCTTTCCACCTTGCTCCTTAGTCCACCCAGTGTCCAGGAAAGGATATGCTTTCTCTCAGATTAGCCCAGAAATTAAACATGTGGAGAATGCATCTACTTCAGAGCAGTGGAGAGAGATGTTGGCAATGTTGTGTATGAGTCAAGATTGGGTGATTCAGATGCCATGAAAGTTCAGATCTATTTAGTAACAAGGGGAATGTGTATAAATCTTGAAACTGTTCTTATTGACCTCATATTTTGTGTCTGCAAAAGCTACAAACCTAATTTTTCTTCTCTGATTCACCTTTCACATAAACCAAAGAAGCATTGGTTTCAACAGTATCAGTTTAGAATTATCTTAGTTTTGCTTCTAGAAGCTGAAGTTTCAAGTGATTCTGTCAAACAAGTCAGATTCAAACGTGAGGACATGTAAATTGCTGGTGCCACTTTTTTAATTGAATAGATGTTTTCCCCTGTTGTCTTCAACATAAATTTTACTTTACTGTTCTGAAAATCTGAAAATGAAGCTTGTCTCTAAGTGGATTAAAAACCAAGGAAAGACTGTGTTAACCAGCGTGTTTTCATGGTTCAGTTAATTATGGTAAAAAGAAAAAATAACAACAGCAAGAAAATACTTCTATGTCTTTAAAATTGAATGTGCTTCAAGAATATAAGGGTTTAACAATATGGGTAAGTGAGTTTTGTTTCCACAAAATGATGTTTTTAAGCTGATGTTCCTTGTAACCACATGAATAAGTGTTTCTTCTGAGGCTTTTGGTCAGGCTTGACTTTTGGTTGTCTTCTTTAATTTTTTTTTTTCAATTTTAAATCTGTTTATCTCCTCTCCCTCACTGATTCTCCTCGTTTGCTTGGCTGTATCACTGATAGTCTACACAACCACTGCATTGCTCATCACTGGCTTGCATTTAGCACACTCCCCTAAGAACTTCCTTCTGTCAGTGTGACTTGACCTTCCTGTGTAGCATGGATCAATGCACCGTACACATCTCCTGCATCTTGATTAGCTTTGGGTCAAGATGCTTGAAAAGTGTGGGTTTTTTTTCTGTTTATGCGTCCTTCAGGGCATCGTGCCAAATAATGCTGCCTCCAAGCAGGGTCTCCAAATGAAAGAATTCTAGGGAAGGTGGCAGGAGAGTCTGTCTTGACATTTTATTCACAACTTATGTCTAAATTCTGGCATGCTAAATTTAATCCTTTTTCTGATTCTACAATCTTTTCCACCGGATATGAGCACTAACAGACCTCAGGATGTAATCAGCGGCCCTTTTGTTTAGAACAATTCAGCCTTTCTGTCTTTAGAGTTGTTCTAATGAATAATGTTGTGCAGTAGGTTGATTTGGCCTTGTGTTACCATTGACAATTTAGACTACAAACTCTGGCACTGTAATAATGTGTATCCCAGTGGAAATGTAATTCCTGACTGTCCCATCTTGCTTTTTTACATAACACAAATTACTGCTAATGGTGGACTAGCATAAGAAGGACAATGACAATACAAAGAGAACTGTAACAGTTGCTGTAAACAGCCAAGTCTATTCCTCCTCCATTCTGGATTTCTAGTCAGAAAAGTTAAAGCTGGTATGCACTTAATTGTAATAGACAGTTTGCATTAGTGCTTTCATCTAAAATCACCCTCAATATATATTGAAATTTTTTTATGGATGGTCAAGTGAGGAGTACTTTTGTAGCATTTTGTGTTGTGTTCTAACCTCTGTTTTAGGGTTGCCACCTCTGTGTAGTGTTTCAGGAAATGAAATTATATCTCAACACTTTTGCACCATTGGGAAGGGAAATGACATAATTATTATGCCCCTTAACCATAGCATATATGGTACTGTAATACCAAATATCCAAATAACAATTATACCAGCATTATGGATGGCAGTGTCAAGTAATCTGTGCTTTTTAAATTAAACAATCAGAGCATGGGATCCTTTCAATGGGTGGAAAAATAGGAAGTTTATCTTGTCATTGTGGTAGATAATGGTAGGCACCTAGAATTAGCATTGCAGAGCTTTGTAAGTTGGAATACATTCTTAATTTTCAGTTACCAGTTGAGATAAATTACTACTTTTGTAAAGAGACCATTAACTACTATTATTTGGAAAAACAGAGAAATATCAGAGTAATCTTTTAGGTTAGTGTGAAAACAGATGACTCCTTTTCATTTCCCCCCATTTCATTCTCTTTTCATATAATAACACTTTAGCTTCACAAAGTAATTAATTGCCACTAACGATTGCCTTTAAATTGGCAACTGACAGGCTGTTTGCCTGACTTCCAGTTACACTGTGACAGGCCAGCCAATTCCACTGAGAAGTGCTCAAGGATTTTTGTACCTGAAGGGCACTCAAATTAGAGATTATACTTAAATTGACCCTTGAAGCTGTCCTATAGGGCATCCAAATTTCAAATACTGAAATTCAGCATAGAGTACTGAAGGGGTAGACACTGAGGAAACTGCAGCATTTGGATAGTTGGTAGCAACATTCCCATTGCATCATGGTTTTAATACCCGAGTTAAGAAAAGAGCTATAAATGGACATTCACGTGTTTCTAGCATGACATACCAGTGTTTGTCCTATACCAGCTAGCAAACTGTAAAATTTGTCTTAATTTTACAGCAGCTTCTGGTATTACTGTGTTAAGTAACATTCCTTTAAGGCATTAGAAAAGATGGTCTACATTTCATTATATGTATTTTTTAATCTACTGCAGGAGAACACCCGCTGCATTTCACAGGAACGGCAGCAGTTAAGTCAGCAATTAAAAGATGAAATTCAGCAGAAGGAGCAGTTAAAGCAGATAAAGAATGAAATGGAGAATGAACGATTGCAACTGAGCAAGACTGTTGAGAAGTTACAGGAGGAGGTATGAGTTCTCCCCCAAGAGGCTGCAGGGATCTGAATATCTAACAGACAGAAGTAAATGAACTGGCACATTGTAAAGAATTATATATTTTTAAATGTGTAAAAGAAAGTAAAATGCAAAGTTTAGTGCTAGTTTCTTTAACCTAGAGGCTCTCATTAAAAGCTTTCAGGGCTGGAAGAGTGATTGGAACACCACTATCTCAAAATGGCATTGTAAATCAGTTCTGTATAAACCAGATCCCAGATCTGAATTCAGCTCTCATGTACAGTACGGTGATACTTCAGAGTTTTACAGCTGATTCTCAAAATGCTTCTGCATCAGATTTATTGTGCCATCTGTGTTTAAACTGTACAGATAATACTGACATACTGAAGTGTGACTGTGCAGTTCATTGTGTCACTCAGCTGGAAGAACTGCTGACAGACCAAAAGAGAAAAGTCTTGCCACACATACTATTAGAAATTACCCTTACTGTTTTGTGTTTTCCCACTTCTGCATAGAAATTAATTTATTTGGGAACACTTGATAAATTTTCTGTTTGAAAATACTGAGCTGAATACTGAAGCTGGAGAAAAAAACCTTTGTTTCATTAAGCACAATAGAACCTTTTGTATATGCACTTTCTGCTCAGATGTCTGAAATGGTAGAGATCTCAAGAACATCAACTCTGGAGCTTCAAAGCCAGTTTGATGAGTACAAGGAGAAAAATCGCAGGGAATTTTCAGATCTGCAGAGGCAATTAAAGGAGAAAAACATCGAAGTAGAGAAATCACGCCTGATGAACATAAGAATGCAAGATGAGGTAATGACTCATAAGTTCAGTGACAAATTCTCACCTTTGACCTAGAATTCAGTGCAGATAGTTTTCAAGATAATGAGTGTTTGCTATTACACTTTTGTGTACTCTCATGTGCATCATGAGAGGCTGATCTCAGCATGCTTTTGAATTTCATTATTCTTGGTGGTAATCAGCCTGTTATTTCTGCTGGGGAAATGGGGTTTCCTGTTTAGGACAGATAAATGCAGTGTTTGACAAATGAATGCACCTTAAGTGATATGTCAAGGATTCCATTGATGATCTGCTGCTCTTTAATGCCTGCTACTGAAGGAATTGAAAATTTAGAAATATTTTTGATCAGGAAAAATCCTCCACCAGTTATTTAGGGAAAACAAACAAACAAACATACATTCTCCTCTTCTTTCATATGAGCCAAGTTGCAGATTTAAATGCCAAAGGTGTCTGTGCAACCAAGAATCAACCAGTCTTGAAGTGTCTGCCTCATAATATGTAAATTTTGCCATAAAGACAATCCAGTCTTTTAAAAACCTGCATATACTTGCTCTGCAGTTGGAAAAACTACGAGAATACATTGGTCACAGATGTTTTCTCTATGTGGAATATTTTAATAGTAGGATTTTTCCAGTTTACAACTTCTCTTATATCATCCTCTTCCCTTAGAAAGTGTGTTTTAAATTCAATTTAAAAGAACAGCAATAGAAGAAAGAGTAGTTCCTGTATATTGTTATGTCTTCCTTTTATACTTATTCCATTCAGGGATGGAGAGCCTTTGTAAAGGGCTGAAGACTCGTAATGAAAGTGACATAAAACGATGATTTTGTTAACATAGCTCTTGAGTTGAATGAATGTGTGTAGGTACCTACACTAATATATGCATCAAATATGTAAATGTATGTTTACACAGTGTAAACACATTGTGTTTGCAGTTGTGAAAAATACTTCTAGTGTTACCTATTACAGTTACAAAACAAATACAGAGAAAAAATTAAAGAACAAAATAAACCATCGTTATTTGACAAAAGGATAATCCAAACAGTATATAAAGGACAAAATATTAGTAGTTGTGGAATTCTACATCTCCATGAGGCAATATGATAGGGCTTTAAAATATAGTATGGCAACTAGCTGCAAAAGAGGAAACAAAACATAGGAAAGGCAGGTTAAACAGCAGACTTTCTGGGAGACTAAATATTCAGGACAATTGAAAGTCTTTATTATCACTTCCTCCTTTGCCTTTAACAAGAAGTATAAATAGTCCTTCCATTCAACGTGAAAGTCTGTTGTCTATCAAAATTCTCCTGGGTAGCTGTCACAGGGCACAAAACGTTCTTTTTGAGACTCTCATCAAAAGCCAAGGATTGTAATGATCATGGCAACACGAGTATCCTCTTGGTCCAGTAGAAGAACAATGAAACAGTCTTGTGAGGCAATATGGGAGTTCTTCACTGCTGCATCTCTTCCAGGTTCTCTGTGGATACACAGAAGACACCCATCTTGAAAGCTGACAATTCAATGTCATTCTGAAACCTTAAATGCATATGAAAGGCTATTAATATACAGATCCCTGCACTTAACTAGCTGTTCATCAAGTCATGCAGGTGTCAGGACTTAGCAGTAGGTAGCAAACTCTGTGAACATTCACTGATACGTAATTTTAGCTTCATTACTAAAATAAGCACTTGAAACAGAGGAAGAATGTGGAAAACTATTTAAGAAAAAGCCCTCTCATCCTGTGTTGTATATGTGTTACAAGTTAAGTTACAAGTGCAAGGAATGGTCATGATTTCACCTAAAACCCCTCTCACTTATTATATAGATTTTTAAAGTACCGTGAAGGTTTTGGATAATATTATTGAGAACATGCAGTTGTTGAATAGGATATGTTTGTCCTCAGCAGACAGCCCCACAGTACCTACTAGTTATACCTGTACGTATATATGCAGTTATGTCATGGGTAAAATGCTGTCATCAAAGTGCATCAAACATATAAACTATATAGTTATTTAAAAGCTAAAGTATTGGGAGTCTGACAAGGAAAGGAGTAATATTGTAAAAGTTCCAAACATATAACCATTTTGAAAATTATCAAAATTTTGGCTTACTGTAACTTGGTAACAAGAAGTAAATTTTAAGAACCACACCATGTATAATTGTCAGTGTAAAACATGTAGTATATATGAAGCATCTCGTTACAGGTCACAATCCAAGTTTATTTTCTTGGTGCCATCTTGTGGATAAAACAAAAATTGCTGTGAAAAGTCAGTAACTCAGTGGAATTCTTGTCATGCTTCCAGATTTGTTGTGTTTGCAGTGAGTCCCCTTTACTGCTATCCCTTGTTTATAGGAAGTACAGTATGAAGTGTATTACCGTGATCTTATTGCTTCAGATGCGTCTGATGGAAGAAAACCTGAGGGACCACCAGAGAGCTCAGGATGAGGCAATAACAAAAACTCAGTTACTGGAACAGACTGTGAAAAGCTTGGAGTATGAACTGGAAGCCAAAAACCACTTAAAAGATGATCGGGCAAGACAAATCAAACTAATGGAGGTAAAAGACATTCTTAAGGGTTTGTTTCTTCTTTGAAGAGATGAAAATCATTTTGGTATTTCACATGGATTCTGCTTGGAAGGAATCAAAAAAGCTTCATATTGTTGAAAGTCTTTGTAGTACTACTGCAGGAATTATTCTGGTATATTCTAAAGGTGATTTGTTAGCATATCTATTGTAACATGATGTGTTCTAAATTACAATTTTCTCTCATCATTTTAGTTAACTTCTTTTTAATTAATTTTATCTGGAGCTTATCATGCAAATTTGCATTATTTTCATTTCTAGGCCCATCATTCAGAACTTCAAAAGTATTTAGAAGTCTAAGTTCTGTTTAGCCTTTGATATCAGTTCATTTCAGGAGTCTGAATAACATCGTGACTCTAACTTGTTACAGGGCTTCATAACTGTTCAGTTCAACTAGGCTGTCATTTGACTTTCATAAATAAACATCTCTATGTCGTACTCAGATGAAAAGAAATTTGTCTTCCAAATGTATAGTGTAATGCAGACATTCAAGAACAGTCTCTAGAAACATAGTAGAATTTCTGTTATTTTCTTGAAATTGTTGGCAGTGATTAAAAAAAGGAAACAAAATGTTTATTTTACTTCTATCAAATAAATTCACTCTGAAGGCTTATCTACCTGCCTTGTCTTTTGCTGGGTGTTTTAAGAGGCATTTCAGTTTTCAAGTTTAGTCTTTCAGACACTTTGAGTCCTTGAAGTTTAAGGAAGAATGCCCTGGTAGCAGTCTGAAGAGGATGGAAAGTAGTATGTTGAGGTTGCTTTTCTTTGTTCCGCTTAGGACAAGTTATCTCACCTGGAACTTGAGCTTGATGAAGAAAAGAATAACTCGGATTTGTTGTCTGAGAGGATCAGCAGGTGCAGAGAACAGGTACTTGAACAAGTTTTCCAGCTTTTGCTTAATGATTCTATGAAAAAGTTTTATTAGGATCGCAATCCATATTGATCAACTAAATAGTGATTAGCAATTATATGCTATACTTAGGCAGAGCATGTAAATCCAAAAAACCCAAAGTTCACAAACATGCTTAAATATGCTCCTTCCACATCACCACAGACCAATTTTTTCTTGTTGTTCTAACTGGAAAACAGACATGGGATATAAAGACTGAAGACCAGTAAGCCTGTTGTGAAGAGTCTCTTATATTTGAAAGATCACAATTTTAATCTTACTGAAAAGTAATAGACTCATAATAGACAGCATAATAGACTCTTAATTTCACAGGAGGAGGAGGAGGAGCTTTAGGAAGTCGTGGAATTAATTAAGTCAGCTGAACCAAGGATGCTAGCCAGTTTCAACAAAGAGGAAGCTTTATTTTCATTACAAGTGTAAAAACTGATTAAGATGCATCAAAGACAAGACAATTGGAAAGCATTTTCCACAAAAAAACATCCATCAATCTTTTGTTCCAGAAGTGTAATATAAGTTGATAGCCCAGAAAGAGGAGAAGAGGGATTTATTAATGAGGTTGTTTCTCATGGGGCAGAAAATGTAAAGATAAAATTATACTTGCCAAGCTGAGACCTATCACAGTAACTCAAACAAGTAACAAAAAGGTTTTTGACTGTATAAGTAGAGGAAAGAAGTTGTGGAGACTGTATAATGAAGCCTCAGTAAAGGTAAAAAGTAATCCAGGTACACCCTCTCAAATAAAGGAACATTTTACCTCTGTCTTCAATAAGGGCAGTGAATGTGCAGGTGGGGGGAAGTGGAGTCAATGTATTGGAAATGAGACCATTGAGTTGGAAATGACCAAGTCTTAAGAGAATTAGGAGTTCATTGGTTTGAAGACTGAGGCCTTAGTAATATTATTCAAGATTTCTGAGAGAACTGATGTAAGAAATTAGAGGTCCTGTAACAAAGATTTATAATAAACCAGTAAAGTACAGTGTAGGGCCTGATTACTGCAAAAGCAGCCAGACATCCATGGCTGAGTAGTCAGGGTCGTGCAAATATTGTATTAGTTCATGGAAAGAAATACAGTGATGTGGCTGTCTTGGAATATAATGGCTTAGATAATGTTCTTTGCCTTATTTTTGCTTTCTGAAAGATGTGAAACTGATGCATAACTCATTACAGCACATCTGCTGCTGTAACTCAACATGAGTACTACAGCTCATAGGAATTTCCTAGAAGTTCAGGGGACAATTAGCATTGAGGTACCCACAATAATCTGTTCTGTTCTTATTTTTCTTTCTTCAGAAAAAAAAAGAACTGCTGACATTCTTTTGAATAGCTGTAGCTTCAGAGGGAGAACAGAAAGTAAAATCTTAGTTTCTATGTCTTTTCAATGAAATTGTGTGTTCCACTGAGACAGCTGGGGAGTTTAGAGTGAGGTAGAGTTCAGCTTTCTCTCACGCATCCTTGAAGCACCAAGGCACCATTACTACTATGTTTGAACTCAGGTTACAGAGATTCTATTTGATTGTAATAAAGACTTTCTGCTATTGTTCCACTGATATTGTACAGACTCCGAGTCAGTGGGTGAAACAGAATGTAAGGGACCCATAATAATGTGGGGTCATGCTATTGTTAAATCAGGAAGCCTTTAATACTGGAGTCTGTGCCTGTGCTGTAAACCTGGGATAAAAGTACTATAGTCATAGCTGCAGTGGTGGGTACTATAGTAAGTTAATTTGCTAACTGAATGGAAACCTAAAATACAGTTTGGTGACTAAAATGTTACATAATGGGTAAAAGACGTGTTTATTTTGAGGTCTGGAATTTCTCATTTCACACATGAGTTATAAAGGTTGCTTTGTTTTGATTTTATGCCAGAATGACTAAGTAGTCAAATTACTAAAGAGTATTTCAGGGTCTGCTAAGCATTTATAATGACATGCGAAATTATAATGGATTTGTTTTGGTAATATCTGTATTCCTCTACATTTTTAAAACTTATTACTATAAATATGTTATTTTAACATACTGAAAATGAACTATAATACTGACATTTCCAGTAAAAACAAATTTAAACAACTACTTCTATTTTACATAAAGCTGAATGTTTGAATAAACATTGGCAAGACTAATAGTTCACATTTCACTTGCCATGAAATGTTATTCTTTTTTAATTCAAACACCGTTTTGAATCTGAATGGCTGCATGACACACTGTTCTCATCTCCTCTTGCCTTGTTCTCAAGAAGTACCACAGCAGAGTGGGAACAGAAAAAAAATTTGGGGAAAAGTGGGTCATACCCTGTTAGTTTTTAAATGATAAGTTTTTAGTAACTCTAGAAAGACCAAAATGCTCAAACCACACACACACACGGAAAGCTAGAGCATTCAGCTGCTCTTTGAGTCTAAAGTGAGCAGGGACAGGACATCTTTTAATATGTGATTCTTTTTTTTCCTATGAACGAGTGAAATGAAGTATCTCTTGCCATATTGACTTTGTAAACATAATTGAAAAATCCTTAAGATGCCCTCAACAATTCTTGTGTTCTGTGGAAATGTGAGCAAGAGTCTACTGACTTCAGAGTCGTTTCCAATAAGTGTGAAAAATGGACTTGCTAGTTTTCATGATAATTTTAGAATAAACAGAGAAGGATAAAATTGCACTGACTGCATCATTTGCTTCCTTTTGGTAAAGTGTTCCCAGTGGAGAACTGTATACCTGCTCTTTAGCTGGCACTGGCTGTGGGAAGCAAAGAAATAAAAATCTGGATATGAAAGTTGCTATTCAATTTTGAAGTACCAAAGGGATTTGTTTAGCTTTCGTTTTCTTCTTTATTAATCATTGGGTTTTTTGGTCACTTAGGAATTAACAAGAAACATAGGCTGCAAACCTGTGAGATGGTAAACAATACTGATGGCATCTAAATTATTATTAGAAATCAAATTGTTTTCACTAGTAATGAGCTCAACAGCTGCTTTTAATCCTAAAGCTGGCACAAAATGATAAAGCTTTGTAAAATCTGATGCAGTTGCTTTTCTCAATTCTTTGTCGTTAGCATTCTTCAAATCCAGCTGTGGTAACTGTTGCCTTAAGCTACAGAAATAGTTTATTTTTTTAACACAATTATAATATATTAGATGTAGGAAAGGTAGAACATGGAACATGAAGTTCCATGTGGTACACACAGAGTATGGAGCATGAAACTGCTACATCTTACTGCTGTGAAATAAGTGGAACTTTGAGCACATTTTGGCAGACAACTGCTTTTCTCCTTTGTGCATGTTAATTGTGTGTTTACTATTGAAAATCACAAGATGATAAAACAGTTTATATCTCCTCCAGCAAGAAGTGTATCTGCTGCCCTTTTCTTTTTATAAGCTCTTGTATATATTTTCATGTAGCTTTCTGATCCTAATCAGATACAGCACTTTTTCTCTCTGCTACTACTTTTCTGTGAGGTTGCTTTTACCAAGAGGTGTCCAACAACAGTAGCAGTCATCTTGGAAATATAATTAATTGTCCTCTAAATAATTCCTTAATTTGAATCTTGGGAAGGCTGCACAAATTTGTTACAGCCTCTGAGCACAGTAAGAACACAGTGGAACCTCAGAGTGGTCCATTAAGCAAGTTTCTACATAAAACAAAACCCCATTCTTCAGTTAACAGCTACATTTTTAATTAGTCATTCATTTGACCACAAATTTAGCTTTATTTTTTCCTGTGTCTGTCTTGGTAAAGCAATTACAGCAGAATAAATTCTATGTAATCCCTCACATTATAACTTTTTTCATATATTTCATTACTAAATACAGCTATTGTACACATGTGATTCTAATTTGTGTCTATAAAATAATACTTTACTATATAATATTTTACTATATAACTTATAAAACATTGTTGTTATTATTAGGCTTCCATGTGACAATGAGAGCTTTTAAGAAATTACCCAGCTGTTGAGAACACAGCCACGTGCTACTGTTGGTATTCTAGTAGCTGTTATGACCTTAGTTTTCAGGAATGCCTTCTACTCTTCTGAAACCATACTGTGCCATAACATATGCAACTGCATGCGTTGCTGCCATTATTTGTATTCATATATCAATTTCCAAGCTCCAGAAACAGTGCAAATTACTTCCTTTAAACATGATTAACTAAAAATTTATCTTTTAATATTATGATGTGGTTAAAAAATAAGGCCTAGGGTAAATTTTCGTCTGCTATACTTGTTTAACCTTCACATTTTTAGCATTGCCTTTGGATTTTTTTATGCAAGAATTCCCAATGACTTTTGAAAGACCTTTACTGGGATAAATCTGTAACTGAGAGTTGCTTAACTGGGATGGTGTGTTTATGCAAGGTCATATGTGACTGATGTAAAGCAAGGAAGAATGTTTTGGCCACTGAAATCTTTATCAGTCTTTTTTTTTGCGGGTACAGTAATTGATACAGATATTCACTGTGTTCTCCAGATGATATCTACCATAATAAGCCCTGTGCAGTGTAAACCATAAATGCTGTGGTAACATTTGCTGTGCCTGTAAAGGCATTGTTAGAGATTTGCAGGGAGTCTCAGCAAGATTGGAAGCAAGAAAAGTATTTCAATAGGCCTAAAAACTTTGTCCTTTAGCACCAAAGTTTCAGTAGCAGTTGTTAGGCTGGAAACTCTAAACTTAGAGTTTCTCTTTGAGCTTAATTTTTTTTCCAATCAAGTCCAATAGTGAGGTAAAACAAACTAATTCTGCATTCTTATCTTGAGTCTGTATTGATCAGGTAGCTTTTTAACATCCTTACACATGGAGAATATGTCTTCCTTGTGGTTGTTGAATATGGAGCGGAAGTATTAACAGATACTGTAGAAAAAGTTGTCTTTTAACAAAACAAGCAAAAACCACCCCCCCTCCAAATCTAGAAGTTGGTGCCCATCCAGTATAACAAACAAAACTGACTGGAGGAGGAGAGCAGTGTTTGTATCCATCATGAAGCAGAGTCTGTTGAAAAACAGCTTTTACTGCTCCCATGCACATAGAAAACCACAATTATCTGTAGAGTGCTTCACTGAGTTCTAGGCACTTCTCTGCAGGTACCAGTCTGTGTTTAATAAAGTGAAACTTTACTTAGACTAGTTAGCAGCTTAAAGGTAAGGTGCTGTTTCAGAGGTTCAGACTTAAGTATGAAGGAAACAACTGGAAAAGATGTTTGGAGATGCATACGATGTTCCAGAACTCAGTGTCTTGCCACATGATATGTCTCTCATACAACAGCTTAGAGTTCAGTTCCTTGCTACAGAATATATATGGTGAACATCAACAATATCCAGTGTTGGTGTGAAATGCCTAGAATGAGCACTGGGAATAACATGGACCTCCTGAAGCAGAAAATTTTGTCCAGGATTGTAGCTGTAGAGCTCATGTGAAATCATGTGTATGTCTTGAGTTCTAAGAAAGAACATACTGCTTATTGCATAGGTATATGTAGTTTCTATATACATACACACAGTATCATATAGATAAATGTAAATTAAGACTTATTAAAATTTCTGTCTTCTTTCTCTAATAGATTGAACAAATGAGGACAGAGCTACTTCAGGAAAGAGCTATGAAGCAAGACTTGGAGTGTGACAAAATTTCGTTGGAAAGACAGGTAATTATGTCTGGTTGTAAATGCTTTGACCACTTTTGGAGGAGCTGTTCTGCCAAGGCTTAACAGTACTTCAGGAACACTGTTGAAGATATAATTTCAAGTAATTGTGATTTTAGCTGAGTGTTTTCTTCTGTAGTAGTAAACAATTCTTCTGCAGTTCAGTGGTCTTTGAAAGCAAGATTACTTATCATAGCCCTTAGTGAGATCCAGAGGAAAGCTATCTTAACAAGTCATAGTATTATTTACAAACTCAAGAACATAAAACAGATTGTAATGGGAATTTAGAGAATATGTTTGTACAACACTCCTAATTTGGTGCCTTGAATTAGGTGACATTGATCTCATCTTAATTGTTTGAGAAAAAAGGATGCCACCTACTGGTATATACCGTGTACATTCTTATACTTTAGTTCTGATTTTCCTGTCATAGTACTTTTTTCTGTGTTTGAGACCTGAGATCATGCTTTGAATTTCTGTAACATAGAGCTTTATTTTTCTGTTCCTCATGTAACTTGATTTGTCAGGGGTTTTTTTTTCTGTCAACTCTTTTCACTAGGTCCCTATTGAAAACCTAAATTACATAGCCTCAGAAAAATGAAAGTGCAAATCTGAGCAAAAGTCTGCTTTTACAAATCTTTTTCTAACTATTTTTGTAGTAGGAGTAGCATCGGATAGTTAAGAAAGGGGGGGGAGGGTAAACCCCAGTAATACCTTTGATAAAGTAAAGTGGTATTGGATGTAAATAATTTCTTTGTCTACTTGTTCTAGCCATACACCAGTGATTTCCAGGGGAAGAACACAGAATTTTACAATAGAATTTTGTGGAGCATAAGACAGATCTGACAGAGTATTTGAACAAAAAAATTGGCATATTAAAAAGTACTGCTAGAAGGTGCTTGCACTATCTGAAGTTTGAGGGTCTATTTAATCCTAAAACTTTTAACTGACGCTGAACAGTAAATTGTTTTCAATAAGGCACAGTAATAGAAAATTTATTTGTAGTAAACTGTAAAATCTCAATGACTTTCCATGTTTGCTAAATAATATACTGATCACTGTACACACTGGTATATGTTTTCCTGGAGACATGAATTTGGTATTAAGGTGATATTTGTCAATCTGAGTAAGTGTGTATTAACCAAGTGTGTTCCAACTATAGAACAAGGACTTGAAGAGCCGAATCCTTCACCTGGAGAGTTCTTACCGATCCAATAAAGAGGGACTTGTTGCTCAGATGGAGGCACGGATCACAGAGCTGGAAGAACGACTTGAAAATGAAGAGAGGTAAAACCAGTTATGTTAAGATCAAAACATGCATGTTTATGTTTGTTATTATGGCCTCTTGCTAATATTAGGACTCTATTGCAATTAACTTTTCATCAAATTAAAATGGTTACTGTTTCATAAAAGTAGTGCAAATTTTCTTTTTGACTGCAAGCACAGTAGAAGTTTGTCTTGAAATTTAAAACTGAGCACAGTGCTAACATGGTTCCATAGCTCCTTATTTTATAAATACCTAATATCAGTAACAGGCTTAGAAATATTAACTGTACTGTGAGACATCCACTTTCATGTTCACTTTTTGTTTAATCTTGGAGGAGTGTATTTTTGTTCCTAAATGTTGCTGTGGTGACAGAAGAAAATCTCCTTAGTCATTGCTGCTCTTGAACAATTTCTCAATATGTTGCATGGAATCAGTAATTCCAAGCAGGGACCTTTAATATTTATTTAATTCTTAGAAGATTACTAAGGAATTATATTATCAGGATTGACAGTATTTCAGTTCCTTTTTTACAAACCTGTCCTTTGTATGTTTTGGTTTTTTCCTAGGGATAGAGCTAATTTCCAACTAAGTAACCGCAGACTTGAGAGAAAAGTGAAGGAGTTAATGTTGCAAGTAGATGATGAACATCTGTCATTGACTGATCAGAAGGACCAGGTAGAGGGAAAGATTAATATGCAAATATCTGATATTAATCCTACTAGCATAAACCATCATGTATAAAAGATACGAGAAGAATGTAGGTAGATTCTGATTACTCTGTTGTTTATGAACTCCCATTTACTGATATTTGGAGCTGCCATTGCATCATGTGCTTTTGTCTAGTACTAAATTGTTACTAATTTTGGAAATTATGAAAAGAAAGCAGTTATGGAAGCAATGCTAATTTAAGAAATAAAGCAAATAACAGACAGTAATTCATCCTATAAACGCACCAACAAGTAATATATTCTGTTTTGCCACCTTAAAATTCTGTTTAAAGAAAGAAGCTGTTTACTGTTAAATACAGGCTGTAAGTATTAAGCACAAAGTGATGTTCTAATAGCAATGTGCTCTACCATTTACTGTGGTCTTTGTTGATTCCTTGCTTAAAACATGGTTTGTTTCAACACATGAGCCAACAGCTAATATTCTGCCTGGAGAATGAACAGTGTGTTTCAAATTGCAGACATCCATTATGGGAATGATCTTAAAAAATCCTCTGGGTTTTTGAAATGTATTTTATAGTATCTGTCTGTTAAAGTTGCTTAACTTAGACACACTTACAGCTCTAGTCTGTCCTAATTGATAACCTGCTCTTGCTATCACATAATACTGTCTTACTGTACCAAAGCTCTCTTTGCTTGTTCCTGGTTTTTCCTTTGTAAAAAAATCGTATCACATTATTTTTCTTAAAGTCTAATGCTGACTTTAAAATATTTCTGAAGCAGAGGATTACAGTGTCACTACACTGGCAAAGTTTTGTTTTTATTCTCCCTCTCATAGATGCTGGAAGAATTAAATTCCTTTATTAAAATAGTCCTCTAATCAGATGACATGTAAATATTGCAGTTGAGTTTGCGTTTGAAAGCAATGAAACGTCAAGTTGAAGAAGCTGAAGAAGAAATAGACAGACTGGAAAATGCTAAAAAGAAACTTCAGAGAGAACTTGAAGAGCAACTAGACATAAATGAACAATTGCAAGGACAGCTTAACACTGCAAAAAAACAATTAAGGTAGGATGAGTTGTCAGACCTTTCAGTTCTGTATCACACCACTACTCACACATTTGACCGCTTGCTCCTGTTTAGCCATCTGTGAACATCCCAGTGTGCAAAGTTTACAGTTTCCCCTCTCTGCCACTTTAGTTTGAGGTGTTGGAAGATGTCATTGCTCTTGTGCATGTTTCTTTCGTGTAAGATGTAGTCCATGATAAACTACCCCTGCTGGAGCGCTTTGACGTCCTTCGAAAGCGTAAATCCTGCCTGTCAATGTTTTAAGCTTTGTATAAGTGTTCTGTGTGTAGATGTGCTGTTTTAATAGCAAATACGTGTATTTTTGTTTTAGTAGACTGAAGAAGTCACCAAGTAAAGTGTTGGCTGATTCTGATGATGATGACGACGACGACGATGATGATTTCAGCACGGATGGTGATAGTCTCTGTGAAGTACCTTCAGGAAATAACTTTTCAAAACATGATGACACAAAAATCTAAATAAGTATGGATTGAATTCCTTGAAAGTACTGGAAGAATAACATAAATTACCAAGAAACTGGATATTCTAGAAGCCAAATGACATAAAGGGATTTAAGAGTTGGGAATATAGTGTTTCCATCCATACTGTGCCATTTGCTTATTTAGATCTCCACTGTTTATTATAGAAAACAGGATTGCATTATAAAACAGCTATAAAAAACATACATATATATATATATATATATATAACTGCTACTGAAAATGTGGCGATAATGTTTCACATTGGAAATGGGATTTTGCTAAAATTCTGTTCAAGTAAAAAGCCATCTAATAATAATTCAAAATTAGTTTTTAGTTATTAAAAGCTTTCCCCTAAAATTAAGGAAACGATGGAAAATTATTTAATAATTGTAAGTAAGGGGAAATTATGTATAAAATGTAAATATTTTAAATTTGATCTTTTTGTTGACTACTTTAGTACTATTTTGTAAAGTTTTGAATATTATATAAATCAGTTTGATATGTAAAATCTTTAAATTTATATCGAATGCTATGTTTGGGTTTTCACTAAGAGGAAAACAAATTAAAAGGAATACATTTCATCCATTACAGAGCAGATTCATAGTTCCTGGGCCAGGAAGTACATTTTAAAACCAGTGTAAGTTTTATTGTATGTGTTCTGTATATGAGAGGTCAAATGTTAATCCTGCCTGGTGACTTTAAAAGGACCATCACATCTGCATGACGAGAGAGGCTTGCCTTCAACTTCCTTGTAAACTTCATTTGGGAATCTTTCTGTTCTTAGTAGGGAAGGGTGAGAGTGATGTCAATTATTACTTGGTACCTTTCATTTCCTGAAAGGAATTCAGTTCTGCCAGATGCAGAATGTTATAGGCCTGCTGATTTGAGGACATTGGGACAGTCTTATCTTGCAAGTTTCTAGAGTCCCACTCATTCCAGTAAAATTACTTGTGGTCTTTGAATTAAGTACGTGCTTAAATCTGTTAATTGATACGAAAATGTTATGCTGCTGGCAAGAAATTGCGCCAAGGAAACAGAAAGCATGTATCTGATTTTTCTTTCTAAGTTCTTCTTGACCATCTTATGGTGATATATTGCAGTGTATGGTCATATGTGCAGATATATATTAGTATTTCAGTTTACAGAAGTGTCTGTATTTTGGGTTATCCATCTATTCAACAAACTTTGTGGGAAATTTAAAAGAAAGAGCATTGAAGATTTTATTTTAAAAACATTTTCTATTTTGTTGCTAAAAATATTTTTTGCCATTTATATTACACCAGACTGGTTTTGCTCCTTTGCAAATCTAGAATTCTAAGGAAAGGGCATTACTACAAAATTTTGTTAATAAACCACAGTTAGGTCCTGTCTGTTTATCAGTATTTATCCTCAGTTACAGGTTAGCGAGCTCTCCTTCATTCATTTGATCAAGAAATCATGGAATTGTAAAAAATACTTCAAACTGAAGTTGCTGGGAGCTTCCATTATTCCCACAAAGGAATCTGCTGAGGAGAACAAATTTAACAGCTCTGAAAGTGAGGCTGACAGATGTGATTAAGGCAAAAGTCCTGACAATGGCAGTATCCATTTTCATACAGTTACATGAAAGGAAACTCCTGCCTGCGAGGTCAGAAATATATTCCTGCATAGCAGATCACAGACTCTTTGCCATGTAATTCCCTTCAACTTGCTTTTGATCATTTGAGTTATATGGGAAATAATAGGAACGGCATAGTTGTAATACTTTGAATCTTGTATCTTTTCCAGTAGCATACACATGGAATTTTTTGCAGTATTAGCATTACTATTTTGACATCACAGAAACAGCCTTTCGTCCAAGAAGACCTGTGCTACACTGTGCTGACAATCATCATAGAAACTGCTGTGATTTATTTGTTGTTTCATTTGCATGTTTATGTAGACTTAACTTCAAGCAACTGATTCCCGTCCCCAATACTCTATCCTATAATGTTCATAGATTACTTATTTCAAACCACTGGAAAAAAATTACTTAATATTGCATCTACCTCCAGTTACACTAAACTGTAAAAGAAAAATTCACTTAAAATAAACAGTCAGCGCTCTCAGTTCTACTTTGTGCATATAGCTTGATATGAAAATTGCATTTCATATAGAAGACGTGTTTAAAGCATAACAAGAAAATAATTATCTGGGAAATACTGATGCTGTAAACAAATTTCTGCATTTTCTTCTCTTGGGATAGCTACTTTCATTGTAACTTGTAAAGAAGGTGGCAGGTGTAACATCTAGAAGATTCCTCATTTGATCTTAGAAGGAGGAAGACAATATTGTTGCAGACTCCTACTGGCAGCGATCCTTCTTAGTAAACCTCCCTCCCCATCTGTGTTTTCAGAAAAAGCACTTGTCTTTAGTTTGTTCATTTAGACTTGCCAGTGGCATTTCCTCTTTAGAGTTCTCAAATAATACGACTAAAAGTCTTAAGACACTGAAAAGGATATTTCAGTTCATTCACCAAGCAGTTGGTAGCTCTGTTTCTTGATACATGCTAGCTATGGTGATGGTAAACTCATCTTGATTGCCGCAAACAAAATTTATAATAGTTTACGGTTATCTTATTTTTTCACTCCATCTCCTGTTTGCTTTGATCAAAGCTCATCTTAAGTCAAAGTTCAGTTTAGAAAAATTTTCCCATTTTGCTGGTTTTTTCATGTAATCTATTTTTAAATGAATTTCAGAACAAGCTCTTGACCCATAAAAGGAAGCAAGAGGGGGGGTTATATGTGAAGAAATGTGGTTACAAGACATTCAGTCCCTAGAAATTTGTATAAACATCAGAGTTTCTAGTGTATTATAAAGATGTGGCTTGAATTCTGGGCTGTAGAGCTTCAGCTTTCTTCCATGGTACTGTAATATCTCTTAAACAAACAGACCCAAGCTAAATCATGTTTTCTATAAGCCTAACCTGACTTTTGTAGTGGATGCTTGTCTCTCAGTGTAAAGTAATCTATGGTGAGCAGTGAACTTTTTGTCCTTTCTGGGATTATAATGGCCTTGGTTTTCTGAGTCTGTTTTTGTAGATAGAAGACAAATTAACTTCTACAAAAGTTTTTTTATGTTTTAAATCACCAACATTTGGCAAGTGCTCCAAGATGGCAGCTTCTATACAGTGCAAAATATGTAAAAGTTAAACAAGGGAAGAAAATCCTCCTGTCCTCCATAGACTTGTCACTCACTCAGTAATGAAATTAAAGTTACTCATCACAGTAGTGCATTTTAATGCCCTTGAGTTTGGAAGGCATCCCTTTTCATAAAAGCATGAAGATCTTTCAGGCATTGTGTCTCTTGTTAGTGCCTGAAGAAATAAAAAGGAAAAGTTGTCGTCTTCTTGCTGTCCCCTGTACCTGTTTCCCTGCACTGCACTTTATTTAAGGAAACTCCTGTACTGTGCAAATACTTTGATTCATCACTGTGCTTTTTACTGTTCAATCACCAGGCACGTTTTCCCCCCACAACTCTTGGTGATGAGACTGTAACTTGTTGATTAATCTATGTATTCCTCTGATTTATCCTCTTTCTTCTCAACTTAATTATTCCCTTTTCCTGATTAAATTATCTGTTCTGATTTATAAATGATTTTCTAAACTATTCCAGAAGCCATGTGTTTTCCTCATTTTTTACAGACCAGCTGTGTGCTTTGCTGAGTGAGCTACACAGTGCAATAGCTTCAGCTTTTAAGCCTTTTCTGGATCACACAGCATATTTTAGTAATTAAATGTTGATTCTTTTAGCTTACTGGAGCTTCCTATCCTGTGAGTAGAGCTACACATTTCAGCTGCTTAATTTCTACCAACTGCAGTTATCAAGTAACATTGCAAAATGTTCAAAGACTTTGCTGAAAGAGCAACATTCTTTAGAAATTGCCAGGGTTTCTAACACATTTAATTTCTTTTTTGCATAAGGTTCTGACTAGGTCACATGTTTAACCCCCTGACTGTACTATGTTATACTGAGGGAAATTTCATTGTCATCTCAAAATTTTCTCATGAGCACTTGGCTATTGAGAAAAAGGTACAGAAATTAATAGAAAGGGTTTTTTCTATTACAGGTTTTTATTTTAACATGTAAGAAAAGAAAAGAAGAAGGGGGGTGAAGTTCAACAGACAAGGCCAAGTGCAGTAGTCAGTTTGCCTCACCTACCTCAGTAGCAGCATGACAGCCCTTTAATGGTTAGTACCAGTGAACCTTATGTGAGGTCAGCAGAGACTGTTTTATGTAAGCTGGAACATTTGATCTTTTCTCCACTTCTAATAACAATTTACTGCTTTATTTAGATCCTGAAGCTTCATGCCATTAGCAGAAGAACAGGGAATAAAAAAAATTTACTTAAATTCAGAGCACAGGTGGATGATGAAAGTTTAAGCTCTTCAAGTTGTCAGTAGGAAAACTGTAGGAACACTTCTATGTGAGTGCAGAGGAGGAACTCATTACAGGTAACCTGAATTTTGCTTTGCCTTCTATGTACTTTTGCCTCCTCAGCAGAATGGGCTTTCTGAACAATGCTTCATGTATTAGGTTACAAAGCTATTTTCACTAGTTTGGAGTACTCCTTTCATCTTGGTTGCATGCAGGCTGGTGAGGATGGACCCTACCAAAAGGCATAACGGGCAGGAAGGAAGAAATACAGGCAGCAGAAGAGATTCAACTCAGGATCCATTTCTGATTAATTTGATTTTGACCTTCCCTTCAGTCTTGGGGATCCTGGTACACACCTGACATTGAGGGTCTTGTGCTGGCTCTGCAGTAACCAGTAGGCTCTGTGGAGTGTGTTTTCTGCAGAACAACTGCCTTAAGTATAGATTTCCTTGCTTTATGGGGGAGTTTCAAATCTGGTTTTCTTCAAACAAAGAAATGGTTTATTGTGTAACAGGTAGAATGGCTATGAAAAGTGGAAAGGAAAAAGAATGAAGTCCAGTAAAACTATGTAAAAGCTGTAAATCAGCCAACCAAAGAAAGGAAGCTTCCTGAATTAGGCTATGTGTACTTTAAACACAGCCCACTGTGCTTTGCTATTTCAGTACACACTGTGTATGGTGTCCAGCTATTTTAGAGATAAGATCAAATTCGTAATTTAGATCAAAATGTCCCTCCCAGCTGTGAACTTCTTAAGCATTACTGAGTCACAATGGAAAACTATGGTCTGTGTGGATGTAACAAACCAACTCAAAAATGCTCACAAACTTGGAAATTTTGGTTTTTAAATTAAACAGGTTCCATTTAGAGACCCTGCTGGGCCAGCTGCTTACAACACAGCGGCCCTATAAAGGTGCAGGTAAGTGTCTCGGGACTACCAGTCAGTGCTGTGGCATGGTGTGCTTTCTAACACAGTACCTGGCTGATGGTCTCTCTTGCCCTTCCCAGAAGTGGTTCTTCCTTCATCAGTGACAAGTGCGGACTTTGTTGGAAGACCCACTGCGTGCTTAGATGCATCAGGCCAGAGAGGAAGTGAAGAGACCTGACCACCAGATGTCTGGGAAACAGAGTTAACATTAGCTTATTCACAGCAAGTACAGGTTCAGGTGCTGACAGAAAGGTGCGGCTGTTTGATAGACGGCTGTTGGGACATTTCTGCTTTTTTTGGCAAGTTTCGAGTTTTGGGGTATTTTGGTCAGAGGATAGTAAAGAAAAAAAACCAACTGAAAAAAACCAACCCTCTCCTGGGTTGTACTCTCCAGGTGTCTGCTGGGTCTTCTCTTTCTTGTGGGTGAAATCTGTACTGTACGCCTGGAATTTTATTTTACTTCACTTTTTGCTGACCACGTGTCCACAAGTACAGGGAGAGGCAGGCAGTGTCTGCGGTGTGCTGTGGTGACATTGCCAGAGTGGTAGTGCAGGAGATGTCACGATGCACTGTGGCTGTGACATTGAACACCTGTCTTTCAGCTTTATTTGAGCAAAATAAGGAGCTTTTGGTACTTGTGCAATATCTGCTTACCTCACCTCTTGGTGAATGTTTGTATTCACCTGGTGACTCTTACTGTAAAGCCTCACAATGCTTTTCCAGGGAATGCAGGTGTTTATGGCTCAAAGCCGGATTAGCCAAGCCTCAGGAGGCTGTGTCTAAACTGCAGCATCCATCAACGTCAATATGCCATTAAATGACATGAGCAGCTGCAGCTGAAGGGCACTGCAGGTGCAGAGAACTGGACTCTGGGAAGCTCAGTGGGTGGTGCAGTTGGCTCAGGTCTGTTCTGTGGGGTGTCAAGCTTAGCACCAGTGCACAGGGTAACTCCTGCATTGAATAGGTGTCCACACTGAGTGATTAAATAGTCCTGTACCTCCTATGCCTGCCAAGCCTAGAGCACTAGATATCAGGTAACTGAGCTTTGGTTCCACAAACTTTTGTAAAGTCTTGTCATTTTAGCTTTTCTTCTCAAGTATATAAAAAACCAACCGGTACAGAGGAACCGTGCCTTTTACCAGTCGTGAGTGTGTCCAGCTGCCAGCTGTCAGCCCTGGAAGGATGCTCTGAGGATGAACTGACTGTAGAGAGTCAGGTACAAGCAACCTGCTTTAACTTTGATTGGCACTTTATCTCGTCAGTGCAGTTTTTCTTATCAGCATTATGATTTTTACAGATTAGAAGTAATAGAGAGGGAAAATGGGATATTAACACCCAATTAAATTTGCTGCTGCTCTGAAACTATTCTGTGCTTAGCAGAGCTTGGCATTTCTGGCTCTTGAGAAAAATTACTGGTTTTCCTCGGAAAACGTTGGAAATCTTGAACGTGGAAACTGCAGTGGAGACCAAGGTGCCTCGGAGAAGTCGCCGGGGAGCGCGGCCCGCAGGGGGCAGCAGAGAGGGGCGGCTGCGGCCCCTTGGGCGGGAGTGGTTCGCTGCATCTTCGGTGCGTCCTCCATGGATATCAATTCTCCATTGAAATGCCAGACAGAGCAGCCGGGTTTCCCTTCAAGAAGTAGTCTGTTCAGAAAGTGACATGCTGCTCCACAAAAATCCTTTTCAGTGTAGAACCACAAAGTAGCATTCGGTGCACAAAGTGACTGATGTGAGGAGGATGGTGCTTCCTGTAAAAATGCTGCTGCTGTAAGAACTCAGATACTATGGCATGACTCAGTAAGAGGACAGAAAATTGAGTGGTTCTGAGTCTGAAGAAATTAATTTATGAAGGACAGAGAAAGCTCAGAGTACCTAGTCTTGACTGTTCAGTGACACTGTAACAAGGTGACAGTCTCCAGAATAGATCAAGGATAATAAAAATTGGTACTTTTTTTATACGGCATGATTAGACACGGTGGTATCGATGGTGATAATTTACCAAAAACCAGAAGTTCACAGCTGGTAAGAACACCCATTATTCATGAAAATGTGTTGGCTGGAGTTATGCCAGACAAAGATTAATCTAACCATACCATCTGTATGTGTGCTTGTGTGCCTTTCCTGCACTGCAAACATCCAGCCTAGAGATGTGGAAGTTTATGTCAGGTTCCCATCAGAGTCAAAACTTCTGCCAAATATGTTTCAAGTCATTGTTTTTCTAGATGCTTCTACTGTTGTCAGAAAATCACCTTTAAACTGAAATGATTCCAAGTGATGATGAGATCCTGCATATGGTTATAGCAGATTTATGCAGAAAAGGCATCTTATTAAACAGGAAGACTTGTCTGTCTGGGTAGGATGCAGAAAACGTTCTAGTTATACTCATCTTCCTTTGCAATTTACGCCCACGTTGGGCACTGTCCTTTGCATAAGCCAAGGAGAGGAAAACAATATTCTCTTGAGAAATCTCCCTAAGGAGAGGAACAGAAATGTTCAGCAGGAATACAACTATGGAGGGCACTTTAACATTTTTTGTCCAATATTAAATTCTATAGGATGTTTTTGTCTAAGTATGTTCTCTTCTCTTGTTAACCCATCAAAATACTAAATGTGTGTATTAACAGAGGAAAACCCCAAAATTCATAGAGACTCTTTAACTCCAGTCATATGAGAACTGGGAAATGTACCAAAATGCCTCATTAAGAGCTTGCTAGCCTGACTGCTGTCAGAATATTTTGGTGTACTTTTCATTCTAATCCTTTAACAAAAGTACACTGCATGTCATAGGACAGTGGATTACAATTTTGAAAATGTTTGTTTTTCCTCCAGATAGTTTACTAAAAACAAGCTAGAAAATGAACAACCATCAGGTGTTTTCAATGTGTCCAATGCATGTTATTAATATATTATAGCCTTTGTACTACAGATGTAGAAATTACTGGGAATTTGGCTATTGATTTTAGAGAGAGGAGGATTGGATCTTGTGTTACTATATTAATCATTGGGGAAATGTTTCTCTAAAAGGTAGGAATACAGAAATTTCCAGGAGCAGAGTGATGGTCTAACATCCTGTTTTCACAGCGGCCAATTCCCAGGGCCCCATAGGAAGGCAAATCCCCTCCTTTCTTTCCCTGCATGTCAGTTGTGTCAGAGACTACTGCCAGTCTCTCTCAGTTTGTCGTTAGCCATGAGGTAAATCTGGCTGAGAACTCAGGCTGATTTCATGCCAGGCAGCTCACCATTCTGCCTGACCCAAACCTGAGCCTGTAAAGCCACCCACAATCGTGTGTATCAACCTCTTCCTTCAGTGCTTCTTCACTCCATGACCTGTGGCAGCAATGGATCTCCAGGTTACTTATAAAAAGCAGTAAGATATTTCCTTTGTGCTACTTTAATTCTGTTAACCCACATTTATATCCAGAGTGTCTCCGTTTACTTCTCAGTTACTATCAGACAGATGCTAGTAAAAAATGAGAGCACAAGTAGGGCAATTGTCTTTTCATGATTTTTGGTGTCTTTCTGTTCTTCTTCTGCACCAGGGAGAATTGGTGTTTCAGACAGATCTGTTCTACGCATTCATTGGTATCCATACCCCTCTTGTATCTGTTTTTTCTGCTTACATCTGAAGAACTGTCTTGCATGTGACTGTGTACATGTGAATTTAAAAAAGCTTTGTGAGTTCTTCTTAGACAAAGCTAATGGGAAAAGAATACCCCTTGCAGAAGCTGCATTTTGAAATAAATACAGCAGACCTATATTGTTTGCTTTCGATGCAAAGCTGCAACAGAGAAGGGTTTAAACACACCTCTTGATATGCCATTTCTGTTTACCCCTGCAAGGTGATACAATTCTGCCCCAGCAAGAAATATAGGAAAATGTGCCCTATTAGGCCAACTCAAGGAGGCTTAATAGAATTCCATGTGTTAGTCAGTCCAGCCACTCCGGTGGCTTTTCAGTCCTTCTGTAACTCCTCTCAAAAGATTTCCTGAGGTGGGAATGGTGCTCTATGATCCTATAATAAAATTCTCAAAGAAGTAACTTGGGTAGGCCAGACGTGCAGCAAAATGCCTAAGCATGGTGAGGTTATGAAAAAAGAATAGCAGCTAATTGTTCAGGGAAATGGAATTTTCAAGTTAATGCTAATGACAGAAGTCTTTATCTCCTTCTATCTCCTCCTGGGCTGCAGTGTCCTGAAGGATGACACACGGGAAATCTGGGGAGTGACCATCCAGGTTCACAGATACAGTGTGTGACCTAATATATAAGTGGTTAGGTGTGTAAATCCATTTCCTTCCTTGGACCAGTGTTAGAGGGGCAGTCCCCTAAGTAATATTTAGTCATTGTGGCTGAGCTATTATTAAGTACCTTAACTATTTAGTCCTTCCTACATTCCCTCCTAATAACTTTACTCCAGTTAGACCCAGCATTATCTTCTATATTGATTATGACTTTCTTCTATTATTATGACTTAGGCACAGAGGAAGTGAGACAGTTCTTGGTGACAGGATAAGAAAATTCCATTATACTGTAGATACAGATATATCTGCTAGAATGTTTTTGGAGCTGGAGGAACCAAAGTTTCCTGATGGAGGTCCCCTGATTTCACGAGTCAGTATGACCTGATATTATATGGTTAAAATACCTCCCCTTCCTCCTCTTCCACATTATTTTCTTTTTCTATGACTTCTAATAAACATGTCTTTTAGTATGTAGAAAGGAAGTAAGTAATAGAACAAATAGAAGATCTTTCACTTACACTAAACAACTTTTATGGACAGCTCCCTGTCCCAGCTGTGTCTGTGAACAGGCAGTGGGCTGCGAGAGTCCATTAAGAACTTCTAAATTCCCATGTACATCATTCTGAGATGGGAGAACATGGAGGTCTTAAACCAGATCTGAAACAAGGGACAAGCCAAATAGCCGAGAACTTCTGTAGCACCTGTGCAGGTGTTCTAGATAAATGCCTGGTTTCTTTGTTGTTTTGAAAAACTTTCCATCATCCTCTGCCCTGATGCAGGGCTGAAGTCAACCACTTGCTATTCTGGTCTTCTATCATAAAATAGAGCTGAAGCGGAATATTGTTTGTGCCCTTCTTACTCTTCTGTGGTTCCTTTCCTGTGGAGAAACAAAGATGAAATATCTCATCTTCCCCTTTGTAAACTGAAAGAAGTCAGTCAAATACATGTCATGATTCCCTGTCCTTAATGTTCCCACTCCCTGAAATATGTACATTCCTCTCACTTATGGAAGAACTGACACTCCACAATTTATTTCTGCCACTAAAGTTTCCTTATTTCCTGCCACAATGACAATGCTGGAATCAGAAGAGATCTATCATTTGCGATTATCTCCAGGGAGTGGAATATGATTTTAGACGCAGCTACCTGACAATATAACAGTGGTGCTAATGGTGGGGTGTGCCTGTTTTCTACTCTCCTACCTACCTTAACCAGTTCCATTGCGTGACCTGGCCAAGCCACACCCCTGTGTGAACAATGCTGCTGCTCCTGTGCTGCATTATTTTTATGTGACATCTATGCTGAACTGTCCTGCTTGCATGGACTGACTGAACCAAACCTACTGCTGGAGAATGAGTGACAGGCTTCCAGCATTTCACGTGCATCTTGAGCCACATTGCCGTGGGCTGTGACCCAGTTGTGAACTGAATGGGAGACCTACATGAAAAAGGAAACAGTGAAGATGAATCAGGGGGTGGTACTTTTTCTGCTGAATCAGAACTGTATTGATGCCATATATGCTTCAGCAACATCTGAAGTGATGCTGTCTAAATCCGTAAGAATTTGTGACTGAAAAATTAGAGTGCTCTCTTTTCACTCAGATACAGACACGTATGATAAATTAAACTGTCCTATATTTGTCTCAGTACATTTCATATGTCTCAGTTGATTTTAAATTCCAGGTTCTTTTTGTTTAACAAAATAAAAGCCATGACTGTAGAAGTATAAAATTATGATTTATAGACATGCTTAATGAAAAGCCCAACCAAATAAAGGTAAAAATACCATTTATTGAAAAACATGCCCTACTAGGGCTTTGCAGCCTTCTTTAAAATCTTAGTAGTAGTAATTTTTTTTTTCTCTATAAGCTGCTTTTAACAGTCTGGCTCTATAGATCACATCTATCAGGTGTAATTCTCATTTTTCCCACTGCTCGGGGTACAAACTGTGTGAAATGCACTGACATGGATGCGTAAAGGCACATGGCAGAATCCTGTTACTATTATCGTTACCTGATTGGCTTCAATGGACTTGCTCTGTGTTCATGCCCAGATACAGCTTTTCCTGACTAACCCATTCCCTTTTGTCCTTTCTGTCTGTTCCAGGGGAAATTACTGTGCACGTGCCATTGTATTTTTTCTTGAGCTATCTAGCATTTTTTTACTTTGTGCTATATAGTTAAAAAGTACTTTGAGAACTCAACGGGAACGTGGACTTTAAGTAGAAAGTAGGACAACAATTAAAAGCAGAAGATATCAAAAGAAACATTTTCTGCAATTATAGTCTGTGACTCGACATTATCAGTAAAGATGGAGGCAAGGTCTTATCGCAGGTAACTCCACGAATTTCATTTTTATTCAATTCAACCACAACTGAATTACATAAAATACATATAGAGGGCTTTGCACAAATAAAATGTGTGTTCTGCATTTCAAACTCCTGGTGTGGGAATGCCTAGTTACAGATTTGTGTGTGTGTGATCAGCAGGAAAGGCTCTGAGTTTTTGTAGTGATCTTGTATTAGCCATGTACCAAGAGTATTAAGTGAGAGCAAACAGTTGTATCAACAGGTCTGAGAAGTGATATGATGCTTGTAGCTAAACCAAGCTGAACATTCAGGTAGTTTTATGTGTTACGTCAATTCAAAAGGGTAACAGTAGCTGCAAATGCATCTAAGATGTATTTGTCAGTGAAAGACAAAATACTACTCAAGAGAAAAACTGTACAACAGTATATATGGGTTTGTATATTGCATATAAGAGCACCTGTGGCAACTGACTTTGGGGCCTGAGTTTCTGATATGTGTCAGGCTCTTTTATGACCATTAGCAGACTAAAATTTTCACATGAGCTGTAATAGCCAAAAAAGAGAGCCTGATTGTTACATGGTGCTCACCTAAGTGTGTAAATAGAATACAACAGTGAGAGCTGGCAGGAAAAAGAAACAGCTTTGAGAAAATATAGTTGATCAAGCCTCCAGTTCTTACTAAGTCTGGTTCTGAAATATTCTACATTTTACATCTGTCCATTTGATAATCTCTGCTATAAATGGGTTTCATGCCTTAGGGATGATGAAGGCAGAATAGATCTTAATCCCCCTGGAAAGTGAAGGCTATTAGAAGTTAATTATAACCTCATTTTTGTAGCAATACAAATGGGACTTTATAACTTTAATGACCACAGGTGTGAGTTCTTGTACAATTTGTAACTGCAATTATTCCCAAATCTCATAGGGTTAATATTCCAGTTGATCATATGTTACCAGAACTTTTCTTTTTCCTCTGGACTGTGTCAGCAGTTAGCCTGAAGATGGACAGGAGATCTTGGGAAAAAAAAAAAAAATCAGCCTTTTACCATGCCCACATTTAGGAAATTTGTGGTAAGACCAGGCTACCCACTCCTGCTCTTCTAGGAGGGCAGACCTTCTTCATCCTCCATGTATTGCATGCACTGTGTCCATCTTGTGATCAGGGGCTTTTCATAGAAAGGCCTGTTGATTCTGTGACATCCAGTTTCATTTTTTCCCACAGCATAATGGTCTTTGGGCCTCCTGGGAAATAAATATTTCAGTAATGCTGATGATGGGAAACAAGGTAGTTAGAAAAAAACCAAAGAAGGTGCCTACACTTTAAATTTCTTGCTGTTTCTATGTAATTATATTAACTATTTCACAATAACTGTTGCTTTAGATATCCGTACTGTAGTGTCATCTTGTAGTTAACCTGCTGTGCCTTTGGACCATTGTAGTCACAGAGTGCTGGCAGGTTTTAAACTCAAAGCACAGCATCCTGATCAGATTATGTTCTGCCACCATATTGTGTATTGTCTATGAGCAGTCTGTATGATTATGTATACCTTTGGGCAGTCTGTGCAGCTGTAAAAATCAGTAGAATACTGTTATTTTGTCAAACTAGTTCCTAAGTAGTGATTTACTTTCTATTCCCCCATCTTTTTCAGTAAACTAGTGCCACGTCCCAAGCACAGTATGAAATGCTCACAACAGTGTACAATGACTCTTGCAGGAAAAAAAGAGCTGTAAACTGCGGCAAATCTACTTCAGATTATCAGAACCGAGGAGGTAAGGTCATGGGGCCTGGCAAACAGGGACAAGCTGAAAGCAAGCAGATACTTCTCCCTGCGGTGCCAGGGAGCAAAAGAGGGACACTGTGGAGAAAGAGGGAGTGACTGTGTTAAACCTCCACAGGGGGTGAGAGAGAGTGGCAAACGTGCAATAATGAGCTGCAGCCATGAATACATGCAGAGTGTGCCCAAGGCAAGCAACAGCTGGGCACGGGAGCACCTTTTCAGAGCAGAGGAGACCTACTGCTTACTAGAAGCCTGTCACCTCTAATACTGTTGGTGGGGAATCAATCATCCCCAGGAGGATAAGGGAGTGGTCAGAGGTCCTTTGACTGGGGAGCTATCAACAAAGCAAACCCACACTTCGGGGACCTCCTGAGTCAGTAGTTGTAGACATATCTTCATGTTTCATAGCCCTTGTAACTTGTTTTCCATGAGTTTATACAGCTACTTTTTGGGAGCATTTATACTCTTCATGATCAGTGATTCTTCTGACATAATTTCACACAGAAATGTGGTGCCTGGTTTTCTTCAAATCCACTGTTCTCAAGGGTAGGAAAAAATGAACAGCTATTCCCTGTTCACTTCTGCATACCAGTCATAATCTTCTATGTTTCTGTTGCCCACTCTCTGCCACTGTCTTTTGTCCAAGCCAAAGATCACAAATCTGTTTATTCTTTCTTAATCCAAAAATAATCCTACATCTTTTTTTTTCATATTTCTCATATGGCTTCAACAGCTTTTCTTGTGCTTTCTTTTTGCCACTTGGGGAGTACCAGGTGTTCACTCCATACAAGTGGTTGGCTTCATAATCCCTGTAGTGTAGGCAGAGCTTTGGGGATGAAGAAAAAGTTGTTCCAAATGTTGCTTTCATGCAAAGAGGGGTCACACAGGCTACACAAGGGCTGAAGAGACTGCAAATGGTTGCACGGTCAACTAGCAAGGAAGCAAAGAAATGACACTCATTACTACACCTGTGCATCTTGCTGCTGGGGGAAAGGAAGGAGATTCTGAGAGTATCAAAAAAAAGGAGACTACTAACCCTGCATATAGGTTACTCTTTCTTGGACAATATTAATTTGAGGATTAAATAGAAGATGCTCCTTTTCAAACAAATATTGGTAAATCAGGTAAACGTGTTCTGCTGCTATTTTCCAAGAAATGGGGAGAGACATAACTGAGAAAACCATATTTTTATTGACTGTGTATTATCCATGGACAAGTCTTTTCCCCATCTGCATTTAGAAGATTTCCATCAAAGTTAACAATATTCTCAAAGTTGATGCAGACCTTGCAAATATTCTCAGAGATCTGATTATTGTGCCTTACTCTCTCATGCCAATGATTTTTGTGCCATACTCTTATCATATAGGAAGGGAGGTCCTTTTCCATAGTGTAGTACAAGTTTAGTCTCTGTGCCTGTTCTTAGAAAAGCAGTTGTGTTTGTGCCTTGCAGTGACTGGGCAGCCCCACATACATGTCTTTTTCCAGCGGGAAATAAAGTCCAGAAGACACAACTTGTAACTAACCAGGGCAATCTCACAGGTCTGTGAACTCCTTCTCAGCTGAAACCACAAAGGTCACCAGCTGTCTGCATACCAGAATTTAAACAGACATTTCTGCTCACCAGAATGACCAGGAACAAGTGCAAAGGGATTGCCCAGTGGGTAGACAACATACTTGTGAAGGAACTTGTTCCTGTTGATGATGATACACCTATTAGCCACCTGCAAACCCACAAAAGCAGCATTATAACCAGGACTTAAGACAGGGGGTGATTCATATGGAAATGCAATTGTTTGTAGGAACAAGACACCTTGCCACAAAAAGAATCGTGTAACAAACAGCCAATCTTTCCTTGAGAGAAATCCAAATACAACTGGATGTTCTAATTCATTTGCCTTGAGCTATATTACCTTCCCTCGGAGGAGAAGAAAATAGGGAAAACAACAAAAACGAAGACCCTTCATTCATTCCTGTGGACTGGGCAACGATTTCTTCCTCTCTTGCTCAGATCCTTGTCATGTCGATAGCTCAATATCCTGCCCTGGGGACAGAGAGCTGAGAGGCCGAAGTGAACAGAGGCATTGTACACAGAGAGGGTGAGGCACCCATAGTTCAGTGCAGTTTCAGTTTTTCCAATGCAAATTTCCTCTCTTCGACGCTCTGGTCATTAACATCTTAACGGGTAAGGACATTGCATAGCCATAACTCTGTTTTCTCGGCGTCTTAATTTAATTACATGGAGACAGGAGATAAATTATTTTTAAAATGCTGTTTAAGGTATTTGTTCTGCCATTTCTTTCAAACAAAAGCATCTCCTTTCCTTATAACTCCTTTGATTACTGAGGAATGTAGTGCTCATGACAGATGCCCAAGGCTGCAGAGGAAGATGTGTGTGCCTAGGCCGTGTAGGGTTATGGCGTTTCCTCAGCCCAGATCCGGAAGAGCTGAGCATCTGAAATGCTGAAGTCCACACCTGCAATCTGACTCGGGGCCAGCCGGCTCGGGCAGACCACACTCACCTTGTTGGACCTTTGGCACTGAGGCTGATGCTGTCATTCGTACACTGAGCTGCACCGGCTTTGTGCCTGTCAACCCCGAGAATGGCTGGGATCTGGGTGCTTTCTGATGAGCCTAGTACCCATTCCTGGAGCACGGATAACAACTGACAGACCTGGGTGGCTCACGAATTGCTGTGGGAAGAAGGGGAGGACAGCGTCCAGCTTTTACACAGCACTCTCTGCTTACAGTGCTCAGAGGTGGGTGCCGGAGAACGGGACTGAGTGGCCGCCCGTGGCTCCTGCGAGCCCCAACCCCCGTTTTCCAGTGCCGGGAGGTGGCTGTGTGACAGAGGGACCTGTCTGGGTCTCCCCTCGAAGCCTCTCTCCCCAGGGCGCACCCTGACACTCAATATTCCCGTGAGCGGAGGGAATGCCACCCTGCACTGGCACCTCAGCGTCCCACAGCGGCTTTGCCCCGTGTCACCCCACGCGAGGAAGTCGGGCACTTCAGTGGCCCGAGAGCCGGCGCGGGGCGGAGGGGGAAGCGGAGCCCCGCGCAACCCCGGCCCGCCCCCGGGCGGCCCCTGCGGCCGGCCGCGGCCAAGTGCGCGGGGGCGGAGCGGCGGCGCCGGCCCGAGGAACCGCAGAGAGCGCCGGCCCGGCGGCCCGCGGGGATGCTGCGTTACAGCTCGGGGCTCACGGTCACCGCCACCACCCCCCGGAGGCCGCCCGGCGACGGCGGCCGCTCCCGGCGGAAGGTGCGCGGGGCAGCGCGGGGGGGCGGCGGGGAGGTCCCGCGGGCGGGGTCGCGGGGCGAAGCGGAGGTTTGACTTCCCCCCTCGTGTAGTTACCTGCGGGGCGCCTTTTCTTTGTCTTTCTCTCTCTCTCTCCCCCCCCCCCCCCTTCCTTATTTTCGGTGTTCTCAGGTGAACCTTGCGGTGTGCGAGAGCATCTTTTTGTGCGTTCGTTGTAGGTGTGGGGAAAGGAAGAGTTTTTGGGGAGTCCTGCAAGGCTTTTGTAGTTCTAGACCCTGGCCTGTTCTGTAAACCTGCGAGGAAGGTGTACTTGTGTTGGAGACTTACCCCGCATCCTTGAAATGCGCCTGGATATTTACGATTGAGAACTCGCCTATCCTATAGAACTTGCCAGTCATGAGAAGGCTCACCGTAATGGTTTAGATGACATTAATAATTTAATTGTATAATCAGTTCCTCAAATGCAGATCTATAATTTGCTGATTTTTAAAATTTTTCACAAATGCGATAAATAATAACCGTGTATTAATCTGTTGGGCTTCTAAAAAGTTGGTTAAACTCAGACAGTTATGACAGGAATGCTCTGCAGCTACCCAGCTTTAAATAGCCCTTTTCTTGCTGCTGTAACTACACTGCTATCATTGTGAATGCTGATTCCACATGTGAAGAAAAAAATCAAAATCAGTGATAATCTTATCCTTACCAAAAATACATCCATGTGATCATGATGTTTCTTGAATTATGCAGTTATTGTTTCGATGCTTCAAAAATATGAGTTCATAATTAACAAACTGAAGAATGTTGTGTTGCTCTGGTTTTACACATTAGCAAGGTCAGAATGGTCTTCCTGAGAAAAAGATCCCTTGTCTACATAAAAAATGAAATAGCTTATGTATGTGGAAAAATTAAGATGACTTATGTTCCCTATATGCCTTCTGTGTTCCCACTGAGTTTCCCTGTTTTGGTATTTCTTAAAGAAGTTACAGTAAGGGATCTTCTGTTCAGGTGATAAACTTCTTATTTTCATCCCCGTGACAGAGTTCCTGGGAATGACGAACTGTATTTGATACATTCTTTTAAGAAAACTGGTAAAAATTTAATTTGCAACTACAACCCACTGGGAAGCTCTTGTCCCTTTTTTTAGTGAAATGTGACTCCCTTATCGTGAGTTGTCAGAAGAGGGGAGAAAGACAGTTAGAATAACTGCTGAATAAATGAAGGATGTGTGTCACATTCCTGTGTGCCTGTGGTCACAGGAAGAGTGCCCTTTAATTGTGTGTGGAATCTCATGGCAGAGATTTCATAAATGGAGAAGGCTAATCAACAGATAAATGACCAAAGAAAGTACTTTCTTCTGTGCTTTTTAGGACTGAAATTAAACATGCACTGTTTTTCTGCTTTTACGTTCAAAAGTCTAAAGCTAACACTGGACCTTAGGCAAATGGAGTGATTTTTGGCCATTGAGCTGATAGGGTAGTAGATAGTTCCTCAACAAACATGTTATTCCCATTTCTTTTATCAGTATCAACATACTACTATGTTGATACTGAATATTAAATTCTGGTGGTGTTGAACTCCAGAGTCTGTTTGAAGCTAGATCAATATTGAGGCACATCTTTTTCCTGTGGTGTTCCTGTAAAAATCTCAGAGACTGGTTGCAAGTAGAATAGCCTGTATTTTTCTGTTGCTGTACTAGTAACATTGCTTATTCTGTAACAGCGTTGCTCATTAATTCAACAATTAATGAAATAATCTGTAATTATTTCAGCCCGTAGTTAACTATGATTAATGCCTTTCTGGGTGCTTTGTTTTTTTGGAAAGGGGGAAGAAGAGGCTGAAGAACATTACTCGAACTGAATCTGTCATCTGTATTTGTTTTAAGTTGCACCCTAGTGATTTGAGTAGGATGGTAAACATAAATGTGGATTGTGGGTCTGGGCCATGAATTCTCAACATTTTAAACTAAGCTAGATTGGGGTTTTTTTTCCTTAACTGCCATATTGCAGTAGCTCTCCTCTATGCTATCCCACTCGCCTCTTAGAAATTTGGTAAAAAAGCATGTTTTCAAGGTTACTTTTCATTGCAGTCAGGAAACGTCTGCTGTTTGGTGTCGTGTTGGGGTGAACCTGTCAGTCTTTGTTTTCCTGTCTGTGTCTTTGCTTCACAAATGATATCAGATGAGCTTTGGAAATGCCACTCATGGGTTGTTGGTGTCAAAAAGCCAGGAGCGAACATAAAATGTTGGCACAATAAGGGTTATTTATATTGTTGACTTGCCAAAGCTACAGATGCTGCAAATTAAACAAAAATCTGACAGTCTTGTAGGATTGTTAGAAAGATACCTGGTTCTTCTTCTACCCAGTATTTATTTTTAAAAGTTGCACTCACAAAGTAACAACGTCAGTGACATAAAGGTAAGGTGGAAGTTGTCTGTCCCTGTTTTTTCTCACTTGTTTTTACTGTCAATACGCAGATGAAGGAAATTGAATCGCAACTCTTGCCCTCATTCTCCTCCTCATTTTCTCTCTGCATTACCCAGTTTGTTTCTGGAAATTACTTTTTCATCCTCAGTTGCATGTTATCCTGCCACTGTTTGGCACTGAGTCGAGGCTCTTCCTGTTACGATTTCATTTCCATTTTAAGGCATCACTGCAGCAGTGTCTGCTGTGGGAGGAGGGCTTGCTGTGACTTCCATGTGAGTCTGCTCATTGATTTGGTCAAGTAAACTCACCAACAAATGGCACGGTGTGTTGTTCCTTCAGGAAGCCCTGCAGAGCAAGAACAGTGTGTGTACTCTGTTCAGAACTGCTTCTGGGGGCTGGAGGAAAAAGCAGTGCCTGCTGTTTTTCCTTTCCAATCTCCGTAGTGTTTCTGAATTTTAGCAGATGGGTCTGTGGTTCTGTCCTTAGGTAGAATGCATCATCTGGGGCCTAGGAGTAGCAGGACTGCATTGCTACTTCATATATTTGCTGCTGTTTCCCCAGGGATGCTGAGGAAGTCCTATTGTTGTAAACAATAGCAGAATACAGCCTGTGTAAGTTTGTTCTAGCAAGGAACTGGGTGGTACTTTGCCACTGCTGTACAAGCCTTGCTGGGCAACTTCAAGGCTGGAATCCTTATGGTTGCCAGTTGGGGTGGGGTAAGTGCTTTGGGGGTAGTAGGGCAAGGTGAAAAGGGCAAGAAAAAAGCTTAAATGATAACAACCTTTTGATTGTACAGAGGTTTTAGTCTCAACAAACAATTGCTGTTAATTTATATTTCCAACCTAGTTGTTATGACTTGACCACCATCTGTACTGGACTTCTGTGATTTCCTTCACAGTAGCCCTGTAACACCTGTGATGTGAAGGGCAGTTGTGGTTCACTCACTGTACAGCTACAGGGATAATTACTTACTTACAATTACTGCACTGTGAATCTGTGTTGGCTATAATTAGCCTCATACTGATTAATAGGCAAGTTATATGCTTCAGAGAACCATACACAACCCCATTTCTCCTAACTTTGAGTTGCCAGTCAGTATCTATTTCTAGTTATTTCAGGCATTTTTAATGTTTTATCCTAGCAATATGTTCATTCCTTTCTGTCCAGTTTTCCTTTGTTCGAAATCAGTGTAAGAAAAAGTTGGCCTCATCTATCACTTCCTGCACAGCACAAATTCACTTCTATATCCTATTTATGGCTCTGGTCTTTGTTTGCCTACATGGAGGAATGCCAGTCTCTGTTTCCCTTCTAATTGTAAACAGGCATGTTTTAAGAGGAAAGAGCCTTAATAAGCTAATGGGAGGAAAGGGCAGGGGGAAATAGATGAGAAAAGGGGATGTTAATTACCTTACGAATCAATGAGTTTCAGAGATGAGGAGTTTATTATTAATATATCTGGATAACTAATCTATAAGTAGAAAGTACCACCAGCTTCTATAGTATATGGAGAGAGTCTGGTGTTCTTAGAACAAACATAGCAGCCAATCAGTATCAAAAGCCAATGTACCAAGTTTCATAATTTTTAAATGCATTTCATTGTTTCAGTATTCTTCAGCAAATATGAAGAATCTGTTTTTCTGCTTTTACGTTCAAAAGTCTAAAGCTAACACTGGACCTTAGGCAAATGGAGTGATTTTTGGCCATTGAGCTGATAGGGTAGTAGACAGTTCCTCAACAAACATGTTATTCCCATATTCTAAACTGCTTTTATACTAAGTTTTGGGGGTGTTACGTCACTTTGTGGCTTCTGGTTCTAGATTTGCTAGCATCTGGATGAATGATAAATTAACAGTGAGGCGGCCACTGCACAAAACATTGCTTTCACAGATACTTCCAAAGAGTAGGTTATATTTCACCTTGATCTTCTTACAGACTTCTTTCCCTTCTTATTCTTTGTAGTACAGACACATCTCACATATTTTATAAGAACTTTACTTATCTCAGGACATTGTTTCTTACCGGCCTTGCAGACCTGAAAGACCAAACTGAGAGGAAGATGGAAGGCAGTATGTAACATTTTAAAAATACAGTTGACAACATACCAGTACTCTAAATGCTAGTGATTTTTCCTCTCAACAGATTTAAAGAAATGCCAGAAGAAAAATAGTGAAGTTGCAGACAGTTCTTCCAATTGCTTTTGCTTGGGAAAAAAAAAGTTAAAGCCTGTTTGAAAATTTGAGAAAGGACTTTGTCTGGAAATGGAAAATAGGGGTCCTTGTTGTGATGCTGAATAGTCTTCTTTGAGGAAGTTGTATTGTAAAGAGGCTTGAAAATGCAGTCAAGGCAGCTTAAATGATATATAAGACAGTTGGAAGAAATCAATTGTAAAATGGTAATGTGTGGGGTGTATGGGAAGGGCTTTGCTGCAGTGCTCTGAATGCAGCGAACAGAACACTATTGCCATTTTAAAGGCAAAAGGAGGTGCTGTTATGACCAAGATGTGAGCTGTGAGCTGGGACAAGTGCAGTGGGAAGGTGGGTGTGAGAGAGAGACACACATTCAGCATGACTCCAGGAGAAACTGGAGAGATCTAGATCAGATGAGATGCTGGGCTGTGGAAGAACAGGGATGATTGCCCCCAGTAATCATGAAAGAGATACTTCAGAGGTTTTGAGGAAGAGCTTTAAGAGCTCTCTTTGTTGCCAACAGACAGCTGGGATTTCACAGGAAGGTATTGTGCAGCTTTGAATTCAGACAGCCACATTTTTCATTTCATCATTTGCTGTGCTCTGCTTAGGACTTAGAGTTGTTTTCCACAAAAATGTCTCATGAATAGGGCTAAGACTGAATGTTTTAACCAAGTTTCTTGTATGAAATGCACTGCTTTGAAAACACCATTAAACCAAAGATGTCTCAGCCCAAAGCAAGGCGAACTGCAACTGGGGACAGAAAAGTATCGTGCCTGTTGGCAAGAGAATGGCTGTTCTAAAATCAGTTAGGGAACAACACCTCTTACATTTTTTCTGAAGTGTTTTGAAGCTTAGTATTTACACACCATTTGTATGTATCAGATTTCAATAGTATTCTTGTTCCACATTAAGTGGACTTGCAGTACTGAGGTATCCTTGGATCAAATACTTGGCTATATGCTAAGCAGGAAAAAAGCATTTACTCTAAAATACACTCTGTGTTTCTAAATAACCCCTTTTGAAGAATAAAAGTATGCCAAATCAGCAAACAAAACTCAGAAAGTAGAAAATTATGTTCATTGTTCTGTTATCTCAGCTCTTAATGTCATTTATGAGTACCTAGGAACAAGTTGTTGATTGAAATGGTTTTTTGCTACTTCAGGTATGTCTGTAATTATGGGGATGCCTTTGAATCATTTCTTGCCATCTAAAAACCCCTCTAACCTTCAAAAAATAATATTTTGTCATCTGTGTGGTAGAAAACAAAATAGTTCAAATTTGAATCTCAGTACAGTTCATTCTGTAAAGCAAATTATTAAAATCATTTTTATGATTTTAACACCAAAATCTTGTTCTTCTTTCAGATGAACGTGTGTAGGTTACGCTTAACAGTACCACCTGATGAAGTGTCACAGCCTGAACAGGGACCAAAGGAAACTGAGAGAAAGAAAAGTGTAAGTTTTAAGAATCAAGAATTAAATTCTCTATAAATAAAAGTAAATATTGTCCTCCACAGATGTTGATATTTGTTGTTTCGGCAGCCCAAAGCCCAGTCATCTTAGAAGATTTAAGAACATATGGAAGGTCATCAAGTTGGATGTCAGCTTTGAGCCTAAGCCTTGGAGTTAGGGATGGCAAAACTGCATGTAAAATAGGACAGTGGTAGAGAAACAACAGGGATTGTAGGTGATTTGTGACTGAGGTACCTTTAAAACTTGATTATTTCATATTTATATATCAAAGACCAGGGAACTGTTACCAGGAACAGGGTCCTGTATTAAACAGGATCTTGATCAGCATCCTCTTGATCCTAAAAGTAGGTTTTATATTTCCTGTAGGCTTAACAGTGTGCAAGATTTGAGCATTAATATAGGTGATGTGCTGGGGATCTTGATGTTTTGTGTGTGTCAGCTAGTTTTGGTAAATGGTGATGTACAAATAAGAAATGTAAAGAATTCAAGATTGTTCTGAAGTGAAAGCGATTTGAAGGTCATGTGCTTAGAAGGGTTCAGAAGGGCATTTTTTTTTGCAGAAGTGAGTAGTGTGTGCACAGAAAAAAATTTACAATCTGCTTTGGTGCAGAACTTGTTCTTTAAGAGCAGTTTCACAGCAAGAGAAGATGTTTAATTAGTCTTAAGGATGAAGACTAAAAGGGAAAGCTGAACAGGCTCCACAACTTCACCACATTTATACTTTGATAAACCAAAATCAAACAAGAAGTTGGTGAAGTTTGCCAGACTCAATGTCTGAATAGCAGTATGACAACAGGAAGAAAAACAACAATAGGATTTACTAGAAATAATTTCTTAGTGATACTTAAAGGCAAAAATAACTGTAAAATTACTGAGAAGGACTAACATTCTAAGCAATAAAAATAAATGCAAATTTAAATGCTCAAGATAAGGATTCCTTATTGGTTATTTTTTGTCCTGGAATCTTTTATACACTCAGGTTTTCACACACTGGTCTAGCAGAGTAATTGGTTCTTCATGATCTAGAAATGTTACTTACACAATAGATTAAATAGACCTTAATGCAAACTAAATTTGGGCCGCCACTGAAGAGTAATAATTCATTTTGTACAGAGGTGTTTGTTTGTAGCACTTAGAGTAGCTTCTCTGTCAGTCTCTTGTCAGCTTGTATCTGATTGCAGAAACCCTCAGACTGGCCTAAGTTTATCAACCCGTTGCCCTAAGAGGAATCTGAGTTTGCTTTTGAGGAGGATAGATATTTACTCATGCCTTACTCACTTTATGGTTCTGAGTAATGTGATAATGAGAAAGAATTGTTAATGATCAGGGTTGGACAATTTGTAGTGACTTTCTTACGTGACCAGTTTTTTTCTGTGTGGAACCTTGTATTTAATGAGCTGTTACTTCCCCCATAATACAAGTAAAGGCAAGTGGGCTTTATATCAGAGAATGTTGAGGAGAGGATAAGAAAATAATAAATACATTATTTGGCTCAGTGTGCAAAACAGTGATGTTGAAGAGATGGGTCCTTATTAGTTGAGACCAGGAAAAACCATATGCAATTTAAATACTGTATGTTCTGAGTAGTTTCTAAAATTCGGTACTTTTAGACAATTTGAAGACTTAAAAAGGCTTCAGAGCTAGATGGGATCTACTCAGCCAAATTCATAGCAATTGAAAAACACAGAGGAATTGTGCCAACTACTTGTGTTTTATAGTTTCTGTGTAAGTAAAAAGAATAAGTAAGTAAGGAAAAAGAATACCCCACAGATAGTATAGCCATAGTGTATGGAAGCAGCTACAAAAAAATCACTGCTCATGAACTGATTTTTCCCCCTGTCTCGAAAGCCAGACAGCAATGTATTACCTGTAGATTTTTATTGTCTGTGTAATCGATTGCTTTATGTATTCAAGTAACTTCCAGTGCACACATGCCTCATGACTAGTCATGCTGTGATGCTTTTACTACACATTTGATTTTTAAAAAATCTAAAAGCAGTGATCAGGTATCTCTGCTGATCACCCGTGTTCAGCTGACTTCATGTTAATGAAATCGAGAACAAGTTCTACAAATGTTAGATAATCCTCACACAGTCCTGTGAGAACTGTGCCCCCTTTTTGGAAATAGGGATAATAGAAATTAGGGAACTGCTCTGTTTTCTACCTTGCACTTTACAATTTAAGGTCAAAAAATCCAGCTTCAGCAAGAATCAAATTTAACATCAGATCCCTTGTTGGAATCCAGAGTTCTGTGCTGACTTTAATTGCTGACTCTTAAGAAAATGGGAACATGAAAAATGCTTTTGGTATTTAAAATATATTAGTGTGACTTACAGAAACAAACTGCGGGGGTAATCTGTGAGATTGTACCATTTTTGCTGGAGTGCTCAACCAAGTCAGGCAGTCAGAGCCTGGCTGCAGGTGCTCTCCTGTTTGGGCAGGACAAGTCTCTGCCTCTGCTGCTGCGGGAGGAGAGCAAAGAGCTTGCAGTGTCAGAGGGAATGCCAGAAAACTATAAATACACGGTGGCGTGACATTTGGTTGTAATCTCCTCTTTCAACTCCTTGATTAGAAGGAGGTGATTTTGAGCTGCCCTAATGTGACACGGTGATGGCTCACTGTGTTTGTTACTTTTCTGCGTCTCTCAGGCTCAGTACCATTAAGAGGTGCTTCAGTTGCAGAATCAGCTAATGAACTGCACAGCAGCTCTTGCTAGTGCTGATCCTCCCAATAACTTATTTTGCTGCTGTATGTCAGACCAGAAGTGATTCTTTATCAGAAGAAATCTCTTTTGTTGGTAGCCTTTTTCATTGGAGTCCAGACTTTGCAGGAAATTTAAGCTGCATTTCATTCAATCTGTATGAGTGCAGTAAATTTCTAGATGAACTTTTTTACTGCTATGCATCCATGAAATAAAAATGAACCAGTGTAAGAGATTAAAATGAAGTAATGGATCTGGGTGGTTTTGTTGCAACAAAATTGCTGCAGGCAATACTCTACTAGGGTGGCCTCTCCCTTGCCTTCTGTGAAAGGCAGGCAGATGGTGCAGAGTTAGAGACTGATCTCAAAAACTGAAGGAGGAGTGAGCTTGTGTCAGGTTGGATTTTTGTACTCATATTTAGGATATGATACCCTGGAAGAAGCATATGAGAACTTAACTCACAGGTAGAGACTGGTTGGTTGGGTTGTTCAAATTGTTAGCACTTTAGGTAGAGAGAACCACAAACTATTCTGATTTTGTTCCATTATTTCTGTCCATGATAGACAATGGGTGACAGTAGTGTGAGGCTGTTTACTTCACCATGAAGTACAAAGGAATATTGTGCTTGGCAGATTGTATGCAAAATCTGCATGTCCTGAAGCCTGTCTTGTCTTGCATAATAAAGGGTTACCAGACAATTGTATTGTCCCTGTTTGGGATTGGGCTTATTTTTATCCATCAGTCTCTTTCTTCACTGTCATGGCTAAATTTGGAAGTGTCATTGGAAGCTGCAGCTAAGCTTTTGAGGGCAGAATGTGGAGATATGTATAGACAGACGTTTCTTTATCATTTGGCTACATGGACAAAAGAATGAAAAAGAGAGAACAGTCTGGAAATTTGTGTCACTTTACTGTCTTTGTGGCTTTCAGCCAAGTTTGAGCAGTGTTTAGTTTTAAACTCAGCTTGGTACTTTGGCTGCATATATCCTCAAACACTTTAATTTTCTTATTTTTTTTAAAGCATCACAACTAAGAAGTGAAATTCTTTTTACTTCCTAAGCAAGAATACAGAAGCATAGCAAACGTTTTTTCTCCCAGCAAAAAAAGTAAGCTGTAAGAAGCCAGAAGGGGAATTTGCTTCTGTACGTCATGGTGAGAATCAAGCACAAACTTGTGTCAGGCCTGGTTCAAGAATATGAGTGCAGTGAACGTGGGGCTGTGGTGCACATGGAATCTAGGGCAGTGCCTATTTTCTCTGCTGCTGCCAGCCCACTCCTGTCAGCAGAGCAGAACTTGTGCCTGAACAAATGTGGTTCATCTGCTACAGGTGATGTTACTGTTTCTCACCCTTTCCACCACTGCTTGATTTTTGACGTGTACTAATTTAGCAACACTTTTGTTAAAAACCAGCACTACATAAAAATACAGAAGGAATTCCACTGACTTCTGAGGTTACTGCTGTATTTGTTGTGTCTTAGTTTCCCAATGTGTAAACATTGGCATTCTGTCTACAGATTTCATGGGTTAGATATGACTTTGTGTAATTTCTGGCACTTCTCTTTTGAGATGGACACCGAAATTCTACACCCAAGGAGCTTCAAAGTTGGAATGTGTTCAGTGATGCATCTTTCATTCTTCATGAATTTAAGAACACTCAACGTCTGTTGTGGCATATTTTCCCTATTGTAATACTGTTTCTATGTAAAACACTCCTAAGTGTAACATGGTTTTCATGGGCTGTAGAGGAATATGAAAAGACATAAAAACAGGGCTACCTTTTGTCAGAGCAGACTAACCTTACTTGGTGAACTCAAAGTTATAAATGTGTCATTTTACTGAACAGAAAATATGTGACCTCAGTAACAGTGTGAATATTCTTGTTCCTTGTGTAACTAGTGAACAGGTAACAGATAGCTGGATATTTTAGAAATGCCTGGAATGTGGCTGTTAAGGAAAAGATAAAGCCTCACTTAACTGATACAATTCTTGTTAAAAGTTTTTTGATGGTGTACGTAAACAGAAGATCATGAGTCAAGAATATTTTAAGGCCATGGGATACTAAACACAGAATTGTGTTAAGCATTATATTAGGTGTCCTTTTTTTCTCAAGAAAGATGTGTCTTCTGTGCTTTTCTTTCAGTTTTGGGGCAGGGAGAAGTAAAAATATGAGCCTGTCTGACTTTCATTTAAAAAACTGATATATTAGGAAGCAAATCATCCCTCAGTGTTATTTACATAATGCAAATAAAACCATGGGCCATAGAAAAACCAGCTAAAAACTTAAATTTAGGGTTTGGTTTTATAATGTCTTCACCTGTTTCGTGCTACTTGTGCTCCTTCCTTGGACAGACATAAACAGGATGCAAGGTAATTATCAAGACTTTTGCAACCTTGGGGTGTAGGCTTCTGTTTTAAATATTTATTAGTTAAGTAAACACAGTCTGTGTTTCTTTGGTACATTCTGTGTGATCACACCAAGCACAGCTGTCTGTTGCTGCAACACAGACAGCACATGTTCCTGGAGGCTCATACAGGATGTGTGTGCATCCACATCATGTGTCCTTGCTGTCACCTTGGACTGCCATAGAACTGACTATAGATACAAAGAAATAGTCACAAATTGATTAAGCTAACTCCGCCTTTTCAGATCATTAGCTCACATTTGAAGGGATTTGGCTGATATTTTGACCTTAAACAGCAATGGTTGATTCATCTGATGAACCCTTCCATCTTCAAGCACTATTCTGGTTAGCTTTACAGTATTTACTTGCTCCTAATTACTTGCATGTATTTGCTTATGCTGTTACCTTCACTGAGATGCCTCACTGTAGATAAGAGTGGAGACCATTGAGGACCTGCTTGGTAAAATATCTGAGTTCTGAGAGTGGGTATATATGGGACATAGAGGAAAATAATGGGAAGTATTTGACTTTAAAAAACTGTTCTGTAGTTCTTGAGGATGTGGAAAATCCAGGATTTGTGAAAGAGGAAGCATGGAAGAGTGGATGTGTCAGAGGAAGAACAGAGTACAAGGCAGAAAAGGAAAAAACAGTGAAGGGAGAAAAATAGACAAAGGTGGGTGGAAGTAGCTTAAGAGAGGAGGCAAACTGGCAGAACTATACTCGATGCATGCTTAGTGATGCAGTTCTGTGGAGATCCTTGAGAACTGAGCTACTCAGCAAGGCCTCCTTTAGAGGCAAAGCTGTATTGAAAAAGCAGTCAATAAACAAAGCAACCCATCCACCTCTCAACCCTGCATTCAGAGGTGTTTTCTGATTGTAACCCTTTTCCTAAGAGGAGACTGCATCAGGTGAGCCCTTTTTCGGCTATTTATACAGAACCCTGAAACTAGTGGTCACTGAGTAGGAATTAAGAGTTACTAAACAGAAAAGGGTGAGTAGAAGATAAGCATGGCTGGAATAGAAGAGTAATGAAAAAGGTTAAAGAAACATGAGAACAGTTATTTGTGTAGCTGTTGGCTCACACATCTTTAAAATAAGGAAGAACTGAAATTTTGACATGCACTTGTCTGGGGATTGTGATATGAGAGAAGAATAAGGAGAGGGTAAAAACAATATCCTGTATTTTAAGTAGCACATAGAACTGAAACAGTCAACAGAAGATGGAGATTCTTTTAATCTTCTGAAAGAGAAGTAACAAAGGCACCTTAGGAGGCTTGTGCAAATACAGATAACAGGCAAGTTTAGCATTGTTGCAAGAGACATGTAACCAGTCTGCCTTTGTGTGTACCTAATCCTGCATGTACTGGCCATTATAATGTAAATTTAAGTCTGTTCATCTCTGAAATACATACGTAAGTGCCATGGGTGATTCTCCAGCTGCAAACCCATTGGTCTGAATTTGTAGGTCTTTCTTAGAGAGAAGAAAAATCCTTCAAAGAATTCCTTAGGAATGTGTTCATAATAGTCTAAAAATAAGGAACTTGGTCATAATTTTTATTCCAGAACTCTGGAAACAACACTTTAGACAATTCTGCTAATGTTTCAGAGGCACAAAGGACCTGGGTATTGCTGGTATTCAGCTGTTCACCTCATTAAAAACGAATGATCATGGGCAAAGGGTATGGATTTATGAATTCAATGTCTGGTGCCTTGGTAACCTCTAAACAATCAAAGTGATTATTCATTCTGTTATCAGGAAGATGGAAACTTGTGTGTAATCCCTTTTTCCAGATGCAGGGGCGGAGCTACAATGAACTATGAAAGAAACTGTACAACCCTGGAAGCAAACAAACACAAAATAATTTTGAGTCATGTCCCCATCTAGTTTCTGTATTTCTCTGTTTCAAAGTATGAGGTGTAGGGCTTTTGCTTGTGCACATCCAAACAGCAAAACAAAACCCCCAGTTAAAAACATAATTATGAAACGTCTCATTATGAGGATATGAAGCTTTGCATTTAATGTTTTCAAAGTGCAAAATTATATCATGTATAGGTAGGGCTGGTTGCCCAATGTTTTCTTCATTAAATGGTTTTAAGGCTTTCTTTTCAAATGAAGGCTTACAGCTTTGTTGTTTTTTGCCTGAAGTGTTCTCTATCAGGTGTCTGCTCTGTGATTGTTCCTCTCCCAGCCCTGCACACACATACGCACCCAGAGCTTCAGCAGCATGGTTAAACTATTAATGATGTGGTAAAGAAGAGCCTGTAGGATACCATGTTGAGGAAAATCTGTCAGTGCCATGTGGGAAGGACACAATGTGAAACAAATGTCTGTCTCTATCCATTTTTCTTAATACAAGTAAATTTTCCTGTTCATTTTCCCCTTAACCAAAGAAGTATTTATTCTTATATTGTCAGCATAGTTGTGTTGGTTTGGCTCCTAAAAACTGAGAGTGCTGCTGCTTTAGACTGCAGATGGTGTTCTCTCTTCATGGTCATGGTAAGGACTGGAGATCTCTAGGATGCAGCTGCAGATGGATATAAGATTCTGAGCTTCGTCTCTTTCAGCCTCTGTTTGGTATTTAGACAATGCTTAGAACAAAAAAACCAAACCAAAACACGTTCTAAAATCAATGTAGTAAATGTCCTCAAATGTACCTGTACCCTGGTATATCCAGCATAAGAAAGTAAGTTCAGTAAAATCACCTATACCTGATTTTTCTCTAGAACTGACCTTTCCAAAACAGTGTGCAAAGCTTATCAGTAACAGCTGTGTTTCCAAACCTTCCATTCTAACTTTCCATTCAGAAATCACTGATTATTTTTAGGTTCCTAGTTGGCAAATAATTCAAGTTCTGCAAGAATATTTTCCCGTTTTTTAAGAAAAGTCATAATGTGGATGTCTTCATCTGAGGTAGTTGTTTAAATACCTTGTAATCAAGAAGAGAAATGAGTAGTTCTGAGGACTGACTCATTTCAGATGCTTGCTACAGAAGGATGTTTCCCTGGGTCGATTAGAAGGGAGGAGAGGTGAGTAGTCAGGTCAGGTGGTTGATCTGACCTTGCAGATATTTATTTATATGCTGAGGGAAATGATTCCTGCTGTTTGCATGAATATTTTTCTTACTAAGTGTATTGATGAGATGAACAAGAGGAGTCTGTTGCGAAGGGTGCCTTGAAGCAAGACATGCAATTATTATGAGTATATTTCACAAATTTCTGCAGATCATTAAAATAAAACATGTCAGCTCTTTAAAACAACCTCTATTTACATAGCAAGGCCTGATTTAGAAGGTTTATCCTTCTACAGTAGTTAATAACACTGGAACACCCACATAAATGCTGTTTCATAGCTTTGCTTTAGCTTTTACAGTGTCAGTTCTGCAATATCTGTAAAAGAAACGAAGATCTGAAATGAGTTTGATTGCTTTGGAGGTTCTTACTTAGCTTTAAATGCAAACTGAAATTCTACTTGGTTTATATTCAAGTGAAACAGGTATTTTCTCTTTTAAGGAACGCTGCCTGAAAGATTTTAACTTCAGTTTCTTAGAACTTTCTATATTTTTTGAGTAAATTTGTGAATTTTTGTTTCCTGCAGCAGGGAGTTTGGGAAGTGAGGGATAATGCTGTGGTTGCAAGAGTTTATAGGGAACTAGAGACCTGACAGTGCTCTGCAAGAATGCAGAAAAGTAGCCTATGGTGTTGAATGAACATAAGGCAGGATAACCTTTTCTTACATGACTTTACTTCTCCTTGTACGAATCCAGCCTGTTGTCTCCAGCTGTGCCTACATCACTTCCGTTGAAGGCAGTGGAAATTAGACATCTTTATATTCTTTGTCAATTATAAGCTGGTCATTGTTCTTTCCAAAACCATGAAGGCTGACAGGTTGGCTCCAAAATGTGTGGGAGTTAGTGTTCATATGTACTGTTGTGCTTTCACTGTAATTGGTGTCTCTCCTGGCTCTAAGTAACTGTGGTTTTATTAGCTTCTTTTTTTATTCTGCTACTGATTTTTTAATTTTTTTTTTAATTTTTAGGAGCTCTACCATGTGCCAAATGGGATGTCTCCAGGGAAGCTCTCTCATGGGATGGTGTATGGTGTTGTGCACCGAACTGACAACAACCATAGGAGAGAAATGGTGGTTTATGGCTGGTCAGCTGATCAGCTGAAAGAGGAGATGAATTACATTAAAGAAGTGAGTTACACTTTCACCTCAAAATTTGTTAAATACCCTTTCCATATATCCATGTAGAGCTGTGAGTGTCCAATCGGGTGACTGATGTCTAGCCCAACACCTGAGTTTAAAGTGGGAACCTACTCTGAAGCTGGAGGCTGGCCTTGTTAGTATTTGAGTTGGGAAAAAAGCATGCTCTGTGCCTGGGAACTGTGCTTGCTGATGGAAGAAACTATGTAAGCAGACACCTGAAAGGATAAAGTCTCTCTCTGTCTGCTTCCCCCATTCCCAACCCCCCCCCCCCAGCTTTGAAAAGGCTTCTAAATTAGGTGACATAGTAAAATCATTTGGGTATATTTTGGGGCAGCCTTAAAATAGTCAGCCTAATAAGGATGTCTTTGTACTACTTTCTCTGAGCCTGCTCATTTATCACAGTTGGCAGAAGATCTCCTGAAAAACAAAAAATGCATTTCTGTGCTTGAAACTCAGCATCTCTTTGCCCGTCAGTCTTTGGCTCTTAGGCTGTGGCAGTGACACCCTCATTACCTCAGGGCAAATAATCTGACCTTCCCTTTCCATCCACCTTCACCACCCAGGAGGCTGTTGGTCAGTGCTTATCGTGTTACCCTGATTCAAGTGCAAACTGAGTTGATAGAAAAGGGAGGAACCCTGAGCCAAGCAAGCAGTGTAAGGCAGTGTAATCATGTGTGCTCCTAAGATCTGCCTGGTCTGTGGCTATCAGCACTTGCTTCTCTCCCTCGGTACTCCCAGTTTGTCAGCTCCCAGCGTTCACCACTCTCAAGCTGCTGAGCTTAGGGACTGGCAGGGTATGTCAGTGCTGCAGTGCTGGCGAGGCACACAAGCTGCCTTGGCTGCTGTTTTCCTGCCTGGGTAGTTTCTCTGCCCTGCTGGGGTGGTGTCAAGGGACCAGGTGAGCTGGCACACAGCAGAGCCAGCTCCCCAAACTGCACTGTCTGTGGTATCTGCTGCAGATTGCTTGGGCTGGGACCAGCTCCCTGCCCTTTTCTGTCCCTTATGGAGGGACATGTCAGATCAGGTGAACTGCATGTCTTACTTGTGCATTCAGGGTACTGATGCTTTCAGGAAAAAGTGGGAAAGACATGGGAAGAGACATGCTGGCTCTTCTGTCTTCTGGAAGCTGTGTTTAGCTCTGCTAATTGTGATCTTCGGTCTGCCAGAGTAGTGTCGTCTTTAAAAGCAGAGTCTTAAACAAGAGTCCTCAGCTTGTGCCATGTATGTGCTGACTTAAATAGACCAAAAATGATGGGCCATGTCAGAGCTGCTGACAGCTTCCTGTGCCTGAGTCAGATTTGCATCTTGCAGTAGGGTGTATGTGTGCCTGTGACTGTTCGTGGGGAGGCACAGGGTGCTTTCCTGAGGTGCAGGAGTCAGCTCCCTTCTCTCTTCCTCATTCCAAAGGGAGCACGTGGGGAGGGAGCACTCCTTGCCTAGGTTTGGTGGCCAGTGCCCCCCTTTGTGGGAGGCAGTGGGGGTATTCTGTGCAGAGCTGCTAAAAACGTCCCCTGCTGAAGGTTTCGCCTCACCCCACTGTGCAGAGACACAGTAAACTCACTGCCCTAAATGATCTGCAATCAGCCTGTGTTTGGTAGAGGTGAGGAAGGGAAAAAAAGAGGCTGAATTACGTAGGCTGTGTAGGCAAACATGATTGCAGTGGTGGGTAAAGCCAAACTGGAAGCCAGCTTGGGGTTTTTTTGAGTTTGGTTTTTTTTCTAGAAAGGCAAGGAATAATTGGCATCCATAGTTCTTGAAATCAAATTGAGTTCTCTGTTGTTCAGATTTGGAATTGCATTGGTAAATGTAAGCTAGATACAAGTCTAAAAGACTGAAATTAAAAGGGTTATCTGCAAAGGATACCTAGGGGAAACCAACCACTTTTAAAACTACGCAAGTGTATTAACTCCATGCCTTTTTTCCAGAAATAAAACAATATATGATCAAATTAATTTTAATTCATTTGGTAATTAGGTTAGAATGACTTATGGATAATTTAATTGAAATTATTTTTAAAAAATTATTTATTTACAAGTGTTTAAGCGTGTACAGAGAAGTTTAGAATTACGCATAGTGACAGTTATTTGTATATTCCCTATATAGACAAGTCTTGAGACTTAAGTTTTTATCTTTTTCTTGAGAGTAAATTGCTGTTATGCAGAGGTAGATTAACAATGGAAATTATGGAAAGTAACAATGAAGAACATGGAGAAAAAAATCATGTCCTACTATAAACAGTATAATCCAAAATTTTGATAAAGGCATTTGATTTTTCTGACACCAGGTGAGAGCAACCCTGGAAAAAGTAAGAAAGAAAATGTATGGTGAATATGATGAAATGAAACGAAAAATACAGCAGCTTACAAATGAACTGAAAGTAAGTATCCATTAATTTGTAGGGAAAGCATATGGGAATAACTGTCTCGGTGTTATTTAGAAACTTTTCTTTTGCTTTAGCAGAACAGAACTAATCTCCCAAACCACTCCAGTTCACTGTTTTATGTGATATCTGTAGTTTCCTTTCTTTATGTATTTTTCCATCCAGCAAGGTAAAGCAGTACAGGGATGCTTTTGCATATGAAATTACTAATTGCCTGGAAATTCTTGGAAATAAAAGAATGATCTTGATACCATTGCTTGTGTGTATTGGCAATCAGTGGAGATGTATGTAACAGCTTCCAGGTGAATCGAATAAATAATATTCATGATTAGGGGAAACTGGTAACTTGGTGCTATTTCAACACTTTGCTCTGTTTTACTGACTCTATTGCGTAAACACTAAGTAAAAGAAGTAGCAATATTCTTTAGTATTAAAGTGCTAAAAAATGACTTACCTTTTGGTTTTTAATGGAACATTTCAATGGCCATTCGATGACCTGTCTTTCTTCTGACATGCTGCTTTAGCAATAAAAGCTGTTGTACTCTGTGAAAATAGCCTTCATATTAAACTGCTGAGTTGTTTGATCCAAAAAATCTCCCTGAAAACTTGCTTTGAATTTATGTTCAGCATTGATTTTCACAGCCCTGGTTCAGAGGAAGCTTTGGCAATTAAAGGTATTCTGACTTCAAGGGACTGCGACCTTGACTTGTGCCTTTCTGCCATCCTCATTTGGGGGCTGTCAGTTCCCTGCATGCTGTATTAGGTACAAAAATCAGAACTTGCGGTAAACTGGTACTTTTATTCTGTGCAACTGGTCTCAAAAAAAGAGAAAAAAAAATCCTCCTGACTTGAGAGGAAGAGAGGGAGAAAAAGAAATTTCTGCAAACTATGTTAAATAGTCGTAGTGCTGCCAGCAAGTCACTCTCCCCCACAGCGTGCATGTAGGTAAATGCTGATTCAGATTCAGCTTTGTTGTCTTTGCTGCTGATCTTTACTGAATAGCAGTGATGATATCCTGCACTTCCAGATCTTCTGTCAGACCAGTAGAAATCCTGCATGAGTCAGAAATTCTTCCTTAATTAAGGCTTTCTGACCAGCTCTGACAGTGTATCTGCAGCAAATTAGCAGTTCATGAAGCTTCCTTCTGACGTAAATGGCACATTAGTAGACATCCTTCCCCTTTTTTAATACTCTAGACTGCCTTAAAGGAAGCACAAGGGTTGTTCTTCGTAATAAAATAAGTTTTTTGTTTGGTTGGTTATGTGGGGGTTGATTTTGGTTTTACACGACTGTTGTCTTTCATGCTATTTGCGGATCCTGTTTCAAATCCTTTCTATACTCTTTGCTTCAGCTTTCAATCAGTGTGCTTTTATCCTACCAGTTTCCAGGACAACTTTTTGTTCATAAAGTTTGTTTGAAATTTGCTCTTCCAATATCCTGCTCTGGGCTTCTTCACACAAGTTCTTATCTTGTAACTTTCTTAATCCATCCAAAGTATGTCTGCTTTTGTTTGTTTAACATGAACACACATTTATATAAAGTTAACAGAAACTACTTGGCCTCTACTCCCTATGCTGACCTAATCTGTGTATGGCTTGGTTACTACACACTTGTCCCCTGTATCAGTCCCTGGTGTTCTTACGTTTTTATCAAGAAACAAATCTGGTCCATCTAAGAATGTGAGCTGGGCTGGCCTCCATTAGTTACACTCTTTCCCTCTTTATTACTGGATCATTCATAATTATTTACACTGTTTGGGTTTTGGTCTCTTCTTGAATAATGTCATTTTGTGCCTTCTTCCCCCTCTTCAGTTTTTAAGTATGTGTGTGTTTACATGACAGAAAATGACTAATTTTCACTCAACAAAACTCTGCTTCTCCTCCCTGCTTTGTACTGTTTCATCCTTACGTCTTCTTGATGTTGCTTCTTTATGTACCTGATTAGTCAGTTCCTTCTTAATTAAGGCTTTTCTACAATTCACAATTCTAGATTTCCTTATTTCTTGCATTCTTCTGCTTTTTGCTCTGAAGTTTTACAATCTGCCCACTCTATGTATGTAATCTTTCTGAATAGACAGCTGCCAATTGTCCTCTCGTCCTTTCAAAAAGAACAGCTTATACAGTGATTGCAGATTAACAATAAACTCAGATACTCATGCCTTATTTCTGTTAGATTATTTGGATTTTAAGTTTTTGTTTGTTTGTTTGTGAGGTGCAAGAATATACTTTGAGGCCTTGTATTTTAAGCATCATAATACTGTGAAAACGACCTTGGGGTCTTTCTCTTCTGTAGTTCCCTTTGAAAGAATAGGTAAACTTGATCATTATTCTATATAAAACCTTTTTTTTGTTTGTTTTTTTTTTCCCTGCTCAGGTGACAAATGCTCATCAGGAATCCTTAGAGAATCATGTGCGAGTGCAGGCTGCAGCCTTAGATAGCTTTAGCGAAATGAACAGCTCCTTGACATCAGCATCAATAGACTTGCAGGTACATCTTCATAGCTGCTTCCCAGCTGCCAGCTGCCTTTTCTAGCATGGATTTCAAAGCATACAGAAAACATGGATGACAGATACAGATTCTAACACTAAGCAAGACCATACAGTACTATCTTGGTTATCTAAAGCACCTAATTTAGGAAACAAAAAAGTTCCAGAAATTCCTGTGTTTAAAAAAACCATTAAAAATAGTGTACAATAAGGAGATACAAAGAGATACAGATATGCAGCAGACTAATACCACAAGTCGTGTCTTTATGAAGGATCTAAGGTGAAAATGTGATGTGGTCTGTATAGTGCAAAATGGTGCATCTCCTGACTTAGTTCTGCCTTCAGTTGGTAACAGAAATGGAAGTGGCATGTTTGGATGCCAGACACTTGTGAGATTTTACATATCTGTGAAATGCAGGGGGAGGGACAAGGTGGGAATGAATTTTCTTTTTTAAAGACTTTTAAATTCCTGTGTATCTGAGCTGAACAAGTTAATGTCCCTTTCTTGTATGTCGCAGTTGTTTTCAGTCTGCTGCATTTTATATGTATGGCATGGCCCTCGGAGAGAAGGGAAGATTATTCGTACTGAAATGTATCTATGTTCCTTTTTTTGTTTTTAATAGTGTTCCAGGACTTGATTTCATTGAGTACACTTCTCATGGAAATACCTTCTAGCAACAACAAAAGCCATAATTTTAAATGTTAAAACTTGCAAAACTGTTCACACTGCATTAATACATCAGGAAGCTCTTTAAATGTGCTGTCTGTTTCATAATCTCTTGACTATATTAATTCATCAAATTATTTCTGATTTTTAATATGTGGTTTGCCTCTTTCTTCTAGAAAACTCTAGTGGATGTTACATTGGAGAACACTGATATAAGGGAACAAATAAGGAATTTAAAACATACACACGAGCAGTCTATGGAAAAGCTGAGAGAGAAGCAAAAGCAACTGGAAACAGCACAAATTGAAAATCAGTTACTGAAGTTAAAGGTGTGGTATATAAATTCCCCTAAAAATACTGCGCAGTAAGGGCATTAGGTGGATGTTAAGTGAATTCCTTGGCCTTATTTGTAAAGGGTTCTTCATTCTTCATGCCCTCATCATGCCCTCGAGCTCACTTATTCCTGTGAATCAATACTGGTTTAATAACAGAGAATCTCAGCTGGCAACAGGCAGTCTTCCCATAACATGGGATGTAACATAAGAGTCAGGGATGTTGACAGGTGAAAATTCAAACCATTAAATGGCTACTAGCGTCCTTTCCTATTACGTGAAGGAATATTACAACTCTACACATTGCTACATTAATTTCTTGGTGTTGAGTTTCTTTGGTATTGCACCATTTTTAATAGGTAATCTGTTAAGTCTTATGAGCATGTGGTCAGCAGATATGAGGTGTAACAGCAGGCATCTTCAAAAGAGAATTAAGCTGTTTCTCTCAGAGAAACGCAAGGGAATAAAACAAACTGCTAGGTTTAATACGACAGAAAGCTTGACCATGTTCTCCCCTCATCTGCCAAATGTATTCCTTTAATCTCAAAAAAACCAAGCCCACAAAAACGCCAAATAAAACAAACAACCCCTCCCTTTTCTGGGAACCTTTGTCTCTCTTAAAATTGCTCAAAGTAGGCTAATTTGGATATAGTACTGTATCAGCATTTGAAAAATTTGTGATTTTTTTGGTAAAGTTTGTGAAATTCAGGTGACTGCAGCCATATTCCTGTTTAATTTTGTCAGAGAAGGTGTTTCTTTTTGGCTGTTTTGCTAGTGACTAGCACTCATGCTTAATGATGAATGGTTAAACAAGAAAACCTAAGTGCATTTCATATTCTGCTTTCCTCTCACAGTGAAGCTTTACAGCTATAAAAGTAGCTGTATTTTGCACCTGCTGTTGTCAGCAGGAAATAAAAAGAGGGAAAAACCAAGTAACAGAAGCAAAAATGATGCAATTAAGATTTTAAACCAGAAATTTGGGCTTCACTATACTATTAAGGACATGCCCCAGCAAGTCAGGGAAAGGTATGTCTGCTTCTAAGAGCAGGGAACTGCAGGTTACATCTCAGTTCAACAGAATGCATAAGGATTTGTTTATCTTCAAGCATGTCAAGCTCTGCAGAATACATGCCCTGCATTTACACAGAAAAAGTGTAAATTTTGCCCTCAAACTTGCAGTTTTAGTACCAAATGGTGAATAAAATACCTCATTACTGTCTTTGACAGTTAAATATAAAATTGTGTCTCAAAGGTGCCAGGGCATCTGGGAATTCATTCTAGGGGTGAATGTAAGAGGATGGTGTGGAATCTGGGAGGTTAGTGGTGGAAAGCAGTAACTACTGTATACCATGATTACATTCTGGGTGGAGAACACACCTGTGGGGCTGATTAAAGAGGTTTGGTTTATTCATACATCTGTAACAACTTAAAATGGAGATGTTGCTTAAGCATATTGTAACAGATGCCCTGATACATCTACTTTTTTATGCTTATTTTTACTGTCCTTGCTGCTCAAGGTGTAAGGAAAGGAATGATGGAGATAAAAGGCCAGAGATCCTATTCCAGTTCAGTGTATCTTAAGGAATCTGGGGTTTGGTAATCGGCTTTCTCTAAATGGTACAACTCTTTCAGGCTTCCTGAAATGTGGAAGGTTCATCTAACTCCACACCCTCTCATAAAGTGCAGGTCACTACCCGTGTCTCAGGGTTGGCCTAGGTGAGATGACAAAGGAGACAATTGCAGTACAAGTGGAGTCCTTCAGAGCTCATCCCTTTTCAAAGAATAAAATGCAGTGTTGTTTTCCTACAGTGTGCTAAACAAACTTGTTTCTGCCATGCAAGATGAACCCAAGGGTTTACTAAACCTTTTGGTCCTTGAAATAGAAAAAAAATCCAACCCAAAACCTTAATCATCAGAACGCTCTATTTTGTAGCTGTGTTAAGTGTGGTAATCAGCAGGGAACACTTTTTTCCTCCCCCTCCTGTCCCTTTTGTAGCATCCACAGCATTTCACTATAACATTGGGTGATTCATAGCATCTCTAGGAAGAGAACTAAGTCCTGCACTAGCTGTTTTACTTCACTTTTATTGTGTTTACATAGTAGATGGGCTTAAGCTGCGAATGTCCTATCTGGCGTTTAATTGCTGAGGACGTGGTTCCGTCAGTGTTTTCAGCAAACGGCAGGAAATCCTGTATCTGAATTACCATTCTGCCGTCTTCCCTGTAGTTCTAGTAAAATTTCTGGTTCTATTGTTAAAAATTAACCCTTCCACACACCTGAGAGTGTTAACTTTAAGTTTGATTGCTTTGCTGCATGGTTACCCCTGTTCTTATGCCTACACAAAGAGCAGAATGTGAAAAACCAAGAGAGAGCAGGGAGGGAACTGCAATAAAGTGTTGCTTTGAGTGTTCATGGTCATTTAGAAACAGGAGTTGAGGATAGTCCATCTCTAGTCCATGCTTCAGTAGAACGGGGAGGGACAATATCATTTCAATGGGGAAACAAACCAAGTGACTTGGAGGCTGTTACGGAAGGGTTCAGTAAAGAGGCATGGCCTGGTCTTGGATAAGCAGTGACTAAATGAGCTGAATTCAGACAACATGGAACTTGATGGAACAGTAACTTCTACAGATTCAAATTGTGTGAATACTGGCAGAATGCTGTACATGGTCTTGATGGAAATGGAAATCTACTTTTGCAATGTCAGATTTATAACAAGGTGGAGCTTAACTTCAAACTCGTATTTTCTCATCATGTGAACTCTCTTTCTCCTGCTGCCAGCAATACTGTACTTACTGATGGGTCAACCTTCCTCTCTCATAGGTGGAGTCATCGCAGGAAGCCAATGCTGAAGTCATGAGAGAGATGACAAGAAAGCTGTATAGTCAGTATGAGGAAAAAATGCGAGAAGAGGAACAGAAACATAAGGCTGAGAAAGAAATGCTCCTAGTATGTATAGCCAGTCTGTAAGAGTGGTGCTTAGCTTGGGTGTCATTTCTCAATTGCTTCATATTCCGGAGTTGATGCGTGTTCCTTCACTTCTGCCTCTGTGACTAGTTGTGCCATAGTTACTAAGCTTTCCAAACTTTTGGGGTTGTAGGACTAAGAAAAATACGTATTCAAACATAGTAATGTCAGATAATAATGTAGATTTAAAAATCTGAAATAGGGTAAGTAGGTTTTTTTAACTTCTGATTCTCTAAAAAAGGAAAATACAATGTCCAATTTTAAGTGACAGTTTAAGAAGGAGAAAGGGAACAACTTCACTGGATGCTACTGGAGCAAGAACTCTCTTGTCCCCCAATTCCCTTCCACCCCCAAGTTAAACCTTTCTATGAACAGTCAGTTATTGCCTTTTTTAAAATGATAGAGTCAGATAATGATGGAGATTAAAGATAGATGCTCCTTTTTATTCATATTGCTTTACATGTGAGGAAAGTACAAAGCTGAACATGTCTAACTATGGTGTTTAAAAAGCTGTCTTTTGCAGCAGCATATTTTTCTCATGCTGTTACTTAACAGCATCCTCAGAAGGGAAATCAGCTATCTAAGAAATGGGTAAAAGTTTCTCTTGGATTGTCATAATGACTCTTTATTAATACCTGTGTATTTCAAAGTACCCCAAACCCTTTGCTCTATATAATTCACATTTAGGGTCACAGCTCTTCCAGATTTCTGAGTAGGTGTAGTGAGAAGCTTTGAGCTCTTTAAGAGCTCTTAGCCTGGCTCTGTAGCCAAACAGAGAAATAAATATTCCTCATTAATATATTAGATGCTAATGTGACTGTAAATGTTCTTACTTGTAGGAGGAAACAAATCGGCTTCTGAAGGCTATTGAAGAGGCAAATAAGAAGGTGAAGATTACAGAAACAAGCATACAGGAGAAAGACCAGAGGATTGGTGAGCTGGACCGGCTGATTGAACGCATGGAAGAGGTATGAGAGCTGATTGCTGCCTTGAGAGGAAACGCACAAGTGCATGGAGGATGTTTCACTTCTTGTTGTTGTTCTGCTGCTCAGTTCCCTGCTCAGTGACATACCATTGCTGTTTGGATCTTAGTTACTGTATTTGTATCAGCAAATGCACCTCGACTGCCACAGAGACAACTGTGATTAGGAGGTGGTTCTGTCTTTCTGGTGATCCTTACAGAGCTAAGGTGTCAGCATTTATTTAGGAAATGAACCATTATTTTAAAGAGAGAATTTAAAAACCATTCAGTATCCCTTCAATGTGCAAGATCTAATCAAGTAATAATCATAAATGACCCAGAGTCTCTTAGAAGTGTTGTTGTGGTAGGTCCATGGAGTGCATAGAGCTCCATCTGGGGATAAATGAGAAGCTGATGGAGAACCCGCAGGTCAGGATTAAAGGGAGGGTAGGGACAGGTGACATTGGAGTGGGGGCCACCCAGCCAGGAAGACTAAAAGGATGAGGCCCTTTACAGACAGTGGGAGCAGCCTCTTGTTCACAAGCCCTGGTCCTCACGGGGATTTTCAACTACCCTGACATCATTTGGAGGGACAACACTGAAGAGCATAAGCAATCCAGGTTCCTGGAATGTGTTGATAACTTCCTTCTCCAGTTGCTAGAGGAGTCAGTGAGGAGAGGTGCTGTTCTGGACCTCGTTCTCACCAACAAGGAGGAGTTGCTGGGGAATGTGAAGCTCAAGGGCAGCCTTGGCTGCAGTGTCTATGAAATGGTCTTGGATGTACTCTGGCATTTCTCATTTCATTCAAAAGCAGGCATCTCGTTATCTTTAAAGATTCGTGCCTCACTATCTCAAATACAGGAGCAGAGAGTGTTTTAGTCAGTGGAGGGAATAAAATCTTCTGCTCTTACAAATGAAGTGGTTTTTTTCACCAATTTTACTTTAGTGTAGTACATATTTAATATCAGTATCTACTGAGAAATAGGTTTTTATAAGCCAGTCTTGTTGGCTTGACTGGTTAGTCTAATGTGCATTGAGCCCCTTTTGTCTAATGCTTGCAAATCCATTGGTAGAATTAGTGATTACACCGAGAAATTACTCAGCTTAATATGCCCCTGTAGTGGCTCCATTAACTTCATCTGGGCTTCAGCCTACAACTTTTAAGTATTATGCAGTGAATGTAGGATTCCAGTATAGTTCACAAGTACAGATGAGTTCCTTCACATTAGTTATTTAATCTGCTCTTATCTGGCTGATACTCGCCCAGTGAGACTGAATGCCTCTTAAATTCCCATTAAAGTGGATAACACACTGACTTCTCTGCTAACTTGTTTTGACTCAGTCCCCAAGTCCTCATAGATCTTCACAAGCACTGTGCTGGTGGCACTTAAAAATAAACAGGAATACTCTGGGGGAAGAAAATGCAGCAATACCTTTTATCTCAGCCTTGGATTGGGAGATCTTTTTGGAGTGATAACATGGACAATTTGACATTTATGTAGTTAAAGATTTTGATGACTCCTCTTTTTATTGCAAAAAATTCAGTTTTAAGTATAGCCGTATATCTTCAAATAGAAAACTGAAAAGTGATCTTATTTCCATGCATAGCTGGGAAATTGATTTTATTATTACTTATTCTGGGCTCCCTGGCGATACGAAATGCATGAATTTTGTTTAATCAGTTTCTATTTTAATTTCACAAATGACGCTTTGAATTGCAATGAAATATGCTTTATGAAGCCTTTACATTTTGATACATGGAGAACTGAAAGATAACTTTTCTTGTTTAGGAACGTCACCAGCTGCAAAAACAACTTGAATTAAATGAACTACAAATATCTGGAGCAAAATCTGAAAACAACTCTGACAGTGAAAGGTGAGATATGACTTGTTTGTGGAACTTCTAGTATTGCTAGGAAACTTTAGGGGTTTCTTTGTTTTTGAAGAAATTTTGAAGAAATTTTGCCTTTTCTGACCTTAAAACTGCAGTCTGGTAGGGATTGTCCATCTGAATGCAGGTTTATTTACATGTAAAATATAAGACAATTATTTTCTGCGACAAAGACCACCTTCACACATCTTTTCTGAAAAGTTGTTTGCAAACGTGTAGAGTCCATTGTAGATGGAACAAGCTGCGATATATCTGTGGCTTGCCATTTTTCTTAAATCTGCATTCCCAAATTCAGGAGTATGATCCTGACTATGAATACTTTCACTATCTAAACTCAAAGGTTTATATGACACTGCTTGAGTGGGTAAAGATGAATTATAACCAGAGACTGAATAATTGTACTTGATTGCTGCTTATGGTTCTGTGGCACCCAGAACTTCAGTTTTAAGGTTTTGGGCATTCTGCTGTTCTTTGGGAAGCATAAACATGAAAGGAGGTCCCTGCTGAGAGCTTCTCAGTGCCTTGTATTGATCTGTGACCTGCTTCTCTGGTTTCAGTGTAAGAATGGCTTTTCACAGCAGCCTGTTAAAATAATAACTTAAAGTGAACAGATGTCGCTCGCATACAACATAGAATATGGAGATGAAAGATAATTGCTGGTTTCCTTTACCTCTGAATAACACAGACTCTTCTCGCTTCAGTGAATCCTTTTCAGTGTGAAAAGTTACACTGCAGTAAAAAGGGTAAAGGCAATGTTCAGGCAGGAATTTGTGCAATGCAGGCAAGCTCACAGTTGCAATCTATGCCATGCAAGCAATGCATCTATGTTCACATGATGCTGGTTTGTTCTTTAGTTGTCTTTACCTGTCTGTACCTTATCAGACACTTGAGCTCCACCTTAGAAAGGATGTCTGTTCGTTTCTCTATTGCTATCAATGCTTAAGATCCTGAATCTTCCAATGAGATACAAAATATGTGCTACAATTGCAATCACAATATAAATTAAAGTGTTGTGAGACCTTAATATGCACAACTGAAAAACCTGCAGCAATGCCTTGAATTTTTTGAGTCCTCGTCAAAGTGCTGCAGTTACATTTCTGCAGAGTACTTCACAGTTAATAGAGACTCTTTTGGGGGGGCAACAGCATACAATTCAGTCATTCACTGGAATCATGTCTTACAGTTTGCCATCTGCTGCTTTGTCTTAGAATGGTTTTTCTATTTGCAGCTTTAACAGTTTTTTTTTCTGCTGTGCACAGGCCAAGATGAAAAAAGCCTTTTTGTTTTTGATTCCTCTCCTCCCATTCTCAAATTCTGTCCAGTCCTGAACCTAGGAGTACAGCAGTTTATTTTGTAAGCAAATGATTGCTTTCTTTGACAAATTTTAAGAATTGGACGTTCAGATAAAAGTGGTGACTCCCATGGCCAAAGAGAAAAAAACTTATGGAAGAGCTTCACTCCTGTTTCCTTGCATATTATAAAGCTACTTTTCTGACAAGCTGACAAACCAGCTTGTGGCAAGAGTTCTGTGGGTGTTCACTATCTGTATTAAACAGGTCTTAAGAAATGCAGAATCTATCTGAAGAGTTGTATGCACAAATTTAAACCATTTATAGCATTCTTGCTGACTGTTGAGGAGTTAATACTATTCCAGTTAGCCTTGTGCTGCTGTTGGTAGCTCTGCCAAATTCTTGACTCAAGGCTCCCCTGCAGTAAGACAGCTTTGAAAGCTTCCTGGCTTTTGTTTAGCATACATTTCCAAAATATTTGCAGGTAGTAGTAAGTCAGGCTAAATGTGTCTCTCTGAAGCTAAAGATCTAGTTGTCTGAATGCCTTTCACTTAAAGGAAAACCCATCTTGAGATGAGTTTTGTCACACTGTTTAATTGTCAGCACTTCAGGCTCTGACTAAGCATGTCAGTATGCAAGACAAAAGTGAGTTAACTTGGGTGGAGGTGGCCGCTTAGACTAAGATCACATTAAAATGTACTTTGGACAATTTGACATCTGTCAGTGCAATTTGACTTGCCTGTCCTGATTTATGGTGGATTATGGGGGTTGTTCTGCTTACACTGCATAACTCCCCACTTACAGGTTTGATTCTTGCATGTTTTGCCAGGTCACAGCATTTGGAGGAGGTAGCAGCCAGCCTGAGAGAGCGGATCAAGCATCTGGATGACATGGTCCACTGCCAACAGAAGAAAGTCAAGCATATGGTTGAGGAGGTGAGATGTAGTAAAACGTCTTTGAGGAGCGCTGATTCTCTTAGTACATAATCCAAAGAGAACTGTGTTTTTGTGCAATTGCCTTATGCCACCTTAGTTACACTGGAAGTTGAGTTAAGCATGTGGAGCCAGTGAAATAGTAGATGAAAGCAGTTCACTCCAGTGGCTGTGGGTTATACACTGTGATCTTTAGGCTGACACTAATTCTGTACCTCTTCATGGGTGTTCAGGAAATGCAGCATACAACTTCGGCTCAATTTGAACTATTCAGAGGGTACCTGCTGACACGATGCAGTCTAGTCATGAAAGGTCTCCCTCCTGTGCAGGAGTGGAAGGCAAAAACTGACCTTTTTTGTTTTGTTCTTTTGGTTTGGGAGGGCTTTTGTTTGGGGTTTTTTGTTTGTTTAATGTGATTCCTCACAGAAATAGGTGAGTAAGCACAGTTTTTCACTGCTCATCTCTTCTTACCCTGGTCTGGGGACACCATCTTAGTGGATACCATTTCCTGCAAAATTTTAAGTGGAATTTTGCTGGATTGATGCTTTAGGTTACAGGCTACCTATATGTCAGGAAACTTTTGCAGTCAGAAGGCTGTAATTGCAAACATTGCTGTTTCTCCAAGTGGAAAGAATGACGTGGGAAATAGTTAAGTTTAAATTGGAGCTTTACAAAGCAGACTGACAGCTCTATTAGATGAGCCTTCCTACTGCACAGAGGATAGGCATTCACGAGATATCTTGGATTTGTATCTGGACATCATTTATTCAAAATATCAAATATTTAGAAACCACTCAAATCTAAGGCATTCTTTCTGCATTCACCATGTGCTATTGCAGGATTTCTGATTAGACATGGAGTTGTTCCGCTTTGGTCAAGTTTGTATTTATATGTATTTATGTATATCTGCTTTGTTTTATAAGATTCTGATGTAGTCCTTCTGTATGATCAGATGTGTGATACTAGGTGTCTTTTACACAGAAGGATTAAAGTCATATCAGACATGTCAAGTCTTGAGGTTTTGGTTTTAGTTTAGTTTGCCATTATCACTGTTTTCAAGCATCATAGCTGGTCTAAAACTGAACTAACAGTCTTTATACCATGGTTCCTATTTCCTATTAAGGAAAATTTCTCCAGTCTAATAATCCAATCCATCTAATTAATGGATTATGGGAACAGTTATTTAATCTGTTTTGTATCTGTGTACACCAGACATTGTATTACGAGTTTTTTCTGTCTGTTCTAAAGGATTTGTGATACATGTGGCACCCTGAATGATTCTAGTAATACATGAGGATGGTGGCCTAAATTTTGCCCTTTATTACTAAATATATTTTAAACTGCTGGTTGACCTCTAGTGGGCTGCATTGGTATAACAAATCCTTTCCGCTCCATGTTTTGTTTTGGAATAAAACCACATATTAAGCCTGAGCCAATGCTTATGATATCATACATATTAAATTTAATGGGTGAGTTTAGCTTGCTGATTCCTTGTAATGAATCTCTGTTGGTGCCTTCATATACACAGAAAGCCCTTCTAGATCATCTGGTTATCCTATTTAACGAGTGTTAGGTGACCAAGTCACTACCTAATTACCAAACATGTCTGCTTCTAACTGCTGTCTGACTGCCTGCTCTTCAGATTCAGTTAAACCTCTATCAGTTCTTGACTGCCACACAGCCATAGGGTAAATATTTTTGCTCTCTCCTTTAGTCTTTGTGTGTTTTAATTTTTATTTTAATTCAGCTTCCTTGAGAACTGCATGAACACCTGTAGCTACCTCTGTATTTTCGCTAGTGAGGTAGCTAAAGACTCCTGTACCAGAGGTTTGATCAGGTCAGGTGGTACCAAATGTATCAGGAATTTAATGTTTGGGGCTTTGTTTTTTAATTTCATGCTATTTGTTGCTTGTGTTTGTACTGTGTTGGAGACAATATCCACAATATAGTTGGCATGCCCTATTTTAAACTGGACTCTTAATTAAAGGCCTAAAAATAGCAGCTTTAATAACGTAGAGAAGAGTAGCTGTTCACCATGGGGCAAGAGAAAAAGCATTGTAGATACGTATGCTCTCAACTATCCAAGCCTGTGGTGCTTTTCATGATTTTGTGCTCTTTACGTAACATTAGATAAGGATTTTTGGGCTCATTTTAAGCAAGCACTTGTTAACTGTGCCACCATAGAAGCTGAGAAACTGGCAATGAAAATACTGAAAAGGAATGCTATCTGAAGAGTCTGTTCTCAGGTTAAAAACTAGTGAGCAGCAGCACTAAAAATATCTGCTAGAGTAAATAAATAGGGAAGATTGCACTACTATTTAAGTCCCGGAAGACATGTTCATCAGGGTATATTTAAACACACATCCTCCCTACACTAGATTTAACTGATTGCAGAATTTAATGGCAAGGAATAGCAAGAAAAGTGTAATGAAAACCTGCCATGTTACTCATTATTGCAGTATTTTCATGGCTGGTATCTGTAAAATAACATGCCATCTTAGGGTTTATGAGGGTATTATAATGATATTGATAACTTGCATTTAAATAATTGAGAAAGAATAATCAAATAATTCAAAAGCTAGAAATCTTTCTTTCTGAAACTCTTAGCTTCTCTGTGGCATGACAACAGAGTGAGAACAGGCTAACCCGGTGTCATGGTTTTGACGTGGTTTTGAAACTCAGGAGAGAAGTGGAAGGAAAGTAAGTAGTCAAAATTATCAGCAGTGCTTTTGTTGGAAGCTGGAACAGAGCTACTGTATGAGCTGCAAGGTGAGAAAGCCTGTACTTGCTTGACTGCAGGATGAGATTTATTTAGTATTAATCTTTGTATATTGGACACAGATCTGAAGTATAAATAAAGGGTTTATTCTTCTAGTGTAAATCACAATGAGTTTATGCTGTTACCATCTCCAATTCAGAGAAATTGGAGAAATGAACATCACTTCAAAGGGATGCTGAACAAACAAGATACACTGCTTCAAACTCATATGGAGAACTGTCAAAGTTGGACAAGTACTGAGATGAATCTCCTGGCTGAAAAAAATCGCAAAATTGATTTCTCTTAAGCCCTCTTTGGGAAAGATGATGGATCATTTGCAAGTGACAAATGCAAGGCATTCTGTAAAAGAACAGCAAGCAGTCAGGACAAAGTGAAAGAGAAGCTTTATAGTGGAGTTTTGTGATGCAGCAGGCAGCTCTAACACCTCTGGTGCTGTTTTGATGGCATTTAAAAATGTGTTAGGAGGTGGTGGTCAATCCTAACTTAGGCATAAAAGGGGATGCTGGCAGAGAAGCATCAAATGTAGGAGGCCATGGAGGGAGGAAAGAGTATTAACACCTTCCTCTTCACAGGTCTCATCATGTTGGGACTGAATGCAGTGGTTATGTGATCTAGGCATTTGAGCCCAGGCAGAGAAGGACACTCACAATTCAGTGTGCTTATACTCCTTAGCTAAGAAATAATTTGCTTCTAATTTTTTTCCTGTGAAAAGAAATCCTTCCATCTCAGGTATTAATAGAACCTTTTTCAACTTGATCTAGTCAAACCAGCCATAAATTAAATAGGAGCACAGAAAATAACTTGCAGAAGAAAAATAAATGGAAGAAATAAAATGGAAGTTTGCTGGAGTCAGTGACCTTCAACATCTCTGTATGTTAGCTCTCATGCACACACATTTTTCATCCTCATAGGGATTCTTTCCTATGAGAGCAAAAAATTGTTGCCCATTAGTGCACCAGCTGAGCAGAAAGTTATCCTGCATAGTCTTAAAGCCTCATGTTCTCGTTAGAGAGAGACTGCAGATGATTTACGGCTGACAGATTCATCTCTGTGCTGAACTTGTTTGTTATTCAAATCTATTTGTTCACAACTTAGTGTAGTACATTTTATATGAAGTGCTGGCAGTTAAAAGTGCAGGACTTGCATTTGGCAGGTGTTTAGAAACCCAGCCCTTTCCTCATACTATTTGTACATCGCAGGCTTTCAGAAAACGAGTGAGGAGAGACAGATGGCCAGAGTGGGTCACCCAAAGCTCGGAGATTTTTTAGCCCTTGCCTTTGTAGCTATCTTAAAATATGGCTGGGCAGAAAGAGACTTGCAAAGACAATCCAGGAAAAAGTTTGATGAGAGGAAGGAAGAATTTGCAGGGAGATTCAGGTGAAAGGCAGAGGCACACAAACTTCAGGCCCTTCCACTAAGGAGTTTCCCCTGCAGAGATGGGACTGGGCAGGCAGATGCAGGCACAGAGGCACCATGGCGGGGCATGGGGAGCTGCTACCACAGTGTTTCCTTCAGGGTTGAAATTGCTCTTGTTCCGTGAGAGGGGTAAAAGCTTCTCTTCCAAGTATCTATCTGATAGGGTCAACCAGTTCCTCCTGTTGACCTGCCAGTGTAGGAAATGAAACTGTTGTGTAAGATAAATGAAATACAAAACAAATACAAAAAAAATTGATTTTAAATTAGCAAAATAATATTTTGTGGCTTGATCTCAATTTCAAACCTGGAGAGATTTAAGAGAGGTTTAGTTCTGAGATTTGTGCAATTCACTTTGAAATGGATTGCAATTTCATTGCATAATAAGCTAATTTTATATGTGATGTTGTTTCATTGTTGAGAAGCAGGAGAGGGAAGGAAATAAGCATTTATGTTTTGTAAGTGAGGCAAGGGGGTTGATGCAGATATAGGAAGCTGTTCTGCAGGGGTCTGAAGAAAAAAGGATATTTGATTTCATGCCAAGAAATTATCTACAGAACTCAGATTTCACGTGAAATTCCCCTAACTACTGAATTGAACTGTCTCTAGGTCATGGCCCATGAGCTGTTCTCCACCTTTAGTCTCAGATTCGTTGGATAATAAATGGTGACCAGACACCAGGGAGAAGCTGTCTCCTGCTCTGTCGGGGAAGATACTTGCATGAAAGGACAAAGTGCTAATGAGCAAATGATATCCCAAATACAGAAGATACTTTGTATTGCATAAATGGGGTATAAAAGAAGAAATTTTTCCACAAAAGACTTGACCATCTGAAAACATCTGTATCAAGACAGTCCAACTTCAGATATACAGAGAATTTTCCCTCTTTGAATATGGAAGAACAGTTTCAAGGTCAAGTAAAAGAAGCCATGCAGAAGCACAGAGGAGGAAAAGATGGAATTACTGACAACAGATGCCAAACTTTTATTAACCAAAATCTGCATTGCATAGTACCTACCATAAAAACAAAACAACAACAAAAATGCAGAACAAGAAATGTAGAAAGAGAAACCCACCTTGGGAGCTTGGAGGAAGAAGATAAAGGACAGAACATGAATAACTTGCCACACCCTCCTCCCCCTCTCCCCAATACAAGTGTTTGGCATTCCTCAGTGGACTTAAGCAAGCAGTACATTGCTTATCTATTGGCAGAAGTAGAATCATTGCTAGTGTTTGGTGAGAGTGTTTATATATGCATAACATCAGCACTTTCAGCTGAGAATTGCCAGGCCAAGTAATTAATTAGAAAACTTGCCCATTACTAAGGTAGTGCTTAATGAGGTGGCTTGGTGAGCAATGAGCCAATGTCTGTAACTCATTAGGACATGCCAGCCCCTGCTTTAGCCATACGTGGACATCAACCACTGGCATAATGTGTTTATAGAGCTCATTCATTTAGGAAGGTCTCTATGTTGGTGCATTAACCTAAATCAATCAGTTGTTACTTTTTCTGTAAATGCAATGTGAGTTTTAAAATACAAAAAGTATTGATAAGTTGCTCACATGATTTAAGGAGGACTAAAAGGCAAAGGTGCTCATTCCTATTTACTGTATTATGCTCCCTGAAAAAATTTCAACACTTGTCTAGCCTCTCATAAATACCAGTTAAGGTCCAGTGAAATGCTGGACTGAGGAAAATCTTGTTCTCCTTGTACAGCAATTACCTGTGAGAGTTCAGGCTGATGTTGCAATGTGTTGTCTGTCTTGTTTTTTGCATGCTGTGTAGCATATGTTTGTCCTGTGTAGTCATTTATGACCAGTTTGTTCATGTCTCTGTATCGGTGTTACTGATGCCCAATCCATTAATGGTAGATGAATAAGGAAAATATAAGCATACTTGAGTCATACGATACTTACATATATTAAAACTATGTTCTGATAAATATTTTAAACTAATGGATAATACTATCAAGTGGTAAATGTTGACTGAGTTTACCTAATAGCTGGATCTATTCCAATCCAGGAGATCACTGTATAGTTTAATGCCACCAAATCTGTGTCTGAGTTACACAGAATAAAATAAAGTTTCCTATTTCAGGCTTTCTTTATAAAGGCTCTACATTTAAACACAATTTTAGTTTTTTCTCAAGATGCTTTTTCCATCTGCTTTAGTAGCTCTGTAATTCTGTTGACTTTTCATTCTAATACCACTACTCACATATCCAGCATTTCTTTAGAGACTCTTCCTTTTAGGTCTTGAATTCTCCAGTTCTCCTCTTGACTGTTCTTCTTAGGTATTCTGCCCACGAGATCAGTTTAATGCTGTTGACTCTTACATCTCACTTTCCATCTTAGTGAAGCAAAGTTTAGTTGCTTGATGGTGCAGGAGAAAGTCAGAAGTGCAGCTCCTCCTAGAAAGTATTTACACAGCCCATTCAAGTACTGTGACAATTGTTTGGTATTTGGACACTCTATATAAGGTGCAGCAGTGAGAAAGAAGGAGATCTTCATCGATGGGATGGACAAGAAGAATTGAATTTTCGGGGAGATGCAGCAAGATAAAGTGACAGTCTGAAGATTGAGGCAGTTTGAGAAATGACCTCAAGGTTTCAGAAGGAGGCAAAAGCATAGAGGTGGAAACAGCAGTAGGGTAGAAACAAGGATGAGAGAGCTTAAAAAGAAGTGCATGACCATATTAATCCTGAGTCAGTGGAGAAATTCAGGATGATTCACATTCCATGTTGGACCTTACGTGCTGATTCAGATCATTAGAAATTGCAGTGGGTATGCGAAATGCAAGCTGCACACCCAGCACCATTGGCAGGGAACTTCATGGATTGGGAGAGATCAGTTGCCCTTTCTCTGCCTGACACGGAAATGCCGGGGATTGAGGTGGGGTGGCTGAAGGGCTGAGAGCACGTGATGCCCCTCGGTTGCTGGCATAGCAGATAAATTACAAACTGTAGCTTGGGCCTTGTAGCTTTTCTCTTCCCAGTTTTGGAATAGTCAGATGTCTCCCAACAGGAGAAGGGAAAGCAGGAACAATGGATACAGTGTGTTGGGGGAGGTAAGAGAGAATGAAGTGGTAAGAAAAAGGGTGACCGTGGCCCAGGGTTGCTGAAGTGACATTATTACTGTTAGCACAACTGTTTTGAAAGGAATGAGTGGGTCATTAATGTAACTGATATTTCTAAGTAGGTTGCCAGTTTTGGTTGAGTGCTTAATGTAGACATGAAGGTTATAGAAGTACAGGTAGAAATGTGGAGTCTTAACAATGTAAGTCAGGTCAAGAATTAGGTGCCACGGAAAGTCTGTCTGGACATTTCTAGAGAAGGCTGGAAGAGAGAACCTGAAGGATGTACCTGAATAGTGCTTGTAGAAAATTATGAAGAAATCTGAGAGGGTAGTTGTGCAAAAGCCAGGTCTAGGAGCAAGTTGCTGAGTTCAGTGAGCTGAAATGCTGAAGTCTGCAGACAGCAAGGATGAGGTGGATTATAGGCCATGGGCATTGACCAAAGAAAACATAGGAACATCTTGATGATAATTTTATCCTGGAGTCAGTCCAGAAATTATTTGGATACAAGAGTCAGACCATGGAATTTGAGAGTCTTTGGCTTGCACTGATTTGTTTCTGACCATTCTGACCAGACTATTCTGGCCACCACTCAGGCCTGGAGTTCAGTATTGTGTTTGACCCGTCTTGCTTCTCCTCTCCTCCTCCTTACCTTCTGTTCAACCCAGAGTTAAAGTCTATTGCTCTGTCACCTGCTAGTTGTTGTCTTGCTTTATGAAGCTTCTAGAAACAAAGAAACTCTCAAGACTTGGATTTGTGGGTTTTGGGGTTTTTAAAATTTAATATAGTAATATATTAATATAATGTCATAGAGTTTTTCCTGTTTTCCTGTGACATACCCTCTCAAGGATTAATCAAATCAGGTTTTTCATTCCTGGGGCTAATGTCATAAGATGATGTGTACCCAAGTCCTTATTCAGTAAATAAACCTATTTTTGTAGTAAGTTACTCTGCTGGGCTGTGTCATCTGTATCAGGCCACTTGTTTCAGCCCTTGGACTGCAGTAGCTGCTGAGGCAACTGTTCGGCCACGTGTCTGGGGCTGCAGCATTCCTGCTCCATTCTGATCCTGCTTTCTTTCTGTAGTGGCCTCACAGGGTGCTCTGTTGCATCCAGGGAGCAGGACTGCAGGACATTTTTCCTGGTGCTGAAACAGCCTCTCATTTTAGCCACTGTTGCATTTATTTCTCCTGAAATGCATTTGGGGTGTGTGGCTGTGTCTGAGTTCCTAATGTTTAAAGATCCACCAAAAGGTTTTATATAAGTTACACAGTTCACAGCCTGATCATTCTGTAACCTGCATGGTCTAACCACACCATTCTGTTTGACTGCTAGACTGAGGCACTGAGCATGTGATGATGTAGGACCATATTCTCTGCAGAAAAGAAGGCATATTTAAAAATCTGGTGTAATTCTGGGGCAAGGGCATGGTTTTAATGGGTTCTGACTGGTACTCTGTTACAGAGAGGCTGGAGGTGCTGTTGTGTATGCTTCAGTCTGCTGCTCCCTAGAGCGTCCTCACCAAACTACAAAATGTCTTTTTGGAGTTCAGTTCTGTGTTTGGGAAGGGGAGGAAGCTGTTTGTCAAAGTCTTCCTTTTTGTATTCTCTGTTAGATTTTAAGGTGTCCATGCTCATCTTTGCCTTCAGCCTATTCTAATTAAAGTAACTCAAAAACATCCTTAGGGAGTTTGTCTCTCTGTAGCCAATGTGAAGAATAAACGGAACTTTAATTTTAACTTACACAAAATCTGTTTGTACGTGATACTGGTGAACGTAATGGTTACTGTCAGTTTATTTCATGTCTTAGGATCTTTCTGTCATAGAATGAATATAAGTTAAGCTACATGCCTGTGAAACACAAGAGTTTGGTCTTGCTTTTGGATGACAGATAATTCGATCACTTATTTGGAAACAGAAATATTTTGTGTTTGATGTAAGAACCAGCCTAGGTAGCTGATGGAGTTGATTATTCTCAATAACAAGCAAGAATGGCTGTGTGTCAGTGTGATCACACAGCTGTGCTTGGCTTTGGGCTTCTTCGTGTGGCACTGATTATTGATGTTAGTATTATTTCCTTATATGCATAGTAGGAGAACAGAACATTAATAGAAAAGATCCACTTGAAAGTCCTAAGAGAACAGTTTATCTTTTTAAAGTGGAGTTTATTGGCAGGACTGAAGCTATTGAACCAGTGAAGACATAGCTAACCTAATTCAGGCATACTATTAAACAAAGTAGTAATTAAATATAAAGATCAAGGTATGTTCTAAGATTTTCTGAAAATGCTACAAGCTTTGTGTTTCTGTGAGTTGAAAACTGAAATGATAATAGCTTTAGATGACATGGGTGATTTTTACATGGACTTTAAAAGAGAAAAAAAGGAAATACCTGATTTTGAGAAAGATCGATGATGGTAGCACTCCTGTAACTGTTCAGCTGAAAACATTGTATGGTGTTTATGTTTTAGCTTTTCCAAGTAACAGCTGATCATTGTGTCAGTGAGATGTGATACCTGAAGGTCATGGAGACTAAATTAAAGTTCAGTGGGTGTTACAATTTTTCATTTTTCTGTTTAATGTATGTATTTGTTTTGCTTAATTTCTTTCATAGTTCTGTATGTTTTTTCAAAATATTGTATAATTTTCTAGCAGTAAATTTTTGGGAGGTTGGTAGTACTGCTGTTGTTTTCATTATTGTGCCTTGAGTATTTTATCTTTCTCTTTTAGCAAGATGGGAATATTTCTATTAATCCCTGTTTCCAGATATGCTGAAAAATTTTACACTGGTGGTTTTGAAGGGGATGTTAGTGTTTGTCCACAGCATTGATTTTAAGATACAGAGTTAAAAAGTGACTGGCAAGAATGCATGGAAAATTTGACCCAAGTATTCAGAAATGGTCATTCTTGCAATGACTGCCATAAAAAAAATGAATGTATTCTGAGTGTTCCTTGGTTTCAGTTTAGCTGTTCTACAGAATGAATTCTCTTTAGTAAAAGTCCACTAAATTTGGTAGCTAATCCAGTGATTAAAGCAGTTTGTGAATACTTACAGGTATTCAGTTACTGCTGAACAATAATATTAAACATGTTTTCTTCCTCTGATACCTAGATCCTTTTCTTCCTTTTCCCACCCCCGTCAGACTAAATGTCTTTGTTTTTCTTCATAGATTGAAATGCTAAGGAAGAAAGTAAAAGAAAAGGAATTATTTATAATACAGCTTTTAGAAAAAATCTCTTTCTTAGAATGTGAGGTAAGGCATTACCTTTTAAGTTTACATTATTGTGATTATTTTATGAAACCAAATTAAATTTGAACAAATGTCATCCAGTGTTATCTGGATCTATAATTACTATATGTATTTGCTGTTCTTCAAATGGAAATTAAACTTATGACACCAGTCATACAGTCAGGAATGTATGTAATAAAGTCTCAATATTCACACTAAGTTTCTTAACTTAAAATTTTAAAATGGTTTTATAATGACTTAAACCAGAAGCTGCTGAATAAAACTGTTGGTTTAATATATATTCTTTCCAGAATTAAGGATTCCTTTATTTTCTCAATAAATACACTATTTCTTGTGGGGAGAGGGCAATGTGCAATTTTATTTCCTTGTTTAATTAACATAAACAAAATAAACTTGTGATGAAAATTACTGTTTCCCAGAATAAAGAATTACAAGATAAACTGGACTACTTAATGGAAAACCAAGCAAAGACCAATATAGAAACTAGAGATACTGCTGTAGAATGTGATCTTCCATACAGGTATTTACCTTTTCTGCTTGTTTGTAGGAAAATTCCTCATAATGTCCCTTATCAGTGCTGTATTAGTAAACCATTTTGCTAATAAACTATTTGAGTGGATTGTGGAGTTTAAAAGAGCACTTCACTCCTAGGTGCAGTTTACTTCAGTGATTTATGGTTTAGGATTTATTCTTTTCTTAAAGATGCAAACATACTGCAAACCCTTGGGGAGTAGTTATTGCCAATAATGCGATTTAAATTGAGAGTAAAGCTGAATTCAGAGAGGGGACTGTGAGGTACGAGAAGTGCTGGTGCAGAGTGGCTGCTGGCAGCGCAGCCGCAGACACTGCACAGCTCTGCCCGAGGCTGCTCAGCGCTGGCTCCGGGCACGCTCTGCCCGCTGTGCCCGCTGTGCCCAGGACCATTGGGAGAGCAGGTAACACCCACAGTGGAGCGCTGCAGTGAGTCCTGGAGATCTCCTGGCACAAGGTGGAGGATTGCCAGGTAAACAGCGCGGTGACATCGCGATGTCTGCACAGGAACGCTGTCGCTGCTCTGTGGGGCCAGTGGCCCTGGAGCCTGGTTTGTAAAGATCGGGGGTGCCCATGGCTCTGCAGCCTGGTTTGTAAAGATCGGGGGGGGTGCCTCCCCTTCTCCTCAGCTTTCTCTGCCCTGAGCCTGCGGCAGGGCACTGAGCACTGCGAGCAGGGCTCTGCACTTGCACTTCAGGCTTCCCCTCAAGTCACCACAGGGAAGGGCAAAACAGGAAAAAACCAGTAAGATAACGAGGACCACTTCACATTACTTTTATTACCAACAAGTAAACTTGTTCATTGTAACTGCCCTGCAAATTGAATCGTTTAGTTTGAGGAATGTCAATTAGCATATGAAATCAGTAAGCAAACTAAAATTTCCTTCATAATTTAAAAATACACTCATTTCGGAGTTCAGCCTAGAGCATATTTTAATGGCATGTGTTTTGAAACCTTAAATACAGTTTTTCACTCAGGTTGTCAACAGAAACTCTGTTGCTGTCTCTCAGGCCCCTCTGTATGTAAGCACAGCCCCTATTTATCTGATATTTTCCTATTTTTGAGATTTATCTCTGTGCAGGAATGCACTTCTATGCAGTTTAGATTTCATAGAATTAATGATTAATTGTGTTCTTAAATGCAATATTGCTATCTTTTTTTGTTGCAGGATCCTTAGTCCTAATAACTTTATTGCTGGATATTCTACTACGAGCTCCAGCAAATGCCAGCCTGTAAATGTGACAGTATCTGCCATGGTTTTTATCAAATATTCTTTGTGGCATTATAGAAAAGAAATGTGGAACATACCAAATACACTGACTAGTTTAGGTTTAGGCTGACAATATCAACACAAGGGCACAAGTTCATTGCCATGGCATTGTGAGCCCAGCTGTGTGATACTCTGACCGTAACTCTGTAAGCTTTCTCTTGTCTCCTGAACAGCACAAGCACTGAGAACAGAGCCCCTGAAAGTCCGAGGCCGGTGAGGACGTACACCCCGTTCAAGAGAGTGCTGGAATTTAGCACAAAGAACAGTACATCCTGAGCATTCAACTCATCGAGCTTTCTAAATATGAGCAGATATCTTGCGCCTTCGCAGCTTAGTTAGATAAATTTTTATCAATTCATAGAGAAGAACAGCAGCATGGAGTCTTTGCTAAATTTATCCTGAAAGCAGCTCTTTAGTAACTTCATACCTGAAGTTACTACTGATGTTACTTGTGAGGGGGTAGGGAAGCAGCAGGCTGAGTGAAGCAGCAGTCAGGCAATATTGCTTCTTTAGAAGCTGTCTAGTGCAATGTGTCATTTCAAATGCCTGTAAGAAGGACTTGTATAGCTGTACAGTTGGTTTTTTTCTTCAATTGTGTTGTAATTTGGTTGTGTACCGAAACACTAATATATTCTGTTGTCACTACTACTGGAAGCAGTATCTGAAGCTGTGCTGGCAGAGGGAATTAGTGTGGAAGCTCTGAATCTGTCCAAACTGAGGGTGGATCACACCTGTCACAGAGACCTGGTACAGTCGAGGGCTCTCTTCACCTGGGAGCAGCTCTCTTGTACCCAGCACTGTTTGGTTGGGAGGGAGAGATGAACTGGGCTGTTTGAAACAGTTCCCTCAACACATGCAGATGAGTATAGTGTTTGCTGCTCAAAATAGTAAGGGATAGAGCAGATTATAATGGAATTTGCTTTGATGGACTGAGGCACTGGTTTGCACTTCCTCAGTCGTGGGATAGAGTCACCATGGGTGATACATTCAGTAGTAACTGTGCAGGAACATCCCTGACACTTTATTTATTTACTTTTCCATTTGAGGAAGGAGTTTTCATTTAACAAAATTTTGCCTACTGCAACCTGCAGCAGTCCTTGCAATTCCAACAGCAATAGCAATCCTGAATCAGGATTTGGGGGTTTGAGTACTATTTTTTTTGTCCAGAGCACTTAAAATCTTATTTTTGGCTTCAGAGTAGCAGCAGAAATGACTGTATCTAGTACTGAACTAATTTGAATATATACATACGGTATTATTTACATCTTGTTTTGATCTTCCACTCTTAGTGAACTTAAAATTAATTAGGAATATTTTATTGTAATTCTGTTAACATGAATGAAGGACCTCTTTGTGTTAATTACAGTAACTGCAACAGAAAACAAACAACTTAGGTTCTGTATGATCAATATTGTTCTTGCATGCAGTGTCAATCCCAGGAGGTTCACAAAGGGGGCTTTTATGTCCAGCCTAATGCAATTCAGTCTTGTCTATTCAAATCAAGTACACTTACTAAAGTTGTATTTAAAATAATAATATTGACCTCATATTGAACCCACAAGAAGATGAGAGTAACGACTCAACTCTGATTTCAGGGATAAGCTTTGTACCTGTGAAATCTTATCTCCATCTAGTGGCTGATAACAGCAAATATTTGGACAGTATCTGTTTTGGAAGAGAAAGACACTAAAAACGAATCCCCACAGGTATATTAATGTCCATTAGGGATGCGGCTTTAGGTCTTACAGAATGTCTTTTAGCATTTTTGTGCCCAAATAGTCCCTCTGTAATTCAGGACTTGAATTCTGCACCATGGTTTGTGAAAATTACCTTCAAACTTAAGATGAATGGATGAAGGTGGCATTTTTAGATAAAAGAAGATGCATGTTGTTATAAAAGACATTGACCGACAACTTTAAATAAGTGAAAATCCCCCATCCCTCTGATTTTGGCCAGAATTCAGAAAACAGAACCTGATGACTGTGAGGTGCTCAATGAATGGTAGGAGAGGGCAGGATAAGTATCAAAATGTTGTTTTGACACAGACTTAAAGGAAGTTCACTCTCCTTTTAATACACTCCTGAGGATCTCCTGAAAATGCTGCAAGCTATTTTAACTCTGAAACTTGCAACATTATGATAATCTGCTCAAGCCTTTACCAGGAATGCAGCAAGGCCTTAAGTTTTTACTGTAAAGGTTTTCTGTGTAAATTGTCTTGACTGTTTGATGAAATACGGTATTTTTTTTAAACCAAGTAAGGACTGAAGTCTAAGCTGTATTTTAAGAGCATTTGGACATGCAGTGAGCTGGATGACCATCATTTGATTGGACTACTGGTCTAAATTTGGTAACTGTGAAGAACAGGAAAGGAACTGTATTTATGTAATTGTGTTACATGAAAATGTAGAGCTTTCCAGTCAAATGAGCAGTAATGTAAATCAGCATAGATAATAACAAATCTGACTGAAAAGACTGTAACACTTCTGTATAAATGTTCTCAATTTGAGACTGAGTAATTAGTACTATAACATTAGAAACTAGTAAAATTTCTGTAAACAGCAATAAAAGCCATATAGAAAAGTCCCAGAAAGTACTAAATGTAAGTCAATTGTATGACTACATTTGTACCATGACAAGTATTTTTTGTGATTTATTCCAGATACTCTGGAAAGTATTTTGGGATACACTTTTCATATATGCTGTATAAATACTGTATTACATTGTATGCTTTTAATACATCTGATATGTAGGACATGGAAAGGATAAACTGCAATAAATACTGTATTTAAACTTGTTCTGTTGTGTCAACACTCATTTAGAAATAAACCTACCTTAAAACAGGGCAAGCTCATACTGTTCACAACCTTGTTTGTTCAAAACATGTGGGAATGGAAAGCGGCTCCTGCGGAGCCTCGATGTTCTCGTCGGTGTTTCCTTTGGCAGACGGGCTCTTGAGAACAGGAAGGCACTCCCTTGCTAAAGACCTTCTCAAAGCCAAGTAACAAAAGTAGATGAACTCTTTCATGAAATAAAAAACTATTGACTTGCACAGGATAAACAAGAACTGGGCAGCACCGCTCTTACAAAAAACCCCAACAGCTTCAGATCCTCCAGATAACATCCGAATCCATCTGGGATGATGTTCTCCAGGCTTCAGCAAGATGAGACTGGGATGGCTATGGCCCATCTTTACTTACAGTTTATATCCACTTACTGATAATAGAGATTTATTTTTAAGACTATAACAATAAAGCAATCTACATGTCAACTAAAGAAGAAGAGGTCATGCAAACATGACAATCACAGTGTTACAGGTTTGCAATGCTCAGAGGAACAATGTCAAGTTTTTTACTCAAATAATGCTTCCCTATATACGTGTATTCAGTTCTGATTGTCAGCAAGCCCTGATACAATCTTGTTGAGATCAGCAGTGCTTGGTACTGAACCTGCAATATGAGATTCTGGGAGCTGGATATTGATGCTTTTCAGATTGCTTTAAATATTTGACATCTGAAAAGTTTTACATATGGAAAGATGAGAAGTAAGTTCGGCGTGCATTACATCTGTAATTCTGCACAGGAAATCCCTGCTCCACAGAATGGAGATGTACATGCTGAGAGTTTCATCCCACTTATATTTTATTTCATTCCTGTCCAGCACCTGGGGCTATTTGCATGTGTAAAAGAAGAAAAGTGCTTGAGAGACCAGAGTTAAGGCCCTTCCAGCCCTACATCAAGCACAACATGGAAGGAGCACAAGAAAAGAAGGACACAGGAGCCATTTACAACTCAAAGCATGCGAATATTTTCAAAAGAAAAGTTGAAGAGACCATTTCACTGTCTGTTACACACTACCTGGATCATCTGGGAAGTCCCTTGGGGAGTTTTGCCTAGAAGTTCAGGCAAGAGGAAATCTCTTTTCTCACCCTGACTGTGGTATTTTTTCCATGGGTAGCTGCCTACTTGATTGATCTCATTTCCCCCAGCCCTCAGCCTTTCCTTCGGTCATCCAGCTGTGCAAGCAAAGGGGCAGCAGACATTTCAGATGTCAGTCCCCATGGCTTGGCCCTGCCTTCGTCCTGCTCATAGAACAACAGCTTTAACAGTCCCTGAGAAATGTGCCTCTCGCTACTGCTCGGATCGAGAAACCTCCACTGGCATCAACTTTAAAAAGCTGCCAGCTACTACCTGGCAACCACGGTTCACTAATGACCCCACTGCTGCTACACGGCGAGGCTCGCTAAGGGTGTGTGTGCCGGTTCGGGAGGTCTGGAGTCAGTGCTACACCACAGCCCGCAGCTCTGGAATTGTTTCTGGGATGCTGTGGCCTTTGTGGAGCCTCGTGCAGCCGGACCTGCCCGCGCCGACACGAACAGGCACCGCGTCAGGCACGTGTGACCCTGCAGCAAAGTTTTGCTAATTATTCACTTAAAAATGTGGCTGGAGCATATCCACTGAAAGACTCGTATTTCACAAGGTAAAGTACTTAAATTTTGAAATAAAGTATAACATAGCAAATATACGCTATATGTACAAATGTACCATAACACAGGCAAGGAAAGATGAACCTCCTGGATTTTAAAGTTACGCATTGACCAAAAATGATAGCAAAAATTTCCAGAATTTTGAGAAAAAAAATTGTTTTCAAACTTTGCTTAATAAAATTTCCACAGACAAAAGATGTCGAAAAACTTAGACAGAATACCAGACTGGTGTCTGGGGAGGGGGAACAGTCAGAGTCTGCTGAGGTGCTGCCCCAAAAAATCGCGAAAAGGTGTCATATTCGTCCCAAACCCACAGCCTTTCAGCTGCTGCTCCGTACGTGTCACACAGGGCACAACACGCACGTTCCCAGCTGTTGTTGCAATTCCCGTACGAGCAGGGCGAGTCCCCAGCGCGGGGGGAGCGGCCCCCGGTCCCGGCCCTCGGTCCCGGCCCTCCCTCAGGGCTCTGCGCCGCCGCCCGGCGGGCGGGGTGGAGGATCCGTTTCGGCGTTCGCGTTCCGAGCAAGTCGGGCCCTGCCGCCGTGCCGTCGCTTCCGGCAAGATGGCGGCCCGCGGGGCGCTGCCGGGTGCCCATGGCGGCGGCTCCGGGGCTGCGCGGGCGGGCGCTGCCCGAGCTCCGCGAGATGCTGAGGCGGCAGGAGCGGCTGCTGGCCGACCGGTGAGGGCTGCCGGAGCAGCGGGCCGGGCTTACCGCTGGCTTCGCCCGTCCCCGCGCAGGCGGCAGAGCACGAACCGCTCGCTCTCGTTCAGCGGCTGCGGGGGCCGGCGAGGCCGCGGGTGCCCCGGGGCTCCAGCGGGGATGCGGGGCAGCGCTCAGCAGCCGTGTGGCTCTGCAGTCTGTGGGCACAGGGATGGACACCTGTCCTGTGAGGAAGGGCTGAGAGAATTGGGATTGTTCAGCCTGGAAAAGAGAAGGCTTTGGGGTAACCTAATTGCGGCCTTCCAGAACTTGAGGGGAACTTACAGGAAAGATGGGGCAAAACTGTTTACAAGAGCATGTAGTGACGACAAGGAGGGATTGGGTTCAAAGTGAAAGAGAGTAGGTTTAGATTAGATACAGAAGGAAGAAATTATTCCCTGTGAGGGTGGTGAGGCACTGGAACAGAAGCTGTGGCTGCCCCATCCCTGGAAGTGTTCAGGGTTGGATAGGGCTCTGGTGGAAGGTGTCCCTGCCCGTGGCAGGGGGTGGAACGAGATGATCTCTAAGGTCCCTTCCCACCCAAACCGTTTCATGACTCGTATATTTTACTGACGACACATAGTTACTGCTCTGCTGCCAGTGCTTTGCATCTTGCTGTTTTTCAGAAGTTTAGTATGTAAATAAGAAACTGATGTTACAATGTAAAAGCAGCCCCATTAGCTATTCTAATAAAACACTTCTGTGTCTCAGATTGAAATAGGATTGTTTATAATAATTTTGTTTGTTTGTTTGTTTGTTTGTTTTAGGAAGTTCATTGCTAGGCTTCCAGATAAGGGTAAGAAGATCTCTGATTTTGCTGAAAAGCTGAAGCTTGCCATTTTCCAAGAGGAAGAACTTGCCAGGACAGCTGAGTTGTTATCTGCTGTCAGGTTGGAGTTTCAGGCAAAACAGGAGGAGATTAATACAAGCAAACAGGAAGTTGTCCTAAATGAGGACACAGTGAACAGTGCAGATTCCTCAGTCTTTAATGAAAACTCTAATATTAAAGACATTCCTGACATTTCTGCTGAAAGGCAGGAGGCAGAACGTATTGAGGAAGATGCCACAAGTACAGCTTCGGAAAATCAAAGGACTCAGAGGAAAAATGATAAAGTAAAGACTGTTATAAAGGATCAGAATTGTTTTTGTGACGTTGACTCCAAGTCAGCCACGAGCAATCACCTGAACAATGATCAGCAAGTCTCTCAGAGCAATACTGAGGATGGTACAGAAAGTACAGCTGCTTTGGACAGTAGTAAAGATGCCTTGGTTGATGCCTTTCAAAGAGTTACAATTGCAGATGGGGAAAACAGTGAAAAAATATTGGAAAAAGAGCAGGATGTGGTAAAACATAAGGGCAATGTATTTGGAAACCAGCATCCCAAGACACCACATTATATTGAAGTTCTAGAGGCTAGAGCCAAGAATCCAGTCATAAAAAAACCCAAATTTAAAACAAATGCGTAAGTATTATGAAATAGAAAAACCTTTTGTGAGATACTTGATGTGCATAAAATTGGAAATGGTACAGAACAAGCATGATGGCTTTATTTTCTAGTGATTATTAAAGAGATTTAAAGCCTCATGACACACGAGGTTCATATGTTGGCTCTTTAGCTTTAAATGCCACAGAATCTCAGTACTGAGCAGTGGTCTCATTCTACCCATTAAAACAATTGTCATGAATCTTCATAGAATTTCATAGCTTAAGGTGCAAAACTACTAAACAATTGGCAAAAATTTTGGATCAGTTCTATAACATGTAGAACTTTAATAGCTGGAAGCCTTTTGCTTTTTCTACACTTTTATGAAAATTACAGTTGACATTGTCTGTTCTGGTAGCAGTAGCAGTTTGTAACTTGTGTGACTCCCAAAGCATTGCTACTTCAGTTTGCTAATAAATCAGCAAACCAGTTTGGTTCACTGTCAGGAGGAGCTTGTGATATTGTCTCTCTGCAGAGAAATAGTTCTAGTTTTTCTGAGTGCTGCTTACTTTTTATTTCTCAGTGTTTTTGTAGTACTTCAGATTTATTTTCCACTCTTACGTGTTAAAAGTAAGTTTTGGAACTGGAGTTGTTCAACCTTGTGATGCAAATTTGGGTCACAGCTTAGGTGTTTTATGTTTCCCAGACTATCAGGAGAGCAGAGTGGATCATCTCATGGTTCCTCATCCAGTCGATCACCTGGGGGATTTGGCTCTCCACTTCCTCCAGAAGAAAGACGACTCAGAGATAAGAAACATTTGGATGACATCACAGCAGCTCGACTGCCACCACTTCACCACTCCCCTGCTAAGCTGTTATCCATAGAGGAATCCATAGCAATTCAGATACAGCAAAAAGAAGCTTATGAGGTATGAATTTACAGTTTAGTCTGAAAATTATATAATCAGGATCACTCCTAAAAAGGAAAACATAAAGGGATCTTTTCATGATGGTGAATTGAGATGGGCAGACTTTGAGGAAAGGCACTTTGTCTGGTATTTGATTCTTTTAATAATATAATTAAAGAATGTATTATTGGCCTCTGAAAGTATTAGTCCTACATTAAACAAAAGCTCTGTGTGTTGATATGCTGACCTTACTGCACTTTCTTCACACACTTCATTCTTCATGAAAGTTTTTGTCCCTTGCATAAATGAAGGCATAGCAGTATTTGTTACTGTTAAACTATGCAAGTATCTACATTTGCCTTTATTTCTGCTGTGTCTGAAGAATCCAAGTTCTGAGGTTCTTCAAAATCTCTTTTAATGGATTTTGACTTTCCAGGTAGTGTCAGGCTAATGTTTAAATTAGACACTATTGTAGAAATGTTCTGTTAAAACTGACATTAGTGTATCCCAGGTGGGGGCTACCACGGGGGGAATTTCAACTCTTATTAAAAAGAATCAAATATTAATAGCATAGTTGTGTATAAGTGTGAAAAGAAACCTGAAATTTCTTTGCTAGTTACTAAAACTTTTAATTAAGCCTGCTTTGGAATTAGTGGTAGTATGACATCCAGTTTATACTTTAGAATATTAGTTTATTCATGAAAATGACAAATGAACACTTTTTTTAACCTGTGTCCTTTTTTTTCTTACATAGGAAATGCAAGCCAAGCTTGCAGCACAGAAGCTTGCAGAGAGACTGAATATAAAAATGCTCAGGTTTGAACCAGAGGGGGAGGCCTCAATGCAGTACAGAGAAGTGAGAGATGAAGATTATTTTTCAGCAGAAGACTGAATACATGAAAGGGTATCTGAGGATGAGCCATGTAACTGATCTTTATGCAGTACTTGTTAAAACCCAGACCTGAATATTGAGAATGCTTGATCTAGTCAGTTTTTTCTTAAAATTTTCACGTGACAGCTCTAGGAAGGGTTCAGTGTAGACATCATAAATATACATGTGACATATATTTATCAGTCTTATTTGGGGACTGTTCTTTGAGCACTTGGGGCAGTCAGTTCTTGTGGGATGCCCCACAGTTCTCAGCTTTAATAAAGTGAGCTCTTTAATACATTTTTGCAGGCTATGATGGGTCAGCTACAAGAGAAAGTTTCTTCTGTGCAGTAATGTGATTGCAAAGGGCTTTGGCACGAAACATGTCCATAAAGTGAGCTGAGGTGCCTGTGAACTGTTCACATGTATGAAAGCTCTTGTCTTGTATAAATGTGAGATACTTCTTTTACCTATTTAATATTACCTTGCTTTTACCATATGGTGAAAATACCTGCCCAGAAATCTACAATAAATACCTGATCTTCAGGCTGTAAAGTAGCTTCTTACCACATGAGAACTTGTTTCTGAGCCTGCACCTTAAAATAACACTTGCTGCCCTTATGTTGTAAATAGGGGAGAATTTAAAGTTATTTTGTAACTCATATTCCATTTGGGCTTTAAGGGACTGCTGTTTGATTTTTGGTTATTATGGCAAGGCACATCAAGAGATCAAGTTAATCAGAAGACTTTACTATTTTTATTAAAGATTTTTATGTTTTTCCTTATTTTTGTACACTGCTTTCATACTTTGGAGTACTATTTTTTCATAGTCCAATACTGTAAATTAAGAGATCCACCCTCTGGTTTTCTTGGAGAAAGTGTTCTGTGTATTTTTAAGTTTTGGCTGTTACTTGAAGACAAAAAACAACCTTTCTTACAAGACCATGAATAATAATATGAATTTTGAAAGATAAGGAACACACCTGACAAGGTGATAAATCACAATGATATTTCACTGTGGACTAGGATTTTCCAAGTCTAGTTTGAATTCAGTTCTTAAAAACAAACCTCAGAGATTCCTTGTATAGCCTGGCAACACCTGTTTCGCAAGATGTTGCCACAGCTGTGTGTGCAGGGCTGTCCCTGGATGTGTACATGTTCCTGCAGGAATGATGTCCTTGGAAACCAAGGCTGCTCCAGCTGCAAGTCATTTAAAAAGCTGCACGGGATGAAAATGGGGGAGGAGGGTCTCTGCCACTTCTTGAGTGCATGTAGCACCTTCTTAGCAGGCAGTAGCTCTCTCCCAAATGCTCCACAAGCTCTCCTGGGCAGTCCCTGTGGCACAGTCCATACCCTGGCACTGCAGTTGGACAGGTGGAACTGCTGCTAAGCTATGATACTTTTTTACTAGGTCATCTCTTGCTCTTTCCTGTACCCTTTCCTCTTGCAGCCTTCTTGTTCTCATTGTTCATTGGCTTCTCATCAGCTCTCCCTTTTCCATATTAGGTTTACCTGCTGTCACTAAACCAAATCCATATTCTGCATCCCTGCACCCCAATTCCCTTTCATATGACATATTGCTGTGTGTGTGTCTGTGTGTAACTCCTGCCCTGTGTCACGCATCCTCCTGCCACTGCTATCTTATCTTGCTCTCTGGACTCCTTCTTCATCCTCCCAGCTTCTCACCATCACTTGCCTTTGTCAGCACAATTCTTTGGCTTGTTTTCAGCCATTCACATTCATCCCTTAGCATCCATGTTGACGACCCAGTTGATCTCAGTTATATCTATTTCTGTTCAGCGTGTGGCTCTTACTCACAGGCCGGAGGAGTGATCTCCTCTTGTGGATGCAGCTCATCTCTCAGATCAGTGCTTTCCATGCTGCCACCTGCTTGTCCAGCTGCATCTCGTTGCCAGCCCTCCCATTACTGCAGTCTGTACTGCTCAAGGACAAGCAGCCTCAGAATTGTATTGGCTTTCCCTTTGCTGTTTCATGAAACATAAATTGCCACTTCCAGGCTGTTTGCATCTCTTCCCCTGGTTAGGATCATTGCCCTTATCCGTACTGACTGTGCTGTCATGCCTCTGTAAGATGCTGTGTGTGTTTTCTCCGTGCTGGCTTTTCTGTGCTAAAGGCATTCACACAAAGCTTCACAGCTAGGGACTTGTTCTAGAGTACTGAAATTTACCTCTGCCTAGGCTTCTGCTGACCACACACTTTTGCTAACTAAACCAACTCTTTCCTTGTGCTATTAACACATACTTCTGCTCTCTAAACTTTGTGAAGCAGAGGCAGTTTTCTTGATCTTTATTTTGATAGCATTCAACATATTGGGCCTTTGCCAAAATGATCCCTAAATGGGCAAACTTCACCTTTAAGGGGAGGTAGGGTGGGGTGGAAATCACTGTGGTAACAGGTGAAGTGCATTATGTATTTGTTAAACAATTAGCAGCTGTTCAGTGCAGTTTTGGGCAGTTCTTGTGGAGGAGAGTCATGTGTGAATACGAAACCAAGCTAAAGGTATGAATTTTAAGTTATTATTTAAAAGTTTGCAAAATCTAGAAGCTTTCCTGGGGGCTGTTGCTTCTGAGCACAGGTATGCACTTTGAGTTAGGATTCTGTGGATGATAAGAAAGCAAAGTCAGGTTTAAAAAGAGTCCTACGTTAAGGTGGATGTGCAATCCAGAAGTTTGTGAAAGGTTAGAGTACAAGAGGATCACGAAAGGATTTGTTAGGTAATAAAGGGTTGAATCATTAAATAGTATAGTCATACTGAAAAAGTTTCTGATTGAGTATGGTATTGCTGGTGTGTATTTCACTGTTCCCCAGTTCCAGATCATTTCAAAATGTATATTGAGAGTTGAGGTGCTTGTTCTCTGTTCTGAGAATAGACTGTTATATTGGAATGGTCTGTTAACACAGTAAAAATAAAGAATGGGTAATATATTTTTGAAGTTGCTCGTGTGAATAATGTTTTGTTTTGACCATGTAAAATTTAGAGGAAAATTGGATCTCTTTTGCTTCAGTGCTTCACAAGGAAAACACGGAGATGGGGCTAGGAAACAATGGCTGTATAGGGTAAGAAAACTAGGAATGCAAATGGTGAGAAAAGACCCGTGAGACCTAAAGCTGGCCAATCTTGCAGGTCTGAGAGATGGCACAGAGACAGAGCTTAAATGTGTCCTGTGAGTCAGAGTTATAGCATGTGAGGCAGGGATCTGTGCAGCACCAGGTGTAGTCCCTTAATTTCTGCATTGCTGGAAGTACCTGATTCCCAAACTGCACAGAAGAAAAGCCCTGGAACAGATTTTCTGTGCAGAAGCTTTAACCTTTCCTGAGGGAGAGAACATGCAGTCTGGTTTGCCAGCTATGGTGATAATATCATTTAGAGGATTTAGCCACCTAAAAACTTATGCTAAGTATTTAGGAAATATTTGAAAGAAAAACTTAAATGCTGCTGCACTTCAATTATTTTTGTCAGACTTTAAGAATAAGAGTAGAAAAGACACAGAAGCCTTTCCTGTATTTTAGAGTTAGTAGTTTTCTGTCTGGTGGCTTGTGGACTAGTTCTGAGGACCATGTGATCAGAAAAAAGTCAGTGACAATAAGCTGTGAGCTCCTGTGTGGAGGAAATGGGACTGGCAAATTGAGAGAACGTGTAAACTGCGGCTCTGTGCTGTGGAATTTCTGAATCTGCCACAGGGACACAGTATCAGGAGTCAGGGAAAACAATACGCAGGTGCTACTGATTGATGAATCAAAAGCTGAGTGGGAAGCCACGGCAAAAGCTGGTCATGGTCCGTGAGCAGCCCCAGGCAGTGGTTTCGGGGTTTCTGTGTGGAACGCGCAGACACGCCACAAGCTGGCAGCCTTTAGCAGCCTCCCGGAGGTCGGACCTGAGCAGCCCGAACTGGAGGTGTGGATGTGGCTGCTGGTTTGTTTCTTTGTGCAGCTCCAGTGCAGAGCCAGCTCCCTGGATCCAGGAGCCTGGAACCTCTGTCATGTGCCATGCTGGGTTTTGCCAGTGAAAATTATCTGTAGTAGGACCCAGTTCAGAACATTTCTGGCACAGTTTGGGTGGTGTCTGGCTCATTCTCTGCCTATAGCAAATTAGTGCCTGCAAGGAATGTCCTTGGGCCAGGGGAATTGCAACCGGCCCTCACAAATGAAAATGAATGGCATAAAGAGGACAAGCTGAGGGAGTCCTGTGTTGGAAGAAGCTGTGCCCTACCCTGTGGACTCTACTGTAGGAAAAGGTAGCTTTTCTCAGCTTTCCCAGCCCTGCTTCTTTTTCAGAGCAGTATAAGACAGAAGCATAATTTCTCCAAACTATTTTGTAAGGGCAAATTTTTCAGGGTATAGGTGTTGCATGTTGTGGCCTTGTTCCAGGAAGGTGCTAACTGACCTTATTTTTCCTTAGTTTGTGGTTTACAGGTTTTTTTGCAAATTCACTGCTTTTAGGGTGGTATGTGTGGAGATCACCATTGAGATTTCCTGGTCTCCTAATGTTTGGGTTTAGGTTGTGAACTCCCACGTTCTGGGAGGGAAAGGGAAGTAGAAAACACAGCTGTGTGAAAACATTTATTTTGTTGTGGTATTTTTTTCTTTTTCAGTCAGCTAATGGTTGTGTTTTATTCTCATTCTCTGCAGTGCTATGTCACTGCTGCCACTGTGGTGGGCAAACGTTAGCTGACTGCAGCCCAAACATTTTACAATCACACCGACTTTTCATGGGATATGAATGCACAATTGCATTTGAGTCCTTTGTAAATCCATACTGTAATTATTATTATGTATGCAAAGCTTCAGAAGCATTTAGTCATCTCTTGTTTAAAGCAACTGTTCTGATCATTTGGTTATTAAGCTTTTACTAAATTGCCCCTTGATTTGGTGAAGCATGAAAGCTTCACTGTAATACTGAATTGAAGTCAAAGCTTGATTCCTCTAGGAATGTTTATTTGCAAGTGCTGTTGAACTGGGATATTGGCTCTGTGTTTTGTTTAATCTGTGTGCAAGGGAATTTGTGAATAAGAGCTGTGAACCAGTTACTGGATGTGAGGAGACACAAATGAGCACAGTGAAATGTGTGTGGGAAGCAAATTGATTTTCAGCTTTCTAAAATCATTGAACTAAGCATTTCACTTCTAATCACCTAAACATGAGTGTATGTGTCCTCCAGCAGTAAGTTTAAGAGATTTCTTGACAGGAAAATTTGTAAGAATTTGTATTGACACCCTCATTGCTTTTCTTTCAGGTTTGATATTGGGGACCATAATTGTGTCATGCATGAATTGGCAGATCTCCACTGAAATCATGAGGGATATGAGTGGAGCCATAATGCTTAATGAACATATTCCTATTTCCTCCCTCTCTCCACACAGCTGGTATTAATGTACTTGCTTATTAGATCAAGACAGTGATATAATGTGGCAAGTGGTTGCAGTCCAAGGTTTGCTAAGTCTCTGAAGCTGAGCACTTGATAGGAGATACTCTTTGCATGCTTGTGAATAGAAATTTCAGTTATAACATTTCTGTATTTTTTTTGGTTTTTTCCCTTTTTTCTAAAAAATGTTTTCTCAATTGTTGCTTGATGGCAGTAATATATACATTAAATTTACTCAGCCAGTAGTCAGACAGTGGTGGGAGTACTGCAGCTCTGGCTGTAGCAGCACAAGATCTGCTGCACCCATCTCCGAATCGAAGCTGTCATCTACACTCCCCAACCTGTGCTGCACTGGGCACAAACACTGTGACAAAACTTGTGCTGCAGAATCACAACTGAATCTGGAGGTGCAATGACACCATTTGTCGGAGATCTTGGTGAGGGAGAATGACTCTGTGCAAGGCTGAATGTTCCGCTGTTAGGGCTTTGCCTGGTAGGCGGATACACCTTCCCAAACTGACGGTGTAGGGAGAGTAAATTACGTAGTCAATGAGCCTTACATTTCCAAGTCATGTAGGCAGTTTTCCATTGAAGTTGCAAGGTGCCTGTCTCTTACAGATCAATGAGAACTAGAATTCCTCACCAAGAGAGGAACCTGATGTTAGTACCTGGGTACTGACTTGAAAACATGAAATGGCATTGGCACTCTTTTCCTTCAGCCATCTTATAGCTCTACTTCCACTTATATTGAATTAATGTTTATTTTCTTGTTTTCTCACAAATCTTTGAAAATGAGTCTTCCAGAATTTGCCTACAACAAAATGAACCCCCTGATTTTGGGTAACAGATAACCCAGCTCATGTTTACATATATATTATCTGGCTATTATTTGTATTTGAATGTATGAAACCTTCAGAGACTATGTGATAAGCTCTTGCTGTTTAAGTCACTGTTACGAGTGGTCTGTGTTGTCTCCTGGTTACTATAAAAGTCTTGATGTAATTCTGGTTTCCAGAGTTACAGATCCATCAATTCCATTTGTAATTATGTGTGAAATTACTTTGTCATTGACTTTCCCCCTGCTTTTTCCTTATAGGGGAAAAAAAACCCCAACCCAAGCCACACAGTTTCACAAAGCCTTTCTTATATGTAATAATATTTTCTTTACTGACCCAGGTTTTTTCATATTGATTAGAAGTTCCTATTCCTTGGTTTCACATGTCTTTCTCAGAACTGCTTTAAGCTGGCATTGTACTGATTATAGTACTGCTTAAATGATAGCTGATGATAAATATTATCCTTGCACAGACATTGGGCATCATCATGTGTCATGTCTGCAGACCAGTTTTTTTGCCTGCACGGCAGATTTTTGTGGCTGTGAGCCAGGAATTTTAATGAAAGAAAACATCAAAGATGCAGAAGAAATGAGAATATTAGTCAAGGAAGATACACAGTGATGCTCTCTGATAACCCCTAGTAATTGACATTAGAACTATGTGGGAGCAACTTAAATAAACATCTGGACACTGAGTTTAGACATTTCCAGTGACAAAACCCAGACAGATCTTCTGGACTTGCAATAATAAATATTTCAGCGCAGTCCACATGAATCAACTTAGAATTCTGTTTTCAATTATTCTAGTTTTATAAATATATCATAGTTAATTATTCAGGGATACAGTTTCTTTTGAAGATTAAGGAATTTGATGTTTGCTTCATTCACGTAAAGTTCCATTTTTTATTTGTATCGAACTTACTTCTGTTTGTACAAAAACAATAGTGCAAGCTTGCCAGAAGCGATTAAAGTAGAATGCAACTGAACTTTTCCTGGGGTGGAAGGGCCTTTTCAGAAATTCCTGGCAGTGCACCGTACTTCATTCCAGCTATGATAACCACTTAAATTGTGCTGAAAAGAAAATTATAAATAATCATTTTCAAAAGTTATTCTCAATATTTAAAAGATACTTTCTTTATCTTTTTTACTTTTGGTAATGTGATAGTGCTAAGAATGTGGTATCCCTTACAAACGGTGAAGAGATATTTACATCCACCAAAGTATTTTAAAAAGGTAGCAATGAAGCTACAAGACTGAATGAAATACTCTTTGTAGTCCAGATCTGATCCTGGTATTATAACTGTGATGAGTTAATGGCTAGCAAAAGCATGCTCAGTTTTTGGCTTTTCTCTGTATTCTTTAGAGAAGCCTGTACTGTGGGCTGTAATTACAAAACCACTAACTTTGGGAGGAGTGAATCATGTCTCTGAGGTTGAAGAGTTATTTCCACATATTATTAAAATTACTCCATTCATGCACTTGTAAAAAAATTATTATAATTTTGAGATGATCTGTACCTTTGTTGCTGGGGGGTCTTGGACAAAATGAAGAATTCTTCTGAAGTGTATTCAGGATTTAGTAATCTTCAATTTCCACTTTCCATTTAATTTACGCTTCCCCACAGCCTGGCCTGTCAACATCAGCACGTTTCTGCAGTTCCCTACCCTGGCTGCCACTAGCAGGAGCACAAGTGTAAGGTGGCTGCCAACATTATTGAGTCACTGGCTGAGTTGTGCTATACCACTGGCTTAAGAAAGTTTTAGGGTACTACTGTGTTAGTCTGACCTACAGGTCATCATCCCTTTCAGAGGTGGGAGAGGCAGACGTGTTGAGTACAATTCAGAAAGTCTCTCTTGTGCTAACTGACAAAGTTGTTCCTGCATCAGACTGGGCTCGTGTGGCAGTTCAGGTTAGAAGGGACCTCAGAAGAGCTCCTGGCCAGGCTCCTGCACAAAGCAGTCAGTTCTGAGACCAGATGACATTGCTCAGGGCCTTAATCCAGACTGCTCTTGGAAACCTCCAAGGATGGAGACCATACAACCTCTCAGGATAATCTGTTCCCAAGTATGACTGTCCTCCCATGAGGCTGGGAACGAAGCCTCTCTTGTTTCAGCTTATGCCTGGCTCTCTCTTTTGATGATGACCATATAGGTACTGGAGGAAGCTGTTCAATCCCCTTGAGGTCTCCCCTTCTCCAAGCTGAACAGGTACACTGCTGGCTCAAGCGGCTTGCTCTTTACCAAGATCCTCAGAGCCCTTTCAGCAGGGCTACTTGTCATTTCTGGGCAAATCATAGGCACGTTAGAAAGCTGTAGGCTGACAAGTGTATTGTATTTGGTTCTGTCACAGCTCGCCCAGATTAATAAAATATGTTTTCTGCTTTCATATTTTGAAAACAAAAAAAGTAACCTAGACTCAGATCAGGGTAGCCGTGCTATCCAAAACTTCACTGTTAATTAAAACAAGGCAATTTGTGCTGTGTAACCCTTTCTACATACTATAAAAGTGATGGATAAGGAAGCACAGTGAAAGCTATAAATCAGCCTTGAGTTTGATAATCTAATAAGAGCATCTCTTTGGCGGTTTCACCTCTTGCTCGTTGATCTATAGCTTAGTAGTTAATTTTCCTTAATTTTATCCTTGTATTTATTAGAATACCTAATTCTTTATTGCTAAAACTATGCACCGGAAATTTGTAGTGTTATAGTTCAGACAGTGCAATCTATTCATTGTTACAGGAACACAGAGGAGGAAGACAAATTATTTAGAGGTTTATTACTCAGAGAGGTGCACTTGAGGAAAGACAGGGAATAAAGTGGAATGGATAAATCTAAGGGGAAAATGTAGGTTGTGAATATTAAGCAGCTCTTGTAACAGAGGAATTATCTGTTGAATGATCTCCCATGGGAAAGTGTTCAGTTCTCATCTGCAGGTGCTCCCAGAGCACCGACTGCAGAGAACAGCTCTGCACTGAAGGGATAAATGGATAATTGTGATGTGGGGATGTGCTGCTGCTGTGTGGGTGCTGCCCATGCCATGACTGCAGCATTCCCCTCTGTTACAGGGCAGCCACTCTTTCCAGTTGTATTCATGGTTAAACCCTGAGGGTGTGGTTTGGATACCTTAACTCTCATGGAATTTAAGGGAAATTGCTCATCAGATCTTGAATCTGAAATACATTGACAGTTCTGAATTCCTCTTCCAGTTTTGTTTTCTGATCTTGCTAAAAGGATGGTGCAGTATGGGTAAATGCTTTGCTTATCAGCTCTGCCCCGTTCCAACACTGATTACTTTTTCCCAAGAATGAAAAATGCTGATAAAAAACAGTAATAAAATTAGCTTCAAATCATTTGTAGCAGATGAAAATTCTCTTTATGCATTCTTTTTGTGCTTTGTCTACAGGTGAAAGGGCTCAAGCTCTGTCTTGACCCTTCGTTTGACTCAAATGACCATACGGTAGAGAGGAAATGAAGTTTATAGGTTTGTACTTAATGGCTGTTGAGACACTTGACATATGTACATTTAAAATGCTAACTCATTTCTCTATTTGGGTATTTTTATTTCCTAAATTGTTATTAAGTTTTGTAGAGATCCAAAGATAACAAACTTCTAGGTAGTACCTACATTACAAGCTGACTTTTGTGCTCTTGTGCCACATACTTATATGCAGAGAAATTTTAAAAATGAAAAGAAAGCAAGATGTAGAAAAAGTAAATAGTTCATTAGATGGTAAAGTGATCACTTACTACTTTATAAATAGCACTTTGTTTAAAACAAACAATCAAACCCAACAACCGAAACCAAAACCAACCCAGCAAAGAGCATATGTTGTTTTAAGGTTATCAGAATCTTCCTGCAAAAAAGAGTACAGGTCAGGTATATTAGCCAGATGTTGAGAAGAGCTCTGTTCTCTATCTTGCAAGCAGTTCTCAGGGTTATCAATCGTGTTTGGCTTTTAGCATAAAGGTAATTGGCAAAGTACCATGTCATATTTCATCCATTATGCCTGTCTTATGAGGTATCACATGCTTCTTCCTAGAATAGGGGCTCCCTCTCCTCTCCAGAGAGATCAGACTGTGCTTTTACCAGTGGAATGGGTCTGTGGGAGACTGTCACCTGAACTGCACTTTTCCTATCTTTAAAAACAGGGAGATGAGAGAGAAAATTTCATAGGTCTGGAGAGAGCAGCAGTTTGTATTTCAGTCTGTGTCACACCTGTCTAACTTGTGTATGTGGTCCATAACTCTCTGCCACAGCTTTGGAGGGAAGTGCTCCAGAGGACTTGGTGTGCTCTTTTTTGTGTGTTAGTGTGTGAGAAAGGATAGCTCCAAAATATTTGGAGGCTCTAAGAATCAGTGATGTAGAGATTAGGATGAAAACCCGGTACACCTTTTCCAGATGTGTAAGGAAGGACAGCATGGCACTCATTCTTAAACCTAGCCTATACTTATGTTCCCTGCTAAACTGATGTCTAAGTAAATAGCTTTACTGGTGGAGTAGGGGAGACATGAGAGTCAGATTACACTTTATCACAAAACTTGATATGAAATCCATACTTTGTTGCCTGGACAGTGCAGTGAGATGGATATCTGTGGCAGTAATGTAAGAGGATGTTTGTAGGAGTCACAGGGCTGCCCTGGATCAAATAGCATTTAAATACATTGTGCACGGGCTTTGATCAAGGACCGCGGGGCCATGTCTAGCCCATGGAGAACCAGAAGACCTACTTACAGCCTATCACTGCAGCAGGAAATGTTTTGCCAGGTTATGCTTTTACTATTATTAATACTGGTGCTGTATAATACAGGATCACCCAACAGTACTAGTTAAACCAGGATACTATGTGGATACACAACTTACTCCTGTTTTCTATTTAGCTGGCGCAGCCCCAGAGTGATGGTTATGCTGCCTTTATGATTCTTTGCCACCCGTGTAAGGACAATACTCAGTCTGGCACACAGTCTGCCAGAAGAAGAGTGTTTTTCAGAACAGCTGGAACAACTGAGACTCATGTGATCAGTCTGAATCAGTGTTGCCATTTGTTTCACCTGCCCAGTAGTGCTTTGTTTGTGGTTGGACTAGGTGCTTAAACCCAGGTGATGATTGATTGAGCCATGTCCTCAGGAAAGTCCCATTTGTGCTTCTGCCTGAAGAGTTGATGTCCCCTCTGTGACCACCCTGTTCCCCACTGCAGAGCTATGCCATACAAGGCATTTTGTGGCTTTTGTCGTTGTGCCAATGTTTCAAGGCTGCCATTTAAACCCTAAGGTAGAGAGAAACCAATTTTTTTTTTCTGCCCACAAAAATGGCCTTGTTTGGGACTTGTTTTAGGGTTTGAAAATTGTAACTAGGGTTTTGTATAATTAGTGCACTCCTGCTGTAATGCCATGAGACACCAGTGTGGCACCAGGCAGCACCCCAGAACCCTGCCTGGCTTGACAGGGCAATGGTAGCAATGGAATCTCATTAGTGCAAGCTCTGCCTGGGTTAATGAAGACCTGCTAATGAACAGTGTGCTAGGTAGTGTAACCTCATGTCAGTAGAGTAACCAACCATGATAACATTTGAAAATTAAGAGGGTTTGAAAACTTCTTTTGATATTTTTATTGACAATACAGATGTATGCAGCCTTGCCTGTTCCTGTTTCTGTTCCCATTGCTTGAGGAATACAGTTGGCCTGTTTGTAGCTTCTGACTAACGGCTTAACTCCAACTCTAACACAATTTTCTGTGGATTTATGATGTTCTGTCAAGATGATATAATCATGTAATTAAATATCTAGTTTTGTCATGATACTTTAATTAAATATCAGACCTTACGGAGCTTCAGAAGACGGGAAGCACACAAAGCAGGAGTTGCGCCCTGCGAGTCACCCCCCAGCCCGGACTGGGGCTGTGGAGAGCACCCCAGCCCGGGGATTGTTTGTGAGGGGCGGCACAGCCCGGGGTGACAGGAACCGGAGCGGCGGCCGGGCCGGCGGCGGGTCCGGGGCTGCTCCACGCGGGAGGAGATGGCGTGGCCTCCCCCTGAGCTGCGAGGAGAAGCTCGGTGAGAGCTGAGGGCGAACTTTAAATGGGCCGTAGCCTGGAGATATTGTACTCTCCCTGGCTGACAGCCTGGGCCTGGAGCGCAGCCAGGGAGGGCGGAATGGGGCCCTGGGGGTCTGCAGACACGAACAAAATAAATAACCCCGCGCAGCGCCCCTTGCGCGCCCGAGCGGCCGCGCGGAGCCGGCAGCGCCCTCCTCTGCGCGGCCTCCCGAGGGCACCGGGCAGCCGCGTCTGCTTTCTATTATTAAAAGAGGGAAATGAGGGGGGGAAAAAAAAAAAAAAAAAAAAAAAGGACCCGCAATGTAAACACTCTTACGATTGCTGCGGAAACTGGATATAACCAGGTTATTCAAAGGGGAAAAAAATTAAGCCATCTGTACATGCCAAGTTTGCCTTCACATCTGTTAATTGTAAGGGGACGACTGAAAAAAAAAGAAGGAGAAATCGTGTTTTAGAGCCTGGTTCGGCAAAGGCTGTGAGTGTGTACTCTCGAAAAGAGGGTTAAATCTGCTCGTGTTCCATGAAGCCCTCACACATGCCGGGGGCCATGGAAATACACCGTGTTTTCCTGGGCTGTGCCGCGGGAGCAGCGCCGGCCCGGCCTCCATGGCCTGGGGCTCCACAGCCGCCCTCGGCCGGGAAAGCGTCATTGCTGTATTGTCAGCACTGTGTTGCTATTATCCTGTCAGCAATGTACGGAAAGAAGAAATGAGCCCTGTTTTGAAAAATTTAAAGGACAGAAAACGCCGGTGTTGTTGCTACTATTACATTTTAGGAGTGTATTGTCTTATTATAACATTATTACATTACTGTTATATCATCCACAACATGACATTTCTGAGTTCAGCACAGTCATTTTAACAACAAATAGTAAATCTTTTATCTCAGAAACTCTTTAGTTGAGTTTAGCATGGAGACAGGTTTAAACTTAAAGACAAGTCTGGTTTAGGCTCTGCATGCTCACATGTGGGCCTGTCTTTGGTGGCCTATCTTAGAGAGCCATGACCCACTTCTTATTGAAATTCTGATTTCAGCAGGAAAATTTAAAAAGTCAGAATCATTAGTTCAAACTGCAGTGTTCTGGCTTCTTGGCTGTTACTTGAAAATGTCATCCCATTAGAACCACAATGGTGTCAATGCCCATTATTTTATTGGGAACTTTAAAATATTTGGTACGGTTTGGGGGCAGTTTTGTTTGTGTTGTTGTTGTTGATTTTTTCTTTAAAACACTATCACCTGAATCAATCACACATGAAAGTCTTGGCTTGTATAAGCTGAGTTTCTATGCCTGAAATCTGGAACATCAGCCCTAAAGGTAAAATATTTTTAGAATTCTGTCAGTTATAAGGAATCCAATGCTTCCTATGTTTACAAATAAATAAATAAATAAGTCAGTTCCCATGATTTTCTGTTTGGAAATTGTCTTAATTTTTACTGTTTAGAATTGTTAATACTGAAAATAAATAGAGCAGAGGAAGAAAGTATATTCTGTGCCTGCTCAAATGAACTCTTAAGATATTTTTGTTTTCTAAGTGGTCTTTTAATTTTAAACAACATCCTATTCTTCTACAAAGATTCCTTTCATTAAGTTGTTCAGATGTTTTTCTAAAAGGTTTTTTTTTTTTGCTAAACTTTATTTGTCAGTAGAATAATAATTAAAATGTAAATAAATGAATACTCAATAACTGGAAAACCTTGCACACACATAACAAGATGGTTTAAATAACATCCTATAAAAAGTAGTCTTTACTGCGTTATTGAACTGTTAAAGTTTTAAGATACAAAGCCATTATCAAATTATGACACAATCCTCCTTTCTAACATCTTTAAAGGTACATATTTTATAAGTAAGTTTACATACATATATGACACTTGGAAGCATTTGAACAAGATGCATTAATGTAATCTTTCAATGAGGTTTTGTGCATATCGCCTTGCAGAGTACTTGGGGAGCATGAGTATTTTCGAAGATATCTGTGACATCTGTTCTTAATATTCTAACATCTTTCTTCTGTATATATTTGATAGACAGCATATTTTTGGCAGTCTTTGTTATTAGCATTGCCAAAATGTTGATACTGAGTGCCTTGGTTTTCGATGAGTGCAAGCCAGAGTGAGCCTTTTCAGAGACTCATCTCTGGAACCAAGTATTTTCTAGAAAGTCATGTGTTTCAACATTCTTTTTAGGTAATCAGAAATAGATTTGTAATAGAATAAGGAAATTGTTTCTGTTCAGAAACAGTTGTTCGAATATGTTTTGCTCCCTCATCTTTATTTCTGATCTGTGTATTTTTAAACATAACAGTGTGTTGGAACTCCATCCAAGTACCAGACCATGGGATTTTGCTTCACTAGATCCTTAACCCTCCTAAATGCCCACTGTAAATGCAGTGATATGAGTGTATAAATGGCATTTCATTGAGGGGTTTTCTGAGACTGAGATGTAACAGTGTTGAGCACTCTGCTGTGCAGTTTTTAGAGCTCTGAGTACAGTGTGAAAGGCACAGCCATGAGTTAAATGCCAGGGCTTCTTATAAAATATGTGAGAAGCTCCCTCTGAAAGATCCACGTAAAGTCCAGGTCACACCAGAAAGCAAAAAGAGAGACAGTAAGGGGTACTCTGGATTAGCAATCTGACAGGAAATAAGGTTCCTGGGTATTTCTTTTCAGAAGCTAAGTGACTGTCATTTCTCTGAAATCACACGATCAAATGATTAGGTGTTTGTAGAATTCAGCTGGGATTAAATCCTCTGATTGCAGAGCCTGTTCCCTTCAAGTCTGTTTGTTGAATGTCTCAGAAAAATTCATTAGCCAGGGGCCTGCAAACTGTTCTCTACTGGTGTAGGCTTATGTCCTCAGGGAAAGCTGTTACCCAGTTTAGCAAACCTCAGGGAGAGGAAGAACATGGGTTTAAACGTATCTGATGTGTTGAAGAGAAAGATTAGTTTCCAGTTGCTCTTCAAAGCATTGTTTTGGTGAAGAATCAGTATAACTCACCTTTTCCTACTCTAGGAAGACAGACAAGGCTGCAGCTATTTTTTCTGAGGAGGCCAGTGTGAGCAATAGGAATGTATTCTGGATCAGACATGAGTGATGACTGCATGAATCCTGCTGGTAAGTGCTGAATTGTATAGTCCCTCCCATGTGGCATGTCAGAATGTATGTAGAAGCCAAGCTTTAGGTATGAAGAAAAATTCAAGGTGATAACTGAGGCATAGATCCTTCAGTTAGAGAACAGTTAGGAGAGGGTTTCCAATCCTGTCCTGCAGGTTTTAACCTATGTGTGATTTTCAAAGCAGAACCTAAGTGGGAGCTGAGTGCGTATCAGCTTTATCCATTGGACCTACTCACCTAAAAAAGTTGGAATTTTGTCCTGTGTGACCAAAGATTAGTGATGGAGATATTTTATACAACAGATACATGAGCCAAAGGTCTCATGTTTATATCTGTTTCAGAATCTGCAGAAAACAACTGTGAAAAGCTCTTGCAGACACTGAAATCCTGGCCCTGTCAAGGTCACAGGGGCATTTCATAACAACTTAGATCAAATCTTGTAATGTGATATTTAATTTTGACTGTGAAGGTTTCTCTTATAGAAATAAAATTAATTAAGCTGCTTTATCGTGTTGCCCTATGTTACAAATATTTATTTGCCAAATTAGTTTTTATTTATAATCCTGTAAATTCAATGTAACATCAGTGATGAGAACATTGCCCCAGGAGTGGAGAAACACGTGCCCACTCAATCATTATCACCCTGACTCACTCCAACTTTATTAGAATGTTATGTTGTTTCTTCCCCCATGCCCCCCAAACTGCTGTTACTCAAACTGAGATAGACACACCTTTCCTGCTGGAGAATGAAATCCCAAGACATGAGACCTGTAGTAATGGTTATTGTTCTGTGGCTCTATGGATGGCTATGAATTCTTCTTTGTTCAGTATGGGGAAAGAACATGCTTTTTAATGCACAAGATACCTTGAATTGCTTGAATAGTGTCACTGCCATATGCCACTGTGACAACAGACACACATATCAGAAAGTATTTCTGACTTGGTTTTTTTGTGTACAGTTCTCATCGTGGTGATATTTTTATTCCTGCCATAGTTTAGCTAAACGATTTGTTTCCTATAGGAAACAAATGATACTACGTTTTCAATGTTACTTTTGGAGCACGGTTTCTTAAATCCAGTGTTTTGTACTATGTGGATTTTGGCTTCAGCTGCCACAATTTGAGGGGTTTAAGTGCAGTCAGTATGAACTAGAAGTGCATCCTGATACACCTGATGCTGTGTGTCAGTCTGAGCTTTCAGATTTGCAGCTATAAGAACAAGTCTGCAGCATTTATGTAAGGGATACAGCCATCTCCTGAAGGCCCCTTTTATCTCCTCCCTGACGTTTCCTGTAATATATGTGTTGTCTCACTGACCTTAAACGAAGCAAGTGAATATAGATACAAGATAATAAATATGCAAGCAGGCATGAAATGCGACTGAAAAACAGAAGCGCAAACAACAAATAAGGGCCAAGGGAGGCTCGTCCCTTTGCAAAGATGTGCAATTTGGCTTTCTCTCAGTAGATGTCAGCAGCACTACAAACTTGCCCAGTTCACTGCTTCGAGAGCCCTTCTGTTTACAATTTTTATTAGTTCACAATTTCAGATTTGCAAAGGAATATCCTATCTAAACCAGTGGAAACTATTGCCCTCCAAAATGGGTTTAGAGACTTCTGTTCAGCATCTTAGAATAATATTGTATTCTCAGTAATGCTTTTTTTTCATAGAGAACTTAGAAGGGGCTTATTGCTACATTTTTAGAATTTTCTGAACATTTACCTCACATTTGCCCTCCAGGCAAATGTGAAGTAATATAAGATGTCTAATATTTTGCTTCTTTCTGTGAAGTAAATCAAAACCGTGGGAATGTTTTCATATAATTTGATTTACTCCTGTCTCCTACAATACATCTTCAACTCTGTTCAATTAACTCTCTGCCTGCTATAAGAAAAGGGTGCAATTGTATTCTGACTGAAAGCAATGGCAAGTGTTCTGTTGGATCTGCTGGGAGTTGTCAGCCCCAGAGGAGTTCACAACCACAAAGGAAGGATGTGGAAGGAAGTTTCTTGTGTGTAGAATTTTGTGTGTGTATGGCAGGGAGAAAAAGGGTTGTTTATTTCAGTGTGTAAGGAACATTCATTTTGCTGCATATTATAAAATAAACAGAAATATTTCAAAATCGCCATGTACATGAAATGGGGACAAGAAGATAAACAATCCAGTGTTTATTTGGTTAGAAATGAAGAAACTTCATTATCTTCTGATTCTCACAGGAGGGGTCTTTTCCTTCATCTGATCTCCAGCAGGAATCTTTAAAATTTTTTTGGTATACTGGGTACTTGTCAAGTGTGGCAGAGTTGTACTTTTGCAAGTTAAGATCATGCTCTGAGACAGAATCAGCCCAGAAAGCAGCATTGACCACTTTTCCATGTGTCTGTCACCATCTTATTTGCAAGAGCACCAAAATGAGCAGCACTGAGAATTAGACGTCAGTTCAGCCCCAAGCAGTGCTGGGGACATTTTGTGTGGCATTTGCTTGGCTGTAGGAAAATAGGCTGTGACTGTTTTATCGTGACTGCAGGTTGTGCCTACACATGTTGTAGCCAGCTAGAGCTGGCCAGCTCCAGGGCCAAATTTCTCTAACCAGAGATGTTTATTTCCACACCTCCACCACCCCTCCCCAAATCTGGAGGGGAATCAGGTGGAATGATTTTAACCTAGTAAAAGGAGATAAAGAGCTGTACTCCCCAACCTATGTTGACTACTGTCAACAACACTGTGCAATTATGACACTTGGCAACATTGTAATTTATTTTCCATGCTATCTTCAGAACCTTTTCATTTCCTGTGTCACAAGCAACTTTACTGTGTGTTGCCTTCAGTCTATAGGTTGGGGGCCGCTAGTATGTCATACTATTCCTTTTATATTTGTTCCCCAAATTCTCTGTCCTTCCCCGTGATCTGTTCCTTTTGGTGTTCTTTCCTTTAATGACCTCTCCCACCCCACAATCATCTGTTCCTGACCTTATCAAGTGGACTTTGATCATTTCCTGCTTGTCAGTTGACCCATTCTGTATCAATCCTTTTCTTAACTGCACTTCTTTCGTGACCCCACTGGAGTGGGCTGGGAGATGCTCTCCGGCAGGCCAGCACCGCCAAAGGAATAATTACTAGTTCTAGGGATGGATCCAAAACACAGGGGAGCCAGTGGAGTTTGGGCCCCCCACATGAGCCCATTGATGTCTGGATCTCAGCCTGGGTAGATGAAGCAGACAAGGAGAAGCAGTTTGCCAAACTGAGCATGGGGTACATGGCTCCAGGGTGATGAGGCAGCAGCAATGCAAAGCAAATTTTCCCTCAAGGCATCTGTTAGCAGCAATTTGGGAACTAAACCAAATGACCCCAGTGTAATGCTGTTCTGCTCTCTCCATTGTTCTGGGGTTCTTTCTTACTTGCATAGCCAGCAGGAGCAAGCTGGTGGCTTTGGCTCTCTCTCTGACTCCTTTGGCTCTCCTTGCTGAATGGATCTGTTTCTGCCTTCGTTGTTCAGCAAGTCTGTTTCTTAGGTTTTGGCTTGCTCTGCAGGGTATGAAGTAGGGACTGCTGAATTTGCTGCTGCTGCTTCGCAGAACATTAGATTTGGAGGGTCAGTCTTTGCCACTTCACCTCAGACTGAAACTGGAAGAAAGAAAAATCGTGTCTAGTGTCTGCATGAATGTTGTGCAAAAATGTCTTCCTAGCCTTTGCTGGGGTTACTGCATTGTTAATTAGGTTCTGAATTTGCATCCGAGAATATCAGAGGGTCGTGAGCTAAACACATACCTGTGCAAACTTAGGCAAGAGTCGTCTCTATGCTACCGGGATTGAAATCAAGGTGCAAAAATAATATGAGTTAGCTCAGAGTTTACACAAAGGCTCAAGCAATTTGGCAGCAGAGTGACAGGAAATCTCCCCATCTTCAGATGGGGATAATAATGACAGAGCCAGAAGTACTAAAAAAAGTGTAGTGCCAAACACTGGGTTAGTTTTCATTGTCTTCATGTAGATCTCCTAGGAAATTTCTAAGAAATGAACTTTTGCAAAGAGATTGGGCGTACAGCGATACTGCTGGGTATTTGGGGATTGTAAATAATTGGTGTTTAAGTCAGAGAGTAAAAAACTCTATGTAACTCTATGTAACTTCATACATACTGCAGTATGAAAGAAGAGATGCCAACGTAGTTTAACATCATGCTTGTGACAACTTTTTCAAGTCATGATTGCTGCACTGGTGGACTGGTTTAGTTGAAAAGGGAGGTGGTAGCAGGTCTGAGTTTTCATTTAAATATGACTTGACTGGAAGAGCCAGCATAGTTTTTTATTAATACTAACAATGCTGAACATAACATCAAAGCAAGGTTTAACTATTTTACAGTTGTATACCTATTATGAAAAATAAGACCTTTCTGCATGTGCACAATTTCCTGACACTCATTTTGAGGCCTTATGTGCATCAATAATAATGGATCAATCCAGCCAAAATTTGCTTCCACAGCTGCTGGTCTTAGGAAGTTCCCTGGGCCTCCTGTGCTCTGCAGCTGTGGAGGCTATTCCCTGCTCTGAACGAAAGAATCTCCTCTCTCCTGTGACTGCAAATGCTGAATGAGACATCCTGTAACACCCTGTTCAGAGGGACAGAGCTGAAGACCATCCTTGGCATTTTAGTCTTTGTAGATAATGACAGTTGGTGCATAGCCATGAGCAAGGAACCCCTTAGTCCTAAAATAAGGGAAGAGATTTTGGGGGAATTATTATAAAAGTTCATTGCCCAAAGGTCTTGGGGCTGGTTCTGCTACAGAGAGAGTAAGGAGGAGAGATTTTTAAGTAGCAGTTTAAAGAAAAACTTATCTGGCATATTAGAGTATTGCAGCATCTTAGGTGAGTGTAAAGGGCCCATTTCTGCACATACAGTAAGAGCAAAACCAGGAGAACTGCTACGTGAAATGTTTCTTACAGAGCCACGCAAAGCTTGCCTAATTTCATTCAGCTATAAAACTGTCAGTTGCAATTTTCTCATGAATTCCTTAATTTGCACCTTTGAAATGTTGAAGCCCACTTACAGTTTTGCAAGTGAAACCTGATGGTTTCAAGTGAGTTTCAGTTTGAGCTTTTAACATTCTTGTTCGAACCTGAAACTCAAAGTGAAATTTAGGAGTCGCAAAAGCACACATAGAATGTAGACAAATTGCAGGAAAAATTCACAAGAACCTGAGCAAACCAAACTTGCAAAATTTCCCATAGCTCAGGCTCCATCTGTTGATGAAAATTATCTTAGTCTCCTCTTTGTTATGTGGCTGTGGAGGCTCTGAAGGTAGAGAGGTTGTGATGGTGGAAGCTGTCAGGAGCAGCACCGTCAAAGAACTGCAGTGTCTTTCCATGATCAAGTACTGGCCTCATGGAGACAACAGTTCATCCAAATTCAAGTTCGTCTTCAGATTTCATACATATATTAGAAAGGCAAGATCAGTTTAAGCTCTGTGGATAATATGTAACTAAATCTAAAGAGACAAGGTTTGAAGCCTATTTTGAAGCAGAGAAGTTTTAGTAACTGATTTGCCATAAATGGGTAATGAAAAAGAGCTAGGTGGTGGAAAACCAGATAAATTATGAAGTTTTATCTAATTTCCAGTCCTGCAGCACTTTTGGTTGGAAAACACACAGTAACCATGCTTTGTTATTGCATGAAGTAAATAAAACAAACCCAGAATGCTGTGGTAGCTTCTTGATCTGTAAAGCATACAAAGCTGAAACCACCACATGCAAAAACGATCACAAGAAGAGTGAGTGCAAGCTGAAAGGTTGGTGATACTTGCTCTCTGCAATGCACACAGCTAACAGTTCTCAGCACTGAGAACTCAGCTGACCTCTGGGGAATTGATAGGAAGTCCTGGCTCTGCTTGAGTCAATGGGAATTTTGCTGTGGACTTCAGGGAACTTCACAGAGTAGTCTTTGTTGGGCAATATATTGTTCCTGACTCTTAAAACCTTGCAAAATCTCATAGTTGGGCAAATAGGCATTTTTAAGTGCTCTGGATCTTTTGTCTAGCAAGAATGGGAAATTAAAGGCAACCCATGTTAACTAAATCTGGCTAGGCTCCTGGTGGTGACATGCTATCTTACCCATGGAAATGAAATACAGAATGTAGAAGTGCTATAACTGGAAGTGGTCTTGTGTTGCTCATTCTTTTTATTTGTATGTTCTGTCACCTTCCTTTGCCTGTGCTGTCACCTTAACTGCTTCAGTGCACACAGGCTTTGGCAGTACATGGAGGAAGGATTCCTGTCTTGTTTGGTCTTTAGGCATTAAGGTCCACATCCTTGCTCCCATGTGGGTAGTTGTGATAATTTATATTCAGTTATATTACTCAGATAATTTAAAGTCTGTTAAGTAAACTGGTATCTCTGATTGTAACATTAGTAACAGGGAACTGCTGTGTTCAGCAAGCAAATAAGGATTAATTTTTGGGCCCTGTTCCTGGATGTCCTGAGATGTGTGTCACCATCCCTACAGAAGATATAAGAATTTTTCTCTCTTAAGAATATCTTTTTGTCAGCTTTGAATGTGTAGGCTGCCAGTATTGTTACAAAAGTTTTTATTCTTTTCATTCTGTTTGTTGAGTTCTTCCTGCTAAATCAGCCAAAAATTTATTTTCACTGTATGTGAAAAGTCTGGCTGTTTTCAGTAGATTATGTTTGGGGGAAGGTGACATTTAATTTATTGACCACTTAAAAGCTGTGCATTCATAACCAAAATGGCTGGGGTTCCTTGTGTCTCCTTCCCTTGTGTCTTTATCTCTGCAAAGCTTTGGTACAAGGATGAGATCTAGAGTCCTTTGGGGGACTTAAAAATAGAAAATGAACATACGGTGTCTATTTCATTTAAGTAAGTCTACCTAAATAAATGTACAGATGAAATGGCAAAAGGCTGGCAATAAAAAGGCATGAAGCCTGAGGTACATATTTCTTGTATAGAATGTTGGTAGGGACCCTAAAACAGGTCCCTGCGTTCTTTTACAGCCAAAGCTGTAGGTAAGTCGGAACTTAGGACTAAACTAACAGCATTAGTACCTTCCAGTAATCTGTTCTTGTGGTGGGAAGAGCCTTTCTGAGGAAAAAACAACGCTTAATTTACCAAGACGTTGAAAATCACTTCAGCAAAATACAGCATTCTTAAGGTGATGTGCCAGGGTGAATTGACCTTATAAGGTCCATGTAAGGAAATACAATGGTATTATTTCCTAATATTTTGAACTGTAGCTTTTTCCTATAGAAGCTCCAAAAAGTTTTAACATCTGTAGAGGAAGCAGCTGGGATCTTGGATGTAGGGACAGTTTGCTACACTAGTCAATAGATACCCAAATTAAGATGCCACATCAAGAACCTTTCCCTTCAGGAAAAAACAAACAAAATAAAATGTGTTATTTGTTTCTGTGGTGCCTCATCTGGAAAAACTCTCTGATGATTGTATTGTGTTCATAAGTTTGACACAAAATCAGCGGAGTGTTGCTAGTGGTGTAGGATTTAGAACATTAATTTAAGACAGAAAAGTAAGCAGGAAGAGAACTGATTGCCAAGGGTGTAGGATTTGCTTTGCCAGTGTTGTAACCAGCATGTGAGTGCTCTGTCTGAAGCCTGCAAAGTGGGCACACAATATAGTTACCCACAGACTATGGGTTAAATGCCAGCTGTGGTTGGTTCTTTTTTTTTTTCCCCCCAAGTATAGCTGAATAAGGAAAATTATATTTAAGCTTGTTTTAGTTAGGAATATGACACATCAAAAAATTGCCAGCTTATTTTCCCAGCCTTGCTTCCTGCAAAAGCCCAAATAACTTTAGTTGCCTCATAAATCCACAGTGATTACAGTGTATTTATTTATTATTATCTATGCAGACACAAAATGACCTCAGCAAAGAAGAAGCCAAAACAATTCCTTGATTTTGGGAGAAAAATCATTCAGCCCCCATCTCTCTTCCACCCACAGGCTCTTTCTGAGCGCTGTGACTTTGTCTTATGCTTCAGCAGGAAACATATTTTTGGCCGAGATTGAACTCTCTGGAGTATGTGGATCTTACAGGTATGCTTCACATGGAGTTTGTATTGAACACGAGGTGCTTCACTTGAGTGTGCCCTGTAAAATTACCTTTGTGATTTTCAATATATGACTAGTTAGTTACGTTTTGTTATTACACAATTTCAAATAATATAAAACTTAAAGGGGTGAAATACTTTCTGAACTGTGTAAGGGGAACATGGGACTATGTTTACTTCAGCAGAGAGCTGAGTGAATTGTTGAGAGGCATGATAAAATAGGATTGTACAGCCTTGGAATTCTGTGTGCAATGATGAATGGAATACAGAAATATGTTCCATTAATTTCTAAGGGATATTAACTATGTATTGATGAAGGGGCCTCAGTTCTCTTCAGTGTCATGGATGATATAATTGGAGATCATTAAATGAATTAGCTGTGTTAAGGTATTCCACCCAATCGTGTTTTGCAGTGAAAATCCCAGTGTCAGAGCAGAAGCTCATTTAATGAAGTAACAGCAGTGGCCATTTCTTATAAGGTTAGGCATAGACCCTCTCAAATTTTGGAAATTGGCAGCTTAAGAATGTCTCGTGTTGGGTTATTGTGGCATATCACTTTCACAAACTGATCAAATCCTTTCACAAGACATTCTCACTTTTGAGTCCACATTCTTTTGTTTGTTTGTTTCATTTTACGTGGTACTCCTACTTTATTCTTTTATTCTGAAAGATAATGGCTAGTCATTCCCTGTTAAACCGTATTTCTTTCCAAGTTACCTCATTTCAACTGAAATGTTATTTTGTTTTCCACTGCACAGAAGCTTTTTCACATCTGTCATCTCTTTCTAGAAAAGATTTCAATCAAACAAATTATCTAGAGTTAGAAAGTACCAAACAATCTCTGTGTAATACACTCTGTCCTCCACTCCATTGGCAGAAAAGCAGTGAGTGGATGTAATGTGCTTTCAAGGCTTAAGAACAAGTGTTAAGAGACAAAGTATAATTATAGATTGAGATTAAAAAAAAGTGACATGTGAGATGTGCTTGCCAAAGTTAGATCACAGCCTAGTAAAGTGATATTTAAAACAATAGCGTATCTAGAAAAAGGATTTCTGTTCTGGATATTTTGCAGCAGAACATTTGGTCAGGATCAACAGGGGACTCCCAGTGTTAGGTTGCAGGAGGTGGGGATTTGTACAAGCAGTGTGGGTAAGGAAGTGCCTCAGAGGAGAGTGGGTGCTGTTGAGAGGGGATTTACTGAGCAGGCAGGTTCCAAAGTTCTGTGGTGATCGGTCAGGGTACCGGATATATTTCAGACTTTTATTAGTGACTTTGGCATAAGAAGATGATGTTGAGGAAATTAATTGATGATATATACAGTTGGTACCTATTGCTAACGCAGAAAGGGCGTATTGTGTAATAACAAGAAGGGACATATCTAAGTATTAGGAGATCACTGGATAGCTACTAGCCAGCAGTATGTTTCAGGCACAAAGGGCAAATGGAATTTGAGATTGACTGAATCTTCCCAGTTGAAATCAGTAAGTATTTTTGCCTGACAAGGCATGATGAAGCTGTATCTGAATACCATGTATGACTCTGATTTTCCTTGTTGAAAAAAGGGGAAATCAAGATTCAACAAGTCTACAGCAGAGTTACTGGGATCATGGGAATGATAAGCTTATCTGTAAGGAGAAACTAAATTGGCAATGGTTTATTTAGCCTAACAAAATGAAATTTGAGCTGTGATTTATATCCATGGGAGAAAACATCAGAAAAGCAGTGCTATTTAAAAGACAACAATTAAAGACAAACAAATTGATATAAACTGGTCTTGAGGAAATACGAGCTGCAGTTTAGGTTTCTAACTAACAGAAGAGCCAGATTCTGGAACAAACATAGTGACATGGAATAAGAACAACCAACAGGTGTTACTATGGAGCACTATGCGTTCATTAGAGGAATGGTGCACTTTCCTGTGGCTGAAGCTGATGGCATGACCCAAAAGTCTTTTGGAGAAACTTCATAATTTTTCGCTTGATCCTAAGTTATTCCTCTTTGATTAGTGCTTGAATGGCAGCGTTGTAAGGAGTGTGTAGAAACTGCATCAGATTTTATTTTTGATTGTGATTAAATTGGTAATGCCTTAAAGTATTTTCACCGTAGTAGGTCAAATTTTCATGCTGTAGGGAAAACTACCCTTTCTGGAAAGCCACAAAATGTAACAAATACTTATAGTTTTGGAAGTGAAGGCATTAATGCTGCATTAAAGGTCATCTGTCATTACCCTGCTGAAAGACTAGCAAATCAGTGTGCAGAGCTAGAAGCTGCTTTACAGTGCCATCATGTATTTCAAATTTCATGGTTGTAATTTATTTTTCTAGAACACTAATTTTCCCGCCAATTAATAGTACAAATGGCATTCTTATTCCACTTAATGCATTTAGATGGATCAGAGGTTTTTACTTTCCAATAGAGAAAATATTTCACATTCCCAGCTTAACTTGTGTTTATAACTTGCTTAAAAATACCTTTGTTAAAGGCTCTTCTCTGCTTCCATCTTTGAATACCCACAGACAGAAGATATCATGAAACCAGAATAATTTTCTGTGCATGAAAAAAACTCTCTTAACTTATACACAGACCAAATCTTGTTGATAAACTTGTCGACATATTCGTGGTCTAATCAGAATGACGTGGTATTCAAAGAAGAATCTTTTGTAAGTATTTCCCATTCATAACAATAGAATGTAGCAGTGTATGAAAAAAAATACACTGCATGGAAATTCATGTAGGTGTCAATCAGTGTTTTATGTTCTCTGATCAAGTGGTACCTTTGAAATCCTCTAAAAGCTGCTGTAATACTTCTATTTCAGAAGAAAAACAATTGTTCCCCTGGCAGGATTAAACCCATGACAGCTCTCTCCTTACCTCTTTTTCCTCTTGGTGTGTGTGTCACCACAGGTTTGTATATGTAAGGTTTTTAAAGCCGAGGAATGCCAAAACTTCTCTCCTTTTAGCCAGATGTTTCATTTTAGAAACATCTTTTTCAATGAAAGTAAAGTAGATTCAAACTTTGGAAAGTGGATTGCCATAAAATAGATATCTGAGTAGTTGCAACTGAAATTTGAGTTCTGACTGAAACAAAAAAATTACACTAAAGGGGCTTTTAAATTATTATTTATGTGCTAATTGGGTAAAATTCTTTTTCATGCACTAACATTTGTGCAGCTGTGTTTGTAATATATCTTGAAAAGTTTGAGACACGTTACTTTAGATGCTATGCTCCTCGTGGTTTTAGGAGAACCTCTCTTGAAAGAAGGGCTTTTGTACAGGGACCTTGCTATCCTCATTACTCACAGGAAGGATCGTGATGGTTTTCTCAATGTTTGTTTCAAAAAAAAAAAAAAAATCATAGAACCCTGAGTCTCAAAGTTGCATCCTGCTTTGACACAGTAACGGTTTTCCACATGAAGCACTTATTTTCTATGACTTCTGCAGCTGGGACAATTCTTGCATTGTGAAAAACTCTCTGTATATGTACCAATGCACTGTAGTCCAGATAAATGAGTGACACTCTTGGTCAGATCTTCCAAATGAAATGCATAAACACCGTTGGGTTTTTTTGTTTGTTTTTTTTTTTTTTTTTTTTTTTTTTTTTTTATTTATGCACTTCTACTCTATATGGAATGCAAGTTAACGCATGCTGACATTTTCACACATCTCTCCTCTACCATCTTAATCTGACTGCATGTTTCACAAATAATCTGACCTGTGTGCAGCTGTCTTGAAGTTTTTGGCATACAGGTCATGTAACACTTCCTTAGTGAGTAGTTAAATCAAATGACTGTTTCTTAAGGTTATCTAAGTAAGGAGAAATGCCTTACTGGATCACAGGAGCTCTGTGGCTCCAGCTCTTCCCACAGGAGACACCCTATAGCGAGTGCACAGGAGCCAAGACATTTGCTGTGGTGTGTTGTCCTTACACTCCCCCACACCTGCAGTTGTTATATTTGGATATTGGTGTGCAGCCTGCCAGTAATTTTTGGATATTATCCACCTACAGACCTATTGTCCATGAATTTGTATAATTTGTTTCTGAACCTATGGGTACACTCTGACCTTACATCTCCTGTGGTGGCAAGGTCAGAGATTGCATTGCCCACTAAGTACTTTATCTGTTTTGTATTACATGTTCATTTAGTGCCTCCTAATGGCCTGAAAATTGCAGGATTTTTGTGAATAAAATTTCTACATTCATTTTTCACAGTTCTTTCATAATTTTGGGAATCCTGATTGTATTTCCCCTTGATCTTCTGTCCAGATTGATAAATCCTAGACTTTTTGGTCTTTGCTTGTAAGTCAATGCTGCAAACTATTGATCACTTTAGCTGCTCTCTCTCTACATCCTCTAATTCTACTATTTATTTTTCAAGGTGCAAAGACCAGAACCCATATAATTTCTCATACTGAGTTAAAATCTGATATTGCTGATTTCCTTAAGGTTGTATTTCATCCTCTGATGGGCTTAATAGCATCTCATCTTTAGTGCTTAAAGGTAATGGTAAAATCACTGAATTTCAATTCTCTAAGAAAATGGACAGTGCAGTAGAAGGATTAAAAGTAAGTAGCATAGGTGCTGACAAAATAAAACCAGAGAGCTAAATATATAGTTGCTTAGGCTTCTCAGAACGAATCAAGTTTGACTGGATATGGAACTAAATTATCTGAACCTGATAAAATAGGTGAGTGGAATCTATATATGTGAAAATGGAGGGTTTGGTAAAACCGGCTATAGCTTTAAAACATATTTTTAAATTAATGCAAGTTGATTGTACCTTAACGAGAAAGCTGCAGCCATCTATATGAAACATGGAAATAACTGGATTATTTTTCATGGCTTGATAAGGCAATTGCAGACTAGCTCACAAAATTACTCTTCTAGTGCCATAATCCTATGACATGAAAAGGTGATAAAGAATGTAGCAGTTTTGAATGTGACCTCATCATTACCTGTGGCTTCTGTATTTGTGGTTTAGAACAAAGCATGTTAGGGCTGATGCATCCCACTGGTTTCACCCATGTGGAGTAGTCAGCCTTTCCTTCTACTGTCTTCCTGTGCAATTTAAAAAAAAATGAAAACAATCCCAGCTTCTCCTTATGGTACTGAAGGTTGCAATTATGAATTTCCTGGCTGAAAATTTCCTTCTGAGCTGAGAAGCTGACTCTGCTCTCAACTCCAATAAAACTATTTTAATCCAAAAGCTTTAAAACTGATCTGTAGCATTTTGAGTTACCTAAGCTCAAAAGACAGCCTTACTGAGTCTTTCCCTTTTTGGGGTGGTTTGGTTTTTTTTCCCCCATCTTGTTTTTGATCTTGTCAAATATTGTTGCTAAACTGGTCTTTTCTAAGCTTCAGTTTTTCTTTCTCTCTCCTTCTCTCCCTCTTTCTCATCAGAGCCAAACTCCCAATGCCTAGAGATTGTAACAGTTCGTATTTTTGCACCTTTTTCTCTTTTTCTCATACATACCTTCTTCTTTCCCTAACATTTTCTCCTGACATAGGTGGCATTCTCTCTTATTTCGGAATGGTCTTACAAAACAATATGAGGAAACATAGCTTTATCTTCAGTTTGGCAGGTGCTGGTCTTCTTCACATACTTAAAAACAGTTGGGTAAAAAATTAGGTACAAATGAAAGGGAACTCACCATCTGTAAGGTATGCTGGGCTAACTGCCTTTGTCACTCCTTCAGGTTCTGCCGTAAGAGGAACTTCATGAGGCAGCTACAGGTAGAGAAGTGAAGGCCAAGTCAGGCAGTTAACTTGCACAGGTGTATAAGAGCACCTGCAGAAGTAGTTACCATAGAGAGACAGACACATGAGAGGTACATGGTACTACAGGTGACGTGGTAGTCTGTGAGGAATGCAGGTACCTTTCAGTTTGACTGATGTAATCCACCTCTGGTTGCCAAACTGATTGTAGCAATGCAGAGAGTGCCCTCCCTGGGCAAGTGCTGAAGGCTGTGCCCATGGCTGACACAGGGTCATCATCCTGGAAGGAAGTTTGAGGCTAGAAGGAAGCAGAGGCACTGTGGCTGTGTAGTGGGGGCCATGGGTGGAGCAAGATGTTCCACTGGAAGGGAGAAGCAAACCTAGCTGTAATTTTTGGTTTTGCTTAAGAGAAGGAAAAAGTAATCTTGGGCATACACTGGAGGTAATAGAGGCAGAATGGGAAAGGCTGTCTATAGTTGTGACTTGTTTCCTTTCATTATTTTAAAGACAGAGCAGTGTTTGGTCTACAGCTGTGCCTTGCACTGATGAACCTATGCGGGCAGCTTCTCTGCCCTGTCTCCTTCAGGTTTCAGGTATCACCTCCTCTGCTGACATGTGCTTCATTCCTTCCTTCTCCCATGACTTGTTTGTCTTCAAAGCCACAGGTAAAGTGATTATATTTCTCTAGCCAAGCCTAAAAAAGTGGAAAACAAATGAGCATATTCTGCCTCTATAGAGAAAGAATGAAGGGAAGTAAAGAAATAAATAACAAATACGGGACAAAAAATGTAGGTTTTCCTTTCTCCATATTTTCCTATTCATTCTTTGATGTGTAGGAATAACTCATTTCTCATTTCCACCACTAATAAATTCTGATAGCACTTTGAAGTCGAGACCACATATCCCATGGTTCCCCAGGGCATTTCCCAGGAGCACGAAGGACGAGCTCTGAGATTTTGTGAAGGCTGTGTCCTAAGGAAAGTTGTGCAGAGGTAGGACTCTTCAGTCTTGCCTCTTTGTTCTGCAGTAAATGTAAGATAATGCCCTTGGTGGATAAAATTGAGGTGAGCTGAGCTAAAACTTCAAAAAAATCTCTGTTACTTTTCCACCTCTTTGACACCATAGCAATGTATGTGTTTCACTCCAAGCTATTGTTAGTCTTTACTGTATCCCTGTCTTACAATGTGAGGCTGGAGGGACAGCTGATATTTCTGATTCTGTGTTCCAAGTACTGAAATATCGAATATAGGGCTGCTCATATATCTACTGGTTGAAAACCTTGATGCTGTGATGGTAGGCTAGTGCCTACAAACACATTCCTGCAATGCATTGTCCTGGGGTAAGAGCAGTGCTGTTCAGCAGCTGGAATTAAGTTCTCTTTGATTTACTCATGTGGGCTGTGTCATCTGATACAGAGCTATAATCTGCATAAGGACATAGATTATTAATGGTAATATACTTATCTAGTTCTCTTTCTGTTACTGCCAAAACGTTATTTGTATCAGTAACTCTCACTTCCAAGGCATATGAGGAAATGTTTCCTTTTCTTAGTTGTAAACTTACCTAAATGAAACTGGGCTCTAAGCGTGTGTATATAACTCTTGACCTTGCATTCTGAGAAGTGGAGCAGGTCCTCTTTTTACTTCAAAAGATCTTCACTTGATTAAGAAGTTTTCATTGCCTAAGTTCTGCCAGTCACATCACATATAGCACAAATAAACACACCAGCTGATGAATGAAGGACAAGTTACAAAGCTGGGGGAGGGGGGTGTCACCTACATCTGCACAGGAAAATGAAGATTTATTCTTGCTTTGTTTTTCTGTGTAGTATGTTTCTTGCAGCCAAGTTAAACTTCTGCATTTAAACACATAAATTATGTATATGAATAATTTTAAGTACAAGGATAATCCCATTATTTACTTAATTGTAAGATTTGTAAGAGTTAATTTGTAAGACTTTGCTGAGTCAAAGCTTTAATCGCATAGATTTTTTTAAATCCCGCAACACTTCAAACAGTGATCCATGTGCGGGATCTTTGCACTGGCCTCCTAATGTATCAGAGCAGAATTTGAAAATATTATTTTACTTAACAGATTTGAAAATTAATGAAATTAAAAGTAGCTGTGAATTGTTTTCAACAGATGTCTAACATTTCCAATTAGGGTAAGCATCATTATTGTCCCTTTACACCCGAGGAAAAGGAAGCATGTAGAAGTTAAATGCTTGCCAGAGTATTACAACTAAGGAAACTTAGGGAAGTCTTGTTAGTTCATCCTCTGAATCCAGGCCAGAGCCATAGCTAGAGGTCCAGACTGTTTTGAAATTCTGGCTAAATATACTTTCATATTTTTCATAATTCTTACTCCTCAATCAAATTTGATATAAGAATTAGAGGCTTAGCTTGAAGCTTATGAATGTCTTGTCTTGAGTTTGCGGGGGCTAAGAGTGAGCTTTCAGTTCCCAGAAGTCATCTGTCGCTTACTGTGTTTTCCTTGTATCAGGTGTGTTCTATTTCCCAAGCCTATTTCTATGGACCTATAAAAGAGAAATAATTATACTATTTAACAGTTTGATTAGAGGGAGGTTAAGCCAGGAGGGCGTAATTTATTTAGTACTGCCTCTTTTTAGTCAGTCATTGATTTTTTTTGTGATTATCTGGAAGCATAACTGTTTCTTCATTTATCACTAGTTCAAATATTTAGAATGAAAAAACAGACTAGCAGTGAAACCAAAAATTAACAACATGTCTAATTTAACAAAAACAGTTTATTAATGGAAACAAAATATACAAATGATTGTTGGTCCTACATGTATTTGAATCATTCAGTTGAAAGGATTTGAAAGCCAGGCTTGTATTCTTGTATTGAGACACAGTAGTGACAGAAAATGATTGCACTTCATTTAGGTATTTCTTTAAGTTACCCAAAGGCATAATATTTGCAACCCCTACTTAAATACCTGATGAAATTAATTTAATTGTAAGGAAGCTATTTTGTATTGTTATAGCACTGTATGTCTTCACATTTGACAAGTACCGGCATTTAACCTTTTAATTGAAAATTACTTTGGGGATTCTGCCAGAAACTGCAGACTGCAAACACTAACCTCCATCCCTGCCTCATGTAACACAATAGGTACAAAGTCAGAGGTCCTTGATGGGCACACTCTGGGGCTGTGTGGGTGGGAAGTTCTGTGCCCTTCCAGAATTAACTTCCTTCTGCTACAAAGCCTGGTTATACAATTTAAGGATTGTTTCAGTATTTTTCTATGCAGATACATACAGAAGATAAACAGATATTCCCCCTTACAGAAGTGCTTTTAGTGGGTATTGTTTAAGGTAGGAGCAGTGCTTTAAGGGGATGAAAAGTGTATTATTTTATGATGTCTGGATTTTTGAATATGTGGATTTTTATACAGGGCTGTGGCAGGAAGGGAGTCAGGGAGGAGAAGTATTCCTTTACATCTTCCAAAATAATTAGAGTTGGAAGCTGCAAGAAGGCATGGAATTAGTGAAAATATCCAGTAGTACTGGCCCTGCACAGCTCGAGTCATGCAGCCACAGCAGTTCCTAGGAGAGGATGAGTGCAGCTCCAGCCCATGCCACAAGGGCTGTGAGTTTCTTAGTTCAAGGTTGCTCACTCACTATGTTTTGTGAGCTCTTTCAGATACAGGTTGATTTATGAGACCACATGCATGAGTGCTGAAAAAGCCTTGGTGTGAGAATGTGAGCCATGGTTTGGTCAAACCAGAATGTTTCCAAACTGATCTCATGTAAATTCACTTGAGGAAGTGTGCAGTGGTATAAACCTTTTCCAGAAGAGAGACTCAAGAGAAATGAGGAATTGTAGCTACATTGTTCTGCGACCTGGTAGTGGGGCTGCAGCTTTAGGTGACTTGCATTGGTAACTTGTCTTTTCCTGGCCAGGTTTCACAGAGTGCCATAGATGTTGGGTCGTTATATATAAAGGTTGGAATTTTAGTTTCTAAATACAGTCAAATTCAGCATAGTATTTAACTGGAAATATAAAACATTAAAAAAAAAATCTTGCCAAGTAAGGAGGAATTTTGTCTGTTAATAAACTGAGCATGTGTAAGTACCCTGAGGATGGGAAGTAATAAGTGATGCTGTGCAAAAGTAGGGGTTAAACTGTGATTATAGGAAAAGGAGGGAATATACAAAACTTGCTTCAGTGTGTGCTGCAGAAATACACGACAAACTAAAGGAATGTAGAGCCTCTGGAATTAGATCTGGAAATAACCTGTAGTTACTGTTACCTGCAGAGGCCTATTTTGTGCATGTCATATGCAGATAAATTTTCTGAAAGGATCTACTTATATAAACATTTTGTTGTGCAAGTAACTTTCGTTGATGCTGCATCAGTCAGGTTGCTCATGTGAGGAAGCAGAATTAGGCCACAAGCTAGGGCCATTCAGCTTCTCTATTTAAATCTTTGTGTGTTGGTCTTGTGGCTGAAATGAAAATGCAGTGCTTCCCACCACCCGAGCTTTACTGCAAGTTTTGGTTTTGTGAAAGGTCAGCACATGCATGTGTCTTGTAACATTACACATTGCCTTTACTCAAAAATTCACATGCACAGGAAAACTGACAAAACAGTTTATTTTGGAAAATGAGTAAATCCAAATGATGGATACCATGTGTCAAAATAATCCTTAGTGCACGTGCTTGCGTTTTCACATGGACATTTTTGAAAATTATACTGTGGAAACAAGAGAATCAGTTTGCCAGGGAGCGGGTTTAAGCCACTTTTCAATACTGACTGCAAGATGTGGTCTCTTTTACTAAACATAGAGGCCAAAGCACTTCCATCTTTACTTTAGGCCTTTGCTATTGGTCTCCAGAGATGCCAGACAAGATCTAATGGACCGGTTAATGAAGTTAGATAGAGGAGGATTAAGACTTAAATTTCGGACTAAGATGTGAGAATACCTGAATGGCCTTTAGGATTCATTTCACATCCCTAGGACACTGTAAAAACTTGGTCCTTAGTTGAAGCTGGTACAATTTTAGAGCTAGTGGAGAGAGACGAGCATCTTCAGGGGGAGATTGTTTGATGTTCATACATTCCAAAAGGGAAGAGGTGAATGGAGGATGTTATATATAGCACTGCTTAAAGAAGGGAATAATCTTTTATCTGCTTGCTTTAAAGCCTCAGGTGAATCTCGTGTGAAGATTTACTTTTACCGTGGTCACATGTGACTGGAGGATGATTTTGGGGATGTTGAGACTGTGCTGCTGTGTTTGATTAAATTACACTGATGCTTTAAGGACAGACTTGCATTTGTACTTTTTTTTCCCCCTAATATGAAAGTGCATGTAAGCTCTTTGCTGAACCTGTCCAGGGTAGATACATAGCAAATCTTAAAGTGGAAGATGCTGCAGAGTTCCTGAGTTTCAGGACATTGAAGTAACCAATAAGGTCCTTTCCTTGGAATCTAGAAGGACACGGGCTTGTTTTGATTACTTAAGTGTTTTGAATATAGTTAGTGGAACATTTCTACACACACATTGCCAAGTACTTTGAAGTAGTAGCAGTTTGCTTCACCTGCACAATATTCTACACGTGAGAATATGTATGGAAGAGAGGTTAAAATCTCTTTGGTAAAAAGGCCTTACCCTGCTTTTATTTTGGTTCTGGTTAATATTTGCTCAGTGAGCTGGGAATGGAAAATCCACTTCTGAAAACATCGTGTTAGTGTCATGCTGACAACCAGAATCTCTTTTGTGGAGACGTAAAATTGCTCAAACATTTAAAAAGTTGGTAGAGTTGCATTTTCAGTCCTCTTCCTAAAGTAGAAACAGACTTACTACTGTCAGTCTACACTGTTGCCATGAGAACAAGGCATGGCCTGCCATTTTTCCTCTTATATATGTTTTAAAAAAGATGCTAGGACTGTAAAATAAATTACTGTTTTGTAATTTAGCTTTAAGCAAAAGGAATATTTCAATGGTGACAGTTCTGGAAATGCTTTAACTTTTAAATGCTGACACCAAATAATAAGTAAAACCTTGTGATTAATGTTTCCAGAAGGGACTATTAACATTATCCTACATCTGTTCATGATATAATCTCTAAATGAAAAACACTCACTTTGCAAAAAAAAAAAAAAAAGAAAAAGAAGAAGGAAAAAAAAGAAACCCTAAAGAAGTATATGTTTATGTAGCATTTCAGTGCAGACTTAACTCTAATGTGTGGACATCCTTGGTAAGACTTAACCAACTAATTTTTCATCTGATCATTATTTAGTCAAAACTCTATGGTACTCCTGAGGTTGCTTAAATTTCATTGACAACATGTCATTTCATTTGCTGAAAAATATGGTCATTTTAAATTATACTACATGAAAGGGCTTTTTTATTACTTACAGTAAAATTAGCCATCATATTTGATGAAAATACTTAATAATAGATGAGGCGTAAAGTTCTGTGAAGTATCATTCCATGATTAGCTCTTGCTGATTTAAATATTTGAGATTGTGTAGAAAGGTTGCTTTTTGTTACTAGGAAGACTTTGCAGTAGTCCATCCATCTTTTAGGAAACATTCAGGAGTACTGAAGCAGAATTTGTAGAGCATACGGCAGTAACTCATTCAGAAAATAATTACTTGAATTGGTTGGGCATAATTTGCCCATTTATGACAAAACCCTAAACTCTGTCAACAAGATAGTTGTATTAATTTTAATCTGTATGCCTCTATCTCCAATTCATTCACTTAATGAATTAAAGTTTATGGAATTCATGTGCTCTATGAAAACGTATGCTGAGAAGTTACCCTTTTTTTGTGCCAAGTGGTGGTTTTGCTGGTATTAAACTGCAGTTTGTGCCATGCCAAATATTTTCTAAAATGTATAAATTGGCATTTCTGGTAGCTTTTTTCAGATAGCTGTTGAGTAGTCATTTTGATCTCTGTTGAGTGCTAGTTGCCATGAACAACTGAGTTTTTCAGTTTCCTTGCTTTAGCTGGCATAAGAAATCAGTGATAACAGTTGCAGGCAGTATCTATACAGGCCACTTTATGATGCATTTTTTAATTGATGCTGTTTCCTGCTACCGTTCTTAAGTTTCACCAAGCAGCTCTGTTGGGTTTGGGTACTGAAGTGAGGTGCAAAGTGTGGGCCGTGGAATGCAGGGTACACCTTGCTCGGGTCTTACGCAGATGTAACACCTCATATGGTAGAGATAACACGCTGTCACAGGTGCTGTGAGTGCCATCCATGAAAGAAATGCATGTATTTCCCAGATGAACAGTAGAAAAGGAGCAGCAGGTTGATTAGGCTCCTCAAAAGCCCGATTCAAGTGTTTGAAGTTAATGCCTTTTTGCTCTGCTTTGGTGGCCATGCTTCAGGCTAATCTCTACTAGAAACAAAGCAAATTCCCTTTAAAATAAATGGAGTTGAAGGCTGTTCCATAATTTATCTTGGAATACCACTGTTCTAATCTCTATAGAGAGATCAAGATGTATTCCGAATTATTTTTAAGAAACAAAATCCAGACAACTCTGGACACAAGACTGTCCAACATACTTAACCTGCCTGAAATGACTTTCATGACATTGACAATATTTTAATTATGAAATCTAAACTGCTAATCAGTAAATAATCTGTTTAATCAACTGCTTATAAGACATGCAAGATTTTAAAATTTATATCTCTTTACACATATAGAGAAACAACTTGCATATATAGATATTGTTTGCATGCAGGTCAATTAGAACTGATGAGATTACTTGTCTCTCAAGGAAAGTATATGTAATACACTTAATCTATGTAAAAAAGAAAAGTTAAAACACCTTTGGGGTTTACTCATAATTTTCACATCATTTCTATCCTCAGTTATTGGATTAGAACAAAACGAAGATATTGCCATTCAGGGAAATATATTTCTTTATATATATGCATGAAACTGTATAGAAGAAAAGCTTCAGGTTATTTCACTCTGGTTACAAAGTAGCACCTCACATACATCACTTGAGCTTTGTGGGAAAGAATGAGCATCTCTGATCATAGGGGATCACGTTCAAGGTATTGGGTTGGTCATCCCTAGACCTGTTTTCCGTATGTTCTGACCACACCCTTTGCCATGCAGTGTGGCTCAGGTTGTCACCTTCTAAGCGGTGGCTCTGGAATTTTGCACTGTTTTCCTTGCTTCACTCACCTGTTCTATTTAGAAAAAAAACTTGATGATCTCAGAGGAGCTAATACAGACTTTTCTGTATTTTCCTATAACAATGAAAATGAGCCAGAGCAAGAAAGAATTTTAGCAAAATAAATCTTTATGACTGCCTCTCCCGGCACAAAGGTGTAATTTGTCATTTTGTGTTCAGCCCTTTAGTATATTTGTTTCTATGCATTTCTTTGTATTAGAGGCTTGTCTACTATGTCAGATTGTAATGTGTCATATTTTGCAGTTAGGTTTCCTTGTATTTCCCAGTATGGGATCGTATAACACCTTTCCTCCTAGCACAAGTGTTTGGGCATAACTGACTCCTTTCCGTTGTCTAATTATTCTGTTTTGACTTCTTTTTTTCTGTGAGCTCTGATAATGTGTGCATGACATTTACCTTACAGAAGTGGCCCTTTTCGTTGCTCTTGATGTTGTCATGTCAAACCTGTTTCTGAAACCAGTCACCTAAGTACAGACAAAACATCATTCAACATGTGCAACACAAACAACTGCCAAACTTCAGACTTGAATGTTCATGTCAGGCTTGCTAGCCAGCAATACTGAAACAGCTGTGTGTGCTAGGCTTCTTTATACCCCTGATTACTGAATGAACTTGGAAAGAGTGAGTAGGGGGAAGGGAGACTCCAGTGAATATATACAGCAAGATTTTTGGCTTGGTGGTTATAAAGATGATTCTAACAATCATTTTTCAATTTCTCTCAACCTGCTGAGGGCCTCATAAGTTCATTATCAACAGAATTTGTTTGAAGGTCCTTCATGGACAAGAGGAACATCTCTGATGAGTAACAGAAATTGTGATTATCACGTTTTCCTACAAAATATTTCTACAGCCAAGGTGGAAAGACTATTGTTGAGGTATTTTTAGACTTAATGCTACGTATATTGCTTAAACTTCTGAGGGACTTAATTGTTGTAGAGGACATTCAGATTTTCCCCTCCCTCCCTCCCTCCCAATCAGCTTAAGCAAAACTATTTAGATATTTTTAAAAAACATTCATTCGTAGCTCTTTCTGCCAATCTGGAGACAATGAAGACTTTAAAGCTGTAAAGTGTAAAGCGGGTTGGTTTTTTTTTTAATAGAGAGGATCTAGAACAGCATTAATAAAAGCCAAATACAGAGAACAGAACATCTTTCAGGCAGGCTCTGAGCAAATATTCTGGAGCTGAAAAAGTCTGCTTTCCAGCCTGGGTAGGGTCTTGTTCTCTCATGTCTTATGCTTAACCTCTCTGCATGGATTCCCTGAATACTGGTACAGGTGTAGGTTTTCATTGATATAAGCAAGAACAGAATTTGGCTTTTCACTCCGGTTTAATCGGTGGAAACCCTGAACTCTGTTGTTGTTAGTGTTTAGGAGAATTGCTTGAGGTTGACTTCAGAATAATAAAAGTAAGTAGAGTTTGATCCAAAATGTAGTTGCTGGTTTGTACTTCTGTAATGTGGATGAAAGGCCAATAAGGGTTAAGAAGATAGATGTCCCAAATTCTTCTTCATTTTACCTCGGATAAATCTGAGCCCAGGCCTCTAGAGGTGAAAGGCTAGCACATTAACTAGGACCTTAAATGTGTGCTTCAGCACACAAACCTGCAGTATCTTTTGAAATCTATGCAGGTTTCTCCTGCCTGCTGTGCGTAATTTCAGAATACGCTGTCACCATTAAAGAAAAAAAACAAGTTTGCTCTTTCATCTGTGCACCCCACGGCACCGATTGGGGGAATCAGTCCCCAGGCTCCCCTAAAATTTGTGATCTTTGGCTCCTGCTGTAAATTGATTCCGTGCTGTGCCTCCTGACATGTGAACTGGGTAAAATCCATTTTGAAGTCTTTTAAAACCTGGCATTAACCCTGTGGCATCCTCTTAAGTGCTGATGTTTTCTCATTATATTATTTACTGGGAAGAGCTTGCCTTTAAAACTCCAGCAGCATTGCAAGCTAACTTGTTAAAATCTCAGTATTAAATGCTATAGTGTGCTTTGAATTTCTCCTGAGACCTGATGTTGGGAAAAGTGAGTTCAATTAGTCATGAGTGAGGTGAGTGCCTCACTACTGTGCAAATTGCTTTGGGACCATTTGGCCCATGTCTACTCATGATCCTCCCCCCCCCCCCCCCCCCCGCCCATGCAGATGTGTAAAGTAGTCAATATTTTGTTTAAGCTTATCTTGGACTGATTATCTGAAACCCTCAAAAACTTTTTTTGCTTCAGTGTCATGTAATAAAAAGGCTATTAAATTTTTCAGATTTTTCCCTCTCTTATAGGGAAAGTAATAATGTCTTTTGTACACATATGTGTTTCTCTTTACATCTATGCTGTATGACTTGGTTCACTGCCCATTGAAAAGAAGTGGCCTTTGGGATTAAAACATAGTCATGTTTTACTCAAGAGTTTGGGACAGGAAGTCGAAGTGAATAAGTATTTGAAAACTTTAGGGATTTTTAAGTAGCCAGAACTTAATTCCAAAGAGAACACAGCTTTGGACAAAATAGCAAAAACAATACAAATTCTTTAATGATAGAAATGAGCTGCAACCCTGGTGTTAGATCTTAAAACAACAGTATTGGTGGTGGAGTACCCGTGCACTATAAAATCATCATAAAAGGGATTTGTTTGAACTGATGGTCTTGAATGCTGGCAGATACTGCTTGCTTTTGTGCAGAGGACTAATGGTGAAAATGGCCTCTCTGTTCTTGAAGCACTCGCTTTGGTTCTGTTTTTAAACAAAGACCTGAGCTTCCCTTCAAGGAAGCCATGCTCAAACCAACTGTACCCTCATCGGAGAAAGATTTCGAGAACTTGCCTAAGTTACATGTTTTCTTCTTCTATCTCCACACTGATGTTTATGTAGATATCTGGCATACAGTTTAGTTGGTAGGAACTGATAAGGCATAACACTGTTTGTTGTTGTATACTAAAAGGGAGGTGAAACTATATTTCACTTTTCCTTTGAGTAAAAGGCTGGTAATACAGGACTTGTCAAGACCCTTTCCTGTGTTTGATAGCTTTATCACAGCCCCAGCTCGAAAGGTTAAATGTTTTGGATTACACAGAATGTACATTATATGGAGGGCTTACTATAAATCAACAAGGCAGGTATGTTAAACACAGAAAAATATCTACAGCTGTTCTCTTACTCATCCTGCTTGTTATTTAACGCCGTCTCTACCCAAAGGAATATTTTTAGTTGTACTGTCAACAGTTTCAAAACAAAGAAGCAACTACAACTGGCAAATGAGGAACCCAGCTGGTGCTGTGTTTAGGCTCCCAATGAATATACTCTAATCCTGACACCTGCAAGCTATTTAATCAGGATTTACAATTGAACATGAAGGATGAGAGGTCCAGAGGGCTGTGTTCTTGGTGTTTTGATTGCAAATGATGGAGAAAAACTTTGTTATCGGATGTTGTAGTTATTTGAAGTTTGGTGCCCTCTAACCCATGGGGGACCAAGAATCATTTATCACTTCACAGCAAAAGCCAAAAAAAGCCACTATGGCTTACACACTAGCATTCTGCTTTAGCTTTTCCTGTATTCCAGTATAAACACGCCTTGGATTTACAAACAATGAAAAACAATTTCCAGCAGGCACATGGAAAGGAGAGGATATAAGGAAAGTATGTATTATCCATCCCATGTCAAACTGAAAAGATCCCTTTATTTGCCGTAGCACCCGTAATGTACATAATGATGAAATGTATCATAAAAATGAGCAGAAAGAATGTGAAGGAAATTGAATAAAACAAGTTATGGTTTGGGTTTTTTTGTTTTTTAAGTAAAGACCCTTTTCCACAGTGCAATATTGAATCTCAGAGTGGCATTGTCAAGGGTGAATGACTGCCTTCTTAAAGGTCATTACTCCTTCTAAAACCCTCTCTTTCCCTGAAAACATGACATAACATAAAGAAATTTAAAATTTCACTATACCATCTTGTAACAAGCTCAGATGTGCCATTATGTGGCTATGCCTGTTTATTTATCTACTGAAGGCTTCTAAGTACTTGTAGCTGAGTTCATGACAAACATCATTCTGGCAGTAGCATTAGTGTGTGTACATGGGGTGTGTATGTGGGGGGCAGTTTGCTTTTCTCTTTCTATGTTGTACTGTCAACAGCATAGTTCTGAACAAGCAGGGTGTGGTGTAATTGACACCCTACAAAAAGTGGTTAATCAGCTGTCTGAAGTTGTTAGGTAACAATGCTGTTGCCTTTGGGTCTGATCAGATGATGTAATGCCTGTAAGTTATTTTTTTGTTGATTGAGGCTATTGTGTAACTAAATATCCCGCAGAGGGTTTGTATGGTTACAGTCACAGAATAAGTCAGAATTTATTTCTAACTTGCTTATGCTGTTTTATTTTGTTCTTAATTTAAAAGGGGAGAAAAAGTATTTGTTACTTTTCAAGGGAAATAACTAATGAGGACAGCAAAGAAAAAGGGCTCAAAGCAGTCATCATGGATTCTTTAATCAGCTGGAGGCAGACTGGAGCAGAGAGCTTTCCTCCCGAGCATCTTTTATTCTGGGCTGCTACAGGTAGTGCTGGCCAGGATGATCCAGTAAAGGTTCCTGTGCTGTATGACCCCTCTCCAGCAGACCTGTCCTGCACTGCCCAGCAGGTGGTCATTTGGGCTTTCGAGTTTTACTTCACTGTATTGACTATACAGAGGAACTTAATCTAGGGTCTCTTTAAACTTCTAGTTATAACTGCAGAAAAAATACTTTGTTTCTAGATCAGATGCTGTCATCCCTTGGCATGTGGATGGATGATATCACTTATACAGTACTAATGATACAGGATCTTCAGTACTTGTTGAACTGTTGCACTGAAAAGAAAACTGTTCCCTGAATTCTTCCTCAGCTTTATTTATGTTTAAGCTTTGCAGTTTCTTTATTCCCACATTTCTTTGAACAAGAAGCTGTTTTCTATAAAAGTAGTCTTCCTTCTCTCTCAACATATTCCCTCTAGTCCAGAAAATCAGATGTTGGTGGCATCAACTAAATATTTATTGTGGTGAACCCTCTCATTACAAGAAGTGCATCTTTCCTGAGGACCTACTAGCTTTGCAGACTTGCACGAGGTTCTTCTCTTAAGGAATTACCAGCTGTTGCCAGACTCATGCCAGCTCAGTTCTCTCTGGAGAATCTCCATTACAATCCCCCAGTGCCCTTTGGTACCTACTACAACTGGACCTTGTCTGTCATATCCACTTCCTTCATTATGTACATTGCATGCACCCATTGTGCTTTTCTGTTGTTTCCACAGTTTAATTGCTACCCCTAACTCTGTCAGATAAGTACAATACTGTCAAGCAACTTCTGCAAATAACTTTTTCATGTGGAGTTATGCATGCCATTGTTTCTATGGATAAAGGAAACAATGCTTAGTTCTGTCTAGGGAACTGTAATGTGAAGATACAATAAAGTCCCACATTGTCTTCGGGTTGCAGCTTTGCAGGGTGAGCAGGTTACTGCCCAGGGGCTCTCTTCTATTTCTTTTTCCACTCTCTAGAGATCTGCCACAAAAATTGTGTGCTCTATAGGCTGTCTGAGAAAACAATTATGCATATATTGTTAAAGAGTTTAACCTAGTCATTTAATTGGACTAGATCAGGAAGCAAGTAGTGGTGCAGTGATCTTGGATATGCTGTGAAGCAGTTGGTACCAGTAACCTCTTCACTTGAATCAGCTGCAGCCAGAACAAGACTGCTGACTTCTGTATCTCTTGGCACTGGGGTAATAGCACTCGTGCTGACTTTTTGCACCCTTGAACTCTCATCCTGTTCATCATGATTGTGAGATCAGATACAAAATGTCTTTCAAGGCCATTTGAGTAAAGAATAGCTTTCTTATTCCTGAAACTGCTTTTCTACAGTTGCATTGCCTTGCTGGGAGGAGAAAGCAATGTTGTTTCCTACAGTTCTGCTTCTTTAAGGGGCTACATGAGGAATACTATTCATGCCAAGAAGATGCCACACAGGTCAGTGAAGATACGTGGAAAAAAAATGAATGGAGAAATGAGAAAAGAGTGGTTAATCACATGGAAAGCATGGGGAAATACCAGAACTGCAGCCCGTCTGACAGATAAGGAACTTAAATGACACACACTTTACCAAGAAGTTAAAACTTTCTTACTTCAAATATTTGCTTTAGACACTCCTTTTTTGGTAAAACAGCAAATGTCTTGAGTCATCTTTTCTGTAGCTAAAAGGGATGTTTAGTTCCACTGGCACTCTGCAGAAAAATATCACTGAGGCAGTCAGATACCACATCAATAGATTGACCTTCATGCTTGAAGTCTTGTCTGTCCTTCCCAGCTGTATCATTCCATCTGATAAAGGGTATCACTTCGTTCCAGGAGCGTTGTCTTGCTCACCACAGTTAACAGAAACATTTGAAATAATATCTACTTTGATAGGGTTGCAAGATCTTTCTTGCTGGCTGGGGTATTCCAGTAGATACTACATACACCTCAAAAAAAGTACTTTGGGAGTAATTTGTGTTAGTTCTTGGGCAAACATACCAGAGAAACTGTGCCTGCTTACAAAGGCAAGCATTTATAAACTATCCTATTTCCCAGGGGGTCTGCTGTTAGGCTGCTGGAAGGCTTGATACAATGATCATTACCTCTGGGCTCAGGTGTGGAGATGCAAGGATGTTATGCTGTTGCTTTCTCAACACCTAGTTAGGAGGGGAAGTCTTTGCTGTTTGACTTAGTTAATGTGCTACAGTAGTGCATAAAATGACAACATCCATTAAAGGCTCAGCAAAACACTGGGTTTATCAATTGTGTTCTCCATTGTAATAACTTGGCTGCTTTGGTATGTAGATACACCTTTCCTTTTTGAATAACACTTTGGAAAATATTAATAACGATGGTAAAATATCTTTCACACCGCATGCCGCTTAAAGGCATAACATCTGTTTTAATGTGGAGTTTCAGATTTAGCATTATGGACAGAGACATCTGTTCATTGTTCTAGTTGCTCAAAGATATTGACAAGTAAATTGATAAGTAAGGAATAAGCCCCATTCTGTTTAAGTAAGGGTTGTTAGTTTCTGCATGTTTCAGCATATGAAAATGAACTTGGCTTTCTCTTTTGAACTCTGTCTTTAGAAGTTCAGGGTGGGGAAGTACAGTGTTTATTCAAGAAAGCTGTGATTCTATGTACCTCAGCCAGATTATCACTTTGCAACATTGACAGGTAGTTAACAAAACAAATGGCTTAGACAGCAAGGCATGACCTGGGTTCTGCAGTTTCTTCTTCACAACCAGACCTGTCTAGTGATAGAATCTGTTAATGTTGTGGAAGAGGTGCCTTTGTTCTTCAGATTTCTTTTTCAAACGTGAAATATGGATGGTACTTGAGGTATCAAGTGTTCAATTCGGTGACTTTAATAAATGAGTTGAGGTCTTTTACTCACAAGTATTCCCTGTTGACAAGTGTCTCTCTGGACAGAATCTGTTCTGTTTTGTATATATCTGAGGAAGATTTTGAAAGATTAGGTCCAAATTACTGATGAGAAAAGTAAGCCTAAGGAAACTGTTTTCTTGTGGCACATAAAAAATAAAAGGCAGAGTTGCTCCTAGACAAAAAACCTCATGACAGATCAAGCAGTGATGCTGGGACAATTCAAATGCTTGTAGTCTTACGAGGAGTACTTTTATGAAGGGACTGTAATATTTAAGTATTACTCAACATACAATTTCTCGTGGCAATGACATAGCAATGCTCATGATCGTGAGTTGTATAGAGCCATAATTGTCTTTATTTACTTCCTAATCCTAACAGGAAGTGAGATATCAGTATAAGTTACTTTGGAGTAAAAATTTCTCAAGCAATATTAAAATTGCATGTGGGTACTACATAGTTTCATATTTCAGAAAGTAAATTGCATGAAGTAGCAGAGAGGATTGGGATGTTTGGGTCTAGAATTAGTCTGTTCTGGAAGCTCCCAAACCAGATGAAAATTGGTACCTCCTCAGAGACTGGGCAAATCTAGTCAGCTGAATATGACACTGACCAAACCATAAGCTGTTGCCTTCACAAAGTACCATACCCATACTCTATTTTATTTCATTGCAGTGATGATGAAATAAAATAAACCCAGGCAGAACTTCCATTTGTACTACTTAGGTACAAGGTTATGATTCAGTCAACAAATAGATATAGTCATCCCATGGGATCCCATTCATTTGCTTAGCCAATATAAAGTACAAGTATTTTGGCTAGAGATTTTCCATCCTCAGACAGCCGGACATTTAAAGTGTAACTGTTAGGACAGGTATGTGCATACACACCTCTCTCTTTTTCAGTGAATTCCATGTAGGTATTTTCTCTGCATTAGAGCAATACTAACAAGAAAAAGCATTTTCTACATTTTGTCCTCCCTGCTTTTCTCTTCCATTTTTTTCCAAGGTGAGAAGAGAAAGGAAAGAGAGAAATAGGAGTATAAAACCCAAATGTAAGAATAATTTTTAATACAAATTTTAAATTAATTCTTAAAAAGAAATTAACTATTTTCTTTGACACCAAAATAATTTTGAAAATTTCAAAATCCATTTGAAGCATTTTTTAATGGTTTTTTTAATCCATTCTTTAACTGGTCTTTATATATGTCCTTTAAAACATTTTCAAGCTCCAAGTGACTAGAATGAGTGTCAAGTTATTCTGTGTTCTCCTACCATTCCACATCAGATGGGATAACTCACAATCAGGCCTTCCAGAAATTATTATGGCTTTCTGTGCTTCAGATCTTGAATGACTATTTCGAAGTATCTTAGTCTACTTTTTAGAAAATGTATAATGCACATTTCCTAAGAATCGTGTTTGTTTTTGTGATTGTGGTTGAAAACTTGACCTGAAGACAGGTTTTGATCAAAACATGAACTCCTCCTACTGGAGTTTTATTGATGTTATTTCTCAGTATATTTGAAATGCCTGAAGTTAATCCATACGTTCCACTTACAAGCCATGTAAATTACAAAGGAAAACAATAATTTGATTCAAAGGCCTTTTCCCTCTCAAGATATTTTTGATTAAAAGTTATTGTAGTTCAGCGGATCACCGGCAGATCCAAAGACAACACGCTTTCCACGAGTACCGATACCTGTAAAACCTGCTTGTAGCACAAACATCCTGATAACAGCCTCATTAATAGCACTGAGGTATTTTTGGAGACTGAATGATCTGAGTTGGATCATACAGAGAATGCAAAAGAAAAACAAAAGTTTCATAAAAAGCACTTAGTATGTATGGATAGAATTTATGCAGGTGCAGGTATACAGGCAAAATTCAAACAGAGGGTAGATAAACACTGCTGTTTTGCCTGTAGCAGGTTGGATTGCAGATGCCAGCTGCAGTTTACATGAGTTTCTTTTTTTTGTTAAAATTGCAATGGTAATAGATAACTTCTGCTACATCATGGAGCTAGTATTTTGATGGACAAATGAGGAAGAATCTCTAGTAGAATGCATCTCTACACTCCAAAAACACTTACGGATATGAAATGGCAAAGAGAAAAAAATTGTACATGAGTATTTTCCAATGGTTAACTTGGATAAAATGGATATGAAGAAACCAGAAGAAGACCAAGTACATTTGGTTTTAACTTTTACTAATATGTGGTTGGATGACATTTTGTGTGTTTGTTCATATGTTGCTTGACTACATTCTGGACTATCAATATGGAGTCAGTTTTTAAAAATTTTCATTATGACACAAGATGTAAAAAGGTGAAGTAAAATGTGAGCTAGTTTCCAAAATGGCTGAGCCTTTATCTTTTAAGTAACTGTACTCAATACAACTTGTCCTGTTTTGATATGATGCCTCGCAAATAAGTAGTCTCTGATTACTGGGATTCAACAGATTTCTTTAAGTTTGGGGGATTTTTTTAATGCTTTTAAAGGATTATTTATTACCTGAGCTATTAGGACATGGGAAAAAACCCAGGGTGAATAAGCTATTTGTTAATCATCTCAATAGCATGGGAATTTAAACAAATGTTACATATGCTTGCAAGCAAATGGTCAGTGTCTGAACCATGTGTTTCGCTAGTGAACTTCTGGGTCTCTGGTGATATTCTTTCGTGTGCCTGCCGAGGACATGACTATGCCAGCATTTCTTTTAAAGATGTTAACTTAAAAGCAGCATGATGCTGAAGAAAAGTTGTCAACACTGCAATTGAAACTATTCTTCATTATTCTAATGACATTAAAAAAATAACTTATTTCAGGAGAAGAAATGAAAGTGTTAGACCATATCGATCCGCACCATGTATTTCATGGCATTGTTCCCACAGAATCTGAGTTTCACAGAAAGTGCTGTTCAGCTGCACCACAGCTTTAAAGAGAACTCTTTGTGCTTCTGGTTTTGCATCCTGTTATGAAATGAACATCAGCCTTTGAATTGGGGGAGTCAGCTAAGGCTGGCTTTGTTGCATTACTTCTTATAATGCAATTAGAATGTGCAGTGCCATATCTCAGTGTGTCAGGGAAGGGCTGGAGAGTTGGGTTCTGAAACACTTTGCTCCCAGCTGTGAGCAATAGTAGCTGCAGTGCCAGCAGAAGAGCTTTTACAATGCAGCGATCAGCAGCAGTTTCTGTAATTCATTTTTTGGTGTATCTTCCCCTGTCATTGCAATGTTCCCCCAAGAAGATACAATCTGTCATAGCCAATAGCATGAACTGAAGCTCTGTGAAAATTCCAGCCCAGTCTGAGAAAGCTTGTGCAATGCTCTGGGCCTCCAGCTAGCACTGAGCTGTTGGTTGTCTTCTCATGGTTTCCCTGCTGATGTGCCAGACTGGTTTGATGTGAGCTGCTCTTGGCAAGTTTCTGCAGACTGCAGTCACACACTGCTGTCGTAAGGCAGACATGTCATGGTTGGGACAGTATGGAAAGGAATCCAGAGTCATCTTGAAATCCAGCAGTGGCTGTGTGAATACCTATGTGCTCTTTGACCTCAGACATAGCTAATAAATGACTCTGCAAAACTGTTTCAAAGATTTATGTGAATAACAGGGTAGAGAGTCTTTCCACAGATAAAAATAATATTATCAGGTTTTATGTTAAAAATGCTTGTAAAAGGTTATAAGTGCTTGATGATGAAGAACAGTTACCAGAACTGTAACTGTGGTAAAGACTGGAAAGCAGGGCCGTGTCTATCACCAAAATGAGAAATGAAGTAGAAAATGGTATGACTGGTACTTCGAATCATTCTGAATCCTGGATTTCCCATTTCTTTCTGAAGAGCCTTTAGAATAGGGTAGGAGTAAAATGTATGCATTTCTTTAAGAAAGGCTCTTGAAAACCTACACACATACTAGAATGACAAGTCAAACCTCATTTTTCCTTGTAGGTTTTGTATTTTTTTTGGTGGATAGTCTAGGTGGACTATTACTAGTATCAAGTCCACAGGATAGCTGAAGAGCAGTGAACGAATACAATAAGATTTCCTACTGTGTTGTATAGAACTTCTCCCATAAGCTTCTTTTTTTCTGATGTTTATCCCACTTAAAGTAAATAGCATACCTGGAGGGCAGTGCTGAGATGACATGTGCTTGGGTTGCTGGCTACACCAAACACAGCTGTTGGTGTTTGCAGACAACTTGGCCCCACACCTCTAATCAGCATGTAGTCTGGAGGTGATGAGAAACTGCTGAGATCCCTGCTGTGGGACAGAAGAAAAGAAGCATCTTCTCCTTCACAGCTTTTATCTAAAAACAAGTTAATCAATATGCTAAACACTGATAGCAAAATACACTCACTTAGACTGATGTTCTGAGGAGGTCTGGAAGGCACCGTTTGTCCGCAGCAAAGCTTTGTCAAGGGAAAAATTATCTGTGGAAGGGATGGAAGGAACAAGAAGCCGAAAATATATCTTTGCTTGAGGGGCAGGAGATACAAAATAGTGATGACTGCAGAAAAGCACATCCCCACTGACATTTTCAAATATCTCTACCACAGTTCAGTAAAATAAGCAGACAAGAATGGCTAGAGAAGCTGTTCTTCATTTTTGCATTGAAATGATTATAGGAATTATCCTGTTTTGGAACACAGTAAAATGAATCCAATAGTTCTACCATTTTTTTTTTCATAATACTTCGTGATCTGAATGGCTTAATAAACTTAGAAATTTGTGCAGTAGCTCTCATTTGGGGTAAAAGTGTTACTGTAAACTTTGCAGGGACTGTGTTTGCCGCAAGTTACAGTGTTGTGCCTAAAAGGAGAAAGTGGTACAACAGTCAAAGCTGTTATTTTGCCGGCATGGATAATTTCCATCATTACAGACCAATTATTTCTTTCTCTGTCATAATCTTTTATCTTCATAAGAATAAGTTAATGCACATTTTTACTCTAATCTGTTTAACTACTTAATAATCGTTCTCAGGGTTGTCCATTTAGACTGCACATGTAATACTTTGAGGTATGATTGATCCTTTTTTATTCTCACTTTTGTTCCTGATGACCAATCCATTTTTTAAAATTCTTATTGAGCATTGAGTTGATATGAACAGGTTTTGAAAAACAGTGACTGAGAGGCAATAACTATTATGGATGCTATTGATTAACATGCACAATTAAGGTTGGTTTTAATTCTTCTGCATTGCCTTGCACTTACCCACACTGAATTTCTCCTGTTATTTTGTTTCCTCATTCAGTGTCATGTCACAAATGGTTTTTACAGCTCTTCATAGTTATTTTTCATTTTGTTTAGGCTGAATTCTGCCCTTTTCTGCATCATTTGGGAATAAGTTGAATGGTACTGGTCCCAGCTGTCTGGGACCAACTTCTGCTGCAACTTGTGGTGCAAAATGACCATTTAATATGTACTCTTTGAATTCTCTCTTTTAAAGGAAAGGATCTTTTGTCTTTTTACATGACAGCCAAGAGTCCTGAGGAGTATTTTCTAGTGCCTTGTGAAAAGTTCTTGGTTTCATTTCTATTTACAAGAGTCAGCTTGTTCTCCCTTCTGTCTTTTTTGTCTGTCCATACCATTCTGTTGCCTCTTAGAGTGTCAAATCCCTTCCTCAGTATGAAGAAAGGCTTGCTAATCTGTAGCTATTCAGATTTATCCTCTACCTCTTAAAGCTGACCAACAATATCACTTTAATCCTTGGTGTGATGTCTCTCCATCATGTATCCTCTCCTGAAGAGAATCTGTGCAAGGGTGGCTTTCAGGATAGGTAAACAAGTGCAGGATGGAAATAGTTAAATGTGAAGCAGTTTGTCTGATCCTATTGGAAGGTGATCTCTGGGGTTTCCTTTTCCTGTGGGATCCAGTGTGTTCAGTTGAGTTCCATATACTTAAAGCCAACCTAAATGCATTAGTGATGGTAGTAGCTCTTGAGGAGACTATGCTCTTAATTTACTTCTATGTTCATTAGTTTGAGACTCCTTATTTATACTTGAGTTACATCTATGCCCATCTGTATTGTATATTTGTACCATCAAATGAAGGTGTGTGAATGGGAGTTATTAGAGAAAGAGAAGTTAAGTGACTGTCAGAACTTCATACCTGGGACAAGAAACTGCCATTGCTTTTCTTCTGCTCCTGAGGTAACCCTTGTGATTATGAATTGGGTAGAAAATTACTTAATTTGCAGGACAAAGCTCTCCAACCATCCTTTTTCATGTGGCAGCTTTACAGGGCTACTTTTCACATTGAAACTTCAATTGTGACCTGATGGGGTTTTTAAGGTGGGAAGCTGATTTAAGTTATTTGTTTTGCTAGCTCTGCATTTCCCTCCTGCCTCCCCCTGCCACAAGGTGCCTCCTCAGTCAGTCCTGCATGCATTTGTTACAGGCATGTTAAACAAAAGTTGAAGTTACTCTCTCATGTAGGTGCTCTTCATTGTTCCTCAGGGGAAAGAGGTTCTTTCTGCAACTTAGTGAGACTTGTTCCTTATTAACAAGTCTTCTACACAGCAGAGGCACTGAAGAGATTTTGAGATCTGAGAAAAAAAATACTTTGTATGGGTTCCTGTTCTCCAAATCAGTTTCAGGCTTAATTGAGAGATTTTTAGCATAGGCCCAGCACTGCACTACCGTGGATTTGGAAAACATGGACATGAACCCAGGTTTCATTCACACAGGAAGTTATTTCAATATTAAAGCCTTTGGTCTCCCACTGCTGCTTCTGTGCATTCCATTATGATCCTCTAAGCAATTAAAAATTACAAACCCAAGTCTCTTTAAACCTGAAATATGTTTCAAACCCCCTGCTGAAAAAAGCAGAATCCTTGTTAGAAATTTCAGTCACTAGGATATAAAATGGAAGTCAGTGGATGCTAACATTCCCTCCATGTAAAGATGCATCAGTGGTTTTGTGGGTTCATGTTCTATCTGTTGGCTATTGCATTGCCCAAAAAATAATTTGCTTTGCACTCGACTGCAGCAGTGTGACAGGAGTCTGTGTTTTCACTTGCATGTTTGTGTTTTGAGTAAAGATGGAATATGAAGCAGTCAGGGTTTGTAGTATGTTTGTGTCATAGTGTCAGCATAGGAGAAGAATGTCCCTCCCCAGCTGCTGTATCACAAAACTCTGCGTATGATTTGCCTGCTACATATTTTAAAACCTCTGGAGTTCCCACCTCTGGGGTGCACAGCTCACCCTTCATTTCCAACTCCCTGGAACACCCACTGTGTTAATACGCTTTCTTGACTAGGGCATTCACACACTCTCAGATCTGGACCAGATGCTAACTGGGCGAGTCACCACATCAACTGATCCTGCTCCGGCACCAGCAGCTGCCCAGGAATAAAGGTGGAATAGAAGAACACACAGCATAAAAGCACACAATGGCTGACTGTTCCACAGAAGGGGAAGGCTTTAAGAAAGGGAAGACTTTAACCAGTAGTATCAGGAAAGTATCAGGGAGAATTATTAAATAGTTGAGTAGTCTCCCTAGTGAGCTGATGAAGCATCTATTTGATCTGTCTGGACTACCCAAACAATTAGAAAGTTTGCTACTGGAGGCAAACATGCAATGGCAGGCTGATAGATGCTGTGACCAAATAGATCGTTTCTCTTTTTTCCTTGGCCACTAGCTTTTAAAAGGAACAGTGTTCGTAAGTGTTTGAATAGAAATTGGGCTTTTCCTCATCATCATAACTTTCCAGGTCTTTGTTTGATACCTCCCTTTATTGAATAAGATTCTTGCATGCTGGAAAACAGTTGAGAATTCACTGAAGATCTTAAAGTATATTATTTGGCCAGGCACTTTAACGAACTACTTCTGTGATAAAATTACTATAGAATGCTTATCAGAGACTAGAGGAATGCAGCTGAGTGGGTTTAGCTTGCCCTCTTACTATGGATATGCCATCTGTATGACACAGAACCACTTTACTGGTGAATACTTGCTCTTAGCAAGAAAGGCGTACAGAGGAACCCTGATTATGAGAGCACCACAGTCTAATCTGTCTCCTTTCCCTAAGTTTGTGGTTAAAATCTGTTGGCATATGGCCCAAAATATATTGCCTCTCTTACAGCAGAGCAAAAGTATGCAGAAGTATTTCCTCTAACAATCAAAGCTTCAGTGCAAAAGTAGTGACCCAAATTAACTGTTTGGAAGAAAAAGGTTAAAGGTGTTTTAAAAAAGCATTCCTGACCAAACTGAAATAAATCAGCAAACTTCACCCACACATCCTCCAAACCTGCAATCAGCAATAATTTCATAGAAATAAAACAAATGGATTGCCACATTCCTTCATGTCTATTACACTTCTGTCTTCATTGCAGAAATTACTCAGAAATGAAAAGTTGGAAGGAAACTTGGCTGTTGGTAGTAGTTTCATCACTTGTATTACAGCAAACGTACTCTCTACAGAAATTTCTGAGATGCACTGTTTCTGGTTCTACTAAGCATTCTGAAATCTTCATATAAAAACTCTAAAGCATTTTCTGTACATACCAGCAATGAATGAGTCCTTTGGATAAGTGTATTAGAGCTACAATTCAGTTACACCTACAAATTTTAGCCCCCATTCTAGAAAGGAGCTTCTTTAATAAAAGCACCTTAACATGCATGTAAACTGTGTTTTATTTAAGGTTAAGGTGCTCTCTAGAACTGGGGTTTACCTTTAAGATAGATTTCTGAATGGCCTATTTTGATGAAAAAATCAGTGTTTAGCTACAAAACAAGCAGGAAATGGAAAAAAACCACCACCACGTTTAGTTCTTAGTGTTGTAAGATATCAGATGGGTAATAAGTGGAGTAAAATCCTAATTATAGCAGAATTAGATATGACAATTCTCACTTTTATTTAATTTATAGGAAAAGGATGAAGTCAGCAACTTCTGATTAAAATCAAAAAGAAAACAGTACCTTTTCTTCACAACTATTAGCTAGGAAAAGAACTACTTGAGACCTGTCCAAAAGTAGGGTTGTGAAGCAGAAGTCAGTTGGACTATGCTAGGGTTTGTGTTTTAATAAAAGATGCATGTGAAATGGGAGATTATTTTAGAAGTGTTTTGTGTGAGATTTTGTTGTACTTTAACTTCTTTTGCTAGGGAAGATATCTGGCTCTGAGGAAACCTCATTGGAAAATCTCTAGCCTGTAGCAATGGCTTGTCAGTTTTGACAGTGGACAGTTGGTAGCTGGTGGAGCATGTGGTAAACACCAGGGAAAAATTAGATGCTGAGAGTGTATAACAGAAGAGGTGACATTTATTAGGAAGAAACCATGTTGTGTACAATCAGTTCTGTCATAATAAAAGGATTATTATGTGTTATAGGAAATACTGAAATCAAGAAATAGAGCTTGGAAGGCATTGTTGAAGAGTTTAATGTGCTCTGAGAACTGGAGAACATGGGAAAGAGCCTTCTCCCATGCAGGACTCTTCAATAAACCTCTTTTTTCCCCTAACATTGTGATATGAAATGGGAAATGCTTTAGAGTAAACTATTGGATGGAGTACACCAATGTTTTTATTTTTGAAGCAAATAAAAGCATTTATTAATTTGGGAGAGACATTGTAACATATTCTTCTCTCTCATAAAAAGCACAAACTTCATTATACTGGTTGACAATACAGACAATGGCAATGTAAATACACTAGAAATGCAACATTTCAGCTGGACACCTTAGAGACAGTTTGACACTTCAGCAGTTTTGTGTTCTGTGCCACTGCTACCTTCCTGTAAATCATTTCTCTGAGCAGCAAATTGTTAACATTGTCTTTTGACTCCTAGTGCAGAAATAATGGCTGAGACTGACCCACAGAGTAATGTAGTGATTCCTGACAGAAGCAGAACCACAGAAAAGTGTTTACTCGGTGCTGATTCAGTGATATTTGTGTTGTGCCCAGCCAGGTGCTGTGCTCTGTGAGGCCCAAGACTGGTGATGCTCAGCAAAGTGAAGCCCCATTTTGTCTCTGCTGTCTCTGCCCAAGAGATCACAGCTCCATGCTCTGGCAATGGGAAGATGATAGAAGTGGGAAGTAGATTCTGTCCCCTTTTCCCCACTTCTGATGATCCTGTGCATTCCTCTTCTTTTCAAAGGCTCGAGGTGGGATAAGGTGCTGCTCACATGAGGCCAGCTGATAGCAGAGAGTGATAATCTGCAGGTCATGCCCCAGAAAAGAGTATGAGAGAAGGGAAGATGAGCAGGCCAGCATCCTGGGGGCACTACCAGGAAAAGGCCCCAAGGGAAGGTCCAATCTTTTAGTAAGGCGAGATTGGCTGGGAGAAGCATTTCTGACAGAACAGAAATCCTGGTCTTTCATGCCCACTAACATTTCTCTATATTGATTATTAGCATTGATATTCATTGTAGCACCATGACCCTTCCTTTCATGAAAATTGTAGATGCATCACATGGTACAAGCATCAAATAGCATCATGGAGTCTATACAAAGACATTCACTTCCTTAAATTGAAACCCCATGTATGTTGCAGTAAGGAAAGAATTTGCTTATTAATGGTTTTACTACTTTAGTATCTGGGTCCTCCTGAGAGAAACTTAACTCTCAGTTACATTTCAATTTGATATAAATAGCCTGTGAGAAAATGTTATTATTTGAAAAGTTGCTGTAAGGAGTCCTCAGAATTGATGATAATTCTTTTTTGATCAAACCAGGGATATACCATATCCCTGGTATAAATTGCTTAAATATATACTGACAAGTATTGCTTACTAGGTCAGCCATACTTAGAATATCGAGCAATGTGGTAATATGGTGCTATTTGACACGGTGACCTTTACTCAGTAATAAATGCACATGGCATAATGGCTATCAGCTTTTAATGCCACAATTAAGACTATTTTAATTATTTCCCTAGGTTCTTCTACGTATAAAAACTTAACAGTAAATTAAATGTGGTTTCCCCCTCATTCCCTCATCTCCCAGCCACTAATGCAGAACACAGAGCTTAAAAACTCCAGCTGTTTATATTCTGAAAATAGTCAGAAAAAAACAGTTAGAAGACAGCAGGGATTTGGCATTTCCCTTTTATTAATATACCTTTTATAGGGAGGAAGAGCAGCTGTAACTCAAAAAAAGCCCACGTGAAATATAAATGATAAGAAATATAAACGATAGGTGGCAACACTAAAGAGATAGAGGTGGAACAATTGGAGGAAGCACATGCAACCAAACAGCATCCCTTTAGGTATTCTCCACTTTCACCAGCCTTTCTCTTAGTGTCTTCCCTCCATTTCCTCAAGATTCCATTGGTATTGTTGGCATTAAGCTGACTGAGTGTTAAAAACCATCCCTTTCCCTACCCAAAATAAAAGCAAAATTCACAACAGGTGCAGTGACACAAAGGCAGCATTCTCGATAGAAGTACCTGAAACTTTGGCTGTAAAATATAAACATAAACAAAAGAATTCTGGAATGCAATTGTGAAATGGGGTGATACTCAAGCTCATAAATTCATATCCTTTAGATTCATATCCTTTAGATAATTTTAATCTATCTGGATAAAAAGAACAGAATCAGTGTGGATGTGTTCTGCTTTTAGTGCTTATTTTAGACAGGCAGTCAATGTCAATGCAGTAACAAGGATGAAAAATGCTGTAATAATTAATTAATGCTGTAAATATCTTGCATTGCAACAGAGGTCACATCTAGCCATGATGGAAACAAAACTCCAGTAAAAGGGTTTCATACGTATGATGTGATTGTAACATAAAATAAGTCTGTCTGACTCCCAGCATTTGTGAACCATACTGTCTCATGTTTTGCACTGTAGTAGTTGTTCCACGTCAAAGCAAACCTATGTTGGAATGATTTATATCTTTATTAAAGCTATTGACAACTTCTATCCCAGGATTTTCACATAATTCTGCCTTCTATGGCTGCCTTATAGGTGAGAACACCAAAGCATGACCAGAGTTACTAGCTGCAGTCTTTCACACGGAGAGGACCTAGGTATTCATGCTACTGGGAACTGATTTTCTGGGCTAGAATTACAGGGACTTTTCAAGTATTGTAGTCAGCTGTAGTTAAAAGAATCATTCGAGATTCAGCCATCCTTCATTTTTATGATGCATCAGTGGTGTTCATGTTCTTGCAAATCAATGCATTGCTGGTTCACTCCTATCACAAATCTGCATGCTATTGCACAGAGGTGAGTCAAATCTTGAGTATCCATTTTCTTTAGTGGCTTTATCATACCTACACTATGTCAACTAAACTTACCTACGAAGATACATGCAGAATATGTCCTTTTTCATGGACTGATTCTTTTGGTAGGGTGAATTTCTTGATGCTTAGAACAGGTAGGAGTAATTTCCTCTTCTCCCTTCCATCATAATAGTTCTGCACAGTTCTGCCCGTCTGCAGATCTCAAAGCAGAGAAATTTTTGCTTTTTCCTAATTGTTTGTTCCTTCTTGGATTGTCTCACTTTTCTGAGACTCCAAACTCTTTTTTTAATCTGACCTTTCTCTTAACTCAAAAGCAGGAAAGAGAAGAAACACCTAAGCCTTTACAGCTGTCAGTTTTGTCCCATAATGGGATTTAATCTCCTCCTCCAAACTTGCACATTGGCATAGACTTTCCTCTTGTGAGCTGACTTCTGCTAGTGGTAGGAAAAGGTTGAAATCATAGGAATAGTTTATGACCAATACCTTTAGACTGTGATGTTTATTCCTCTCAGGAAGATAAGTTGCGGCATTATAGACGTACGTAAGAACTTTTAATTCCATTAAATGTGCTGTGTGCTCATGGTAGAGGTGAGTGCAGTGGAAAATGTAAAAATGATCTTTCAAACTTCGAAATCTAACAATTTTTTCTACTTATCCCTTGGATGAGATGTAATGTCAGGTTTTATCCCCTTTACAGAATTACTTCGTCCAAACTGTTTAGGGAGTTATTTTTATTTAAGTTTATAATCAGCCTATTTTGTGCAACAGGGTGTTTCAAATACACGCAATATTCATCATTATACCTTCTGAGCTGATTGTGCAGTGTTGCTGTGCAGTAGTTCCACAATAACTGTGCTTCTGCCCCAGATGGTTTCCTTCATCTCTGAATGGGATGAATCTTAATGTATGGCCCAAGTCTGGAAGTCTTAAAGCAGCTAACTTTTGACCAGTGATTGGTATTCCTATTGGCTAATTTAACTTAGATATGGCCACAGTGCCCTGCAGCCACTGTAAGATGTCTTGCAGCCATCAGGCTATTAGGTCCTATCAATGTCAAAACAATTATGCACTGCAGTCTGGAAGAGCACTTGCTATCCTGTGATTGTCCCCTAAAGTACTTGTTTGGAGGTTGCTTCATGAGGTATTGTGCTGTCTCACTGTTAATTTTTTCAGCATACCATCATAAAGCTTCTCATTCATACAGGGAATTATTATCACAATTTAAGTATGTTATATTTTTATCTCTTTGATCCAGACATATAACCATGTTATTTTCCTTATATAGCAGTATTCTTACACTATGTGTATCTGCTGCTAGCAGGATAACCACCTTGTACAAGATAAAGAATGACTGTTACTAAATAAAGAAGGGTAGAAGAAATGGGACCAACAATAGAGGTGGTATAGAAATTGTTACCATAGCAATCTCTTCAGATGAGCTAGAGAATGTTTAATTGCCCAGCCCATCATGGTATGGTTTATAACTTGATTACTCAACTTGCAGAGGGGAAGCAGTCATGGGGCATGCCTTAGAAATCTTACTCTCATCTGGGCTCCAAATGCGAATGGCCAGATTCAGCTTGATACGATTAGGAATAGCAGAGATGTTTTTGTCTAGACTGCAAACTCCCTGGGATAGAAACCAGGCTCTTTATTATTTGTCTATAAACCACCTATTTTGGGTGGTGTCCCTGAGCATGGAGCATAAATAATGACATGGAGATAATGAAAACTAACCCAACATAAATCTGTGCATTGGTGACCGAACAATTGCAGTTTATTGAGAGTACTTTGCAGGCCAAGGACGTTGTACTGGCACGCTGTCCTCATTTACTATGTGGTGTTTTCTTCCCTCTGTTTCTGTCACCCATAGTCTTGCACTGTTAGATCCACTCAGAGTGCTGCTGCGGGGTTTCTTTCTTATCCTTCAGGTAATCCAGGACATACATCCATCTCAGACTTCATTTTCACAGTCTCTTGCAGCCTAGCCTTTCTGTATCCAGAGGATTTTGTCTCTGGTATCTAGATCTTTAATAGCATAACCTGTTGAATATACCCCAGTGCTGCTTTCTACACTTGGCAAGCACTCCATAACATAACATCCACAATAATGTCTGATTCTATCCCTTCTACACCCTCTCTAGTATTTTCCCTTGCTTATATGTCTACAGAGAACATGACCATTGCAATCCTATCCAGGTGATATTATGTTCTCAGTTTCCAAGAGCATTTTGTCTCTTCATATCCAGTGGACTGTCTTTCAGTGTACATACTTTTGGGGCACAGATTATCCCTGTTTAGACTGGTGCAGATTGGTTTGACACCTAGCACAGAGAGGGCCTAAATGGTGCATGTATTTTGGGAGTAGGTGTTATATAATGACAGAGAAGTGCAAATAGCGTTCAGCCTTTATGTAAAATTTCAGAAAGTCTGTTCTACATGACAGTGAAGACTTGTTAAATTTATTTAGATGCAGTCTGAAAAGTTAATTGGAAAGAGGCTGGTTGGCCCAACTTGCTGACAAAGTCAAATCAGTCTTTCCATATCTACCACAATAGAACAGTAAAGAAGAGCCTAATTCTCAAGTGTCAGGTGATTAATATGCAGCCAAAACATGGTAATTGTGATTATCTATGTGGTGGTATGAGGCAGAAACAATCTCTGCAACTGATGCACATTGTGCACATCCCACAAAGTGTGAAGTACTACACCCTCCAGGGTTTCTGTACCTGAGCATGCTCCATTGCTGGCCACTTTGGGTTTTTGTAGTTTCAGTTTTAAAAAATCCCTGTTTGCTTTGCTTGCTAGATTTTCTAAAATCTCAACAATCAAAGTGCACCACAATAATGGAAACTGTTTTTTACATTTTTAATTCACTTTTTACATTACATTTCTATCTTTTGGACTCTTCTTTTGTTACGTCAGTGAGTGCAAAATTCACTGTAGCACTGGGAGCAAGTCCCACCTGTGCTAAGAGCACATCTGCTCCATACCAGTTTACTGCTTTCACCACCTGCATTCATGTTACAGAGGAACATCTGGATACTATTACAATTATAGAAGGTGCAGGTTTTATTCTTGGTGCAGGATTGTACTCTGATTTCACAACCTTCCTCGAATAGTGAAGCTCATGTAAATACATCCTGTCCCATTTATAATCAACATACAATTAACATCAATAAAACATAATGGATCTTTATACTAATTATATCTTCATCATCATCATCAAACATAATTGAGGTAGCATTAATGATGTTAAAGAGTAAAGGCTGTGAATTTAGCCCTCATCATCTGGGAGAGAATTGTGCTCCTTATGTCCTTTCCTCTTTTCAAGTAGCAAATTGGTTGTGGATTTCTTTATCTCACAGAGAGAGAGGAGATGGAAAGCATAAGGCTAACTGGTTCTTGCTGACTTGAGATCTGTCACACAGACAGAAGCACACACTATTTATAATCCTTCAGAATTGTTTATAGAATATATTCCTACTCTTCCCACCCAACAAACTGTAGGAAAATGTCACTGTCCTTGATTTGAATATGAGAGTGTTTGCATGTGCAGCATGGTATAAATCCGTTCCACAGCCGTGGCCAGATAACGAAACAGACCTCAAGATGAATAAGTGAAAGGGGACATGGAATGGAAAAGGGAAAAGGCAAAAGTGATTTAACAAATTCCAACTGGGAAAGAATATGAAGCTGTACCTGATACATGTGCTTCCTGCATCTTTATGGCAGTATTTTAGAAATGTGAGAGACTGTTACTTTGCCAGAATAGACAAGGAAGCATAAATGTAACCACAGCGTGTAATCCTTGAGGCATTTTAGCTCGTTTACAAATGTGTTCACACCATTTTATCAGTCAGGCATTGCTAAACAGGTGTGACCATTTCCTCCTGACATGTTTTCCCTGTTTCCTCCTCATATGAGGAAACTCAGACTTTTTACTTCTGGCTGTGGTTATTTTAACACATAGAGGAGACACAAGCAGTTTGTGCACTTGCTGAGTAATGGATTACTAAACCCAGCATATTATGTGTAGGCAGAAGCTAGGTTTTATATTACCTCTTGAAAGACTCTATTTCCAAAATAGTTTATCACAGAACCAGATGATCAGTTCAGCAATATTCTATATGTGATATTGTATCACTGAAGAGAGAGAACATCTTTGAAAATAGCATTTTCTGGATATAAGGATCAAACCTGGAGCTTTCAGAGATGTTTTACTCAGCTGGAGAAATACATTATAGTTTGGCACAGATCTTCTTTTTATTATCTATAATTTTCAACAAAGGATTTTGTTATATGGAAGATAATGGCAGTGCATATATTCTGCTTTCAAATATGTTCACCCCTCTGAACTGTTTCAGCTGTCCTCCTCCTTCCAAGGTTTTATGTACATTATCCAGACAGCTGTCTTCCCTTCTATTCTGTATGTAATGGCAATACTTTTTGCTAAGGTATGTACCTTTATGTAGTCTAGGCCTCTGTCTTTTCCACTATTTTCTCGGACATCTTAACTTCAGTTATTACAAAATATGGTTTCTGTTGTATTTGTATGGAATGAGAAGAGGAAATTCTCTATTTGAAATACTTTATTTTTCAATTACATCAATAAGGTCTACATCATTTATATATAATAAAAGATGCTATCCCTGCCTGTAAACTGTGTCTTACATTGTCATTGTTTTCATCCTAATCAGGTTCAACTGTAAATCTGTTCAGAGCCTTCACTAAATATCTTTTGGCTAATTTCTTCAGCTAAATATCTTGCAAAAGCAGAGCAACTTCCTTAATATGACTCTATATCATCTGCCTCCCTTCTCTGCTCAGAATATGACTCTGTATCATCTGCCTCCCTTCTCTGCTCAGATCTTTTGCTTCCTTCCCCTACCTTGAAATTCAGCCTTCTGCTTGAACACTGAATAATTCCTCCTCACCTCATCAATCATACCTCTAAAACACCAAACATGTATGTCAGGGTTTGGATTTGCTTTAGCCATAATCCTCTCTATGGCTGGTTTTGTCTCTCCACCTTTCCTAATGCAGTTTCTTTCTTTGTGGCTTTCCATGCCTTCCCTCCTCCAGGTTCTAGCTTATACAGAGCAGTGCTGCCTAGTCTTTCGTATGCAAGAGACCATAACCAAACTATCCACATCCTCAAACATCTCAAATGGTTCCTCACTCACCCCACAGACTGCTTCAAAAAAACCATTGCTTGATTTTAAAATTGCTTGGGTTCATCTTACTCTCCTTTCATCTCTTCAACTAATACTGGTCGATTACCTGCTCTTACACTCTTCCATATTTGCCTTTTCCTTACTTCATTTCTCTGGATCATGGATTTCCACCAATTTTCAAAAAGTCTTTCAGCACTGATGCAAATAAAGTGACATTAATTTGCACCATTTTTTTCCCAGCCTTGCCTCAGATTTTCTCTAGTGGTTTTACATTTCTGAAGTGTCGGTATTTTCACAGTAACACCTATTGTTGTGAAGCACCATCTGGGATACAACTCTAATGAAAAAGGAGATACAAAATAACTTGGGTTTGGAGATATGCTGGTGAGAAACATTTGCTTAACCATATGGAAATTGCATTTCTTTAGAGTGCAGACCTAAAGCTGAAACAGTAGGGATGTCAAGGCAACTCCCCAGAAAATTCTTAAGAACTCGCACAATATCTCTTAAAGAGTCTGTCACCTTCCTTTTTTAATGAAGAAGTTCATTATCAAGTTAATGAGAAATGACACTTTAAACATGTTCCACTGTAGCTTTGCTATGCTCCCATTTAAGGCCTTAGTAAACTGTATAACTGTGAGAAGTGTTGTGCCAGTATTGTTGTTTTTGATAAGTCCGCTTTATAAATCCAGGGTAATTGTAATAGAAATCATTGCTATTCTTTGTGTATTAGATGGAGCATATAAATTGTGTGCATAAATGTTTCTGTTTCGGATCAAGATTTGTGAAATCCTAATCAGAAAAAGTTTGAATGAATTAAAAAAAAAAAAGGCAGCTCTTTATTAGGTAGGAGGTAGGAACTGAGTCAGTTTGCTTTGGTAGATTTTTGGGGTAGGAAGGGATGTGGGTTTGTTTGTAAATAGAATTTAACTTCATGCACCAGAGGTAGAATTATGCAATTAAACTTTTAGAAAAGCTTCTGGCACAAGGATATTGCAGCACTGTAAAAAAGAGAAAGGACATTTCACACCCAGAAGTTATCCATATGGCCACTGACCACATGTTTGGTAGAGATGTGAACAATATGTCATTGGTATTTACAATTCCAGGTAGTTTTCTTGTATGCCATAAAAAGTAAATACTTAAGCAACAGTCTTTGCTGTGTAGATCTTTAATGGGTGTGGGAAATTCTCTTTATTTAGCAAGGAATGCCCATCATTTGCTGTCTTGGGAGATGTGTTGGCAACAGATGGGATCTCAAGAGCATTGTTTCGCTGTTATTCTGATTGTTAAAATGCAGTTCATTTCATTCCTTTCTTTTTTTTCTTTCTTTCCTGCAGGGGTGAGAGGGACTGTGAAAAATAGAGGGGGAAAGTAAAGAAAGCTAGAGAGTAAAAGAGAAAAGAAAATGAAATTTGAAAGAAACAATGGGATGAGAATCCCAAGAGAAGTGTTGAAAAGCATGGGTGAATTGAGAGCACTAAGTTTGGGCAGAGAATGCTGGCAGATATTGAGCACATACAGGGTACAGTAATGGCAAAAAGGGAAGAAATAAGAAAACCTTAACTGCTTTGAGTTCCATGGTGTTTTTTTCCCCCTTTTTCTTCTTCGACTAATGTGCTAGGGTACAGTAGACATGGGATTGTGGAAAACATACTGTGGGACCACGTAAATGGGACTAAATGCAATAGTGCAATACATGGCACTGCCAGAAAATGGCAGCTGACTTGGTCTTCCTTGCAAGTGGACAGGTGTGGCACCATGTGCAGCTTAGCAAAAGAAATTTTGGGTTAAAAAACTTTGATTTCATTCTTCTTTGGGAATTTTATTTAAGCATGTCCTGGGAGGATGCTTGGAGATTCTATTGTTGTTCAGAATATGGCATGCTGCCCACATCTGTGTGAGGTTTTTCAGCAGAACCTTAACACTTCCAAACAGATGTTTCCAAAAAAAACCCAAAACTTTTCTGAAATGCAATATGCACAGGTTTGACTGTATTTTTTTTACAAAAGTCAAACAGATTGACGTGTTGAACAAGGAAGATAATGTTTTGAACCTAACACAAGAGGTAATCAAGAGCATTAGTTTAAAATGTCAACCTCTTTTTTCTTGTTTTTGCCCATAAGTCTTGTGGGGAGAGCCCTTACCCTCTCTTCTCCACAGGAAAAATCAAGAGTAATTTTGCATCAGACAACAAGAAAAGAGATAGTACCTCAGGTAATATGAAAGTGGCCTCAGTATTTGAAAACTGTGTCAGTTGCACAGAAAAGTATGGCTGTGATTTCTCAATATGGGAAGTGAGGACACTCCCAAATGCATTCTGTCCTTCACAGTTGAATTGATTTTCTGTGTTTTAGACTCCAGTTCACCATTCAAGACATGTTGATAGCTTCCCTTTTTCACTCTGCCAAACCCATTCTCTAACATGAATGTCTGACAACTAGGGCATTTGAATATGAGCATTACCAGAAGCCTTATGGTGTTTCCCTGTCCAGAGAAGTGAGTTCTATTCCAGGTGACCAATTGCATTGAAAAATGTGAAAAACCATGATGCTGAACAAGCATCCAGTCTGTCTCCTTGCCCAAAGAAGTGATGCAGTCTACGTCAGTCATTCCCAATAAGTATTTGTTTAACTATTCTTAAAGGGGTCCAGTGATGAATACACCACAGTTTTTCCGGTGATCTAGTCCAGTATAATATTTAACATTAAAAATGCTTTTCCTGGTGCTTAATCTGAACTTTCATTGCCATAGTTTAAATTTATGGAGGTCAGACTCTTCCAGTCCTTTTTGTATAGCCTTTTACATGTTCAGAGGTTATTACTGTTCCAAACCTGCCCACCCCCTGTCACTTTCTAGAGTGTTTTCATGAGGTTGCCTACCTCTAGCTCATTGAATCTTTCAGTGAACATGCTGTCAGAATCCCTGGTCAGCCTCATTATTTTAACTTCACCATCTCCAACCTACAACTGGACTCTGTCTTCTTGCTTGTGCTTCTGTTGCAACAGCATGACATGGCTGACTCCTATTCAGTTTGTGATCCACAATAAACCATAGATAATTTTCTGTAAGTTTCTACTTCTCTGATGTGGCCACATCTGCTTAACTATGCCATATTTTGAACACCAAATGAGGTAGCAGTTCCATTCTGATATTTTCAACATTTTTTGAAAAGCTTAGAAAGTAATAATGAAGTATTTTTATTGTCAGGCATATTTTGGTTCATATCTGAGTCCTTTTCTGACTTTCCTCCTCTATCTTTTGTATCCTGAGACCACCAGTGCTTAATGATCACAAATGAAGTTAAAGTATTTGGAACAGAACCTCCTTATTAAGTACATTGAATTTGATCATTCAAGGCATTTTATGCTGACATGCCTGAGGACTACTGAGGATAAAGGACCATCTCTAAGTGCTTTAAGTAGGCCACAGTGTTTAATCTACTCTGTGTTGTCCTAATTGTTTTCTCAGCTGATTGCTGCTGAGTGTTCTTGGGTTTGGATCTTTAGATGCTGGACCCAAATAGTTTTGAAATAGGTCCTCAGGAATATGCCGTTCTGAGAGCGGCACACTTGATGGAAGTACCTCCTCTCACGTGTTTCTCTCAGGATTTCAGAAAACTCTCCTCATCCCCCATGTTAGGGTTTTGTAATTTATTGTTTCATTTCTAGTTGGCCATCTTAAACCATTCAACAGCTTTTGATAAACATGCTACTTTGGTTTTTACTTTGGAGACAGGAGTCAAATCAATGCTGCAGTAACTGCCAGTCATTTCTAACCAGTTAATAGGATTTCAGGGGAAATCATGAGGGCAAGGACTAATGGGTTCTCTGCTGTAGTCATAGGTCTTCTGCTTGAACCTTGTGAGGTGCTTGGAAGATGCTGTGACTGGCACTGGCAGCTGGTCAGATCAGGGGTTCTTCTCTCTGATCTTGAGAGGGAAAAGTGTTTTTAGTAGGGAAAGGTATCACTACAGATATTAGCTTGCTTACTCTTCTCTATTATTTAGAGGTAAATTTTTCTTTTATAGTAGTGAGCCATGCTGAAAGTCTTTTGAATACTTATGAGTTTAGTGTACAGGCATCTCACAAACATGGTGTCCTGTTGACCCAGTGTCAACAAACTTTATGGTTCATTATCTTATGAGTGTCTTGCAACATTAACAGCCACTCTGCATCCATCCTGAAGTCTTGGGAGGAGCTACTGTTACAGGACTAGTCCTGGATTTGTCCTACATTTTTTTAAGGTCTGAAGTTCTGAAAAACATGGATGATGGTGAGTGATAGGCAGTACTTCTTTCAAGAGCCCCATCCTGGTACGTCTGCAATTGGCAGTCAGGGACATCTCTGCACTATGTTACATTAGCAGGTTGTAGCACTTCAGCAAAATGTTTCTGAAGATTTTGAAACCCCGGGGAGGGTTTTAGCAAACTCTTTACAGTAGTATTTGGAGAATGTGAACTTGAAGCAGAGATGACCACAGAGTCCAAGGAGCTCTTAAGTCCTACTACTGATTGAGGTCACCTGTTCTGTAACAGCACGGCAATTCTGGCAGCTCTTGAGACTGAGAGACCTTAACTAAAGCCAGCACTGAAACTGAAGGGAAGAAGGAAGAGAGCTGGACAAGACAAAGATATTTTATATTAGCTGAACATACCACGATCTCATCACCATGCACACGACCTGTGAATGGCAGTGAGTACCATGTATGTTCATCATGGCGAGACGCTATGGTGGGCATGTGACGGACCAACCGAGCAAACAGCAAACATGAACTAAATTTTATCTGCACATACAGAGGAGGCTTCCATCACAAAGGATGGAAGAGTCTGTGGAATTCTTACCTTTCTAAATAATAATCATAATAGTATACACAATATTCCCAATTTCTTCCTATTCAGCTCCTTGAAACTCTAAAAGATAGGATAGGGGCTCTCAGACTGACCTGCTGTGACTCAGTTTGAGTCATTTCCCTTCTCATTATCTCTGTTTTTCCTCAACTTGCTCATCTCATCCATTAAGATTTAGGTTTTTAAAACAGGAACTTTCTCTTCCTGTGCATATTTATCTTGTGTCTAACACAACGGCCTTGATCTTGGTTGAGGCCTCTTGGTGATACCAGAATACAAATAACAATAGCAGGCGCAGCAGAAACAATAACAAAGCAGGTTGGTTAACCTTTGATGGTCCTTTCCTGAGACATCTCTAGGTATTAGAATACAGTCACTTATCCATTTTTTTATTTTTCTCTCTGTGGTGACTTTGAGTTGGCATATTGTCATATTCCAATGACAAGTCACCACACTCCATGCATTGACTAGCTTTTTCAGTCAGTGATCATTTTTTATTCCATGTAATTGCCTTTTGTTTGCAGTTGTTATTTTAAAGGTGACCCCTAACCCTGCTCAGGGAAAGAAATAATGGGTAGATTGAGGTCTGAAACTTTCTTAGTATTACTACTCAGAACAAGTGAATATTAGCAAGGGCTGGTACTGCTGCTCATCTGCACCTGCATGAAAGAAAAACTTGAAGGCTAGGGTGTGGTGGTGGTGGGTGTATTTTTTTTCCTGCAGTTCCCCCCCACCCTTCTCCAGCTGGTCCCTCATCTTGCTTCTCTCTTGTATTTCAGTTTCTCCTGTACTCATTTCTGTTGTGTGGAATTTGAGGTTTCTCAATACACATTCCCTGCCCCCAGCCTGCGCACTCCCCACGGACCCAGCTTCCTCTCGCACATTCCACACTGGAGCGTACCACTCTGGAGGCAAAGTGGGCTCAGGGAAGAGTCCATCTGAAGCCTCTCTGTCCCAGGCCTGCTCCGTCATCATCCTCATCGTCTTCATGCTGAGAGCACTTTCACCAGTGAAAATGCAAAGATAACGGTTCTCATGGCACTGAGAATTACAAATTCCTGAAATATTTCCAACATCAACCAGCAGAAAAGCAGGGTGATAGAAAACAAATGGTGACAGGAAGGCAACAGGGAAATAGGAAAGAGAAATTTAGGGCTGTATAGGCTAAGACAAAAAACGAGAGAGAGAGAGACAATAAAGCCAGGAGACAGGGAAAAAAAAGCAGAAAGAGATGAAAAGCTGAGAAAATGTGAGGGCAAATCAAAGAATGAACAAATGAACCAGGCAGGCTGTAAAATGAAAGAGAATGAAATTAAGTGTATGGAACAAATATTCGGATAGTGATCAAGGATAGAGAGCAGATGCTGAATATGAGTGAGAGCCAAAACACAACAGGGATTAAAAAAATCTGTCAGAAGATTTGGGTGAATTCTCACTGAGTTTGTATTTGGTTTGATTTGAGTAACCCATCCCTCATTTTCATTTCAGCTTGTCTGCTAGGAGTCTGGTATATCCACAGCAGATTATTTTCAAGGGCTGTTGCTGGTGTTTTTCTTTGTACTGGTTTTTTAACCAGTACTAATTGGGCCTGTCACCTGGGTAGGTCCAGGATATAAGTGTTGTGACCTTTGTGGGAGAAGGTTTCTTGTATCACTTAATGTGTTTATGTTTGAAATACATGCTCAAACACACGGTCATCCAAACCTGCCTGCATCTCGGAGCACTCTGTTTCTGGGAAGTCTCGTGTTGCTCGCTGTCGTACTGGCACTCCCTGTATCCACCCTGGAGAGGGGAAGCCCACAGGAAGAAGGATCAGTGTGCTGATGTGTGACTTGTGCATTAGAAACAGTTGTCATGTAGCAGTTCAGAGCAGCACAAGGAGCCGCAAAAAGAATCAGGCAGAAAGGAACTGAGCCAAATACAAACATTTCTCCCTCATAAAATATTGAAGACAGGTACCATATAAAGCTTCGTTTATGAGCTGCTCCCAGTTACAAACCATCTCGAGCCTGGCAGCAGCACCTTTACCATACTGCTTTTAATAGAAGCTGTCTTCCTTTCATACTGTACTTTTCCATACAAGCTTGAGGGGAAAGTAATTTAGTTTAATAGCAGCCACCCTCATTTTGAAGCAGGCCTTGATTTAAAGCCGGAAGTAATTAAATGTAATGAAGCCCTAGGCTTCTGCACTAGCATCAGAGCTGTGTTATTCACAGCCATACATACACGTCCTTGTTGCTAATGTGTCGCTACTCTGTTTTTTTCAATCACCGTGGCCTGGGTTTTTAATTCCTGCTGGGCAGACCGTGGTACAGTATCTGTGAAGGTTAACAGCTTTACAGTAGTGGTCTGAAAACAGAAAGAAGGCTCATCTCGAGTCTGGGGTGTTTATGAGATTTCTGTGTATGATCTAAATATGGCTTTTTGTGCTCTATTTCTTCTATTGCTTTATGTGGCAGTGGTTTGTCAATTCCTAACTCTAAACAAAAGCCTTTAAGGGAATAATTCCCACATTTCCCTTTCGACAGCAAAATTTAAAGTAGAGCTTGCCATTTAAAGGCACTTGCATACAGCTGACTATTCTTTCTCCTTCCCCCCCTCAATAATTTAATCAGATTTCTCTGGATGTTCCCTGGGTGTTCTTTAGGTGTCCCTTGCTCAGCTTGGTATCTCTATGGCTCCTTCTGTTTGTCTTGTTAGCACTTGGGGACAGAGAGTTTGGAAACTTCCTGAAGTCATTGGGAATTGTGCCATTGGCTTGAACAGGGACAGACTTTTTAACCTTGTGTTAACTCACTGGTAACAGAAACCAAACAGACCTCTCAGTGTCCCTTTCAAGTTACCAAGATCCAAATATCAGATGTAATGTGTGACAGAATCCCAAAAAGAGGGTCATCAAAACAATCGAATCATACAGGAATGCTGTGGGATCCACCCGCCAGTGTAAATAACTCTGTGACCTCAGTTTCATTTTTCTTCCTTTCCGATGTCAATAACTTCCCACCATAAAAGTGTACCATGAAATGGAAGATATTTGAGAAGTCTGCCTACCAGCATGGCTCTCATATTCGGAAGTTAAGGAAAAATATATCTTTCACTAATATCCATGTGTCTGCATTTATATGCAGTGAGGCTGCATACTGTTTTTTAAAACAGTTCTTTTTAATATGTTATAATGGTCTATTAAAAGCTGGATCATACAAAGGTTTTTAATGCAGAGACTCAGGAGAGCAACTTCAGCTATCTCCCCCTTCTTTCATCTAACAGATCGTGACTAGTCGGTCCTAGGAAAGGAATTTTTTTTCCATATTGTAATCATTAATAAGGCTGAAATATAACAGTGCCACAAACTCTAATCTCATTGCTCCTCTAAATTGACTCTGTTGATTAGTTTGCCCTTGCCAGACTATCCTCTAAAAAGCCCTAAGATTTTCATCATGCAATTACTAGAAATGTATGGTCCCAATATTTTTAACAAGCAACTTTACTAAAATTACTCCAACTAGGTTGTGGAACTGGCTTAACAATACTGAACAGCATTTTATGAGTGGCAAGTTCGTTATTTTGGTGTCCAAACTTGGTATTCTACAGTTAGGGGTGAAGTATGCAAGTAGATCAGAGCTAATGACAGCAACTTTCTTCTGGCAAAGCAACACTTCCCATTTCCTGTTGATTTCCAGATGGGCTGGCTGATGGGTGGTATGGCTGTTCCTTGTGTGGTTGAACTCTGTGGAAGCAGCTACTTCCCATGGATACCTCTTTTCAGCTTTTGTAACCCTCAGCTCTCAGCCACACACTAGCCCTCCTACACAGTATTCATCCGTGTGCTGACTTTTCTTGGCCATAAGTGCTGTGGATTACTGATCCCTGTTTTTCTTCAAGTAATTACTTTTGCATGCTAATGGGTGAACAGTGTGCATATTCTAGTGTTCTGTTTGGATATAGTGAATTTTCAGAGCACTATTAATGTGGGTTGACATTTATGTAGGCTGTTTGTTATACCGCAGGTTATTTTAGTATTCTCCTTGCTGCCATCCTAGGTTTCTTTACCTTATTCCTTCCCCTAGACATCCAGCCTCTTTACTTGCCATGCTAGAGCAAAGCTGTTCAAATGGCACCTATTTGTTTAGATGGTGGAGGATAGCCAAGACCAGACCTTTCACAGTGGCAAGGTCGTAGAGTCAGTTGCAGGCCAAAAAAGCTGTAATCATTGCACCATAGGCCTCACTTGAATGGGCTTTTCTCATTTACTCAGTGCACTTAGTCCCTGCTTGAGATTACAGCACTCATATAATGTAGGACTGAAAAATAACTCTGCACAGCATACATTGCTCATATTTATATCTTTTGCCCCACTCTCTTCCCCTTTATTTTTCTGGCACAGGCCATACACTTTAGAGTGTAAACTTTCGGTAGAAAATTCATGGAAGTACATAGAGTTAATAAGGCATCCATGAAGTAAGAACATTCTTGGTTTCCAGGTTTGGAATGATCCTTGAAAGACCTTGTTTATTTCCCAGCAGAGTTGTATGTCTTCTGCATGTATGCAGAACTATTACATTTCAAGGAAAGTGCTCTGTTATGGCCTTGTTACTTAAGGGATCTTACTGTTTCTTCCACCTTATGCAGAGATGCCTTTCCAATTCAGTAGATCTTGAAAGATCATTGGGAGGAATAACATCAAAGCATACTTTGCATAGCAGTGGAGACCCTTGTCTTTGAGACATACTTTGCATCTCCTAAGAAGTGTCAGCTCTGCTCTCTACAAGAACACAGGTAATTTCTTATCTGACCTCCTGTAAACAACATGTCACCCCAACAGGCCCTTTCTGCCCTCACGAAATACAGGAAGGCCCTGCCAGCCAGGCCACAGCGATGGTCCCTGGGCAGCTCTGACTGCTGGAGCCCTGTTCCCGGCAAGGCCCAGCAGACACCTATGTGTTCACTACACATATGGCCTGGAAGCCCCTCCACCTTTCTGATTTCACAGTAGACCGGGGCTGTGACTTTGTCAACAGTGTGAGTGGGAATTATATAGCAACAAATAACAGTCTCTCAGCTGCAGGGTTTAGGAACCTGCCCGACCTATCAGGGAAAGCTCTGGTCTCTGGCCCACCTTAGCAGCCCTCAGATGGGCAGCAGCCCAGCCCCAGCCTGAAGTGCAGCCAGCACACCAGAGGCATATGCATTCACAGCTTTTAAGTTTGGGGGTAGTGTTGAGCTTTCAACACAGTGTGCAAACTTTCACTGCTTTTATTAATTACTTTTTCTCAAGCTTCCACATTTTATTTTATTATGTTAAAATTTCTGTAGGACAGTATGTTTTTTAAGCCCTTGTGGGTTTTTACATATTTAAACCCCTATGGATTACATACGATACAGTGATACAGCATTTATCAAGGTACAGGTCTGGTAGTATATTCCTAAAATCTGCCATGAGATCCATATGTTTTCATGAAGTATATATGGGTAAACATAACAGCATATTTAGTCATATCTTCTTTCACCTGATAAAAACCCTCAATTTTAAATAAAAAATGGTGTTTATTCAAAAGTGATGCAAATTTTCATGAAACTGCTTTATGCTTTTCATGAGATTAAGTTGCAATATGAGCTAAGTTTCACAGCAATATTTGTGATATTATGAACTAGTTGCTATACTCATGACATTATTAGCTGCAATTTATTAAACAAAGCACTAACAAACGGCAGTCACAATTTAGTCGGATGAAATTAACCTTACTGTATATAAAAACATTTCTTAAAAATGAATGTAGTGTCATATTTCACAGTTACCATGACCAACTCTCTTTACTCCTCTGAACTGGAAGGCAGACATGCAATCCAAACTAAGCAAGGGAAGATAAAACCTGTTCTCAAAGTAGCAACACAAAACACCTAAAAATACTGTTCCATATGAGCATATTTTCTCAGTTTGGAAAAAAATCATCTTCCTGTCTCCTCATAACACATGCAGAGGTCTCTGCACTTCTCGCTTACTGCACAGCTTTCCACCTGCTGCTATAAACCGAGGGAGGTAGTTTTGGCTGCTTTATCTCAAAAAAGCAATGGATTTCGTTGAAGCCTTTCCCACAAGGGCACCATTCAGCTGCTTGGGCAGAGCTGCTGTGCAGGCCGTGAGAGGAGGGCAGGGCTACCAGGGGTTTGTGCTGCCACGGTGAGGGCACAAGGATGGGTAAGGGCTCGTGGTGCCGCTGACGGTGAGGGTATGAGTGGTGAGCCCACAGTGCCAGCCCACCGCACACCCCTGTGGGCCTGGGGACAAGGGCCAGTGCCTGGCAGTGCCCCAGCGTTGTGGCTGGGGACATCTTCCAGCCGGCTTGGCTTCTCTTCGTGCACTGTGTCCAGACCTGGCTCAGGTGAACCTGCCTGTGACCCATCCTGTGTCCTGCCTGTGCTGGAGCATCATCCATGCCCGGGATGCTGTGGTGTGGGGCTCACATGTAGGGTCTGATGCAGTGCCGTGGGGGCAGGAGGTGTGGGTGGGGAGGAACATAGCGAGGGGTCAGCACACCCTTTGCAGCCTGGCCCAACTGGAACAACCACTTTGCAGCTCTCCAGGTCCTTTAGTTGGCCTGGAGCACATGTGGCCTTGGGGGTGGCTGCTATGACAGAGGTTCTGCCAGGCTGGGTGCAGGTGGCTGGTCTTTGTCTGGCAGCACGTGGGCGGTGGCCCCCAAAACCTGGGAGGGATGTGTGGGTTGGCTACAGAGAGGGAGCTTAAAGTGGAATCTGCCTTTAGGTCAGTTTGTCTTGTTCCAAAATAAGTGTGTGGGCTACAACCAGAGTGGTATTATAGCAGAGGAAAACAGCATGTGTTTGATAACACGTTTAAGAGTACAAGAAAAAGGGGGTGTGTATAGAGTAACTGGAGAGCAGGACAGTGTTTGCTTCAGCTGGGGAATTCTTGATTTGGAAGTGCCACGGCTGCAGCAGCCTCCTGGGTCGGGCAGGCTGAGCAGGTAGCTGACCCTTGAGCACTCACAGGGGCTCCAGGAGGCACACGGTGACAGCAGTGGTGATCCGTTCCAGCATATTCAAAAAAACCCAGTAGAACATGTATTCTCTGACTGCATTCATTTTCTGAAAGCAAGAGAAATCATGTTATACCTGGGTCTGCTTTAGCTTTTTAAAGGAATGTACTGAGTGGTTGAATGCCTTAATGGCAACTATGTGCAACCTGAAGCTGATATTTTCATGATGATACAAAGCTGTTAGACCTATTAAAAAGTCCAATAATCTAATCCCCTTAATAAGCTATATTAAAATCATGTAAGTACATAATGCAAACATTGTAGTTGTTTTCCCTCTTTATAGCAATCTTACAGCTGTTGCTTTGCTGGGATTAATTTGTCTCTAAGGGGTTTCAACACTATCCTCCCCAGTGCATTATGAGAGCCTGTAATGTCATGTAATCGGGGCCATATTATTTTTGTCAAAATCTCTGGGAGTGATGTAAGAGGAAAAAGGAAACTAGCTAACTCCCAACCATTTGACCAAAGGTTAAATTAGTCTTGGCCTTCTCCCAGCCGGACCTGAAGCTTCTCACTCAAACATTTGTTCTGCCCTGCTCAGAAAAATGTGATGTCTTTTCTTGTCTTTTCTCCCTCCCATGTTTGTTTTGTTTTGCTTTGTTTTTCTTTACCGATGTCACATGTTATCTTTAGTGTTATGCACTTATTTGTTGTGGAACACCTCACTGGGACAACAGATGTTACCTACTAGAAGGTCAGACCTTTGGTTCATGATTCTTTTAGATGCTGTGGAATGCTATGGGCATGAAGACTACATTTTAAGTGGGTTGTATTACACTGTGCAAGAAAGCCTTTATTTGAGTGCAGTAGACGCACAATTTCAGTCCAATCCAGTCCAGATTGGCCCAAGCATGGCCCTTTGTAACCCTCCAGAAGCTGTTTATCTGCTTGAAAGAAGCTAGAAAATCTTGCAGCAGCAGTGGTTGGTAGGTGGTATGAGAGTCTCCCTGCAGACTATTCCAGCCCATGCACAGTCGAGAACCTCCCGGCAGTACAGAGTAACGAGCATCTGTCGTGTGTGTGTTCTCATGTCCATTCCCACGTGCAATGATGGATTCTGGTTTGGCTTTTTTTTGTTTCTTAGATATATGTGTACACATTTAAGGCAAAAGATGAGGAGTTTTTTGGGGTTCTTTAGTTTGTTAGGTAAGAATATTGATTGAATTGCAAAGGGCTGATATTGAAGTGTTCTGTTCTATGTGATGGGCTAGGAATGTCTGAAAAAATGAAAAAATTATTGGTCTGGCCTTTAGGAAGTCTGGTTGCTTATCACATTCTTTGGTGTGAGAATGGGATGGGCTGCCACAAGAAGAGATTTCTAACCAGAGTCAGCTGAATTGAGACTGTCATGACAAGAAAAAATTGTCTGGTGCACTGAATTATGAAAACCATTCTGAATGGGAATGAAGCAGGAGAATGAAGAGGACAGCAGGTATACTTGGGTATTAAGCCCTGATGAGAGTTCAGAGATGTTCAACATTTTGCAGAAGTCCAAGTATTTCTTAATGCATCTGACTTTGTCTTCTTTGATATGCTTTTCTGCTCATGTCTAGTTATATATTTGAAAAACTGCCAGAAGTCCAAATGCCAGTAGGGGCCAATTCAGAGATACATATTTTGGCTGCGTAAAGAATAAAATCTTAATAAAAAATGCTATTTATATTCATCAGAACAACAACTGTAGATTTTAAGTGATCAAACAATGATGGCCATGTAAAGAAACCTGATTAATAACTAAAGAATTGTTACAGTACTAATCCCATCAATCCTTTTGTTACAAAAATTAATATATTTTAGTGTTCTCTATTTCCACAGTGCTTTAAACAGCAAACAGCATGAAGTTGAACTCTGTTTAGATTGTGTTGTTTTTCTTTTAGTTAAAACATTTTCTGAATGATAGATTTGTATGGAAATCTCCAGCAACTCTTAGAGAAACATTAAGACTATAATTGAGGCTTGTGCATTTGGAATTTGTACCAGGCTTAGATGTTTCCATCTAATTTGAGCTGCCGAAGAAAGTCACAAGAATTTGTTAATAGTCATGTGCCCTTTCATGTTATTTAGGAGAATCTTTCAGTCCTTGCAAGTGAAGCTGCAATTAGTTAGTGTTATGTATTGCTGTTTGCGAGTTCATGTCCACTGTATATGAGCAAGGATAGTTCAAAGGTTAATTTTCTTTTCCCTTAGCTCTTCTGGGTGGACTGTGGTCACCCCATGGGAAGTAAGGGTTCAAAAGTGACCTTGTAGGTTATTCTCCTTGGGAAGAAACAAGTTGAGAGTCTGGTTGGGGAATGCTCTCCACCCTTGCGAAGAACACAGTTTGCATTGCATCACTTGTTTGCACTGGCTTGAGCATATTATTGTAGTTGTGAAGGCAGCTGAATTGTCTGTAGTACTTGGTACCTTCTAGGAGAGTATTGCACTGTAATTGCCCTGTAAAAAGAAAATACCAGGAGCTTAGAGCAAGGAGCTACTGTGACTATATGCTGTTTGTTCAGTATTAGACAGCAAAAAAAGAGTACCAAGACTAGTAATAACGGAGTAGAGGAAAATAACACACAGGCCTGCATAAATAACACTATGTAAATGCTGAGGTGCATAAGGAACCAAAATAATTAAGTGGCAAGAGTTTAAGAAAAAGTGTATCAACATGAATTATCTGATCAGTTTACAAAATCATTAGCATTTAGGATGGTGATTGTCAAGAAATCAGAATGAACTTCTACTAGTTTCTGTTTGTGTTTTTCCTCTATATATGTTTTTTTAAAATTATAGGATTTTTTTACTTAAAAGCATATGCTTTCTTTTTAATTTTTATTTTTTACATTCTCAAGTCATTAATGTACCTGTGTTACAGTGCAGTTGTTTACTGGCACCTTGGTGTTTTCAGTCCTCAGGATTTAACAACAGTTAGTAAGAGGCTCTAATCAGAGTTCCCTGAGGGTGACCCAGCACGTTGCATACATAGTTATGTAGCTTTGCCATCAGTTATCAATAGCTGTGAGTTCAAAACATACAGCATTGAATATGATTTGAATTAATCAGGGTAAGATTAAAATAAAATTCCCGAATTAGGAACCTGGACAAGATGAATCTTACTCTGAACTGATATGTCTGTGCTGGAGGTGCTGACACCTGCTTTGTGTGTCTGATCTCCCACTGCTGCCTTAAAGGATCCAGTCAACAGGGTCACCTCAGTGTAGGGCTCTCACTTGAAAGCCACTGCCTGTGCTGGCTGGACCTCAGTTAGGAATCTCAGGTAGGAGTCCATCCCTAGACTCAGCTTATCAAAGATTTTTAGTCAGGCAGCAATTAATTGATGTTAAGCATAGCCAGCCCTACCTGATCCCTCATTGCTTCCTTGAGTTAATGCCTCACAGATACCCAAATACGTGTATATCCTAGGTTTTTATAGGTGCTGAACACAGTCAGTTCCCAGTGAACTCAGCAGAGATGAACAGTGCTTAGGTCCTCTGCAAACTCACCTTCTGGTGTGGGGAGCAACTGTAGGAATGGGGAGAAAGGGAATGCAAGGGATTGAATTGTGTGCATCCGAATAAAAAACCTGCAGCCTGAACACATGTGTGTGGAAAAATAAATAAATAAACAAAGAAATAAATAGATCACAGGTGTATCCAAGATGGAGCTTGCCACTTGGCTGTGGAGAAGCAGGAAACAACACACCAAAACTGCAGGAGACTGGTATAAGTGCTGAAAAGCTCATTTGTCTATGGTCAAGCTGTGGTGAAAACTGATGGTACTATTTATTAGCTGAGAGATCCTGCACTGAGTCTAAATATGTAGAAGTGAGTGGCTGGTGTGGCTATGTGCAACAAGGAAAATCAGACCCCACTACATAAGGCCTTGAAAGATCATTAGTTCCAAAGAATTTCAAGGGCTTTCCTCAGCTCAGTTTGTCAGAAATATAAATTCTACTTCTACAGATCTTTAGACAAACGGAATTCCTCTGCAAGAGTCTCGTCATCTCTGTGTATGTGTTGCATGTATTAATTTTTCCTTTGCAATAATGTAAGTAACAAGCCAGTGCCAAGCAGGTCACTGTTCTCAGAGCCAGGAGATCTGTGCTTAGTCCTAGCCTTTGCAGCAGATTGTCCTCTGTAATCTTGGGACGAGTTACTCCATTTTTTTTCCCAATCACCTCCTTGTCTGTAAAATGATAATAATAATAATTTTCTTCATAGATTTTCATTTTACTTTTAAAACCTTCAAGGCCTATACCAAATCTAGAATGTTTGTAGAGGACGGTGAAGCCATCGTTTTGATCAACTGCACACAAATAATCAGGTGATTAATTAACAACTTTTCCTTTTTTTGTGCCATGAAGAAGGATTGACAAAGATGTTGCAAAAGAAAGCAAATATTGTTGTCCCTGCAGGCCATTGCAGCTGAAATAACTTGATTTTATTAGAACAGTTTCAAAATGGATGCTTACCTTGTAACTGGAACTCCCACAGTTCTTGTAACGTTGGTTTGTAGATCATCCAAAGCCTATTCGTGCTGTAAATGTATTCCATAGGAAGTGATGATATCTACAGTCTCATGAAGAGAGGACAAGTTTCTTTCCAGGTCTGAAATTCTTGAAAACCCCTGACATAAATAAGCAGCTGAAGCAAATGCATGGGTTTGGACTTTATATGGATTCTGGAAATTCTGAATATTGTATGAGGTTTATGTAACTAGATGTCTTATATGCAGAGGAACCTTTTTTATTTAGATTTCTAAAATAATACCACTTAAAGGACAGCTGTAGAGGAGGAGCTGTGCAGGAGATGTGATCAAGTGCATGACTGGGAGTGGGGCATGAGGCTGTACGAGGTGTGCTAAGGACTGTGGGGAAAAGAGGAAGTGAAAACCCATTTAAGCCTCCCACTCCCCATTCCTGTCTGTAAATTTTGTTCTCATTTATCAATTTTTCTCTCTGCTCAGCAGCATCTATAGTTGCTCAGATACTAATTTGCCTGTGGTTGCAATGGGAGATAGTTTGCAACTCAAGCTAAAGTATTCAAGCATTTAGTAACAGAGCTTTAATAACATTCAAAGCAGGGAGAGACTTAAAAACCTAGCAAATTTACTTTTATTTTTAAGGTTATAAAACATGTTTGAACAATGAGTTCTGAGCATACAGTATGTTTGCTGCTGAGTTGCCCAGTAAAAGTAGATTACAAAATTATTTGCTGTAAAGGTTGATAACTATAGCTGGGGAGAAGGTGTGTTGGACTGGTGAGGATGGTTAAGAGAGGCTCATGCAGATGTGACTGATGACTTACCAAACACTGGCTGCTGTGCCTGAGTTCAGAAAACTCAGTGATGTTTGCTGCCTTGATTCTGCAGTCTGAATCACACAGGAACACAGTCTAATGAGAAGCTACTGCCTGGCCTTCCCAGTGTTTAATTGCAAAGCTGGAAAATACCAGCAGAGACTACGTGCACATTCAGGGCTTTGCCTCAGCCCAAACCTTTATAGAGGCACCATTTACTCCAAGAGGAAGAGGAATTAAGAAGGGAGAAAGAAGTCCAATAGGAAGAATAGTAAGTAAGAAAAGTTGCTTGTTCTGGAACTTTGTGTGAAACTAAGACAAATTGGAAGAAGCCCATTGGTTTGATTTCCTTTCTCAGGCAGAATCTGCTGGTGGCTCAACACGATGCTCTCTGTAACATGGTTCTTGCTGCTGAACACAACTTCCACAACCAATGCATGAAATTTACCTTTGTTCTTCTGTGCTTTGTCAGCAAAACAGCTGAGAACAGCATTTCCGGTGGCATTGGTTTGGTGACGGTATTACTACCCCAAAGAGACAAATGGTAAAACTGAGGAAAGTGTGAGATTTTTTCCACTCAATTTTTCAAAATTCTAAAAGCATCATGAAATCTCTTGGCCAGCGCAAAATCCTAGAGCTTTTAGAAACTTTCGGCAAAATGCCCCCACCCAGACAAATTCTGCAGGCTGTAGTATGATTTTTTCCTGAAAAGGAACGGGGCCCCACTCTTTTCATGTTTGAAACTGCATGCTAGAAGGTTAGCTGGTAATTAGTCTTCCCAGAGAGGACATTGTAAAAACAAATTATGGAGTCATTTGTTGCTGTTCTACCGAAGAACACAGTTACTTAAAAGAGCCTCTTTGCCAAAACCCTGAGAAAGAGCTCAGGATGCTCTATGTGATTTTACAACAGAAATCAACCAGCAACCCTGTCTTTTAGCATTGCACCAGCCCTTCTATAATACACATGCAGTTCACTACAGGGAAGAAAACAGGCTTGGTATTTTCATAGGAAAGGGCTACAAGGTGATTCTGAACACTGAGAAACAGTTTCTGCAGTGATTTTTGTCATCGTAGTTTTTATGTCTCTATAATGGAATATGAAATTAACAAAACATTTGTCTCAGACTTTACTATGAAGTTGCTACAGATGCAGGAGATACGTGCATCTTTCTGTGTTTTTTGGAAAGGTATTGGGCAGCTGAAGCTTACCATCATTTTCCCACTAGAGTGATCTGAAATAGTGTCATCAGAAAGGTTCACAAAAGGGAATCAAATGGGATTTGTGGAGTGTCAGATGTTCCCTAAGGAAACTCCTGTAAGAGTCTGTTTTACCAGTGGTATTTCCTGGGCATTTTTCCCCATAAATATATTTGTCCTTGGGAGGCAAATGCTGCAAGGGGAAGACTGCTGGAGAGGCTGGGCTGCAGCAAAGACAGAGTAAGAATTGCTCTGTGTTTTGCTGCAGTCTCAGTTATGGGAGTCAGTGGTTCTGTATATATTGGTGTGTTCAGAGACCTGGCCAATTTAGCAGTCCCCAGGAGCAGTGTAGCAGTGGCGTCCTGTGGCTTAAGGTGTGCAGTGTGCACTGTGGAGAAACATGGGAGACATTCTCAAGAAAGAGTCTTGATCCAGTTTAGTTTCATGCCAGGACAGAAGGGGCGTGGTACTCTCAGCAGCCTCCTCCCTTACACCAGACGTGGCACCCCTGTGGTAAGGCAGCCCCGGGGCAATGCAGCATCGTAGTGTGGGAGCTTTCCTGGTACTGCTTAGGAGCTCCAGGCTACTCAGGAACAACAGACTGGTAGCTCTGTCAATGCCCATTTCTTTGGCAACAATATGTTTTTCTCCTTGATTTCACAGCCAGATTGTATTTAAAATAGAGTATGTATGCACATGATGCTGGAGGGATAAGGCTCAAGAGTATTTGGTGACTTTTCTGGACTTCTTGGAATACTTGATTTGAGTAGAGTCTGGCTGCTTAGTCCCCATAGCTGTACAGCCTGGGATAGGGCATCTCACCAGCCAGCTCTGAGAGAGAGTCACAATCTTCTCTGGTGAATGAGCAAGCTGTGAGTTCTGACCTAGTGGTGTCAGATGCCACTAGGCATCCCCTAGTGGGGACTGCTTTAGCCAAAATCCCTAATCTTCAATTTCTTGGTGGGAGCAGAGTGCCTTTCCATTCAGCATCCTTCCCAGAAACCTGAGTGTTTGTGATGTTCAAAATCAAAAACTAAAAGGAGGCCTCTCTTGCCAGGTAGTGACTGTCCTTTGAGATTAGGTGTCAAGTGCCAAAGACTGTGGGAGAGGTTTTGGACCAACAGAAAGCAGAAAACAGCAGAAATTTCTCAGAAGATCCTGCTCTATGTCCCATTTTGTGGTATGGTGAGAGTATGGAGTGAGAGAAAAGTGGCGGACCATGAGCTGAAGCACTTTTGCAAGGGCAAGCAGAAGAAACACATTTTCTTTTTGTTTGGCAGTAGGAGCGAGGTGCACACAAACATCTTGCTAATTATGCTGCTATAGGAAATGGGAACTCAGCCAGGCATACACAGAGCAGGGAAAACCCCCAAAATTAAGTGAGTTAATATGAGCACCAGCCTCACCATGAGGAACCATAAGGGAGAAGGAGAGGGGCTAAGCAAGGTCACGAAAAACGATCAAATTCTGTGAGAGCACATATACACAAGCGAATGAAGACTTCCACAAAAGCTAGTGGTGGATTGTTGAGAGGCCAATGCAGTTAAGTTCCTGCTTTGTTACATAGATAAATTGCCAAAGGAAACATTATCCAAACAGTTCCACTTCAAAGGCAAAACGACAAGCTTTGGGGAACTTGCGGTACTTTCAATCTGGCCAATAACCAAGTGTAAAGTGTAAAATATACATGTTTAGGAAGTAGGACACATGCCGTTCAAGACAGGCCTTTCCCATGCTCTCAGACCAGTGCAGCTTCATTTGATGTGCTAATGCATGATGTGTGATCTGTCCTGGCAATGTGCTGCCTGCCAGCAGCACAAACATTTCACAAGCACCCTTTTGGGTTACTCCAGCCTGCTGTGTGTGCAGCCTCCTTGGCAACCTCTGCAGCCGGAGCTTTTCTTACAGTCTATTGCTGTTGTGGTTGCACAATCCAGGTTCATGTAGTGTGTCTCATCAAGAGACTCCAGGCAGTTAAAAACACCTTGAAAGCATCCTGGAATTGCAGGATTTGATGTTAGATACTAGGATTAAATGACAATACATGGAATGGTTACAGTAATGCACTGGGGAACATATCAGTAATGTAGATTCAGTTGATCCTTAAGGCAAATTGTCCCAGCAGATGTCCCAGCCTTCCCGGGCATTGGTGGCTTCAGAGTATTAGAGCTGATGGCAAAGGCCCTTCATAATGTGTTTATAAACTTCACATGAAATCAGGTAAAAAATTTGTTCCCTGGAGTGCTTCCTGGCACTGCAGGCACAGCCAAAAATGTATGTGCTATGCACAGTACAAGACAGCCTCTGTTATTTGGTGGAACTCATTCTATAAACCCACGAAAAGTAACAGTGCAAATGCTCACCATAAAGAAGCAGTAGATTGCAGGTGCAGTCTCTCTTCAGTACTGGCTTGAGTGGATCTAAATTTATGATATCAGAAAAAAATAGTTGTGGTCTTTATGGTGCAACTGAGTTCTAGAATACCTGTGCTAGTGGGATGAGGCTGGCTTTTAGTGAGGGTTCAGGATGTAAACTCAGCTGGCAGAACTGTTTCAGAATCAACCATTCTTAGGAACCAGGGGCATGCAGATGTGCTTTTTCTCCCTCCCTAACAGTAAGCTAAGGGGCTTAGGTAGGGACACTGTGCAACAGCTGTGGTGACTTATTCCAGTTGTACCGAGGCAAGTCAGCCTTGTGTCTCTACTGTCTGTCTTTGGGATGGATTCTCAGTCCTGTGTGTATGTGCAGCCTCTAGGCCTAAGGCATAGATAACCAGGCACTTGGTGCTGAGCACTACCCAGGGTAGCAGCTATGGCTACACAGAAAACTTAACCTGCTCTGCACCACTGAAACGCCTGAACTTGTGCTGCAGCCAGCTGTAATCATCTGTTACTTGTGTTAACCTTGAATTCCAGTGTGTCAGTTCCGGTCCTCTGAGAGAAATTAGGAAAGTGCTTATTGAAACCAGCATCCCAGCACTCCACACTGTGCTGGGTGGAAGAGGGAAGTGGGACCCCAAGCCTTAGTAGTAGCATATTCTAGCCACACTTTAGTAATGTGAGATTATATCACTATTCTCACTTTAGACTAATATATCCTTATAAATGGCCCAACTTCATGCTAGAGTTCCCCACTTGCTTCAGGAGTTCCTGAGCTTTCTGGCAGAGCCACACACGGTTCCCTGATTATCTGCGCACTGTCAGTGGACACAGAAGATACAGTGAAGATACAGAAAGAATTATAGACTGTGTGTTTAACGAGGACGAGGGAGGAAGATGGGTTTTATGCAGCTGTAGTCTAATGTGCTGAGAGAAATCTGTTTGAATGGGTTGGGAATGCTTATGGCATCTAATAGCCACAGAGGCTTTTCCTGCTTCCTGATAGATATAGCACTGTGAATATCAGTCATTGTGGTATGAAGTTGTTATGAGAAAAATAACTTCCTGTGTTGATGGACTTAGCATGCAGTAAATGGAGATGTATGGATGCAAATGTAAGGTGATAAATGTAGCTCTCCAGAGCTCTAGGTGTAACCATGCAGAGTCATAAGTAAAAAGTACGGTGTATTCCTTGTCCATGACTTCCTCTCTAGCTCAACTAGTGCCCTGATTTTATTATGGTTCTCTTTTTCCAGGACAGAACTGAGAAATAAGAGGGTACTGTCACACACAGTGCCACTGCATATGCAAGGCAGATTTTTCATCCTGGCCTTTGTGGGGAGAAAGAGCATTCTCTGTAACAGGGCACCAGTAAACTTGTGAATGCTATGCAAGTAGTATCAATATCTACTGCTTTGTCTGTAGGCTACAGAATTGAACTTTTTGCCTTTCTTCACATCCTTTTGTAGAAGAAATGCACAATTAGTTCCAAACTCTCCCCTTACTACACCTGTACACTTTTACTGATACATTCACTTTCACTGGCTGGAGCTCCACAGAGCATTTATTTACTATGGACTAAACTTTGATCATTTCACTAGAAGACAACATTCCTTGTTTTCAGTGGGTTCCAGAACAACCTGCTTTCCTTTGTTTTGCTATCAGGAAAGGTGCTTGTGCCTGTGTCACTGCTTGGAGTGGTGAGACAGGTTGCAAGTGGGTCAGAGAGATGGGGAATATGGAAAGTGCTGATTTGTCCACCCAAAGTGCCATGACAGAGCTGTCCATGCCACTAGCTAAACAGAAATGATACTCTGCTTAATATATACCTGATATTCCAGACTTTCAGGAACAGTACTCCTTCCTGTGAATGCAATTTCCCTCTTATTATTGAGTTTTATTCTCTTTTATCCCATCTATTCTAGTCAAGTTACATTATTGTGATTGCCCGTTGAGTGTTGATTAAACCAACAGTATTATTCTGTGACGCTGAGGTATGACCATTGCTTGCCATACAATAAGGAGCTTGGCTGTATTAACTGAGGAGTTGCTTTACCTAAATAGGCACCATTTCAAAAAGGAATGCAGTTCCTGGCAATGAAAGTAACCTGGAATAAAGGCATTGCTTGAGGGAGAGTGGCATAGTACCTGGCCATATGAATTCAGTCTGTCCTTGTCCCGTTTTAGCATTTTGAAATCAAAGATAAGTAGACTATCACTCCATAAAAGATCTGAGTGTTAATTTAATAATCTCTCTGAAACATCTACTGGAGAAAGAAAAGGCATCATGATTTTTTAAAACATTATCCAAAAATCAAGCTGTGATGCAGCAGTTTGCAGGGGTGCCCCACTGGTTTTGATGACTTCAGACCTGCCCCAATAGCTAAACTTTATGACTATAAGGGTGAGGATGAACTTTGACTATGACCTAGATCTGAAATTCACAAGTGTTTTCATACAGCTGCAATAATATTCCAGAAAATGTAATTGGCCTTTTACTTCGTTCACTTTTGCAAATGAAAATAAAGCTACTGTGAGAACAGATCTTTTGCTAAGAAAATATTTTTTTTAATATTTTTATAGCTCTGTCAACAATAAAAGAGTCTCACAGTCTAAAGTCTTTCTCTAAACCTTTTTAATGGAAAAACTTCATAGAAAATATCCTTTTACTTTTTTAATAACATATAACTATATACATGATTAAAAACTGTAACAAAAAGCTGCAGGGACTGGAAAAATGTTTTGTTGGATCCATGCAGATGGTACATCTAAAAAAGGATTTCACAAATCCATGTACATCAAATGGAGCTGCAGTGACAGGGTTGGAAAAAATGGCAACTCTATATTATTTACCTGAATGTATTGGGAATAAAGCACAGACACACAAAATACACGAAAAGAATACAAAAGAGTACATGGTGTAAATGCTGTAAGCACAGGAAGTTTCTTTTTTAAGTAAATAGGAGAAAAGAAGTAAAATCTCCTTTTTCACATTTTATATTGCAGTTTAAAAGATAACTAATCTCTTACTTGCTGTATTTTGTTTTTCTTCACTCTGACATACACTACAGTAGAAGTATATGGCATTTGAATTTAACAACTCAGGAATACTTTGATTTATCTCCATGTCTGTGAATGTACTATCAGATCTGAATAATGACGTGTATACGTATTGCTTTAAAAACACATACACAATTTGACATGAGTTACAAAATATTGAGGGCCACCACACTACAAAGTGCTGGAGACTCTTGTCCTGATCCAGCAGTATGGTGAAGGACACATACAACTTCAAATCTAAGAGGAGTTCCTCAGAGAGTAAAGGAAGGTAAGAACATGCAGAAGTTAGTTGCTGATCAGGTCTGGAGTTTTCAACAGTTCATAGCACAGACTCTGCAGCTAGGAAAACTTACACCTGAGGCTGTAATTTTGTCACCCCAGATCATGTAGCTACACTGTGTGGATGATTTACCATACTTCTAAAATAGATTTTCTTAATTCTAAGTTAAAGCATAAAATAAAACCTCTTTTAAAAAAATGTGGGGAATTGATGAGCTCTGCATCTGGAAAGAAGAAAGAGATAGTGTTTAGTTTGTCAGTGATAGATTGGAAGAGATTCTGTAGGCAGCAGGTAATAATGTGACAGGCTTTAAACACCTCACTTCTGAAAGAACTTGCTCATATTTTTGTCCTGGGCCAAAAAAACCCAAACATAATTGAAAACTCAGTACCAGCCAGTAACATCACCTGAGGTGCACAAGCATGGTGAGGATGGCAAGACATTATTTAGTAAAAGCTGTAACAAGTACTTAATGATTCCCAGTGTAATCACAGGCAGTTTAATAGCAGACGAATAAATGGGGCCTGTGCGTGTATATATTCATTTAAAAAAAGAAAAAAGGTGAAAGCAACAACAGTAACAGCAACAACAACAACAACAAAACTAGACAAGCAGTGAAAGCTGAAGTATTCTGTGAAGCCTTGGAATCTGTTCCTGTTCTTGTTAACACCCACCCACCCTGTCTGGCCTTGCTCTTTTGGCAGGCAGGTAAATCCGTTCAAGTTCCTGTAAGTGAAGGAGGACTTTTTGCTTATAGCAAGACATAAAGTAATTAGGAAAATAAGCTTTGAAATCCAAATTGCTGTGGGCCATGAAAGCCAAATCTCACTGATAAGTATTTGGCTTTCATTGTCCGTGAAGCAGACTGATTCCCTCCCCAGTCTGACCTCTTTATGTGGGCATGCTAATTGGAAAGTTGCCACTATACCAGGTTTGGGGCCACTACTGTTCAGAGCCTTTTCTTTTTTAAGAACATCAATGCTACTTGTTTGTGTTGTTCATTGCTAGTGTTTTGGGTAAAATCTGGCTTGTAGAGCCCCGACTGAAACGACAATGTCGGTACAAGGCAGGTCTGTTTGAGAAGGCAACCTGAAAGCAGTAAGACTTATTTTGTTTATTTAAAGAAGAGATAAATGTGTGTGTGCATGCACTTGCATTTAACAGTTTTATAGCTGGAACCGTTATTAAATGATGCCCAGTAGCAATTTTATCTCGTTATGATTTGTTTTATAAAGATGTAATGATTCTCAGGAGAGTTTTACGAAAACATGCAGAGTTGGTTTGCATTACGTACGCAGTTATGTGCCCAGTATATTTGTTGCAACTTAATTTCTTAAATATATATTGCGTAACACTTTTTATTCCTGAGTGCTGGTCTCCATAAGGAATAGAGAAGGTGGCATCATGTGCTCTTCTGCACAACACGGTCCTTTGTCATTTTAGGAGTTCTTCTGAGGGATCTTTATTGTCACAGTTTTAACTTCAGAATATTCTCTCAATCCACATTCACCCCTAAAAAACAAATTGCAGCATCAGCTTATACCAGGTATTGTTTATCAAGCAAAAATCTGAAAAGTGATTTCTTGATAAAGTTAAGATATAACCCAAAATTGCAGTTCAGTTTAGGTCAAAAGAACAATGGACGGCTCCAAAATTTGATAAGGAGATACAGAACATTAAACCCAGAAATACTCACTATGTGTTGATGGAGCTTTTGGGAGTGAATTGATGTCCTCTGTCCTTTCCAGACCTTGAAAATGTACAAACACCAAGACCTACCCCACTAGCCAGTGAAATTACTGCTTGTATTTGCAATCAAGAAAGGGAAGGTCCACACTGAGTACAATGAAAAATGAACTACTCACAACTGTGGGTAAAGATGAACTTGACTCCTAACCTGCTGATCTTTTCTCCCTAACAAAATATCCAGCAGTAGAAATCACCATTTGCAAATAATGTGGAAGAGGGTTCAGCTTGCTCAGATTCCCTTCAATGATTCCCTGTAGAATTCCTCATTTTGTCCTGGCACAGGACCTTATATAAGATCCTTCATACTGCTAGAAACCAGGCACGCACTAGGTCCCAGTCATCTGACACATGGCTCTGAGGGGTACATGTTCTGCTTTGGATAGATTATGCTTAAAAAGTGGGTGGTTTTGAATGCTGTTAACATTTGTTTTAGTCAGCTGTAGCCTGGCTCATCTCTTTGGCCACTCTGCTGAGGTTTAGAGTGGATGTTGCATGGCTTCTTGGGACTTAATGCTTGTCTTCTCTGAAGTACATGTATTTCCATTTTCCCGTGCCTATTTTGAGTAATGGAGAAGTCTCTTTATGTCATTAGTTAAGTTATAATGTATCTTCTAGATGTTGTGTATGTAAAGCAAACACTGTCCCCACCTCAAAACAGGTACAGTCCAAGTCTGGAAGTAGAGTATCTTTTCCATATTAACTCAATGAGGATTCTTTTGCAGGAACTCTTCCAGACATTTGTTTCTTGGTTGAATTTTTATCCCCACCTCTAAAACACACACAGTACTGCTCTATTACTTATATTAAAATGTAGAACATGCTGGCATGGATAAGATGTTAGCATGTTCACTATTTGACACTGCCTCCCCTCTGGATTCTCCTGTGCAGGACTTAATGCCAAGTGAACCATAAAGAATATTTCAGAGGAATTCCTCAGAACCTCCTTCTAATACGTGTTTCACAATGGAGTGAGAGGCCACTGTTCAAGGCAATTAAACCCCTCTGGAGGCCTCTGGTGTTGCATAACTGATTTTGTATTTACTTCTACACTGTGAATTTTACACAAAATATAACATTGGGGTGAAACCTTCCTTAGAAAGTTAATTCATTTGAGCAGAAATACCAGTATTTTACCAGCCCATGTCACTTCATCTGCAGTTTTGAAAGCTGATGTGTTGGCTTGGTAAGCCTTGTATGAGATACAGTGGTTAGTATTTAAGGGATACATCAGACTGATGATTCAGTAGGCATTTTTAAGATTTACCGAAGTCTAAGTACCTGCAAGCAAATATTAGTGAAGACTTTTTTACATGTGAAAGATTCCCATTGATCTGGACCACTCCACCCCCAGCTTTCAGTAGAAAGTGGTGGATTTGTCTCCAAAGAATGACCAAAAACCTCAGCTATTTATCAGAAGCATTCCCTTAGGGCTCAGTGGACGCTGTCACCAGGAGCTGCCTGAAGCCCAGTAACTAATGCTCCTAAGTGTCTGTGTGGAAGTTTCTGGATTCAGCAGGGCTGCTGTGTAGCTCCAGACACCCATTGGACACATTTTTGCAAGGCAACAGATAACCCAGCTGACAGCAGCCAGTGACTTTATGTATGTTCCAAATGCCACTTGGTTTCTCATCTTGGTCTGCCAAACAAAATTAGAGACATTTATTGTCTGTTTCTTCAGCTCATGGCTTCAGGGCTTTACATGTTCTGGTCAATAGTTTGGAAATGGACAATTGTGATGAATTCTAAGGCAAGTAGTTAAAAAGCTGCACTTGCTGAATAGGAAGATGGGTTATGCCAGACATTCAGAGCAGAAGAGTCAGTGTGTGTTCAATCAAAGGGCTTGGTTGTCCCCACAGCCTCACACAGGGAGCAAAGCCATCCTATTCTATGGCCACTCTGGGTCTTCTTGAATTGCAGTTTGGTATCAGAGTGAGAACAAAGGTTGTGTCTGTGAAAATGAAGGAACCCATGGGTCAAATCTGCATGGTGCTGTCCCTTGGTTATGTAGGTGTGAGGGAAGTGGAACAAAATGCTTTTTAAAAAGAAATATTACATATTCTCTTCCCTCCCTCAGTCCAAGAGAAAAAAGATAAGGAAAAGAACTGCAACTCCAAGCCATTCTCCTGCTTGCACTTGCTTTTTGGAATGCAGGCATGCACTGCTGTATCTCAGAACTATCCAGACAATAATAATTCCTGTGACATTAAAGGAGAGTTCTGAAGTAGAATGGCACTTCCTCCCCTTGAAGACATTTGGACAGAGGAGAGAATTTTGGAGAACTCTAATATAAAATGGCCACATGTGGCTATCTGGGGTGAATCACCCAATTTTTAGTTACAGGAGGTAAATTTTACGTCTCCCAGGTAGTGAAAAGAAGCTTTAAAGAAACATGAATGAAAGAAACCCAAACCCATGTATTTTAGACTCCTTCAAGAATACAGGAATATTTTGAGTAGTCTTAATGCAAACATAAACCACCTGTATTGTGTACGTGAGTTTTGGTTCTCTACCGAGATGCACATACACTGCTACATTTTGTGGGAGTGTAAAATAACAGATCTCAACTTTGTGTTGATTTTTTGCCCATGCATGATGAAAACCTGTGAATTTAAATGCAGGACCAAAACAAGTCCCAGATAATGCAGTGCTGGCACAGGCAGCACAGTGGCCCAGTTATGATCTGGCTGTAACACAGTGTCACCTTAGCAATGACACACTTATGTATAGACACTTTTTTTTCTTTAACTGCCCAACTCAACATTATTTATGCTGTAAAATGTATCCCTTAAAAACAAGAATCTAGGAAACTGGCATTTTAATAAAAAGTATGCAGGTATTAATGCAAGGTGGAGGAGGTAAATTAGAAGGTGATACCTGATCAAAGAGGTTCTGAAAGGAGTAGAATAATTACTCATAGGTAGGTTTTCAGGCATCTTTGTGAGATGGAGATTATTGCCATTCCAAACTTTTATTGTTTATGATGAATACTTTCAAAGCTGTAGTGGGAATCAAGTGTGCAATTACCACAGATTTTTCCATGAGAGCTGGGGTGCTGCCTGGGTTTCCCCCTTTCAAGAACTCTACAACATCGATATGTGAATATTTTGCTTGCACAGTTTAACCTCCCTGGAGTCAGTGGGGTCGCCCCTGGGTGTCAAGTTACTCATGTGCTCTATCGAGCTTAGTAGTTTTAGAATATTTTCACAATGATAAGAGTTAGATGACCTGACACATTTATGCCAGTGTGAGATCACCTCATAACTCATGAATGTGAATAGTATGAATGTGTTATTCAAAGCACTCCTTAACGAGGGAAAATACTTCAGACTACATAGAGCTTATTTTATAGATCAAGTTGTATACTTCAACATATTTAAAGTTTTAAAGAGTTTGACCTTACTTTAGTTTTACTGCTGAGTTTGCCATTAGCCATAAGCTATTTTGAAAGCTTAGGTGAGACATATCTGGTACACATGCCTCCTGCACAGAAATTAATTGAATCCTTGGTATGTAACCAATCTGGGGCTGATGCAATTGCTAAATGTCCTTGTGATTGTAATGAGAATGAGAAACTGGTCAGACTTTAAATTAGGTACATGGGACAGTATTTGAGTGTGGAGCTCCATTTCAAAATATTTGGCACTTAGTGCTAAATGGAATAAGAAAGACAGAAAGCTTTATAGTGGCAAGTGATTTTTTTTCAAAGGGATGTAAACACATTTGTTTCCTTCTCTAGGCCTGATTTCATGTAATATTATTTAAAATCTGCAAGCTGGTAACTTTTTTATAGTATTCAAATGCACCTCTATTTATTAATATAGTGAAAACTGAAGAAAGGAAAGGAAAAACTAGCAAGAGAGTTTTTGGCAAAACAACTCTGAAACAAGTACACCAAGTCAACAAGCACTCAGCAGCACCAAAGAGTCTTTCTGAAAAGTGATGGTTAATATGGCTAAAAAAAACTGCCAGAAAACACAAGTTACACGTTCAGAAAAATACTCAGAAATTTTCAGTTCCTTTCAGGATAAGAAGAGAATTCCAGTAAGTTAGTTTGCAATGTTTAAAAAAAAAAAAAAAAAAAAAGTGGTCTTACCATGCAAATCAATTGCATTTAAAACTGGCAATGATTAAAGGTCACCTTATATTATGCCCTGAGTCTCAGGCTGGAATATTTCTGGATCTTAATTTGCATGGAAGGATTCACTATTGTTTATTAAGTTGTAGAGTTGAAAACCATTTAGAAAACAGCAGTGTAATACTTACATCTCTCTCCCGTTGCCAGACATTTTGAATCCTCCAAAAGGACTTTGGGCATTTAAGGCATTGTAGCAATTTATCCTGTAACAGGAAGAGGCATTAAGTCTGGCTGCACTGCCAGAGAGACCTTTGGATAACTCAGAGTGAGGCTGAGAGTTGTGGAGCTAAGGACACTCTACACCTCTTAGTAATAACACACTTGTTTCATGTTGAAAAGAAATGAAGGATTTATGCTACAAAAACAACATTCTGCTTCGTACTCCTAAGGAGAATTGGATTTGACCTGTGAGGGCCAAAGGAGAGCATACCCTTGGACACAGCTTCAGTAATGAACTGTTAATCTGCTGCCAAACCTCAGTGCCAGTTTTTAACAAAGAGCTGTTAGATTTGAATTTGCCCTTTTTCTCCCTAATTTCTTGCAGATCCTTAGTTTACTTAGGTTTGACATACTAAATTGCAAGCTCCTAAACTCTAGAGCTGGCATTACCTATTCCTAAAGACTGGAGAGGAGGTGTCCCCTCAGGTCCTTAATGTTGTAGAAAGTACACAATCCTTTGTGCCTTTAGCAGGCTCCTCCCAGGATTCCTGTGCTCCCCACAAAGGATCGTTTATCCTGTTTGTTTTCAGCAAAGCCACTCAGCAGTGGCTGCCGTGCTCCTGGGAAGCAAGGGGCTTTCCAGCTCCACCAGCATTCCCCAGCAGTGAGCAGCCACAGCACCTCCCCACTGCTGTTCCATGCCTTGGCTAGTGATCTACCACGAGGATGGCTGCATAAACATTCTTAACAAAGGGTGCAAAACTGAAGTGAAATGACGATAGCGAGTCAAACTCTCTATCTTCGAGAGTGGGAGTGGGATAACTTCTGCTTACCAGACTGTCCCAGCCTGCATTGCTGAAGAGACTGTCAGGGCCTTGTTTATGTCGTTTGTAAATACAGCAGCTACCAGGCCAAAATCAGAATTGTTGGCTCTCTCTATAACTTCATCCATGGTTTTAAATCTCAGTATTTCTTGAACGGGCCCAAAAATCTGCAAGAAAGATTGATAATTAATAAACCAGCCACCTCAGAGGCATTTTATTCATGTTTTATTCTGCTTTTTAAAATTATCTTCTCTCTCCTAATTATACTCTTTAAAATTTCCCACAGCAAAATTTAGTGATAAATAGTGATAATATCTGTCTGTAAAACTGCATGATTCCCAAAGCAGTTCTCAGTGGAACGTGTCCATTCTACCTCTATCACCTCTTTGATGTCTGAGACCTTACAGTCAATGAGCTTCATTACCCAACTGATGTTACTTGCTGTATGCATAAGGAGTTCTGAAAAGATTTAATTTTTTTAATATAGTGGTAATTTTCACTCTGAAGCTTTTGTCTTAGGAATTAAACAAAAGAAAGAAAGTAATATTTAGGACATTCTAAAAGGATCTTGCCCACATGTGTGAGTACCTCCTCCTTGGCAATCCGCATGTCATCTGTTACATTGGAAAACACCGTAGGTTCAATGAAGAATCCCTTTCTTCCCAGCCCTTTCCCCCCACATTCAAGTTTTGCTCCTTCAGTAATGCCACTTTGAATCAGTTCCAAGATCTTGTTGTATTGTTTTTTATCAATCTGAAAGAGAGAAGAAGCTGTTTGATGTGCAGACCATGTACTTGACAATATAGTCCAAATGGGTGTTTTTAGGCAAGTCATATTCCAGTGAGTCGGTTCCTGCTTCCATTCACTACTCTTTGAGCTGCAGATGTCAAAGACCTACTTGCAGGTGCTGGCTGTAACCTAGGGCTCAGACTTCTTAAGGATGTGTCACCTTATGTTTGTGGCTTAACCCACACACTTGCTGAACAATCTAGTTTATAAGCACAAAAAAAGCAGATCATTAATTTTTGTCCCTGGTTAACTTCCTGAAAATGTTATAAGCCCAGCTGGTTATTAGTGGCAGGAACATTTTCTAAAATGCCCATCTTTTGCCTAGAATTCCTGGATCTCCAAGCATAGTTATGGTTGTAGACAGTTATTGAAAGTAAGTGCTCACAGAGACTTTTGAGAGCTTCTCACAGTTTACAGCTGTATTTTGGGGGCTGAAGATCCGAGTCTTGCTCTTAAAACTGGGAGGCAAACACTGAGATTTTTTTTATTTAACAAGAAACATGTCAGAGCTGCACAAATTATTTACTCCTTTAGAATTTTAATCTTGAAACCATGTATCGTGTCAGCTACCCTGGACCTTGAATGAGGGTGCACTGACTGACCTCTGCCTTAGCGGAGCTCAAACACCTCCAGGCACCTCCTGGGCTGTAGAGCCAAAGCCTTACTCCTTTACCTGTGGACCTTGTTCTGTAGTTGGGTCAAAAGGACTCCCCACAACTCTCCTCTTTGCACGTTCTACACTTCTTCTAACAAACTCTTCATAGATTGATTCTTCCACATAAATCCGTGAGCCTGCAGTGCAGCATTGACCTTGATTGAAGAAGACCCCTTGGTGAGCTTGTTCCACAGCGTAGTCCACTGAAAAACCAAGACAGCACCTGTTTCACTGCAACACCGCAGGCAAATCTGCCTTTGCACCAGTGTCGTGTGTATTACATTCACGAAACTTCAGAAGCAGGATTTAGTTAAATAAAACTAAATCAAAACATCCTGTAGTTGTGTCAGGTCATAAATGAGGATGATTTCCCTTAAGACAGTGCTTTAGCAGTCAATATGTGTAGGGTGTGCAAGAACAACTTCACCAGTGTCTTATATGCAGCAACATGTCATTCACCAAATAAAACTCTTAAGGGAACCTTGGAAGCAGGATGTGCCCCACATAAAGACATCTGACTGGGTCACTTATAGGAGGGGAAAATTTGTGATCCCAAGTTGGCACTGTGTTTATACTTCATGTGTGAGAATTACAGCAAACCAAATATTTGGGAGAATTTGACTTTGATAGTGGTAAGACCTTCCCCAAAAGCCAGATTCTTTTCCTGCAACACGGAAGCTTCCTGTTGGCCCATGCAGATGACTCGGTAAGGCTTTAAAATTATAGGTCTGTTATAGACCTATATTATAAACCCTTGATTTCTACCCTAACTTCCTTGGAGGCACAACTAACACATTCTGTCCAAGCAGGAGAGAGGATCCAGTCATATTTAGACATTCAAGGCCACATTCTTACATTGGGTGTAATAACTGACTAGACAAGAATAATGAATTCATCCCTAAACAGTGATGCCCTACAGCACTGTAATACCTCTGTTACCAGCTGTAGCACTTTGGAACATTGCTTAAAGTATAATCTTTTATGGACTAAACAAAGCAACTGCTTTACTTTCAGCACATTCTAGACAGCTCTGTCTAACAGAAATGTCTTTTTCTGCCCTCAGTGTGGTCTTTAGAAAAATTATATGGGGTGTTCCCTGGACCACATTCAAATTTTCCCTGGCAGCTCCATGGAGATTGAAAGCACTAGTGGATAGCTGTGATTAACTAATGTTTCTTCCTCTATTGTTAAGAGTTTTTCACCATGAGGGGCTCTAACCATTCTTCTCTGGTTTTTTGGTGCACTAAACTTTCAACAGCTTTATCATGCTTTCTGCTAACTTCTGGCACACAGTGTTCCTCAAGCAGAACAAACAGCTCCTTTGGAACGGTGAGCCAATTGCTGTTTTTAAATAATCAGAGCTTTGAAGTCTAAATCTTAGGCCAAGTGCTGGAGGTTGTAATTGTGGGAAGACCAGAGAGCAGTTGTCCTTCCCCCATGGAAGATCATAATACAGACCTGCCCCTGGCACGTGTCACTCTACTAGAAATGTTTAGGTGATCAAGTCTGAGTTAGTAGGTGAGGGACGTTTGAGGTGCGGTGATATCTGGTGGGAGGTGGAGATGAGTAACTGGGGTAGAAGGCTGTAATATCGGTGTCTGGCTCCAGCTGACAAGAGCTTTTTTAGCTTACCAGGATGACTGTGGCTGAAATTTCAATCCTCGACTTGGTAAAGCATTTCTACTTAGAAAAGCTGCTGGAAGTTGTCAAGCTTTCCCTAGTTTTTGAGATATTGATAAGTTTTGAAAATGGATACAGGATTGTAGCCATCTCTTGTAATTCATGCTATTCAAAATCATTCTATTCACTTCCTCCTTTTAAATTAGAAGACCAAATCCTTTTGTGTCTATTGGGGTTGCAAAGTTCTCAGAAAAGGCATTGAGTACAATGTGCCTGCACACAGCCTGAAACAAGAGCTCAGAGCAAGGTGTGAACCATCTCATTCATCTTAACGGGGTGTTAACTTCAAAACCTCCTGCTGACCATTTAGATATCAACATTTTAACTGTCTCGTTGCTGATCATTTAAGCAGAAACTTCCAGTTTGTGTTTATATCCTATCCTAAACAGCTGTCCTGTACCTTCTCAGGTGCCAAGAATCTCAGCTGCACATCATCATACATCTGCCAAAATTTTCAACTCCCTGCTGACAGTGGCAGTGAGGATATTTCAATACACAATTCTTTAGTTGTGAAAATTTTAAAAATGGAATAATCTCCCTTTATAGCTACGTAACAAAGGAATACTGCACTGATTAGATTAGCAAATCAAGTGTACATAAAAGTCTTCCCTTTTTCTAATTGTTGTGAAACAAAAAAATCACAGGATTTCCAGATTTAAAGCACTAAATCACCTTGCTGCAGAGCATAGGATGGCAAATGTGTGTGGGACTATGACTGTGAAAAACACCATGTCTATATGCTTGGTTATAACCTTTTTTCTGCTTTCTTGTTGGCTATGAATCTGTGGGTTTAAAAGTTGTGTTTTTATAAAAGATATCACACCTTAGGTTGCTTCTGTAAGATTGAAAAGTGCCATTAGATACAGCTGCATTGCTTCACTTCACTTTGTATGAAAGATGTGCCCTAAAATTAGTTAAAAAAAAAAAAAAGGAAAAAGACATCATGCAAACATGTTTTTAAGAAAAATATGGAAGTGCTGACTTACAATCAGCATCTGCGAAAATAATGTTTGGGCTTTTCCCACCCAGCTCCAGTGTGACTCTCTTCAAATTACTCCTTCCAGCTGCTTCTTGGATCAGCTTCCCAACCTGAAAGGAAATGGAGACATTTTACAGGGAATGTAGTCATACAGTTCATTTTAACAGCCAACGTTGGCTATCAGTAGAGCAGAGCTTTAAATAATCCAGCAGGTTCTTTGTTCCAAACATATTCTCATCAGCAGTGGACAGCTTTCCACTTTTTTTTCCCTAGAAACTGAGAGGGGATAAGGCACAGCACAAAGTTTGTGTACCATTCACCCATGTGTAGCTATGCTAAAATGGCTTGGGGCTTTCTTTTAGGGCATTTTAGGAGGGCTGAATTAGAAATTTGAAAGGAGTGTAACTAGAATTACTTCCATTCAAACCACTGACATGTTCACAAGGCTTAATACGTCAAATTCTGATGAAATCATCCTCCTCCTCTGCAGGATTAACAGAACAGAGCAGAATACCAAGTAGGGCAAGAAGTTACAAAAGCACCATCCCACACCTGACCCGCAGCTGCACCACAGATAATCTTAATATGGGTTGAGGAGGTCAAAATCACCTCCAAAATGTCTTTGTAGATTGTGGGGTCAGCTGGAGCAGCCACAAATTGCAGATCTCACCAATGAACATGAGAGTAGATTAAATGGAGTAGCAATCTGACAGCTACAGATTTGACATGCTTCCACATCAGTACAGTTGGAGGGGCAGCTGTACTCCCTGGGAATTGTCCTTTCTCTGGATCAACAAATCCAAAATAGATCAATTTTTATACAGTTGCAGTGTAACTGTGTCCATTTTGCAGCTAAGGAAGTAATCACAGGGAGAGTTAGGCTCCTACATGTTAAAACATAGGATTAAAAGTACCTACTGAATATTGAGAAGCCTAAGAACCTTGGTAAGTGCTTTATTTTAACTGAGACATGTTTTAATGTCACACAGAAAGTTAGAGGTGAAGTGAGATGGGAGTGAGTCCAGAGCTGGGCTTTTTTCTCCATGTAGTACTCTGGTCTCTCTATCTGTTTTCTGTTTCTAAGGTTATGTGAGTGAGATTCCCTGCCGCAAAGGGTTAATGGATGAGAAGCTGAACCTCTTAGAGAATTGAAGGCAGTCTGCTAGAGAAAGTTAAGTCAGCACTGGAGTAATCAGAAAGCAAATGAAACAGAAACCAGGGCCCCCAAAGAAAAAAAAACAAAGGAAAAACCCCACAGGATAATGAAGGAATTGTGAACCACTTCATGTACCTTTGTGATTAACTGTTTATCTGGTGATACCACAGTTGAGTGTGACTGAGGTTTTTTCTTTAAAAAAAAAAAAAAAAAGAAAAAGCTTTTTTTCTTTACCCCTGTATTGATGGAATGGAGTGTTGACATTATCATGAAATTCCTTGCATATCCCCTTAATTGGAGCTGATTTTATTGCTATGTTTGACTGACAGCCAGAAGTGAACCTGAAAAAAAAAGATCCTTTCTGCCTTCCACCCCCACCACATACATCGAGCACGTCATCTGGAAATTCCAGCCTCTCAAACTGTGCTGAAAATGTACACTGGAAACCAGAGTGCTGTGTTTATAGCCAGTGCCAGCCAATGCCATTCACACCCTCACTGCCTTGAACCTCCCTCTCTCAAAGAACAACAACCAGCTATTTCCCCTCAAAAATTCACAAGGAGCAGGACAGATCAAGGAAGCCAGAGCAGTGTGTCCAGCCCTCATCTCTCTGCCTTCCATTGTACTTTAATGTCAAAACACTTTTGTACATGTAAGTAAAGATTTTGAAAGGATTCCATGCAAACAAGTGATTGACAAGTATGCAAGTCCAAGTATAGTATATATGGCAGATATTAAAGTACAAAGGGCTTTGAGACAGTGGTGTTAATTTGGAAAAGCGTAGTCTGAAGTATTTTTAATACAGGGAAGTTGTTGTCAAGTGTCCAAATAAAAACGTAATAGAAAGCTTCACTGTGTCTTTCCTGTTAGAGATCAGTGGAGACATCAGGATGGTGGGGCTCATGCTGCTCAGCATTTTTGTTCACTGTGCTCCCATTGTGCCCTGTGCACTTACAAGTTGAGAAAAGTCTTAGGGAAGGCACCAGCACCGCGGTTATTTAGTGACAAAGGCGGCCTTTTGTGACTGACCCTCTCTTTATGGAGAAAGACAGCATGAAAGGGATAAGTGATAGTGTTGCAATCTGCATGGGCTTTCAGGACACGCTTCCCGCGGTGTCTCTCAGCTCTATCCCTGAGCTCCCAATAGGCAGCACAGCCTGGACAGGGAACACTGGAAGAGAGGACTCCCCCACAGATAATGGAGCTGTGTGATTATTCAGCAGGAATGTTGGCAGAGAAAGCCCTGACTCCCCATCCTTGTTTTGAATAGGCTTCAAGATTGATATCAGGAGTATCCCTGGATAGCTTGTGAAGTACCATAACCTTGTAAGCTGCATGGAGGGTGAGGCAGATGTAATTTGGTCCATCTCAAAGAAAACAATTTGTTATGCAGACCAATAACAACAAAGATTAAAAAAAGATTTTGAGGCACCTCTGTGCAACAAAGCTATTTGAAGGATAGTCCTGGAAGGGTCTGTTTCTGGACTGTGGATGGTGTGACGTTGGGCAGTGAGAATGTATCATAATCTAAAACATTTGATTGTTGTTTATTTATGCCTTCTCTGTATGGAAATTTAATGTCTCTTTCAAGAAGAGGCTTAAGCAGTCACATTTTAAATACCTCGTGCAGAAATTTTAAAAAGTTTGTTGCCTTTCATGTTCTCTTAATTTTCTATTTTCAGATAGAAATCTGTATTTCTAAAGGGTACAGGTGGGTTTGCCTGTTACTGTTAAAGCACTGAAAGTCTCATGAGTCAAAAGCAAACCTCCAAGGTTTGTGGTACTTCCTCTTCAGCTCTGTCATTTGGAATGTCTGGGTTCTCCTTTGCTCTGAACCTTCCTTTGCTCAGATAAACAGTAAGTCATCAGGGAACACCTGAATGTAGGGGAACTGCAGTCTAGCTGAACAGCAGGTAATTTTCTTGACACTGCCACAGACAAGACAGTGAAGGGAAGAACTGTACAGGGAGTTGTATAGATCAAAAGACTCCATGAACGGTGCAAAATTTGAGAGAGGAGATACACATCATCAGTTAGTCAGGCATTTGAAACAATACCCTGTATACTTTTCTTGGGATATTGAGAGAATATCTGAAGCAGAGTAAGTGGTTAAAGTTACAAGAGATTGATTAAGTTCTGGGGAGATGATGTGACCAAACAGAAATGTTCAGTGTTTTCTGGAAGTATGGTTTTCTCTCTCCAGCTACTGTGGTACTGGATGTCAGTGTTTTGGCAAAACCTTCAAACCCATGCTGCTGCTCACTCAGTCTGCCTTATTTTTTAAGAATTCCAGATTATATGCAAAATCTTTCTGAGCAGCATTTTAGAACCTCATGGTGTGTTCAGGGTCTGTCTCCTGCAAGGACAAGCGAATTTGAGATACTGGCACAAAGAAGAGCAGCTTTATTTGACTGCGCAATGCCCTGTGTGAGGAGCAGCCCTGTAAAGAGCATACTGAATAGTGCAGCACAAGTGAAAAGGCAATCCCAAACAGAAATTCCTGGAGAGAATCCTAAGCTATAAATGGGTCATTTGTTCCTTAGGTTAGATCCTGGCCCCATGGAAGTCCGTGGCTAAACTCTTGTTAACATTGATAGGACTGATACACCATCCTATTTGTATTGGGTTTAAGAAGGTGATTCCTTTTGACATGCATCTTTCATAGGCAAAGAGGCAGAACAGTTGCCCAAGGACAGCTTTCTAAATGCTACCAAAAACACAAAGGAAGGAAAAGAGAAACAACTTCTTCTCATTCAGGAGGCACAAGCTGTCCAAGATACGATCCAAAAGATTCTACAGAAGCAGGAATGAATGTTAATGTAGTCTCCCTAAATCCTTACAGAGGGCATGTGTGTAGCACCATTAGCTCACAGACTTCTCAGAACAGGTAAAATCACCTTTAGGATTCTTGTTGCTAAAGTAGAAAATGCCAGGTTGCAATTCTTCATGAAGCCTAAAACCAGCAAGTGATTGTGTGATCCAGGAGAGCTCACACAGCTCATTGCCTGTGCAGTAGGAAGACATTCTGTCTACATCATGCATTGGGACAGTCATCTCACTTCGGAAATGAAAGGAGAATCCTGCTGAGTAAATTAGAATCAGTGGTAATACAGCTGTTAGCTACAAACATTTGTTTGGCATGAATCAATCTCAACTCTCCCGTAGTTTGCTTTGATGGTCTCTCTAGTATCTTGTTGACTAATGATGAGATCATGGTTTGTTAATCTAAGTGCATAAAGAAAACATTCTGCCAAGCAAAATGCAGACTCTTTTGCTGGGGTTTATTGCAGTTGTTTATAGACGTTGTGTTTACACAGGCATCCAAAACAATTTGTTGGATATTTATTTGGGTTACTCTACTAAACTGCCTGAACGCAGACCTGAATCCTATCTTAAATCTGTCTGCATTTTAATAGCTCGTAGTTTGAACAAAGTGGAAACCAGCCACTTAGGATATATTTCTTGTTGGCCAGAACTTCAAATGTTTTGTGTGCTATCTATAATTCCCATCTTGAGAGCATTTAACAACAGGAGGGAGTTGTAAGCCACTCTGATTTGGAGGTTACACAGTTGGTTTTAAACAGAAGTTATTAGAACTCATTAAACTTTTGCAACAATTAAAATACAATTTTTATCCCAGGCAGGGCTTTAAATCTGCATTTAAAAAAATTTGTAACTTCTTACTATCCATAATCATCTCTAGTTTTAAACCCAGAGCATACTGCCCTCAACTATTCCCTGTGCACCAGGAACTTACAGATACACCATCCCCACACACAGTTCCTGTTCAGATGGAGCACACAAGTACTGGCTTGGGCAGACAGCTCACAGTGGTAGAATGGCTGTATTTGCAAAGCCTTAACTGAGCTCACAGATTTGAATGGAAATAAAGGCAAATGAAGAGTAAACCTGCTTCTGATAGCTGCATTTCTGATATTTGAAGGCCTCTCACCTTTTTTGCATAGCAAAAGTTCTTTAAGTGAATAAGAAGGTAATATGAAGAAACTCTCTGCATTCCTGGTATGTGCAAAAATTGTCCCCTCATCAGCATTTGTCTTGGAAATACATAAAGCCCAGTGTTATTTCACTGGGGAGGAGACTTGTAGAACATCTCCTGTACTTCTGAGCATTGCAGCCTAACAGCAGACACATGGGAATGCCAGACATCCTGAGTTTGGATCTGCTCTTAAACTCAGAAATTGTAAAATAATAATTTTAATTAAATTGTTGCTAGTAATTTTTTAAAGGAACTCAGTGAAGAAGCAGAGGCATAGAGGAGCAGTGCCAAAGGAAAAGGCATGCACAGTAAACAGGGGTAATAGGACACAGCTGAGCTTTATAGTACCTCTCCCATGGTCCCAGTGAGTTTCAGCCTGCAGCCTGGGACCAGAAGGATCAAGAAGAAATTCAGTAAGGTGTAATGAGATATGTAAATTGATTATGGACTTTCAAGGGAAGGTAGGAAAAGGATAGGAGCAACTGTTAACATGGTCATATTGGCTGGAAGAAAGTTTGGTTATGGCAGTTTAAATTTCATCTGATTGTGGAAGATGAGGATAAAATGTGTCAGTGAAGCCTGAGAGGAGATTGCTGTAATTAAGGAGGATCATGGATTAGCCCTGGTTCACTAAAACCAACACAACAAAAATAAACATTTTGGTTCAAATGCCTGTACCAAACAGGCTGATGAAGAGTGAACCGAAGCAAGCAGAGAAGCCAGTAAAGCTACTGGAATCAAAGGAGGCATGGTATTTTTAGATGGGCTTTCACACTCAGTATGATTTTATTTCTTTCAGTGTGAGTTGTCAGAGTGAAATCCATAGCCTGCCAGGTGTTTGCAGAACCCTTCCCCTTCCTAGTGAGCTGTGGAAGGAAGAGTTTTGAGATCCGTGCACTAGAGGATTGGGAGAGGTAGGTGATCCACAGGAGAGTGTTTCATAAGAAGCAGGTAGGTTGAGGGATGAAAGAGTTTGCAGACTATTCTTTTAATGTGTGTAAGCTAACCCATAAAAGGAGGGGCAGCAGGAGAGAGAGAGAGAAGTGAAATCAAACAGTAATGGTACCACAGAAAAAGAGCTCTTCATGATTTTTAACATTATTTTGCGGGGCAGTGTGTGAAAAGTAAAGAGCAGTATTTAAAAAAAATTCAGAGCACCTGAGAATCTAAAAACCAGAGAAGAGAGTGCACACTGGATAGCTCCAAACTAGAAATCAGAAGCAGAAGATGGAAGTAATTTCTGTGTTGTCATTGCATGGACACAGGCTTGAGGCCTCCCAATCATAAGTGTCAAGAGGTACTGGACTAATGCATGGGTGACAAGGCCATTGGCACACGGAATACAAGTGTCTACATGCACCTCTGGGCTCAAGAAGTCTGTGAGTCGTTGATTGTCAGAAGCTGTGAGGCTGCAGTAAGGAAAGGATCACTCTACACATGCTCTCTTCTTCTGTGAGCATCTGTTACTGGTCGTGTTGCAAGATAAGGTGCAAGGCTGGAGGGCTCTGTGGTGCGGCTGTGTCAGGCTTTATTGAGTTAAGGTCATGAACTTGGCCTTTTGGCTCATATTTCTATGGATTGGGTTCTACAAATTTTGGAAAACATTAGCATTCAATTTTTTTTTGTAGGAGGAGCAGCCTGTTTTCTGCCTTTTAAGAATCCTGCGGGAAAAAGATAATAATGGCCCAATTTTGTGATTTTTACAGGCAGATGGGGAGTTTTCATTAGCTATAAGTATACTTCAAAGGTGAAGAACTTATATAAAAGAACCTCATGGTGAAAACTTGAGAAAAACCTGTGCTTCAGAATCTCAGTTTGAAGATCTTTGCGTTTGTACCGATAGGGTTTATCATTAACCTGCCCATCATGAACTGCCTTAACTAACACATGGATGGAATGGAGGAATGGAGTTAATACATGATGTTTATACACCTAATGGCTATCGGAAATCCCCATCACTGGAGTGTACAGTTGACATGCTTCAGACAAGTACCAGAGAGACAAAATATTTCCATTATTATTCTACTAGAAATTGAAATCTGTTTTGGAGAAGTCAGAGACTATAGTCCGGCTCGTATCAGAATGTAGTGTTTAAAATGTTACAGTGTTGACTTGCTGTTACAAAAATTCAGTGTTACAGGAAATCAGAAACAATATGGAATAGTTTACACTAACTCTGCATTAAAACGATCCATCTGTTCTTGCTTTAGATTCTTAGAGAATTGCTTTTTCATCTCTGTAATGCTTTTCACTTCCTATTAGTAAGGCTTTTAAAGGTAGGCACTGAGTTAGTATAAAACCCACAGCTTTTGAGTTTAAACGCCTATTAAAACTAAAGCTGTCTGGAACTACAATAAAAATTTATTTTGGCTACAAGAGACAACTTTGAAACCTAACCCATCTGTATTTTTCCTCTTCCAAACAGTGCAACATCCTGTATAATAGAATATTTATCTTAAACAGAGACCACATATCTTTATGAAAACAATTGTTTCAACTTAATTTATGGGGGGTAATCAGCTCATATTAAAATTTTCAATATTCCAGGATGCTAATCTTAATTGGATACAGGAGATGTAATGATTAGAGTAATTCCATAGAATAATCTGAAATCTGATGTAGCCATTGACTTAGAATGTAACCTGTGTATATTAGAATCTGAAGTTGTCATTAAAAAATCATGTACAGGCATATAGTAATTGCAAAACAACTGCATGTGCAAATTAGGCATACGACTGCAGCTACATTTTACTGGTAATTTAGGCTTATGTGTGACTTGCAAACTCAATTACAGAATAATTCCACCAGAATAATTCATTTGAAATATTGAGCTGGTCTCTGCAATCGTTGAGCCCACCAGGGAGATACCCGCATGTATCTAGCAGGGCTGCATGGTCAGTGAATTTATCAACACAAGTTAAAAAGCAAATTGCCTCACTGTGAAGAGCAGTATGCCTGCATAAAGCAAGGATGAATAAAGCCTTCCACTGCCACGAGTGGGAGTCAAACATATCAAAGAGAGACTGGATCCCTGGGGTTTAGCTCCCTCCATACAATAGTTTGTCAGATTTTGAATTGAAAAGGGCTGGGTTTAGCACTCTCTAAATATAACCAGCCCTGAAACTCCCACAGAGATTCCTTTCTGTCTGCCTTCAGACGATGAGATAAGGCCCCTTCTCCTGTGACTTCAGTCTGGAGTACCTCTGTCATCCCCACCCCAACCCTGATAACAGCCAGCTTGGCACATATTTGAGAGCAAGACGTGATGAGAGTTTTGGGGGTTAGTCTTGCTGTAGACTGCAGCCTTCATCTTCAGAGTGAGCCTCCTGTCTAACATCTGCAGCATAGTCTCATAGCAAGACATTTTGGCATCCAGGAGACAACTGACTCCTTTCATCCTCTGGCCAGCTTCTTTCCATCATTTTGGGAACAGACACCTTGGACAATCTCCTTTTCTCCCTGCATTCTTTCCTTTTTAGGCCTCCTCCTCATCCTCAGTATACTTGAGTGCAGCATCAAAGTTGAAGTATATTTGCACAATTTGCTCCCTTCCTCTCCCTTTTCCCTAAGTACAGCAGGATACACAAATTATGGATGTTAAAGCAGCACTTATGTGTGCTATGATATACACGGGATGTTCTGCCTACTTGCATGTGATTCACATCCTCATAAGCCCACAGGAAATCCCAGCAATATTTTTCCAGGCATATCTCCTGTGCTGAGGTGCCGAGCACAGCAGGGGCTGGAGGAAAGGAGCCATTTGTGCTTGGAAAGTCCTGTGGTACATAAGTTTAGCTGGGAAGGACAGACCACTGTTATTTAGATGGAGCTCTTTTACTCAGTGACAGAAAGAAATGTAGCACAAGGACTGAAGCATTTATTCACATTTTACAGTAATGTGTGAATCCTCTTACCTCAGTGGATCCAGTGAAAGCAATTTTGTCAATGCCAATATGAGAGGCTATGGCTGCACCAACAATTGGACCAAATCCTGGCAAAATATTGACAACTCCTGGTGGAAAGCCAGCCTGTCAAAATAGGAATGAATGAAGGTAAGCATGACTTAGGAAAACCGATAGAGCATGTTAAACCAGGCATGTGCTGGTAGTTCTTTCCCTTCAAGGAGAGACAGACATCACTCCCCTCAATTATTCTTACCTCCTTGATGAGGGCACCCATATAGAGAGCACTGAGTGGTGTTTGTTCTGCTGGTTTAATAACTACTGTATTGCCACAGCACAGAGCTGGAGCAATCTTCCATGCAAACATCAGCAGGGGGAAGTTCCACTGTAGGGAAAAAAAGTTGATAGATGGAAAAATATTGCCGTGGTGTTTTGTTTTCAAGATGTCAAGCTGATACCTCACTTATTTCTCAGGCTGATCCTCAACATAAATCTTTCCCAGCACAAAGCAAGGATTTTTAAAAATTACTGCCATTAAGAAAGCAACAACAGTGACTTTTTAGTTCTTTCTCTCTTGTTCAAAGAAATACAACCTCCACCTGCAATCTCCATTAAAAAAATATTCTGTTATCTGTTGATTTTTTAAGTCACAACTTTTTATTTAATTTACTGTTTTGCTATTGGCACTTTTAATTCCCCCATGAAAATAGTTCTTGCTTCTGATACATTTGGAAGGAACTGTTTGCTCATGTTGAAGTATTTTTGGATGTAAATTTCATATCCCTGAATACATCTTAAGATACAAAATTTATACTCAAAATGATATAATCCTTAATTGATGGAATTACAATAAAAAGTCCATAAATGTCAATGGTCAGTCAAAGCATTTCATTTTCTTGAAGACTTCCTACTGAGAAATTTAAATGGAAGATATTAAAAGAACAGTAAAAAACAAGTTGAGAAATTCTTTGCTGATATAAAATTTTGTGTTGTCATTCATTACAGCTTCCTTTAACTGCAGCACATGCTGTAGTGAATTATATTAGTTTGATGCACAAACATGCTGTGGATAAAGATAAAAGTAATGAGCCTTTTGCACCAAGGCCTGGTCCTAGCAGGTTAAGTGGATAGTCCTGCTGATTTTAGTGAAAATGTCACAGCAATAAAATAACTGTGTTTGCACAATCATTCTCACAAATGCATACAACAGTCTCTTTTAGAAGGAGAATAGAAAATATCAGTCACAGAGTCAGCCACTGGCCAGCATGTGTTGCTGCCTGATGCATATCAGCTGCCACTCTCACAGACATCTCTTTAGCCCCTGGCTAGCTTGAAAAAATACACAACTGTCTTTCCTTCACCGAACACCCAATTTTTTACTCCCTCTGTTGTTTATAAACTCTGGAGACAAAGTGATGTTTTAATTCCATCTCCAGTACATAAACCTGAGAGGGGAGCTGTAGGGCCAGCAGTGTGCTAACAGCCTGCACTTCTAATGGCGCTGCAAGGAGAGCTCACAGCAGTTTTATAGGGCACTATATAGCCCTGTTTATGCTACAGCACTGCCAAAGAGCACATGTTTTGATGGAAGCTGGGATGTGAAAGAGGATGAGGAGTTCAGTGTTAGACTTGCTGTTTAATTTTATTTTTGAATAATGTATTTGCTCATGCAATGGCCAGGCACATGCAGTGGCCTGGGCTGTCCTCTGGGACTGGTAGCATGGAGGAAATACAGAACAGATCAGCAGTAGTGTTAGAATAGATGGGTATGACAGCAATCTTCAGGCTTTGAAGGACAAAAGTGAGGGAAGAACGAACATATATGGTAGATGGCTGGGTACCCTGAACAAAGCTTTACACATCTAAACTAAATAAATCCTGGTTTTGGCATAATCCTCAGCCTGTGGCCAAGTTTCTTCAGCAGATCTGTCAGTTAAGCTCAATGAAACAAGCATAAGAGATGTCCAGCAACATTGGGGTTAGATGTTGGGGTTGTCATTTAGTAAATGCTTATCCATGTGCCTGACTGAGAAATGGGGACAGAGCTGTGGAATCTTTCATTCATAAGGACCAAGTTAGGAGAGTGTGTAGGTGTTTGCAGGCCGGCTGTAGCCACAGACTCTCTGAGTCATTGCATGTTTCTGTGGGTTTCTGCCGAGTGCCAAACACAAAAGCCACCCCTTAACAAAGACATGAAATAACAACAAATCTAAATAGGGAAAAAGGGCTTAACATTGTTAAAGTAATCTTTTCTGGCTGCTCCTCTTGTAATGGAATTGCTCCGTGTTTCTGTTTGGTGGCTTTGTGGTAACATGAACAAAATAAAAAATCAACATCGACAAAAATTTCAGAGAATGGCCTGATTAGTCTCCCAGTGTTTTGTCAAACAAAAAAGCTTCCATGCAATATTTTAATAGCTGTATGTAAGCCTCCCACTGAAATTTCTGCCAAAGCTGGTTAACTGGCTCTTCTGAAAAAGTTACCCTCTCAGTGCAATTCCCATGCAGTGTTCAGCAAGATTTTATTATGAGGGTGTCTGTTGGGGTGTAGGGGGAGTATTGGATTTGATGAAATGATGTGTTTCTCTCTCACAACAAATAAAACAAACATTTCGTGTCTTCTATTAGCTACACAATGTTAATTGTAATGATATGTCTCCTGGAGTTTCCTTTACTCCTCCAGCCTTGTAAAAGAAAGAGCAGGAAAGAATGGAATTAAAATACATCACAATCTCCCAGGAACTGAGGAGCCTGTTAAATCACAGTAAAAACTAAATAAATAAAGAGACTACCACAGCAAAGCATCAATTTTCCATAAGTTGTGTGAACATCCATAACCACTGACAGCATATTAACACTGTGTTTTGCTTTGCTTGTTTTAATCATGTGAATTCTATGACTTGAGAACTTAACTCCTAATAACAGAGCCTAAACCCTATTAGCATGTTCAAATAAGCATTTGCAGGGAGGCTGTTAAAGATATGTCAACAATATGAGCTCAGCTTTTTTCGTAATGGAAAACACACATAGCTGAAGACCATGTTTTATGTGTCTTTAAAGAGAGCTGGTTCAAATGAAAATAAATAGAAAGCACTAGTAGAGATACTCACAGGGATGATCTGTCCACACACTCCGATGGGTTCATGTCTTGTAAACGTAAAATAATCTCCATCTGAAACAGATGAGCATGGTTACTCTCAAGTGCAGTTTGACTTGGCAGAACAAAAAAAAAATTAAAATAGAGGGGAGAAAAAACCTCTAAGGATCAGCCTTTGATGGCAGTAAAAGAAATAAAGAAGTCATGGAAGTGTTTTTTGTGAGCCAGCATGGGAAACCTAGGTTCAGGAGCAACCTAATTGTTCTTTCTGTAGCACAAAGGAAGCAGACTTCCCATCAGAAAGTAGCCTGCTTTGTTCCTTGGGAAAGAGCTGTGCTGCACAAAAAAATTGCAGTAGCATGGAAGCCACATACTGGCCTCAGCTGATTTAAGGGTGAAAGAAGTGAAGAAAAAGTCTCAAAGGCAATTTTCTGAAAGGCATGAGTGGAACACAGCAATATAAAGTGTATCTACAACCCGCTGCGGTGTTATAGAGTAATATTCAGCTGACTCATCTGCCACTGAGGACACAGGCAGTGTGAAGTGATGGAATGATGTACCACAACCTGTAGGTGTGGAATGAAGAGGGAAAGTTTGTGACTCGTGTCACTGAGCATCATTTACTTCCTGTGGTCTGGGTGCACATGCTGAGGTTACACATGCAGGTTTCTTCCCAGTTAACAAAGAGCCAGAAAGGGCCCTGCTGTGTGGGGACCAGTTAAAGGATCAGTTAAGGTACTAACCAGTACTGTCTAACCAGTAGCTTTGTTAGCGTGTTTGGCCTGCATCTGCGCAAAGTGGATTTACTGCACTTTTGTACCTCAATGAGTTTAGGTCAGATGGTTTTCAGTGAGGCTACAGCTGAGGGAAAGGCTATGCTAAAGGCATGAGCTGAATGTGCCCCTTGGCCTATAGTGCTTGGTCATCTAGAAAAACTCAAATCTCTTAACTTGGGAAAATAATTTCAGCTAAGTATGTGAGAATGATGAGAAGGTTACCTAGGCTTAATGACAGGAGATGATTTACCAGGATAAGAAAAGGTCAGACAGCGGAAGGGAGTAAGAGGAGGAGGAGAGATTGCAGGGCTTTTGCTCCCATTGTTCTGTCTGACACGGGGTATATGCTTTCCCTCCCAGGCTGGGCTGGGAAGTGGCAGCCCCGGCCTCTGCCCCGTTCAGTCCAGAGCTGCAGCCACCCTTGTGCAAAATTGGGGAAGGGCCTAACTTCACAATGGAGAGTGTGTTTTGGGAACCTGCTGCAATGTCCTCTAAGATATATCTGGTAACAATAAACAGGTTAATCCTTAAAGTTTCTTGGGTTTAAGAAAAGACTTCAACTTGAATTTGATTAGAAATAACTTATTTTCAGGTCTGCTTATTTCTATCCATCTACTTTACAGGATTGGTCAGTAGAAACCTGAGCTAGAGTAGATAATATGTCAGCTGGGGGCCAGATACAGAATAATTATGAGAAAGGTAACAATAGTCTGCAACCAAGCCAAGGGACAGAACAGAGAAAATAAAGGAGGAAGGGAAAGAGAGAAAAAAGATTCACATCAGGAAAAGGCAGAAGAAAATAGTTTATCAGTTTGTTTGCACTGTATTGACAAAACGTCGTAATGTTTTGATCTCCAGATGTTTAACAAGTCCCCAGTGGAGATGAGAATATTTGTGTCACAGACTGAGATGATCAGTTTGGTTTTCCAGGTTATCTTTCACAGATGCTAGCAGTGGTTTACAGACCATAGGACGATTCATCAGATCAGACAGAAGCGAAGTAGAAGTCAAAATACAGAGAAGTACATACAAGCAAAACTGTCTAAGTGCTCAAGAGGAACACAGAGGAGTTGGCTAAAAATACCAGCTTGTACTCGGTAGTACTGTGAGAGGTGGGTTCTCAGCCAGAAGGATGGTGGCAACATAACAGTAACACAGTTACATTAGCACTGTCTGACTTTAGATCGTCACTGCATAATCACTGCCACATGTCTGCGTGCTTCATCACACAGAGTTATAGATAACCTGAACCTCTTGCCAAGGCAGACAAATGGTGGTTAATTCTGCCCAGTGTAGGCAGAACGTTCTTTCCGCAGAGCGGTGCCTCCCATGCAGAGCTGCTCTCCCTGCTGTCTCCCACTAGACTCCAGACAGCTGCCCCTTTTGACACCTACTTCCAAAGTTCATCATCCACAGACTTTCTGTCAAGATGGGATTTTTGAGGTTGCTTTCTAACAATATCTTTGGGAACATATGTGACTTGAAGTTATTCAGAAGCCTTGGGTGTCTCTGGACGGGCCAAAGATGGATCTAAGAGCCACCGTGTCCATAATGTAGAACAAGCTGTTACCATGGCAAAATAGCTCAACAATTAAGTGAGCTTAATTCCATTATTCTAAACAGTGAGCATAGAAAGTTCCCTTGTGCTTAGAAATTATACAGGAGATTTTTAAAATGTTTGAGAGTTTTAAGTTATGCTAATCACACTTATTCTAAGATGCTGTGGCTGATGATTGTTGCTCTTATCCTTTACTAGCTGGCTGCCAGAAGAACATTGGCTGAGAGGGATCTGACAGTGATCCCACATCCAATCTAAAATTTTGTCTTAAAGGGTTTTTTTAAATATACTCAGCTGAAGTAAACTGTCATTCTTCAGTCCTCAATGATATTAATAGAGCAAGATCAATTTGCAGCTGCTTAGCACCTGGCCCAAAGACTTTCATTTTTTAATCAGAAAGCAAGTCCCACTTATCCAGGGTTCTCACTTTGGGACAGCAATATCTTCCACAGATGTGTTTGCTCAGATTTCCATCAGGAGTCTCCATCCTGGATATTTTATTTGCATAACAACTATAGTAGAGTCCCATGCCTCATATAGCAGGACACGGCAAACAAGGGGGTGAGGAGAGCTGGGTTGGTTCTTTAAAATATATCATACCATATATTGCTTTAAAGATACATTTTTGCTTGCATTCAGTTTATTAGTTTAACAGTTTCTGGTCTAGCCTCATTCTGTTTTAATTTAAATCATCAAGGCTTTACGCATGGGAGCAAGCAAAGGGCAGTCTGAAGGTTTTGTAGCTCTGGGACCAAAAGGAATGTGACTGTAAAATGCCCTGTTCTACTCGTCTATCAATTGCCTATTTTTATTTTACTTATAAAAGAAAACTTCAAAAACAACAACAACGACAAAAGATTGGGAGGTTTCAGATTTATTAGCACACTGAATAGAAAGAGAAGATTTAATAGTGGGGGTTTTTTGGTTTTGTTGTGTTGTTTGTTTACCTTTGGCGAGCTGATGGTAAGTGAACGTAAAGAGCACCGTTGTTTAACACCGGCTTTGCCCTAAAATAGCCTCATGAGAATGACAAATTTATGGTGTGAAAGTAGAGGAATAAAGAGAAGTGTTAAATGAAGAACTAGTTGATACCCTGAAGATATGTGAATGGACTTACGATTCTACACTACTGAAAACTGTGTTAGCACAAAGTTTGCATTGAGGAAGGCATGCTGAAAATGTGCCTTCCTTTCGCCCAGCATAGCCCACCTCACTGAAAAAAAAAATCAGGTTTTATCCCATAAGGTACTTGAAACCAAGAATAAGCAGAGAATATTTATTCTCCTTAATCTGATAATGCCTTTTGGTGGCTGACCTAATTTTTGTGTACCTGTGGGGCTAAAGAGTGAGAAGGAGGCATTCACTGACCAGAGAGAAAGAGATTAGGGAACAGGAAATTTGCTGAATACATGAATTTATGGTGTGGTCTGCACTTTTGTATGATTAAATGTGAAGTACAAGCAGCAAAACTGGGATTTATGAATCTCAGCCTAAATGACTGTGGAAAACTTTGAGTCCTTGCAGGAATGTCTACACCTGAAATATTATTATTGTAATTTCTTTGGTGAAAATAAGATAGTGAAGATAAACACCAGTCAGTGCACCCTGCAATTTTAATAAGGTGAAACACCAAGATGAGTAACACTGCAATAAGAGTTACGTGATATTTGCCTTCTGAAAATTTTGGAGGCACATTTTCAATTTATCTGCTTGCCTCACTTGGGTGGTTTCGTGCTTTGCTGTAGAGAGGTGAGTGAGTGCACTGCAGATGCTGTGCCACACAGTGAAACACCAGGGAAATAACTGGGCTACAGCAAAGGGCATTTACCCCTCAGTGTGCCCTCCTGGCCTTGCTGGGTAAAGTGGAATAAACATGCATGTGCAATGAACATGTGCACTGTGAAGCCAAAAAGAATCCACGTAATGAATGTTCTTTTTCCTTAACGTTTTCCAGAGATTTATTTTACGCAAGTGAAAGATGAGTACATTTATCTTAATGACTGCACCTACATAAAGTCATTTTCTGCTATTTTGCCATGTTGTGTAATCATAGCACTTGGTACATCTAGTCCAGACTGCAAATGAATATGTTTGCATCAGAAAATGCAGCCTATATTTGTTAAACAGCTGGGAGGGAGGGGCAGGAGGAAGAGACTTGTTAAATAACAATAACGGTAAGGATTTTTTTGTATCACTTTAGCAAAAGAATAACAACATAATAATTTCCTAGCATGCATGAAGGTTTATCTCATATATACAATATAAAATTAATCCCACTGAATAATTTGAAGAAGCATCTATATCTCATCTGTATGTAGTTCTCTGTAGTAACATTAAGAGTGCTCTCAAAGTATAAATTAAGTTAGATCCAGTGTCAGTCCCAAGTGAAATTATTTGCATAAGCAATAAGAAGATCTATACAAACAAGATCTATACATAACGGTACTGTTTCTTAAACAGGCACCCAACACTATTTTCATGAGTTCCAAGGTGTTTTTCAGGCTTGTATCTTGTGCATTTTTATACATGTATCAATATTTAAGTGTAGGTATTGAGCTAGCTCCTTCTCAGATGGACACATGAAAAGAAACCAAGCCCTCCTCACATGTGCATATGGGGCAGAACAAGAGCAGGGCACCCAGTGCTGAATTTCAAACATCTGCTTCAGCAACACACTACACACTGTAAGAGCAACCCAGGCTTCTCCTCTGCCTTCCATGAAGCTGTAAGCTACTAAGCCTTAGTCTGGCCATTACCTTACCTACAGGAATGGTCATTCCGTGGATTTTGTCTGCCCAACCGGCATAATACCTCAGGGTTTTTATGACTCCCTGGAGATCTACATAGAAAGCTTGCAGGAACGGTTTGCCACTGTTCAGTGATTCCATAGTCTGCAGGACAAGAAAAAGTTAAGAGATGTAAGTATAGTAACATTTTTGAACTATCACACTTAAGTGTTCACCATTTTAACAGCTCTTGAATCACAAAGATTTTAATGAAGACCAATCAGTTGCACCTTGGTGTAGTTTTAACCCAGAAGGCTCAGAACAATTATCTGATCCCCTTTATTACTTCTTTTCGCAAATGTGAACAAGAAGTATTTTCCTTAAAAAAACCCAAACTGGTTTCTTCGGGAGTATTCTGGAATGGCTGTAATTTTAAGAACATATGTATGTGTTTATGTGTGTCTGTCTGTCTGTCTTGTGGGTTTGTGTGTGTATCCACATGCATGTACATGTGCCTTTGTGTACTTTGAACCTAATAGCCACTGTGTTGGGTCCAGATCTATAAATGCTGAATTGCTTTAATCAGGAGCCAAGATAAAAATGCCTGTCAAACTGGGTTCTGTTATGTTAATGATAACAGCTGAGAAGGGGCTCCTTGTAACCCTGTATTAATGATCTGAATCCATAAAGAGAAGAATGGACATATCCCTCTTTATATAATTGATGTGAATATAAAAACTTCTCTATATGGTTGCCAAGACTCCTGCTGAGGTCTGAGATATCTATACTGTACAGCCAGTTTATTTATTGCCATCAAATAAACAAACTTTCCTCTAGGGAAGCTCATAAATTAACAAGCTAATGTCTTTATTTTTTAGTTAATATTCCTATTTTTAAAATTATCTTATAAGCTATCCTCTTAGGGGTTCCTAAGATCATTTAGCAAAAAAAATCCAATAAAATATCCTAAGATGTTCAGTAGCTTAACTCATTCTCAATAGCTGTCTAATAGAAATCATTACGAATGGGCAAAGGATGCCCGTGTGTAACACACCAACCATCAAATGAGTTTCTATAGAAAAGAACGGAGGCCTAATTCTGCACTGACTTATATCCCCAAGAGCAATTAATGTCACTGCCTGCAGTGCAACTCAGTAAAGAACTTGGCTCTAGAAATAAAAATTAAATGACAGGCAGAGTAAACTTGATTTGCTGTGCACTTCCTTCTCCCCATGGCGATTTTACAGTATCCGCCGCTGGTAAGATGATTTAAGTGTTGACAAAGCTGGAATTAAGATGTTCACGGGCTTAGTTCAAAGCACTTGACATGCGGAAAACAACATTAACAATGCCACCATTGCGATGGCTTCATCCGAGAGTGAAACGGTGCCACACTCGGAATTCGCGTCAGCAGCTGAGTGTCCCTAAGCATCTCACCTGCCCTTCCCTTACCGTCTGCACAAATCATTCCAACCTGCCATTTCTTATTCTAGAAGAGTTGCAGGTGTGCGTGCCAGGCACACACGTGTGTGCACACCCCTGCTTTTGTGTGATGTCCAATTTAAAGCTGATCTGAGCCCATTGGAAGGCTCTTGTTGACTTTTATGGGTTTTGCATCCCGTTGTAAGTGGACAGACCCATTTCAGCCAGGAAGCCATTTCACATACAATTCGTATCAACCCATTCATGAACTAATTGTCTCTCAGAATGTAAAAACTGACAACTGATTTGACTATTGGTTTTTATGTACCACTTACAGCAAGAACTGCCCTGTCCCTTTCAACCAAGTCTGCTAACTTATCCAAAAGATGGCCTCTTTCCGATGCATCCATTCTCCTCCAAACGGAACCAAGGGAAAAAGCCAGCCGAGCTGCCCTCACTGCTTTGTCTGTATCAACCTGTGAAAAGGAAGAAACAAATTGAAGACACAGGTAAATAACACAACCAGGCTTATGGAATTTGCTGTTATACAACCTTAGTCACATGATGGGTTTTGGAACTATGATTACTAAAAGAACTGTCCAACAGTGCTGTTCTGGACTGGTTGCTTTGATCTATTTATACATTTCTGTTATCTGTTATACATTTAATTTATACATTAAACATATAGCCATTCATAGGATACATTACCTTGTCAGCTTCTTGAATCTCACAGATCTGTTCTCCTGTTGCTGGATTATATACTGGGAATATTCTTCCACTTTCAGAATTCTGCCACTCATTATTGATGAAAATCTAGAAAAGGAAGAAAACTCATCAGGTCTCCTGCATAAACGAACAGTGATGTATATAACAACAAACTCCTGAGAAAAGCTGCAGATTCTAATACAAAAGAACTGAAACTTATTTTTGTGTGTGAAAATCACAGTTTTCAGGAGTTCAGGCTGAGGTCAGCCCCTGATGTCTTTCTGTATTCTATAGTAGTGTCATTATAGAAGCAACATCAAAGTCTAAACATTGGTTGATGTTCAAATTTGGTTCAAAAACTGTAAAAAATAAACTAAAAAAAGAAATACTTGTATCAGAGAAAAAGCCTTGAAACTGCTGGAGACAAGATAAGGATTTGGAATAATCATTCAGTTCAGTAAGTAAACATTTAGTCACTGATACATCCCAGTCAAGGCTGAATAATCTCAAACATCACAGTTCTTCAATACACAGTTAATTATGGCTACAGTGATGGCTTGCAGCACAAAACTAACTTGCTTATCTGCTAGGAACAATGGAAGTTGTTAAATTCTCTCAGTGTTGATATTTTAATTGTCAGGGGCAAAACAAATTTAAATGGTAATAGTGCTGACAAGAGGTGTCTTGAGAAAGGTAATGACAAATGAGTTTATTTAAAGTAGATTTTTACTGGTAGCTGCTTATGTGTCAGTTATTTTCTGCCAAATGACTTTCAAGAACAGGATGTAATTATTTATTAGCAAATATTAAAGAAGTCACTACATGAAAATGAGCGAAAAGTTTTCCAGGTATTCAGACTCTCCCTGTCTTTTAAATCTTTCTAAGAATGAAAGTTTTCAAAAAGTCCAAGCACCATTTGGGTTCCTTAGAGTCCAGATACCAATGTACTTTCATTGGATTCCATGAAATACAACTTTAAATGTGTAAGAGGATGTCCTGGCCTCGTTGAAATACACAGGAATTTTACCCCTGACTTCACTGAAGGCAGGAGTTCACACATAGAGAGAAGGAATGTTCACCACCTGGGGTTTTTTTGCACACAGGGCTGTGTTAATAGAGACAGGGACCCTTTGAAAGCTTGAGGAGTCTCAGTTCCAGTCAGAGATACACAGGTGAGAGAAACTGGCCCATCTTTATACACATGAAGGCAAAAATACATCTGTAGAGTTTTCAGTTACCAGACATGAGCTTGCTCAACTTATTCTCCAAGCCAAATGGCAGTCCTGTAGCTGTGTTCCTCTCAGCAGGGCTTATTAGCTCAGGCTCGGTGCCACCGTAACTGCAGTGACACAGCTCCTGCCTCAGAGCTCACTCGTGTCCGGCTCACTGCAGCTGCGTGTGGGAGGAACCTGTGCCTGCCTGGAAAATACCCTGGCGGTAAAATAACCGTACATGGAACCCAACAATTACACGTGCTTTTGCTATTACAGATGCGTTTCTGTTGTGTTTCCTCATCTTCCCTATGCCTCAAACTTCAGCCTCTTTGCTGTGTGCCCCTCCATCCATTCCAGATTCTGTCCTTTCTTTACTGCCCGTTGCCTCTTTTGTTTAGGTTTTCAGAGGTTGCTGAACCCAGGACTTACCACACCACTACCATTGCTTTCCTTGCATGCTCTAATTTATCCTGAACCTATTTGTGTCCTTGGACTGTGAGCTCCTCAGACCGTGCTGGTGCCTTCCTGCTCAGTGATTACACTGTTTGGCAAACCCAAGTACTGGTCCCTGTTAGGACACTCTGAAGCCAACCCAAAATGAGAGAGTGAAAGAATCACCAGTATGATCTCTTGTGACTAATACCACAAGCCAAAATCCTCTGGTGTATCATTGTCACTTTTAGACTGTAAGTGAAGCAAAGAAACACTGAGGTCTGTGGCCTGTGTGGAAGAAGGAATTTATTTGATGCTTTGCACTGAGTTTTCTCAGAGTTAACTCTGCACCCAGCGTGTGTGTCAGGGGTGCTGAGGAGGGAGGGGAAGGGAGAAAATCTTCCAGCTTCAGGAGCAGATGGCCAGAGAAGATGTAAGCATGTTTGTTTAAGGTGACAGGATGTACATAAACACATGGGCTTCTTGTGTGAGCTGCATCGAAAGAATAAAGCAGTTTGGTTGAGTACAAGAACCTGAGAAATCGTGGCAGCCACAATTCAGTACACTTCCCTTAGAGAAGTGGTCTGTTCTTTTTTAAATAGATTAAAAAATGTTAACTCCATTCTGCTGATATTAACACCTATCATCAGGTTTGCTAGTACATAGGACATATATTTGTTCTTGAAATACATTTCACCATGGGAATGAGAAATAGAGCCTTGGAGTTACAAAAGAGTGCTGCAATTCAAGCTGACTGGAAGGAAAAGCTGTATGATTTTATTGAATGCTCCGTTTATCCCACAGATTTAGAAAAAGAACAGTAATAGTAAATATTTCAGATAGGACATGGAAAGGATCTATTTGGCATAAAGTTAGAGCTGAAAGCAAGAGAAATTGCTACTGTTAATGGTTAATGTTAGTTTCTTCCTGTTCCACTTTCTATAAACAAGGTATTGCCTATACAAGCTCATTACTGTAAACTGAGCACATTTAAATTGGCAGTAAAATCAGAGTATTTACTCTAGTGCACAAATAAAGTACCTAGTCCCATGTTTTGGAACAGTTTCAAGTCTTGAAATCCAGCAGCTGGCGGCTTTACAAGCAAAGCCTTACACTTAAATAATTCACTTTTGAAAGTTTTAGGTGTTCTGTGTCAGGTAGTACCATTCAGCAGATATTCCTACCACCAAGACGCAGATTCTTTTGCAATAAATTTGCATTCACAGGGGCTTTTATAACTCTTCCAGCACTACTGACTCCAATGGCTGTTGATTAAACGTATATATCCTGTACATTTAATCTGACTTTCATTATGGCCACTTCGTAAAAATGCCATGAAATGGAGAAGCGATGACACATTGCAAGAACAAGGAATCCCTGCAAAGCCTCAAATTGGGTTTTTTTCTCCCTTATTTATAGTGACCATGGTAAAGGCTAACTCTAAATCAGGGAGAATATTTGACAGCAAATGTTCCTATCTATGGATTATATATAACCCATCCTAAACACCAGATAAAAAAGGGGTAACCCTAGGAAAAAAAGGGCTTGCTTCCATGTAAATCATGCTACAAATTGGACAACACCCAGTGAGTTCATTGTTCAACCTCAATTGTGAAGGCTATTCACATTTACTATTCCCCTGGAATCAATGTTAATTAAGGCTGACTGGGGCTATAAATCAGCCTTTGGTTTTTACAACTTAATTCAGCATTAAGCATATATATGTAAATAAAAGGTAACTGATTAACCACTTGAGTTTTCCAGGAGTTACTGAGGTAATTTATTTTTGTTTGAGTCCTAGTGTTACCTTTGTGATATGCAGCAGGGAGAAGAAAAAGTCCATAGTGTGTCATGCATTTGCTATGTGGTATTGTGGTAGTTAAATAATCTGGCCTGTTGGGTGCTATCAACAGCATTGTGCCAAAAGGCAAAGGGAAGAAGGGAGCGCTTGAAAAATCTTGGAATACACAAACATTTTGTTTGCCATTTACTCTCAGCAGAGCCAGTAACGGCAGTAACGTCAGAGCAAGAAGATAAAAGGCAAACTTTGCTGCTGTACTCAGGTGTCCCTGTCAGTGCAGCGATTTAGCCAAGAACAAACCCAAAGGCAAAGCACACAACGCCTCCTGTAAGTGAGGAGTCTGGCTGCAGTTGGTGTGCAGTGGGCTAAGGAGGAAACCAAGTGTTTGTTCCCCAGTGACGCCAAAGGGGCCAGCAGAGCAGGGCAGCAGGAGAGCTGAGGGTGCCGAGGAGCTGGGGGTGCAGGTGCTGGGGGTGCAGGTGCTGGGGGGGATGGGAGGGACCATTCCAAACACTGCAATGTGACAGGCCTGGGGGAAGCTCCTAGTTGCCCCTGTGAACATGATGCCCCTGGGAGTGGCATCATTCTCATGAGATCTCATCACATAGGTCTCTGGCCAATTTCTTTTCCTTTCCAAAGGAAAGATGGAAAGGATTTTCCTAAAAAGAACAGCCCTCCTGGTACTGACAATAACCTCTTGTTCACACACATGTGATCTCATAGATCTTTTGCTAGAACTTTGCAAGATAATGGTCCCACCATGTCTTCACTAGGTTCAAATCCTGCCTGTGGTTAATTATATATGGCCTCTGTTGACAGAGTTCCACAGGGCTGATCAAGAAAGCAATCTGACTCATCCTACAGGTCAAGTGACTGTTCAGAGCCTTGAAGATACCACATCGTACCAAAAAGTATACAAAGGAAAAGTAAGCTCCAAAGTTACAATGTAAAAATTCCAAGTTACTTTAAGACTGCTGACGTGTAGTTGGAAGGAAATCATACATTGCATTTTGCACAAGACCTGCATTTCACAAGCATTACACACTGAGTTCAATAGCATTTTGGATGCTCATCAGTTTTGAAATCAAGCCAAGAGTAAATGTTTTTAGCATAACACAAAGCAAATTTAGCTTTGCAAATAAACAACTACAATCTCTTGTTTCAGTAGCCATCTGTCCCAGCTGGCTTAGTAATAATTAGCAACTTAATGTTCATTTCAAACCATGCAGGTAATTGGAGTGATAAGTATTCAAAGAAGAAGGGATGTGTACAAAGCCAGGCTGGCCATTCTAAGCTGCAGTGCAGTAGTAGCAAAATTTAGACCAGAGAGAAAACGTGTTTTGTGTTTTTGTTACTATGTACCACCAAGGAAGTACTAAACAACTATCTTTATGAGTGTGTGTATAAATATAGTTAATTAAAATACAGCACAGAACTAATACCTCTTTTGCAGCTCTTAGTTGAAGGAGCTTTGGTTTCATGGCACTACAAATTCCCTCTGCTGTTGAGCCAGGGGCTAGCCCTGGATTTGGGAAATGGAACTGATTTTTTCATTCACTGGGGATTCCTGCTTGCTCACTGCCTCTTTTTTTTTGTATTGTCTTTCCTTAAAACATATAGGAAAAAAAAGTAATTTGGGCTCTCTTAATTCATAAGAGTAATCAACACAGGTGGCAACAATGTAACTTTTCATTTCCTTTCTTGAAAATGTTCTCAAATGATGTGTGAGTGAAATGATGATCTACATTCTTAATTCGATATTGCTTAGTGATGATGTCATCAGACATTTTCTTCAGGCTCCCCAGCTGTTTCACTAAGAACTTCAGGCAGTGGACAGACAGTGGCCTAGCATTCAGCTCTTTGGAGGTGGAATTATTTTCCCATGGATTTAATAAACAAGGTTTTTGTGCTGTTGCAGCTCCAGGAATGTTTTTTTGGTACAGGAAGAGGATTTTAACATCCAAATAATAATGGCTTCCCACAGGAGATTTGGTTCTGGATGAATGGAGGAAGGAATGGGAATTTCCTAACTCAATTGATTTAGTAGCTGGTTATAGTTTCATTCCATCAAAGATGTTTTTTTCATATGTGGCTTTTTCCTTAGAGAGCTTTTGACACTAAATCTGCAGGGATGGGGGAGGGGGCATCAGATGCCAAAGGACTTTATAAGAGAATCACAGCTGCTTGGCCCTCAGCATCTTCTCAGAGCTGGAGGCATTAGGAAATGCATAATGGCACTTCTTTTTCAGGGGGGGAGGACAACAATTTTAGAGGCATGCAAAAAATGCAGCAGCAGCATTTCCCTTGGTAAATACTGCATAACATCCCAGATACCAGGCACCTGTGCCTCAGTCTGGTCAGGAAATTTCATATCCTTTTCCCATCTCAGAAACTTCATTTCCTCTCCTTGGGAAACATTTCAAGAGTCCTAACGATTCGTACGATTGTAAGGGAATGAACTAGGTGGGATTGCCAATCAGAGGTGCAGCTTGTTTATTTTCACAAGCCTTGTTTTCCTTCACTTTTATGGCTGTCTTGATACAGCAGATCTCTCACATTCTAGAGTGTGTTGTGAGGCACTCCTGGGAGTGCCTGGAAGCCAACAGCTGGCTATGGAATCAGTGAAAACCTGGTTTATAAGAAGGCACTAGGAAAGCAAAAGCCAATGCCAGCAGCCTGATGGCTGAATGACCGGTGATAGATCAGCAGTGCCATTTTATTTTATTTTTAAGAGGATTGTTCAGGTGACCAGCAAGAGTCACTGCTTCTTGCTGGCAGTTCACAAAAGGTGAGTAATGGGCTTCACGGCCAACCTCCCCAAGCACTGTCAGTGCAGAATCCTGCTTCTGAGCCATGAATGAACCTCTTTGGGCAGTGCCAGTGGCTGCAGTGCTTTCAGTGGATACCCCTGCACGAGCCAAGGCAGCCTGGCTGGACCAGCACCCAAGCACAGGTGGTTCTCATGTCATTAATGACCCCAGAGCAGAATCATCCTCAGAAATTACCCAGATTTGGGTTCTTTAGTGAGATGCCTTTCAGCTGTGGAGGAACTGTAATTGTATGAGAGTAACAGTGAACTGTACAGGAACAACTTTGCACCAAATTTAATTCTGGCAAGCAAGCTCCTGTGAGCATAGCTGGTTTTCAGCTACAAGAGGTCCAGAGTACAAAAAAGGAAAAATCCAGCTGGTTTCAGTGGGAGCTGAATCAGGCCCCAGTTGACGAAAAGGAATCGGTGGCAACAGCCTCCAGAGGGATTTTTGTACCGGGAAACAAAGCTGTTTCACTGGAAACTTGACACATGCTCTAGAGCCTGTAAGATCTGAAAAGCCAAACAAAACCAGAATATGCTGATTTTTCTTTTTCCTCTTTGGCTGCTGGGTTGTCCTTCTCTCTCCTTACTCACACCCTCCACATCGTACCAAAAAAAAAAAATGAAAAAGAGCTCTGTTTCAAAGCTCTGTGTGCTGTGGGGTGCTTGTTCTTTTTTAAAATCTCATTTGGACCTCAGAGCCTGAAGGATAATGTCATGGCTTTTGGATGTGGTGTACCATAAATGGGGCTTTCCTTCATAAATTCAAGCTTGAAATTTCACTCAAGAGTCCAAACTTGTGAGTGTACTGAGAGGGCTGGAGAATTTTAAACCTTTACAAACATACTACAGCAGGATCAAAAAAGTGGAATTGGAAATAAAATGCCCAAGAAGTGAGTGGGGCTGCTCTGGTTTCTCTGTCAGTGCAGCAGTATGGCCAGCTCTGGTACAATTATGCTTGTGCAAGCTGGTCCTGTGCCAAGGGTAGGTGTCTGATGAGCAGACCAGGGTGTTTACCTTCTCTGGGTGTAAATCCCAAGTAGCAAGGCCTGATTCAACTCTACCAAAATCAAAGCCAGTCCTTCATACAAGTGGACTTTGGATCAGAAGCCAGGTATTTAAAAGAGGTGAATACATCAAGGTTCAGCGACATGTCAGCCTGTGTAAATGAAGTCAGGCTTCAGTGTGGCCGACATGACCTGGAGAAGGATTCCCATGATTGAGCCCTAATGGTGGCAGGAGCTCAGTCTCTTTTCAGTCCCAGAGAGGTGGGAGAAGAGGGCAAAGGAGGACCCGTCTGCAGGGGCTGCTGCCCTGTTCTGCTCACCTGGATGTTTTGTTCAGGTGCTTAAAGGCAGATAGGGCAAGTCCCCCACTGAGCCAGCTACCAGATAGGAGAGGTTTAGGGAATGGTATGCTAGGAAAGGGGTGTGATGGGAGGAGAAACCAGAGGAATCCAGGGTCTCTGAGCAGCAAATGGAATCAGAGAAAGGGCTTAAGCCTCCCATCAGTCTGCTGTGAAAGTGGAATGTAACATGATTTTTTTCTCCCCTATGTCCCACATCTCTCACACCAAATGTTTGACCTGCCTGTCTTCCTGTCTTAATTAGTCTTCTGTCTTTCTGGGACTTGGGTCTGTTCTTCTGCAAATGGCAGCACATCAGACAGGGCAAACCTGTCATGTTTGTTTTCCAAGCTGTAGGGGGCACACATTTGAAAAAACTCCCAGCTTATCTAAACATTTTTGTTTGTATGATTTTGAATTAGGAAGTGTGAGTAATTAGTTAAGAAGATTAAATAAGTCTTAACAACATGCAGTAGCATGCTTACTTTCCTCCTCCCCCCAAGTATTTCCTGCACAAAACCCAGGCTGCCAAACTGTGATGGTACCCTTTTCTATTTTAGTTTCTCACTGTGCCACATGCTGATACAGCATCCGTTATTTCAATTCAGTCCCATTAAAGGGATTATTTTGCGCCTGGTTGTTCAAGAAAATTAATCTAAAGAGAAGAAACTTCAGATTGTATTGTCTGTTGAACTATACCCACCACAAACATTTTACTCCTTTTGGCTGCCTTATTAAACCTGTGGGAAGAAACTTTGCTTGCAGCACATAAAGGCTTTCCTCAAAGTAATTTTTACTTTTTTCAGTTAATGAAGAATTTATCTGCTGTTAGTAGAACAATACAGGAGCAATAACATAGCTCAGGTAATAGTTCATGTATTCCTAAGAAACTAAGCTCCAAAGCTTTACTTATCCTTTCATCAGCGGGACTCTTTAATTGCTGGAGAAGAACATTCACTCTCTTTAACTGCATCAGAAAACATTGCTTGTGAAACCAGGATGACTAAAAAATTAAGTATCCTCTCCATTTTCACTAGTAACAAAGACAAGCCATCAGTGGATGAGTTGGGTAAGGATGGCAGTGGTTTTTATGGAGTATGATCCTTGATGTCACTTATTGCACCTTAAAAAATGAAATAATGAAAGATTTTTAAAAATCCCCTACATCAAGAGTGGAGAGGAGGGAGTATTTATTTACAGAATCAATTATTGGGCTGTCACTGGGCTTTAATGAAGTTGTGGCTATTAAGAACTTGATCCTGGAAACCCTTCCACAAGCACTCATTTGAAATGGTGGGAATGAGGAGGGGTTTGTACAAACAAGACTCGTATTACTCTGTGTAGTTCTGCTGTTTTTTGCATTGTTTGTGCATTGCAGGTCCTGTGTGCTCCTTCTGTGTGACAGAAGACAGTGTGAGCTTTTTATCTGTACATACAGAAAATGTATGTACATGCTCTGCCATTTGGAAGAACTTAATCTCCCTTGTAGGTAATTGCCATTTTAAATGTTCATCACCAAGAACAAGTTCTTACTTAGAAATTAGCTGTGCTGCATAAATAAATATTCCTCCTATGATTTCAGACATTATAGTCAACACAGAAAAATACAATGAGCAAATTTATTTTGACTTAAAAGCTCTGCCTGAGAAAATTACCTTATAACTACACATGAGAAATTGCTGGAATGTCAGCTTCATTTGCAGTGGCCCCTTATGGCCTGATCACCCTCCCTGGCACGATAAATCACTGGCAAGATCCTTACCTTAACACGTTTGATCTCAGCTCAGCAAGACTTGGTTTTGATGTGAAGAACTCCAGATCTGTTAGGTCAGAGACAAATAGCAGAGCCACTGACCTGCAAAGTGCTAAGTCTATATTAGACCCAAGTGAGCAGCCTTAAGCTCCTGAAAAGTTTGCCTTTGCTTCTACTTTGCATCCTGAAGCTTTTCAAATATTACTGTTAGCATGTTTTGTTAATGATTCCAGAGACATTTCCTTTGTCTTTGCATGTGCAGAATCCACAAAAAGCATGTGGTGTGAGAAGCTTTATCTTGGATAAACTGTTAGAATTATCTGCACTTTAGAGAGACATGAAATAAAACTCATTATTTATCAGTTTCTTTACTTAATTTACACAAATGGCTTGCACTGGCCTTTTTCTTACTAGACCATGGCTAACGATTTCATAAATAATGATATTCACCAGTAGACCCATTAAGATGATGCAAAGTGCCTGTATGTACCTGTCTCTACATACAGAAATTCAAACTACTCCTAAAAAGAAAAAACTCAGCTTGTGACATTTACATTCAAAGTCTGAACTTTCACAAAGAACAGTTTTGTGGCCACTCAGTTTTGCAGCCTTGGTTTGAAAGTATTCCTTATTGTCCTGGTTAAACAGTCACTTATCTCTACGATAGTAAGCAGGAGTGTTAGTCTACCAGAAAATTGGATGTTCTTAATGGGCTTTGGGGGAGAATAGCTTTGCATCATCAGCATTAAGTTAAATCACATTAAGTACCCACTTACAACATAGGGATTACCACTTATGACATCTTTGGTGAAAGCCTTTAAAACAAATTGTTGTGTTTGTTAGAAGAGGCTGTGAGATAACAATTCCCAGAAGTCTAATTTATAAATTCTTTTTTGCTCTTCAAGAAGATGCAAAGGAACCCAACACCTCTCATTCAATGCTGCAATTAAATCTCTCAGGCTGGAAATTCTTTTCAATAAGAAGTCTTGGAAAATACTGATTTATTTAGTTTAGAATATTCTTCTGGAGAGAAGAAACTGTTAGACTCCCTTTCCTCAGAGTTCAGCTCTGATTTCTCCTCCAGTTCTTTCTGTTGATTAAGTCATTGCCTGTACATATACAAAACTGGAATAGGCCATTCTGCTTTTTATTATTCATAAGGTTGATTGGGGAGAACTGGGTTTAAACTGTTAAAGTATCCTGCTGTGCTTGGATACCTGACAGATTTACACCTCAAACTACACTGTGGTGCTAAGGCTAAAATTGGATGTGGAGTGTTCTTGCAAGAGCTGATTACAGTCTTAGTCAAATAGAACACTTGAGGATATACTAAAATTATGCCAATGATTGATAGACTTAAACATTTTTTTATATATATGACCAGCAAGCTATTCTGTATACAGATGAAGGCCTGCATGAAAAATGAGCTCTTCTATTTACCTCTAAATAGAAACAGACTAGTAACTTTGAGTATGTAAATGAAAAACACGACCCTAAACTTTTGCCAAACGTGCAGTATTAAAAATGTGGACTAGGGCAAACCCAAAACCTGGTTATCCCGAGCTTTCCTTAAATGAGCAAAGTGCACTGTAAGTCTTGTCAATAAAGAGCCTTCCTTAAAAAACTCGAATATTCATACATACAGTCCCAAGATCCCCCTCTCCCCATTTCCTTTAAAATTCATGTTTCTTTTCCCCTTTCTAACCAAACTCCATTTTTCTCTGCTGGAGTGCCTTGTAATGATGCCAGAATATGGGCAAACCTCATTAGTTTCCCTGCTGTTTACATGACAGGATTTATGCCTGTAGTGAACACAATGACACATGATCGCTAAATGGCTAAAATCACTATCAAGACTTTAATCTGAGAATTTTTTCACTCAGACATTGCAAGTACTATTGGTATGTAAAGGTATGGAGGCCAGTATTAATTACAGCAAACGTGTCACCCCCTTCTGCAAGGAGCACACCAGTGACAGCTGTTTGTGAAGGTTCATGGCATGCAACCTTTGGCAGGTATCTGGTATAAGGTATGTTGCCAATCCAATCCAGTGAGTAATAACTAAATTCCCATGGGACCTGGCTGAAGTCAAATGTTGCTATTCTTGGTTCATTGCTGTTAGTCTCCCCAAAGACCATTTAGGCAAACAGCTGGAGGAGCTGACTACAAAGGTTCCCAGTCATAAGAACCACTCCGGGAAAGCAGGTAAAGGCTTTTAACCAGGAAATAAGTTATCAAAGATTTGTCCTGTTGCTCTCTCAAGGAAAGAAATGAACTGAGACAGAGAGCATGAACACATTTGTTTCATGCAGAATCCAAACATTAAAAGCAATTGTCTTGGCTGCTGGGAGGAAGAGCTGTGCTGCACCAGTCAGCGAGCATGTTCTGCACGGAGCTCCTGCTTGGCATCTAAATAGGAGGGCCTTCCTTCTCCCTCTGTGCTGGAGTGCCTTACTAAAACAAAACCTTTGAGATGTGAATAGAAGCAACCCCAGTACTGGAGTTCCAGTACTGTCACCGCTTTGCACTGATGGAATATTCTTCCTCCTAAAGAGAAGTACAGAGGGCAGCAACATCACCAGCACCAGCTCCAGCTTCGTCTGAACTCATTATGCAGATCTTGCAGCAAGGAGGGCACTGCTTCCCTGACAACGCTCAGAGGAACAACAACAGAGACAACTCCTGATAAAGTGACACAAAAAGAGAGCAAAGAGCACAAAGAAAGGGGTCTTTCCATCTATACCATGTGTGCATGTATAGGTGAGCACACAGAGAAGCATGCAATTAGTAACATACAGAAATGCTGACATGCATCCACAGGTAAACATCGGCTCCGAAATTCATCTGTACTGCCATTTCCCAGAATACCATGTACGAAAATAGAGGCTTGATCTCCTTGTAGTCTGGCTGGTTTAGCAAGAGATCCTGCCTCTGACACTGACCTACTGTCTGAGTTAGTCATGGTTACACTCCCACAAATTTAAACTCCCCCATCTGTGAAGGAACCTTGTCACAGTTTTACAGTGAGGCTGAATCAATTAATGCCTTCTGAAAGATGTGATGGAGCAGAATATTAACACTTGCAGTTGAGTGATGCCAGCTAAAAACATCTTTAGTAATGTAACAAATGGATTTAAAAATCACTATCAAAGGGTTGGACCACCAAGACTCCTAGGCCCTCATCAGCATAGCTATAGCACATTTAGTGTTAGTCTTATATCACAATTTCAAATGGATAGTGAAAAAGCAGAGCTTGATTCACACCTTTCAGGAAAACAGCATCCAGTAAACATCACAAAAGAGAAGAGGCTGTTGAGTAACCGTGGTAAAGGAAGTGTGAGAAGGACAAAAAGAGGAAGACCAACAAAACATCAAGCACTGATGGAAAAGGGGGTAAAGGCTTAGCCAGATGTCCTGAAAAACAACTGTGCTTGTTTCTCAAGGTCCATGCAGGCCGTTCCGTACAGGACTGCTGCAGCAGTGTGTCACAACTGAAGCAACTGGAAAAAATAAAATAAGTCCCTTGATGTGGAAGGAAGGTGGTAATTTCTTGCTAGTTTTGAACAACTCAAGAATAAACTTAAACTATTTCTGTTACAGCTGAAAAGAAACATAAGCAAATGTAAAATGCATATGTTATGGTAAGCTTTGAAAATATCCAGTGGAATCAGTACAGTGCTTTTATGTCTGGGTGCAAAGAATGTTTAAAATATACTCCAAATATGTTTCAGACAACTAAATGAAGTGGCTCCTTAAAAAAAAGAAATCTATGTATCCACCTGTCAGTTACATAAATGCCTTCTAAAATCAATTTGACAATATAAAGAAGTATTAAGCCCAGTTTAAAATTAAATTCTATTTGAAGGACATTTTACACTAGCACAGTGGTAAATAAAAGTGAGGTGCAGTGTCATGGGAAGTGCTTTTGCGATTGAGCTGAAAAGACTTTACAGGGTTTTTCAACTAACTAGATCACAATTTTCATCTAGGTCATCTTATAGTTGGGAAAGAAAAGCACAAGTGCCTCTACACCAGCTGAAGAAAGCCGAGTGTGAAAATGGGTGATCTGGACTGTATCACGGAGAGGAAAAAAACGAGCATTTTTTGAGCATAAGGGGATGAGGATTATCAGAGGCATACCACACTTTTTACGTATAAGATGTGTAGGGAGGACAAGTCGGGCTGCAGAGGGGGGAGCAGCTCTGTGTGCAACGCGTTGCGTGGGCACTGCTTGGAGGAGAAGAATAACACAAAATGCAGACCCACAGATATAGAAGCAGTGTAGATCATGAAGGATAATAGCAGGAGTGAGGTACCAACTTCTAAATAAGAGCAACTGAAGTGACATTGAAGTGGTACCGAAGAGGAAAAAGAGTATGAAGGCAGTAAGGCTGGTGCCAAAATAACTCCATATTAGTTCAGTGAGAGCTGCACTGAAATAGTGTGTAGAGAACAGAGTTTTCTGTATCCTAATGTAAACAACATTTGACATAGTCCTGTCAAGGACTAAAAATTGTGTCTGAACCCCTGAGAAATGGTTACCATGTAAATAATTCCAGCTTCATTGCAGGAGAGAAACACATGAAGAAGCCCTACTCTCTGGGATACTAAACTTCAAGAAGCAGATTTTTTTTAAAGAGGAAGTAACTTAGAAACTCCCTGCTTGAAGCTCGGAAATTAAAATCCATAGAATCAGCATGGAGGCTTAAGAATGTGAAAGAGGCAAAGATGATTTGCATTCCCAAGGCTAAAAACGGGAAGCACAAGCAAGAAAATAAATGAGGTGGCAAAGAAAGAAGATATGAGAGGAAAAGAAGGCTGGAAAACACAAAGACTGCAAACACAAAAAATAAAAATTGATACAAAATATACTAAATATTTTGAAGAAAATTACCAAAAATGTAACACAAATTAAACAGCCAAGAGAAGCCTAAATTAAGTAAATAAGCAGATATGGGCTGTGGGAGAGTCACTGGATTCTCAAAACAACCTGGCTATGGAAGGGAGACTGAAAATAGTTCCAGAGGTGGCTGCTCATTTTGGGGAGATCCTTATTTGTCTATCCCAAAGTAGATTATATTTCTGGTCAAAAATTAGAAAAGCAGAGCCACTAGGTGGAACACCAGAAAAGGACAGGTAAAATAATTGTTCTGGGGAATCATTTTTACTAAAAATCTAACAGCAGCAGTATACCAAAAATCATTTAAGGGCCGTGCCCAGGACAGGCCCAGTGCTTCACTCCCAGTTTTGCTGCAAGGAGTTGAAATAAAGTTCCTGAAATAAAAAGAAATCCTGAATGCTAATGCATCTCAATTCTTCCAGTTTTCAAAAGCTAAGGCATCAGGAATTGCTTAAAAGCCACTAAGAGTCTACCAGGGTGATCGTGCAGTGATGAGGAGGATGATGATGATGTATTAAGTGGTGTTTTCCCCACTGAAGCATGAGAAAACAATGCCACAGCACAGACCTGGAAGGATCTTCCAATTGGAGAGATTTATTTCAGATGAAATGTACACCTGAGGTTCTAACCAGCTCTAGTCACTTGGGGCCAAATTTAAAGCATGCTGACCTATTCACAAGAGTGTAAGATCAGCCTTTATAAGACAGTCTAAAAATACCTATATTTACCCAAAATGGTAAATAGCTCTGCTATTTGGAAATAGTCTCACTTTAGAGATAAGACCTTACCTGTGTAAATACATGTGTTTGGAATTTCTGTATGGAAAGGCACTTTCTGATAGTTTCTGAGTAAAACCTGAGGGATTTAATGTAATCATTGCCACAGGACCAGAGCATGGTAAGAGGACAGTGTCCCCCTGGCATCGTATTTCCAAGTTCAGCAAAGGGGCTGCAGCCTGTTTTACCATGCAACACTTCCAGTATCGTCGTGACTTTCCAAATGGATTTTTTTGTAACTCACTTATTTTAAATTAGGGCATACTATAAATCCACATGGAAATTAGCAAACATATCCTTTCTGTAACCACACCACCTGCTGTAGGCCCCTCACAGCTGTCCCACAGCATCCCCTTAGATTTTGAGTTCAATTCAAAGTCTTCATTACCTACGAATCCCTCACAGATTAAGGTCTATATACTCTAGTGGTCAGCGTGGTCTTCGTGTTTTAGCCTCCAGCTGAGGCAAATTGAGATTGAGCTGACCTTAAACATTTTCACTTGGGTCACAGAATGTGATGTGGATGGTTCTCTGCAGTATTTTCCCACTTCAGTCCAACAATGCTGGAATGCCTTATGCTTCAAGTCATAGATAAAAATATAGTGCACTAGGCTCTCTGTGAAAAGCACTGACTCCAAGTAACCAAGGATTAGGTCCTTTTTTTCTTTTGTCATTTGGGAGACTATTGCAGAAATGCTACTGCAGCAACACTTTGATGTGGCTTCACATATCACACTTTTAGTAATGAAGTGCTCCTAAAACTTAGTTCACCATGTGACTTAGCATTGATGTGTTGCATTCATGTCACAAAGGTAGATCACTATTTACAGAAAAGACTGATGAATAGAAATATGTTTTTGGAAAAATTCTGAAATAGGGAACTTGTGTTTTGGAGAAAACCAGATAGGAATATGCAGTTTGAACAGGAATTCATTTGAGTAACCACAACAGTAATGAATGATTGAGCCCTTGGATGGCAATAAATTTTTAGACTTCATCATTCTCTGCATAATACTTAGTAGTAAATCTACACATAGCAATTCATGCACTTACTGTGCTTTAAGCAGGGATGCCAGCCCTTGTCTGAGGATTCCTTACTAGAGATCTGCATAGAACCGCAACTTTCTGAAGATTTTTTAAACCTCTACACATCTATGGTTATATTACATTTACACATAGCTTCCTAATGATCTTGTCTTAGTTTAAATGTATTTTTTGTCTGTCATTTCTTTCAGCTGAACTAGATTTCATATATTGGTTACTTGTTTCAGGGAATGAGTTCTACTCCTAAAAAACCCCAAACAGATAAAAAGCTGTGGGGTTTTTTTAGAATTGGGGAGAATTAAAGAATTTTCAAAAAATAAATGGAGAAATGTTACAGTCCAGCCTTACAAAAGATAGCTGCAAAACTGTAAAAGAAGAAATATGACTTTATGCAAGACCTGACAAAGAATTTATGATATGGACCACTGAACTCATCTTTTGTCATTTATCTCTGTAAATGTGTGAGATTTCTTGGAAGATAGTTAGTCAAATGAGGAGCCGAGATGAATCAGTGGATATAATTTATTTAGACTTTAAAAAGGCTTTTGATGATAAAGTCCTTAGCAAGAGGCTATTAAGGAAAGTTAGTAACCATATGGTGAAAGATAAAGTCCTGCCATGGATTAAAAAGTGGTTAAGAGATAAGATAAAAAGACTGGAAATAAACGGATAATTCTCCCTGGAAAGAGGTTAATAGCAAGGTGCCCCTTCATTACTGTGACTGGCAATCGATATCTTGGCTCACCTGCCTTTGCAGATCATTAACAGTAAGGTACAGAGTTTGTAGATAAAAATGTTCAGGCTAATCAGAGTATTGTAGAAAATATTACTGGGGCTGAAGTTAAATGACATTTGGGCAACTCAAAGGAGATTAAATTTGCCAAAGGCAGGAAATACGAAGCCAAGCCTCTTGGAAGGAAGGGTTCAGACAACTTCTGGATGCTGATCTGTTCCCACTGATTTGCAATGTCCATGAACAGCTCACTGAAGGGAACTGTTCATGTGTATTGTAAAGAAAGGAGGACAACTGGATCCAGTGGTTCCATGGGGTGGTCCTCCCAGGCAGTTTATGGCAGTGAGTAACTTCAAACTGGCAGAGCCCATTAAGATCTGCCGAGAACAATTTTGCATGGACAGGGAGATGGACAAACTACATCAAGAATTTTTGGTCTGTGGGATTTATCAGAAAATGCAGATCTACAAGATAGAAATGTAATATGGAAATGTACCGGAATTGGTGAACTTCTGTGGGAAATGTTTCTGAAGGGCAAAATGAAAGGGAGAATTAATGAGGGGTTGTCTTTTTTTTTGTCAGAATGAAATAGTGAGAGTGTGAGAGCATGTTCCCTGCTCTGTCCAACAGCATGATTATTCTTGGAGCAAAGACCTGAATCCTACTTTTCCTTCATAAGTGTCCTGCCTACTGGGCTATCAAGCTGATGTCTCTTGAGACCTCATAAATACTTAGAAGTGAATTATCCAACAGCAGATAACATGAAATTCTTTCCAAAGACAGCCAAAGTTAGCAAAGTTTGGACCTATTTCCCATCAAAAATTAGGGATCCATATTAAAGTTTCTGCTCTGTTGGCTTCAGAGCAGGGGTATGAATTTGTCTGCCTTCCAACTCAGGCAAGTGCTCTGATTATTACTGGCCTTCTGGTTTTGGTACGCAAGTAAATACATGGATCTTTTGCATTTGAATATTTGAAATGTTAAACATTTTTTGCAATGAGAAAAGCAATGAGAAAGTCTTTCAGTGCATCACCTGATCCTACCAACTGGACAGAGGCAGCAATATATTATTGTACAGCTTGATGCATTAAACCAGGGTGCATTTTCCCTAAAGATCCAGCCTTTCTCTGCAGATTCAGCACAGTGAGAGGTCACTGCTACCATAGTTACCCCTCAGTAACACAGCAGCCTACCGTAGTTTTCTAGCTGGGGCTAGTTCAGCCCAGTGCTTTCTGTGTTTTTAAGGCTCATGGCTGTAGGGGCTGTACTGGAATAAGCAAAAGCAGGGACTGGATACACGTAAGGCTATGCTTGTTTCTTGTTCCCTCATGCAAAACTTGGGTAAATTGGGTTTGTGCAGAAGACCGTAAAGGTTTGGGAGGAAAGAATAATCCCATATTCAGGCTGCTAATTGGAAAGGAGTGCATAAATATTTTGCAATCACTACCTGAATTGATGGGTTGTAATACTAAACACGATGTATGAATACACTAGAAGAGAATTCAAACTGCAGATTTAAACAGTAAATCTGCATACAGTATGTACACTAAAACATCATATGTGATGATAGAGAGTGGAATCCCTAGTGTCAGCATCAGACGCTGAAGTGTTCCACAAAGGGGTAAAGTAGCTGTTCTGTTTGTCTACTCTTCATGCAAACATCTCTAATTTTCTGTGCCCCATCTTTTGCAAGAGGACTGTGCTCACCTAGGTGACCCAAAAGCCAAGCTGTGTTTTTCAAGCATCACTCAGTGGATCTGACTTCAAAAGGCACTAAAGTAGCTCATTCAGGGAAAGACAGATGGGAAAGTACATGTATTCATCTCTTACCTGAGTTTTGCCAATGCTTGTCTTCTGTTCAAAAAATAACAAAGCTTCTGCATATTCATCTAAATAAAATAGATTTCCTACCTCCTATCGTAATGTCAGTCTAGAATTTTATCTGGAAAACACGTGCTAGAAATTTTAATGAAAAAGGTAATGCCAAGGAAGCGCAATGGGAATGAAAATACTGAAGCCTAGCAATAAAGTAGTTCAAACCCAGATGCTTATCATATGACAATTTGAGGTGTATTTGTTAGCTTTTGTCTACCCAGAAGCAGTTTGCTTACACTTCACACAAACTCCTGTATACAGGTTTCTGTTGCAGTGCTGGGCAGTTTTCCTGGCCTGTGTGTAGAAACTGGACAGATTTTAGCCTGTAGTGTAAGGATAGAGGCAAACCCTTTTACACAGGACAAAGAAGATATGGTTGTCAGCTAAATCATAGGCTGTTAATACAGAAACATTTCATGTACCTCCTCACTGCCACTGTGCTGTAACTTCATCCCTTTAGGGCACCTCTTTATAAAAAGCTCTCAAAACCACAATTCTTCAGCTTTTCCTTATGCTAAAGTTGTTCAGCTCTTGCTCAGACTTAAAGCAGTTGGCAAGCAAGAAACAAAACTTAAAACATCCATCTGGATTAGTGTGCCCAACATGATGCAAACTGAGAATGTTTATTCACTCAGCTACCTGACGTAGTGACAGAGCTGTGACAGGAGAGAGTCCTGGGGTCCTCATTCTATACCAAGCTGTCCTTTAAAGAGTCAACATGACTTACTAAAACCACAAAGAAAATACTTCGTAAAGCAGATGTGATTATGCCGTAACAAAGGAAGGACAGCCACATCCTGCAGAAACACCTTTAGCCCCTCAAACGGAGACAGCAGGAGGGAAATGCTGCAAAGGGCTCAATCCACTGGGCTGATTCCGTATCTACTGTCAGATACTTGGGAGACAGTCTCAGAAGGGAAAATGGGAGTTTCATAAAACCTAAAAAGAGAGGCATCAGTGTAACAGTGCAAACCGTCTGACCACCCTCAGAAGCTGTCAGGTTCACTGGGCTGTGCTCCCTATACTAAACATGCTAATGACATGTCCTTAGCAGACATCATGCTACTGCTTCTCTCACACATCTGATATTTCTGGAACAGCCCATTCTGGGAGAGTTTCTGGCACAAAGTTGACTTTTGTAGAAGCGTGACTTATTCCCAGGGGGAGGGCTGGATCCCCTTCCTACCTACGTGCCCCCTTACATATGGAGCAGGGCACTGCCAGCACACTCCTGACAAGCCTGAGGAGGGCTTGCTGTGCCACAGGGCTGTGGAGCAACCTAATTCCATGCAATATTGCAAGATGCCCTATTCTGCAGATGCAATCCCTCCCCAAATGTTAATGTTAAAAAGTAAAGAGTTAAGGAGACATCACAGTGAAAAGAGAGATAATCCTGAATGTAGCAGTTCTAGTACTTGCCAGCCATGCAAAAAAACTTAACCCTGTGTGCTTGAACACTCACCTGCATGTCCGGTTCACATCCTGCTCACCGGTTCTTATTACGCACATCTACAACACTTTCGTCTTCACAGACCGTGCCAAGGTATTAAAAAGTGGGAAAAATATTTCTAATGACTGTTTTTTTAAAGCAGCATAGGCTGTTTTCCAATACTGAAGTCCCAATAGCTACTGCTGCACATCTTACATAAAACCATGGCATCGAGTAATTTCCATCACTAAATCATATTTTTTCTGACCTACACTGCCTCTGGTTGCTCTGTGAGGTGGACAGATCAGAAGGACTTCACATACAGTTTTCTGCTCATTTCAATAAACTTACCAGACTAATATTTCACAAGTGTCAATAATTCTGCTAAATAATCGAATAAATGAAAATTACACAGGTGATATTTATTTTATCTATGTAGTTGGAAGGAGCTTTCATAGCAACCCCAAGGGTAATGCAGTTATTAAATGATTAATGAATAATTTTCTTTTTTCCGGTACATATTTCAAATCTTTAACAAAAGTCACTCAGAGAATCCTGGAATTTTAACATGTTCTACCCTAAAGAGCCTGTCTATTTACCAACTTTAGAATTACAGAAATAGAATTTAATTGGCAAAATATATTTAAAAATTTTTCACTTAGTTCAAATGTTCATAGATATCTCTATTTTCCATAAAGAATTAACTCCCAAATGGTTAACTTTTTACACTCATAGACAGCTGTAATAAAGAGTTCAAGAATTCTGTGTCCTGGTTGTGTATTTAAAATTCCCAGCTAACAAGCAGGAGAGAGACTGCTAGGAATGCTTACAGATGTCTGATTTTACAAGGTCTGGGGTTGTTGTTTTCGTTTTTTCCTTGCCAAAGTGCTTTAGTCTAATGTTATTTATTGTTTATGGAAGTTGTTTGTCATTTAGGACATGAAGTGACCACTCCCCCAAAAGAAAGAATCAAGTTACAATCCATTATTTCATTTTTGATTGTTTTTCTTTGTAATAGGTGGGAAAGTGGATCCTGGATAAAAGTCCTGCCCAAGACAAAACTCCAAGCTGAAGACTCCAATTATCTATAAATCACTTGAATTTCCTGCAGAGAAAGAGAAAAAGGAGGAAAGAGCAAGACAGACAGACAAACAGAGACAGGGGATATGCCAAGTGAAACATTTGATACCTGTCCTAAACCAAAATTTTCTCAAAAACAACCAGGAGTTACCTGATATCTCAAACCCAAGCTTAGAAGAAACTCATTGCCGTTGTTTTTGGCTAAATATTGAAATGAAATAACTTTGTTTTAATTGTACCATTAGTATAAAATGTGTAACGTAGATCTGAGATGATGGCACTATGTATTGATTTACTGAAGGTCACTATACATTCTCACAGAAATAAAGCTACGATTGCTGATGACTGCTGTATTTTTCAAAGATTTTAAGAACCAATTCTCCAGTTTTAGAACAGACAAATGCAAGTACATTTATGATGCAAATTGGCTGTGATACTACTCTCAAGTATTTCCCACCAAACACCCCTGAAGCACAGTTCACACTGAAACCAGCAATGAACAAAATTCATGCCAAATACTATTTTCACACTATGATTGCTCCCGAGGTGTAGGACTACAGAGCATCCAATAACTGCATTCCTTACTTATTTCAACTATTTAAAAAGAAATTATGAGCAAGAAACCATATGCATTTTAAAATTTGCATATTGCAGTTTGCCTTAAAATGTAATGAAATTTAAAACAGTTGACTTTCCTCTGAAACATTCTTCTAGAACAAGGAATTGCTGTAACAAATTAGAAGACAAATTAGTTTTGGCACCCACTAAAAAAGAGAGAAAAGATGAAAAGCTTTTAAAGTGATGATATGGAGGAAAAAAATTACAGTACATCAGCCAAAATGAGTCTCCTATCAGCATTAAAGCTCCTGAAGTTGTATTTCCAGTAGATAAAAATGTTATCACCTTTTTCCAGTGCTGATGTGCTTATTTTCCTATTAAGTTACTTAGTAATTAGAAACAAAGTCTGACACATTGTAATCTGTTTATGCAATAGATTGAAACCTCTCCAACAGAAATGAAAACATTCTTTAAAGATACTGAAGATACAAAGATTAAAAATATATAAACGAATTCAAAAATGCAAAATGCATTTACAAACAAATGACTGTTCTTAATGCGCATTTTAATCGACAAAACCAATATAGTCTCGTAAGACACCCCAGAAAACCAGCAGATTTTTCTACATTGACCCAGTGAGTTTGTTCTTAACCCTCTCTATATGAAAATTAGTCTTAAAGATCAGTAGGAAAAACATGCCCTCTCGCAATATTGTTCAAGGGTGTATTCAAGAATCACGGAAGTTAGCAGAGTCCTGTTCCAGTGCTGTAACAACCTGATAGTATTAAGAGTCCTCCAGGAATTGTAAAAGAGTCCCTTGGGCACATAGGGTAATTCAAGAAAGAAAACATTTTTATTTTCTGATTGAAACACACAGGTATGTATAGTAATGTTCTCTGAAGTACATCAAAAGCAACCAAAACATATTCGAGAACTACTGATTTTGCACTGAAAATAAACCCCAACAGCTCAGTAGAAAACAGTACATTTAAAGAGAAGCGGCAAAGCCAGTCCCAGCAGATCCAATTTGCTTTTCTATTATCCTGTGGTTTTTCAGATGATTACAGGGCTAAAAATCGGTTTCTTTTATTACAGATTCAAGGCAGTCTTTTAGCGGTTTTTTTTTTTTATCTCTACACTCAGGTTGGGTAGGGCAGAATGAAACTGATTTTAAGCAAAATCTCTCCTTTGGAGAGAAAACCATGAATTTCTCTGCCAGAACAAACGAACACAACTTACCTTGGTGTATTTGATTTCAAGGTTGAGAGCGGGAGAAGGCAGCAGATGCAGAGATGCCATCAGAGCTGCAGGATCTGCCTTCACCTCCCCTGGCATCTCAATTTTACTGGAAGTCATAGTCTTGGGGGGGTTTTATAATACCACCGAGCCCCCCGCTCTGCCCTGATGCTGTGTTGTGTTTTGGGTTGGTCCCCCCCCTCCAAAGCCCAGCGCTGAAGATGTTGCTCTCCTCCTCTGTATATAGGCAGGTGTCAAGCCGGGTCTCTTCTTATTGGACATGGGGGCAGAGGCAGGGGGGCAGGTCCATCCTACCTAGGGCGAGAGCGGCACAGCCCCGCTCACTGCGGCGCAGCCTCCTCAGGTCCCCCCGGCCCCGAGCCCCGTCCCGTCCCGTCCCGTCCCGACCCGGGGATTCCCGGCACCTCGCGGGAGCACGGAGCTCCCGGGCGCGGGTCGCTGCCTGCCGCCCGAGGAGCGGCACCGGAGAACGGCCGCGGGGAGCGAGGTCACCGGGACCGTCGTGTTCCCCCTCGGCTCCCCCGTGCCAGGCGGGGGCCGGCGGGGAGGCGCCGCGGCCGGGAGAGGCCAGTCCCGGCTCCGGCTCCGGCCCCGCCCGGGGCATCCCGCGGGGAGCCCGGGCAGCCCCAGCTCGACACAGGCTGGGGAGCCCTGGCCGCGGCGGGGGTGGCGGCGTAAGGGGAGAGACCGGGCTGCACTGGGGAAGCCCTGTCGGGCCGGGGTGACTGGGTCACGGTGCTCCGCCAGCGGTGCTGCCTGGCAGCGCGGCTCCGGGCGGGCGGCTGCGCTCGGGCGCGGGGCCGACGGGGCAGGGCGGGCGGCCCCTCGCGGGTCCCGGGCCGAGGCGTGGAGAGGGCACGGACAGGGAGCAGCCTGAGCGGCGGTGTGTCCGTATCCGTGCCCGCTTCCCGGCCGGCCACCGCCGCCCGCTGCTGTCCCGGGCTGCCCGCCCTGCCGGCCGGGGGCTCCGCGCCTCACCTGGCGGCCGCGCGCCCCCCCTGCCCCGCTCCCGCCCCCGGGCGCTCCCCGAGCGTCCCCGCCAGCCGTGCCCGCAGCGCGGCCGCTGCTGCCCGGGCCGCGCCGCTTTTCCTCTGGCGGCGGTGCCGCCGGAGCGGCCGCGCCCCGACCCTCGGCGCTGCCGACCCGCCGTGCCCCGGTGCCGAGCGGCCCCGCGCGGGCCCCACCTGCCGCCGCCACAGCGCCATCGCCGGCCGCCTGCTGCCCCCTGCCGGCCGCGCCCGCTGCCCTGCGCGCGCTCTGCTCCGCACGGGGCACGGGGCGGCAGCGCCTCACGGCCGGGGCAGCAGCGCCTCACGGCCACGGCAGCCCCGCCGCGCTCACGCGGTTCCTGAGAGTTCTCTGCGAAAGGAAGGGGCTTAAAGGGCAGAATAATTTTTTCAAGCGACAGCCACCTGATGCCAGCTATTATTTTTGGGGGGGCTCTCTTACCGGGAGGCCACGTCATGCGAGGGAAGAGGCTGGGCAATGCCGTACAGCAGGCCACTGGGAAGGCAGTGACCAAATGGAGCCAGATCCACGAGCTGACGGGCGTCAGAAATTTATTGTCAAAGCCCTACACGCTCCCTGGTCAAAACCTATGTTTTCTTCTAGGCAGAAAACACAGACAGCCTAGGCCGTTTTCATTACTTTAGGCAAAATCAGTGAAGTTCTGCTTACTGATGCAAACACTCCCAATGTTTTGAACCCGATCAGATGTCATGTTTTGAAGTTATCACATACCAGATAGATGAACAAAGAAAGGACACCAAAGCTACAGCTGTCTAAAGTTGGCAAAACAAAGCAACAAGAAATACACCACATGACCCTTTCATCGACATAGTCAAGAATAAACAATGGGATCTGGCCATGTTTTGATTTCATTACAATATTTGTTTGTTGATTCCGTTTATATTCCTCACTCCATGTTTGACAAGTTTGCAGACAATTGAAAAGATTGTCCCAGCGTTCTCTTAGTGTTTGTACAGGAGCATGGGACAAAGGTTGCTTCTGCGCAGACAGGCAGGACAAGGTACAGAGTGCCAGTTAAGTCATTTCAGGGTTAACATGCATATTTCTGTGAATTTCCATCTAACTAATGAAGGAGACTGCAGATTTTGCTTTCTCTCATTTTTAGTCCTTTTTTTTTTTTTTTGACCTGACAGAGGAAATGGATTCATAATACTCTGCTGTAATGTGACATGCAGAGCTGTCAAACTGTGACACTTGGGATGAGTGAGACATTTAAACGTCAGAAATTCAATTTTTAATGGCACACTGGCAACACAGAACTAACACTTCATCACAAGGATGACACCTTCTAAAAGCCATTTTAAAATAAATCAGAGTGGGGATGTGCTCCTTTGAAAAAAGAATGCATTTAAACAAGTTTTAGGAATGAGGAAATTGTATGACAGTTTCATTATTAAATCAATAAAATTCAAGAGATTTTGGCGAGAAGGGATTCCAGTGCATGTGGAGATGCAGCTCAAACCCACATAATCTGGAGCTGCTTAAGTGACCTTCATCAACTACTTGTACAAACCACGTTCCTCTTACATCTAAAAGCAATTCAGTTTGCAAAAGCCCTTGGAGACCTTCAGACCAACAGCTTGTTGGCATTCCCAGATGGAGAATGGCACTGCACTTACCATTCCGCAGGCTCCTGGTGTGCAGCCACCCTCGGAGGGCTCCCCAGAAGACCTGGCACAGGTGTCCTGTTGCTCTTCTGGACAGCGAGGAACCAGCTGGAGTTTCTCTTCCACCACCTGGGAAGACACAGATGCTTCAGCCCTTGGTACCCATGCCAAAGTGGGCTCTCACCAAGGACAAGAGCAGCTCTGCCAAGCAGAGGGAGGAATGAAGTCTTAGAGATTTTGGAGACGCTGATGGACCCAGCCTGGGGAGCTGATCCAGGGTTCAGCACCACACTGGCTACTTTATGACAGCAAATCGAGTCATGGCTTCAAATCTTGCAAGTGAATGTTTAATATTTAATTTACTGTGGAAGGGATTGCCTTGGACATTAGGACAATAACTCAGTAAAAACAATGAATACAGAAGGAAGCTAATTAATTTGTGAAAGAAAAAGTGAGTCCAAGAAAAGAAAATAAAGAACAGAGACAATACTTGGGGTTCAGTCCAATGGTCCCTAAACACCTCCATGCAGCAGAAAAACCACTTACTGCAGTGCTGTAGCTTCTGGTTTGTTTGGAGTTTTGTTGCCAATTTGCAACTGCCAGTTAAGTCAGACTAGCTTATTTTCTCTTGCATGAATGGGTTTTAATTAAACTTCTACTTAGACAGCAAATATGCTCTGTTTCAGATTGCAATGACAGTCTTCACACTTTGTGATGAAATGGTTGTCAATAAACTGGAGAAAAATCAAGTGACTCTGTTTCTTGCTTCAGCTTTAGAATTTAGGCTAGTATACAGCCAACATCAAAATCATTCATGGAGGGTTTTCTTTTTGTATTTAGAACAATCTGAATGTATAATTTGAAGATCTACCGTTGTTACATTTAGATGCCTCAATTTCTCCACTCACCCCCAGCAGCTGGTATTATTTATACATAAGGATATAGACCTGGCTTATACAAACACCATCTGATGGGAACAGGGTGGTAGCCAGACAGGGAGCAAAAGACAAAGTTGCAACGTTGAAGGCAATACAGGTGTAATTAAGGCATTCCTGGGTTTCTCCGTTGGAGTAGTAATATTTTTCTGGGCTACACTACTGTGCACCTGTTGTCTAAAGGAAGTCATAAAACTAGAGGATGAGGTGAAACTCTGTGTATCTCAAAACCTCTTTTGGGCAGATTAGCTGTGCCAAAGCACATTTGGATACACCACTCAAATGGGCAGCGGAAGCAGCAACTCCAACAGCACTCCAAGCAAGAGCTCTTCGTTCTCGCTACTTCTAATCCACGAATATCTCTTATGCTCCTGAGTGAGCTCCAGAAAGCACTGTCACACACAGGAAGGAACTGAGTCACATCACTCTATCAGACACTTCTAATGATTCCTTTTAAAATCTACCCCAAAATTATTTCAATATGACCCATAAGCTCTTTTATATTTAACTTTTTCTCTCAGCTGTTCCATTACCATTTCGCAAGGATATTCCTGGTTCCTCATACAAATTCAGTATTGATTGAGAGATCCCACTCCTCTGTACCCTTTGCCTCCTGCTTCAGTAAATGTCTCTTCCTATTTCTTGTGTGCTTTATAAATTACTTTTGGAAGAAAAATAGAGATCGAATAAAAACTTCCCCTAAGTTATTTTTCAGCTCAGACTTCCACTTAGGAAATCTGAACTTCATTTTCTGATACATACATTAAAGCTTCAACCTCAGGTGTTCTATTTTAATTGCCTGCTATTTTCATTATTGACCATGAGGGCAGCAAATGCTCTTCAGGAGATACTTGTATTTTAATTTATCTGCAAACATAAATCACACATTATAGCACTTTTTCCCCTCTAGGTTAATTGAATCAATTCTCTAAATGTCTCTATGCCTGACCATTGAAAGAGGCTCACTGTTTGAAATCTCTTTAAGAATTATGGCCCTTGAGCTGTGTGCAGGATGGGAGCAGTCCTTGCTTCAGACAAAGCTATTTTATACATATAAAGTAAAAAGGTGTTGTTATACACCTAAGCAATATGATCTGTAAAGCAACACTCACGATACTGTGAGGATCCTCTAAAATATTATTTCAGAATTTTTTCATATATCTCAGTGACTCGATTGTTTTAATATTATAATTGTTTGAGTCTGGATATATCTTAAGTTCTAAATGAACAGAATAAAATCTGCTTTTACTTTCCTTATTTCTACATTACCTTTAACATCAAGAAAAAATGCTGATATCAAGAACAAACATTTTATTACTGAATATTCACAAATGGCTAATGAAGAAAACTTAACTCTTTGTTTTACTAAAAATTAGTCAAATGGATCATTTTTAGTAAAATGAGTCAAACAGATCAGCTTTCTTACCTGTGATATTGGCCATTTTATACCCAGTAGAATTGTTAATTGCTGGCAAATTAACAGTTGGTAAATTTACAAAATTTGCAAAAGGAAGAGGCCTGAAGGGCAGAATAATTTGTTCAAGCAACAGGGATCCAGATACAGTTGGTAAATTTACCAGTTGTTGGTAAATTTTTGGTAAATTTATGGCAAATTTAGTCCAAAACTGAAATGCAAATTGAAAGGATTTAAGCAAGCTTCAAATAATTCAGTGATAGTGATAAAGCAGAAAATGCTTGAAAAAGCTCCATGTTTGACTCACTTTATAACTGGGTCAGTTTCAAAAATTAGCATTCTAGTTTAAGCCAGCAGCTGAAATGTCACCTGTCCCTCAGTGGACGGAGTGACCTCGGGAGTGCGTGTGCTGGTAACTCCGGGAATGTGCTCTTGGGTGTAGGGATTTTATTCTGAATTTAAATATATAAAAAAAACTTTCTGTTTTGAATTTCTCTTCAATTTACCTGTTGGAATTTATTATTTGTAAAACACATCAAGCCTCAAATGGATTGACCTTCTGCTAATGTATATCACCTAATGAATGGATGCAATTAACTAATTCATATTGGAATATTGCACTTTCCAGCTCACATTCATCATCACTAAATGTGTGATCTAGTTTGCAAGTTTAAATTTTTTATTATTACCCTTTAAACTAAAGAAATAAGTCTTGTATTTAATTACCTGAACTTACATATTCAATTAATAGCTTCATTACCTTAATGAACATAGATACTGTGCAGAAGTAACAAAAAATTGCTGCTGGGTCTGCTCCCAAATACACCCTATAAAGGGTGAGCTATGTACGTCAGAACGTCTTTTTTTTTTTCTTAAAAAGTCTTGATTGTGGAGTTTCAAAGGAACTGGGCCTAGCAATCTAATATTCTCATACAGGAGCCTGAGATAAATTTATCATCTATGTTCTAAATATTTAACACATAAAAGGAGTCCCAGAAACAAAACTTGTTTCTGGAAAGACAGAGGATTTGAACAATCAAATGTGAGTAATTCTGAGTGAAAGGGAATTAAAAGAATGAAAACCAGGCAGACTGGCAACTCACCTACTAAAGGATGAGGGACGAGTGGAACATGGAGTTGAAACAACCAAATGCTCTTGCTGTGGGAGAGAGGGGACAAAACACCAGGAACAGCAGCTCTTACAGAATATTCTTCAACAGAGGATCAGACTGTGGCTGCATGGCACCCTTGGAGGGCCAAGTAGAGTGGGAGACAGCTGAAAGTAGGTGGGTTGGTGTCTTGGGGTGACTCTTATCATGTGTATCCCTTATCAAGCTCTATGCCCAAAAAGTAATTTTGTGCCTTTTCTGTGCCTTTAAACTGAGCTTGAGGGAAAAAAAAACACCAAACGAACTTTTCAAAGCAGTTTCTCAAGGACACAGAGATACACTCCTCTGCATTCTCTGGCTGCGGTAGCACAGAGGGAGCACCCTGCTTGCTTTCTTCAACCAGCTGGTTTTTTTTTTTCCTTCCCGGCGTGAGACGGAAAGCTGAACTTTGTTTCCTGGAACTTTGGTTTTTTCCCTTTTTCTCTTCTGGACTGTTTCAACAACATCAGAACACATCGGGAGAATTTCCTCCCCGAGGCCGGGGGGGTGGGCCCTCGCCGACCCAGCTCCGAGGAGGAGAGAGACCACACCTACAGAAGGACTGTGAAATCTTCCCAGGTTTCTCTCTGTAGTGAGAGATTTCATTATTTAGCATCATTATCCTTTTCCTGTGTGTTTGTTAAAATAAATAGTTTTTATCTCTTCCACTTTCCTTCGAGGAAAAATTTCCTTTTTTCCTGAACCTGATGGGGGGAAGGGTGGTTGTAACCTAGTTTTCTCTCAGGGGATATATTACTAGATTTTGGCCAAACCGGCACAGCTGGTGAGTCAGATACAGGAAACAGTGTCACTTCCCCAGTGGAAATTACGTTTTAGAACCATGAATCAACTATCCTAGTTAGCTCCATCTATTTGCCAAACACACAACTTTGCTTTTGTGTGTCAGTAGAGTCAAATCTGTCATTGTCTTTGGCTTTCATGTTACAGTCCTTTTATCAGTTAAGTAGGCTCAGATCTCCTCTTCACAACCCTACAAGTAGCCTTAATAAGTCTCAGGGTTGCTACAGGGAACCTGTGCCCTGTAGAATGATGAAAGGTTTTGATAACGTATCCCATTTGGGTTAAGAAAACACAGGGTTTAGATCCCTGCAAAGTCCACTGGATATACTTTGAAGTTTTCTTCATGCTGTATTAATATATTTACCAAGATGTCCTTTGTTTTAAATAGCAAAGATATTTGAGAAAAGGGAAATATGCAGAAAGAAAGAGCAGGGAATCGGCTAAAACAAAGCACTTGTCTGTACTAAATTGATCTGTGCCTTAAAAGCAAAATTATTTTTATACTGAAACAGTCTTTTTCTGGATGCATTCAGAAAGTGAGACTTGCCCATACCATAACCTACCCGCTAAGCTCCTCCTAGAGCCATCCCCAGCACGCTGAGAGGGCAGCACAGCGCAGTGCAGCTGATAACCGTGGTGCACGCAACCATCTGTCCAGCATTGCCCTGACACTTCCACGTGGTGCCAGCACTGACAGCCCTGTCACGGGGCCCTCTGCACTGGAATGTTATCTGTGCCCCTCTGTGCCAGCACGGCTGTCGAGAGATTAAACTGGCTCAGAAACTCTCAGGCAGGGCCTGTGTTACACATACAACAAGCTTTAAAATTTACTATCAGTTATACAACTATATATAACGTGTATGTGTAGTAACATCAGTTATGCACTGAGGCCTAATGGTGTGCCCAGTCAGTCAAGAACAAAGCAAAATCCTGGGTCCTGCTTTAGAGAAAGTCCACTTTAGTTGTCCCTGAAATCAACAGCATGACATATATATGTCAGGCCTTAAAGATTATGAGCAAAAAGTTTGAAGTACACATATCTGGTGTGGGTTTGATCTCATATGCATGATACAGACAGAAATGTTTTGCCTGGACACTGAGATCACAGAGAAGAAAGAATAAATTCTCAAGGGGTCTCCTTGTGTGCCCTGCCCCTCCTCCAAGGTGGGCTTAGTTAAACCGGAGATGCACATTGCAAATACTTCTCACCTTGAACACTTTTTCACCAGCGACTACAGCAGAGACAGAGGGGTGATCAGAAAATACAAGAACTAGAGAAATAGAGGGTTTATGTCCTAAAAACTTAGAATGCTTAATTACAGTGTGTTCGGTTCTTCCTCACCTGAATTTTTTCTTTGACTTCCCCAGCAGGAGAACCAATCTCTAAAACAGAGAATGCCCTTTATGTACCATGCAGCAGTTTCTGTATGAAAATTGAGATATAAATTAGGCAAAGGCATTTGACCAGGGACCTGAATTAGAGTAGAGGTACACATTCAGACTTTGTCTAATTCAACTAAAATCAGCAGACTTTAAAATAATTTGGCCCATATTATTACAATACAAAAAATATATGGTGTATTTACAGCCTTGGTCTCTCCAGCTGTGTTGGTTTAGGTTTTATTACATCAGTAATAACAATTTATGTGATACTCTGAATAATGTGCTATTAAAAATTCAGTACACTATATATTGTTACCCATGGGATTTAAACTGTGGGAGCTATGTGCATTATTCTCTACTTTGCTATTTCTATAGGAGTGAAGATTACTATAAAAATGGTTAGGTTATATACATCATGTGAATTCCTGCTCTGCTTGAATCCAGGTGAAGAGAAGAAATACTTCAGTCCAGACTGCCTTGCGGTGAGGGTCCCAAGAGTCTTAGTCTTGCAGTCTAAGGTTACACTGATCTTACATTCAGGCATGAAAATAGTATCAATGGGCTTTTTGATGTCTTTAAAGGATGCCAATAGATTTGTGAGGCATAACCTCCCTTAACAGAATCCATTTGATGCTTCTACAGAGCATCAGCTTTATCGCTGTGTCTATTGATTTTACTTTTTACAGCAGTTCATCTAATTTTCCTGGCATAGAAGTCACACTGACAGTTTTGTAGTTCCCATGATCACCTTTGAAGGACTCTCTTGAAGCACCAGCAGATCACTGGTACATTTCCTATGTTCTGTTTTGCTGACATTAGGAACAGGATCAGCAAAAAACCAACACACTGACACTAGCACTTGAGAAGCTGAGCATTTTAATCCCTTGGTGGAAATACTGCACAGCTCCAGCAATTAGGTACTAGTTAATTTATCAATTTCTCCTGAAGTGTTTCCTGATGACAATTTATTTTAGAACAGTTGCTCACACTCAGCCCACCAAACGGCAGGGTCTTCAGCAAGGCAAATAATTCTTTTATAGCTGTGGACGTAGCCACCTTGAATGCTTATTCTGTGCTTCCATCCTCCATAGCTTTACTTACTCTCTCGGAGGACGCCTCTGATAATGGAATCTGAAAACCTTTAGGCTATTACTTTCACATCTTGGCAAAACCTTAAAATCTTTTTGGTGAGCTTTATGGTGGTTCTACATTTAATGTGTATGCTCCTTACTTACTTATATAACTTCCATTTTTAGAAGATGCCTTCATTTTCTTCCCTCAGATGACACAGTTATCAATATTTATGGGTGGCACTGACAATATCCTTATCATTCTGACTCTGGGAGCAGGGCCCAGCAGGTGAGGGAGCTGTAGAAAAGAGTAATCACAGTGCATTTTCTTTCCCTTGTTCAACCAGATGTTCCATTGCATACAACTAAAAGGCAGTAAAGCAGAGGATTAATCAAATAGGTAATAATGAAAGTCAAAGCTTTCATAGTGTTTACATTTTACTTGTCTTTCTTAAAATGCTACATGCATATTTGTTAGATTTGGTAAATGTCTTAGAATCTCTTTCTAAATATAAGAAAAGGAGAAACTTAATGCAAATGTTCTGCACTGCCCCCTTTTCTCTTTGAAAAGTGTGGCAGTGACTTTAAATTGCCACCTGTCAAAAGCTGGAAGGATTTACCAAGGGAGCAGTCATCCCATGTACCCTGTTCTTCAATACTTTCTTAGAGCACCTGCTTGAACCTTGTTATGGAGCTGAGGAGGACTTTTGGTCTAACTTAGCATCACAGTTCTTTTTAATGGAGTTAAATCATATGATCTCTATAAAGTATTGAAGAAAATCTGATAAAAGCAAATGTGAAATAGATGTGTTTGTGCCAGTTCTCCACCCTGCAAAGACAGAAAATTGATACAAGGAAGTCAGTGTGATCTGAACAAATGAGTATGGATTTCTGTCTCTGACATGTTATTACCCCACTATTAGCTGAAAAATAGCATTAATGTCTTCACACCTGCTATGAGACCAAAATCAGAGGTATCTACGTACTACTTTGTGAGCAAGACTTGCATCTGCATAAGAGAAAGAATTGCATGGACAAACAACTAAAAATTGCTTTCATAAACGTGTTTATTTATCATTTTCCTGAAAGAGAGGAAGTGGTTTATCTCGTTCCTGCTGTAATGAATGTCCTCCCAAGCATCCTCCCTCAGTTCTAATGTATACATTATTTTGAAAGACTTCTCTCACAGAGATAACAAACATATACTTTAGCATGCTGTGATAATTAAGGTCCTGAATAATATGTTTGTTTTTCAGTGGTGTGGGGTAAAGGTTTTCAAGCTGCCATACACAGGCTATTTTCAGGGGCTCCCCAGAGGCAGGCCCAGCTGTCCATGCTGCAGGCAGGACCTGTAGAGCAGGACCTGGAGCTGTCCTGCAGCATTGTCACCACCCCTGCACAGGTGATCCTGGCTCAGGCAGCACCAGCACAGATGCTGCCATCTCCTGCTCCATCAGCTCCGTGGTGCTCCACAGGCCACCTAAGGGCACAGTGCTGTTTGGATGCAGAGGTAGAGAAAGGTGAGTAAAAGGACACAGAAAAAGCAGTTAAAGATTGAAATTGGGTGGTGGGGGAGAACTGGGTGGTTAAGGGATGAAGCTGGCGGTGGTAAGGTGACTACTGCTGCAGGGAACACACATCGGGTCCTAGCTGGAGGCAAGGAACAGCCTTGATGGGATAACAGAAGTGGCACGTTTCCCTAACCCAGTAAGGTTCTTCCCTGTTTAGGACAGATAAAGACCAAGGCACTGAGCAGCTACAATACATGCCAAAATAATCCACCAGAACTGGGCTGACATTCTGGTGTCAAGTCAAACGCCAGAAAATACTTGTAAATCAACCAGACAGTGTCAAGTCTGTATCACATCTGATAAAACTGTTCAAGATGCTGAAGAGATAAAGGTGTAATATTTTTCTCTAGGAGACCCAGTTCTTTGAGATATTCAGCAAATTCAAGTCTTAAGACCATGGAAAATAATATTATAATGTTCCATATTATAGCGCCCTTGCACCTTTTTAAGCTAGATATATAGGAGATATACAGTCACTCAGTGCCTCACTTCCCTGTACTGCCTTGTAGGGAGCCACTGGACTGAAGCAGATTTCATTAAATATTCCTAATTTATTCTGCCTCGTTGCTCTTTTATAAACAGGGAAGTTCACTAGAGAGCAAGGCATTTAGTCCAAAAAGAGTACTGTGAGTGAATATGCAAAATTCAACACACACCACCAAGGTAAGATTCCTCATCAGCCACTGAAATGTCTCAGAAGTTAAGGGCTTTTGTGTGCAGGGTACAGCACACCATTCTCCCAAGCATTCACTCTCTTTACAACCTCCCCTTGAAAAATTCTTTGACAGCCAATAGTAGCATGGTTTAAATCCCAATCTAGGTCAGGGATAAATTTGCAACTATATTTTGTTTCCTTATTTTGTGGTTTATCTTTTTGCCTTTCTTTTTCATCAGGATGACAGAAACAGATTTTTATTCATTCTTACCAGGATTAAAAAAAAAAAAAAAAGTAACATAGGAAAGGTAATGATTAATCCATTCTGTAAGAAAAAAAGAAGAAAATTGATTGTGAACTTACTGGTATTATCTAACCAGTGTAAATAGAAGTGTACTCAGAGAAGGCATAGAATGACAAACCCATGATGAATTGTTAGGGCATGTTGAGTTGGTTCTGTCAATGCCTGCAGTCAGATGATTTCACTGGCTGTACAAGACGAAATCTCATATTTCAATGTTTAAGTAAAAGTGTCAAAGTTCAGCTGAAGCAGGGACGAATACAGAACAAATTTTGTGTGTATTTGTAACTAGGGCACCAGAGCAATAGAGGAAGCCACAATGAGCCGGAAAAGCAAAAGGAGTTTAAAGGAGAAATTTGCCTTGAAGAACAGCCTGGTTAAAGAAGCCCTCTCAGAGTTCCTGGGAACTTTTATACTGATAGTAAGTGTCAGCTGCTTTCCTTTCTTCTTACTAATCTAATGTTGGACAGTGCTTGTAAGGGGACATGTACATTTTTCTTGTACTGTGCCAGCAGCGAGGTTACAGCCTGACCATGCACAGCTTGAATGAATTGCTCCTAGGATGGTAAGTTTGTAATTCCTTTTTTCACCTCATGTAATTACCACTGCCTATAAAAACCAGATAGTCTGATGTATTACAATTGTCTGATCAGCATTAGATTTCGTCTAGGGACGGAATTTCAGTGAATGAGCACGTTCTGAAAAATCCAGATATGCACAATGAATGTTGTTAATACTCTCCTGTTTTTTAAAAACTCAGCAGTTTATTTTATGCACAAATTCTGTTTACATTAACAAACATACTGTACTGCACATTTAGAAAATTTTAGCTGAGTTGTTTTCCTGTGCAATACAGGAATTTAGCTGTGTGATTTGTAGTGAATTTATTGGGAGTTGCATTGCCAAACCTTCAGAGATTTTGTAAGTTAACAATTTTTTTGTTTTGTTTTTAATTGTACTATATAAATTACACATATATTGCTTGGTCCTATAGTATTGCTACAACTTAGATAAATACCTAAATTTCCCATTTTTATAGCCCCAGATTTTTTTTTTTTTTACTTAATGTCTTGCTCAGATTTTTTTTTTTTTTTACTTAATTTCTTACTCAGTTTTTCTGTGCATTTGGGACTGTGACTCACCAGGGGAGAGAGCAGGCTGAGTAGCAGAGCTAGAAGTCAAGCAGCTAGAATATTTATGCCAAACTCTTTCTTTCTTTCTCCTCTTAGTCTGGACAATGCAGTCTTGCTTATTGCTAAATATTTCATCATAGTGAAAAGGACAAAAAAATATTTCATCATAGTGAAAAGGACAAAAAAAAAAGCAGACACAGTACTGACATAGTAAGTTTTATAACTGTAACTATATTAGCTAAACTTCAAGTAAGTAATCTAAAAATTCCAGTAGCTCATAAAATACTGGAAATTATGGTCTTTACTACACTTCAGTCAACTGAAGTGCACCGGCACTAAAATAACATTATTCTCAAATTTAATACCATCCATAAGACATTATTACAGTAAGGAGCACATTTAGAAGCAAGGAGCACAGAGCACTTTACAAACATTAATGAATTAAGTGTCACAACACCCTGGTAAGGAGGGGAAATGTCATTATCTTCATTTTGTGTATTAGCAAACCTGATTACAGCAGCCTGCACAGGAAGCCTGTGGCAGAACTCTGAATATAACCCACATCACCTGATTTCCAGCCACAAGGTCCTCCTCCTCTTTCCATTAATAAAATTAAGCAAGAGAAGAAAACATATTAAAGTGCAGATTAAATAATAGCATTTGCAGTCTAATGTCCTGCTGCACAAGGCTAGAAGGAAACGCAAACCCAGATCCCATTTTCTAGTATATTCACCATATGAGTGTAGTAGAAAATGGAGCTACAAAATTGTTGTTAATAATCTGAGTTTCTCTTACCCTTTCTAGTTTCAGTCTCGGTTTAAAGCAGAAACAGCCTCACCTGCATTAAAAGGCAGCTTTCTCAGTGCTTGGATGCCTCAACGTGTATTTAGACTGCACAAGTTAGCAGTGTTTATTGTGAAGAAATTGCCTTTTCTGCTGTTATCTTAAAGCTGTGCCAGGGGAAGTTTAGGTTCAACACCAGGAAAAAAATTCTTCACTGAAAGAGTGATTGGGCACTGGAATTGTCTGCCCAGGGAGGTGGTGGAGTCACCATCCCTGGACAGGTTTAAAAAAAGACTGGACATGGCACTCAGTGCCATGGTTTAGTTGATGAGGTGTTGTTAGGTGGTAGGTTGGACTTGGTGATCTCAAAGGTCTTTTCCAACCTAGTTGATTCTGTGATTCTATTTATCGCTATTGCTTTTAAGCTTTGTCAGCTGGTAAGTACTTAAAGTACAGATAAATATTAAACCCTTAATTTAAATTGGACCTAATGAAAGAGGCACTCTGATAAGTGAGAGGACAGAAATCCTTGAAAAACAGACACCATGTGTGCAAAAGAAGCTATAGTAATAAGATGGTGTAAGAACTTTGTGTTATTGCTGTTACAAAGTGAGAGGCAAGGTCACGGCCTACAGCACAGCTGATTCATGTCTTTGCTGAAAGTCATTTTGGGTCACTGTGATGGAGTTTAGAGCCTGTGGAGAGCACCTGTGCCAGGGAGCAAGGCTGAGACAGCACTTCCATTACCCACAGGCCCTGTGTGGAAGCCAATGCTAACTGACCACACCTAAATCTGAGACCCACCGCTGGGAGTTAGCCAGGTGAAATTCTAGCCCTCCACATCACCTATTTCTATTTTTTCTGGAGAATAACAACACAGGCCAGATACTAATAGGAGCCTAAACTACCATCTTTGGTAACTCTCAGCCTTACAACATTACTTTCCAATCAGGAAATCTACAAAGTAGAGTCACTCATCAGACAAAAACCCAGCCTTCACCTCGGGGTGCGAGGGGTGCGGCCTGCAGTGTCAGACAGATTTGAGACAACAAGCCATGAGAAAGGCACTGGGCACACAGTTTGGATAATATCTCCTGGTCAGCCCTACTTAACATGCTGCAGTTTGCCTTGCAGCATGGTCTCAGAGCACGTAGACAAAATTCTTTCCAGGTGAAAATAAAGTAGAAGGCGAGCTCCAGAATCACAGGAAATGTGCTGACCATTAATGGATGCTCAGTCCAGTGGATCAGATTGGAGATGCTCCAAATAAGTAATCCCTCCTGAGAGATCCACAGTCAGGTTCTCAGGTGCTTACATTACATAACTTGATAATACAGAAACGGCCCACACGAGCCGCACTCTCCGCTCAGCGAAGCACCCAATTTCAGTAAGAAACACTAAACTCTAGGAGCCTGGAAGCAGTCTGAGGTGGGAGAACACCTGCCCATTTGCACCATGGTGGCTGAGAGCCAGCACACACACATTTCCCAGCCTCAGACGGTGTCAACCTTCTGCAGCTGGGACTGCCCCCAAGGTCTCCCTTGGGGAAGAGCTCCCTAGGGAGCTTTTTGTTCTCCATCACGTTTCCTGGTTCAGTACATTTTCTCTTGGGACTTGTGAGTTACTCTGGGGGACAACACCTGTATGCCAGCACAAAAGAGTCAGGAAGCCATGCTGCATCAGATAGATGGTTTATGTGGCTTTTTAGTGAGTCTGGCTGGAACTCACCTATCCAACTGCCTCTCTGCTTTCAATCATGCTTCTCTCCAGATTGCCTCTTTGGAACTTGACTGCATTGTTCTCAACCAAAATGGGATTTACTCTGACTTATGCCATTAAGTATATCTGAATTGAAACAGTTCCAAAAAGAGATGCCAAATAGGCCATGTGGCTTCCTTTAACAGCTACTGCTCACCTAACACAGTTTGTATTTCATTTTCACTCTCAAGAGCATCTTACTGAACACAGTTTCCCAGAAAGGAGCTGCACAGGAGCCAGAATCTCCTGAGGCCAGAGCAGCATACACTTCCTTGCTGAGACAAAACACAGGCTTCCATTTAGCATATAAATACAAGCAGAGAGTATATATGCTCCATATAGAGATATATATATATATAAATAAATATATATATATAAATAAATATATATATAAATAAATAAATATATAGAAATAAATATACATATATAAATAAATATATAAAAATAAATAAATAAATAAATATATATATATAAAAATAAATATATATATATAGATATATTCCTAAGTACATACTCCTATGAGCCTGGTCTCCAGCTGGAGGGGGGGAGCCTCTTGCAACTCCCATTGAAGCAAATGTTTGTGTGTGCATAGAGGATGCAGGGCACAAGCATGAACTGAATGCACAACACCCCTGAAGTAGTCCAGCTAATGAGGAAGGCTATTTATCATCAAAATATTTTAGTCTTGTTTTCATATTCTGACCACTTCATTGTGCAAGTTATCACTCCTGCTCTGTTGCAGAGTCGAGTCTCATCAGAAAAATCTTTAAGACTGACATTACATGGATTTGTTCAGTCCAGAAGATTAAAATTTGAACAACTTTTCTATGTCTATTTTTTTGTGGTCCTACATTCCAGTGCATGTTAATTACAATACTGTAGGGTAACGTATATCCCTTATTCTAAACATGCATTAGAATTCTCATTACATGATGTTACTACGTGAAAGCAAACATAGCTTTTGATCCTTTGCTCCTTAAATAAGTGTTTAACATTTAACACAGAACGACTACTTAGAAATTTTAAGCAAAGATAAATTCCACGTATAAATTTTTGTGAAAGGAAGACTTTTTTTTATAGGATGAAATTACAGCAAGTTTTGTTTAAGGTATAAAATTAAATATCAGTACCTTCTAACAGATGGCCTTGTTTGCTATCAGCAATGAATTTCCTGGAGTACAGAATCTTGTATAATTAGCTCTTAGTGAACTTAAGTTTATCAAAGCTAGATAAGAGGTTATTAAAATTTATTTATAATTGATGTTTTGATATGTCACTCAGCTTTTTAAATATTACATAATGCTACAAATACCACGAGCCTTAGCAGTGTTTGCACTTTGAAAAGTAGCTCATATGTCAGAGATCCATACATTCGGGTCTCCAGCAGCAATTAATATAGTGTAACCCACATATAATAGATGTCACTCAGGAATCTAATGTTAGAGTTGCGTATATTTTGATGGCATTAAATTTTGGTAATGATTCTGGTGAAGATATGCAAACTCTTCCTCTTTTTGAAATTGTATTAAATCAGCATTACAAACAGAAGACAAAGTGGTAATGAAGACCCTTAGTTGTGCTGAGGTTAAGGAGGAGTTCTTAGATACTGGTGTTATTTCTATAATTTTACTAATATCAAAATCGATCTTTTTTTCTAGACAGCTCTTCTGTTTTAAAAGCCATTCTTTAATTCAGCTGAATATTTAGCAGTGTGAAAAATTTGAAAGGAAGGTTACCTAGTAGTTCTTTTACCCCACAATATTTATTACAGCAAATAATTCTGAAAAATCATGGAAATCTTTTGTTTTCCATCCAGACTTAGCTTTCCCAGTATATGACATTTCAAACTTTTAGGTGACTCAGACGTGTTACATGAAAGCTTTGAAGAAAATTATCTTCATTTCTGCAACGTCAGCCCCAGCACATAACTCAGCTCTCCTTGTTTAACTAAGAGGTTCCAGTAAGTTGAACTTAATTTTTCAGAACCTTTTTCTGTAGATACCCTTTTCTCCAGAAAGTTTACACCTATAGGACTGAAGTGTAGGCACCTCTGCCTGAGCCTTTTAGAAGGCTTGCATCTTTCCAGCATTCAACTGTGAGTGCAAAACTTGAACTTATGTTTTACAGACACAAATTTACAAGGTGTTTTTTCAAAAGTTTCACCAAATAAAAGAAAGGTAATAAAAGTAATAACTTTTTAAAACTGTCATAAACAGTTGGAGAACAGAATAAAAGACAATAAATGTAGTTTGTGCTATGCAGTGAATTTATATCTTAGCTATCTCAACAGTTCAATGAACCATTCTGGTTGAAAGTGAATTCTAGGGAGCTCTCCAATCCGTGCTCTGGTTTAACGGCAAACGCGATTCAGTTCCTCCAACCTATTCCTCACAGGTTTCTTTACTGTTGAAAGCAATCAGCTTTCTTTTTTTCCAACAGAAAACTGCTTAGGCTTTAATTACTCCTAACCCTGTACCTCTAACCGCACGGGCACAGCAAAGATTTGGCCCCCCTGTTTCTGCACCCAAAGGAATGAGTACAAGAAAAGGTACATGGACCCTTACACTCCAAGGAGAGGACAGAAAACCTCCCTTCTTGCAATCTGCAATGCCCACTTTTGCACATTTTCTCAATGCTACAATTCTCTGAGAGCTGCTACAGAGACTAAATTCATTATAGGAGTTTAGAAAGATTTAAAGCTTTTCAGTTGGGGTAGGAAGCAAAGCAGCATATCTCAGCTCAAGAATAAATGAGTAAGGTGGGAGAGAAGCAGCACCTGAATAGGTTCTTTTTCTCTTCAAGGCTGCTAGGTAAGATTTTGTTCCTTTGCCTGGCTTTTTCTTTCTTGCTGTAATACAACAGGCAACGTTTCACTCCTGAAAGTGCCTGAATATCACATTTCATTCCTTTTCCTGAGCTTCCAAAAACTAGTAAGAAAATAAAAACAGTCTTCACTGAAGAAACTGACTCAAGCCAGTTACCCTCTGTAATTCAGGAAAGAAAAGCATTTAGCATTTTAGGATGAAGAGTGCAATATTAATCATAATAAAATATGAGAAAATGCAGACTTTTGCATTCTCTCTAGGTGATTTCAAACTTTTATTTGTCTCCTATGGCATGTGCAAAAGCAATAATAAAAATTTAAAAGCATCAGTTTATATAACACAGCATAGTCCGTCTCTCAATATTTTCACTATTTTTTCCCACAAAGCAATTTGAACTTGATATTTATATGTTTTAAAAGCTTTATATACACAATTCATCCCAAGTTTTATTAAATTTACATTCATGTCTCCAAGTTGTAATGCTTTCTGTCACTAGAAAATGGTTTCAAAATGGCAATAATTTTAAGGCTTATGTCTATTCTATTTAATTAACTAAATGATAAGGGTTTGGGGTTTTTTTCACCCCTTATTTATTAGACAGCAAGTCTGAAAAAAATAAAAATCCATCTGAACCCAAGAGGATATTGGTTGTTTCCCAGGAGATCGGATATAGTGATTTTTTATTGCTCTAAGCTTGATTAAATCATAATGTACAGAAATCCTCCCCACCCCACCAAAACATTTCATTATGATAAAATAAGATCCATGTGCTTTTAAAGTATTTAAAAATTACTTGACTAGTAAGCTGTATTTTTATTTCACCTTTAAAAGCTTAAGTACTCTCTGATTTAACAAAATATAGCAAATATTAAACATGAAATTGGATGAGGATTGGTCTTTCCTGAAAGGAGTTGCCTGTAACTTGAATTCTTGCAGAGCTAATGCCCTGAATTTTAGAAGATCTAACATTATCTCTGTTTTTGTTGCTTTTAGCATTACTGTCCCAGTTGAAAGAATGCTTAGGAACCCTGTCTGAATTAAGATCCTATGTGAAACACAGCAAAAATACATCTCTGTGTGGAAAGAGTTTCTAATATGATAAAACATCTTATTATGAAATTCAATAGGTAAATTCTTAAGCAGACTTCAGACTTGCTTTGTAAATGAAGGGGGTGGAAATGAAAGCGAGTTCTAAAACACACTCCTTTAGGAAGACACCACCAATTTAGTACACCTCAAACTGAAAAGTTTATTTACTACTTTTATAAGTAGCTAATCCTATTTGGAAATATTAGTGTTGGGTAGGGGAACTGCACAGGACTACAGTACACCATGAACAACGCTGTAAAGTTTTCATGGGCAAAGATCCCTACCTGCAGGGAAGGGCAAATGCAACCACTACTTTTCTAGCATTTCGTGATTGAAAGTGAACAGTTTATGATTAAAATAAAATTAATAATAATATTAAAATAATTTAAAAATTTAATTTTATTTATTTTAAATCATTAATATTTTAATTTATTTTTATACTAATTTTTTTTTTTTTTTGCAACTGCTAACTGTATTCCTTGCAGCACATTGAGTTCCTGTACTCATGCACAGCATCATCAGCTGTGCAGCCACTGAGGCCACACTCTGCCTGCAGGGACACCTGTGGAACCCTGCTGCAGGTGTGTCACTCACCACAGCTGCAGCTAGCGATGTACAGGGTATAACACGGCACAGCTCATTGGCTCCACACTGCTAAAAAGCTTGGCTGCCTCTTTAATGTGACAGTCAGAGTGCCTGCCTATAAATGCACACCACTTCTAGGACTGTGTGGTAAGAAGGGGGCTTTTTCATATAAGCATTTTGCTTTAAGATGTCTAAAGCTTTACTGGCCATGTAGAAAAATAGATTCCCTAAAATTGTGGTTTCAGATCTTACAGAAATCCTATTTACACTGAAAAATGCTATTACAAGCATTTGGAAAAATCCTGAAAATAGTAAGATGGAGGCAAAATGATCTTTAATCTTTTTATAAAGAGTGGGATACAGAAAGTCCTGCAAGGTTCCAAGCAGTAATAGGACCTTATGCTAATTGAGGGCCAGTGTTTTCCTTTCCTAACGTTAGCCATGTTGTCCAAGACAAAGAGAAGGATCTAGTGGGCTATGAATCAAGTTCTTTTGGCAGAGAAGGTTCAGACGGCTATTCCACACCCAAACGTGTTCCTTAGGACAGTAATCTAATGGCTTTATGGACAAAAAAAGTCAGTGCTGAGACTACTCCAGTAATTTTAAGCAGATCAGGCTACAGACAACTGTTAAGAGGAAAACCTGGTAACGTAAGATAGACAAGATAAGATAAAGAGATCTGGCTATATTCTACTGTAAATTAAACTCCCATTAACTCCATGTGCTTCAATCAATGAGTTTTGTGGGTGCAACTGATGGCTGATCTTGGCCTAAAATCCTAGAGTTTTTAGTTACAACTTGATGATCTAGTTGGTCTTAACTCAGTCAAGCAAAGACTTAGGAGGTATTAAATTGCTGTTCATGTAATTACATGATTAGGTGACAGTTTCCAGTTGTGCCAACCTAGCTACAAGTACATATGAGGCAACTTTTTTCTCTCCTTCTGAAAAGGTCAGCAAATGGTGAAAGTATTACAGTGACATGGCTCAGATTTGCAGGCTCAGTTCCCAGTTTTCCCATCCCTGGATGGGCACACACTGACTGTGCCTGCAGTAGTGTTCAGTCATTGGACATGAGCAGGTCCACTGAGTGCAGCTGTGTTCCAGCTGGCTTGCATGTGTTCTCTGTAGAGTTTTCTGAGACTGCTTAGCACAGAAATGGAGCATCTGCAGTTGTGTATTTCCCTAAGACATGCAGAGCAGGAGCTGCTATGCAAGAGGACTACACAGCTGTTTCTGTATGACTCTCCTCAGCTCTGGTAATAAAGGGAGGCCACAGCCTCCCCTCTGTTATTTCCTTCCCGTCTCTTGTGAATTTGTAGTTGATATACACAGATGTTGTTATCCCCTATCCTTTTCTAGAACCATCTCCTCTAATCCTTTTCCCTTTTTTTGTCATCCTTACAGAAAGAGGTAGCATTTTCAAAAGAATGGCCTTTTCTTTGAATCTGCAAAACCTCGCCTATGCCATTTCAGAACACAAGCGCACACTATACTTGTAGATTGAGCTGGTTGCCTGAATTCAGCCTGCATCTCAGTGAGTGCAGGGGCCCAGAGCAGCCTACTGAGCTTGCTCCTCATGTGAGACATCTTTCACACAATCTTGCTTGGTGCAGGCTTCTGGAATACTCCCTTTGAAAAATCTGGAAAGTGATGACTAGAGAATGCTAATTCCACCTCCTCTAGATTCTTAAACATAATGAATTCCAGCATACCCATTCTTTCCGTATTAAACATATAAACACATTATGAATTGTCTCATATGAAGTTTTAAAAAAAACCATGTAATTTCAGCTGTGAACAACTCCAGTGTGTTTTATTTTGGTTTGCTGTACGTGCATTTGTGCTTACCATGAGCATTGATAACACAAGCATGTCATCCATTGCGCAGCAGCTGACTGTAGCTTGCACTGTGTCCTGGAGCTTTTAATTATACAGGCCAATAAACTGCAGCTATCTAACACCACCCTACCCTTACGTAACCAGAGCTCTAACACTCTGGCACCAGACAGTTTTGTTTGCTTACATGATTATGACCTCCAGGCAAGAACTGCACCTGGGTATATGACACGGTCTCAGGGCACTTAGAAATGCCGCCTGCATTACAAAGCTGGTTAAGTGTGCAATTTTATTGAGAGCTTTCCTGTCACATTTTGGTATTAGCTGAAACCCTTGGGGAAATAATGGAAACAAAAGTATGATTTTGCCTGTTTAAATTGCATCTATTCTAGTAGGACTTGCTTGTTAAACCTCAATCACCAAATCTTTTTGGTACAGTCTATTTCTAAGGCAAGAGAGATTTTCCCATTACTTTGCAGTTTCTGAATTCAACTGCCTTGCAACTGAAAGTAAGTAATTAAGGTTGCTCAAGATACATCTAGTCACATCTTAGAAATGGTATGATTCACGTCACTTACTGCTGCAGAGAAGCAAAAGTTTTCAGACTATATATAATTTGAGAGCTTCCATATAGTGTTGGGTCCTTGTTCAGCAGAGCACACAGGCATATATTTAAAAAGCAGATTTTCAAAGACACAGAAACGGATCAGCTAGTCTGTCTCAAACTAAAAGGGTTTTATCCCTTTGAATATCTTTCCTATCATCTTTAATAGGACCTAAACATATGCTTGGAGCTAAGCAGAGGCTTTAGAACTGAATAAACATCGTCTTAAGCAAATATTTAAATGTGTTGCTGAACTTTATTCTGAGTCAAACCAACAAAAAACCAAAACTAGTTTAAATACATTTAGAATTCTTCAATATTATTTAGATATTTCCACCTCAGTTATTTGTTCAGGCTGCAGAGCCAGTAAAATATTTTGCTAGAGGAATATGTGATATAAATTCAGCATAACAATAACACACACTAAACACCAGAAAGTTGTCTCAATCCAGAGTTTCAGCATTAAACATTAAAAGCTTTTTTGAACTATCTTTCATAACTTTTACAGTAAATTTTTCATTGCTTATAACATCAGTCTGGAACTGAAAACTTACCACACAGACTTAATTTCACTTTCAGATGCAGAGTTTTGTTGTAGAGGCTGTGAGATCTTGCTCTGGCTCCAAGTTCTGATCTGTATCCCATCATTTTGCCTGAGAACTGCTTTCTGTGTGGAGAGAGGTCCTCATTAGCAGACATTCTTGCTCATGATAGAGACGAGGAAAATAAAAAGCAAATATGCATTGCAGCAAAGGCAACAACAAATTCTAGCACTGTTTCAGTATTCGACAACATTTTCAGCTATACCAGGACAGCAGTCGAAGTCACAACCAGTAACATTTGACAGGCACCCTTGTGATTTTACACTTCTCTTTCAAAATGCAGGTTCTTGGCTGTGGGTGTGTGGGACAGGCTGTCCTCAGCCGGGGAGTGCATGGAGGGCCCATGACCGTGTCGGTGGGATTTGCCATGGCAGTCACCATAGCAGTGTACGTGTCCGGGGGGGTTTCTGGTAAGTGACTTTTTTCTTATATAGTATTTATTGCTACTGTGTTAAGGCTCTTTTGTTAAAGGGCTTTCACTTCATGGTATAAACAATCATAAATCTAGCAACAGTAAGCACCATTACAGCAGAGTCCGCACCAGAGTTTTGCTAGTAAACCTTGTGTGTTCTTATTTCCTTCTATTCTTTGTGTTTGACAAAATCTCCCTCCAAATTCTGATCTCAACTACAGTGTGCAAACCTTATCACACCTCTGACTTTTATGGAAAGTGTTCTGTGCAAACCAGAAATCTGCTTGGTGTTGCTTTGAAAATTCTATCAATAGAGATGATCCTGGGCAGAACAGGCACTGTGTTTAAAGAAATAACCATGAAGAGCAATTCAGCAGTCACCAGATAAAATGGTGACCAGTTACACAGAAAGTAGAATGACCCACTAATGGGTATAATGAATGGGATTCACCTTAGAGAGTGCAATTTTTTTCTTCATGTCCTATGACAGGCAATAGCAAGTCTGCTCCTGTCTGTTTGATTATTCACAGAAGCAGCAGATCATAGAAAGCAGAAACAGCAGAAAGATTCAGTACCAGAGACACTTTCAATGATACTGTCAATGTACTGTCCTTTCCCCTTTATTTCTGCTGTAACACTTCCTCAGCACGTATTGGTCAGGAATCTCTCTTTAGTCCTGGGGCTAAGGTAGCTGGGCTAAGTAACCAGTGTCCACAAGTGCCATACTGGATGCTGCTTTGTCTCCTAGTTCCACCATTCAATTTGGCCAAACTAAGATTGGAAACATTAGCATAACTGCTTTTAACATTCAAAAGTCTTCCTTTAAAATAGAAAATGATGGGTTGTAACAATGTCGTGCATGAAAATACACAACACTGTGTGTTGTATGCAGAGTTTATATGGGCCTTTAAAGCAAACGGTGCCCTTGTACTCCAGGTCTCATAGAGGCATTTCTTACCCTTCATAAAGACGGTAAAAGTTGGTTTGGAGAAATTTCTTTAGGTATAATTAGAGCATTATAAGTAGTTGCTGTAGCAGAAATTACTGTGGCCATTTCTCTTGTATTTATAAATTCTTTTACAGAAGCACCATGCACTAGAAGGTTTCCATTAGAAAGTTTCACATTAGAAAGTGCTCCAGGTTCTACAAAACAGGCAGTCTTGTCACTGTCGTTGACACAGACCAGAACTGTTTCTTAATATCACACAAAGTTAATTCAGCAGCACATTCCTATTATCTGAACAACTACAGCTCTTGGTTCACACGTAGGCAGGTGAACTCTTCTAATGCAGTATCATGAAAACAAACCTGTGAAGACCTGTCCTACATTTGCACCTTTAAGGGATATTCATCTCCATCATTATGTAGAAAATTAGAGTTCAGTCCCAGCAGGGCAGAGCAGTTGCAGATGTTGCAGTATCATGCTTCCTGTGTTTTTCCCATGACAAGGGATTCTGCATGCAGTGCATTTTCTCTTTGAAGGAACAGGAGCAGATATTTCAACAGGCTGTTATTAGCCAACATGTGATTACTAGTGGACACTTCAGAATACAAGTTCTTATGTACAATTTGTTAGCAATTTCTGTGGCTCTTGGGCCAAAGTCTCATGTTTAAGTACTGCTAAGTTTTGTATTTTGCATCAGTTCTTTATGAAATTCCAAATTCATGGTAACAAAATATATAGTCCACATGCTTGGTGAATTTGAGTTTTTTTATTTAGGAAAATTCCTCTTTTTAATTTTCCTCCATCCAGTTTTCCTCAATATCTAGACAATTTCCCACTATTTTATCCAACTTAGCATTTCAAACTCATAACTATGACCACTGCAACTACAAAAGAATGGGGAACATGCTGTCCAAAGTGGACTTTCTTTTTTAAACCAGTGGCACACAAACCAAGAATCTTGTAACTCCCCTATGTCAGCAGGAGAGCCTTCAATTAGACTTTTCCTTTCCAATTTTAATGTTAATCAGCCATCTGTAATATTATTATGACTTGTCCTGGCCATCACAGTCACCCTGTATTATATACAGGTGGGTAACCAAATCAAGTGTTGAAAGAAAGGAAAATTATTAATTCCAGCCAGAGTAAGGAACAAAAGACAAGACAACAATTAATCAAAATTCACATGAAGGGCTGTTAAATTAGGTGCCATCTATCTATTTGCTCTGTGCTGAAGAATTTGAAACACAGTGAGGAATTCAACATTTAATTCAAGACTGGTGCTACTAGGTCAGAGTTTTGGAAATGATACAAAGAAGGTTTTATCCAGCTTGTTATCTGTGTTTGTCAGTTCATTATGTATCAAAGGTGCCTGGATTTCATAAGATAGTGACTCACTGACCTGAAGTGCAAACAAACACAGAAACTGTACATAAAGGCCCTTTCTCCTTCACTAACCTTCGACAGATAAAGGACATGCTATTTCAGTTATTTTACCAAAGAAAAGGGCTATTTTTTTCTGATATTCATACAGATTGAAATGAGACCTTATCTGGAAGGTAAGCAAAGGATCCTATGTCCTTGCAAAATTTGGGTGCTGCGGTATTTATTACAAAGAAGAACCTTTTCATCTGTTCATTTATTTGGCAATTTGTATTTCTTAAGTAGCAACCACGTATCTGTAAACAATGACATTTTCCAAGAGCGTACAACACATTTTTTGTTGACAAAAGATGTTGCGGGAAGAGACTACCACGTGACAAATGTATTTTAGAAACTAAACTTGTCACAAAGAATTCCAGTGTTACTGAAATCTTTTCCATACAGCTACTCCTGAATAAAAAGGAAGGAAGTTTCACAGGAAACTGAACTTTGTTTCAGCACAGCTACTTTATCAGTTTCCTTATCGTGGACCTTTCTGGGAAGGACAAGAAGTAGATAAAAACATGGTGAAGAACTATGCACTGCTGTCTCCAGATCCCATCTAGGCACAGCTCACCAATAGCCAGCATGAAGCTGAACAGCCCTAACATTATTTTATTTTTGTCTCCATGAAAACTAAGTAACCCCAGGTTGAAGACAGGGATACAAACATGACTTAAATCCAGGGCACTCCAGAACTGTCTCAAGATACATGCTCAAGCCAGTAACAGTCCTTAATCATAATATATGCTTGAGAGACTGAAGGAATGTTCTTCTGCCCCAGTCCTCCCCTAAAAATAAAAAGCCAAAGGCCTCAAGGACAGAGAATATGTGCAGAATAAGGGACCCTCCCATCAAAACCAATGGGGCAGATTTACTATTTCTAGAAAAGTTGTCTGTAAGTTACATACTGCAGGACAGCAGACTGATAAACAGCACAGTCCACAAGCACCAAGAGTAAAGATGGATCTTGGTGGCTTTCACCCTCCCTCTGATTTCATCCAACTTGTTTCAGTTTAATTGCAGTTAGCATTTAACTGCAAAATAACATCTAGAAAAGCACGTACTATTCTTGTGTTCAAAAGTGCCCACATTTTTACAAATCCTTCACCTATTCTCATGTATCTGAGTCACCCACATGACTTAATTTGTGATTTATTTTTCAGGTGGTCACATAAACCCAGCTGTTTCATTAGCCATGTGCGTGACTGGAAGATTAAAATGGACCAAATTACCAATTTACATATTAGCACAACTCCTGGGAGCATTCGTTGGAGCAGCGGCTGTCTTTGGGATTTATTACAGTGAGTACACCTTAGACATGTTCACAGGACAAACTAGAGGTCAGGCAGTCTCTAAGGCCCCAATTTTTCAATGAATGTCAAGCAGGCAGAGTACTCTTGTTCACACAGGGCTAATGGCAGGAATGAAGCTAAAGCCATAAAGAAGAAAGGAAGAAGCATAGGGAGTTTGAAGGGAAAAACAATGGCTTGAACATTCCAGGTACTCTACAAATTTACTGAAACACTTAATACTCCAGGAAATGTTCTGATGTTTAGAAAAATTATTCATGGGAAATCAGATACTCTGAGATCATGTATTTCTCAGTAAGGATTTTAAATTACTTAATAGCCAGGATATAGGGCTATCCATCTTCCAAGCAAATTAGAAACATTAAAGACCTGCTACAAGTGCCTGTAGGCAAGAATCACCAACATCGTTCATTGAGGGTACAGGATATGAGATCAAGTCCCTCCTGACCAAACCTCAGACCACCCTAGAGAGGTGACTCTCCAAGGCAATGAACTCCAGGTACAGTGATAAAGGGGTCACATATTCAATAGGGAAAAAGAAAAAAATTACCCCATCCTTGATGCACAGGGTTTTTTACACAGTGTGCCACAAAAGGAAAAAACAGTAACAGACTGACTTAATCCGCTCAGTCAGATCAGTTGCCTCAACCCCCTGCTCCAAAACTCTGCTTCTGCTGGCCCAGCCCATCTCCTCCAGCATCTCTCTCCTATGGGCATTATGTCTACAGACAGTGCTGGGTCTAGGTGCAACAGAGGAGGAACAAAAATGGAAATGCCCCTTGTATGTCAGCTCAGTGCTCAGTACCCACAGTAATCCTGAAGAGGAAAATATTTAGGAACCATAGTAACTGTTTGGGGCTTGGTGTATGTTTTTTTTTGTTTGTTTGGAGGGGGCAGTTGTTTCCTTTTTTAATGTTAGTGTTAGAATTTGGAAACTGAAATTCTGGAACAGGATTTCTGTCTGAATTTAAGTCCTCCTCAAGCCTGACAGCCAGAATTAGGGCTGTGGCCAGGATGCAGCAGTGTGTCAACATGTACATGGGGTTGAGAGGGGAGTCACTGTATTTTGCCAAAAGTGTAGCAAGTAGGGTAAGGAGCCAAAGTAGGAAGCTTAGGTCTAGGTTAGGGACATCTTCCTCATACTCAGGAGTGCAGGATTTTCTCATGTCCCTATCTCTGCTCAAGTCCTCCTCTTGCTCTAATTAATTTCCAGACCTCTTCTGTAGTTTTTACTTCCTGCAACTTGCAGGACTGTCATGTACTCTTTGAGGTTCACTGAAAACTCAGTAGTAGAAAAACAGACATAGAAGCTCATTCTCTTTTTTCCCCCCCAAAAGTTAAAATTATCTGACAGTCCAAATGAGAGCCTGATCAAAGTAAACAACTAAAATTCTCTGCACTCCCAGAAACAAACATCAGAGAATCACAGAATGGTTTGGGTTGGAAGGGACCTTAAAGATCAGTTTCAGCTGAGAACATGAAGTGCCTAGACCTATCATATATGTTCTAGTCCTAGAAAACCTAGAAAAGTTTATGGAGAAGTGCAAGCAGTTACTGGCTGTTTTTTATAGATGCCTTTATGGAGTATAGTGATGGAAAATTTGAAGTCACAGGACCTAACGCAACAGCACAAATCTTTGCAACATATCCAGCTCCCTATCTGTCCCTCATAAATGGATTTGCAGATCAGGTAAGTGCACTTACTGTCTTAATTCTACAAATTAAACATAAAAACTCCTGTAAAACCAAGCAGTAAAAAAACCACATAGATCTAACAGGTGTGCCAAATCTCACCATTTCAGCCAGACATCCCCTTGTACAATACAATGAGAATGCAATGCTGTTTGCAGGGGGTTACATTTTAGTTATATTTTACAAGCAAAATAATTTCAAGTTGTTCTTTTCACATACATCATCTTAATTGTTGCACTCAACATGTCTTTAAAGTAATATATGTAAGAGGTTTTCCTCAGCATAAATCAATGTTTCTCCATAAATCTCAGCAGAGTCATGTCCATTTACATCAAAATCCAGCCCATTTTGTGGACCTATTATTCCTTAAATAATGCTTAAGCAGACAGTTTAACACACCCTGAACAACTGAGTTTTCTGCTTCTACAAGCCTCCTCTCTAACCTTCTTTTTGCAGATAGATTTGTAGTATTTATTTTTCAAATGACTGAATCTGAAAACATCTTAACTTCATTTCTAATCTGTATCCTTTAATTCCACTTATGCAACAGCAAAAAAAATTAAGTTTCATATCTTTTATCTACTTCTAATCAACTGACCCATCTTCTCCAGGAATACATCAAATAAATACTGCATAAGTAAGGTACGAAAGACAAGGGATGGCCTGAACACAGGAATTCGTTACGTAAAAGATTGTGCAACCTGGCTTCTAAAAATCCTGCACGTTATTTTGAAGTTTTGTGAGAAAGACAGTACTGATCTTTGGATCAGTCAACAGATTTTTCCCTAAGGTATTTTTTACCCATGTATGTTTTAAAACAAACGTAAAAGCAGATGAAAAACAAATAATTATTAAACCCCTCAAACTTAAGCTTCTTCAAATCGGTATAAAAATTGAATGCTTTGACATCACTGAACCTTTTTTCTGTTTTCCCATCAAGTTAATTATTAGCAAAATCAACATTGAGAAAGCATTTGGTTTAAGCAGAGCTGTACTTGCATTGAAGTAATCCCAAGAAAATTTCCTTTATCAGCTCAATTAGCATATGCAATACAGAGTTCATGGTACAGTTATATGTGCAACCCTAATTTGGGTACCTCCTAATTTTAGCTGCTCAGTTTTGACTTTGCAGATTTCACTTTTTCTTCTGATGTTATGCAATACCTGGATAAAGAGATGCATATCTAGTCTAATTTAGCAGCATAAACTACAGTCACATAAAACACTTCTATATCAATGAAATTGATTGCATTGCTCTAGCAGCAGAACTGCCAAAAATTGAGTGAATAGAAGTGTAAAATTGACAGGAAAAAAAAATGTGGAAACAAAGTGTTAGACTTCACATAGGAGATGCCTTTTAAATCCTCTGTTCTTTCCACACCCGATTGTTGCAGATTTTTTTTTTTTCAAATGTTCTCAGCACATTTCTTGTCTTTGTCTTTCAGCACAGATATCAAAACTTCTCATTACTGTGAAGTAGAGGGGCACTGAGTTCCAAATTTTTCTATTTTGTATAGAGGGATAAAACTAAATGCCAGCTCTAAGCCACTCCAATCCACAGAGCTGCCATAGCCCCTCTTTTCATTTTTGGGAAGAATCTACACATATTTATTCAATATTCTTTTCTTTGCCTTGGCCAGGTGATGTCAACAGCTGTTCTTCTTCTGGCTATATTTGCTATTTTTGACACCAAAAATAACAGCGTACCCAAGGGCCTGGAGCCAATTGCAGTAGGACTTCTTATAATTGTTCTTACTTGCTCCTTGGGAATGAACAGTGGCTGTGCCATGAACCCAGCCAGGGATCTTGGCCCAAGGCTCTTCACAGCCATTGCAGGATGGGGGATGGAAGTATTCACGTAAGTATGCCTGGAGATGAAGCCAAATGCTCCTGGCTAAAATTGTTTCTAGGAAAGTAAGAACCTGATTCAACATGGTACCAAGTCATACTTTATACACATACAGGTAATTCTTTGCATACCAGAAGCAGCTATTCATGCACTTTAAGCCAGATATCCTCTAGGAACTGGGCTTTAAAAAGGATTTCCTGCTCCTAGGGCAAATCAAACATGCATAATCTCTAGTATCAATCATTGTTTCAAGCAGACCTTTCCCAAAATATTAGAGATTCTTAGAGGTCACTGAAAATATGAGTGCTTTCTTCTTGCGTCCTGCAGCTTTCAGAAAAAAACACTTAAATCAGGAGAGAATTAGGTGGAAATATTTATTGGGTGCTGTAAAAACCAGAGACATATCAGATTGATTTAGCCTATTATTACTTCTGAGTTATTGCAGAAATATACAACAATCTGAAAGCCTGACTTCCTGGCTGGGAGTGAAGGAGTGAATGAAAAAGCTCCCTTCATTTTCCCACATTTTAGAGCCCTCTCAAATCTCTGTGTGTGCACACACGCACACTCTTGGCTGGCCCAATGCACAGCTAACTAGTTGCACATCAAATCCACAGCTTACATGTATCCATTTTAAGAGGCACTCTGAGATAGCTGAGTAAGAGTATGATGTCATCAGGAAGCGGATCTTTTGGTTTATTTTTGTATTGTTTGTTTTCCCAGTTATTTACAAGTAGGAATCCCCAGTAGTACTATAGGCCACTGGAGAGCTCTGGTTAAGAGAGATTTTATTTTTAGATACTTCAAGAAGCACAAATAATCTCTATTTATTCAGTATGATTTCTATTTACACAAATCATGTACCTTATTTGAGGAAAGCAGTAGCAAAGCTTTTCTCATACAAAAAAAGCCTGGCATGGCATAGCTGAAACAGGCACACAGCCACAGCATAGGCCAGAGCCAAGGCTGAAGGTAACCCAGCTCTGGTGAGCCGCTGGTGGGAGGCCAGGGCACTGGTCTGGTTACCTCCAAACTTTTCCTCCCCAGTAGCTCTTACCACTGCTCCATGGGACTGCACTTTTTTAAAAAACAAGGACAGACAGAGTGACATCCCACACTCAAAATTCTCCTCTCTTGTACCTTTGTAATTGCAAGTAGTTGTTGACTGTGGTATTAGCCGTGGTATATGTAATGGGTAATAAATATATTATGGAGTTGGCTATGACATTACTGAAAGAGTTTGGAAGCCTGATTGTACTGTGATCTAGTCACAGAATACCTGTGAAATCCCCTTCTCACCAAAAGTATGGTCATACTCATTTACATTAAGAAAGCTTCAAGAAAACTCTACATCTATACCAGCATGGATTCTTTCCTAGGGTAGTTTAAGGATTTATATAAGAGAGGGAATGCAGAAAGTTTAAGGATTTATATAAGAGAGGGAATGCGCTGTAAAGACCTTGCTAAGAAATTTTAAAATGTGAACATAAATAATAAGATACAAGATCTCTCATCCTTGCCAGAATAAACTTACAACAATCTTAGGGATGTGAAAAATTCCTCCCTGCCTTCAGTTAAAAGGCTACAGCTATAACCAAGTTCAAGGAAATGATACAACAGGAATATGTTCTTCTATATTTACTGCACAGATCCAGGTGATACTTAGGAAGAACTTGAGCCTTGTTAGCTGGTAGGTGACACTTAGGAAGAACTTGAGCCTAGGTAGCTGGAAGAGCCATGGGAAAAGCCTGAATGATTGTAGTTAGGATCCTAAATTGCCTGATGCTCTGCTGTGCCTGAGCAACTTGAAGTGGTGCAGCAACAGTTGACAGATAAACCTTGGATATCTCCATTTAAAGGGATTCACAACTTTGAGACAGGTGCTTAAGCTCTCCAGTAAAGGCATGTCCAGGAACTGGGACCTGAGCACAAAACCGCCACAGTGACACGAGAGGAGTGCTGCACAAACCAAGCAGTAGGAAATACTGAGGAGACACTGAACGTTCTTTGGTGGGAGGATGGAAGCATCTTCCAAGGAACTGAGTCACTCTCTGTCCATGTCAGTGAGTGTTCAAGTGTTGTCTCCAGAACAGCCAGGGACCACCGGGAAAGCCTCACTCTGGAACAGATCAGATACGCAATAGCAAGACTTTCTACACTGTTCCTAAGCAAATGCTCTAATTCGTTCACAGCGGAGAAATCCCCTCTACCCTTCTTCGTGATTGCAGGTCCAGTAAACGCTGGTTTTATCATGTTCTCAGGCAGGGAATTACAAGTAGACTGGAGGGGAGCCCTTCTGCTGGGAATTGTCCAGAGGATAGGAATGCATTTGAGCAGGGCTTTTCTAAATGTTGCTGTTACTACATTTTGCACAGACACCTGAAGGAGCATTTTCCCCAAAACCAAGCCAGAAGACACAAGCTATGGTGTGGTTTCCCTAACCCATGCAAATGGTTTGTTTTGGTTAAAGGCTCCCATCAGAAAACCAGGAGTCTTTCTTAAGAACATGCTTAATATTCTAATAAGCTTAAGAAAAGTTTGGGGAGCAAAGTTTTGTCTGTAGTGAGAAAACAGCCAGAGCGTTGAGTCCAAGTACCAGACTGGATTTTGACAAGCAAAACCGAGCATGGAACAGCAATAAGAGAAAGAGAGGTAAGGCTCTCCAGAGCGGTATTCTGTGGCAGCATTTAAAGGTAGCCCCGGGATACCTCACCCCGGTCCGTCGCGGGCTCTCTCGCCCGTCGGCGCGGAGCGGGCGGCAGCGGAGCGGGCTCAGCGCGGTAACGCTGACACCTCGTGGCCGCCAGCTCCGCCGCCGGCACCGGGGACAAGTCGGCAGCGCTAAACTAAACTGCGCTTCGGGAAAGGTCAGGAGACGCATCTCTTGTCTGCACAGGGGTTCGGATGGCAAAGCGGCCTCAGAAGTATTTAGCATTCTTCCTGGAGTGCAGCCCTGCAGCCCGGATTACCTCACGAAGAGCGGTATCTCCCTTTCCCGCAGCAGCTAGCTAGTGAAAGGTTCATCTGCAAGTTTAAATGGGTCGAAGTTCCCAGTCCATGTACCTTAGACACAGTTTCCTGGGAATTTCCGCAGCTAGGCACAGTTCTGCTCGCCAGGCCCGCGCGCTGCCTCCTCCCCGCACAAGCAGCGCCCGCCCAGCGCCCAGAGCAGCTGGTGATGGCAGAGGCGGGGCTGGGTGTTCTCAGCCGGCAGCAAAGCTGGGCGCTGGGTTACAGCCAGGGCTAAGGGCGCTAAGGGTCCTTTGGTGATCTGTGCTTGTCACAGACAGTTCTTGCTCCTGTGCCAATGACAGAGCACTGAGTGCCATGGAAACTCCTAACTCGGCTGTGTCCTGATCTCACTGCAGTTTGGGCAGCACCCTCTACAAAGGCTTTACACCCAACATCTCAGCACAGGGTGTCAGAAGCACAGCTGACAGCAGCTGCTGCAAATACAGCCATGATTTGGAAAGTCATGCAGGAGCTGACAAGGCACATGCCAGTTCCTGGAACAAGCTGAGAGAAACCTGCCAAGAAACACCTTCATTACACACCTATGTATAAACAGATCACACAGAAGAATACCTGCAAGTACTTGATATAGCTTTTGTTCTGCTGATTCATTCAATAAAACCTTAGTCCATGCTTGTTCCAGAACATGATTTAACAACAAACAGATTTATAAACTCAGCAAAATAGTATCAGGAGTTATTTTATATCCTCAGGGCAAAATACAAATAATTCCAAAGGTAAAATATACATATCCAAGGCATTTCTGAACAAGCAGTAGGAGTATCGTCAACAGGGCACCAATATTTTCCCAGTTCTATTCTTGCATCATGACAAACACAAGTTCACTTCTGCATAAATCTATGCAACTGAGTGCTGAATAATTATCCTTACACTTTAAAAATTCCCCTGCAGCTTCCTCTAAAGTTCCTCTCATAGGTTAATTTGTTCCTTTGTATTTCTTGGAGGAAAAAAAAAATCCCCATTTTCAATATGCATGAAATTGAGGTAGCTGGATTTTCACTGCAGACTCATATATTCAATTAATATAGCATGTTATCAAATCAAAACACCTTAATGCATCAGTACAGTTAAGAGACTCTGTGCTCTGAAATGGATACTCAGTTATTTACTGTCTGAATGTGGACCTCCAGGAAAAGGAGAGCAATTCTACGAGCCCATTTTTTCTGCATAAAGAGGTTGTTATTGTTTTATACAGTTTGATGGTGGACTTCTTACTTTAAATATGCCTGTAAATCTATATATTTAAAATTAAATGCCAGTAATTGTGCAAATGTAAACATTTCAGTAGAGTCAGCATGCTGGACTTTCTTAGTGAATACAAAAATTCTAAGATTAAGTTTTAGGTGTATAAAACTTCTAATTTATTTGCTCTTGCTGAAAGCCACCACATTTTAAACACAGAGATAAGATACTACATAACAAAATTTGAATCTTGACCACTCTAGTCAAGGATAATCACTTTACATTCACTGTGTTTTATTACATTGCTCAAGGTAAATATACTCAAAATCCAGTTTAATTTATTGCATTTGTCAGGAGGAAGACAGTATATACTATTGCAGGTGTGAACTTGCAAGCTTCCATGCAGATGAAATAATCCACTTTTGTAACAACCTGAAAATCTATTCACAAGCATCTGGGGACAGCGCAAGTCAAGACTGCTGGGCAATAAATATGTCCCTGTTCATTTCACTGTAAGTCAGTGAAACCTGCTTTTCACAAGGGAGAAATCATCCTCTGTCCCCAAACAGACATGCAGTAAAAAGGTCTTATTTTTTAAAATGCAAGTACAGCACACAGACCAACATGCCTGGTGCTCGTTGTTTAGCATTTCAATCAGAACCAGCCTGGGTAGGGCAGACAGGGCTGTCACCCATTTACAGAAATGAGACATGAAATAGAAAGGTCTACACTACAGCAAGTGCCACACCACTGCATGTGTTCACTGACAAATACACAGGAAGGTGTTCACTAGAATAACAAGTAACACTAATTCTTGTTCTTTTTGTCTTACAGGGCTGGTAATAATTGGTGGTGGGTTCCTATAGTTGCGCCTCTGCTGGGAGGTGTACTTGGAGCCATGATCTATATCATTTTTATTGAAATTCATCACTCGGATCCTCAGTCAGAAGAAGAAAATGAAGCTCATGCTAAATATGAATTGACCAATATGGCGTAAGAAGTGAAGAACTTTCTCTTCATTTTGTTGTGCAGTTTTTATGCAAATGGTTGTTGGGACCACTGTATGAAACCCATATGCCTCAATTAGAAATTCACCTTTCAAAGCAGAAATTCTGTATAGAAGTTCAAAATTGAAGTCTTTCCATGAAACATTGGGCTGATCACGTTCAAAATTGCTATCTTGAGTATGGGAAGGCTAAATCGTTATTTTCATATAGCTTTTGGATCAAGTTATCTCCTAGATGCAATTTAGTGAGATGATGCACTGACCCGTTAATTCAAGTCATATGCTCTTAATCATGTTGCCTAATTAACTGAAAACAGTTGAGATATGGATACAAAAGCGCATGCATATCTAGTTAATGGGCTCAGTGCTGAATTAATGGGCAAGAGCATCACTCCCTTGTTAAGAATGTCTTGTCTACACATTTAAAACAATACCCAAATTGGCTAAATGCCAATTGAAACAGTTTAAAATCATTTACTAAATTTTATGGAGCCACTACTGAACAGCAAGAAATCAACTCCGCAGTGATTAGGTTTAGTAACCCAGAATATGATCACAAAAGGCAAAAACTGTTTGTTGTAAGATCAGCACCAAAGAGACAACTTCTGCACAGGGTCTTCATAGCATTAATGTTTAGTTATTTTTAGACTATTTACTTGACCTTTATGCTACCCAATATTAAAAGCCTTATGTAGAACAGTAATCTGAATCTCTTCCGCTGTGCTTTCTGGATACAATTCATTCCTGTGGAGATGGCCCAGCAAGAGGCTTATGCTGTGCAGAGGTCAGCACAAAGCCTATGTCTGTGTAAGCTTTAAGGCATCCTGCTGCTTCTGATTTACATAGGTGGATTTCATCTGCATCGTGGGAGCAATTTTTAGTTTGGTAGCAGTAATTAAAATTAGAAACTGGTCTCAGACCTAGTCCTAGATCTGAATTCCCCAAGGAAGGCCAGATCCACATCAGTGTTCTGATGTGTGGGTTCTCTCTCACTAAAGAGAAATGGTTGGACATACACCACTTCCTAAATATCCAGCCTTGAAAATGAAATTTCTGCTTAATCATTGTGAATTGAATGTATTCAGTTAAATCAAAGTTTATTTCTATTATGTATACATCTATCCATGGTTGGTGATGGTGATCATGAATAAACAGACATCTGATTCAGCAATGCTCCTGAGCTACTTTCATGGATGGCTAAACTTCAGAGTGCCAGTTCTTCCCTTAGGATTCCTATAACTCCACTCTCTCAAATTCCACACTACATTCCTGATTTAACTCCTGAAGTGAGGAACCCTTTGTGTTGCCACTAATATCCTGTGAACTTCCATGCAGTATCTACAAAAGAGGTTTACAAAATACCATGGTCAGAACCTGCCTCAGCATTTGGGTGGATCAGGCCTTTGTCACTGCTTGTTTTGATCACACTCCCTGGGATGCTGTGCCAAATTCATGGCAGCAAAGGGACAGAAACAGCAGGTCAAGCAAAGCTTTGCTTGCTGCAGCTCAAAGTCTATTGCCATGTACTTGAAGGAGTATAATTCCAATTTTAATTATGTTTTTAAGAAAACTTACATAACTCTAATGAGCTCAGGCTGCCCAGAGACATATCAGCCCTGTGCAAAATGCTCATTTGATTCACTGTGTCTCTGCTGTGAGTTAAATTCTGCTATATTCATGCACATTTGACTGCGTCCTTATATCACTAGCTGGAGAGTCTCAGGAACAAGAAGGGAGAGCTTATAGAAACAGTTCTCAATCCGAGCAGAGAAGAATCAAGAGTAAAATGTGAATATTAGTCCTAATTTTAGATCTTTTGTTGGCAGCAGAGACAAGCTTGATCATCTGTCCTGCATATTGATAAGCTGCACTACATAAACCAAGATGGGATGTAAATGCAATTGCAGACTGACCCTTCATTTGCCCCCATCCCTTTCAGTGAGCACTGTCTTTCACCCCTTGCTGATTCCTGGGGTGGGAGCACTCCCAGGTGGCTGCCAACCTTCTATGTCTGGAGAACGATTACAGAGGTAGAAAAAGTCTGAGGGCTGCCCTCAGGTCTGAAAGGCACTTACTCTTCCACTGATTCCAACATCTAATATGAAATATCTGTGCAAAAAATAAACAGCTAATTAACCAGAAGTAACCAATTTTATCCAAAATGGTAGGGGCAAGTTATCACTTGTGTTAGAATCTTGCATAGTCAGTAGGCTCCATATGCATTACAATATTTCTTCCTTTAATCCACCATGGAAAACACAGGGAAAAGGAGAATACAGGTCAGGAATGAAAAAGGGACAGTTTATTTATACAGCCTACTCAGGGACTAGCCCACACTCGCTGTGTGCCTGTGCATTGGCCAAGGTACATAAAGTTGTTCATTTTCTCAAAATCCTTTTGATGACAACATGTTCTGCCTGTACATCAACATGAAATCTTGTTTCTCCTACTTATGCCATTCCTATGCACAGAATTTCTGTATGAGTGACATTTACTTGTCTGAAGTTATTAACATGCAAATCTTAAGCAGTGACACACTGGTGTGATAGCATAACAGTATCTTAAATATGCTCTCAAGTTGTTGTCAATTCTGTGTTTGCCTTAAGAATTTATTTTTAAACTTTAAGTAATCATTCAATGTTTTTGTAAATTCTTTGAAGACACATGGTATTAATACCACAATTCATCCTGGATTCACAAAAGCCAGAATTTCATTCAGTAACAAGGTATTGTAGACCTGTCTCAGATCTGACAATTTAAATTTCAAGGAATGAATTCCTGCTTTTGGGACAAACCTGAGCTGAATCTTTACTACAAAACTATGACCAGCATCTCCATAATGTAATGGGAACAATAACAATCGCCTCATTCCATAAACTTATACAGACATTATCTGTTTTATAGAAAACAAAAAAGTATTTTGACTTTGCATGAACTATGCAATTTTCTAATATCAACTGATATTCAGCAGTCACACTCATGTTAAACTAATATAATAGAGTTGGCAACAAGTTTTTCTAGCTGAAAGATGTTTTGGTTAATGAGTTAGTAGTAATCAGCCTTGATGATTTTAATGCTGAAAGAAATTAATTTCAGGGCATTGCTCAACTTTCATTTTGTGTTTGTTCTTTTTGGGAGCAATGTGTTTGTTCTTTAGAGCTAAACTTAGTACTGGAGTAATTTGGAAAGCTGCAAATAGCACTGAGTTAAAGGTTGACTACTGCATGTTGTTTCATGGAAGTCAGTGAAATTATTCACAATGGGTGGCAATACAGGCAAGGATAAGTGATCAGAGAATGGCGGACATTGTACTTTCTTGGAGTTTTGTCTGTGGATCTGGATGTTCAAATATTTTGGTTCAAAATAAAAACAGTCAATTCCTAATAAATGCATTCCAGTGCTATTTTTATATATATAAAAGAAATCTCCCCTCTGGCACCTAAAGACTTAAGAAATAAATAGCTGCCTGTTATGACCTACAATGTTTTATAGCCTTGTGCTGGAAGAACAGATGGACTAACAAGCTGGATTCCCAGAGCACAGCCCCTGTGGCAGATTCTGTGGCTCAGCAGCAGTGCCAGAGCAGAGCAATGGGCAGTGCCAGGCCAGGAGGCACCCACACAACCAGAGGGTCAGGCCTCCTGCCCTGGCCCTTCTCCCCTTCCTGCCTGCAGCCTGCCCAGGGACACTTTCTGCCACAGCTTTCCCACTGCTCTAACAATAGCCAGCACCCAGGTGGGATATTTGGCTGAAGCCCCTCTTCAGAGATTTCTTTTAGGCATACATACATCACATCAGATTTAGCCTGCAGGGCTTACAAAATGCCCCTAGCTAATTTATCAGTCTTCTCCTCTACAGATTTGCAACAGGGACATGCTTTGCTTGTTTCATTTAAAAAGTACATGAAAACCTGTTCCGTGGGAGCAAGGGAAAGAATAGGTGCTTCAAATTTACTCTGAGAACCACAAAAGAAAAAAAACCCAAACCAAACAAACAAACCCCCAACAAAACTATATGAAGTGGCAGCAGGCATTTCATCCTCTATCCATCTTGACGAGCCTTACTCTCCTATCAGTCTTTGTGACTTTCTGTTCTCCTTTCCTTCTGCTAACACTGTGTGCTGTGTTCTATCTCTATACAGCAGAATACATCTCCAGAGATTTAAATACAGCATGCTTTTCTCAGTTACTTATGAATCTAGGAAGTTCTCATGAGAGCAAATTCAAGTTTCACCTCACATGCTGGTTTTTTGGCAGTTGCTTGCATTTTTTTCCCCACTGTTCCCACCAAACAACCTTGTGCTGGAAAATACAACAATTAACTGTAACTTCCACTAACAGCTGCTCTTTTTCTGCTTTGTACAATTGTTATTGCTTAAGATAGTGCTTCTTTAAAACATGCACAATTTTAAAAGCCTTCTTTTTCAAACCACTATTAAAAATAGCACAAGATTATCCAGGGAAAAAAAATGCAGTGCCCACCAGTATTTTAGATTTTTGTCTTCTATTTTGCACTTATAACTTGTTAAATATTTTAATTATTGTTCTGTGAGTGTTAGTGCCTCTGCTTGTTTGCACAGTCAAATAGCACAGTCTCAGAGGAGGAAGTAGTAGGTAAATGTTTTAAATGTGGTGTTTCTTTATATATTTGAATCAAATATTAGAGAAATCCATGTAGTACTAAGCTGGACACAACAAATTTATATAATTTTTTTCTCTTTGCTGACCACAACTTCCTTCAAAAGGTGTCTCTAAGACAGGGAATATGAATAACCAGCAGCTTAAATCAGCAATGATTTCTGATCACCTATCAGAAAACACATGTATGTCTTGGATGCGAATTCTGACATTCTCAGTACCATTATGAGGACCAGTTTGGGCACATTAATACTATTATTTCCAGCATTAGGCACTAATAGTCTAATAGGCGAAGAATACTTTCCACACCCTCAGAAATAACAGTACTTTGTTTCGCTGCACAACTCTTCTCAGGAAGCCTGCCTGCCTTCCCATTATAAACACGGCTGTGAATGAAAAAGCAGCAAAGTAAACAATATGTTCAGACTTGAAAAGTCAGCATCTGAATAGAAGGAAATGAACAATCTCAGCCAGAACTGAACAGATGTAACACTTTCTGTAGCATGACTGAGGCATCAGATAACAGACATGAAGCCCAAGCAGCAGCACATGCTTGGCAACAAGCACTGCTAAACTAAAGAGTCAGGTGTTTTGTTAATGCCTTTTAAACAGACTTACAAAATTACCTATATTTTAGAGTAAAATGACTAAGTTGTGGTGGTGGTGTTTTCCATAGCAAAAGACAAAAAATTTGATGATTTGAACACAGCTTCAAATTATTGAAACAAGCGGGGGGGGGGGTTAAGGGAAGGGGGTGGCAGGGGAGGGAGGAAGAATGGAAATCTCAGTGGGGATAAGGGAAAGCACAGTAATAACCTACTCAACTTCCAGTCCTGTGAACCCTGCTGCCACTGCTCAAAAGAGGCAGTATGGGCCTCTCCGTTAAAACTGCACAATATAAAGACAAGAACTGTTTCATCTTCATTTCCATCTCAAATGTTCAAGACATTAGCAACCGATGGCTACACACTGCAGAAAACTTCTGCTGCACAACCATTCTGCCACCTGAGGCAGGAAGCCTGTTCAGCTTCAGTGTGGAGAATTTCAGCTCATACACGTGTATTCCCCTGGGGATTCATGCTTTTCAGGGTATAGAAGCAACATGTTTTTTGAAGATGCTTGCACTGTAGAACAGCTATCAGAAACACAAATAAAAAGAGACTTGAATCCAGCTGCCAGATTTCCACAGAATCTCAGGGGATAAAGCAAGTGCAAAGGCTACTCCAGCAAGTCTTGGAGGAGGAAAGCAAAACAGAAAAACTTTGATTCAGAAGCACGTTGTCTTCACAGCTATGAATGCTTCAAAGTCACAGGCCATTTGCAAATGTAACATATATGCATATACCATTAGCACCTCAGAGGCTTCTAATCCAAGAAAACATGATAGCTGAACAACATATGGATGTGAACACACACACATTTCAGTCCGTTCTGACACAAAAAGACAAAATCCTTCCTTGAAGTGGAAGCCATTTTAAGCCCCATTTGCTATCACAGGTGGCTCTTTGAAATTCAACACAGGAAGTCAAACCACACAGCTTTAAAACAAATGAAATCTACCTAAAATATTTACCCTGCCTGAAAGTGGACCTGTAGTCTTTTCTTCTTTCAAATTTTTTACCTGCTTTTCTGATACAACTGGCAGCCAGCCTCTGGTTCTCTCTTGGTGGCTTGGCTTCCCTCCTGTCTTGCCTAAGTCTTTGACATTGACTGAGCCTCAGACCCCACACAAAATATTCCATTTACATGAAGACAAAATCCATTTTGAGGGAGATTTCAAAATTCCCGTGGTTCCATGGAATTTCAAAACATATACTGCTAGTAAACTAGACTTCCAAAAATTCACATGGCAATTATACTATTTTCCCTTGCCTTTGATCAGATGTGTTGCTTACAGCAACCTGGCAGAACAATAATTATCTCACTAGGGCAGATCTACAGTACACGAGAGTTGGATTTCCTCCTAGGGAAATCCTAGAACAAGAGACATAGTTCAGGTATTGGTGGGTTTTATTTGTTGTACAAGATTGACCCTGAGAAACACTGTATTACAGGATATGATGCAGAAATCAGTAACAATCAGCTTGCCTTCCAGATTCAAGACAGAAAGTGTTTAGGCTTAACAGAGTCCTTCTTTATACATTTGGCTTCAGGTAATTTCATTAGCAATTAGAAAAGCCAGAAGCAAACATATTCCTGAAAGATATTAAGTAAACTTCAGAGTACAGCTATCCAGGGAGGACAAGGAACATCAGAAGCTCTCTTCACATGTAGGAAACTTAACTTCATGCCCAAATAGCAAATGTGTAAAGCTTAAAAAAGTAAACAGTTGTAAAAGAACTATGAACTGAGTCTCTCTGATGGCATTTTAACATTACCGTGACTGAGATAGTCATACTCAAAAATAATTAGCTCGTTTTACTTTCAAACTTATTTTTCCTTTATAGATTTGTAACATCACAGTCTCTGGCCATGAACTTCGCTATTTTCACTGACACTCCTGGAGGTGTTCTCCTCTGTTCCAACTCTTCAATATTTATTTTTTAATAAACACAAAGAAGGTCCTTTTCTGTCTGCTTTTATTTGGTCTGACAAACACATCCTCCTTCATGATCATCTCCCTCCTCTGCCCTCATATACACAGTGACGTGCCCCACAGGCGTGCGGTGTGTGAGGCTGTGGAAGAGCAAAGTGTTACACATCAGGCTTCTAAAAAAAATTGCAGCTGAGTAAGCTCTGGAGGGCTTCATCCCACAAACCTTCTTCCTACAGTGACTTCGGGAAGTTTTTCACTGTCAGTACAATCCTTTATTCTGTAGGGCAGCTTTATCAAAAGCAGTGGCTAGCACAAAGGCTCTAGTGCTACCTCAGCTCGCTGGTATGAAGGAAGAGGACCACCAGCCTACCTAGGAGGGGTTCAGTGCTGACTAAAGGTGTCCAGCTGTTCTGAGAGCCAGATAAAAGCTTAGACAGAAAGAAAGAGAAATCTATCATAGCATTTAAGCATAAGGAGATACCTCAGGCATGTAACTTGTCTGCTGGGCTTCTCTGGCCAATAGGTATTAGACACAAACAGAAGAGGTTTGTATTGGACACAAACAGAAGCTGTTGAGGCTGTTGCCATAAGCATTTACCTGGCAAAGAAGTTCCTGGTGGAAGGCAGCACTTTAAAGAATACTTTTTTTCAGAGTATCAACACTGCACCACCATCTAGATCACTCTGTCAGTTATGCATCAAAAGCCACAGCACTTGTAAGTATTGATAATAGCCTCATATTCACTAGTAGAATTTTTTTTTAAACAAAGCCTGGTTTTAAGTTTCATTTGGATAGGATGCTGTTTGATCACCATTACTTACTGTATTATTTTTTTCAAGACTGTGACACAGTGCTATAAATGGTAGAGAAACATTATTTTGACATAAAATATGCATTGTAAGTATGATGAGTACGGCAAGATCACATTAATTCTGAACATTTTGTTTGTCTCAGTCTTGAAATACATGGACTATGTATTCATCAATCTGCTTGCTTATTTGAGTGTCTTAATTAGGACATTTTGAAAATCTTAACAGCTTTTTAAAAAGTAATTTGTAAGAACAAGGTCTATTGATCCCAGTGTTTTCACAGAGATGTGGCTTCTGTAGTCAGCAGCAGAGTGAGTGTGAAATGGAGTGAGCAAATGCAATGCACATAGGAACTGCCACACTTGGGTCACTCAGGTCCTCTGTGCCCAAGTGGTGAGGACAACGATTAGAATGTAAGGACTGAGTGATGACTTTTTTTGCTACGTGTTTGTGTGATGCTAAGCACAATGATGAGGCCCCACAATAGTGGGATGATAATGACCACAACTTTCCTGTGCTACCCCATCATAATCCTTGACCCTGCACTCAGCCCTCTGTTGTAGGGGAGATGTAATGACCTGTACCATTTGTGCAGTCCCTGAGCTCTCTGAGAATGCTAATATAATAGAGTTTATAACTAATGCTGAGAGTGAAGGCTGGTTTTGGTGACTGGATAGATTTCCAGTAAACTGAGATCACCATACTCCAGGCACACAGTTTCAGTTCCTTGTTATCTGGAGAAGCATGTAGCCTAAGCTTACTAAAAGAAGAAAATTATTCTTTATATTTTACAATGAAAGCACAAAACTTAGTTATATCCAGAGATAAGACTCTTGCACTAATTGCACCAATAATCACAACATTTGAAAATCGTGGTATACATGGAAACACCATTAGAGCAGGACTACAATGTTCATACCCCATTACCAGGCTCAAAGTGCCTTAATTACATTGTTTGTGTAAGACTGAAAAACTTTATGCTGCTTTTGGATGGTATGACTAGTATCTCTAGGGAGCATCATGAAAAGGTCATGTGTATCTCACAAGACCACCAAAAATCCCTAGACTTTTAACAAACACATTAATTCATGTTGAATAGCTCACATTCCCGCTACAGTTCTATTTTTAGGTTATTTTCTGAACTTATATAAAGAAGTGCCACCAGTTTTGAAGTATTTTTAAAGATACAAAGGTAGCTGTTCTCTTCTATGCAAGAGGCTGTGGGGGAAGAGGCTGCTTCCACTACACCACCAGCTGCCAGCTAATGGAGCTGCAGGGAAGGAGCCAGAACATGGCAAAGTGACCCACACTGGAATGTGAGCTAAATGGGCAATTCTGTGTTAAACTGATTCATTGTTTTGTTCTCCTAGGAACCCTAATAAAATCTTTACAGCAAAGCAAATGCTCATTATTGAAAGAGCACATCAGAATATCTCATGTCAGCAAGGACCTGATCTAATGGTTTACTCCTTAGTCAATACCTGAGATTTTCCTAAGGGATAACTAGTTTTTCCCATTGCAGTGTTGAAGGGACAAAACGTTAGACAGATTTGCCCATGAAAAACAGAACAGTCCCTTAAAATGATTTCCATATCCAGAATACTGCAAAAGTACTCTACAAAATGGTGGAGACAGCCAAGCTGTGACAAGGATTTCTAATGGGCACAGACAAATTGCAATGACATTTCGAATTTGGTAGCCAAGTTATGGAAACCTACACACAACTGTTTTTCTCAAGATTTGTTCTGGAAAAAAGCACTTTCCTATGAACTGAGTGCTGTTTTTCTGTATACCCACATTCAGAATAGACTAAATACAAAGCAGCAGGTATAAAGCAGGCTGCAGGCATGAATGAAGTACATGGAAGCATGACTGTTTAAATGACAGCTAGGCCAGAATTATAGGATCTACTAAACATGACTTAAAACTGGATCTTCATCCAGAATTATATTTCTTTTGTTCACTAGAAAGCTCCACAATAAACCAAGACATCTTCCTGTTTAATTCTTCAAAAAGAGAATACTATAACTGTAATGAGGTCAAATTTTCCTCTTTTGAGTCTCTGATAATAGACTTAAAGCACACCATGTGATATTTTATACTTTTCCCCTATTAATACCCTCACCACCAGCCTTGCAAACACTATCTTCTCAGTATCGGAGAAGTTGCTTTAAAACAGTAGAGGAAACATGAACACTACATCATGGAGGACAAAGTGTTTAAAATACATCAATGTATTGACATTTTCTGGTTTCTAGGCAGTTTATACACAGGTGTTACAATAAGCAAATTTAGGAGTCCAGGAATTACAAAGCTAGTCCAAACAAAAGTCACTGAATTAAACAATAACACATGGCCAGAAAATATCTTCCAGAGACCAAATAGAAGAAAAATTATGTAAACCAGGCAATAAAAAGAGATCACTTGAGACATGTGTTGTATATCCTTGTCATCTTAGGAACACTATGAAAATGAAATATTATCAAAAGACTTGATTATACTATGAGAAAAGATAGCCTAATTGTGCAGACTAATACCAAAAGCTGCATATAAATGTATAGCCTTAGCACATTGCCCAATGTTGCTACAAAGTGGTATTTGATCTTGTGGGACCACAAGTTTCTAGTCACTCTAATTCCTTTTTTATCAGCTCATGATTTTTAATCAGAGCAATGTTTCCACAGCCCCCTTTATCAGTAGAGAATTATATATACACTTAAGCATATGCTTATGAGAAACAGGATAGCAAGCTCATCTCTTAATTACTTCATAGAAAATTATGTTTAGACAAAAGATATAATGAGAAACTAATGAGTTCCCAGGATAGCTGAAAATAATGGTGCAATGCAACCTGCATATTCATGATCCAAAAGTTTGTTTTAGTTTGCCTTATGTTCAGAGAAAGGCTTAAAACGCAAATCAAATCACGTTTGTTCTCACAAATTTGCCTTAGCTTTAATAACGGTGATTAAAAGCAAACATTCATGGTTTGAAATACATATAAGAGTATGAAAGCATACTCCAAAATTCTCTAAGTCCTGCAAATTATCAAAAATACACTTATCCATGGTTTGAAGTTCACATAAGAAAATAAAAACAGTGCTCTAGAACTTGAGTCATATCAAATTGACTGAGTATATCCCCAAATTCAAGACATGCATTAGAATATTTAGGTTCCCTAAAATTGCCCAACCATTTGGGGCTGACTGTAGGGTCATGATTTTGAACTGCTGTCACAATTTATTGACTAGGCCCATGTTTGCTATAGGAATTGATGCGGTGCAATAACCTAGGACTTTATTACCACTGAAAGCAAGCCCACTGATTTTAGCAAGTTTTGAATCAGGTTCTCCATAGGCGCACATAAAACATCTACCTACCTTCTCTATCTCCATACTTCCTAGGATATAACTGCATTTTCTTGGGGACTTACACACTTCAAGGATAATTGATCATTCCTTTCATACTAGATTGTTTTGATCTAGACCTACATGAATTACTTGCATACTTCAGTAGTTGCCCACTTATAATCATGGCAACTACAGATACAGAGTCAACATTTAATCTGTTTATCTCATGGTAATAGCCAACACTGTCAGCAGCAAAGAATCCATTAGAAGAGTGTGCTTCAGTCAAATTCTTTGGAAATATGCAATATTTAAAGTAGTTGCCAGCATTTCCATTGATGAGCCAGATTTAGAAAACTATAAACAGAGAGGGAAACATTTTTAACAGCTAACCTTCACCAGATAGCCCTCACTCGAAAGTAATTTGTACCTTTTATAAACATTAGCAAGAAAGACATGATGACATGTTTTAGTCTCAGTGAAACACGCTGCAGAAAATCTTGACACAGTTTACTTAACCCCTCTTCTATATGTAAACCATATTTGACCTGCTCCAAGACACTTTCAAATACCACATTCACTTTCTCATTGGGGAAAATACCCAACCAACCAGCACTTTCCGGATTATAAATTGATCGTAATTTTCAGGTCTTTTTGAGTTCAAATCCAAAAGACCTAATCAATTCAGTTTTGAAATATAAGTGATATAAATTTATATCTCATTTCCTAGTTTGAATTTGATTTTCAAAGAGTAGCATATAGTTTACTCTTGAATTCTTCCGAATTCGAGGCCACAAATCAAGTACTGTCTGTTCTACATGAAATGAAACATTTTATCACAAGCGGTGACTAAAAATGAAGTGATGTGGACACCAGGTACTTTTTAAAAGGCCAACCCATTATCCAAGGGCAAGGCTGGGAAGAAAATAGAGATCTGTCTTCAACGTTTGATTACCCATATTGCAGAAGGCAAGTCACAAAAACGTGCCTGGTAAAGCCCACAGGACCTAGAGGGAAAGAGAGGGATCCCTAAAACTACCATTGCTTCTGAAGAAAAAGTTCAAAAGCTGTCACATATTTTGGAAGAGCTGTGAGACCATACAAACCCAGGGATGCATAAAGCAGATACCCCCATCAGACATAGCAGTCGTTTTGTGAAATCAGGAGACCTCTTCTGCTTTTTTAGCCTGACCAGCCATACTTGCAAAAGGCAAAGGAAACAAGATGCAGCTGTGGCCAAAAGAGAAGGAAGAAAACTTGGAGCAAAAATTCTTAAAATTGGAAATGCTAAAGCCTTTGGCTGAGTGCACATACCTGTGTCCTCAGGCAGCTGAGCAGGATCTGCAGTCTGAAAAAAGCTGCAGCTCTCCAGAGACAGTACCACACTTCTTGCATGCCTGGCTGAAAATACTCGGGTCTCAGGCGTTACACAGACTTATTAACAAGGCTTCATCTGGGGCTAACGAGCCTCACCTGTTCCTGCAGTTAATTGGCCAAGGAACACCTGGTGGCACCCTGCCCACACCAATCTTTTTGCCCCAGCTTGGGGGCTGGGCTGTCCTAGAAAACTTTTCTGTTCCCATCACAAAGTACAAATCCTGTTACTTGTTGCTACTATTTATAATTCTCAGTTAAGCAACAGAGGGCTGAATAATCACCGAATCCAGTATGTGGAAAGTCTCAGGCCTGCAAAGATTTCAAAACCAGTATCACAGACTAAAAGCCCTTCTCGGCAAATACATCTCATTGCCATGAAAGCTGCTTTTCCTGCAAAGTAACATCTGCAAACTGCCACAGGAGACCTGTACCCAAAGAACAAACTTCCTCCCTTGCTGTCATCACCGTGGCCCACTAAAGGGAAACTTTATGATGCAAATACCAACTTCAGATCTCATTTTTGGTTGTCTCAGTGAATCTTGAGATTCTTAAGCAATTCTGCTAGTTGAGTGGCATGTTACACATAGGGGAGCTTAGTCCCCAAAAGCTCCTGGCAGTGGTCTGTTCTTCTGCCCGAATTTGCCTTGAGAAAAAGTATCACAGCACCTGTCAGAGTTTGAGCACACAGAGCTGCTTGCCTTTGTGCTTATGGTGTGCACACATTAGAGCCTTAGCTGGCCTCACTGTGCTGGCAGGTAACCTGTATTTGTTGAACTTCAAATCAATATAACTAGGCTGGCAAAACAGTTCAGTGTAGAAAAAGCCACTTCACCCAAAGGAGAAAAAAAAAAAAAGCCAAGAGATAGTTCCTAAATTCTCTGTATCCTTAGCCATGGTTGCTTGCTGTTGATGCTGCTGTGCTGTTTTCTGGGCAACAGCCAAGCAGGAAAATGTTTTCTCAAAGCTACACAAATCTGCGGTGGGGAAAATGGTCTCATGTAACAGCAAGCTGTCCTATTATTAAACTTGGGAGCAGTCTACAAAGCCTTCTGTCAGAATTCAGCATCACTGAAACATCACAGGGAGGCCACAGACCTGCATGGTAGGTTGTCATTCTTTTAGAGAAACATGTTCCATGGGCCATAGATGAGTGAATCAACATAGATCTGTGGCCTCAGATGAACTCCAAATCTCCCCAAAACCTTGCAAATGCAGGCCAAAGCCCCAAGTCACCAGAGCACAGACTCAGCTTTATGTCAACCTGACTTAGAATGTTGACATAATATTTGCTGAATAGGAATAGTCTTCAGAAAAAAGATGAGATTCAATATAAAAGATTGTGCCTTCATCTGGCTTCTGAAGATTTCACAGGATGGAAAACTGGACAATGTCTTAGAAAAATAATAAAAATCAACAGTTCGGCATCAGACAGAGAATGTTCTGCTGGGACTGTGTTCATGCCTATTACTCTGTTTCTAATTAACTTGATTTTGGAGCAATGGATGCTGTCCAAAAATTTATATAAATAACAAATATAGTGAAATGTACAGATTTCCTGGGGTGTTTTAATTTTACATTAACCAGATGCATTTGCAATAAAGGCTGAATTCAAAGTCTGGTGCCTTAAAGCATTTAAACCATTTACGATGGAGAACTTCCTATCTAGAAGGAGTATGCCCCAAGAGATTCATATGCCTGCTCGTAACTATTCAATATGGCCAATATTTTAAAAGCTTATAGTCAGGTCAAGCCCAATGGTGCATTCATCTGTCATTGGTATGAAAATAAGGTTATCAGGTCCCCCAAGAAATATGTATTTATGAAATGTTCATATTAGCATAACCTGCTGGGCCTGCTCAGGTACAAAATCTATTGAAATGGATTTCTCCCTGAAGGAGGTATCCTTCTCCTTAGTTACCCACAAGGGACTCAGTGCCTTTTGCTCCCAAATCTGCCAGTGTTCCACAGTGGTTGGGGAGCTCTGGGTAAAAAAGGAAAGCAGACACAGGGGTAAACTGAGCCAGTGAAACTTGTGCTTGGAAGAGCACAAGCAAGAGCAGGGCCTGGCAGAGATGGTGTAGGGAGCCCAATCTGCTTGGGTCATGCTATCCCCCAGGAACAAAGGGAAAAACACTTCAGTCAACGGGAGTTTGGAGAGCAAAGGTAGGGATGAACTTTCATAGAAACAGGTACAAATATTCAGGTCTTGGCAGGCACTGCTTTGGAGATTCATCTTCCTATTCAGATGTATCTATACATGACTACTCTACTGGCACCCTCCTAAATCAGACTAGTCACGTACTTTGCATGCAAGCCAGGGTATTTATACTGAAAAACGGAGAGTATATTTTAATAGAGTCATGTAATTCACTAAGAACCAGTAACTTCTCATGGAAAACACTCTCACGGAGTCTGCTCAGAGCCTGTATTTTTCCCTTCTTCCCTGTTCTTCATTTATTGAGGAGATTTGGATGACAGCAAGGTTATTTTTTCTTGAAGTTCAATTTCTTCTCCTTCATCTAAAACCACAAGCTGCTGACTGTGAAATTGCAATTCCCCATGATGAAAGAGAAAACACTTACAAGAAGACAATAAAAAGGAAGACTGTTTAAGGCCAGAATGAAGCATCAAGTTTTCAAAACAAACAAGATATGGTGCTTAAAGATATAAAAAGTATTTTTTCTGAAGATTTATAAGGATAACTGGATCTTTAAACAATGCTGGTATTTTCTGGCACTTCTCCTGCAGCTTTCTGGGAAACCCTTAACACTGGAAGAGCTCTCTTGATTTCTCCTAGTGCTTTCTGGTAATTACACCAGTCCATTTTATCCATGTTCCTGATGCTTTCTAGGAATTCACCTTCTGCTCTCAAACAATTCATTTACTGCTTCCTAGGAATTTTCCCACTACTTTCTAGGGCTTCCCTTACATTTTAGAAATCCTGATCCTTTCTAGGAAGGTCCTGTCTGTTTTCTGGGAATTTTTCCTACACAATTTTCACAGTGTTCTAGGAATTCACATGCTGCTTTCTGAGGATGTTCTTGATGCTTTCTAGTACTACTCTCCCCACTTTCTACTATTTTTTTTTGCAGCTTTCTAGAAATTCCCCAAGTCTTCTCTGAGAATCTCCTGTCAGCAGTAGGAGAAGGGATGCCTGGGGAAGGAAGCTGTGAGCAGCCACAGTGCAGACAGGACTGGCCCCCATGGCAGCTCCTTGGGGCCAGCAGAGCAGAGCTGGGACAGTGGCTGTTCCAGTGATACCCCAGACACTGCCAGACAAAGGCAAGGAACGAGTCTTGTCCAAAGTCAGTCCAGGAAATCCAAGTGAGTGTTCAGGAACAGCGGGAAACAGGCTTTGAAACAGGCACACCTATGTGGTATAGCTCACACAGGCACATTTTGGGGATTAGCAAACACTCTCATTGAATAATTTCTGCATTCAATGTTTAGTAAGACAACCTAATTAGAAACTCCGTATTCTCTATAAAATGATGAATTGCTTTACATTTTAAATGTTAATTTCAGAATTTTCCATTTATAATCCATCACAGAATTGGGATGCAGGCAAACTGTTTCTTTTCCCCTCTGGAAATGCATGAGAATTTACTCTGGTACAAAATTATTTCATCATAAATTCAATTTAAAGGTATGGCTTCTTGAGTTGTACTTTCTTCTGTTTGCTACATTACTTATTTACTAGTACTACAATATTTAAACAATACACTACAATTTATTTTCATAATTCCTGTCCATGTGGTAGAAAATAATTGTTAGAGGTTCCACTACTATACTTGCTGAAGTTTAAAGTTGATTAATACAAATATTTGATAGGAGTTTTGTTATACTGATGTGTTCTTCAGTTCCTTTGCTATTTATAGACAGCTGGCCAGTCAATGTTTTTCAAAATATATTTGAATGCCCTTGGATTCACATGGAGTCCAAGTTAATGTCTAGTGTGGGAGTGAAGAATGATTTTTAAGTCCTGTGTTGACATTTTAGGTGTATCTTCATTGCATAATGAAATATTAGGCATATATTACACAAAAACTTGTTTTTCCTAAGAGCTTTTATTTCTTTAAATTTCATTATTTAGTATCTCATATTTAAAAGGTGGGGACGAGTAAGTATTTAGCACATACACAGACAAGAGAACAAACCTTCCTACACATAATCTGCCAGCTGCTGCACAAGCTGTTGAAATACTTGCGCATATAATTTTCATTGCTCTGTGTTGGATACTAAAGGTTGGACAGTCCTCACTACAAAATCACTACTAGAGACAGAATTCCACAGCAGAGGACAGAATTATTCCTGCCCATTGGTATGAAATACGTTGCAAATGCTCTTGCAACTCAAATGGTGAAGCAGAAACCAGGACCCCATAAACTTACTGTGCCACTCAGCCTGGTTAGTTGAGATGTGTTATGCACTAAAACCATCTTCAAAGGATACTTGTCAGCTTCCTTAGACCTCAGACTCTGTGAACTATCTAACCTCAATCTGACGTCTCCCAAATGCTGTTAATATGTGAAGCATAAATGTTCTAATGATGTTTTGCACTGATTGTGAAGGACCTGTTATTTCTTTCAACCCCCATTATAACATGAATTTGGACTTTCGAGTATGTCATAAGAACATAAACCACAAAAGTAATATATGTAGTGATAGTTTAAAAATACCTGTCCTAGTAACTTTGATGCTATATTCTTGGAGACAGTTGTTCATACAGTGTATGGGAAGGTGTTTAAAACCGTTTGTGTAGATCTGGCTTCTGAGTCGTTCTCACCGAGCTTTTACTACAGGTGCTCTAGGAGAGACCAAATCGCTTCAATTCAGCTTCTGCTTATGGCCATCTAGAAAACCACGGTATGGCTTAGTCTTATTATTATCAGGCTCTTGATGTATTTGCAAAGGCAGTTAAGAAAATTATCTTTAGTAAATACCATTTCAAATTTCTAATAAAACCTAATTTCCACCTCTTTGCAGACCATTTGTATTAGTCTACAGCAGACTGTAACCCACAGCACCAACCAGCCAAGGTGCCAAATAAGTTATGAAAAATGTCTTCAAGGAATTGAGACAATTTTGATAATGATCATTTTATTAGTATTCTCCTAAGATTATGGCTCTGCAACTAGGTCAGCAATCTACCAAAAATCAGTGGAAGTCTGCAAAAGCATATAGACCTGATACTGTTTTCATTTGCAATGTGATAAATCAGGAGTAAGCCCAAAGAAAGCATTAAGGTTGCACTAATGCAAAACTCACATTACCAAATGGAAAATCAAGGCAGCATTTCTACTGAATTGTGTATTTTTCTCTTCAGAATCCATACTGAGAATACTTTAAGTTTCCAACATGTAAATGTGAAATAGCTGCAACACCTAATTTGTAATCCTCTGATTTCATATTCACATGATGAATCTACATTGTCACAACAGAATAAATGTTCACAAACACATATGAGATTTTTTTGCTGTCTACAGAATTCAGAAAAATGAAAAGTAGACAAAACAGCATTTTTGGCATATGAATATGCTTGCCAGGATTTAGGACAAAACATTTCCTTGCAAAACTGTCCTCCTTTTCCAAGTCACAAAAAAACATCATAAAATAGTCTTACATAACTGCCAACCAGATTTTCTTTTTTAAATCCAATTCAGCCTTTGTGCTATAGACAAAACCATTCTGTTTACCATGTGTCTTCTCATCCTCACTGAATCTGATTACACAATAAGCTCCTAATTTAAATCCATAGAAACATTCATATTCATTACAAATTAATTTTTTTCCATTTGAATTAGACAGACAGAGCAAGAAAATCCCATATAGTGTGGCCTTCTGTAGCTTATCAGTGCAGCCAGTGGCAGATCTGTGAAGAACTGGGTGCTCCTAACTTATCCCTAGGAGACATGGAGCTGGCCATCTATTGCAAACAAGTACTACCAGGATTTGAACAGACAAAGGCACTTTTTGTTTGCTTTCCCTGTTTGTTCTGTAATGCACACAGTGGATGGAAGATGGAGGGGTTTCTGTAGGCACTGGGAAATAACATGAGCTACAGTGGTCTGAGAGGTTGCTGCCTTCACTGCAACAAAACTGTACACACCTCTCAGCACATAAACTGAGCCTGCAGCTGCACCTTTCTAAATAAAAATTTTCTTCCCACACAGTTCCAATCGGCTGAATGGTGATGCAAAGAACTCTCCAGGAGAGGTTAGTTTAAAGGAATGACTATACTCTCTGGCTTCCCTTTTTTTCTTTTACAGAATTAATTATTTTAAATCCTGCCAACTGAAATACATTCTTTTCCCCCTACATTTTAAGACAACTGTGTAACCATTTTACTTCAATTAATGGATTTCTAACAGGCAGTTAGATCTCACAGTCCATTATTAATTACTGAAAAAAAGTAACTTATGCAGAACCTAGATTATCTAGAGCATCAGGTACTGATTTAAAAACTAAAAACACCATAGTACTTATTTTTTTCAAATTTTGCAGGGCAGAGTTATAGCTCCAAAACTTGTAGAGACACCCTTAAGAGGCAGTCTCCAAGAGACAACACTGCTCACCAGAATGGGAAATAATGCTGTGTATTTCATAGAATCACAGAATGGTTTGGGCTGGAAGGAGCCTCAAAGATCTCCCAGTTCCAACACCCTGTCATGGGCAGGGGCACCTTCCACTAGACCAGGTTGCTCAGAGCTCCATCCAACCTGCCCTTGAACACTTCCAGGGATGGAGCAACCTCAGCTTCTCTGGAAAAGCTGTTCCAGCGCCTCACACGCTGAAAAGATGAGGTAAAAAAGTGTTCAAAGAGCACTTTGTAACAAGAGGTTGAGAAAAGACCTCAGCTGGCACTGTGGCTTTGGCCTACTCCACTTTCCAGAGCAAGCTTTGATCTGGGCTTCACAGAAAACAGCACAAGTGAAAAATGACCTCCCTGAAATCCACTTCAGCACCTGCTGGTTATAAAGCCCTGGAAAGTCAAAGAGAGTAGACTATTTTAGTTTTAAAAATCCAAAATTTACTTCTTCACAATAGCAATTACATCACTATGATCAGTAATGAGGTGGTTTGTGTTTGGATCGGCCTCACAAGAAATATTCAGCAATTAAGAAATTCTCATTTCTTTCTGTTTTTGAATGGGAAACAAGACGGCTTTTCACACATAACTCTGCTCTTTAAAGTGATGATAATTTGCTGGACCTGCTGTCCCTGTCCCCCAGCAGTTGCTAAAAAGCAGGTTGTGATGCAGCACTGGTGCTCGGGAAGGGCAGGGTAGCAGCAGCTGCTCCATCTCGGTTCCTCCACAGTGCCCACAAGAAGTGTGACTGTAGCAGCTGCAATCCAGGTTTTCTCTCAGCTGTTTCAGATACCAATAGCAGCAGTGTCACAGCCCACCTAAGCCTTCTGGCAGCCAAGTGACTCCCCTGTGCAGCAGCCCCTCACAAAGAAAGGCTGTGTGTGTGCAGGCAGAGCCCCGTGTGCAGGGTGACCCCCGAGCGTGCTGCGCGTTACCTTCACCAAGGTGCACGGAGAGTGTGGGAAGAGCCTGGGAGCCCCTGCACTGATCTCTTCCACTGGCTCTGCTGTCATGTAAGTGAGCTGATGACACCACAACTTAAGGGAACAGCTCAAATGTTGACTCTCAGCATCACTTAACATAATATAAAATGTGTGGACTTTGTCCACATACCTAAAATATAATATCTTTTAGTGGCTCTATGAAGATGTGACGATCTAAATAATACATGGAGCAATTTCTGCTTCTGAAGAGTAACTGCAGCTTGGCCAGATAGTGTCCTGATCCTTTCATTACAGACGGCTTTTCCCTCCATAAAACTCCTGGATGATACTTACCACTTTGTGAAGCATATTCTAATATACCTCTTGGTCAGTGGATGGATAAGTATTTTTTTCCCTTCTTACTCATCCTGAAAGAGAAAAGAAAAAACCCACCAAACAACAAAAAACAGGAACACATTCTCCGGATTACAGCAAATTTCCAACATGTGCATTAATGATACTGACAGTGGACATTATTCTTTCTATTGATCCATGATTAGTATCACATGCAAAATATAGACTACCTAGGAATTTCAGTCTTACAGAAGACAGCAAAAATGAAGAGGCATTTTAAAAGGCTGGATTTAGAAGTTCTGTATGGCAAAAAACCAATCTTCTTGTCCTAATGGATAAAATGTAATTAAGAAAAAAATGCAGAAACAACAACAACAACAAAAAGACAGTGAAGGAACCTTCTTCCCCAGAGAAAGCTTTATAAACAGAGTAGTTTCTGGAAAAGAAGGTTTGGAAACATAAAAAAGGAATCTGTCTACTGTATTGAAGAGAACAGTGTTTTGCCTACATTTTTTGGTAAATAACATGGATTTCACCAATTAACTGTCTGGCTCCAGAATCAATCTCGTTTTGTCATGGAAACAGCTTGTAAAACCCTGAACATATGGAGAGTGCAGGCTGACGTCTAAAAGTTTCAATAAAATACCCAGTACTGTTACATCTGAGAACTGCATATTTGCCTAATGACAGAATGCAAGAAATTGCTGCTCCCTCTTCTTTAAGAAGGATTGTGAAGACTGGATTGTGAGATGTCCTTATTTGCCCTATCAGGCAATTTGCCAGCATGCTTTGAGTCCTTAACACAGTAGTCATTGGATTTCAGCTTTATAGCAACATTTAAAAGACTTATGGTAAACTAGAAAGGATTTCTCTGTGTTTTCCAGCATTAGATTATTCTCTGGCCCCCACTATAACACATTCTGTAGGTAGTCTTTAGAAACTGATCCCCTTGCTCTGCGTTCATAGCACTGGTTAAAAGTGAATGATTCACCTCGCGCCCCAACATATCAAACCATGGGCTACAGCCAAGAATTAGAGTCCTGACCCAGACTCCTTGAAGAACTGGGGCTGGGGCATTTGCTTAGACTCGGCATGAAGCCTTTGTTTCCATTTATAATCTGACAGTGGGTGAGTATCTGTGGGAGAGAAAGAGAAGGAGATGGGGAAGGATGGGGATGTGGAAAACCAACATCTCTCTTGGACTCACACTTGCAAACAGAATTCTGCACAATTTGGCTTCTCATTTCTGCAAAGTGGGGAGTTTTTCTGATTGCTGCATTCTTACCTCTAAAACGCCATGGATTCACAGTTGCATAAAACACTTCAAACTGAGCCAAAGTCTGAATTTAATTAGTGATTAATTCTGTACAAACACAAGCCCATCAGTCCTTATGAGGAAATAAGCTCTCTGTCCATATAAAGGCACAAGCCTACTTTCTGTCCTTAAAACTTACTGTCAGACCTTACTAACATTGAAATTCACTATGGGAATAATACTTATTTTAAAAGAAGAGATGTACCATGTAAACCACCATAAATTGTTATGTAATCCTTAGTATGTAAGCTTGTTCAATAATATTTTGCTTTCTAGGAAAAAAATGCACATTTCCTTATGGAAACTATCTCCAAGACAAACATAGTTATGTTATATATGAACAGCAAATTTTGTAAGCGATAGTCATATTTTTAGTTGTTTAACAGTTCTGGTATATCCATCTTCTGTCTAAAACTGCTCTTGGCAACATACAGATGTCAGTGCTCCTGGCAAATGTGACTTAGTAATAGTAAGTTGCCATTACTGAAGCGACTGAGCTGATGAATATATATAGAATGAAATAAAACCTAATAAAGATCCTATATATTCAGATTAAAGAGTACAGACATTTCAGATATTGCTGAAATTTGTACTAATTCAGCACTTCATGTCACCAAATTCTACTCTCCTTGTATTCCCTGAGGCTGGAATTACATTTAAAAAACTATTAATTTTCAAGAAAATACAGATCACAAAATAAAAAGAGAATGGAAACTTTGATACACGCAGAAAATGCCAAGAGCAGCAAAATTTGTGCTAACGTTTTAAAAACAAAAAACCATAAAAATTAATTTTTAATAAACCTAGAAGAAAATGTTTTTCGGCAGAATACAAAGATGCAAGCATTCCCATTCCTGGCAGCATCCTCCTGCTCTGTGCACTGATGAGAGAAGCAGCACAATGGTTGCAGGCGTCTGTCAGAAGAGCTGATCACTCGATGTGCCCCCGAGTGACCAGTGGTGCTGGCCGATGCCCCTGCAGCTCACTCGTTAAAGTGCCCGTGGGCACAGTCCCTGTGCGAGCAGGGACAGCTCTGTGCGACCACAGCCACTGCTCGCACTCCTGCACGCTGGGCCGCTCCGCGGAGCCACGGAGAAAGATGTCCCGTTGTGCTGAGATAGCCAAAAGGCTGCACAGCATCCGCGTGTCAGCTATTAGAAGGCGGAACTCGCTGGCTAACAAATGCCATTTGGGCACGTGGGACAGTTGTGAAATCAGAGCTGTCCGCTCCAAAGGCTTTTCAAATGCACCACTTCTGAGAGAGAAAGACTAAGTTTAACTGTTTTAACAATCGTTGTCTTCGCTTTCAGGGATGCACTGTTCAGGGATGCGCTGTTCTGAGAGACAGGCGCCAGTTAACAGCAAAGATTTTAAAAGCCCTGTATTTGCTGTTCTGAGGCCCCTGTCCGGCCCCGATCCGGCTCCGCCCTGCGCACAGGTTCGGCCATGGCGCTCCGCAGGCACAAGGTGGCACCTCACTAAGATTTTTTTTGGCTGGTCCGTAAGTTTTATTGCTTTTATCAAACAACTTCTTCATTTCGTTCTCATTTCAAGCCGTTTTCAATAAAAACTGGTGCTGCTGGCGAATATTTTACCCAATTTAATGATTATTCCATATTCAGAAATCCGAACTCTTCAAAAACCGTGATTGAAACTCCCCCTTTATTCAGAGAGTGTAAATTAGTCAAAATTTGTCGATCACAATTGTAATTTGGGATCAGAGTTTTAGCCCCCCAAATTCACATTTTTGCTTGTTTTGTAAGTCTGCTGCAATTTATGGACTTAGAGAACTGGGAAACACTTATCTCCCAGTGTGCAGGGGCAGCACGGAAGGAAAACACGAAGCCTGAGCTCTCTGTTCCCATTCTTTGGCTCAGTTCATACGATGAGTCAGAAATGAGGCACCAGAGAATGAAAAGCAGAGAAACGAACACACTGAGAGAAAAAGGCAGTGTCACTCGCAAAGCAGACAGTGTCATTTTGGCCTGCTGTAGTAACAGAGATGCTGTGATGCACAGCATTTATGCTTTAAAAGCTCTGTGTATTTTATCCTCAGGGTGATAACTCTCAGCTTTCTGATGCTTTCGGCTTTGAACTTGGAGTAAAGTTCACCCTTGCAGAGGATGACCCAGTTTGAAAAGCGTTCTACTCTACAGCCAGACAGAAAGCTTTGCACAATTTTGGTACCAATATTAAAGAAAGCTGAAATCAAACTATAAACAATAGTCAAGGAAAAGCTGAGTCCATCTTACAAGAGGAAGCTCTAACACCTTCTTTGCTTATCCTGATAGTACAAAGAGTATGCTTTTTTTCTTTAAACACATCACAGTCAGGGGTAAAAACCTGAGCAGAGAAGAAGCTGAAAAAAGATGTCCCCAAATTGAAGTAGGTGACAGCTGGGAAACCAGAAGAAGGTTTCTGTGTGGCATGGCAGAGAAGTTCCTCCCAGGAGAGTGCAAGATGCAGGAATCTTTATTCATTGTTAAGCAGTCCTTGGTAGTTATAGCTAGGAAAGGGATAACAGGACAGAAGTGCCTGCCCTGATCCAGGGGCAGCATCTATTCCATACTTTCACCTGATGACTGCTTAGCCACCACTATGAAGAAGGGCTGGCTTGGAGATTTACTGCTAAGCCCTGGGGCTGGCAGACAACAGAAACATAAAATATGGGGAGAAGTTCTGAGGGCTGTAGAATATTCAAAAGACATGCAGAATGAAGAGATCCTATGTTGCTTTAATGGTTTATTCCAAAATATTGTGCACTTCAAAGTACTGACTACACTAACTCTTCTAAGATGTTAGTTCCACCCTAGCAGCTGTAAACTCCTTTCTAAAATGTTCATTGTCCTCTTTGCCTCAGTTCAGTTGATTATTCTAGTTTCTAGTAATTAAGATTGACTTTCATGATTCTCAGCCTTATTAATTTAATGTTTACAGTTTTCCATGCTACAAAAATAATACTTGTCATTATTTTAATTAAATTATTCATAAATGGCATTGGTTCCACTTCAGATGTACGTATAATGAGAACAGGATCAAGGACCATCATTCATCATAAATTTTGATGTATTTTTTATGTTAATTGAAGATACATGGAACTGTTCACATTAGATGCAAATCTTTTAAAACTATCTTCCTGCTTTTTTGAAAAAAAACCCAACCACTTTTTCTTCAAGCTAAAACAAGGAAATAATTTTTTACTCATCTTTACACATCATTTCAGGCAATTTTTTTCCAGCCCTGACATGGTTCTGAGAGTCTCCTTGCCCAGATGCCTTGGTATGCTGCAGAACACACTGAGAATAATGAGGAGGCTGCTTTTTTCTGCAGTGCTGCCACACACACACTGTCGGCACTGTAGCACAGAACATGATTAAGTCTGATATTCTGTCTTGTTACACTGCTATCCAGAGCACATCCCAACATATGTAAACTTTATTTTTTTAATATTATTCCTTGCAGCCAGAAGATTGACTGTTTTAATAGCACGGCTGTAAAGCAATGGGCCAAATTCAGTCATTCCACTGAGGCCAGTAAGGCTTATCCAATTTACAGTGATGTAACTGATTTCTGACTCACACCAGGGAAATCAAGGCAAATTTGATGCATGTCCAAATGGTAAAATGTATTGGGACAGTTTCTGTCCTGCAAGTTCATCATCTCACTGGTGGAGAACAGGTCACTGCAAGCCCATGCTGGGGAGCACGAAGCTCCACCTCACAACGGGGTCTGCTTTGGGGGATAGGAAAAGGGACCATGACAAGTCTGCAGCTACAAGTCAGTTTGTGACCTGCCTTGTTGACTTGTAGGACTAGGACAAAGCATCACAAAAGCATCCCCCCTGCACAGTCATGTGGTGCAGTGATTTACTGTTCTGTTACAAGTGGGAGATGGACTGCCTTAGAAATACACTGAAGTATGATCCAAATTTGAAAGAACACAAAAAGTTTCACCTTGAAAAGCTGGATTTAAAATTGTTCCCTTTCCTTTCTGAGCACACACAAAAATGCCTCTGTTATAAATAAAAGTAGTAATCTTTCTTTGCTCCTTCCTCCTTCTCAAAGTCTCCACTCTGATCTCTAGTTTAGGTCCAAATAGTTGCAATGAAACTTCCAGGCACAAACCAAAGGAGTAGTCCAACTGGATAATGGAGAACAGATTGCTGAGTGTTAAACAGAGCTTTGTTGTGGATTTAGTCAAAAGCTTTGCTGTCAGGGGTCTTAGAGCAAAAAACAGCATCCAGATAAAATGAAGACAGGCTTTAGCACAACGTGGCACAGCAGTTCCATCTAAAATTAATACATGGTAGTTGAGTTCTTTCACTAGAATTGATCGTTTTCACTGACAGTGGTTAGTGGGAAGGAGGACAGAAACAAAAAAAGTCCATCTCTAAAGAGTAAAGGTACATATGCATTTACAGGGATCACCTAAGAAACTATAATATAAAGCAAAACCAACCCACAAATATCTACAAATTCTAGGCAACACCAAAATGCATGGCAGACTCTTCATCTTTTTGCCACCAGATTATTTCCACAGCCAATGAATGAAATGTACCTTCTACAACAATTCACTGCATAGTTATCTGCAAAATCTCATGCGTGTCTCCACACAGATTCCCCGAGCAGGGAAGTTATCCTGCTACCTGCACTCTTCATGTGTTTCTGTGTCCAGTTAATCATTAACCATTGCTAATCCTCTTTCCTATTTATTGATAATCACAGTGATCAAGGATGCTAGAAGAACCTGTGGCAACCTGCATATAATTTAGCATGAAGGAAACAATAAGGAATACATAAGAGTGCTAGTGGGAAAAGGGCCTGGGCCTGACAATGGGGAACACTGGTTATAATGTGAAATTTGCAGAAAATTAGGGAGAACAATGAGAAGAAGAGCTGTAAAATCTGTTTTCACAGCCATGTATTTCAGATGCTTTCTTTTATGATACAAAATTGGAATGTACAGATCATGGCTATTTGCAAACCGTATTTTTTCCAGTTGGAATTCTCTTTGGAAAGAGTTGCCAATATCCGACCTTCTTTCCACAAACCAGTCATTATCAGTTCATCTTCAAATAATTGTACCTTCATTTTTTGTGACTGCTAAAATGTTTCCTCAGTGATTAATTAGGCCCATCAGGATATGTTGGGTAGTATTTTATTGTGTAATGGATGCACTGTTGAGAAATCATGACTCACAACTGAAACTGATTTTTTCCACATTCTGTTACTAATTTCTAAGGGTATTGCTCTCATATATTCTACCAGCACCCTTTGCCTTTTCTTAAATGTGGAAGTCAGAGCATGGGGTGGGTTGCCAAAAAGTCCCCACGCCTTTTCCCTCTTGTAAAGCTGTAGGAGCTCTGCCTGGTAGCAGAGGCATTAGCTGCTTTGTTCTCGGAATTCCTACAGCCTGTTCAAGATCAGACTGGGGTTTCTCACAGAAAAGTTACTTTTGTTCTTTCTGCTTTCTTTTTTGTCTATCATAGACAAAAGTACATTGCTGTTATTTGTGTTTGCCTAAATAGAAGAGTGCCTGAACTGAAGGAAAGGGGCAGTCACTAACAAGCAGAAAAGGATTCGAAGAGACAGCCAGGGTCACGTGGCCAACAGGCCTCATCATATTCAGCTTCACAACTCTTGTTTCTTTTATCTGTTGCTTTTCTTGAGATTTTTCTTCAAATCACACACAAATGAACTTCCATCAGTTCACCTCTCCTAGAAGGGGTTGTGTGAAATGGTTGCTAAGACCTGCTGTTGTTTAGATCTTTTCTCTCTTGTTCCGTTTTGATATCAGGACAACAGCCTTCAATTGGATCTGTGATGTGAGCATTTTTTTGCAGCCCTTGCTCTACTACACCTTGCTGGTTAAATTATTTCTTCAGACAGGCTTATGGAAATTTGACGACATATGAGTGCAAGGAAAGGTCAAAATTTGGCTCCCAAAGTCTACAGTAATAATAATAATTAATTCTTACCTAGTGGTTGTAGCTATATAAGCACTTAATAAGGGAATTTCAGTATTACTATTCCTATGTGACAGACAGCAAATCAGAAGGAGCATGAGCGTGGCCAAGCCAGGAAGAGAACGCAGAGCCCTGGCTGAGTGCCCTCTCCATGCTGCATTTTTGTATTAGTTAAGGCAGCAGCTAAAGTACAACTCTGCCCAGCAAATCACTGGTGTAGAAGTATCTAGGCCACAATTCAGCATGAGACAGCACATTGCCACTGACTTTATTAGAGTTACATTTACCTATACCGCAGGCAGTGTGAGCACTCAGTCCCTGGGTTCTTACTTCAGCAGCATTTGGATGCAACCCAGCCAAGAGCACAAGGCAGAAAGGAGAGGGGACTGTGAGAGCCAGGCAATCCTGTCTTTTTAAGAGAGGAAAACAGCCTGCAATCCTACGGAGAACCACAACCAGCCGGCTCCAGCGGGCTCCAGTCAGACCTTGCTCAGACACTGCTGCGGTGAGGGGGAGCACAGGATGGTCCTGGGATGGCACTGCCACCACGAACAGTCGCCTTCTGCCATACTTCCTTTAAGCTTCTAGACAATTCAGAGCTGTCAAAGGACTCGTGCATTAGAGACAAAACTCTTCCAGAGATCAGTGAAACACATTCAGCTCATTCTATAGGTAGGGGGAGTTTTAACTTCATTAACTGGTGACTTGGGTGCAGGAGTCATGTCTGAGAGAAAATGGTTCAGTTCTACTACCCCCAAAGCCTTCCCCTCTCTGTTCCAGAGATCTGATAGTGCTAATCATGCCATTTGATTGGAGGTACTGATTTTCATTATGTAACCACCTATCTCCTGTGCACGGGTCTGAAACCACCCACTCATTTCACATAAACCACACAGCAGCAACCAGGAGATGTAAACCCAGAGAATAAGACAGGGTAAGAGACTGGCATTTAGATCATAGTGCTCTTAGAACACAGAGGCTGACAATTGGATTAAGAACTATTGTTCTATTGAAATAACAACAGATTCACGTCTGCACCATGAGATTTTAGCCCAGAACAGTAGGATTGGTTAAAACATCCTGAATCAGGTCCAAATTAGGATGCGACTGGCTTCACACTTCTCCAAAACCCCAAGTGTAACTCTTTCGTGCTTCCAGCACAGTTTTTGTGCTGGAACTAAGACCACACGAGGGCAGTGCAGGGGGGGAGTAAAATCCAGAGATGTAAATTAAACCTGATTTTCCTGCCTCTTTATGAAATCTGGAGAGGTAGAGCTGTGTCTACAGAGTGGAGTGGCCTGCACTTACCCCACAAACTACAGAGGAAAGTTTAACGCTTCTGTTCAGCCCCTTCTTATTACTGTATTGTCTCCATCCTTTATTTCCTTCACCACTGCTGTGAATGCTCTCTTTGCTAGAGTTGTGGGTCTGAAGTGTCTCAAAGGTTGAGAATTTAGTACAGTCTGCTCTGCAAACATACAAAGATTGGGCTCCTAACAGGAGGGAAATTGTTGGAGACATGGAAAGTCAGGCCTGCAGTTTAGTGAGGAGAGCGTTTTGTACTGGAGCAGAGTCTCCAACACTGTGGTTAAACACCCCTGGATTCCCTCGTCTAACCCAAAGGGCAAATTTCCCTGGGAAAACAAACAAGACCAATGTCCTTGACTTCTGACAAGTATAATTTTAATATTATTTCACTAGGCTAGGAAATAAATTCTTCATAAACTCTTAGCTAAGCCTCTTTTCTCCTCAAACCCTCTGCAGGGTCCAGTTCTCTAATTCACTGACACAGTTGCTCAAGTGATTTTTTTCAAGATGAAAGCAACCAGAGTTCTTAAAATCCTCTGATTCTCTGATTTTACTGTGAATGTGCTCTTAACACATGCAATACATACTTATGTAAACTTGAGATTATTAAGTTTGTCTGCATTGGGCTTGACTGAGCCTTTAGCTCCTCTATAATCTTAAATAGATAAGTCTTCTAGGACATAGTTGTATTATTCTGCAATTTCTTTACCTTCAGTTTTGGTTTCATAAACAATTGTTTCTTTGAAAATTGATACTGCTATTACTTTAAAATTGATATTGCAATCCTGTGTAGTTAGATACAGTGATAAACAAGAGCTCGCTGCCATATCCTTAAGGAAACATGCCATTTTTTTAATAATCCCACTCAGCATCCTGTTCAAAGATGGATTTTTATCCATTACACGCTCTTTCTAATGCTGTGCAATTACTACTAAAGCATAGTAACAACTAACTTTCTGTTTCCACATGCACGACATTACATCCCTTGTATCATCCACACCAGCCACAGCTGTGACACTGTACCCTTAAAGAAAGCAAGCAAACTAATGAGGTAAAACCCCTCTGTCTGAAACCCAGGATTATTTCCTTCCACAAAATTCTGCTTTTCAGGGTATTCCTTCATGAAATCCTGCTAAATAAATGTACCATATTCTCAATCACAACTAATGGTAAGATAACAAGCCCAGTAACTGCTTCTGGATGTCACACAAACCTTTTCCTTGAAGAGTGGTTTTGTATTTTACTGTGTATCTCATCAATTAAACTCCATATTAGGGCTTCATTTTGACTCCTATTTCCTTCAGAATTCATCTCAACTTACATGGACCTGTTTTCTAGTACAAGATCCAGCATGTACAAGATTATTTTGCATATTTTTATTTACAAACCAGCTTATGTATCCTTGGTCATAGCAGGAAATCTGATCTTCACACAAAATTCCTTATTCTTTCATTCGGCCATAAAGCCAGCTTCAGAGTAACTGCTCATTACAGGCAAAATACTGGTCTCTCTTTGGGAATGACAGATCAGCCTTTGATTTAAAAATGCCCATCATCTGGGCCTAAATCTTCTGTGTCTTTCTCTTCTGTCTCTGACAGTTTGCTATAATTTGAGGGAAGCCGTTCTGCTGAGTTTGGGTAAATAAATGTTATGGTTGTCTCCCTGAGAGAATAGCATTTAGGCCACAATAGAGGCTTGTTATTTACAGTTAAAAAAAGCCAATTCTGAGTCCTGTTCTGGATGCCTAACTACATATGTGACTTATATAGCACATTTTGTATATTTTGGCACAAGAATGTGGTACACAATGATCTTATTTAGCGATATTTTGAAGAACACGCCAATTTTGAAAAAAACAGCCATTCAGATATGTGACAGAGCTGTGCCTTCTGTGGAAGAGGATATAAAATTGAGAATTCTTGGCTTGCGATATAGCCTATCCACTGTTTCTAAGGAGGGAATCTTCATTAACGTCTATTTTCAATTTTCATTTTATAAAATAGTTTATGCCAAACTGGGACATATCATCAAGTAAGGCCAAGTTGGGTAAGCACATGTTTTTTGTATACAATGAGAAGTACATTGTGGTCTGAATTCTGTTCAGACTGAAGTCTTTTACTAAGCTGCTTTTGTACAGAGAGGTTAGAATGAAGGCTTAGAATTAACATAAGATCTCCTGTTGCTTACGAATGAGAATATTAGTGAAAAGACTAATTGGGTTTTATGAGAAGTTTAGAAATCTGTTATTCTTATCCAGTGCTGGTCCTTCAAGTTATAAAGAACTGACTCATCCTGTGACTCAAATATTGCAGTGTTGGTTTCCATTATCCACCACATCAGAACAGTGATATGCAGACATGTAAATTTTACTTGGATTTTACTAGGTTTTCCAAAATAATTTAATATCGGTGGACTGGACTACTATTGCAAGGCAGGAGAAATCTGTGGCTTGTTTCTGTTTAGATTTTTAAAAATGCTGAGTTTCCTAAGTGCTTTAGATATCTATATTCTACTGAAATCTAAGTGAGAATCTGTAATTCTGCTGAAACTGTTAATGATGTACTTGCTGTGTTTCCCTTTTTCTTTTACTAATACATTTCCGTGTTTTCTCCTAAAGTTTTGTAAATTATATACAAAGTTAAAAAATCCAAAATGAGAGAGTTAAAAGATGTTCAGGCACAATTGTAAAGCTGTTTTGTATTTTTAAATATTTAGCATCTTGTTATAACAGCAATGAATAGACACTTGGCAAGGTTGACTAAAACAGATGTTGAAAGAAGAAAACTAGTAACCATTTAACTGTGCAAAAGGGCTCAAACATGACTTGGAGCCTATGGGAAATGTGGTATGAGTGGTTATTGTTGTGTCTGCCAATTAAATAAAGCTCATCAAATTATTCATAGCAAATAAAATCTGTTGCAAAACAAACCCATTTGACTCATAGCAGACTGTTCAAAGATGCTTCAGTTTCTCTAAATGCACTTTTTCTTCATTTGGGAGAGATTAGGAGGCCATCCACAATAGTCAGCAGTTGCTTTGATTGGTGATGTGCATAATAGAAATTGGGTTTTGTTCTTTTCCTTGATGACAAATGTTGACATTTTGGAGGGAATAGATACTTTCCTATTTGTAAAGAACACTGTACTTTCAGTACAGTTCATAAGAGAGACAATAGAAAGAACACTAATACATCCTAACAGCACTAAGAATAAATCCTAGTAAAGTATTGAAGCATGACCACAATAATTTCAGTTAACTAATGAACTGAACACTTCTGGTATAAATGTTCCACTGTTAGGAAAGAATAAGTGTAGCAATTTAGAGTTCTGGTACCAGTCACACAACAACTAAGAGATACTGAACAGTCATACTCAAGTTTACCATGAACACCTGAACATAGCACACCAAATACAGCATACCAAATATAGCACCTTTATTCCAAGACTCTGACTTCTAAGACAATAAAAGTATCTTTTAGTAATAGTTTTCATGCTGAAAAGAAATTTCTGATTTTTCCTGACTTTGAATTTGCTAACTAGTGAAAGAACCTGCTTACACATAGGAGAATGGGAGCACAGTTCTGCTTTGTACTTGTTGAAGTCATCTACAGAAATAAAATTGCCCAGCCCCACAGTGTAGTCAATTCCAGGCTATATGAAAGGATCAGACAGTGCTTCTACTTCACACCATAGAGACAAAGGTTAATGAGCTAAGACCTTGGGGTTCAAATCTGTTCCTTGATGCCACTGTAACCATTCTATGGATTAGAGAGCTTTCCTACCATGTGGCTCTCCCACAACTGGAACAGTCTCCCATAAACATTTTTGGTTAGCTGTTTGTGTTTAGACTATTCTGGGTTTTTTTAGGAACAGCTGTGCAGCTGAGCATCTACCACTAAATTGGTAGTTAAAACCACTTTAGGCAACTAATTCAGGTGCTGTACAACAATGATAGCACTGGAAAGCAAGGATGATGCTGTAGCTAAACAGCACAGTGGAAACATAAAAACTGTAAAACCTCCTGCTCATGTCTTACACACTGTTTCAGGGTTTCCCTCACCTTTCAGGCAGAGTGTGGACCTTTTTAAAAGAAGTTATAATACAATTAGAACAAAACATAGAGCCTTAAGAAACCATGCATAGAATGTCTGGAATATGTTATTGGACTTCTCAGCAATGCAGTTGCTTTTACTTCTGTAAAAAAAATCAACATGCATCTTGCTAGCTGACCTCATTATCCAGAAACACATATCCAGAAAGCACTGAGCCTCTGTTTTTTAGTAAGTCTCCACTCTTCCTTTGCTTCCCATTTTGTTCTGTAATTTTGCAATGCTTCTCAATGAAACTGCCTTTTTCATGATAATCAGTGGCCACAAGCTTTCCAACCCATAAGTAAACACCCTCTGTCCCCAAATAGTCTCTGTCTTCCATCCAGCTACATCACTGAATGCCAATAGTTCCCCCTGTTCAGAGAACACCCTTCACCACCTGCATGTTCTGGGCCTAAAATTATTTCCATGACAGCATTTATACATACAGCACCTTTTGTCCCACTATAACCTTTTAAACAAGCTAAAGATATACATGCTTTGTCCAGAGGTCCTTTAATCATGGAAATGCAGCCAGCCTCAGTTGGAAATGCAGCAACAGTTAATAGTGCATACCACTATAAGAGCAGTTTAGGTCAGCAAACTATGAATGCATTTGTTCCTAATGAAGCTGCTGCTGTAATTTAGGAAAGAAGCAGAATAATTATTCAGTTTGGAGTTTGGCCAGGACACCAAAATTAACTGCATTCAGACTTCAGTAAAAATGCTCAAGAGTTTAAAATGGCCACAAATAATGTGGACCTAGGTTTTAAATTTCATTTGAAAGATGGATGAGCAGGTCATTTTGCTGTCAATGGGTCTCTAATTGGCTTGCCTCAGAGCATTTTTTTTGATCAATACTTTCTACTTCTTTGTGTAACAAAGATTCTACATTCATCATGTCTCAATATTTTTACATTCAGTGCTTTGCAATCCCTTAGTTATAAACGCCATGATTTAGTAGGGCCAAAGTGAAGAAACTGGAGTAATTTTAGTATAGTTTGTACACTGAAAAGCCTTGATTTTAAAAACTAATAACTTTGTCTTATGAGGAAAATCAAGAACTTTCCATCTAATGGTTTTAGACCAAATTAGGTTTCTTCTAGGAGTTGATTTTTCTGCTTCTTCTGCTTCCTTACCAAAACAAAAGATTGGAAAGAAAAGTGTCCTTTTTAATTTTAACGTGATGACTCACTGGGAATTTGGATGCCCTAGAATTACAAGTGGTTGTCCCAGGTGAATAGTTGTTTCTATCCCTGTCCCATGTTACACAGAGAATCTTATGATTGGTCAACCCCTTCATTATGGCCCAGGGCAAGGGCTTGGCTTGTACTTTTTGGTTCATCTGCTGAAGGCCAGGCTTCTCTGATCACAAATCAGAGCTGTGAGTGCTCCAGACGTGAACATGGACAAAACTGACACATGGCTAATTGCATAAGGAAAAGCTGAGTGCAGAGAGACAGTTACATGGACAACATTTCTTTTCCAGGGAGCATCTTTCACTCACAGCAAACCAGAATACACTGCATCCACAGGAGCACCATGCTCTTTGCTAGAGCAGCACATCAGCATTGATGCACCAGCAAAGCTGTGTGAGCACAGCCTTAGCCAGGCCTATAATCTACTTTTGATCTTGGCAGTAACCTCCCACAGACATAATTGATAGGTCTGCTTTCAGTCATGGGCTTCACACAACCTAACATTTACACTCTGACCCATAATTATATTTAGAACATACACACACCTCTTCCTGCACAGAGAATAAAAAGCTGCACAGTACATCTTTCAGGAAGACTGTAACGATTCCACTCATCCATCCCCAAAGACAAAAGTCCTTTTCAAAGTTTTCCATCATGCTGTGAAATAGTTGTTAATGTTGTCAACCTCTTATATGTGTCTTACAAAGAATACCAGAGAAATAACTAGAGAAATAACGAGAGAAATAACATTATTCAGGTAAAAAATGTCCTTCCTTACAGCAATCCAGTTACTGAGGAAGTACTGCACGTTATGAGGTATTACCAAGATATATATTTTTTCATCAAACATAATAAAGCTGGAACAAACAATGTGAGACTTAACATATCTGTGACTTTTTACCTCAGGAGACCAGCACAAAACAGAAGGTTTTATCAAGTTACTTTATTATAAAAGTGACTGATATGCATGCTTAAAACATGCACCGAGGGAATGAGAGGCTGCAAAATATTAAAGTAACCCTAACCACATTAGCATAGCCTTGATCTGCAAGAACAGTACTGGCAATAAACTTTAGCTCAGCAGTGATCTTTTTAAACTTCACCATAGTTTCTTGTAATATCCTTTGTTATGTCAAATTTTAACTTCAAATGCAGTGAGCAAATTTCCCCATGTGTTTAAGTCTGGTCCTGATTTATACAAAAGGCACATTCTCTTTCTTCAAAGGTTGACTGAACAAAGTCCAAGAACTGTAGTCAAAGGATGCTTTTTGGTTTCAAGTTAGCAGTTGAAGTTAAAAGATGTGATGTTTATGTTGCTTTTACTTAAAAAGATTATACCACAGTAATGTAGAAAGCACACCATAACAACTCTCTAGTAGGTCTGCAATAAAAATATTAATTGGGAATGCTTTTAAAGGCCATCTGATTTGTTACCACCAAAGGAGAAGGAAAGTATTCCTTCAGGTGACCAGAGTGCCTGCCCAGGGAAAAGAACATACTTCTGAAATGTTCCATTTTCGATAGATCTGAGCTTCTGTCAGTCAAAATAGCACAAGTCTTGAAAGAAATGGAAAAATGAAACCTATTCCCCAGAAGGTACCAGGCTAATCACTGCAACACATGCACTTTTAATAGATTTAGGGTTTATATGTGTTGTAGTAGTTCCTCTTCTGGCAGGCCACATTTTTAAGAAATTCTATTTATTTACTTCTGGGACTGAAAGTTTTTCTCCTCATAAACCAGCCTGTTGCAGAAGACAATCATAATGGCATTTTGCTGCTGCCTGGAAAGAAGGTGACCAGAGCTCCGCAGTCCTGAGGGGCAGTCAGGGACCAGCTGTGCTGTGAGCTGCCTTCCCAGGAGGAATGAGCATTGGAGCACTGCTGCGCCTATGGCATTCCAGTATAATTCTCCAGCTACATATTGGCTTCAGTCCTTGGGACACAGGGTCAACTCTTTAAAAGTCAGGTTTTCAGAGGGTTCCCCTCTCTGGACCCACTAGTCTCAATCCACCCAATTTCCCTGGACAAAATCCCAAACCAACTTCCTTAACGGAATAGCACCACTCCTATTCAAAGGCCTCAGTGAAAATAAGCAGCCTTGCAGGGAAGCACTTCCTTCCAGAAATTATGGTACACATGGATACTTTACACATTAGGACACTGCCAACATTATACAATGCCAGCTATTGTCACATCTGTAGTAGCTGGACCCTGTAGTTCATTACCAGTAGCTATGACTATGAAGCCAAGTGTTCAACGTAACATTGCTTACATGGCTTTGATTTAGCACTGAATGAAGAGAAATTATTGTCCAAATCCTTATTTCAAAGTTATTAACTAGTTATTATCTATTATTTGTTGTCATATTCTGTTGTATTCATTTTGGTAAGCATTTAATTTAATATCAAGTAATTTTTTCTTCGAAGTAATGGGATCATCTTCTGCCAAAAGCAATTCCTTTTGCTTGCTTTTGCTTTTTTTGTTTTGTTTTATAAAATGAAATAATCACCATGTAATCCAGACTAATCACTTCCCTGACAATCTGTCAGCAAAATACAGGGATACATGGCTCAAAATATAACACAAGCAAAATATGGTATGTCCAAACGTGCCTTCCTTGGGCTGTCATAATTCCATACTAATGGCTCTCTAAAGACTACAGCAGTAGTGATTTGCCAGTGATACAGCCCAGATATCCCTCGCTATGAAATCTGAAAAATTATACACTTACCTTGTAATTCCAAGTAAGAACTTAATTTCATTATGTATTTTGTTCTTCTCAAAGGGAACGGGTGCATGAAACAAAGCCTTGAGAAAGGGAAAAAGAATATCAAGAACCTATAGCTAAAGCAAAAATAATCTGGAAAATACACCAGTTCTTTTTAGCCAACCTGCCTAAGTCTAAATATAAAAAAATGGAGGGAAGGACTGGCATCCAGAAGGACCTTGACAGGCCTGAGAGCTGGGCCTGTGTGAACCTCACGAAGTTCAACAAGGCCAAGTGCAAGGTCCTGCACCTGGGCTGGGGCAATCCCAAGCACAAATACAGGCTGGGAGGAGAGAGGAGTGAGAGCAGCTCTGGGGAGAAGGACTTGGGGATGTTGGTGGATGAGAGGCTGGGCATGAGCTGGCAATGTGTGTTTGCAGCCCAGAAAGTCAATCATATCCTGGGCTGCACCAAAAGAAGTGTGACCAGCAGGTCAAGGGAGGGAATTCTCCCTCTCTACTCTGCTCTAGTGAGAGACCTGGAATGCTGCACCCAGCTCCGAGGACCCCAGCACAACAAGGATGTGAACCTGCTGAAGCAGGTCCAGAGGATGGTCCCAAATATGATCAGAGGGCTGGAGCACCTCTGCTGTGAGGACAGGCTGGGAGAGCTGGGCTGTTCAGCCTGGAGAAGAAAAGGCTTCAGGGAGACCCTAGAGCACCTTCCAGTGCCTAAAGGGGCTCCTAAAGAGCTAGAGAGGGAATTTTCATGGACAAGGGCCTGGAGTGATAGGACAAAGGGGAATAGCTTCAAACTGAAAGAGGGGAGATTTAAATTAGATTTTAGAGAGAAAATCTTTGCCATGAGGGTGGCTGGGCACTGGCACAGGGTGCCCAGAGAAGCTGTGGCTGCCCCATCCCCAGAAGTGCTCAAGGCCAGGTCAGATGGGGCTCTGAGCAACCTGGTTTGGTGGAAGGTGTCCCTGCCCATGGCAGGGGGTGGAACGAGATGGGCTTTAAGGGCCCTTCCAACCCAGACCGTATTATGATCCTATGGTCTATGTTTATGCATGACCTTAAACACCCTCTTAATGAGTGATTCTTGTAAAAACCACCTGCTGAACCTCTACTTCATTTGAAATTGATTATTTTCAAAGGAGATGAATTAGAAGACAATTAAAATCAGGAATATGCAGTTTCTTTGAACACCATCCCTTAGGTTATGCTAGTTGAAATATTTTAGAACTGGAAGTTGCATTATTTCTTTAAATGTACACAATTTTTGCTACTGTAAGATTTTCTAAGATTAATTCATAACAAAAATTATCATCACCTCACTGGGATCCCTAGGGACAGTTGTAAAAGCTTTTAAGCAGACTTTTTTTTTTTTGCTAAAAAGGATTATGGAAAACTTCTGCACCCATTTCAGAATTCACATTATATGCAACCCATAAAAATATAATCTCATCCTCATTTTTTGATTTCTTATTTCTGCAGCAAAAAGGAATGGAAAATGTGATATTAAATGTGCTACTCAGCCTTAAAGTTTGAGTAAATGACTCATTTGAATTTTTGCATTACCTCTTGACAAATACCATATAGAATGGACACGCAAAAACAGAGGTAGCATTTTTAAAAATTTGTTTGCTGCCATTTGCAGACCGTAATTTCAGAGCAAATGGAAAAATCAGTTTTATCTCTTTTCCATTAATAAAACCTGAGGTATTTAAAGTGCAATAACTTTTGTAGAATTTCACATGGTAATTTCACTAATCTGGAACAGACTGGAAGACAGTTTTTTTTGTTGCCAGAACACAATAACTTCATCTAAAAAAATTAAGAGGATTAAAATGGTTCTGTAGTTAAATAAAGGAAAAAATTCTAATTTTTTTGTTACAAATTGCTTTCTAAATATGTTTCTGATCTAAGACCCATGGTCCTGAGCAAAGGTGCATCTTTGTTGGATTTTCTGTATCAAAGGGAAATAACTATATTTACAATAAATTGTGTATTTCTATAATGTGCCACTAACACAAACACCCCACAATATATTCTGCTTTCTTATTCCATTTTTTATAAGACTTCCCAGAGTCCATGACAAGAAACATATATATGCAATTCAGTAATATTCTATAAATTTTGCACAAAGATGGTTTAGCCAGATAGAGTGCAAAATTTTACCTAACAAATATATAGCATAAAGCACTTATCCAATGCTTTGCCGAAATTTTAAACACATTTTGTTTAGTGCAACATTTTTCAATCTTTAGACTTCCTTCTCTTGTTTTCTTGAGGAGATGAAATCCATGAGTAACAAATTCAGACCTACCATGAAAGGGTTTGCTTTTCTTAGTCACCTTTAGGAAGTTGCCCTAAGCCAGTGGTGTAAGCATGAAAACATTTTTAGTGCAACAACACAAACATTTCTAGATACATCTCGATTTCAGAGTTATCTTCTACAATACACCTTATATCTAGAAAACACTACTCTTGACATTTTTAAGGAGAACAGAGACTGAATTCCTCAATTTCAGGGTGCAGAACAGAGTTGAGGTGCTTGCCTGAGGCTGATCCCAGAACCTGCATTTTGAAATGTGTGTTCCTACACTGCCAGATCAACTAGCTGTCAGGCATGAACTGCAGAGCAGATTGGACCATCTGTGAGGGAATATGACAAAAAAGATTTCTATCCAATAGTTTGAATTCTTTCTTTGCAGGAAATTTCAGTACAAGATGCCAAATGGAATTTGGAAATTAAAAAGAAATTAATAATAATTTTGAAGCTGTAATTGGAACACAGAAAAGCAAGGAATACAGAGTAGGACTCAGAGCTATTAACTCTCCATGGAAAGGCCAGCTGCCTGCCTCTGTGCTCTTCCTAAGGGTGGTGTGAGGGCACTGCAGGCCAGTGGTGGCTGCCCTGGATTTCACACAGTGTAGAGTGAAGGAACACACACAGATAAAGAGGTACAGGTCCATATGCCATGGCCAATGTAGACTTAGCAAGGTTTGCATCCCATGGATGAGGCCCTTGCAATGGCACTGCTCTTCTCCATAGTAAATGCATTTTAGACTCCTTACCTATTCCCCAATCACCACAAACCTATGAGTTAACTTGAAAATTCACAAGACTGACACCTATGCCCTGCCCTGCAGGTTATTCAACAAACAACACACCACATGTTAAGGTTTTGGAACGTTCAACCTGGAATAAACATGCATGAAAGAAACTTAAGAAGTTGGTTTACACAGTAAATTTTGAATGTGTTTGCAATGCATGTTATGGTCAGTCACTTTTATGCTTGCTTCCTTCTCTTCTTTTGTCTTCCCAGCAAGTCAGTCAAAGATGAGCTTTACCATCATTTTATTTGAGTGGATCTGTGGCAGCTCTCTGGGTTATTGACTTCGTTACTCCCACAGTGCTCATCCGGTCCCTCAGCACTGCTTGCCTCCAGGCCTTTGCTCAGCTTTCTCTTCAAAGTAAAGGCACTTCTCAAGCACTGTGGTGAACCACAGCTACTTAAAAGCCACAAGCACAAACTGGTAATTTGGCAAAGAATATTATTCTTACACAACTGACGTAATCAGCCTTTCTCAATTAGCACTTACGGATGCAGCATATGCTCAAGGGCTTGTTTGCAGTGCACTTGGCTGCAAGAAGCGTGACTCCCAGATGGAGAACTAGCTTTGTCTTATCCATGTTGCCACCCATGAAATGTTTCCACACACAAATGAAGGAACACAGCTAGGAAAAAAAAGAAGGTGGAGCTAGAGAAAACACCCTGATGGGGTTTCTTTTTAATTATATGCCTTCTTTTTTGGCCTATTCCACAATGCTAAAAATGAATACCACAGATGGAGGGTGGGTGTTAAAGGCCCACTGAATACTGAAATTTTACTAATCTGTTCTAACAGGAAACATCTGTGCTAAATGCAGTGTTTAGTAGCTCTTCCCATTTCAGTTGTGGAACATCAGTATTTACAGGATACTACCAAGAAATTGTTTGAACTCATGGTCACAGTCTCTTCAAACCCAATACTGACTGATTTGTTGCTGTGAATCACTTCAACAATTATGGATTTTGGAATACCAATGTACTTAATCAATTATCCTATGGTTTATCCAGACATCAAAGATTTGCATTTCCAGAACTAACAGAGAAACAACTATTTCAATTCTTTCTAGTAGGCTACATTCATTTCTATTTATGTGAACAAAGTCAACAATTCTTTTACCACTCTGTAACATTTTTAGGCAGTTTTTCAGACCAGATTTTCAGAAAGTTTGGAGAAGATTTTAAATGCATGTTTATCCTAACTGATGCTTAAAGTATTTAAGGCTTCTTCATCCCTCAACTAAGCCAATTTTCTCTCTTACAATCTCCTCTAATCTTGTAGTAATGTAGGAACTGCCACAATACATCAGCTGCAAGGGTCTACCCACTCCAGTATCTAAGTTCTGCTAGGACTAGCAAGAGCTGTGTTGGACCCTGGAACCAAAGGGAACATTTAGGGTCGATAATTAACCACCTCAAACAGTCTGCTCCCCCCACATCGACTCTGTATATGTTAATCCTATTCTTCTTCCTTTGGCCTTCTTGTCTGTTTGTTCTTCTCTTTTTGTGAAAACCCAATTTTAATGACAGCAGCTCCACAGAGATCCAGGTTTTGCTCCTGTGAGCATGTTAAGTTCTAAGAGACGTCATCAATCAGCCATTGAATGTTTAGCGTCTTTCAAGTTTCTTTACTTTGGCATGGTTCTCTGCCTTTTGTTTAAGTGCTTTCATGTGCATCCTCTTCAAATATGTTACCTACAAGAAACCCTAGTTGTCTTGTTCTTGCTGCCTTCTTTATCCATAAGAGCCATCAATCAATATCTGAAACAAGTGTGCTTTCTATTTGTTGTTACAAATTCTCCCTCCTAAGTACAGTAGCTCGAAAGCAAGGGGGAGAGCACTTTTGGTTTTCCTCTGTATTCATCTGTTTCAGATATGCATCTGTTTGATGTGAGGGAGGTGAACAAGCAAGGCAGCTTCAAAAGGCATTGCTCCTGTGTTGGTTTTGCTTAAAACCATAAAGCTCAGTCCTCAGGGGGGAAGGAGGCTGGGCTGGATCTCAGTCTTCCAATGAGCTTTGTTGCACGTGTTTGGCTGTTTCTTACACAGACCAATGAAGGGAAATGCCCTCAGCGGGCACACTGAGGTTTCCAAAAGCACATCTGCTCTTCACAGTTGCAGCTACTGACACCCCAGTGCTGATTCGTGGAAGGTTTCCTACATGTTACAGCTCTGTGTAAAAGCTGCTTTAACAACAATAAATTCAATGCAAACTTTTACAGGTCGTCCCTGAAACAGGATGCTGACAACAGCGAATATCCAAAATAAGACAGAATGCAGGTGGGTAAATGGTCTGCAGCTGCACTACCCTTTCCAGCAGTGCATAATCATGCAGAAATTTAGTCCTGTCTGCTGAAGAACAGAACTAATTGTAATGGCAGGCAGGGAGAAGGCCAGCTCCTCACCTGTCTTAAGGCAGGGGTAATATACAAACACCCAATATTCTACACGTAATGGAAGGGCATGGGCAGTCCAAACGCATTGAGATTTGTTCTCCCCTGTTATTTGGTTCATCAATTCCGTGTTTTTCTGATTTGTCAAGCTTTTAGAGACATACCCCATGTGAACACAGTGTATATCTGAGAAAGATAGACCCAGAAGCCAAGAAACAGCACTCTTCTAAGGCAATTAAACAAGCAATGCATTGTTAGAAAAAGTACTCCACAAACAAGTATCGAAGTAAACACACTAAAAATGCCTTTTTTAAAAGTTTGAAGTAGAAGCAGATGACCTACTTACTTTACAACTACATTTATGCTTGGCAGTTGTATTTGGGTTCTCTTCTTTAACGAATTACTCAGTGCAGCACATTTCAAAAATTATTAAAAGGCACAAATATACAAAAGCTGCTAAACTTGTGGGAAAATTTGAAATTGCAAGAATGCCATTCCTAGTCCCCAGTATGCTTCCAAGGAAAGCCAGATAATATTCTTGGTGATGAGTCAGGGAAGTAGACTACCTTATCAGGGCCTACAGAGTATGAAATGCATCTTGCAGGAGAAATTAATATTTTGCAATAGTATGCTCATGCAAATTAGTGGTTTTCTTTCATGTCAGAAAACAAAGTTTGCCAATCAATTATTTAGTTTTGAATTTAATACTGAAAAGTCTGATGACTCAATAGCTATTGCTGTAAAGGAAGTTTCAGATTCATGTGCAGCTGCTGTATGTTTGACATAGACCATGAATCTACACACAAAAGTCCATCTAAAAATGTCTCTTCAGAGTTATTTGATGTTAAAAAATCCTAGACAAGATAAAACAGGCAGAATAAATTCTGGATTTAAAAACTACATTACAAAATTCAACCACATAAAAATTTTCTTGCTCTATAACCTCAGATGTATTAGCATAACCATCACATGAATCTTTTTTCAGATGCTAGTGGGTTATTACAGGAACACAGGGCGGATCCTCAGCTGGTGAAAATCATTAGAGCTGCACAGAAGCCAATTTATGCTAGCTGAAGTTCTGGCCCATAAAATCTCTTCTAAACCTGAAAGAACATCTTGTACTACAATATTACTGGTCTTCAGGTGATTGAAAAGCATCTTGATGAACAGTGTGGTTCCAGGAAAAAAAGCAGGACTGTATGCCTGACAAATTTCTCTCTGTGTTCCTTTCTTTAACTTGATTACAAAAATACATTCAAACAAAAACTTGCATGGTACAATGCATCATTAGTCACATGCAGCTTCGCAATAGTGAAACCATCAATTTTATTTTAGATGTGAGTATGTGCAAGAGGTCTAGCTGTAGCTGGAACATTAGCCAAGAAGCAGATGGGGATTGTGATTTAGAGTCTACCTCCTGGGTATATGTTGTACAAGCAGCAGCTCAGCAAAAGAGAGAAGGTTATCAAGCCCCCTTACTGTATATGCAAACTAGATATAAACACATTGACATAAGCTACAAATCTGGGGTGGCCACTGTGTGTTTAAGAGAAGATTCTATTTCATGTAAAGTTGGCAAGGTAGCCTCCATGCAATACAAAACATGTATTCTGTCTGTTTCACAGAGAGCAGTTTGGAATATCTATTTCTAAATTTAGAATCCAGATCACTACAGTAGGTATGAGTGATTTCAATGCGGAAAATGAAGTAATTGCAAATGCTGGGTGTTATGGAAAAGAGAGATCATATCTACAGAAAAACTTTTTTTTAAAATGGATCCTTTAAATTTTAATATTAACATATTTAACCATAACCATATTTAAACCTTAAATTTAAACAAATTAATTTCAGATATTTTTTAAGAATCAAGATTTTTGCAAATGCCAAATTATCCACTTTCCTTACCCAGAGCATGAGTAACAAACATATCCAATTCTAAAGAATAAACCCACTCACTCTTGAAAGCAACATCAGGACACAGTGTAGCTTGCATATTCCGAGTGTCATTTTCCTACATCAGCCTCCCAGCCTTCTTTACAGTCCCTGAGATGTCTGTTCCCTGATTTTCTAGTATCTGTGTTGTACATTTTGTCACTGCCAGTGGTGCAGGACTGCAGCAGAGCAGCCTTACAGTTCAGATGGCCCTGGCAGAACACTGGGAGTGTCTTAGGGGTATTGAGCTTCACTCAGGCACCATTATTATGATCAACCAGTGGAATAATATAAAGACCCAGAGCACCCTCGTTTTTCCAGAGGATTCTCTTTTTTCTGCAATGATTTTCACCCAGAATATTGCAGCTCCCACTCACTACACCTCATGCAGATTCCAAAAAAGCCTTTTTAGTAAGCGATGCAACACGCTGCCAGTAACTCTGAGTAGCTATTGCACAGTTGCTTCTGGTAAATACCTGGCTCCACTTTTTCTATTCTCATAATGTGCCAAAGATACTTTCTTCTTATGCTTTTTGCATCAGGGTAACTAATTCTGAAAATAATTTAGGTTATATATTCATAGAATATTAGATATGCAATAACAATAAAAACAGCAATTAACCCATCTAAGAGAGAGCAGATCAAGCAAAGTAGTTATCAAGTGACCAGATAAACATGTTGAAAATGGCAAAGACTGTAATTTCAATATTCGGATTCACAGGAAAATTATTTACCAGGAGTTTCCTACCTCTAATGATCACTACATTTCCAGAAGGCCCATTCTTTTCTTTATGAGCAGATAATAAAGGTAATTGGAATTACTCATGTAAATCAAATTGAGAAGAAAAGAAAACCCAAACCCACAGTCTGAAAACGCATTGTGTGACAATGCTGTAGAGGCCATTGGGAGCAGCTCCTTCCTCTGGAACACAATCACATCTGCTCTCTGCAGACTAATGTGCCATAGCAGGCAATTTTGTGCTACATAAACTCATCCTCAACATGCACTGTGAAATCTCTCATTCAAATGCTGTACAATTATTCCCACAACACTGCTTAGTGCTCTCACCATTATTGCTGATATTTTGTGAACACTGGAAAGATAAATAAGTATCAGCAATAACTGACGCAGAATTGCCAAATGAAGTAAAACCTGCCAAAGGAAGGCAAGTTCCTCCACCTTTTTTTCCCAGTTTTCCTCTTACCACTTTAAGCAATCCTTCATAAGATGCTCGTAATGTCATCCTGGTTCCTACATGGGTTCTATAGTGAGAAGTAAATCCAAACACTGATCCCTATAGACTTTATTTTCAGGCAATCTCTTTGCAAAGATCCAACAGCCAGTTCTGTCCCTGACAGATCTACCACCCTGTTCCAGAACACTTCCTGTCTGCAGAAAGTGGAGCTCGCAGTCTTTCTCCTCTAAATGCTCTCGACTTTCTTGATTACTGTGGCTGGTGTCACCATTCAACCTGTCAGTCAGATCTGTCATCTTCACATAATCTTCAGCCAACATTATTTTAAGTTCACTGCAAGGCTGTGCTAAATCACATCAGTAATTTCCACCAGTGTTAACTTCACCAAAATACAGCATTTCCTGTCCAGCATCAAAGCCTAAATTCTTGTCCAATTTCTATCTTCTGTCTCCTTTTCTTGCTCACTGAAAATACTGCTGTGAACAGTATTTGTCATTTATCAAGAGTAATTTTGATCCAATCACCTCATTTTCTGTATTTCCTCTTTTTCAATATACTTACACACACACACTAATCAATCAGTCTTGACAGTGCTTCAGATGTTAGTGTGCCAAGATCACTGCCAGCTGTGGTGACTGGTATGACCTTAGAGATTGCTTGAGGGTTTTCAGCTGTCTGCTGTATCCTAGACTCACAGCTACTTGGAATGAGCAAGCAAAGAAAGTGATCTGCACTTTTCTCTCGCCTTCATGCAGCATCCAGCAGTATGGACCCCACTCCACAAAGCATGCTCTCACATGCCTAAACAATGGATCAAGCAAGACAGAAGAATTTCCCTGCTGAAAATACTTTTTTTCTTGTCTAACGTACCAGTCCTGCTATAGCATATTGGTCATACGGGACTTAGTCTTTAAAAAAGAGAAAACTCTTTTATCTGGGACAGTTTAAAATAGTTCTTGATTATAAAAACAACAGAAAAATGAAAAATTCCTCAGGCTGGGATGGTATGGCTATCATTTCACGTATTCTAGATTTAGTAACTAGGAGGCTTCATAAAGAATCTGGGGTTCACTGAATACTCAAAAAAAACTTTTTCAAGTTTACAAACTCTGTTTCAGTCATTTAATTTGGCACAGGCCTAGAGTTCGTAAAAAATTGTCTCCATTTGCTATTACTAATAGCAAATCCAAGATAAACTAAGTTTAGCAAAGAATTTACACTATCACCCATTCTTGTGCATGAGGGCTTCTTAATGATTCAAAACATGGGAGAAAGTTTCCTGTGCCAGAGACCTGTTTCTACGGAAAATTGCACAATGGTGTCAAAGCATGTAAGTGAGGTATATTATACCTATCTGGCTGATTATACACTAGCTCAGGTGTGCAGGTAGCCATGGAGGTTTGCAGCATCAACCCACACAAAATGGCAATCCAGTGACTCGTGGGAATGCAGGTGGATTTGCAGCCTGTGCTGCCATGGCTACGTCCTAGTTGGCACTTTGTTCCTTTAAAATGAGCTGGAGCATGTCTCAACACCACTACCGATGTGGCAAACCCATGATGCTGCAGACTGATGCTACCACAGTACAGAGGCCAGCATGGTGTCCTGCTCATGTGTGAGATCCAGCTGGGTGTAATCTGCCTATCCTAGAGTACTTTTTATCCTCTCACGCTTTGCAATATCTACCTACTCACTGTTGCAAGTACACATGGTGCTGTAATTAAAATTCTGCTCTGATTTCCAGTATAAACCATACCAAAAGAAACCTTTCCACTGAAATGACTCCTACATTTACTACCTACACTTTCTTATGATTCTTTTACTGGAAGTGGAGAGAGATATTGGTTAATTGTGCTGTATTAGTAAATGTCTTATGTGTTAAAAATTGTTCGCTTAATTTGAAAGACTTTATGATTATCCAAAATCTGGTACAGATTGAACCACTGAAATAAGAAAAACATTTAATATACATAAAATGTTGATGATTGCCTTGCTGGGATTTGTCTATGTTAATGAAATATTTAGAATAACCTTCAGCTCTGGCCCTTATTTTGCAATTTGTTCAGACCGAGCTATTGACCAGCTGAATTCAAGCTGGTTACCCTGGCCTTTAGCAGTATTTCAGAGAACAAATGCCTTCAAGTCTGTGTTCAGAGCTGAGCACCGTTGAGCAAGGTAGGAGGATCCAGCTCCAAATTATTTCTGCCACAAGTGGCATAAAATAAAAATGAAGAGTTTGGAAACAGGCAAATTCCAATTTTACTTCCATAAAAGGAAAAACCGGAGCAGGGGACAGAAGGAATCAAGGTTAATTATTAATGGGCAAAGAATTTCTTGCAAAGCATTGCTAATTCTTTCCTTTTCGCATCTCTTGGCAGAATTTAGCAGAACTCTCATTCAAAGAAAGAAAAAATGAAAAGTTTGCAACTTCTTTCATTTTTATTGCTTTCTTGTTTCATCGTCTCAGCAAATACATATGAAGGAAAGAAACAAGGTAATATATTATCAAATATAAATACTGATCATGAACTTTTTAAAAATGTTTATGCTATAAAAATTCAGTAGTATTGACTGTCTGGTCATCAGCATGTTGGGTTTGGGTGCTATGTTCCTTAAAATATGGCATTTATACCTGTCTGTATTTATTGGAAAATGTAGTTGTTCATAATTACCACAAATATTTCCCAGTGGAAATCCCTACATGTTGAGACTACAAAAGTAAGGTAATCTGACCTTTAACAAAACTTCTGATGAAGCTAATTTTAAAATGAATTAATTTGAAAATTTTCACTGAATTGATAATATTATAATCTTCTTGGGCTGGAAGTATTCTGTGAGATAGATTCAGTCTCCTACTATAAATCAAAATTTCCAGCTATCTGACAGTGTTTAAGCTTTCATTTTCTGTGTTGCCTAATGCAGACTGCCTTTCATCTCAAGTGGAAGAATATCTTTGAGTGAAAGAGATACATCTGCAGTGTATTTTGTCAAGCAGTACTGTGAAGGATCTTTGTCATTGGCATGGTTTTACAACAGTTTCCTATGCATTTGTGACACTGCACATTATGTCAGTATCTGTGTGACTGCTGAGTAAGACAGGGCATCAAACAACTGCATTTCTTAAAACCTCTCAGATGCGACAAAGACAATTCCATGTTTGACTTCATTATTGATGTATACAAAGCAAGCATTAGTTTTTCTTTTCTAACTGCATTTCTAATACTCTGAGTCTGGAGGGGATAAATGTCGTTTTCTCCTTGGCTGGAAATAAAGCAAGATATGCACATTCATGGAAGCATGGCCCCTTACAGCAGCTGTGTTTTGTATTTATGTTAATTTATATTAACAGTTTTAGAAACCATGTCCTATAAAAATGCTTTATATGCAATAGGCATAGTGATTTCAATCTACAGGAGGCACAACCACCTTTCTTTGATTCTGCACATTAAATTTCCCCTTGGGTTTAACTTTGAACAATATAAAAACCTTGAATTAAAACACAATTAGAAATTTCAATTAGTGCCATAACTTGTCCTGGTTTACCAGACAAAGCCTGCACATCCTTCACAGTCACTGAACCTTAGAAAGCTATTTAGAAACCTTGACCAGTTTGGTATTTTGAGAGAACCTAAAATCAGAGCACTAACTTTAGTCTGAGGCTTCTCACATCATCTTTGCTTGGATCTATTCAGATTCAACTGTGTGGTCAAAGTTTAGTTCCCCATAGATACACAAAGCAGAGAGAGGAAGCCACTGTCCCCCCGTTCTTTCACAGTCACAGGTCCTGCCTTGTGCAGCTCACGTTCTCCTACCCTCATGACCTGTGGCACCATTTATAGCAAGGTCAGTCACTTCACTCTCTCCATCCCCCTTTCCCCTCATGACCTAGGACTCCTGTATCATGGACTTCATTTGTTTGCTCATTGCTTCTGCAGTTTCAAACCTTAATTGCAGGCCACAAACAACAGGTCACATATCATATTGGCACTAGCAGATTTGCCTAGCTCATAGTATGTTGAGGCAAGAGACCGATTCAAGAAGCAGAGAAGGTTTATTTCTAAAAATTAAAAAAATCTACTGTATTTTCTTCCAAAGGCTACTCCCAGCCTAACTAGATCTGCTACAGGGGGTAGTTACAAGGCTAAAGACCCTGGTATCCCATTATGTTGAACTCAGACCCTCATCTCTTGTCAGTTTTAAATCGGTGCAGTTCTAATTCCAACTGTCCATTTGCATTAATGTGTATTCCTTGTTATCCTTCTTCAATCCAACCTCAGCCACACCAGCCTTGGCCAGAAGATAACGTGATTCCCAGTTCTCAAAAGCTTGCCTTATTTCTGTAACCATTTGACTTGTCAGCAAAGCTCCGCTCGTTCTGTGTGTGTTGGCTGCACCTGGCAACCTCAGGGAGTCCTTTTCCTCATTTCACTTCTCAGTAAGGCAGATCCATTTGCCACAATGGCAGATGCAAAAGACAGTAAGGCATTACCTCACACTAAGGAAGGGAGCAAAGCTTTTAGTTCTACATAAGAGGCCTTTTAATGCTGTCAAGTGGAGACAGCTTTCAGTGAGCATTGTATCTATTTTATCAGGATATCTTTCCACCTTGGAGCTCGTTTGTTCTTGCTTTAGCAGGAACTGCAGCACAGAACAGCACAACTATCAGGGACTGCAAAGCCTCCTCAGGGATGAGTGTCTGGTACATAATTCTAGCACAAGCAATTACGTATGAGAGAGCCATTCTCTAAAAGAACAATCACTGTGTAAAAGTCCTACTCATTCATTTGTACCCAGAAAATAAACAACTGCTCAATATTTTTTCTGTATCATTGTATCCACCTATACAGTAAAAGAAATCACATTACAAAATCAGAACTTATAGGAATTAGACTGCAGCAGGTAAATCAATTTAGATAAGTGTGTGTAAGTATTTTTGGTCAAGTTATGTACAAAAATGTATATTGTAGGTTCTTGTTTTACACTTAATTATGTAGAATAAGATGGAGTGCATTACCAAGCAAAGACAAAACCAAATTTAAAACACACACAGGGTTATTCTTGAAAACCACAGAGGGTTTCTGAAATGTCATGGTTTTCTTGTACATTTATACAGCAGGAAAGAAGTTTGGAATTTTTGGCAAAGGTTCATTATCTAAAAGTAGCATCCCAGAACAAGAAATAAGCACCTAAAAATAACAGCCCTGAAGCTGAGCCAAGATGATTCTTTCTACAAGCATGTGAAAAATATTTCAACATAAGCTCTTATTTATTTGGATTTTTCTCCTGTAAACATAAAACTAGGTGGGAATATTTTCCATTATTCCACTTCCTTGTGCAGAGCAGAGCTATACAGTAGTTGACATGAAAATGCTCGCTGTTGAGCTAGCAGTTCTTACTTGACAGTCTCATAGCTGGCAGTTGAGCTGCACTTTTTTGCCCAAAAGAGAAGGTAACATCTTAGTTGTCATCCAATTCTGCTCTGTTTTACATACTACAGTGCTGTCATCACCTTAGTATTATACATAGGCCATAGGAGTGGATTATGCAGAAATCTGAATAGCTGTTATACTTTCTTTATTCCCCAAGTGTATTACAGATAAAAGATATGTTTGGTATAGCAAATATATATATACATATATATATATCTCAAAGTCTATATAAAATTCCTCAGCAAAATGCAATGTGTGGAGTATACCCTATCAGATCAAAAAAAAACTACCAAAATAATAATTTCTACCTGAAGCTGAAAAACTACTAGAAACACAAAAAGCATAGACAATTCCAAATCCATTTAAACTGTAGAGATATAGAACTAAAGTTAGCCCATAGAAACAAGTCTAAAAATCATTAGTATTTCTTATTTACTTCAATGGACCTACTGATCACCTCCGAAGTTTAAATTCACATGACTTCTGGTTAGATCACTTAAACGGGGATTCAGGAGCTAAATTTTACAACATATCGAAATAATGGTCCAAGAAGTCCTGGAATTTGAAAGTTCAGGTACCGGTTACACTAATAATCTATGTTATGATATTATCAGGAAAAGTTCTGCAAAACTATTTGCTGCCATTTTCTGACTGGCCGTGTTTAAGATTTGCATTGCTCTCATGAGTCTCAGAATGCTAAAAACATTTCTATAATCTAAACCAGTTATTTTTCCTTTTGTCACCTGGAAAAATCTAGGAATATAATTTCAGACATAAATTTTCACTACAGGGTCCAAAATATAACCATTGTTTAACTAACAGAAAGCCCTCTGCTTTTCCCATGAAAAGAGACAATAACAGGAACCCGACTGACAAAGGAACTATCCATGCATGAAACAACTTTCAATATTTCTGCTAAAGCAAGAGACTGAACATCTTAATGAGGAGCTTAAATTCACCAGTGGATTGCAATTCATCTGACTTGAGCATTACATTGTTCTGACTATTGCTGTCTGAATAGTGCTGGCATATGACACTAGAGAAACCTGAACATACGGAACTGTTCTTGGTAACGTGGCACTGCAATCTAACTGCTTAACTGATTGTCTTCCTTTTTCTCTCAAACTAGAGAAGGCTACAGTTAGTTTTAAATATATATACACTGTTTTAATGCAAAATAAGTATCAATAAAACATAACTGCATCAAGCTCTGGGATCCTCAGCACTGGGAAGATGTGGACCTGTTAGAGTGGGTACAGAGGAGGCCACAAAGATGATCAGAGGGCTGGATCACCTCTCCTATGAAGACAGGCTGAGAGAGTTGGGGTTGTTTAGCCTGGAGAAGGCTCCAGGGAGACCTCATTGCAGCCTTCCAGTACCTTAAGAGGGCTTGTAAAATGGAGGGAGAGGGACTTTTTATATGGGCAGATAGTGACAGGACAAGGAGTAGTGGTTTTAAACTGGAAGGGGGTAATTTTACATTAGATAGTGGGAATAAATTCTTTACTCAGAGGGTGGTGAGGCACTGGAAGAGGTTGCCTAGTTGAGGATGCCCCATCCCTGCAAGAGTTCAAGACCAGGCTGGATGGGGCCCTGAGCAGCCTGACCTGTGAGGGCCATCCCTGACCATGGCAGGAGGGTTGGAACTAGATGATCTTTAAGCTCCCTTCCAACCCTAACCATTCCATGACTCATTATTAAAGAGAACATTTTTTTTTCTTCTTATTTTGTGGTTCACCCTGGGTTTATATTGCACATATCCTTTTAGAAAACCTAGTTATGTCACGTCCACGTGAAGCTTCAGAGTTACTAATAGGGTTGCATCAACAGCAGTGCAACAGTGGTGATGTAACTCCTAACACCATATGGTCCCCTTGGGTGGCCTTAGCACAGTGACCTTTTTTCCTATATGTTAGATAGAGCTAAGAGTCCATTTGCTGAAGCTAAGTCGGACTCCTCACACAGTGGAATAGCCTGGCAGCAGGTGGATGGGCCAGCAGCCACTTCCAAGCAGCATGATTAAGATTTCCTGGCAACATGAGCAATAACTGGCAAAAGAGACAGAAGGGACCATCTATCTGCACATGCCAAGGCTGGGTGATAAAGTTCACTGCTTTGGCCATAGGCCAAATGTGAATTACGACTCTTGCAAAAAAAATGTTTAATGTCTGTGCTCCAAGTTAAAATGACCTCTTTCCCACTTTTTAGCCTTTCTTATAGAGAAATATACTGATTTTAAAATTATATTACTATGATAACTTTTTTTCTTTTTCCTTTCAATTTTTAAAAAGTTGTTACAGTTGCTAATATTCTCAGAAAGCATTAACTGCATAGGATTGCACGCCCTTCCACATACCCATTACAATCAGCCAACAAAAGCTTTTGCTGGTGGTGAAATGCTTCTAAAACAAGATGGTTGCACAAACAGGAGCTGTTGGCTAAAATTACAGAAATTCTCTGCTTTGCTTGCCCAGTCCAGTAAAATCTATTTGAATCTTTTATCAATAATACTGTTTATATTTGGGCTCCTATTTGGCATCCAGAGTTCCTGGTGTTGCTCCAAGTGCAACAAATGACAAAAAAGAGATCTAGAAATTTTGAATATGAGGAAACAAGACGTTTATACACATAATGCTCTCTGGAATAAAGCCAGCATGTCCAATCTGAAAACCCAAATTTTATGACAGAAACCTTTAAAGTTCTGCTGTTTTGAAATATTTGATCCAAAAAGCATTTTCTAAATTTGTATATTGCTTACCAAGGGAGGCCCTGAACCATGGAGGGAGGAGATGATGACAGAGCACGTCCAAGGACAAAAATAAAAACATACACATATGTTTGATTTTGCTTTGTGTCTGGAGTTGACAAACTGCCCTAAAATTCTGCTACACTGGCATGTTCTCCCATATCTTAATGCTAACTTTGTAAACCTTTATACAGAAACACCACTGGGAGGAAATTTTTCATTTAAAAATCTTGTCTATATTAGATTACTTCTGCTCTACTTTATGCATCTCAGGCTCAAAATAATCTGCAGTATCAGACTGAAGAATATATTTACTCTTTGAAGCACCACTCTTCTCCTTTTCATCAGCAATGGGTCATAAGGGATGTTGAAGGACATAAATTAAAGTTTAGCTCCATGTTTGCCAATCTGCATTTCCAAAAGTCATTCAAATTAGAGGTTCTGTCAAATTGAAATGGCAGTGGTGTGTACGTGTTCCTTAGTTATACTAATAAAAACCAAAACCAAACAAAACCAAACAAAAAACCATATATATATATAACGATCCAAATACTTTCTGATTTATTTACCAGGCAAATCACTCTATAATTAATATACTGTCCAGGTAATTGTCATGTCTTGAGACCAAAACTTGTCCAAAACTTATCTTTGACTGGAATTCTATGAGTTGTTATAAAAACACAAATAATTAAATTTTATGGACTTTCTGTCAAAAAAAGATGTTAGAAACTTACAGATGTGATTGAAGAGGCTAGTATTTTGGTTTGTTATATTTCCATTTGATTTTTTTTTCTGTTGTGGTGAAATAGTACTGCTAGTTTTCATATTTATGTCACTTGTACTTTTGACTTAGGATGACAGTATGCATGCCTTCCAGGTTTGCTTTTTAGGATCTGACACTAGGAAGGGAAGGGACATGGCAGAAACTCTGATTTTCTTTTTAAGGAGGAAATGTTTGGGCAATTTTTATTCACTACAAAAAAAAAAAATATTTTGAATGGTACTATCCAGGTAATGCTTTCACCAGAGAGCTTACAATCTTCCAAAAAAAATTTTTTTTAGGTTTAATTATTTGTAAGAATGCTGGATACTATTTAAAACCCTTATCATTATTTTCAGAAAGATATGAAAGCTACTGCATTTCTGAAACTGATTACTATTTACTGAAGCAGAATACTGCTTTCAGTGCCTGAACTGTGAGGAAGAAATAACAATATGAGTTAGCAGTGCTCTTAGGACACGTGGAAATGGCTTAACCTCCAGTTTATTGTGCCAAATACATGCTCTGTAAACTATTCATCTTTCCTACTGGATTACATTATGTAAAAATGCCCCAAAACCTTCTACAGGTATTGAATCAAGTCCTTAGTATCTACTTGAACTCCTTTTTAATGCCTTGTCCTAGACTCCAGTCCCTATTAATGCTTCAATATCCCTCTTCGGTGATTCACTAGAGTCAGCACCTTTATGACCTTTCAAATATCTGAACCATTCCATAACTGATCCTGACTAAAACAGCTTGTCTATGACAGCATATAAATTGCCACCTATACCACAGTGCTTAGCTAAACTACAAGGAAACCTGACAGCCCTAATTGCATTTAATGTGTTTATGCAAATGAGAGTAAACTGGATGAAGCATGACCCGGAGCAGAGGTTCACCCTCAAGAACAAGACTTTCAGAGACTATATCTGTGCAGGATTCTCCAAATCTGCTTTTCAAGTTAAGGACCAACTGCAACCAGGAGACAAATGGAGTTTTCTCTGACGCTTGAAAATAACTCCAAAGCAGTTTTTGTATATTTTCAAGAAACAGAGCAAATGGAAGGAACTGTGACTAGATACAGTTAATTCTCTGGCCTGCTCTTCTGTAAGTACAAAAATGAGGAGAGTCGACTGTAGAATTAGAGTATAGACCTAAAAGAAAGAAAGAAGGAAACTTAGAATATTCAAATATAAACAACTCAGCTACCAGCATAAAGCATTAGTGAGTGGATCTCTGCAGAACTAGAAACTACACAGAAAGCCAGCTGGCACATCATCTGAAAATCTACTGTGCTCTCTATCCGTCATGCTCACCTTCTGCTTACTCAGGAATAGAAATTAGAGCTTGTTCTTTTAATTGGGGACAGTTTTTTTGTAAGGAACATCATAGATCATTGTTTTCTTAG